>CM072998.1:179905225-181342725 GCA_037038555.1 Rhynchonycteris naso
CCATCATTCATGTATGTGCTAATTATGCACAGGCAGACTTATACTTGAAGTGCTTGGTTGGGGTCCCTTTTCTTATGTTGTCATGGATGTGCACTGAGCCAGCCATGGTCCCTAATGGTTCCCTTATGACCAAGGGCCTTTGCCTTTAGATATTTCTCTAAGAGGAGTTAATTTTGTTAAGGTATCAGACCTGACTGCTTGAACAATGTGTACTGAACCCCAAAACTATAAACCGCAAAGATACGTACATCCTTAGCCGGCAGGCCCAGATCAGTTCCGTATTTGAGGTCTCTGGACCATGCAGACTGTAATACCTCCTGGCATTGTTGTGAAGATTAATTTAAGTGCAGCTCACAGCAAGCCTCAAAAATTTAGGCTTCTTATAGAGCACGAAGCCACACACAGATAAAATAAAATTATTTCGTTGTGTTGATTTTCAGGAATAGTCTCGACTCATTACTGCCTGTTTAAAATTTAAGTGTGAATATATTTGTTAGAATTGAGGTACTTGAGGTAGTTTCCTTATATTTCTACCTTGCTGAGAGTTTTAATCATAAAAAAGTTCAATTTTATCATATGATTTTTCTACATTTAATAAGATAATTATACAACAGTCTTATTGTTATGCAATGTTTTGAATTGAATTGGTTGCTTTTTTTTTCAACAACCTACTTAATGATGAAATATTGTGTTCTTCCCTGAGGTTGGAAGTAAGATAAGAATAATCCAGTATAATTTTTTCTATTCATCATTGTACTGGAAGATCTAGCCATTATATTTATTACATTAAGGATTAAAGTGTGCGTGTGTGTGTATACATACATTATATTTTTCTTTAATAAAATAAAGTTTATTATAGATGTAATCATATACAAATATATCAATGTATGCTTTGTTCTTTTCAACATTAAAGAAAATTGTACTTAATCAACAGTGAAATAACTTACATTAAAGCAGTACAAAATAAATAAATAAATAAAAATAAAGTTTAAATGTGTGTGCTTTTCCCTCTGGTAGTTTATTTTCCCAGTTCCCTTGATAAAGTTCCAAGTAGAAACTTACCTCCTTACTATGAGAATCTTAATCTAGGAAGTATCTATTACAGAGAAATCAGGGCAGACCCAGATTTTTGTTGGTTTGAAACATAGATTTTGAGGGCCCTCCTTAAGAAAAAGAATATGACATTATAAATACAAAATTAGGTACAAAGTCTTGGAAATTAGAAATATAAAATTAAATAGAGTGTTGTAGAAGTGAGGGGACTCCAAATTTTCATAAACTTCATGGTAAATCTACCCAATAGCCATTTTAACATCAGAAGCATCATCTATTATTTTCATTTTTTTAAACTGATTTTCTAGATAGAAAGCAAGGTGGGAGAGAAACATCTATTTGTTGTTCTACTTTGTATTTACTGGTTAATTCTTGTATGTGCCATGACCAGGGATTGAACCCACAACCTTGGTGTATCCTAACGATGCTCTAACCAAGCAAGTGAGCTATACAGCCAGGGATCACTTTTTATTTTTAATACTTATAGCCTGAAAAAAAAAAACTAATTTGCGCTGAAAAGTAGGCAACATGGTACTTACAGTACAGGTGGGATGCTTAGTATATTATGAAAGCAGAATTTTTGATAATCAAATAATTTTACATGTATAAAAGGGACAAAGAAATCCTATAGCTAGCGTGTTTTATGTCATGAATTCTTATATAAAACAAATAAAGGTATTTTGGTGACTTGCTTTCTTATAGCAGTAATGATAACTACTTTTAAGTTTTCTCATTAGTCATTCTGAGATAAAACTTTGTAGGAAGTTATCAGATCTCAGTCAAATACACCATAATTTTTAAGTTCACCTTGATCATAAAAAGACACTTCTTTCTGGAGAAAACATGATTATCACCTAACGTTATTTTCTTTACAATACTCTTGGAAAATAAAAATAACATACATCAAGAGATGTATATCATGGTAAGCCTACCATCTGTTATTGTAGCCAACCATTAATTCTAAACTAATTCTATATGTTTAATGACATGCAAACTTTAAATGTTTCATAAATTGAATCAACTTCTTGACTTGACAACAAACCACTGTTTCTGTTCCATCATTTTCATTCACTCTTCAATCTTCTACAGTTTGGGATTCACTCTCACTACTCCCATTAAACTACTCTCTTCAAGGTTAAATATGACCTCTGTTTCTAAATTCAGTCAACATGTTCAATTTGAGACAAATATACTTGAAACCCATTTATATAGCACCATGCAGCGCTGATTGTCTACTATGGCAAACAAGAGCTTCATCACCCAACCCCAGCTTATCTCTCCAGCCTCAACTTCCTTTTCCCCACTGTCCTTGCCCTCTCTACTCCATTCACACTGAACTGCTTACAGCTCCCTGGAAGATCGCGGAGCCTTTTATGAAAGGCCAATTCCTCACTTGACAGGCTAATTTGACATCTAAGTACTTGTCTTAGACCTCCTTCATTTTGGGAAGCAAGCCTTCCTTGACTCCCAAGGTGGGGTTAATTGCCTCTTGCTTGTGCTCTTTATGCTGCTCTATCCATGGTGTTATAATTTCCTGTTTATATGTTTGACACCCTTCCAGACTGTATTGTCCATAAGGGCGTGGTGGTAAACCCAATGCTGAGTACATAGCATATGATTATGTTCTAAAACACTTGTAGAAAAACTCAGGAACCAATATATTTTAAAAACAAACAATTTTTTAAATAAATAAATAGCACACATTCACACACACAAACCATGCAGATGATTTTACACAGACATTTGTCTAAGTTTTGCTTTCTATTCATAAAATTCAATTATAGCAACCAAATGTATTTAATAATTTCAAATAAAATGTATTACCAGTTAATCAACAGATAATTACCTAATTAAAACTAATCACCAAATGAAACGTTTTATCTCTGTATGGCGATAAAACCAACAATTTAGCCTTTACTGCCGCTTATAAATGGTTTGGCTCTTGGGTTTATTTTTCATAGAACTTACTGACTTAGCAGGCTACTTGAAGAGCAGACAGTCACTGGCTTTACAGTGACTTTGTAATTTAAGAACAGTCTATATATCACTTTCAAATATGTGACAAAGAGCTTCTTCATATAAATGTTATTTTCACAATAGACTTACTGCATTACCACTTACAAGTAATAGAAAGGCACATTCACTTTCATTTGCTGAGGACTTGAGTTTGGTTGTAACTTAAACATTTTGTTTTTCTACCTTTTATTATTTTCAATGTTCATTTTCCTTTAATGACCTCCAGCTCCTTGAAGGACAGACGCAGACAGCTAGGCAATGACAGGAGATGTACAGATAAAAATTTTTCCCTGATTGAAGGCTTTGCCTACATCAGTGGTTGGGAACCTTTGTGGTTGAGAGAGCCATGAATGCCACATAGTTTAAAATGTAATTCTGTGAGAACCATACAATATGTTTAATACTAAATACAAGTAAATGTGTGCATTTTATGTAAGACCAACACTTTTAAAGTACAATAAGTCTCTGAATTCTTTTTAATAACATTGTTATGCTGTTGCTAACCAATGATGAATAAAGTACTTCTTACCATTAATGCGACTTCTGGTGTTGCATGGTTTTGCTGACAGCTTTGTAGTCTGGTTGATACATGGTGAGGTTAAGCTTCATACAGGCACTGAGACTTCCACCCATAAATGTGATCATAGGTTGGTCTTAACATTCTTTAGATGTGAGAAGAATTGCTCCCATGCATACGTAGAGTCAAACATTGCTAGGACAGCAATACTCACACACTGTAGTGTGTGGTATGTGACAAAAACTGCCTTCCAAGTTTTGAAAATCAGCTGGTCTGTGGGTTGAAGTTTTTTCATTTCTCCCCACTTGTGTTTGCTCGCCAACTCTGCTTGCTGTCGTGCAACTCTTTCCAAATCTTCATTCAGTGACTTGAACTTATTCACCCACATGTCTGAGACGTTCAGGTCAGCAGCTTGTAGCTCAAAATCTCTGACGGAGACAACGGGGATGTTATTCAGGTCGGCGCTGTCCACTGCACACTCGTGTGGATGGGTGATGAACTTAAGATGAGTGTGCTCACGAAATTCTTCAAAGAGTGCTTTGAATGACTGCAGCAGATTAGATGTGAAGCCCGCTAGCTGCTGGAGATCAAGATGTTGAGCAGGGTCACTTGCTGTGCATGCATCTTTAAACTCTCCCAGTTTTTCAAAGTGTAGTAAACAGCCTGTTTCAATGTTGGCGATAAAGTTCCAGCTTGTTTTCATAAGCAAACACTGCTTGTTGAAGGGATAAGACTGTATTTCCAATGCCTTGCATTTTCACATTGAGCTGGTTCAGATGTTCAGTCATGTCCATGAGATAGTAGAACTTTAGGAGCCACTCAGTGTTAGCTAACTCGTGATGCTTTTTCATTTCAAGAAAAGTCCGGATTTTGCTCAGACAAGCCACAGAAAACGGCTGAGCACCTTCCCTCTTGACAATCAACGCACATTGCTGTGCAGAAGCAGACCAGGATAATTACTCCCAACTTCATCCAGCAGTGTTTCAAACTGGTGATCATTTAAAGATTGGGCAACAATAAAGTTGACCACCCGAATGACCAGCGACATCACCTCACCAAGCTCCTCGCCACACATCTGAGCACAAAGAGCCTCCTGATGTAGGATGTAGTGAAAATTTAGGATGGGTCTCTTTTCATGTTCACAAAGAAGTGCTACGAATCCTCTGTTTTTCCCCACCATGCACAGAGCACCATCAGTACATACTAAAATAAGTTTATCCATTGATAGATCATTTTCCTTAGCAAACTCAGTGAAAGACTTGAATAAATTCTCCCCTTTTGTTGTCTCTTTCATAGGCAAAACTTTCCTCACATAGTGTGTTACCAACAGCATACCTTGCAATCACGTTGAACTGGGATAAATGGCTTATGTCTATTGACTCATCCAAAGTGAGAGAAAAGGATGGTGCTGCATTTATGTCCTTCACTTATGTTGCCTCAATTTGATTTGCCATCATGATGGTAAGATCGTGAACAGTTCTTGCCCACAGAGGCATGTCTTTTATTCATTTGATTATCTTTTCTTTATCCAAAAAGTTGTCAAAGAGTTCATTGGCAACATCAAGCATGAATGTTTTGGCATACTCCCCATCTGTGAATGGTTTTCCATTTCTCACAGTTGCTAAAGCACCAGCAAAGCTAGCCAAATTCCAGTCACCTTGTTGGGTCCAAACACGGAGTTGCTGCTGACTAGCTTGCACTCTGCACAGTAGCTCTTGACATGCTTTCTTCCTGCTATCCCCCGCTGGATATTTCGATGCAAATGTAGTATGGCATGCGTCGAAGTACTGCTTTATATTTGACCGTTTCATCGATGCAATTTTGTCATTGCATATTAGACATACTGCAGAACCTGCTCTCTCCACAAAGACGAATTCCTCTGTCCATTCCTGCTGAAAAGTACCTTACTCCTCATCTTTTTTTCTTTTAGCCATCTTCTGTGTCAAAAGGATTTCTGCAATTAGCTAACTGACTACTTGATTAAAAGGAGGGAAGTTTACTTCCTGACCTCACAACAACCCATGTATGTTATACATTATCCAATAAAAATTTGGTGTTGTCCTGGAGGACAGCTGTGATTGGCACCAGCCACCTGCAACCATGAACATGAGCGGTAGGAAATGAATGGATTGTAATACATGAGAATGTTTTATATTTTTAATTCAAGCCAGATGCAGCCATCAAAAGAGCCAAATCTGGCTCATGAGCCATAAGTTCCTGACCCCTGGCCTACATGTTGGAAGACCCCCTCCCAGCAAAAAGTACTCCTGAACCAGCATCTGGGTCTCCTTGCTGCCAGGATCCAATTTCCGCCATGTGTATGCCTCATGGTCCACCATCCAATCTGGGCTCAGCAGCAAGGCAAGTTCCTGACCTCAGAAAACCCAGACCCCTGAAATGAAGCTGTTATTGTTCATTCCAAAGAGGATGACACTGGTAAAGGCTTGTCCAATCACTGGAACATTCCAGTGATGAGTTTACAAATCATGAAGGTCTGAGGGAGCTCGTTGGGCAAGTGGTACTCAGAGTAGCACAGAAACCAGCCATTTTATCAAAGTGCTCCCCCAAACACAGCAGTGCCATTGAGAGTGTGTCCTTATAGGAGTACTTGTGCTTAAAGTCATCAACACAAAGGTACTCTTCCCTGACTAGGCAGGGTGCAGTGGATAGAACATCGGCCTGGGACACTGAAGACTCAGGTTCAAAACCCCAAGGTCGGCAGCTTGAGTACAGGGTCGCCAGCTTGAGTGTGGAGTCATAGTCGTGACCTCATGGTCACTGGCTTGTAGCCCTAGGTTGCTGGCTTGAGCTCAATGTTACTGGCTTGAGCAAGGGATCAGTAGCTTGGCTGGAGCCTCCTAGTCAAAGCACATGTGAGAAAGCAATCAATGAACAACTAAGAAGCTGCAACTATGATTTGATGCTTCTTGTCTCTTTCCCTTCACGTCTATCTGTCTGTCTCTGTCTCTCTCTCTCAGTTAAAAAAAAAAAAATGGTACTCTTGGCCTTAGGTTCAACATCCAGAGCCTACTCATGCTCACATTTGTCCATCTCCTCGTCAGGAACTGCTGCTTTTTTCTCCTCTTTCCACTCAGCCTGAGGTTTCTGCTTTTCTTCCCAAGACTCTTTCTTCTTCTTTGGGGTTTCCTTTTTAAATTGGCTTTCTGCAAACTTTTTAGCACCAAACTGGGCCATCTTCTCACAGACTTTCACCTCCCCCAAGACAGTGCAGACTGGGACCGGTTAATGTGGGTAAGGAACCAGTGGTTGGTACTGGGGATGGCCTGGCAGATAGAAGGTACCAGGAGCTGTTTATAGAGCTACAACAGGGTGCAGACAACTGCGATGTCACCAGTGTCACACGTTTGCCCACCAGAAAAGTCCTTGTCTTCAAGTGAGCAACAAGCAGCCCTAGAATTTGCCTCACCTCCTCCTTTGCATTCTCTGTGGCCTGCCCATTGTGGTGCCCAAGGTGGGGAACACCCAAGTACTGGCCGGGAGCACTATGTCACTATCAGCACAAAGTACACCACTGTAACACCTAGGCCCAGCCTCTGGACTACTTTCCTGCAGCTCCTCATTGCTCACATAGTAGGCAATGGCATTGCTCTTGAAAACACAGAATCCATCATCACCTTCAAATGCAGGGACCTTGCCAGCAGAAAATTTGTGAAGAAATCCAAAGTGTGCTTGGTTTTGCCAAAGTGAAAGTGGAGTAGTGCAGGGACCTGAGCCCCATGATACTGATTGGCAATGAGGGCCTTGAACACCATCCAGTTTTCAGGATATGTACACAGGGTCGCAGCCATCATGGTGATTCCACAGAGAAAGGAGAACACTGAGTGGCTTTTTGTTTTTGTTTTTAGAGACAGATAGGAAGGGAAAGAGAGAGATGAGAAGCATCAATTAGCAATTGCATCACTTTTGTTGTTCATTGATTGCTTTTATATGTACCTTCCCATGGCGGGAGGCTCCATCAGAACCAATGAACCCTTGCCCAAGCCAGTAACCTTTGCATTCAAGCCAGCAACCTTGGGATCATGTCAATAATCCAGTGCTCAAGCTGGCAAGCTTGCACTCTAGCTAGATGAGCCCATGCTCAAGCCAGTGACCACAGGGTCTCAAACCAAGAACCTCAACCAGGTCAACACTCTATCCACTGTGCCACCATCGATCAGGAGAAAACATTGTGTTTTAAATTTCACCATTGTCCAAATGAAAGAGTGAATCAAAAGAATAAGACACAAACCCTTGTTTTCATAAATTTGCACTTTAGGAACTCTAGTTATTAACATAGTAAGTAGCTAGATATTGAAAGCAAAGGGAGTTGGGCATTATATTTTATAAAACTGCTTCAATAAGAAGCTTCAGCATACCATTTACTTAATTTGCTAGAAGGTTATAGCATTCATGGACTCATTTGCCCATTCCAGAAACCCATTGTGCCTCAGAGCCCATTGTGCCTTCAGCCCTCTGGATTCAGGTTTAAGAGGAGCTTCCCCAAGGCCTTGCTGGTCCAGTGTGGGTGGTGGGTGGGGAGCAAGAGGGAAATCCTTCCACTTTAAGGCATGCACAATGGAAGTATGAATGGCAACCATAAAAATCTGTCAGTCTAGCTTAGAAAAAGAATCTGATTGGTTAATGGAAGGAACCAACACAAGCCAGCTCCAAAATAAAAACACAGGCTTAACAGAGTGCCAGCAGTTTTTCCTTTTTCTCTGCCTTCCTCCTTGGAGACACACACTAGCCCTATTTGCTCACATGCTGCATGAATAGGAGGCCAGACACTCTCCCAAGGATAAGATTTGAGCTGCATCTGAACTAAACTAAATTTTTATACGGGCTGAACCATGACATAGACTATCTGGACTTTGGTCTTTATACTGAGCTTAGTGAAGACAAAACTGGACTTTATTCTTGGTGAGACAGAAATGACACACTGAATACCTGTGAACAACCTTCTATTTCAACCCCAAATAAATCTTCCTACAAAAGCTTAAGCTTCTCCAAATGCAGATCTTTGAAAATTCTTTTCTCTCAACATTGTACAAGAACCACATTTCCAATGGCATCCTAGTTGGAAAGATGAAAACATACACAAATTAATTTTATTATATTTTCAAGGTCCATGAAGCAAGAAGTCTCTTCAGGTTTTCAATATTCCAAAGAAAATGGTAGCAAAACAGAATCACAAAAGGTAGCTAATAAGCTTTGTTGAAGACAATAACTCTTGAACAGAGGATGGAAGAAAAGGAGCCATATTTTTCACACTATACTCGGGGTGTTCTGTGAAATTCTTCAACTAAACTATAGCTTCCAAGAAAATGCTATTTATTTAATAATTCATCCAACACATGCTTTTAAGAACCTATTCCATGGCAATCATGGCCACTAAGTGGAAAGGCAGAACACAGCCGCTGCCCTGGTGGAGCTTGATGCAGATGTAATGAATGTTTGACAGCAGCTTATTAGTGGAAAAAAGAAATCTGCATCTCTATACTCTTATACAAATAACATGCTTTTACAACTTTATTCTGTTATTATAAACCATTTCTAAGACTTGAATAACCATCTTACAAATATGTGCGGCACGTGTCTCAAAAAATAGCTTTAATTCCTTCAGAAAAATGTAAGTATTATCTGTCGCCCACTCAAAATTAGACTGGGCTAGAGACTGGGCTTTCTTCTTTGTATCCCTTAACACCTGACCCAGGGACTGGAGCATAGCAGTCACTCAAAAAGAAACTAAGAGATAAATATTATATATAAAATTATATAAGAATGAATATTGTATATTATCAAGAAAAGAAGATTCCAGACCCAGTTCTGCTATTAAATGTATATGTATCTGTTTTCAAGTAAGTTTCTTCATCTGTATAAAGAGGAGTGGGATTAAAACTCCAGCTCTAAAGAATAATCATAAAAAGAACATGAATGGCACAGAAGGTCAAAGAATTAAAGATCAGGGCCTGTTTAATGTTTTGGGACCTTTGGTATATATGAGAATATGGGATGAAACAAGTCTGAAAAATGATCCTCAGGTTAAAATATAGTAAACATAAGTCCAGTTCTTTATATGTGACTCCAAAATGTTTTACTTCGTTTAAATTCTTAACTTGTTCAACTCCAGTTTCAAGGCTTTTATAGAAAAATTGAATAAGAATGAAAGGGACAAGAGTACCCTTATTTTCTGTTGTTACCTATCTGTGTAAATCAATGATGTTGGTTTAAGAAATCTGGCTTTCCTCGGCAGCTAGTAGAAAAATGAATGAGAGGCTAAAGGATGATAGGAAGAAAAGACACAGTAGATACTATGGGGAAGAGAAGAAAAGTGATAGTGATTAGGCATACCAATAAGAGCCAGTACGTGGCAAAAATAGCAATTGTTCAAAGATTCTTGACTCTGTGGTGGAAGCTCAAATCTTTTCTATCTTCATTACCAACCAACAGGTCATCCTTGCTGACTAACATATAATTTGACATAGAGATACATTACTATGTTTTCTTTTGAAATTCAGACATAAAAGTTTGTTGGGTGAACAGGGTTGGAAGGTAATTTGCATTGGGAAACTGAGAAGCCTCCTAGGAAGAACCCAAGCTTGACTTAATAACAAAGACACAATAGCTGGGGAGGAAGACTGGAGGGTAGCAGCATGTCCTGAGGTAGTATAGTGACTCAGATTTATCCTGTTGTCCAAGGCCTCACACATTGATTGCTACAGAAAAGTGCTGAGATAAAATTGTTTCTGCTATTGACTATGTAAATATTGATGTCCAATGCAACATCACTTTGATGCTCATGTGACAAAATATAGCTCAAGCGGGAGCAAGAAACATTTCCTTCACTTCTGCATGGGTCCAGGGCAGTTTCAGAGCATTGGGGACTCCAGAAAACAGTTCATTTTGGGAGCTTGAGGGCTGCAACCCAACTGTGGGAGCTGCATTGCCCAATGGAATACTTCAGACTTCACCTCCAAAAGAGCTATACCATTTTGCAGGTTCAGTATCTCTCAACTGTCAGTAGAAGTGAGAAGGATGCATTCATGAGTCCACATAACACCTGACCACCCCTTACTCCATCTCAGCCTGCTCTGCCTCGAAGGAGAAAATCTGGGATTTAAGGTCTTACAGTACAACAACAGACAAAATCCAGAGAACAGATTATTATTATTATTGTTATTATCATCACTCATCACTGTAGGTGTGCTGTGACCTGGAGTAACTTCAATAACAGAGAAACCAGAAGACCAGCCCTGCCCTCCAGGGAAGAGATCGAGACAAATCCCACTCTCTGGAACAACTTAATATCTGTGGGCCTCCATTTATTCATATTTTAAAATAAACACATATGAAGCAAAAACTAGAACCACTCAGCTGAGAACTGAGGATATCAAGGTTAATATGACCTGGCCCTCAAGAAGCTTTTGATCCTATGAAGGAGAGAGACATATAGACGCACATACACATGAGGGTCAGAGACTGTAGGTTAATGTAATGAAAACAGAAATACAAGTGCTGCTGTCATATTGTAGACAAGAATTTACCCCAGTCTCTAAGTGTCATAAAATGGAAGTGATAATTTTCCTATTAAAACCAGATTTTTAATAAACTAAAATGAAGCATAATTATTACCCAGGAAATAATGGTTGTCCATCCAATTCAGTAATGACTAAAACATAGAACTAAAGTTTACTCATAAAAAAAATCAAAAATAAGCTTTATAAAACATTACATAAATGAGGAAATGTTTACAATATAATGTCAAGAAGCAAAAAATTTTATGAAAAATCTTGTACATATGTATAAATATATATGCTCCAAAATAACATTGTTGATGTTTGCATATATGTAATATTTAAAATAAATATGGGGAGAAACAGAAAAATTAAAAGAGAATGAATGAACATATAGACAAATCTAGACAGAAGTACAACCAAATGTTTACATTGGTTGTCTCTTAGGGTGATATTGCTTAAGTCATTTTCATTATGGATGACTAATTTACGTCTTTTTTTCCCCTATATATTGTTAAATGTCTACATTGAGTATACATTATTTTTAATTAGAAAAATACAAATACAATTGTTTAAAAGAGTTATTAGAAAAAGGGAAACTACAGAATGTTTAGAAAAATAGTAAATTCATTTTTAAATGATACTAGATCACTGGAAAAAAGCTGCTAATCAAGTGTCACTTTTAAATATTGTTATATTCTTTTATTATACTTCTAATAAGTATCATTTTGTCTAAAATATAGCTGATTCATACATTATTTTTTAAATTGATATTATTAATCAGGTTCAGCCCAGAATATCTGAGAGAATTTCAAAGAAGACTACATGATAAAAATTTAGCATGTGTATATACCACAATCTAATTTTCTTCAATGAATAGATAATTCTGTAGAAGAGAAAATTACCCATTAGTAGAGCAAAAGCTTATATTTGAGCTAAGTCTTTATATTACACAGAGAGTGAGAAAAGTCACCAGTTATTCATAGAAGTTGCAAGATATTTAAAGCAGCTATCCAGAGGGTCAAGACTAAGAGTAAGTTAAACCATGTTAATATAATAAACCAAAAATTTTTTATAAAAAAGACTAAAAGTAAGTTTTATTTATGTACCAAAGTGGGATCAATTGAACCATGAATCATTTTATATTATACATGGTGCTAAACATCATCTCTCAAAAAAAAAAAGATGAAAAATGTTAGGACAAAGATGACAGTATAAAGGATTTTTGGTGCTCGTCACAAAAACTGGTGAGTATCTAAAGTGCCAGGCTATCATTGTCTCCCCAGCAACACAAAGAACAATTATCATGATCAATTTCAGCTGCCAGACAGATGAGACCTGGGCATTAGTATAGTCTCAGGGCAGTGATCTGGAAGCTTAACCCACGGGCAAATATAAAAGGGTTGCTTGCCCAAGGTCTGCATTGCATAGTGGTAAGCAGAAATAATAGGAAAGGTAACTTCTATGAAAGATACCAAAATCAAAGTCAGGCTGATCAGGTGAATTGTCAGTCCAAAGATGGTGTAGGCCGAGAAGAAGACTTCTGGAAGGATGCAACAGGACAAAAATCAAAACAGACAAAAGAATTCACAGGAAAGAACAGGTAGAGAAATTTCCTGAGGCAGAGTGCATTCCACATAAAGTTTCATAGAGCACGTTCTTCAATGTGGGCTGGAAGAGAGGTGGACATAGTCCCTAACTTCAAGAAGACCACAGCTTAGTGGAAGAGAGAGATGCCACCCATTTCATTCTTCACATGTACATATCAGTTCCACCACCAGCTCCCAAAGCCTGGAAACATGCCCCAGTCAAATGTTCAATTCATGTTACATGAATGGATGATGATAATGAAGATTACGTCAAATACACAAAAGAAGTTGTAGATAAAGAGATAGGGCAGGAGGTGGAATGCTTCAAAGAAGAGATGTCAAGACACCTGATTCTAGTCCTTGGCTCTACCAAACTAGGTGTAACTTGGACAAGTCATCTAAGCTCCAAGTCTCACAATGGGGAGTTGGAGCAGGTAGTTGACCTTTCTTCTTATTTCTCCTTTTTTTTTTTCTTTTTTTTTTTTAATTTTTTTTAATTATTATTCTTTTTTTATTATTATTATTTTAGAGAGGAGACACAGAGTGAGTAAGAGAGAGAGAGAGAGAGAGAGAGAGAGAGAGAGAGAGAGGAGGAGCTAGAAGCATCAACTCCCATATATGCCTTGACCAGACCAGTACAGGGTTTTGAACTGGCGACCTCAGTGTTCCCAGGTCGACGCTTTATCCACTGCGCCACCACAGGTCAGGCCCTTATTTCTCCTTTTTACCATAAAATAAATTTATCTTAAATCAGATTAAAAAGTGCTTTCTGATGCTGCCATTCTTCCAACTAAATTAAACCAATTCAAGTGTTTTATAACTCTTGACCCTTTTAAAAATTAACTACAATGGAAGTATCTGCTTGAACTGAGTTGTTTGAAAATACAAAGCACTTAAATCTAAATATCCTTGCGATATCTCCCTTGTGTATGTGTAAACTTTTAACCTCTTAGAGTTTCCACATTTGCCCTATTTAATCAACAAAGTCAGATATGTCATTTCTTGTGTTTTTTTTCCACTAGCAGTATACCATAATTCTAAGTAGAAAGGGTTTTGTTGTTGTTTTGCCTTTTTAAATTCTACAGTGAGGAAGAAGTTAATGCTAGTTTATTAAAAATAATTTATGCCTTAAAATTCCTCTAAAAGCAGAGAGAAAATAGCCTCCATTCTGTTTTAGGTTTTGGTTTAGGTATATTGCTATAGCATATGATATACTAAGAAAAAAAATTATAACTCAGTATTACTAATGCTATTACATACTTTTTAAAATTCTAGATTTCCTGACCAGGCAGTGGCGCAGTGGATAAAGCATCGGACTGGGATGCGGAAGACCCAGGTTCGATACCCCGAGAGAGCCAGCTTGAGCACGGGGCCCATCTGGCTTGAGCAAAAGCTCACCAGCTTGGACCCAAGGTTGCTGGATCCAGCAAGGAGTGGCTCAGTCTGCTGAAGGCCCGCAGTCAAGGCACATGTGAGAAAGCAATCAATGAACAACTAAGGTGTCGCGATGGCAACGAAAAACTAATGATTGATGCTTCTCACCTCTCTTCGTTCCTGTCTGTCTGTCCTTATCTATCCCTCTCTCTGACTCTCTCTCTCTCCCTGTAAAAAATAAATAAAAATAAATAAAATTCTAGATTTCAACATTCATAAAGTCTTTGATTTTGTTTGAACCATTGCTCCTTAAAAATTAATTCAAGTATTTTTGAAGACATTTCAAAATTAGTTTTGGTTTCTGTAATCAGTATCAAGGTACAAGATTAAGAAAGTATTCACAAAAATGAGGAGGATTCTCTATTTTAATAATAATCCACAAAGTGAAGAAAAAATCATTCAAGTAAGGTAAAATAAAGTTGAAAATTAGAACACCAAAAATTCTAAAGGTCAACAAAAAAATAAAACAATTTCAAACTAGCAAAAGTGGGAGAGTGATAATCCATTTATTTAAATTATGTATTGAAATAAAATTACTAATTTTCACAGAGTATTACTTCTAATCTTATGCTCTATAAGACAATCATTTTAAAACCCCATCAGCCTTGTTTAGCCAAATAAACTGTCCAGAAAAGCTAAATGTGAAAGGAAAGAGGAACTTGTAGCTAAAAACAAAATAAACCTTCACATCTGTGTCTGCATCTGAAGTTGCTCTGTAAGATTTGATAACTTATTAGAAAGCAATCCTTTTTGCAAGGCAATGGATTTACATCATACATTTTATCTCTCCAAGGAAACTCTAATTACTGGTTCCAATCATTTCTGATTGATTTGCTTTTTATTCATCCAAGGTATTCTCTGTTCTATGATGAAATCAGCCTTCAATAAAATTCCAAAAATTTCAGAACAATTTACAAGCTCCAGATGACTGAAAGTTTTCTCATGTCTATTTGGCATTTGAGAATAGAGTGTCACCAAATATATTCAGAAGAAGAATACATCTGGCACTCACTAAAACAAAGAATGCACCAATGACATACTTGAGGCAAATTAATGTCACATAAATGCAAATTTGCCAATATGCTTTGAGGCCAAAGCTGCAATCCAACTCCTATGTATTTCAATGAATCCTTTTGTAAGGCAGAGGCCACCAGTCACATGGGTAAATGTTTGGGGGTATTTCATAAATCAATTTAAAAAATACACATTATCTTCTGTGTACAGGTTCATAATGGTGTGTGTGTATGTATTAGAAAAGACTTAGCATTTGCTGAAAACCCACTTAAATTAATCTTTTCTCTTAGCTTTATGCTGACTTCAATTCAGTAACAAAGACAAGATAGAATCAAAGAATCTTAGCACTAAAAAAATTAGAAGCTATCTCTTTCAAGAACTTGTTTCAATAATGGCAAGTAAAACAGAAATTCAAATGTATATATGGATATTCACCAGAAGAGTATCTTCATGGATAATAACGGGAAACTTGCCTTTTCAAAAGTATTAAATTTTAAAGCATCAATATGAAAACAGCCTCCAAAATAATTTAATCAGCATTATATTTGCAAGAGTAACATACAAAGTTACAATAGTCAGTGATCTATTTTTTAAAATAATGCTACCAAGAATACTATTACTTAAAAAATGAACTCTTACTCTATGAAAGGCAAAGGCTTATACAGCGAGTTCTGGCTCCAGCATTGGCTTCTCTTTCAACACCTTTATAAGGAAATATACAGTACCTTTACAAACCAACTGTGTCTTGGTCTCTAGAATGTCAGGGATACCCACTGGACTCAGTTAGCCTGCATCTTAATCAGCCACTCTTAGAACTGAGCCACACTGATAAAATATCTTTGACTCAGACACACACTTCAACGCATACAGAAAATCAAAGTACAATGAAAGGTCATCTTTGAATCTCTTCTAAAATTGTGATTCTCCCCCACACACCAGACAGAATTTCAAATCTTTAAAATCTCAGTTTCCCCTGAACACACAGCAATTCAGCAAGGTGAGTTTATTGCAATCTCTAACTGAAGTCTGCTCAATCTATTATCCAGTTTGCATCTCTGTAGTTGTACTACATTGAAAAAATCATCCATGTCTTTTTTCTGTCCCTGCAATACCAAATTCAGCTGGTGGTGGGGAGTGAATAACATAGAGGAGCACTGACAGCAGGCATTCTGGATCACACAGCCAGCTGTTGAATCCCCAGCTCTGCTGCTCATTAGCTATATGACCAGGGCAAGTTACTAAATTGCTCTGTGACTCAGTTTCTTTTTAGTAAAATGCATGAATAATAGTTCTGTTGAGTTGTCATCTATGAAGTACCTAGTTCCTGACACAGTGTAAGTACTACATAAGTGTTCATTCTTACTATTTATAATCAGTAATAAAGTATAATTTTTATAAGTCACTTGAAATTCAAACACTTAATATGTCAGAGCCATTTATTCCAAAAATACCATCAGCTCAGGATGTTGTTTAATATGGTGTCACACATTTTTAATACCCAGTCATCAAACTGCTGCAAATTAAATGTCCAAACCTTGTTTCTCCTAAATATCCCATACACTAGAGATAGTTACTTAAAAAAATATGAAGAAAAATTTCAATCTTAATAAATACTTCTTTTGTATCATACAGTGAATCTGGTTTACTAAACTCACAACATAAACTGGATGACAGGTCACTGTAATTAATAATAACAGCAGCAATAGCTACATGCAAGAAACTGTACTAAGGGCTTTATGTGCATTTTTCTATTTAATATTCATAAAACCTCTATTAGACAAGAATTATCATTAGCCCCATTTTACAGGTGAGGAAACTGAGGCCCAAAGAGGTTAATTAACTTTCCCAAGATCATACAATCAGTGAGTGGCATAGTCAAGACTTGAACTCAGGCTCCCTGGATCCAGACCCAATACTACACTGCCCCCTCATTGGGGGTTATCTTAAGGTATAGCTAGCATTTCTGAACTAATCATTGTGGCTATCAGATATTTGATATTATTGGCACAGCCTAGGCTATATGCTAGTGTAAATAATAGTCTGAGGAAAACTAAGCTTCATATAAACCATATGAATTAAATATACTCTAAGCCAAACTGTGGTGTCTATATTCAAGGATAGTAAGAATCGGTGACCAAAGGATATAAATGAAATAAGGGCTCCGGGTGGATGCTCCAGCTCCTGGCCTACTTTAACGTCACAGAGGCAGGCCTAAATTCTAGAAGACTTTAAGTTTTGCTCATGCAGAATAAGCCATCTTCCAGACAGATGCACCTGGAATTGTTGGCCCAGTACTCATTCTATGCCTAACCTCATCAGCACACAGAAAGAACTTAAACCACTACAGAATACAATAATTCTGCCACAGTACCAGGCCTAATTGCCAGTTTCTGGGTCTTGACATTCTAGTTATACTGGCACTGGGCCATTTCTACCTATTTTTAGGACATAGGCGTTTTCCCTTTGGGAAAATTAGGGGCATTCTATAGGTAGACCTGGTCAAGGTACACCCTTATAAGGGTTGGTTTCCAAAGGAAAACCAGGATATTTATTAATAGAAGAGGGAAGAAATGAGGTACAGGCAAAAAAATTATGTGATAAATTAAGGGTAAATTACAGGTAAGTTACAAGGTGATAATAATAGGTAAGTACAATATAACAACTACAGTTAAATTTATCTACCCTAGTCAAAATTTATGCAGAACTGACTCAGACAAGTTTAGTGATTACCATGGCTACCCAGCTAGAGAAATGCAAAGTCCAAGCAAGAACTCCGGGATACCTGTCCCGCCTTCTTCCTACTTACTATAGCTTTCCCCTAGACAAACCTTTAGGTTTGCCTAGGACTGAGGGATTTCCTAGAACACAGGAACTTTCGTTGCAAAACGTGGAAAAGTTCGCAAAAATCAGGGCCACACTTTTACTTTCATGGTCCCTAGGCATGTTTGTCTTCATAGGTCCTTCCTTTCATAAAAAAAATTATATTTTACAACTACAGTGGTATAAGGACAGAAATAATCCAAGCTGGATGATATCCACGTTTTCCTTCTGACTTTAAAAGAAATTAAAACATTGTGGAGTACCCCTAAAAGTATCATGGGTCCAAGGGCAGTGGCCTGTGAACAATCCATCATGGATCCAGGTTCTCTCCACATTGGCCAGCCACACAGGGAGCACCTATCCCTTTCATGCTCAGGCTGGCTTACCACTGGGTTGTAACATGCCTGCCAGTAACAGGAAGCAAAGGGCTCCATTGTTCTCCTGCACTTTGAGTTTGGAAAGACCTTCCCTAATTATGGAAAAGAAGTCTTGACCTCAATTCTGAGTGGTCTAAAGTAGGACAACGGGCTACCCTAAACAACAGTTGAAGAATGCATTACTGATGTTATTATCTTTAGACTTGTCAGGAGATATACCCTTTTTTTAGGAATAGGAATGATACCTAAATAATACTTGGTTATGTTACAGTGGAGGAATGGTCTACTACAGCCCCTCATACCCTGCAGTCTAATATCTCAGAACAGTCCTTAACACATATTGGATATTTGTCATGAGTTTCTCACTCAGTCCTCACAACTGTAAAAAGCAGATAATGTTTATCCTCCCCATTTTACAGAAAAAAGAACTGAACTCAAAAAGAGCATAAAAGATTTGCCCAAGATAAGGTTTTTAAAAAAATAGTACATATAAAGGACAAAACATAAAATTTAAAAATAGTTTTCATCAAAATAAAAAATGCTTGCTTTAAAAGACAACATTAAAAAGATGAAAAGGCAAGGTAAAGACTGAGAAAAAATACTTAAAAAATATATATCTGGCCCTGGCTGAATGTCTCGGTTGGTTAAGAGCATCATCCCAAAGCACAGAGGTTGCCAGTTTGATCCTTGGTCAGGGCACATAGAAGAACAAATTGATGTTTTTGTTCTCACTCTCTCTCTCCTTTCCCCTTTCTCTAAAATCAGTAAAATAACTGATATATATAGTCCTGACAAAGGACTTGAAGAAAGGCTACATATATATTTTAAAACCATTACAACTAATAATATACCAAAAACAATAAAGAAATGATTTAAAGATTCAAACAGGCTCTTCACAAAAGAGTATATATTAATGGACAATAAGCATATGAAAAATGCTCAACATCACTATCCATCAGAGAAATGTAAAATAAAACCACAATAAGAGATCACTTACACACCCCCAATAATGGCTAACATTAAAAATGATTGACAGTACTAGGTATAAGCAAGTATGTGGAGCAAATGGAATCTCACACATTGCTGACAGGATGATAAAATAATATAGTCACTTTGGGAAACAGTTGGACACTTTCCTGTAAGGTTAAACATAACCCTACCATATGATCCAGCAGTTCTACTCCTAAGTATTTACCTAAAAGAACAGAAAACATGTCCACACAAAGATTTCTATGTGAATGTCCATGACAGCTTGATTCATAAACAATCCAAATATCTATCAACAGATGAACAGGTAAACAAATCAAGGTATGTCCACACAATGGAATACTGCCCAGCAACAAAAAGAATGAAATTCTGATGCACTTAACAGAGGATGCATTTGAAAACATGCTGAGTAAAGGAAGACAACACAAAAGAGTACATACTCTGTGATTCCATTTATATAACTTATGCTGAGAAAAGACTGCAGAGAAGCAAGGGTGTAAGCCAGGGGTCCCCAAACTTTTTACACAGGGGGCCAGTTCACTGTCCCTCAGACGGTTGAAGGGCCGGACTATAAAAAAAACTATTAAGAGAAGCAAGATGGCGACGGAGTAGGCAGACGGACCAACTTCCAACACCCAGAACCAAAGTGGATTATAACTCAATTTTAAGAACCATCATCTGGATAAACCAACTTTGAACTAAACTAAGTGGACTCTTCAACCAAGGAACACAGAAGAAGCCACATTGAGACTGGTAGGAATAGCGAAAACGCGAAGAGGGCTGCCCAGCTCCCCGGAGCAAATGGCAGCCTGGAGAGACCCACGAGGCAGGAGGAGAGTTTGGTGGAGAGGGAGGGACCTGGGTCCCAGGAACCAAGCCCCAGCCTGCAGTCCCAGAGCCTAGAAGAGGTGTTTGGACAGTTTTGAGCTGTGAAACAAGTGAGGGAGCTCCCAGGCCTATAGTGTGGAGTATTAGGTCCCTTCCTACTCTGCTGAGGGTTGCTGAAGGGTTTGGACGGCAGAACGCTGAAATGCGGTTCTGTCGGTGTGGGCAGAGGCCAAGCCAGTGAGAGCTCGGTCTAGCCCAGCAGGGTTGAAGGGGATGCCCGAAATCGCTCCGGAAGCTGCGGGCCCGCCTGTAATGCCACCTACGAGGACAAAACGGGAGGCCAGGAATGGGCAGAAATCTGCTCTGCGACCCTGCGCAAACAGACCCTGATCGCGGGGACCGGGCTAGGACCAGGGACAGGTGGGGGCTCGCGGCTGAGCTCACGCTACCAGCCCGGCCCGGCCGGAGAAACCGTGGTTTGCCATTGTACGTGGGCGAGCAGGCTCCGAGAGCAGGAACGGGGTAGACTCCGAGACAGGTGGAAGCTCGCAGCTGAGCCCACGCTACTATCTCCGCCCGGCTGGAGAAACCATGGATTGCCATCCTACGTGCAGGGGCAGGCTCCGAACGCGGGGGCGGGGTAGAGTCCGGGACGAGCGGAAGTGCGCAGCTGAGCAAATAGAAATGAAAAAAAAGCAGGGGTAGCAATACATATATCTGACAAAATGGACTTTAAAACAAAGGCTGTAGTAGGATATAAAGAAGGACACTACATAATGATACAGGGAACAATTCAACAGGAAGATATAACT
Source organism: Rhynchonycteris naso (assembly GCA_037038555.1). Taxonomy (NCBI): domain Eukaryota; kingdom Metazoa; phylum Chordata; class Mammalia; order Chiroptera; family Emballonuridae; genus Rhynchonycteris; species Rhynchonycteris naso. Next base: position 179,926,187 of record CM072998.1, read on the forward strand.
ATTATAAATATCTATGCACCATACATAAAGCAGACTTTGATGGATATAAAGGGTGAGATTAACAGCAATACTATCATAGTAGGGGATTTCAATACCCCTCTAACAACACTAGGTAGATTCTCAAGAAAGAAAATTAATAAAGAAACAGCAGACTTAAAGGAGACACTAGATCAACTTGATTTAACAGATATCTTCAGAACTTTTCCTCCCAAAAGCAGTAGAATATACATTCTTCTCAAGCGCTCATGGTACATTTTCTAGGATAGACCACATGTTAGGACACAAAAATGGTCTCAATAAATTTAAGAAGATTGAAATCATATCAAGCATTTTCTCTGATCACATTGCCATAAACTAGAAATTAACCACAAAAGAAACACTGAAAAATACTCAAACATTTGGAAACTAAATAGCATGTTATTAAATAATGAATGGATTAACAATGAGATCAAAGAAGAAATAAAAAAGTTTCTTGAAACAAATGATAATAAGCATACATCAACTCAAAATTTATGGGATACAGCAAAAGCAGTTCTGAGAGGAAAGTTTATTGCACTACAGGCATATCATAAGAAGCTAGAAAAAGATCAAATAAGCAACCTGACCCTGCATCTAAGAGAACTAGAAAAACAACAGCAAATAAAACCCAAGACAAGTAGAAGGAAGGAAATAACAAATATCAGAGTAGAAATAAATGACATAGAGGCGAAGGTAACAATACAGAGGATCAATGAAACCAGAAGCTGGTTCTTTGAAAAAAAGAGAGAGATCCAAATAAATAAAATTGAAAAGGACAGTGGAGAAATAACAACTGACACAACAGAAATACAAAGCATTGTAAGAAAATACTATGAAGAACTATATGCCAAAAAATTAGACAATCTTGGTGAAATGAACAAATTACTTGAATCATATAACCTTCCAATAATGAATCTGGAAGAATCAGAACACCTAAACAGACCATTTACAACAAATGAGATCAAAACAGTTATCAAAAAACTCCCAAAAAAGAAAAGTCCTGGGCCTGATGGCTTCACAAGTGAATTCTATCAAAAATTCAAAGAAGAACTAACTCCTATCCTCCTCAAACTATTTCAAAAAATTCAAGAGGAAGGAAGACTTCCAAACTCCTTTTATGAGGCGAGTATAATTCTGATCCCAAAACCAGGCAAAAACAACATAAAGAAAGAAAATTATAGGCCTATATCCCTGATGAATTTAGACGCTAAAATTCTCAACAAAATATTAGCCAACCGGATCCAGCAATATATGAAAAAAATCATACAGCATGATCAAGTGGGATTTATTCTGGAGAGGCAAGCCTGGTTGAATATTCACAAATCAATCAAGGTGATTCATCACATAAACAAAAGGAAGGACAAAAATCACATGATAATTTCAATAGATACAGAAAAGGCATTTGATAAAATCCAGCACCCATTCATGCTCAAAACTCTCAGTAAAGTGGGAATACAGGTATAATTCCTTAACATGATAAAGGTCATCTATGGTAAACCGACAGCAAACATCATACTAAATGGACAAAAATTAAAAGCAATCCCCTTAAGATCAGGAACAAGGTAGGGGTGCCCCCTTTCACCACTCTTATTCAACATAGTTCTGGAAGTCCTAGCTACAGCAATCAGACAAGAAGAAGAAATAAAAGGCATCCAAATAGGAAAAGAAGAAGTAAAACTGTCACTATTTGCAGATGATATGATATTGTATATAGAAAACCCTAAAGTCTCAGTCAAAAAACTACTGGACCTGATAAATGAATTCAGCAAGGTGGCAGGATATAAAATTAATACTCAGAAATCAGAGGCATTTCTATATACCAACAATGAACTGTCAGCAAAAGAAATTAAGGAAACAATCCCCTTCACTATTGCAGCCAAAAAAATTAAGTACCTAGGAGTAAATTTAACCAAGGAGGTTAAGGACTTGTACTCAGAAAATTATAAAACATTGATAAAAGAAATCAAGGAAGATACAAACGAGTGGAAGCATATACCGTGCTCATGGCTAGGAAGAATAAACATCATTAAAATGTCTATATTACCCAAAGCCATTTACAAATTCAATGCAATACCAATTAAAATACCAATGACATACTTCAAAGATATAGAACACATATTCCAAAAATTTATATGGAACCAAAAAAGAACACGAATAGCCTCAGCAATCTTAAAAAGAAGAAATAAAGCAGGAGGTATCAGTCTTCCAATATCAAGGTTTACTATATGGCCATTATACTCAAGACAGCCTGGTACTGGCATAAGAACAGGCACATAGATCAATGGAACATAACAGAGGACCCAGAAATAAACCCACAGCTTTATGGACAACTGATATTTGACAAAGAAGGAAAGAACATACAATGGAGTAAAGATAGCCTCTTTAACAAATGGTGTTGGGAAAATTGGACATCTACCTGCAAAAAAATGAAACTAGACCATCAACTTACACCATTCACAAAAACAAACTCAGAATGGATAAAAGACTTAAATGTAAGCCGTGCAACCATAAGCATCTTAGAAAAAAACATAGGCAGCAAGCTCTTCGACATCTGTAGCAGCAGTATATTTGCCGATTTATCTCTACGGGCAAATGAAATAAAAGGCAAAATAAACAAATGGGACTATATCAAACTAAAAAGATTTTGCACAGCTAAAAACATTAAGAACAGAATAAATAGACTAATCACACAATGGGCGAACATATTCGACAGCACCTCTGATAAGGGGTTAATAACCAAAATTTATAAAGAACTTATAAAACTCAATACCAGAAAGACAAACAACCCAATCAAAAAATGGGCAAAAGAAATGAATAGAAATTTCTCCAAAGAGGACATACAGATGGCCAATAAGCATATGAAAAAATGCTCAACATCACTAATCATTAGAGAAATGCAAATTAAAACCACAATGAGATATCACCTCACACCAGTCAGAATGGCATTCATCAGCAAAACAACACAGAACAAGTGCTGGCGAGGATGTGGAGAAAAGGGAACCCTCCTGCACTGCTGGTGGGAATGCAGACTGGTGCAGCCACTGTGGAAAACAGTTTGGAGATTCTTCAGAAAATTAAAAATCAAACTGCCTTTTGACCCAGGTATCCCACTTATAGGAATATACCCTAAGAACACCATAGCACTGTTCGAAAAGAAGAAATGTGCCCGCATGTTCGTGGCAGCATTGTTCACAATAGCGAAGATCTGGAACCAGCCCAAGTGTCCGTCAGAAGACGAGTGGATTAAAAAGCTTTGGTACATATATACTATGGAATACTACTCGGCCATAAGAAATGATGACATTGGATCATTTATAACAAAATGGATGTACCTTGATAACATTATACGGAGTGAAATAAGTAAATCAGAAAAAAAGAAAAACTGAGAACAGCATTATTTCATACATAGGTGGGACATAAAAGTGAGACTATGAGACATGGACAAGAGAGTGGTGGTTATGTGGTGGGGGGAGGGAGGGAAGGGTGGGATAGGGAGGAGGGGAGGGACACAGGGAAAACCAGATAGAAGGTGACAGAGGACAATTTGACTTTGGGTGACGGGTATGCAACACAATTGAATGATAAGATAACCTGGAGATGTTTTCATTGTACATATTTACCCTGATTTATTGGTGTCACCCCATTAGAATTAATAATAATAAAATAAAATAATAAAAAAACTATGAACAAATCCCTATGCACACTGCACATATCTTATTTTAAAGTAAAAAAAAAAAAAAAAAAAAACAGGAACAAATACAATATTTAAAATAAAGAACAAGTAAATTTAAATCAACAAACTGACCAATATTTCAATGGGAACTATGGGTGCAGATGCATCCTGTGCTCCTCTCACTGACCACCAATGAAAGGTTCCCCTTTTCGGAAGTGCAAGTGCCGGTGGGGCGGATAAATGGCCTCAGGGGGCCGCATATGGCCTGGGGGCTATAGTTTGGGGTCCCCTGGTATAAGCAGTGTAAGCAGGGAGACATATTAGGAGGCTATTGTGATAATCCAAGAGGAAAATGACAGTGGCTTAGACCATGGTGCTCATAAAAGAATTGATAAGAAGTGGTCTGATTCTGACTATATTTTAAACATGAAGCCAACAGAGTTTTCTAAAGAAATAAAAGCAGGCTGTGTAAGAAAAAGAATATATCATGGATAGCTCCATTGGTTAGAGTATCACCCCTATATGTAAAGGTTGTAGGTTTAATCCCCAATCAGGGCACATACAGAAACAGAGTGATGTTTCTGTCCCTTTCTCTCCTTTTCCCTCTCTAAAATCAATAAAAACGGAGGGAAGGAAGTAAGGAAGGGAAGGAGGGAGGGAGAGAGGGAGGGAGGGAGGAAGGGAGGGAGGGAGGGAGGAAGGGAGGAAAGAAGAAAAGAAAGAAGGAATTCATGGGATGATTCTATCACATTGAACCTAAACAAATGCAAAGATGGCATTGCTTTTGATTGAGATGATGAAGCAGGTGGATAGATAGAGTAGGTTGAGAAAGAAGATGAAATTTGGAGGGTTTTAACTCACTATTTCTGAGGAAAGGGTTAAAGATAGAAAAAATTTGAAAATAAAATTTAAAAAACAGACAAATCTTTTTACTGTACAAAATCAAACATCTAATTTTTAAAGAAGTTTGGAGGTCATTAATGACTAGAAAAACAAACTTATCTGAATTTTGGTAGTAGAAGTCTTCAGTACTTTTAGCAAAACCCCAAATAGCTAAGTAAGCTTCAGGGCCATGAAACTCCTCTTGATCTTGCCCAATATTCTGTGGCTTGCAACCAAACTGGAAAGATATGGGTAACCCACCGAACACCCCAAAGATAAGGAGAGAGGATTCCACATTAACAGCCTGTTTCTTGAACTATCTACCACCTACCCACAACAGGGAAGGAAACAGAGCTGTTCCTCTGCCTCCCACCTTCACCTCCAGCTCCAGGTCAAAATCTTTAATACCTTCAGTATACACATGATCTCATTCATGAAATTGTATTTGGCTGTGTGCTTCTTAGAAGACATGACCGCCTTGGAAGCAAATTTGTAATCTGATTTTAGAGTTGGAGACTTCAGAGATAACTGCAATCTGTGTGGTATGATTTGAAGAAGCCAGAAAAATAAATTATTTTCTCTCCAGATTCCTGAAATTCCACCATTAGTATGAAACGTGAGAGTGAAATGCCCAACTTAGAATGGCCAGTATTGGAAACTCCCACAAGCGAACCAGTAGAGAAAAGAAAGGCAGTAGGAGCCCATACAAAAGGGAGGTTTGAGAGACCAAAAACCAACCCCACCTCACAATTTTGTTAGTGTGAGTTCTACTTGACTCATTCCCAACACCTGGAATGTAATAGGTCACAAATATTTGGATGAATGATCTTCCTTCTACATTTGAGGAAGCGGGCCTTCCCCCACTACAAAAAGTAAACAAAAGGTATCTAAAAGACAAAAGAATCAGTTCCATGAATGGAATTAGTTTACTCTCCTAGAATTCACTAACTGGAAAAAAATTAATCAATGTCCCAGAACCCTCAGAAGTTCTCCTGGAAAGATGTTTTCCCCTCCTCAGGCACCAGAAACTGCCCAGGAGGCTGGAGCATCACCAAGGCTGATTCAAACCCCATATATCATACGCCAAATGTGCTACCCTTGGCCTGAAGTTCCGGCGCGTCTGGGACCTGGGGATGAGGGACTGGCAAAGAAGGGCAGGTGGGGTGGCGGAGAGTGCCCGAGTGGAGGGGGCACGGACCTAGCCGGGCAGCGCGCTCTGCCGCGGACTAGCAGTGCTTGGCTCAGCCCATGCGCCTCCCTCTGCTCTCTCCTCCGCCCCCCTTCGCCCTCCCCCTTTCCCTCCTTTTCTCCTCCTCCTCCTGCCGCTGCGGCCGCTGCCAGACCTCGCCAGTTCAGACCCACGGGGCTGCCCTCCCCTGCGCTCTACCCTCGCTGCCCGGGTCCGGAGCGCAGCGCGGCCGCGCAGGTAGGAACCCCCGACACAGGGGGTCGCACCATTGCGCCCAGTGGCTGCAGGGCCGCGCGCAGGCGAGTAAGTGGGGGTGACCTGAGGGGTGCAGTGTGCCCGATCACTGCCCCAGACGGTGCAGGACCTCTCAGGCAGAAAGGGAGGTGGAGGTGTGCGGTCTCGGAATGCGATCTGTCAGCATGTGCGAGTACAAGGGTGACATCTGTTTGTATGGGCATGTGTGTACGCGCCGACAATCATCAGACAGGGCTTTGCCCTTAAACGAGGTTTGGGAAATTTCAGGGGTCTAATGTGCGAGATTTAAGACGCACCTGGATTCCCAAGGAGCTGGTTAGAAGATGGAGCGCTGAGCAGCTCCCGGGACTAACGTCTGTTAGTTTACTGTTAAAAAAAAAAAAAAAAAAGAAGGGACTTCATTTCTCTGGGGACGCCAGACCGATCACCCCGAAACTGGTACCTAGGACTTCAGTGTGGTCCCCGGTACCAGCCCTAGGCAGCCCCAGTTCTGAAGGTAACATATGGAAGACCGAGGGACGAATACCGCACAAGGGAATCAGACGCGCCTTCGCACAACCTGGCGCTTTTGAACAAAGCTGTGCGCGGGGAACTTGAGAGTTTGTGCTGGGGGATGTGAGAAGGAGCTCTGAGAAGCAGGTATTATACTAGAACTGGGAGGAGATTGACCCAGGAGTTCTGTTTTGGGTGTTTTGTTTTTTTAAGTTTGAGGCCAAGGTAATTCATATTGGTTCATAGGTATTTCTACTGAGCTGTGAAAAGATTACTTCACTAGATGGAGGAAAGATTATAGTGAAAAGCCTTAACGTTCAAGAGAATAGGAGATTTGCTGTGCCACCTCCACTCTCGCAAAATAAATAAATAGATAAATAGAGAGATAGGAAGATGATAGTTAAGTACATTTTTAAAATGCACCGCTTCCTTTGAAAGTAATTATCCTCTACTATGTCCTTCTGCCCTAATTCTGGAGCCTGTTGTGTAGGTGCAGTATGAAAGGTGCACTGTATGTCCTTTGTGTATACTGAACACAGCCGGATGAAGTGAAACGTAATTCTGCCGCCCTGTTACAGACTTTGGTGCCTCCTTTGGCCACAGGAAGGTTGAGGAGGGGGAGGGGAGGAGAAAAAAAGTGCATTGGAAGTTGGGTATGGTGGAGCCTCAGCTCCGTCCGCCCTCCCTTCCTCGCATTTTACTTCATAGCTAAAGTTTTGTTATTTACCTGTAAGCTGATACTAAACATCTATTTGTCCTGTGTTTTCTTTGAGATTCACGATGTTGAAAGCCCTTTTCCTAAGTATGCTGACTCTGGCGCTGGTCGAGTCACAGGACACAGAGGAAACCATCACATATACGGTAAGGGGTGATGGAATTTGAGATAAGTGCAGTTGAAGGGGATTCTGTGACACAAGAGAGACTTTATCCACTTCTGCCAGTGTGTGTGAGCTGCACTGTGTAGAGGGTAATAAATTAAACACCACGTTAGCATGCTTCACGTTTAAGATTACTTATTGCCGGTGGTCCTTTCAAAAGTTCATTTGGATCATCAATTGAAATAGGCACCAAAATATGATTTGTGCAAGACCAAAAAAAAGGGAGCCCTTTTAAAATAAAAACCAAAGAAAGCTACATGTTTCTAACACATTCAATAAATTAATGGGTGTAAGGAATTGGAAAACCTGGATTCTTGTATACATTATAAGAGCACTTCGCTTCATTTGTGCATGTGACTTACATTCTCAGGGAAGTGGCTTTTAATGACTTTACAAAAGCTACCACTCATTTTTAGTATAACTGATAACTCATAGAAATGTCCTTGAGATAAACTTTATGTGTTACCAGGACATGGCATTTGCTCAAGTGGTTTCAAAATGCACTGGATGAAATTTGATTTCACATTTTCTAATTAGCCTATTCATGTTTCCAAATAATATTTGACTAATTAGTTAACTTCATGGGTACAACCAGTGTTTATTAAAATGCTGAAATTATTATCTGACCTCTCCCACTTCCAGGAATGGATGTGGTGAGAAGAAAGGGCAGTACCTACCTCACTTTTGGTGAGTTTGCACCTCTGTTTTGTGTTTTCTACTCTTTATTCAGTGTTGTGAGGCAAATGACATTTGTCCTGGATCAGAATATGAAAAACATATTTTTTTACTTGTTCCCAATTTAAAATTAAGTAATCCTACTTAGAAGAATGTGAAAAATGTTTTAAATAAAACTCTTAAAAGTGAGCTAATGTCAATTACTGATAATAAACATTATCTCACTTTTTGGTACCATATTATCTCTAGAATGTTAGTATTCATCTGGCAAATGTTTCTTGTTGTTGTTCAGATCAACTATAAATCAAATAGGGTTTAATATAAATATTTTGTTAACTTAATGGTAAATGTAATTGCTTCCTCTGCTGAAGATAAATAAAGCAAGAGAAATGAATACATGTGGTTTATCTTCCAATGAAAATGTTTTGTTATTCAGGTTAAACTTACTACCTTCTTAGGGAGCTAAAATAAAATTAGCTACTCACTCTTATATTCATCTAATAAAAGATTTTATTGCTTTTCTAACTGCTTATCTTATACCCCCACCCTTTGCTAATCACCTAAATCTTATTTGTCTTTAGCAGAGAAAGTTCCCTGTGGATTAAACACTATTGTTTTAAGAGTATTAAATAGAGTTTTACTATTATGACAACAAACTTTCCAGATATGACATTCTTTTTGTGCTAAGATTAGGTCTATTCTCTTTGGAATTGTGTATGCGTAATAATTCATGGTTAAAGGACAAAATGTAATTATTTTTAAGTACCCCACTGTGGAAACATTATCTTCTTTCATCCTTATAGCAAAGTATGAGAAAAGTGGCATCTCCTTCCTTCTGCTGATAGGAGACCTAAAGCTCTGAGAGAGCATCTCACATGTTTAAGGCTATATAGCCAGCAAGTGGTTGAGCTAAATTTACTCTAGGAAGGTACTATAGTAGATCCATATTAAAGGTATTGAAATTAAATGCCCAAACAAACTGCAAGTCTTTTCTATTAGCATGTAGATTATTCAAGTGAACTGTCATTTTGCCTAGCTTGAAAGATATCTTTCAGAAGGATGGGCTCATAGCCACAAGATAGCATTCCCCTTCCATATTAAAGATAAGGTCTATTCAGTTATTTACTGGCCAAGTATCTGCCATGTGCATAAGCAATTCTCATTACTATCAAAGGAATTAAATTTTTTTTTCTGTTGTTTACTAAGAAAACTCAGACCTTCACCTCAGGGAATTTACCCTGGGAAGACACTTGAAAACTACAAAGTTCCTAAGCAAGTACAAATAATATTATTATACATATTTTACAAGTTGTTAAGCAATAGAAAAGCAAGGAGGTAACTAATGTCAGTGCTGGCATATTAGAGCAGACAGAACTCTGTACTGGTTGTTGAAGAAGTAATGACTTTGGATTAATCTAGAAAGGCTGAAGAGGCATCTGAATCAGAAAAATGTGGCATAATCACAGTCTAGAAGTAAAAACAAGCAAGACAAGTCCAAGAGGTAACAAGTTCAAATGGACTGGAGCTGGGTAGTAGGGAGAACCTGGAGATGATAATAATGGGAGATGAGAGGTCTTAAGGCCACTGTGATCTCTTAGATGGAGGAACAGAATAACCAAGAGAGTAAGAAAGATTGCCATGGAGGCTCTGTGCACCATGCGCAGATATGGAGACCAGCTAAAAAGCCTTGCCTACTCATGAGGCTAGGAAAGCTTATAATAATTGGCAGAGATAGAAATGGACACAAAGTCAGAAGAGCTTAAAGGAAAAGAAATTAGATAAATCAGTGCTGATGTCAAAATTGTAATCCTGGGTCTTGAGAATGATGGCAGTGCCTTGAACAATGTTGGGGAAACTAGTAAGACCTTGTGAGATATGTGACCATATTGTTTTTACCCTATTAAGTTTCAAATATCAGTAAAATATCTACACTGACTTCTCTGTCTCCATTCAGCTATTTACTTGACAAACATCTTTTGTATGCATAAGCCACTCTCAGCTCTATTAAAAGAATTTGTTTATTTTTGATTACACTACTTTTGCTTAATACTTCCTGAAGCATCTTTCTTCTTTTCTCAAGAAGTAGCCCATGCTAAGTGAAATAAACCAGTCAGAGAAAGACAAATACCATATGATTGCACTTATATATGGAATCTAAAGAACAAAATAAATTAACAAACAAAATAGAAATAGAAACAGACTCATGGATACAGAGAACAGACTGACAGCTATCAGAGGGAATGGGGGTTGCGGGCAGGGTGAAAAAAGTGAAGGGATTAAGCAAACAAACAAACAAAAACAAAAAACAAAAAGACTCATAGATATGGTGATTACCAGAGAGAAAGAGTGGTGGGGGAAGGTAGAAGACAGAAAAAGGAGGAATAAATAGTGATGAAGGGACTTGACTTGGGGTGGTAAACACACAATACAATATACAGATGATGTATTATAGAATTGTTCACCTGAAACCTATATAATTGTATTAACCACTGTCACCCCAATAAATTAAATAAATAAAATAAGAAGGAAGGAAATAGCTCATAGATGACTTGTATCAGAAACCCCTGGGATACTTATTAAGAATTCAGATTCTAGTCCTCCTACCCAGAATCGGATCTTTTGGGTAGACCCAGAAACGTGCATTTGAACAAGTCCCCTGGGTGATTCTTAACCATAATACAGTTTGAGATTTACTGACCTTCAGTAAGAATTCAGTTCCTGATTTGTCCCAAAGAAAAGTTTCCCAGAGTTGGCCCTGCCTACCTCTCTAACCTCATCCCTACCCACCCAGGACTACTTGCAGCTCATCTCTTTTTTAAAAATTTTGCTCCTCTAAGTCTTCATTCATTTGTGGCCTCTCACATAGAGCCTTTTCTTCCACCTTGTTATGTCCACCCACTTCCCTGGCCAGAGTCCACCACTCCTTCTACATGCATACTTGTGTCATGGCACCTAACATCTTACTCTAACTTGTCTACCTGTCTGTCTCCTCTTATGGCCTATGAGCTGCTTGAGGACAAAGACAAGTCCTCAGGATCTTTGAATTCCCAGGGACTAGGATGGTGTCTTATATGAGCAGGTATTTGACAGATGGTTCAGCAAGTAAACAAAAGGACCCGTGGGAACTGAAACTAGGAGGAAGGGCAGGGTATGAGAGGAGGCCCTGGACTCAGCTGAATAGGAATGATAAGGAAACCCAGATTCTGGAATGCTCTAAGAGGATTTAGAGAGAGAAGGGAGAGTAAAGGGCTGAAACAAAGAACTTGGTTGAAATTACTTTCTTTTTGGTAAAATTTACAACAAGGAAGAGGAAGCAAATAAAGCAAAGAGAGAGAGAGAGAGCGCACAGCAGTCAGAGAGATTGGAGATTATTATTAAGACAGGGAAGAATTCTAAGAATATAGTCATGGGTGACTATACCAAAAAAAAAAAAAACAACCAGTAGAGTTGAGGTAGTTGATGATTGAAAGGGACACCTAAAGAGGGACAGCTTTGTCTAGAGAAAGAAAAAGAAAGAAAGAAAGAAAGAAAGAAAGAAAGAAAGAAAGAAAGAAAGAAAGAAAGAAAGAAAGAAAGAAAGAAAAGCTAGAAAATGTTTAACTACCATCTATCTCATCATCATCTAGGAGTTCAGTGAAAAAATTGTTGCCATAAAATGAAGCTTTTAGAGTGACTTCTTAGGGACTGGATACATCAACTAACTGTCTCCTGACCCTATCGTGATGTTTTCTTCACAGCAATGCACAGATGGATATGAGTGGGATCCTGTAAGACAGCAGTGCAAAGGTGAGCCAACTTCAAAGACTCTCCATCTGAACATAAACTTTCTGTGTCACTCTTCATCTCGCATCACTCTTCCTGTCCTGTTTGTATTATACCAAAAAGGCATGAGCATATATGTACATGTTCAGTTTTCCCCCTAAGAAGATACCTGACTCATTTTATTACTAACCGCAGATATTGATGAATGTGACATTGTCCCAGATGCCTGCAAAGGGGGAATGAAATGTGTCAACCACTATGGAGGATACCTCTGCCTTCCTAAAACAGCCCAGATTATTGTCAATAATGAACAACCTCAGCAAGAAACACCAGCAGCCGAAACTGTGGGTGCAGCTGCAAATGCAGCTGCATCCTCGGGCACATCTGGGAGTGCAGCAGCCAGTGGCATGGCAACCAGTGGAGTGATACCCGGATCTGGTTACGTTGCCAGTGCTGCTGCAGTTGCAGGCCCAGAAGTGCAGACTGGCCGAAATAACTTTGTCATCCGTCGAAACCCAGCTGACCCTCAGCGCATTCCCTCCAATCCTTCTCACCGGATCCAGTGTACAACAGGCTATGAGCAGAGTGAGCATAACATCTGCCAAGGTAAGCATGACTTCTTGTACTAACGAGAAGGTTCTTGCCCAAGTGCACCTCGTGGTGAAAATAACAACTCAAAATTTTTTGACATCTTTCCACATGTGTCAGACATTGTGCTAAATGCCTTCTCTGTATTATCATATATTTTAAAGGAATATTTTTATTTATTTATTTATTTAATTCATTTTTAGAGAGAGAGTGAAAGAAAGAGAGAGAGAGAGGAGAGGGGGAGGAGCATTATCATATTTTATCATCACAATAATCATAAAAGGAAGTTGCTGCCTGCATAGTCATCATTTTACTATGCAGGAAACCCTGGATCAGAGAGGTCATCACTGGTTCTCAACCTTAGCTGAACATATTTAAAGTTACATGGGAGCTTTGAAAACTCCTCTATGTTCAAGCCACACCCTGGCCCAATTAAATATAACAATACCAGGAGTGGGTTCCAGGCATCAGTACTTTTTAAAGCTCCCCATGTTATTCCAGTGCGCAGCCAAGTTTGAGAACCAGAGGACACGCAAGTGGTGAGTGCAGAGTCAGCATTCAAACCCAGGGCGGGCAGGGCCAGAGTCACAGCTGTTAGAAGGAGCAGTCAGGTTACACATGAGAACTTGAAATTGTTCTGTCAAGCTACTTCATAAATAGCCACCTTTGGGTTCTCAAGTTTTCTTTTCACTGACTGAACTTGCAACTGACATTTTTTCCTTACTGCGGAATAAAGAAATGGGGCTCCCACTTCTCAATACTTTTGAGGGAGGGAAGTCTACCCTACTCGTATTCATCTGTCTTTCAAAGCTCTCATTTGAACACATTTCACTTATATCACTTGCACTGTGGCACCATCTGCCTGGGTTTTTCTGTTTATTTTCACAAAGAGTACACATCACTGTGTATTCTAGAAATAGCTGTAGACTCATGCTAGCAAAGCAGTAAGAATCTTGGCCTTTGAAGACATGTAGGATATTAGATAACTGGACTGTGCTAAGGGATTCTGTTTGCCTCTTTCTGCTTAAACCCTTTTAGATCTGCTTGATGTGGAGGTTGTATTACTGAGATAGACCCTAGGAGTCCCAGACCAAGGCTGAGTAGACCCTGTATTATACCATAAATGTCTGGAACACTTTGGTTAATGGAAAGGGTCCAGGAGTTCTTACCTTCTACCTGCTCATTGAGGAAGAGAGCACCCTCTTTTCCTCAAGAATGAGGGGTTCGTTGGAATCACCTAGCTGCTGCACTGGGTGAAAAAAGCATCTTCTGGTACTTCCCCTTATTCACCCTGCTGAATGGAGAATCTCCTATATAAGCCATATTATATTTTAATAGTTTATACAAAAAGTAAGGAAACATATTGTGCTTAGACTTTTGTTACTTTATATTTTGTGTTCAAATTTTAAGTACCCACAACAAAAGCTAACCCATGCTGTGGTGTTACTTTCCAGAGAGCCTATCATATTAGCATCTGTTTCGTGTTACTATCATGAATCAGAGTTCATATTGATGATGAATGCCTCAGGATCTGCTTAATATTCTGATATTTGATTTAAGGATTATGTCAAGGGGATAACCTCATGAGATTATTTTATATACATATTTACTTGCGTAATTATTGATAACAAGTAACTGAGGTTTATTTAAGATACCAACTTTTAATTGTTATTGAAATATATAATTATATTAAAAGGTTTGGTGGTATTTTTCCTGAAACTGAAATATTTTGCTGAAATATTTTTTATTTTATTTTTTTATTATAATTTATTATGTTTCCATAGTGTTGACCTGAATGCATCCCCCCTCCCCTGTATTCCCCTCAACATCTCCTTTGCCCCCTTTCCCATAGCGCCCTCTCCCCTTCCCTTCAGGTTTATCCTATCCTATCATCCCCTTTACCTCTGTCCTCTTTTCCTCTGATGCCTTTGATCCCTCCTCTGTCTCAATTCCATTTCTCAGTTCACATTGTTTGTTGGAATCCTCAAATGAGTGAGGTCATATGATATTTTTCTTTTTCTGTCTGGCTTATTTCACTTAACATAATAGTTTCCAGGTTCCTCCATGTTGTCGCAAAAGGTAAACTTTCCTTCTTTTTCATGGCCCCATAGTATTCCATTCTATATATGTATCACAACTTTTTAATCCACTCGTCAACTGATGGACACTTGGGCTGTTTCCAGATCTTCGCTATTGTGAACAATGCTGCCATAAACATGAGAGTTCATTTCTCCTTTTCAAAAAGTGCTATGGTGTTCTTGGCGAATATTCCTAAAAGTGGGATAGCTGGGTCAAAGGCAGTTCGATTTTTAATTTTTTGAGGAATCTCCATACTGTTTTCCACAGTAGCTGCACCAGTCTGCATTCCCACCAGCAGTGCAGGAGGGTTCCCTTTTCTCCACATCCTCGCCAGCACTTATTCTGTGTTGTTTTGCTGATGAGTGCCATTCTGACAGGTGTGAGGGGATATTTCATTGTGGTTTTAATTTGCATTTCTCTAATGATTAGTGATGTTGAGCATTTTTTCATATGCCTATTGGCCATCTGTATGTCCTCTTTGGAGAAGTGTTTATTTATTTCTTTTGCCCATTTTTGAATGGATTGTTTGTCCTCCTGGTGTTGAGTTTTACAAGTTCTTTATAAATTTTGGTTATTAACCCCTTATCAGACATATTGTCGAATATGTTCTTCCATTGTGTGGTTTGTCTTTTTATTCTGTTCTTATTGTCTTTAGCTGTGCAAAAGCTTTTTAGTTTGATATAGTCCCATTTGTTTATCCTGTCTTTTATTTCCCTTGCCCGTGGAGATAAATCAGCAAATATATTGCAGTGAGAGATGTTGGAGAGCTTACTGCCTGTTTTCTTCTAAGATGCTCATGGTTTTACCACTTACATTTAAGTCTTTTATCCATTTTGACTTTATTTTTCTGAATGGTGCAAGTTGGTGGCCTAGTTTCATTTTTTTGCAGGTAGATTCTAAGTTTCCCAACACCATTTGTTGAAGACAGTTTTGTATGCTCTTACCTCCTTTGTCAAATATTAGTTGTCCATAAGGGTGGGTGTGTGTTTATTTCTGAGTTCGCTGTTCTGTTCCATTGATCTATATGCCTGTTCTTATGCCAGTACCAAGCTGTTTTGAGTACAATGGCCTTGTAGTATAACTTGATATCAGGGAGTGTGATACCTCCCACTTTATTCTTCCTTATCAAGATTGCTGAGGCTATTCACGTTCTTTTTTGGTTCCATATAAATTTTTGGAATATGTGTTTTATATCTTTGAAGTATGTCATTGGTATTTTAATTGGTATTGCATTGAATTTATAAATTGCTTTGGGTAATATAGACATTTTAATGATGTTTATTCTTCCTAACCATGAGCACGGTATATACTTCCACTTGTTTGTATCTTCCTTGATTTCTTTTATCAGTATTTTATAATTTTCCGAGTACAAGTCTTTAATCTCCTTGGTTAAATTTACTCCTAGGTACTTTAATTTTTTGGTTGTAGTAGTGAAGGGGATTGTTTCCTTAATTTCACTTTATGACATTTCATTGTTGGTGTATAAAAATGCCTCTGATTTCTGAGTATTAATATTATATCCTGTCACCTTGCTAAATTCATTTATCAGGTCCAGTAGTTTTTTGACTGAGACTTTAGGGTTTTCTATATACAATATCATATCATCTGCATATAATGATAGTTTTACTTCTTCTTTTCCAATTTGGATGCCTTTTATTTCTTCTTCCTTGTCTCATTGCTGTGGCTAGGACTTCCAGAACTATGTTGAATAAGAGTGGTGAAAGAGGACACCCCTACCTGGTTCCTGATCTTAAGGGGATTGCTTTTAATTTTTGCCTATTGAGTATGATGTTGGCTCTGGGTTTGTCATAGATGGCCTTTATCATATTGAGGTATGTTCCCCATATTCCCACTTTGTTGAGAGTTTTGATCATGAATGGGTGCTGGATTTTATCAAATTATTTTTCTGCATCTATTGAAAATATCATGTGGTTTTTCTCCTTCCTTTTGTTTATATGATAAATCACATTGATTGATTTGCAAATATTGTACCAGCCTTGCCTCCCCAAAATAAATCCCACTTGATCATGGTGTATAATTTTTTTCATATATTGCTGGATCGGGTTGGATAATATTTTGTTGAGATTTTACATCTAGATTCATCAGGGATATTGGTCTATAATATTCTTTTTTTATGTGTTGTCTTTGCCTGGTTTTGGAATCAGAATTATGCTCGCCTCATAAAAGGAGTTTGGAAGTCTTCCTTCTTCTTGAATTTTTACAAATAACTTTAAAAGGATAGGAGTTAGTTCTTCTTTGAATATTTGGCAGAATTCACTTGTGAAGCCAT
Organism: Rhynchonycteris naso; assembly: GCA_037038555.1. Lineage (NCBI taxonomy): Eukaryota > Metazoa > Chordata > Mammalia > Chiroptera > Emballonuridae > Rhynchonycteris > Rhynchonycteris naso. The sequence continues at coordinate 179,942,968 of CM072998.1, forward strand.
CGGAATCCGGGCTTTTGTTTGTTAGGAGTTTTTTGATAACTGTTTCGATCTCATTTGTTCTTATCAGTCTGTTTAGGTTTTCTGATTCTTCCTGATTCATTTTTATACTGTTATATGTTTCAAGGAATTTGTCCATTTCATCTAGGTTGTCTAATTTTTTGTCATACAGATCTTCATAGTATTTTTTCACAATCCTTTGTATTTCTGTTGTGTCAGTTGTTATTTCTCCACTCTTATTTCTAATTTTATTTATTTGCGTCCTCTCTCTTTTTTTCTTGGTGAGTCTGGTTAAAAGTTTATTGATCTTGTTTACCTTTCCAAAGAACCAGCTCCTGGTTTCATTGATCCTCTGTATTGTTTCTTTAGCCTCTATGTCATTTTTTTTTTACTTTATTCATTTTTAGAGAGGAGATAGATAGAGAGAGAGAGAGAGAGAGAGAGAAAGGGAGAAAGGAGGGAGGAGCTGGAAGCATCAACTCCCATATGTGCCTTGGCCAGACCAGTGCAGGGTTTTGAACCAGCGACCTCAGTGTTGACAGGTCGACACTAGCCTCTATGTCATTTATTTCTATTCTGATCTTTATTATTTCCTTCCTTCTACTACCTCTGGGCTTTACTTGCTGTTCTTTTTCTAGTTCTTTTAGATGCAGTTCTTTTATTGTTTATTTGAGCTTTTTCTATCTTTTTAAGGTATGCCTGTAATGCTATGAACTTCCCTCTCAGTACTGCTTTTGCTGTGTCCCATAAATTTTGAGTTGTTATATGCTCATTATCATTCATTTCTAGGAATTTTTTTATTTCTTCTTTGATTTCAATGTTAGCCCATTCGTTGTTTAATAACATACTATTTATTTAGTTTCCAAGTGTTTAAGTATTTTTCAGTTTTTCTGTTGTGCTTGATTTCTAGTTTCATGCCATTGTGATCAGAGAAAATGCTTGATATGATTTCAGTCTTCTTAAATTTGTTGAGACCCGTTTGTACTCTAACATGTGGTCTATCCTAAAGAATGTACCATGAGCACTTGTAAAGAATGTATATTCTGCTACTTTAGGGTGAAAGGTTCTGAAGATATCTATTAAATCGAGTTGATCTAGTGTGTCCTTTAAGTCTGCTATTTCTTTGTAAATTTTCTTTCTTGAGGATCTATCTAGTGATGTTCGTGGGGTATTGAAATCCTCTATTATTATAGTATTGCTGTTGATCTTATCCTTTATATCCATGAAAGTCTGCTTTATATATTTAGGTTTTCCTATATTAAGTGTGGAGATATTTATAATGGTTATATCTTCCTGTTGGATTTCTCTTTTTATCATTATGTAGTGACCTTCCTTATCTCTTACTATAACCTTTGTTTTAAAGTCCATTTTGTCTGATATAAGTATTGCTACCCCAGATTTCTTTTCATTTCTATTTGCATGAACTATTGTTTTGCATCCTTTTACCTTTAGTCTATGTGCAACTTTTGTTTTAAGATGTGTCTCCTGTAGACAGCATATGTACGGGTCCTGTTTCTTTATCCATGCAGTTACCCTATGGACTTTGATTGGATCATTTAATCTATTTACATTTAAGGTTATTATTAATATGTAGTTGTTTATTGCCATTTTATTCTTTATAGCTCTATTCCTCCTTTGCTATATTATTTTCACCCTTGATCTGTTTACAATAAGCCCCTTAACATTTCTTGCAACATTGGTTTGGTTTTAGTGAATTTCTTGAGTTTATTTTGGTCTGGGAAACTTTTTATTTCTCATTCAATTTTAAACAATAGTCTTGCTGGATAAAGTAGTCTTGGTTGTAGGTTCTTGTTCTGCATTAGTTGAATATTTCTTGCCATTCCCTTCTGGCCTCAAGTGTTTCTGTTGAGAAGTCTGATGTCATCTTAATGGGGGCTCATTTATAGGTGATAGCCTCTTTATCTCTAGTATCTTTTAATATTTTCTCTCTATCACTTAGTTTAGGTATTTTCATTATGATGTGTCTTGGTGTAGATTTCTTTGGGTTTCTCTTTAATGGACTTATCTGTGTTTCTTGAACTTGTGAGATTTTTTTATAATATTTTATAATTCATTTTATAATTAATTTTAATGGGGTGACATTAATAAATCAGGGTACATATGTTCAAAGAAAACACCTCCAGGTTACCTTATCATTCAATTATGTTGCATACCCATCATCCAAAGTCAAATTGTCCTCTGTCACGTTCTATTTGGTTTTCTTGGTGCCTCTACCCTCCACCCTCTTCCACTCTCTCCACCCTTCCCCCACCTCGTAACCACCACATTCTTGTCCATGTCTCATAGTCTCACTTTTATGTCCCACCTATGTATGAAATCATGCTGTTCTTAGTCTTATTCTGTTTTACTTATTTCACTCCGTATAATGTTATCAAGGTACATCCATTTTGTTGTAAATGACCCGATGTCATCATTTCTTATGGCTGAGTAGTATTCCATAGTATATATGTCCCATAGCTTTTTAATCCACTTGTCTTCTGACGGACACTTGGGCTGGTTCCAGATCTTCGCTATTGTGAACAATGCTGCCACGAACATGGGGGCGCATTTCTTCTTTTCGAACAGTGCTATGGTGTTCTTAGGGTATATTCCTAAAACTGGGATAGCTGGGTCAAAAGGCAGTTCGATTTTTAATTTTTTGAGGAATCTCCATACTGTTTTCCACAGTAGCTGCACCAGTCTGCATTCCCACCAGCAGTGCAGGAGGGTTCCCTTTTCTCCGCATCCTTGCCAGCACTTATTCTGTGTTGTTTTGCTGATGAGTGCCATTCTGACTGGTATGAGGTGATATCTCATTGTGGCTCTAATTTGCATTTCTCTAATGATTAGTGATGTTGAGCATTTTTTCATATGCCTATTGGCCATCTGTATGTCCTCTTTGGAGAAATTTCTATTCATTTCTTTTGCCCATTTTTTGATTGGTTTGTTTGTCTTCCTGGTGTTGAGTTTTACAAGTTCTTTATAAATTTTGGTTATTAACCCCTTATCAGACGTGTTGTCAAATATGTTATCCCATTGTGTGGTTTGTCTTTTTATTCTGTTCTTACTGTCTTTAGCTATGCAAAAACTTTTTAGTTTGATATAGTCCCATTTGTTTATCTTGCCTTTTATTTCATTTGCCCGTGGAAATAAATCGGAAAATATATTGCTGCTACAGATGTCGGAGAGCTTGCTGCCTATGTTTTCTTCTAAGATGCTTATGTTTACACGGCTTACGTTTAAGTCTTTTATCCATTTTGAGTTTGTTTTTGTGAATGGTGTAAGTTGATGGTCTAGTTTCATTTTTCTGCAGGTAGATGTCCAATTTTCCCAACACCATTTGTTAAAGAGGCTGTCTTTACTCCATTGTATGTTCTTTTCTCCTTTGTCAAATATCAGTTGTCCATAAAGGTGTGGATTTATTTCTGGGTTCTCTGTTCTACTCCATTGCTCTATGTGTCTGTACTTATTTATGCCAGTACCAGGCTGTCTTGAGTACAATGGCCTTACAGTAAACCTTGATATCCGGAAGAGTGATACCTCCTGCTTTATCTTTTCTTTTTAAGATTACTGAGGCTATAGGTGTTCTTTTGTGGTTCCATATAAATTTTTGGAATACTTGTTCTATATCTTTAAAGTATGTCATTGGTATTTTAATTGGTATTGCATTGAATTTATAAATTGCTTTGGGTAATATAGACATTTTAATGATGTTTATTCTTCCTAACCATGAGCACGGTATATGCTTCCACTTGTTTGTATCTTCCTTGATTTCTTTTATCAATGTTTTATAATTTTCTGAGTACAAGTCCTTAACCTCCTTGGTTAAATTTCCTCTAGGTACTTTAATTTTTTGGCAGCAACAGTGAAGGGTATTGTTTCCTTAATTTCTTTTGTTGACAGTTCATTGTTAGTATATAAAAATGCTTCTGAAATCTGAGTATTCATTTTGTATCCTGCAACCTTGCTGTATTCATTTTCAGTTCCAGTAGTTTTTTGACTGAGACTTTAGGGTTTTCTATATACAATATCATATCATCTGCAAATAGTGACAGTTTTACTTCTTTTCCAATTTGGATGCCTATTTTTTCTTCTTCATTTCTGATTGCTGAAGCTAGGACTTCCAGAACTCTGTTGAATAAGAGTGGTGAAAGGGGCACCCCTGCCTGGTTCCTGACCTTAAGCGGATTGTTTTTAATTTTTGTCCATTTAGTATGATGTTTACTGTGGGTTTGTCGTAGATGACCTTTATCATGTTAAGGAATGTTCCCTGTATTTCCACTTTACTGAGAGTTTTGAGCATGAATGGGTGCTGGATTTTATCAAATGTCTTTTCTGCATCTATAAAAATTTTCATGTGATTTTTGTCCTTCCTTTTGTTTATGTGATGAATCATATTGATTGATTAGCAAATATTGAACCAGCCTTGCCTCCCCAGAAGAAATCTCACTTGATCATGGTGTATGATTTTTTTCATATATTGCTGGGTACGGTTGGCTACTATTTTGTTGAGAATATTAGCATCTAAATTCATCCGGAATATTGGCCTATAATTTTCTTTCTTTGTGTTGTCTTTGCCCGGTTTTGGGATCAGAATTATGCTCGCCTCATAAAAGGAGTTTGGAAGTCTTCCTTCCTCTTGAATTTTTTGAAATAGCTTGAGGAGGATAAGAGTTAGTTCTTCTTTGAATTTTTGGTAGAATTCACTTGTGAAGCCATCAGGCCCAGGACTTTTCTTTTTTGGGAGTTTTTTGATAACTGTTTTGATCTCATTTGTTGTAATTGGTCTGTTTAGGTGTCCTGATTCTTCCAGATTGATTTTTGGAAGATTATATGATTCAAGAAATTTGTCCATTTCACCTAGGTTGTCTAATATTTTGGCATATAGTTCTTCATAGTATTTTCTTACAATGCTTTGTATTTCTGTTGTGTCAGTTGTTATTTCTCCACTCTCATTTCTAATTTTATTCATTTGAGTCCTCTCTCTTTTATTCTTGGTGAGTCTAGTTAAAGGTTCATCAATCTTGTTTACCTTTTCAAAGAACCAGTTCCTGGTTTCATTAATTCATTGTATTGTTTCCTTAGCCTCTGTGTCATTTATTTTTGCTCTGATCTTTATTATTTCCTTTCTTCTACTCGTCCTGGGCTTTATTTGCTGTTGTTTTTCTAGTTCTTTTAGATGCAGGGTCAGGTTGCTTATTTGAGCTTTTTCTAGCTTTTTATGGTTTGCCTGGAGTGCAATGAACTTCCCTCTCAGTACTGCTTTTGCTGTGTCCCATAAATTTTGAGTTGACGTACGCTCATTTTCATTCGTTTCTAGGAACTTTTTTATCTCTTCTTTGATCTCATTGTAAATCCAATCATTATTTAATAACATGCTATTTAGTTTTCAAGTGTATGAATATTTTTCAGTCCATTTTTAGTGGTTAATTTCTAGTTTCATGGCATTGTGATCTGAGAAAACGCTTGATGTGATTTCAATCTTCTTAAATTTGTTGAGACCATTTTTGTGTCCTAACATGTGGTCTATCCTAGTAATGTACCCTGAACGCTTGAGAAGAATGTATATTCTACTGCTTTAGGGTGAAAAGTTCTGAAGATATCTATTAAATCTAGTTGATCTAATATATCCTTTAAGTATGGTGTTTTTTATTAATTTTCTTTCTTAAGGATCTATCCAGTGATGTTAATGGGGTATTGAAAGCTCCTACTATTAAAGCATTGCTGTTAATCTTGCCCTTTATATACATCAAAGTCTGCTTTATGTATGTCAGGGCTCCTATATTTGGTGCGTAGATATTTATAATAGTTATATCTTCCTGTTGAATTTTTCCCTTTATCATTATGTAGTGTCCTTCTTTATCTCTTACAACAACCTTTGTTTTAATGTCCATTTTGTCAGATATAAGTTTTGCTAACCTGGCTTTTTTTCATTTCCATTTGCATGAATTATTTTTTTCCATCCTTTTACCTTCAGTCTATGTGCATCTTTTGTTTTAAGGTGTGTCTCTTGTAGACAGCATATGTATGGGTCCTGTTTCTTTATCCATGTAGCTACTCTGTCTTTTGATTGGATCATTTAATCCATTTACAATTAAGGTTATTATTGATATGTAGTTGTTTATTGCCATTTTATTCTTTAAAGCTGCATTCTTCTTTTGCTATATTCTTTCCTTTCTTTGAACCGTTCATAAGAGGCCCCTTAGTATCTCTTGCAGAATTGGTTTGTTTTTTATGAATTCCTTTAGGCTTTCATTTTCTGGGAAGCTCTTTATTTCTCCTTGTTTTGATTTTTGCCTCTCCTCCCCGGGAGGGGCTGTGTTCTGGTGCCCGGCTCTACAAGCCTCAGCTTGTCTGAGATTTCGCCTTCCCCCCACAGGTTGGGTTGCATACTTCACTCAAGCCACAAGCCTCAGCACCAAGGGTAGAGGTGAGCACCTTTGCTCAGCTGTGGATCCAGCCTGTTCCCAGGCTTCCGCCCAGCGCCCACGGTCAGAGCCTGCTCGCCACAATTTCTCAGGTTGGATGGGGCTGCTGACGTGCACTCAGCTGTGAACCTCCGCCTGTCTGGAGCTTTTGCCCCACCCTCGAGGCCAGGGCCTGCCTGCACAGGAACACAAACCACGGTTTATCAGGCCAGGCAGGGCTGCTGGCGTGCGCTCAGTGGCGAGCCTCCCTCTGTCCCTGGTCCTAGCCCCGCCCCCGCCGTCAGGGCCAGCTTGCGCAGGGTCTAGGGTCGCAGAACAGATCTCTGCCTATTCCTGGCCTCCTGCCTTTTCCCTGCAGGTGGTGCTGCGGGTGGGCCCGCAGCTTCCAGACTGCGGACCGCTTTCGCATGTCCCCTCCACCCCTGCTGGGCTAGACTGAGCTCGCACCGGCTGGGCCTCTGCACCACTGACAGAACCACGTTTCAGCGTCCCACCGCCACTGTCCCTCCAGCCAGCCCTCAGCAGTGTGGGTGGGTGCACTGCAGCTCAGACCCTAACACTCCATACTGTAGTCCTGGAAGCTCCTTCCGTCTAAGCAGCTCTGCTCTAAGTGCCGCAGGAGAGTTTGTTTGGCTGGTGTCCTGTCTCCCTCTGCTGGTATTGATAGTTCCAGGGAAAATATTCGTTTTTGATTAGGGAAGTGACTTAGCCCAGGGGTTAGGGTGGTTGTCCCTCAGAGTGTTTCTCCCTGTGCCTTCCAGTCCACACTCTCTTCCCGCTTCTCTGGGCCTCTCCTCTGTCCCCGTTCCCCGGAGCCCCGGGTGAGTGGCTGTGAGAGAGGTTTTCTGTGCTGTCCCTTTAATAAGAATCTTGGATCTGAGAAAACTGTCTCTTTCTCACAAACAGTATCCTCACTTGTATCACAGCTCAATACTGTCTAAACGCCTCTTCTAGGCTCTGGGACTGCAGGCTGGGGTTTTGTTCCTGGGATCCAGGTCCCTCCCTCTCCGCCAAACTCTCCTCCCGCCACACAGGTCTCTCCGGCCTGCCATTCACTCCGGGGAGCTGAGCAGCCCTCTTTGCATTTTCACTTTTCCTACCAGTCTCAATGTGGCTTCTTCAGTGTTCCTTGGTTGAAGAGTCCACTTAGTTTAGTTCAAACTTGGTTTATCCATATGATGGTTCTTAAAATTAAGTTATAATGCACTTTGGTTCTGGGATTTGGAAGTTGGTACGTCTGCCTACTCCACCGCCATCTTGCCGTCATAGTGGGATTTTTTTCCTGCATCAATTTAGGGAAGTTTTCAGCTATGATGTGATTGAATAAAGTCTCTATTCCTTGTTCTTTCTCTTCTTCTTTAGGAACCCTTATGATGCGGATGTTATTTCTCTTCATATTGTCACTGAGCTCTCTTAGAGTTTCCTCAGATGTTTTGAGTCTCCTTTCTTTTTTCTGCTATGCTTCCATGCCTTGATTTATGTTGTCCTCTAACTCGCTGATTTGATCCTCAGCTTCATCCATCCTGCTTTTAATTCCTTCCATTGTTGTCTTCATTTCTGATATTGTATTTGTCATTTCTGACTGATTCTTTTTTATTTCAATATCCTTTTTCATATTTGCTATCTCTTTATTTAGGTATTCGTAATGACCATCTATTGTTCTAAGACAGTGGTTCTTAACCTGGGTTCTATCGAACCCTAGGGGTTTGATGAGTCGGTCTCAGGGGTTCAGAGAAGCCTCTGCCGTGGAAGCCAGAATAAAGTAATACCATAATTTGTTGTGAGTTCATGCACTTTGTTGGTTTCGTTCTTTGAGCAAGGTGATGTTCATGCATGGCTCATTTTGTGCACCAGTAAAAAAAAACATATACCTATGTCTTGAATTTGGAAAAAAATAATCATATTTTATTTATCACTAAAGAAGGGTTCAGTGAATGTGTATATGAAACTGGTGGGTTTGGTACCTCAAAAAATGTTAAGAACTACTGTTCTAAGATCTTTGAGCATCCTAACAATCATTATTTTAAACTCTGCATCCAGTAATTTTGTTATATCTGACTCATTCAGGTCCTTTTCTGGGGATTTCTCTTGATTCATTAGGGTTGCATTTCTCTGCCTTCCCATTTTGTATGTGTATAAGAAGGTTTTGGCCATTGGAGTTCAATGCGTGTGACCTCTGTGTTCCCTAGGTGTGGTCTCTCTGCACGCCCACCACTCCCTCTGCCACTGCCTAGGGCGTTTGGGTATGGGCGTAGCCGGCACTGGCCTGCTGGAGCTGTTGCTGTGGTTTTTGCCTTTCCTCCGTGGGAAGGGCTGTGTTCATGTGCCTAGGTCTACAAGCCTCGGCCGGCCTTGGCCTTCGCCCTGCCCGCGCTGGTGGGGTTATCCTCTGCCCTCAGCCGCAAACCTTGTCTCTGCGGGCTGGGCAGGGCTGTGCACCTGACCTGAATGGCGGGTCTGGGCCTGTTCCAGAGCTTCTGCCCCTCCCCAATGGGAGGAGCCATCTGGCACGTCAAGCCACAAGCCTTGCTCTGCCAGCTGGGCAAGGCTGCAAGCAAAGGCGTGCCCTTGCTCAGCAGCTGGTCTTCACCTGTTACTAGGCTCCTGCCCTTACCCAATGGCAGGATTTCAGGCGGGTCTGTAGTCAGGCAAGACTGCTATTACGCATCCCCTCCACCCCACTGGGCATGACTGAGCTCATGCTTTGGCCTCAATTTTGGCTGGCCAGCCTCCGTCCTTGCCGGCAGAACGGCGCTTCCACTTCCTGCCGCCACCAGCCCTCCGACTGAGGCCTTGTGGGTGGGGATGCTGCAGCTCAGATCCTAACACTCAATACTCTAGGCTTGAAAGCTCCCTCCTTCTAAGCAACTCTGCTCTGAGTGCCAGGGGAGAGCTTATTTGGCTGATGTTCTGCTTCCCTTTGCTGGTATTGCTGGTTCCAGGGGAAATATTCACTTCAGATTTTGGGAGTGACTCAGCCCAGGGGTTAGGATGGCTGTCCTTCAGAGTGTTTCTGCCTATGCCTCCTAGATTACACTCTCTTCCTGCTGCTCCGGACATCTCCTCACTCCCCGTCCCCCGAAGCACCAGGTAAATGGTTGTGAAAAAGGTTTTCTGTGCAGTCCCTTTGAGAAGAATCCTGGATCTGAAAAATCTCTCTCACAAACAGTATCCTGACTTGTTTTGCAGCTAAGTACAGCTCATACGCCTCTTCTAAGCTCTGAGGTTGCAGGCTGGGGCTTTGGTCCCGGGGCTCAGGACCCTTCCCTCTCTGCTAAACTCACTTCCCATCATGTGAGTCTCTGCCGGCTGCCGTTTGCTCCAGGGAGCTAGACAACCCTCTCCTCGTTTCCGCTTTTCCTACCAATCTCAGTGTGGCTTCTTCAGTGTTCCTTGGTTGAAGAGTCCTCTTAGTTTAGTCTAAAGTTGGTTTTTCCAGATGATGGTTCTTAAAATTAAGTTGTAATCCACTTTGGTTCTGGGAAGTGGAAGTTGGTATGTCTGTCTACTCCATCGCCATCTTGCCACCTCTCCTACATACTGAATTACTTTTCCTACTTCAGATATATATTTCTCTGGTTCTTAGGAGGAAAAACAATAAATAAATGAATGATTTATTTCCCAAAGTAATTTATAGTCCATCATTGACAATTGTGATTGAATACAAGAATGACACCTATAACAAAATGAATAAGTTCTGGAATAAAATATATTCAGAACTTACTACATTCCTTGATTAAAGTAAAAACTGTATAATAAAATGTGAATAATAAAAATGAAATTCTAATTTTTCTTAAAAAGATTTAGATTATCTTACAAAATAAGTTACTTTTCATATATTAAAACATTTATATCACTTAATTCTTTGGAAAAATTTTTTTCTTTACTGAGAGAGAGAGAGCCAGCCAGACAGACAGATGGATGGACAGGAAGGGAGAAAGATGAGAAACATCAACTCATAGTTGTGGAACTTTAGTTGTTCATTGATTGCTTTCTCACATGTGCCTTGACCGGGGGTTCCAACTGAGCCAGTGACCCCTTGGTCAAGCCAGCGACATTGGGCTTCAAGCCAGCAACATTGGGCTTCAAGCCAGCGACATTGTGCTTCAAGCCAGTGACCAGTGGGTCATATCTATGGTCCATGCTCAAGCCAGATATGAACCTGCACTCAAGCCAGCAACCTCAGGATTTCGAACCTGGGTCCTCAGCATCCCAGGTTGATGATCTATTTACTGTGCCACCACCTGGTCAGGTTCTTTGGGAAATTTTTATTGTTATAAACTAAAACTATTAAATGCCCTGCTTATGATAGATGCTAAATATATACTTATCAATTGTACACAGGGTATTTCCAATCCAAACTGTTCTGCATAATTCAACCAATTTCTAAAACTTGGGATTGTGGGAGGAGCTGTCTGTATTATTGGAAGCAGGGTTAAAAGTTCTTTTCAATGATTTAAGGTTTAAGTTGAATTTCTTCCCACCTTACAATTTTACAAAGTGCCCACAAATGTGGATTTAATTAATTGTTGATAAAAGGGGGTTATTTCATATAACAACAAGATAATCTATCTAGGGACTCTGACTAACATAAGTCAAGTCACACTTATGCCCATTTATTATTGAGTTAATCAAACATTCAGTCCAGCTTCTTCTAATTGCCTACAGATGTATGACATTCTTATTCCAGGCCAGCAGCACAAAATAATGTTTTATACCCAATGTGAAATTGTGGGGACCTCCGCTTAAAACAATAATGTGCTCCAAGGACCTCTATTACTGATATCACTATGGAAATTGAGGAGCCTTCTGTTTTAATAGAGATCTCCAATCCCTTTGAAACATTGCATACTTATGCCCAGTAATCCAAACACATTTACCATGGTCGCTGGATCAGAATAAATGAATGCTTGCAGATGAGTCATATTTGTATTAAAATTATTTCTTTTTTCCACATATATTTTTCAACAGGTAGAGTTATCATTACATAACCTAAAGCTATAGACAGCTTTATGTAATGACTGAAAACTGCTGTGTTTCAATGTTAAAGTCAATTGTGCTTTTGAATGCACTATTACCAATCATAGATGGTACCTAATAATTTAAATACCACTAGATATTTTTCAATATACTCAATTTTATAAGTATATATTTAACCAGCTGTCCATGTTTTAACATTTAGTGAAAAATGTGTTCCTTTTATTCCAGAGTTTTTCAAATTTATACAAAAATAAAGGGTTTAAGGTACAACTAAATATCACGTCATATTGAACAGTTTTATTCAGGTAATTTTTGTTAACTAAGGTAATGCTGGGGGTGCCATTAACACTGAGAATCTCAAATGACTGGTGGTAGCTATAGCATTCCATGAAGATGATTTCATTGCTACATACGTGGAGTCATGTATAAATAAAGTTTAAAAATTAATAGTTTCTCCATTAGCTATCATCTGCTTCAAAGACAACATCTATTGAACTTCTCCAAAAGAAAATTGGATGAATGGGGAATTTATTTAACTCATTGATGGCTCGCTTTATTTTTTTTACATCTTTAGTGCAAGGTCTCCATATAATCTTCCTCAAAAGAGATAGTTAGAATTCACTGGTTCAAGTTGAGAAGTAATTTTTTAAATCATATGTAACTTTCTAAGAGCCTCATTCTTCTAGGAAAATAAAAAAGCCATTTGGGATGACAAAAGAGAGCACTGAGCAGCTGATTTAAAGGAATTTGTTCATGTAACTGAACTTTTGAAAAATTATACATAGTGTATTTTGTATAACAGGTAATAAAGCCATAACTAAACTCACACAGGATTTATAAGTATCATTACTAACTTACTAAAGAAACTGTGCCATTAAAAAAAAAAAAAACTCAATACAAATGTTTAATGAAGCTGATTATGGAGCCAAATTCAGAATGCAGTGCCTGATTTATGTTATATAAGGTGAGAAGTGTAAAAATTTCCCCTAGGGTTTCCAACCATCCCTGTCTATTTGAGGCTGTGCTGATTTGAAAACTGAAAGCCCCACAACCCTGGAAATGCCTTAGTCCTGGGCAAATGGGATGGTTGTCTACCCCAGCACACATCCAATAACTAATCCTGTATATCACACAGACAAGAATAAGAAAGTCCCAATATTAGAGCTATTGTTTTTTCAGATAAGGCATTGTTTGTCCAATGGGACTTTATTTGTTCTAAATTTTCAAAAACTAATCTTCATTGATTTTTTTGTACCCAAAGGGAGTCTTTGTATTCAGTTGTCAGAATCCCACTTGTCAGTCTGCCAATGAGCTGGTTTCCCCATTGTTCTAGATTGCATGTGTAGGATAGGTAGGCATTAGCACTTGCATACTTAGATATATGTCCTACCATAGTTAGCTCATCTTACCACATTACTGTGGGGAAAAATTTTACCACACAGCCAAATTCAATGCTTTTGCCAAAATTTTTATTTTTTTATTTTTTTAACTATGTTATCAATGGTTCTATTTTGCCTTTATCCTTATTACCTATGACACAGGAGCAACTAAAAAGCTAAAGAGAAAAATAAATGCCTTTTATGAAGCCTAAAGGAACAAAAAAAAAATTGTATTCAGGATTAAAAGAAAACTACACTTTGGGGGGACTATCTATTAGTTTCCACACATTTCTTTATAAACATAATGATAACTAAAATACTATTTTGAAAAAGAGTTATTATCTATACATCTAATTTAGAAAAGAGAAACTTGAACTGACATGTACGGATTATCAAATGCTAAGGACATCTTTTTCTTTGACTTCTTTCTTTTGTAACTTAAATGATCTCTTATCCAGAAGAGAATTTATAAATTATAGTGCAGTCAAGTAGCTTACTTAGCATACCTGGCATTGTCATTACCAAACAACTTTCAAACACTACCTTTTTGTTGATTCTCACTAATGTCATTAGGGTCTCTGGTTGCTTTTCTCAGTTTATGAGGAAATGACTAATTTTGTTACATATAATTATACAACTCCCCCCAAAGAGCTTTGATCTCAGAAAATAGTTATTTTGCAAAAGGAAGACTATAATTGAATAAATTATAATATTAAAAGAAAAGAAATACTTTAAGCAGAAAGTAAAATGGGTATTTAGCCAACTTACTGTTCTTCATTATTTTAGTTGTTAATTACTATTGAGTGTCTGAAAATTCTCTAAGCCCACATCGATAACTAGGAGTTAAGTTTATAGGAAAAACTGAATTACTTTTTAAATAAGCTGATTCAGTATAATAGAAATGATTTATTTTCTCCTTCAAAAAAAAAACTAGCAGTGTTTCATAATTAACTGTGCCAAAAACTGTAGTCATTAAATTTCTAGTTAATTTAAGACTCATTTTTAATATACGTTTGTGAACAGTATGTATAGGTATCTGGCTGATACACAGTCACAAAGTGTCCTTAAAACTCCTTCATAAAAATCAAACAACAGCTATTAGAGGTGGAAGAATGGAAGAGATCAGTATGATTACTCTTCAACTAAAGACTATGCTATATAACTGCCTAACTCAATGATTCCCATAGTGTGGCCCCAGACAAGAAGCATTAGCATCGCCCAGTAACTTATAAATGCAAAATCTTGGGCCTCCCATCAGACCTACTGAACCAAGAACTCTGGGAATGATGCTCAGCAATCTGTGCTTTAACAGTCCCATGATTTGAATGGTTGCTCAAGTTTGAGAATCAATGTCTAAGTTAATTTTAACTTCAGGAAGCTGCATTTAACTACAAAATCAGAAGGCAGGATCAAAATACTTTACATGGAATATGGGAAGAGAAAATATCAAAATTATACATTCTGTTTCTAGGATAGAATAATATTTCTAGTTTACTTTTCTCACCTTTTTTTTATTAACATCACCAGTAGTACTCTGATCCTTAAACATGATTGGTCATGACTCTTGGTTAGGACTATTACCCTAAACCAAGGACATGATATGTACATTCTAGTGGAAAAGAAAAAGAAAGAAAACAAGAGATCTTACATCTCTATATAACACCTGCAAATGTGAAATACTATAACTGCCCTTAAATTGTCAGTAAGTGAAACTTCAAGTTATGTTATGAGCATGGTAATATGATTGATGATAAGAGATGAGGCAGTGTTGTTTGGAGGTTCAGTTTATGAGTCACAAAAGAAGAGGTTGGATTGGCCTTAAAGCATCTTTTGGTTATCAAAGTATCAGATGCACAGCTGAAATCTCATTCTATTTAGAGTCTATGACTATCATCAGATATTAGAAGAATATTCACATAAGTATCATCTTTTCAATTTAACCTTGATCAAAGATTTACTTCCCATCAAAAACATGAAGATTCTTGTTAAAACTAGTTAACAGTCTGTGAAATGGATTTCTCTCTCTCCCTAGAAACAAAAAGAAGCCAACTAGAGAATTAGAAGCCTGGGTAATGCACTGGTACTGGCTCATTATTTCTTTCTCCAGAAGAAAGTCTCAAACTATTCTCTGAAATCAACAACTTGCCCCATTTGTGAGGATTGCCTTTGCACTTGTTGAATTACTGGCACAATTTTATTCTTTGGAACCAGAGTAAATGAAATTTGCCCTAAACGTGTTTGATTTTGCATGAATGTACAAATTAGTAATTCATGCCACATGCCACATCTGAAATTCATTAGCCTGCTTCTTTTTCCAGGAGGTAACTGCAAATTGCACACTCAAAAATAAAACTGATCAAGAAAACTGCATTCAAAATTGGCAAGCATTTAGCCACAATTGCAGGCTTGTAGCTTGAACCTAAATGATTAGTAAACTTTTTATAGAGATGTGAAGAAATTACATGAAAGGAAGGCTGAGTGCTAGTATATTGACAATAGCATGGATAGCTTATTGCTGTCAATTTCATATGACCACAGATAAAAAAGAAGGGAGACATAGTGAGTCATTGTTAAGTAAATATGCACTAAGAAACTAAAAATTTGAGATTTGGGCTAGCTCAACTTATAAAACTTGAGCTACCTTTCAACTACTATAATTGTACATCTATACTAGTCACAGCTGACTATGCAATATGGCAAGTGAAGTTGATCAAACAGAACACAGAAGCATTCAGTTAGTGTCCAATAAGTTCAATCAAGTTTGAGAACCACTTTCTGTTTTAAGGCACTTGGATAGAATCAAAGTAGAGGAAGGAGTAGTCATAGTCCTTCGGGAATTTTGCATCATTGACTCATGAGTTATCAAAAGAAAAGAAAAAAACAATTCAATAAAGTAAACGCATTGTACATCACAAGAAGTACATGACAAATAGCCAAAAATAAAGTAAAATTAGTGTGTGACAAAGGTAGTCTTGCAATTTATTAAATTGTATTTGGCCAGGAAAAAAAAAGGTCATCAGAAATGTGGTGGAGAGTAAAAGTCTGGTTTCTCCCTGAAATGGCCCGTTTAGGAGACAATGATGAGAGGAAATTGAGAAGTCTGATGAGGAAATTAAAATTCAGAGAGTAAATAATCATCCTGTAGCCAAGCAGAACAAGCACAAAGCAGCATCATGACTGTGTTCCTTGTCTTCCAGTGGTTTCCCAGGAAAGTCACCCAGAAGCAGTGTGCTGCTGATAGGAATGCTAGCAAAGCAAGGGTGAGGGTAGGTGGAGGAAGACTGCATCCGAAAGTGCACATGATGCCAAGCTACTGTGCAGCAAACTCTCCTACTGCTCCCATTTTCAGTACTTCTCCCAAGCACAATATTAATGTGTTCCACCACTGCTGCCTAAATAAGTCTTGAGCTGTGTCCTATTTTGCTTATTAATAAATAGGCACTAAGAAAATGTTTGGTATGTGTATGTATTTGTGTGTGTGTTTGAATAAATTAATTTTTTAATCATCAGAGAATTTAGGCTTCAAGTTTACTCTGAGTTCTAAAACTATCCTTGAAAATGAGCTATGAATACCATATGGATACAAGGTATATTTCCCAACTATAGGTTATCAAATTTCTCATTAATTTTGGAGGATGTAGATATTTTGTTCCCATTTGAAGCTTAAGCCACTTGAATGAAGAAGTTATAAAATCTATTTGTTATATCTTTGATTGTTAGGTTTTTAATAAACATTGGTAAAGAAACAGGTTGCTGTTATTCCTAGAGCAAGACTAGTAATTGGGTACTTAAAATCTGTTTACTTTCTGTCAAGCCATTTAAGCAATGATTGTATCTCTGTGTCAAATATATCCTTACTAGAAATCTACTGGTGACTAATGATAATACAGTTGAATTTGGGAAATGTTAATATTTTTTTTTCAGTAAAAAATCGTAAGGCTGGTAAATACTTATGTGAGATGTCCGATATTATAAAGAAACTCAAGACACTTGATGAAGCTCTTAGTACACAAAAAAAGTAAGAAAAGAAGAAGAGGTCAGAACACTCTATCTTGTTCATTTCCCTCTACTGCAGGTCAGAAATTATCCTTTCAAAATCTATTTTGTTCAAATTCCAAAGGGTGGAATCCAGGAAAGTCACTAAGTTGGGGTATAGGTGACTTAAAGAAGCTCAGTTCTGATCTGGTCCCAAAGCAGGAAAGCCTGAATTACTAAAGAAATGAGAAGAAAATCCTTGAATCCCAGGGGTCCAGGAAGAAAGAAACCAGCTTACTGACTAACCCTTAAGAGTGGTAATTAGCTTATACTTACCTGTAGGTGAAATAAGAATGTGAAATAGGAAATGGAACTAGAGACAACCATAAGAGCTATGTGTATAACTTTACGTGTTCCCAACTAAAGTGAGAATTGTGACGGGAATTGGAATTGGCTTTGTGCGTATAGTTAAGTCTCAAAAGGTTCCAGAGACTATAGTGAAATAAGTTTTGCACTCTAAAGGTCTGTGTGTGCTGCAAGGAATCTATTCCTCCTTCCTTGAGTGCAGGTGTGGAACACCATCCAAAATGGGAAACAACTCAAGAGGTCCTCTTCAGTGTCCATCCTAGAGTCCAGGTCTATCACAATCTGGATTAGGGAAGAATTTTTGTTCAATAGTAATTAGTTAGATTTTACTTGTGAAATATTTTTGCAGCCAATCCTTCTTCTTATACATACAGTCACAAAACAAGTATGCCATTAAATTGTTGAGATTTTTGCTATTGACTGAAAAACTTAAGTATCTCAATATATCTTTTAAAACACCAAAATTACAAAGAACAGTATAAGTCTGGTTTTTAGAGTCTGCTGTCAAATCCTTCAAATTGTTGTTGATTTCAAGGGGCTTCTTAGAGAATTAGATCAATTTTTATCATTCTCTTAAAATATATGGCTTTCTGTATTTGAGGCCTAAAGAGACACTATTGTGTAAAATGGTTTTCTCCCCTTATCCATGTCCTCACCTGAGCAGTTTGTGATATCAGATATACCTCATCTAAAATATAAAAGGACATTCCAAAAGAGGCTGTTAAAAGACACCTTAGGAACCTGTTATGCAAGTTAAGTACATACATCCTTTCTTGCCTAGATTTAGTTTATTCCAGCTGTTTACACTCACACATGTGAACACATGTCCACTCAAGTTCATGCCCATATATACACAGGTGCACAAATATATAACACACCATTATTTTTGTTAGGAAAGTAACAAGTACCAAAATTAAACTGATGAAAGCTGATAATGCTTCTAAAATAATTCAGAACACAGTTCCTCTCCTTATTCTCATAAAATCCACACCAAAAACTACTTTATAAATTGTATCTATCACGAGAGAATAGGGCACCTTGGACAGCTACTACATGATTAAATCAACAAAGAATTTTCTTAGATGGAATATAGAAAGGGTCAACAAAATAGAAGTAAAAGTAAATAAGACATAACCTGTAAGGCTCTCTTGCCTTATACTTCTGTAGCATCCTGGTCATTTCTTTACTAATCTTTCTTAGAGATTTAACTGGATTCAATCCTGATTCACCTCTGTCATCTATAATGAGCAACTGAATTTTTAACAAAGCATACTTTTTGGATAGGCCACCATTGATTGGATTAGAAAATAACTTATGTGAGACTGACATTGATTCCCCAAGTTCTTTCATTTTTCAGACTTCAGCAAACTATATAGTCAGTCAGAAGATAGTCCAGAATAAAATGCCACTGAACAAGCAAAGCAGAAAATTCCAGTCACTCATGATTAATTAAACTTTCCCAGTAAAAGCTGTGGGATTCTTTTGTAAAAACAGTTCACAACCTGATGTTTCAGAAGAACCCTAACCCAGGGAGGTAGCCAAAGGAAAAATATTTCCCCATATAATCTGGCAAAGATTCAGGGCTTTGTTCTGAACTTCAATTGCATCACCTTCCTTCTTCAGTCAATGAAAAAATAAATAAAAGCTAATGATAAACGGAAGTTAAGTTTAAGAAGGAAATTTAATTGTAGTGCAATTTAAGCAGGTAATGATTGTTCTGGGGGGGAAAAAAAGGAAAGATTATTTGGTGAAATAGCTCATTCAAAAAAATAAATGTTAAATAGCTAAACCATTGTAAAATATAGTTCAACTCTAAGTAAACTAAAAAATGTTCCTCATTGATTTTTCAATTTTAAGCATAAAAGTGGATTGTGTAAACATGCCAGAATAGTTTCCAATAAACCAAGCTATAGCAGGTGTTTAATACCCCAAACAGACTATCAGAATATCACTCTGTTATTACAAAAAAGGCTTAGGCTATTGAGTTGTCATTGTGAAAACCTGGCCACAAGTAGTATTAGGGTTCTGATGAGAGTTTTAAAGAATTCTTGGAAAATATGACTATAATAGCAAAGTCAGGAGTAGGCAGGGTTACACATTACCAAAAATATTATGAATCTATTACAAAGTGGTTTTAACTGTATATTTTTCTTGGTAAAATATAGTTTCCTGGTCTCATCTTAAGGAAATAGTTTATAGTGACAAGAGAAAATAGGAAACATCTCAATAAGGAAGATTGCATGAATTATTTGATTAGATATAAATGGTGTTTTGAATTTTCTCATGAGCTTAATTTAAAAAATCAAGTAAGGTTCTGAGAAGTGGGCAAAACCAACTGCAAGCAATGGGTCTGCCTATTAATTAGAAAGGAATCAGTGCAGATTCAAGTTCAGACAGAGCCTTTGCAGATGATCTGGAGAGCTGCATTGTAAAATTATTTTAATAGTTGACACACCATTTGTTATGTCAACTAACTCAAGAGAGTTAGTTGTTACAGTTAGGTGAACCTTTTAATCAGAAAGATCACAACTGGGTAACTATAGTCACTAAAAATTCATAATTTAAATATTGCTTGCCCATTGATTAATCTTTTCTATACATATCACATATCATTAGGATGAAACTGTGAAGCCAGTTATGGGCATTCCCTGGCTGCTCTTCTGAGTAACTCCAGTAATTGTGACACTCTCCCCTACCATCACCACACACCACTCGGTTTGAAAATCAGTCCTCTAAGAAAAAAACAAAAATGCAGTGAACACCTTCAGGGTAGAGGCCAAGGCTGTATTCACACATTTGTGAAGAAAAATAAACAAAGTAGAGCAAACATTTGAGCCAAATTTTTCTCTTCCAGGAACCAACTCTTACGCTGAGAGATAGGAGCAGCTAGCTGTAAGAAGAATGAGAGGCAGGGGGAAAAAAAGATGAAGAATGGAACTGAAAGAGAGGTAAAAAGAGAGCAAGATAGGAGGGTAGAGGACATTGAGCAAGCATAAGACTATACTAATCAAAAATAGCTTCTACTGTAGTATCTCATAAAGTAGTATAATTACCAAATTTCCACCTATGTATATATGTATAAATGCATTTTTCTCCTCAAAAGACTGATGAAGGAAAAAAGAAAAGATGGCACCTGAATAAATCAGTTTTTCTGTTTTTATAAAAATAGCTATGGAAATCTTTAGATTGTGATTCAATTACTGTCTAATATGTGTTGGGGAACTTCCTATATAATATGTGTAATAGACCAGTACTTCTTAAAACTTTAATAAACACACAGATTATCTGGGGATCCTATTAAAATGAAGATTCTGAATCAGGAGGTCTGCAATGAGGCCCAAGATTTTACATTTCTAATAATTTCCCAGATTCTGTTGATATATACAGAGCCTATCTTCCAGTAGCTGATAATTTGCTCTTCACAAGAAGCTTACAGGTCTAGTGACTTTTCATTTTCTATTTTCTGCAATTAGAAAACTGTGGTATAATTTGGATATAATCATATTTGCAGGTAGTGGGGGTTTTATTTCCCCAAAGATATTTCTCTCTTCTGGTTACATACTCATATTATCTGATATAAATTCCATAATAACAGCTTCAACTATAATACATAAATACTCCCCTTCCTTCATAATTAATAGAATTTTCTCATGTAGTTAAATGGTTTTTCTGTTTGTTTGTTTGTTTGTTTGTTTTTACAAGGACAGAGAGAAGTCAGAGAGAGGAATAGATAGGGACAGACAGACAGAAAAGGAGAGAGATGAGAAGCATCAATCATCATTTTTTCCGTTGTGTCACCTTAGTTGTTCATTGATTGCTTTCTCATATGTGCCTTGACCGTGGGCCTTCAGCAGACAGAGCAACCCCTTGCTGGAGCCAGCGACTTTGGATCCAATCTGGCAAGCTTTTGCTCAAGCCAGATGGGCCCATGCTCAAGCTGGTGACCTCGGGGTCTCGAACCTGGGTCTTCCGCATCCCAGTCCGATGCTCTATCCACTGCGCCACCGCCTGGTCAGGCTTAAATGTTTTTAATGCTTGAGTGCTCAGGAGGATCCCAGCAAGTAGACTTCGGCAGCAAAGATTGGCAAGAACTCCATGAAACTCAGCAGGAGACAAAGGTTCCAGTCTAAGTCTTCCCCTAAGTAACTCTAACTGTATTAAACTAGTTATTATCCTCTCTGGGCCTCAGTTTTCTTAGCTGTTAGAAATAAGAGTTGTCCTTTTCAGCTCTTATTTGACATAATTTTAGAAGAGAGACAGAGGGCAGGGGGAGAGAGGAGGAGAGATAGAAAGAGAGAGAAAGCAAGAGGAGAATGAGGAGAGAGAAAGTAAGTAAAGGGAGAGCACACTTTGTCTAGATGACAGGCATTGGGAGTATGGTAACTGTATGGTTCTTGATTGATATATGCCTGGAGTTTAAACTGTTCCTATTGATAGAAGTTCTTCTTTACCATTCAAGTGGCGTTTTTATTAGAAAAACATACCAGAGCAAGTTAAAATCTGCCCTGGGAAGAATGCAGTTACATTCTGTGATTATAATAGCATTAATGACTCAGTAACAAAAAGCAGACAGTTCTAATGACTTGAATCTTTATTGACAAAACAGTTCACACCTTGTGCTGGTTGTTTGCTAAAAACCTGGACCAAATCACTGAAGCTTTAAAAGCTGGATCACTGGAGTCTTTTCCCCAGGCAATGACATGGGTAATTATTATGGTTCATGCTACAGCCCAGCTCTCCATTTCAATCCTAGCTTAAAAAGGATTTACACTGCTCACAAAAATTAGGGGATCAGGAAACATGCAGATACTCCAGTACTTTCAGCCTTTTGTAGAGTGCATTTTCACCAATGAAATAAAAGTTGGTTTTGCATTTTGTTTGCATAATCGAACAGCTTTCTTTTACTTGTCATTTGCTTTTCTGATGTTCTTGTTTAAGAAAAAAAAATCAAATGCTTCTTTTATCACTGCATATTCACTTTAATATATCCCCTAATTTTTGTGAGCACTATATTTTTATTTTGGTGCATAATTATACTTTTTGCATGTATTAATATAAACTCCGTTAAAATGTATAGGTGCCGACACCAAATGTTACAGGCTCCTTATTATTTCCTTAATTTTGAATTGATTTTCTATATTCATTGGGGAACACAAGTACCTTTCAGCAAAGAACAATCTGTTTAACGTCTATGAGTTTGTTTATTTCACATTTTCAGATTTTTTTTCAGCCTCAGACTCAAACGATGCTTACAAACCAAAGCAGTCAGGCTTTCCTGAACTTGGGTATTATTATCCATCATACAAGGAGGTCTTTAAGCCAGTTCTCTGTTGCTATGTAACAAATTACCCTAAAATTTAGGGGCTCAAACAACAAACACTTATTACCTCACAGTTTCTCTAGGTCAGGAATCAAGGTGTGGCTGAGCTGGATCCTAGGGCTTTGGGTCTTTGCCAAGGCTGCAGCAGCCTCCAGGCTTGACCGTGAAGGACTCACTCCTAGCTCATTCACTGATGGTTGTTGGCAGAATTCACTTCCTGCCTCCTTCAGTATCTTGCCACATGTACCTCGCCACATGTACCTCTCCAAAGAGCATCTTACAACAACTTCAGTAGGATAAGAAGTGAAGGGCAAGAGACAATGCCAACGAGAGAAAGTACTAATATGACTGAAGTCACAGTCTTTTGTAACTTAATCACTGAAATGACAGCTCATCACTTTTGCCATATTCTGTTAATTAGAAACCAGTCACTAGATCCAGGCCACATTCAAGGGCATGAATGCCAGGAGAATGGGATCGCTGGGAGCCACATCAGTAGCTGCCTACCACAATCTGTAATTAAAATTTCTCTGAATTGATTCCAACCAAACCATTAGAGTTAAATCTAGAATTTTAAGTAGTTTCAAAAGCAAAATATGAGTTTAAAAGCAAAATGCACCCACCTTCTTGGGAGTACAGTAGACTGGAAGACTCATTCAGATATGCAGCCAGATGGGTATGGCTGAAATAGGCAAAGACTGTCTAAAAGAACCTTGCTGCTTCTAACAGCCCCTTTTGTATAAATGTACCCTTTTCTTCATGGATTTGGGATTTCTAAATATTATCAATCCTTTCTGAAACCACTCTTAAATAATTATAAATATATCCTTTGATTTTAAAACTTCTTTTTATTAAAATCCTCCTTTACTCCAATCTACAAATAAATAATATCCATGAAACAAAAACTTTATGAGCAAACACAAGACTCCCTTTATTTTTGCAGATTCGCATGTACCCACATGCCTATTACATAAAAAGAATTTAAACTGTTCTTGCTTCATGTTAACTTTTGTCCTAGACATCTGTGATATTTTTGTTTGTTAGGGAATCATGGGAAATGTTCTCCATCTCTCCCATAGAAACCTCTGTTCTGTTTTGGTCACATTTCCTCCTGCAGCCTACTCAAAAGCCTGTTCCTAGAATCATCATTTTGCCTCAGAAGTCTACTAGGAGGCATGTGCTGAACATAACCTAAGTTTATAACAAATAGGTTATATAATAGTTAAAGATTCAGAAGCCATAAAATTCAACACAAACTTCGTAGGGATTCTGAGGAGTAGATGTCTTGATAAGAGACAGAATAGTGGCTTGTTTTTCTACCAGAAGGCAATGGGAAATAGAATAGTACTCTAAGGAAAAGGGAAAGATAAATTAGCAAAAACGGGAAAAATCAGTGACAATGGAAACCAAGAAACTGAATCATGTGTAGGAGGACCTATAAAAAGGCCACATCCCATTTCTCCTAGAAGAATAGTCTAGTAGCTAGATTGTGAATTAACCGGAGGAAAAGAATAAAGGCTAATGTAGCTATTAAAAAGAGTAAGTAAAATCCAAAGGAAGCTTTTTTTTTTCCTTGAAGAAAATGGAAATGGACCAAATGTTTTTAAATTGCTTTTTTAAAGTACATAATGCAGCTCTGTATGGAGTATAGCACATTTTCTCCTTGGTTCACTTTCCCCATGAATTAGTTTCCAGATTTGCACAGGTGTCTCTGATGCCAATAATAAAAAGGTTTGCAGGCCTGTTGAGTGGGTAGTAGGATAAATCGGTCCCTCAACAGTCAGGTAGAAACCAGCCTCTGGCCTCCAGCCTGGAGCATCCTGGGGAGGCTGGTTGGGTCCACGAAGCAGGCAGTGAGAGCTGGGGCAGCCCGGGGGTGGGGGGACTACCAGTATATCTGGTTCCCTTTACTGTGAAGTCCAGAGGGAATAAAAGCATTATGCTCATTAGATTTCCTTATATCCAACTATCCATTTACTAATACATTCTCTTGACATAAGTAGCCATACTAAATTCCTCTTGTCTCATCACTAACTCTAAAATGACAGTTTCAGGATTATCCTTTCTGCCACTTACCATGAAACACGGTTCCAAACCAGTCTGTTGTAGGTTTCTGACCTAACCACATAGCTCTCAACTGAGTGGATAATCAATCATTCTATGACTAAATCCATCTGGAACAAATTTGAAGAAGTGGCCATGTAGGTTTATTTTGAAAAAAAGAAATTAAACTGAAACCACAGTTAATCTTTTAAAAGGTTCATAAGTAAAAATCTATATATAAAACTCAGCAGTGACTTTTTCTCCCAGAACTGGTGCATACTCTCTGAATAATATTGGGTCTGTCTTGCCTCCATTTTGCATTTCACTTATTCTTTCAGAGAAGCTTTGGAGGAGGGTCCACTTCCCAAAGAAAGAGGTCACGAACCCTCCTTGGAAAGAAGGAAAGGGAGACATTGTGTGGCCAGGTTCTCACCATAACTTCATGCTAAATTCCTCTATTGAGGAGCTCAATAGAGAGGTTATGGGACCAAAAAAAGCCTGCTTCCAGGCATTCTGGCTGGACCCACTACTTTTTGCCCTTTATGCATTAAAGGAAATTTAAATATTAAGAGCCTTGGCTTTTAAGAACTCCACCTTTCTTTCTCTTGCTAGACCCCAAATATATAGTTAGTGTAAATGTAGGATGCATTTTTTCATGTATACTCTGAAACCTGCACCATTCGAGCATTCATTTGTTCAATTCATCCATCGATGCATTCAGTTAGTATGTGTTCAAATTGCACTAGATGCCTACACACTACCATTCTTGAAAAGACTTTCAGTCTATCTGAAGAGGTAGGTTATGGTCAGATTTTTTAAAAAAAATAACACAGATAACTAAGTTCAACAATTCAGGGCAACAAAAAACCCTAGGTGAGAGCCTCGGTCCCCTGTAACCGATGGTAAACAGTGGTCACTGAAAAGCACTGGGGAGTCAGAGGAGGGATTGGTTGCTGCAGCGGGGGGCCAGCAAGGATTGTGTGGAGAGAGTGGATATGACCTCTGGCTGATGAAGGATGAACTGGATGAATAATCCTGATAAGAGAATGGCAGGCTTTGCTGGGTAGACACTCTGCATACAAAATAATGGTGACATTAATTTGTCCTTGCTTGGGGTGGGGGAAAAGGGGACTACTTTTAGTTATTAACCCCTTATCAGATGTGCTGTCGAATGTTCTCCCATAGGATGGCTTGTCCTTTTATTCTGTTCTTATTGTCTTTAGCTGTGCAAAAACTTTTTAGTTTGATATAGTCCCATTTGTTTATCTTGCCTTTTATTTCATTTGCCCGTGGAGATAAATCGGCAAATATACTGCTGCTATAGATGTCGGAGAGCTTGCTGCCTATGTTTTCTTCTAAGATGCTTATGGTTTCACGGCTTACATTTAAGTCTTTTATACATTTTGAGTTTGTTTTTGTGAATGGTGTAAGTTGATGATCTAGTTTCATTTTTTTGCAGGTAGATGTCCAATTTTCCCAACACCATTTGTTAAAGAGGCTGTCTTTAATCCATTGTATGTTCTTTCCTCCTTTGTCAAATATCAGTTGTCCATAAAGCTGTGGGTTTATTACTGGGTCCTCTGTTGTGTTCCATTGATCTATGTGCCTGTTCTTATGCCAGTACCAGGCTGTCTTGAGTATAATGGCCTTATAGTAAACCTTGATATCTGGAAGAGTGATACCTTGTCCTTTATTTTTTCTTTTTAAGATTGCTGAGGCTATTCGTGTTCTTTTTTGGTTCCATATATATTTTTGTAATATGTGTTCTATATCTTTGAAGTATGTCATTGGTATTTTAATTGGTATTGCATTGAATTTATAAATTGCTAAGGGTAATATAGACATTTTAATGATGTTTATTCTTCCTAGCCATGAGCACGGTATATGCTTCCACTCGTTTGTATCTTCCTTGATTTCTTTTATCAATGTTTTATAATTTTCTGAGTACAAGTCCTTAACCTCCTTGGTTAAATTTACTCCTAGGTACTTTATTTTTTTGGCTGCAATAGTGAAGGGGATTGTTTCCTTAATTTCTTTTGCTGACAGTTCATTGTTGGTATATAGAAATGCCTCTGATTTCTGAGTATTAATTTTATATCCTGCCACCTTGCTGAATTCATTTATAAGGTCCAGTAGTTTTTCGACTGAGACTTTAGAGTTTTCAATATACAATATCATATCATCTGCAAATAGTGACAATTTTACTTCTTCTTTTCCAATTTGGATGCCTTTTATTTCTTCTTCTTAACTGAATGCTGTAGCTAGGACTTCCAGAACTATGTTGAATAAGAGTGGTAAAGGGGGCATCCCTGCCTGGTTCCTGATCTTAAGGGGATTGCTTTCAATTTTTGTCCATTTAGTATGATGTTTGCTGTCGGTTTATCATAGATGGACTTTATCATGTTAAGGAATGATCCCTGTATTCCCACTTTACTGAGAGTTTTGAGCATGAATGGGTGCTGGATTTTATCAAATGCCTTTTCTGCATCTATTGAAATTATCATGTGATTTTTGTCCTTCCTTTTGTTTATGTGATGAATCACATTGATTGATTTGCGAATATTGAACCAGCCTTGCCTCTCCAGAAAATATCCCACTTGATTATGGTGTATGATTTTTTTCATATATTGCTGGATCTGGTTGGCTAATATTTTGTTGAGAATTTTAGCATCTAAATTCATCAGGGATATAGGCCTATAATTTTCTTTCTTTGTGTTGTCTTTGCCCGGTTTTGGGATCAGAATTATGCTCGCCTCATAAAAGGCGTTTGAAAGACTTCCTTCCTCTTGAATTTTTTGAAATAGTTTGAGGAGGATAGGAGTTAGTTCTTCTTTGAATTTTTGATAGAATTCATTTGTGAATCCATCAGGCCCAGGACTTTTCTTTTGGGGAGTTTTTTGATAACTGTTTCAATCTCATTTGTTGTAATTGGTCTTTTTAGGAGTTCTGATTCTTCCAGATTGATTTTTGGAAGGTTATATGATTCAAGAAATTTGTCCATTTCACCTAGTTTGTCTAATTTTTTGGTATAGAGTTCTTCATAGTATTTTCTTACAATGCTTTGTATTTCTGTTGTGTCAGTTGTTATTTCTCCACTGTCCTTTCTAATTTTATTTATTTGAGTACTCTCTCTTTTTTTCTTGGTGAGTCTAGTTAAAGGTTCATCGATCTTGTTTACCTTTTCAAAGAACCAGCTTCTGGTTTCATTGATCCTCTGTATTGTTTCCTTAGCCTCTATGTCATTTATTTCTGCTCTGATATTTATTATTACCTTCCTTCTACTTGTCTTGGGTTTTATTTGTTGTTGTTTTTCTAGTTCTTTTAGATGCAGGTTCAGGTTGCTTATTTGAGCTTTTTCTAGCTTCTTATGATATGCCTGTAGTGCAATAAACTTCCCTCTCAGAACTGCTTTTGTGGTGTCCCATAAATTTTGAGTTGATGTATGCTCATTACCATTTGTTTCTAGAAACTTTTTTATTTCTTCTTTGATCTCATGGTTAATCCATTCATTATTTAATATCATGCTATTTAGTTTCCAAGTGTTTGAGTATTTTTCAGTTTTTCTTTTGTGGTTAATTTCTAGTTTCATGGCATTGTGATCAGAGAAAATGCTTGATATGATTTCAATCTTCTTAAATTTATTGAGACAATTGTTGTGTCCTAACATGTGGTCTATCCTAGAAAACGTACCATGAGTGCTTGAGAAGAATGTAATTTCTACTGCTTTAGGGTGAAAAGTTCTGAAGATATCTATTAAATCTAGTTGATCTAATATATCCTTTAAGTATGGTGTTTTTTATTAATTTTCTTTCTTAAGGATCTATCCAGTGATGTTAGTGGGGTATTAAAAGCTCCTACTATTATAGTATTGCTGTTAATCTCACCCTTTATATCCATCATAGTCTGCTTTATGTATGTCGGGCTCCTATATTTGGTGCATAGATATTTATAATAGTTATATCTCCTGTTTAATTGTTCCCTTTATCATTATGTAGTGTCCTTCTCTATCTCTTACTACAGCCTTTGTTTTAAAGTTCATTTTGTCAGATATAAGTATTGCTACTCCTGCTTTTTTTTTCATTTCCATTTGCATGAAATATTTTTTTCCATCCTTTTACCTTCAGTCTATGTGCATCTTTTTTTTTAAGGTGTGTCTCTTGTAGACAGCATATGTATGGGTCCTGTTTCTTTATCCATGCAGCTACCCTATGTCTTTTGATTGGCTCATTTAATCCATTTACATTTAAGGTTATTATTGACATGTAGTTTTTTATTGCCATTTTATTCTTTAAAGCTGTATTCTTCTTTGGCTCTATTTTCTCCCTTTAAACTGTTCACAACAGGCCCCTTAGTATCTCTTGCAGAATTGGTTTGGTTTTTATGAATTCCTTGAGGTTTTCTTTGTCTGGGAAGCTCTTTATTTCTCCTTCAATTTTAAACGTTAGCCTTGCTGGATAAAGTAGTCTTGGTTGTAAGTTCTCGTTCTGCATTACTTTGATTATATCTTGCCATTCCCTTCTGGCCTCAAGTGTTTCTGTTGAGAAGTCCGATGTCATCCTTATGGGGGCTCCTTTGTAGGTGATAGCCTTTTTTTCCCTAGCAGCTTTTAAAACTTTTTCTTTATCCATTAGCTTTGGTATTTTAACTATGATGTGTCTTGGTGTAGATCTTTTTGGGTTTCTCTTTAATGGAGTTCTGTGTGCTTCTTGAGCGTGTGGAGTGTTTCCCATCCTTAATTTAGGAAAGTTTTCTGCTATGATTTGATTGAACAAAGTTTCCATTTCCTGTCTTCTCTCCTCTTCTTCAGGCACCCCTATGATGCAAATGTTGTTTCTCTTCTTGTTTTCACAGAGCTCCCTTAGAGTTTCCTCACATTTTTTGAGTCTCTTTTCCTTTTTCTTCTCTGCTTCTGTGCCTGTGTTTATTGTGTTCTAACTCGCTTATTTAATCCTCAGCATGATTCATCCTGCTTTTATTTCCTTCCATTATGGTCTTCAGTTCTGATATTGTATTTGTCATTTCTGTCTGATTCTTTTTTATTATTTCAATTCCATTTTTTATACTTGTTATCTCTTTATTTAGGTGTTCATAATGACTATCTATTGTTGCTCTAATTTCTTTGAACATCCTAACTATCATTATTCTAAATTCTGCTTCTGGTAATTTGGTTATATCTGGTTCATTTAGGTCCTTCTCTGGGGGTTTCTCTTGATTCATTTGGTTTGCATTCCTCTGCCTGCCCATTTTTTCTGTTATAAGCAAGTTGTGGCCACTGGAGTCCAGTAGGTGTTGCCTTTGTGTTCTCTAGGTGTGGTCTGTCTGCAGGCCACCCACCCCCTCTGCCGCTGCCCAGGGTGGTTGGGTATGGGCGTTTCCAGTGCCGGCCCACTGTGGCTTTTGCTGTGATTTCTGCCTCTCCTCTGGAGGAGGGGCTTTCACTCAAGCCACAAGCCTCAGCACCAAGGGTAGAGGTGAGCACCTTTGCTCAGCTGCGGACCCAGCCTATTTCCGGACTTTCGCCCAGAACCCGCAGTCAGAGCCTGCTCACCACAGTTTTGTGGGCTGGGCCGGGCTTTTGATGTGCTCTCAGCTGTGAGCCTTTGCCCATCTGTAGCATAGCCCCGCCCTCGAGTCCAGGGCCCTCCTGAGCAGGGTCGCAAACCCAGGTTTATTGGGCCGGGATGTTTGCTGGTTTCCGCTCAGCTGCATACTTCCGCTTGTCCCGGACTCTACCCCGCCCCCGCATTCGGAGCCCGCTCGTGCATGTAGGATGGCAATCTGCGGTTTCTCCGGCCGGGCGGGGATAGTAGCGTGGGCTCAGCTGCGAGCTTCCACTTGTCTCGGGGTCTACCCCGTTCCAGCGCTCAGAGCCCACTCGCGCACGTATAATGGCAAACCGCGGTTTCTCCAGCCAGGCGGGCCTGGTATCATGAGCTCAGCTGCGAGTCCCCGTCTGTTCCTGGTCCTAGCCCGGTCCCCGCGGTCAGGGCTGGCTTGCGCAGCGTCGCAGAGCAGATTTCTTTCCGTTCCTGGCCTCCCGCTTTGTCCCCGTAGTTGGTATTACAGGCGGGCCCGCAGCTTCCGGACCGCTTTCGCGCATCCCCTCCGACCCTGCTGGGCTAGACTGAGCTCACACTGGCTTGGCCTCCGCCCACGTCGACAGAATCGCGTTTCAGTGTCCTGCCGCCCCAAACCCTTCAGCAACCCTCAGCAGAGTAGGAAGGGACCTAATACTCCACACTGTAGGCCTGGGAGCTCCCTCACTTGTTTCACAGTTCAAAACTGTCCAAACGCCTCTTCTAGGCTCTGGGACTGCAGGCTGGGGCTTGGTTCCTGGGACCCAGGTCCCTCCCTCTCCGTCAAACTTTCCTCCCGCCACGCAGGACTCTCTGGGCTGCCGTTTGCTCCGGGGAGCTGGGCAGCCCTCTTCGAGTTTTCGCTATTCCTACCAGTCTCAGTGTGGCTTCTTCTGTGTTACTTGGTTGAAGAGTCCACCTAGTTTAGTTCAAAGTTGGTTTATCCAGATGATGGTTCATAAAATTGAGTTATAATCCACTTTGGTTCTGGGAGCTGGAAGTTGGTACGTCCGCCTACTCCATCGCCATCTTCCTTCTCCTCTATACTTTTTAAATTTTTTATTGGATTTGGGAATAATAAGATGAGGGAATAAAGTTTTAACATTTACTTTATAATTTATGGTTTGGGAGATGGCATGAGACCACAGACTAGATATACTGGAACTGGATCTCTAAACATAATTTCAAAGTGTGAAATTATTCAACAAACATGAATTAAGTAACTTCTTTGTGCAAAGCACAGCAGGAGCTGAGAATACAAACAAAAGCGTGTAGTGCCTGCCCTCAGAGAGCTCAGAGCTTAAGAAGAAGTGGACAGTAATGACAATGTGGCATTCTGGATCCCATTTTAGAGGCTTCCCAAAGAAGTCTGCCTGGGCTTCAGTCTTAGGAAGTTGTGAATATCAGCCTTTAACAAAGTGGAGCAGTGGTTCTTAATCTTTTTTGAGGTACCAAACCCACCAGTTTCATATGTGCATTCACTGAACCCTTCTTTAGTGATAAATAAAATATGATTTTTTTTCCAAATTCAAGACATAGGTATATGTTTTTTTACTGGTGCACAAAATGAGCCATGCACAAACATCACCTTGCTCAAAGAACAAAACCAACAAAGTGCATGAACTCACAACAAATTACGGTATTACTTTATTCTGGCCTCCGCGGCAGAGGCTTCTCCGAATCCCTGAGACTGACTCATCGAACCCCTAGGGTTCGATAGAACCTAGGTTAAGAACCACTGAACTGGGGAAGGAAAAGTGGGAAGGAAAAAGAATGTTCCATGCAGAGGGATCATTTGCTAAGGTTGTAAGTGGAAGAGAGGAAGAAAACAAGTGTTCTATATGATTCAGTGTACAGCTCGTGAGGGTAGGCAGACCTAAATCATGAAGTCTCCTGCATGTCATGCCATAAAGTTTGGATTTTATTTTGAAGATACTGGTAAGTGACATAATCAGATTTCCTGTGTACCAAATGAAAAATGCCCTGCAACAGGTGAAAATATCAATTTGAAACATACTAATGAAAATGCAAATAAAGTCTATCCTCTTTGTTCACAAAAGAAGTAAACATCATTTGCTTTTAAAACTTATTTCTGAATTCTAAATTTGTTAACCCAGTTAGGTAATTTTATTGTAACTAATTAGGACTAGTTTTATTCTCTATTTATAACAGTGCTTCAAAGGCATACTAAGTATGGATTTCATTCTACAAATAGCACAACTCTTTTTGTAAGCTTAAATTTTTATCAAAAATAATGTCATGGATAAAATATTTTAGCTCAGGGAAAGCTTTAAAAAAGAGTCAAATCCAGCCTTAAAAATCTACTTAGCATTTTTAGTGCATCATTCCATACCATTATGAGTATAAATGTAAGTTTTAAAGGATTTTTACTACCTGGGGTTTTCCCACCTTAAAGTTTTACTAAAACTTATCAGGAGACTAGTTTGAAAGTAAAATTGTAACTCAGCCTTTGCAGAAGCTTCAAGAGCTTGTACGCATCCACTTTATTTGGCACAGCATCCTGGACTCTTGTAAAAAGTTTGTTGTAGCGACAATATAATTGTACAAATTCTATTGAAGCATTAAGTGTTATTTATCTTAAGTATTTTGCCACTTTATAACAGTGATAAAATTTATACATCAAACCTAGTGGAGAGCTCACAAACTGAGACTATAAAATCATGTAGGCCACCGATGTGCGCCTAGGATTTTCCAGCTGCTGGTTTCCTAGTGGAGAAAGCCAAATTCTGATAGTCAACGCAAAACTTGTTTAGGACCTTGAGCCAAAGTTCCAATGACACCTCTTTACCCTCTAGTTAATGGGAGGTAGGGAGCAGCCAACCAAGACCTTTACAAGACAGTGGACTTTCCAGACATAGCAAGTTTGCAGCTTAACAAAGATAATTTGTGGATACAGCTGTACCAATGATCAGCTGGAAAGCTATTTTCTGTAGTGATCTTACACTAGCCAAAGGAACCTGAAAAAAGGAAGCGTGAAATAGGTGGGTATGAGCTGGACCTTGGAGGGGTATCTATTCTATTAAGGTAGAGCAGTTGGAGAGAGGCTCATAGGCACCGGCAGACTAGTGGCAACATGTATGTTGCACAAGGCAGTATGTAACCTGACTGATGCAATGGATCATTTAAGATGGCATTGATAAGCTGGAATCTGAGGAAAAGACCAGCTTTTATATGAAAGCAGTGCAGTTCAAACCAATCCTACAGGACCTCCTACATTTTATTGATATCTGCGTACATAATCACAAGATTAGCTGGCAGGCAGGTTTTGGAGTCCTGAGGGCCTGGACAGAAGCCCAGCCCCACTGAGGAGATGAAGATGACAGGGGCAGCCCCACTGAGCTTGCAGTCGTACAGGGTGCACTGAAGAGCCACAGGGCCTAACCAAAGAAATAGTACTCACAAACCATTGCTGAAGTGCTCAAAGCCCACAGACGAGTAGGAGATGGTGCTCATACTGCCATGGATGTGGCAGCAGTCAGAGCTCTCACATTAAGATTAGGGTGAAATTGAGAAAAGACAAATGCAAAATCAAATATTTAAATAGGAAGGATTCAAAAATGCAGAATGGACCCTGACCAGTGGTGGCGCAGTGGATAAAGCATCGACCTGGGAACCCTGAGGTCAACAGTTCAAAACCCTGCACTGGTCTGGTCAAGGCACATATGGGAGTTGATGCTTCCAGCTCCTCCCCCCTTTCTCTCTTTCTCTTTCTCTCTCTCTCTCACTCTGTGTCTCCTCTCTAAAATGAATAAATAAAAAAAAAAGTTTTAAAAAAATGCAGAATGGAGACAAGTAAGTCAGCTCAATTAACCACCAGCTAATTTGTCATACTATCACCATACACACAGTGATTTTACTCAGCTTTAAATTATTTTGTTTTCTTGTTAATTCTCTCTGTTATTCCCTTAATAAGAGAAGAAGACACTATCATTTACAGATACATAACTTTCTCATGGCTATAAGGAAAGCATTTGGAGGAAGTCATTTGGTGTTCAAAGAAACCAAAATTAATTTTCCAAATGAATATTTCCCTAATGTGCCATGGTTTTACTCTATTACTTGCATAACATTTAAAAACAGAAAATTGACTCCAGATCAAACTCTCAATGTTTCATTAACTACAAACAATGTAAATCCCCATTGATGTTCTGTGGAAATTCCTTGGACTTACTCATTTGAGAAGTCAAGCATCCAGTCTTCTTACTTTAGAGTCTAACTCTGAGCCTTGCCTTACGAACAACCAGAAATATGTCCTGACCTCACATGCAATTATCTTTACTACATTTGAAAATATTTCCCATCTGTTCTCTAGTCTGATTTGTAATTTCATCACTACTTGAAAGATAAATCATGGTGCCTTTAACATCAGTCAATGTAATCAAAATTGATGCTGAAACTTACATTTTCATAGTTTTTCATAGCTAGAATTTGTTCACACCAAAGTTCTGTCTCAGAGTTCCATACAGATTCTAATTAAGAGCTCTAGTTAAAGCTATATTTGCTAAGTAGTCCTTATAAACACTCCCCATTGCCATGATGGAGTCCTATACCCATCAACTGTCCTTTTATACTACAACTTACTATGAAAAGCAGAAGATGTTAGATTCCTGTGTTTTGCCATATCCTTTTTGTTTAAATATTTGTGGTATTTTCTAATGAGAAATATCTTTAAAAAGAAAGGCTGTTTTCTGTTCTTGAATCTATTCATATGGATTATGCCAAAGCAAGAGAAATCATTCAATGTTCTGGTGCTCCTCCTGATCAGATTTTAGTCATGATGGACCACATTCGAAAACTAACACTGAGCAAGGAAATGAAAATAGGATGTGTAATCATATTCAACTAAATAGAAAATTATATTAAAAGCCTAACTTTCCACAGTTTTCTTGATTCCTTTCATCTTTATACAGCAGACATACCAATCTGATGTTCACCAACTTACAGTCATTTCACAAAATTAAATATAATTTGTTGAGTACTTAGTGCCAATCAGGCATCATTTGGGGTGTGTATTATTTAGATTAGTACTTGCAATAACATTATGAAATAGGTATTATCCATATTTGACAGATATGGTGGTGAGACTTGGCAAGGTTAAATAATTAAGCTTTCCAAACATATAACTGAAACATGGTGTTACTTGAATTTAAACTGGGGCCTATTTGACTCTAAAATCCATGATCTTACCCATTCTTCTGTCTCAATCATACTTCATATCCTTTTGTCAGTGAATTGTATAAGAATAAGTTTTATCCTGCAGTTCTCAGACTTTCTAAATAGAGAAACAAGTTCTCCCATAAACTCTAATTTCTGGTATAATAAATTCTTGGTATAGTAAGGCTAGAAAAAAAACCTAGCATAAACAACTAAAGAAAGATACAACCTCAAATAAAATAATTTAGACCATAAAAAGTATATGCAGTGAGAAAATAGAATGATTATTCTATATAATGTCATAGAAAGAGATCCATCCTTGAAGGTCACTGATGGAGAACCTCCTGACATCTATCTGGAAGCCTCACAGTCATCCACATCAACCATAAATGTGCCTGAAGCCAAAGCTTTTCATTTAAAGGTTTCCACAAACAATTACTGCATTTCTAAGGGAAATTAATTCTAGACTAATTTTTAAATTAACAATATGAGTTGCTCAGTTTTTCCATTTTCTTCTAAAATGAAAACTTGGAACATGATAGACTTTACTGATGTGCTTCATGCGGTAACCATTTTAAGTATATATAACAGATCTAAGAACAGACATTTTTAATCTGTGTTTATTCATGCTAAGAAGTTCTTCTAAAGACTGCCTAGTTTGGCCTCTACCTTTAGCACATCTACTGTATAACTGGCATTGGTCCATCCCTTTTATACAGACATAGAAACCATGTACAGGGAGTGTTTCCCATGAGACTTTTTTTCAGAGTTTATGCTGCCAAACAGGCATTAAACTACTCTAAATTCCTGACATGTAGCCTTACAGGTACACAGTAGTGCATTTAAACATTGAGGAGAACTTTCTATTAATCTCACTTTGCTAGCAAAGACATTTAATCCTGACCAGAAAGATGAGTACATTTTAGACCCTTCTTTGACTCTATAGATTAGGACAAAAAAATCACTGCCAAAAAATGAAAAAGATAAGTATAGGCACGTATGATCATGGTCCCCCAAAAAGCAACAGCATGTTATTTAGGTTTCCCAGGATATATGTATTTAGAGAGAGCAGAAGAGAAAAGAACCAGAAAATGAATACTTTTTACAAGAGCATTTAGGAATTCAGCAAAGAAAAATTTTAATTTCAGATTCTAAATGCTAAAAGAGATCTTTGAGTATATATAGTCCAAATTTATTTTTGCCCCAATGGAAATATAACGTAAAATGCCCACAAACTCATTTAAAAGTCCAAAGACCATTTTACACTCTAGCTTGAGAAATATTTAGAATTGAAACCCTCACAAGGTCCATAGATTTACAAAAAATGAATTTTCTGCCTGACCAGGCGGTGGCGCAGTGGATAGAGCATTGGACTGGGATGCTGAAGACCCAGGTTCGAGACCCCGAGCTCGCCAGCTTAAGCGCGGGCGCATCTGACTTGAGCTAAAGCTCATCAGCTTGGACCCAAGGTCGCTGGCTCCAGCAGGGGGTTGCTTGGTCTGCTGAAGGCCCGCGGTCAAGGCACATGTGAGAAAGCAATCAATGAACAACTAAGGTGTTGCGACGGCAACGAAAAACTAATAATTGATGCTTCTCACTTCTCTCCGTTCCTGTCTGTCTGTCCCTATCTATCCCTCTCTCTGACTCTCTCTCTGTCCCTGTAAAAAATAAAAATAAAAGAACTTTCTTTGTCCCCTATTGCCTTTGAATGTTCTTGCTTTACAACACTAAAGTGTTTTAACATAGAAAGAGGGGGAAATCCCACAGCTGATGTTTGTCAAATACAGTTTATCAAACATGCATGAAAATTCATGAATAACTTACAGAAAATAGTAACTATAGTATCAATTTGGAACAAAACCAAGAAGTAAAATCTTATTTGGTTTAATGGTATATTAAATATTTGGCCACAAGTTGCTAGTTGCTCAACTCACATTTAACATTTTGATCACTAGATAATTTTATGCCTTAATATGATGAAGGCTGCAGAATCTCCCTAAAAATTTGTTTGTTTGTTTGTTTTTTTAGCAAGATATAGAAAGAGAAAGACAATAAAAAGAAGGGAGATGAAAAGCATCAACTCATAGTTGTGGCACCTTTAGTTGTTCATTGACTGCTTTCTCCTAAGTTCCTTGACTGGGGGGCTCCAGCTCAGCCAGTGACCCCTTGCTCAAGCCAGCAACCTTGGGCTCAAGCTAGCAACCTAGGACTTCAAGCCAGCTACCATGGGGTCATGACTATGATCCCGCACTCAAGCTGATGAGCCTGAACTCAAACCCTTGACCTTAGAGTTTTGAACCTGGGTCCTTAGTGTCACAGGCCAATGCTCTACCCACTATGCTACTGCCTGGTCAGGCTTTTTGAAAAAATATTAAAACAGGACAAAGAATAATAAGTCTAGGACTTCTTTTTATCTTTTTTAAAGGTTATTAATCAATTGTTTTTTAATTGAGTTCATTGGAGCGACACTGGTTAATAAAATTATATAGGTCTCAAGTGTACAATTCTATAATACATCACCTCTATGTTGTATTGTGTGTTCATCATCCTACGTCAAGTATCTTTCCATCTCCATTTATTCTCCATTTACTTTCTTTTACCTCCTGCCACCCTCGTACCCTCTGGTAATCACCATACTGTTGTCTGTGTTTTGGAGTTTTTGCTGTTTTGGGGGTCTTTTTTTGCTTACTCACTTAATCTTTTCCACCAAGTCCCAACCTCCTGACCCTTTGACAGCTGTCAGTCTGTTCTGTCTCTATCAGTCTGTTTCCATTTTGTTTGTTAGTTTATTTTGTTCATTAGATTCCACATATATGTGAAATCATATGGTATTTGTCTATCTCTGACTGATGTATTTCACTTAGCATAATATTCTTCAGGTCCACTGATGCTGTCACAAAGGATAAGCCTTCTTTTTTATGGCTGAGTAATATTACATTGTGTAAATGTACCACAGATTTTTTTATCCACTCATCTACTAATGGACTCTTGGTCTGCTTCCAAATCTTGGCTATTGTAAATAACACTGCACTAAACATCAGAGTGTGTGACATGTTCCCAGGAGAGATAGCACGCTCTCATTTTTTCTTGATGAGTCTGGTTAAACATTTGTCTATCTTATATATTTTTTCAAAGAAGCAGCTGTTGGTTTCATTGCTTTTCTTTCTAAATTCTATTTTGTTTATTTCTTCTCTAATCTTTATCATTTCCTTTCTTCACTCACATGGGGTTTGTTTGTTGATCTTTATCTATTTCCTTTAAGTGTAAAGTTGATTTTTTATTTGAGATTTTTCTTATTTCTTGAAATAGGCCTGTGATGCTATAAATTTTCCTCTTAGGGCTGCTTTCACTGTGTCCCATATATTTTGGGTTGTTGTTTTCTCTTTTTCATTTGTTTCAAGGTATACTTTGATTTCTTCCTTGATCTCATTGTTAACCCATTTATTGTTTAGTAACATGTTATTTAGTTCCATGTCGTTGTGTGTTTTTTAGTTGTTTTTCCCTTGTGATTGATTTTTAGATTCATACCATTATGGTAAGAGAAGATGCTTGATATGATTTCTATCTTCTTATTTTTTGAAATTTGTTTGTTCTCCTAACATGTGGTCTATTCTAGAAAATGTTCCATGTTCACTCATAAAGAATGTATATTCTGATACTTTGGGGTGAAATGCTCTGAAGATATCAATTAAATGAATCTGATCTAGTGTCATTTAAGGCTGCTGTTTTCTTGTTGAGTTTCTATTCATTGATGTCCATGGAGTGTTAAAATCCCCTGCTATGACTGTGTTACTGTCAATCTCTATCCTTAGTTCCATCAAGATTTACTTTACATATGTTTCTAATTTGGATGCATAAATGTTAAGAAGAGATATATTCTCTTATTTCTTTACTTCTTTTATCATTATGTAGTGTCTTTCTCTGTCTTATTATAGCCTTTGTTTAAAAGTCTATTTTGTCAGATATAATTGCTACCCAGCTTTTTTATATTTCTATTTGCATGATATATCTTTTTTACCATCCCTTAAATTTTAGCCTGTATGTATCTTTCATTCTGAGGTGGATCTCATGTAGACAGCATATACATGAATCTTCTTTCTTATCAATTTAGCTATCCTATGTCTTTTGATTGAAGTATTTAAGCCATTTACATTTAGTGATTATTGATAGGTACATATTTATTGCCATTTTATTTTTTTAACTATTTCTTCTATTGTTTTTTTAACTATTTCTTCTATTGTTGCTCCTTCTCTTCTTCTCCTCCTTCTCCTCCTCCTCCTCCTCCTCCTTCTCCTTCTCTTCCTGCTCTTCCTCCTTCTACTTTTTCTTCTTCCTCCTAAAGCAGGCCCTTTAACATTTTTGTAATACGGTTTGATGGTGACAAATTCTTTTAGCCTTTTCTTGTCTGGGAAGCTCTTTATTTCTCCTTTAATTTTAAATTATAACATTGCTGGGTAAAGTAGTCTTGATTGTAGGTCCTTGCTTTTCATCATTTTATTTATTTGTTTATTTGTTTATTGAAGAGACACAGAGAGAGGGACAGATAGGGACAGACAGACAGGAAGGGAGAGATAAGAAGCATAAATTCTTCATTGTGGCACCTTAGTTGTTCATTGATTGCTTGCCCATATGTGCCTTGACTGGGGGGCTACAGCAGAGCAAGTGACCCCTTGCTCAAGCTAGTGACCTTGGGCTCAAGCAAGCAATCTTGGGCTTCAAGCCAGTGACCTTTGGGCTCAAGCTAGTGACCATGGGGTCATGTCTATGATCCCATGCTCAAGCCAGTAACCCTGTGCTGAAGCTGGTAAGCTCGTGCTCAAGCCAGGTGAGCCTGCACTCAAGTCAGCGACCTCAGGGTTTTGAACCTGGGTCCTCTGCATCCGAGTCCAATGCTCTATCCAATACACCACTGCCTGGCCAGGTGCTTTTCATCACTTTGAATGTTGCATGCCAATCACTTCTGGCCCGAAATGCTTCTGTTCAGAAATCAGCTGACAGTCTTATGGGAGCCCCCTTGTAGTTCACTTTCTCTTCACACAATTCTAATCTGCTCCACCCTTTCTCTGCAGAATCTCAAGGTGAGTGGCTGCAAATGAGATTTTGTGCATTGGCCCTTGCAACCTGTGTCTCTAGAAGATTCTCATCTCTCTCTGTCATGCAGAATCTCAGTTGATTTTCATAGCCAGATAGTATGGGCACTTCTACCTAGCTATGATGTGCAGCCCAGCTTGAGGGTTGAGACCCCACACTTCTTTTTTTTTATTATTCAGTGAGAGGAGGGGAGGCAGAGACAGACTCTCACATGCATCCCAACCAGGATCCACCCAGCAGCCCACTCGGGGGCAATGCTCTGCTCATCTGGGGTATTGCTCCATTGCTTAGCAACTGGGATCTTCTGAGCATCTGTGGCAGAGGACATGGAGCCATCCTCAGTGCCCAGGGCCAACTCACTCCAATCAGGCTATGGCTGCAGGAGGGGAAGAGAGAAAGAGAAGCAAGAGGAGGAAGGATGGAGAAGCATATGAGTGCTTCTCCTGTGTGCCCTGACTGGCAATCAAACCTGGGACATCCACACACCAGGTTGATGCACTACCACTGAGCCAACCAGTTTGGTCCTGGGAGGAGGCAAGTGTAATATGCACCTACTCCATCACTATCTCAGATCCACCAAATCTAGGATTTCTTAATTACCTCCTTGCTCAAGAAAGAGGAAGGGAATTTAAAAAATCAGTTAAGATGAGATTTCTCCTTGTTACACTTTATTATCAAGTATATTTCAGATACTAGAGAATAAATTATAAAAGTAAACTTCACAACTATACAAAGATATATGTGTATATACCATGTGTCAAAAGAAGAAGTCTCAAATTTCAATTTTGTTACCTTCTTTAAGCCATAATTGTTTTGAAGTATATATCATCTTTTCCAAAATAAGGGATTTTTTCTAGTTTTGTTGTTATTGCTGTTTATATCTTTTCATTTAATTTATTGGGGTGACACTGGTGAACATAACTATACAGTTTTCAGGTGCTCAATTCTACAACACATCTCTGTACACCATGTTCACCTCCCCAAGTCCAGTCTTTGTCCTTTACTATTTATCACCCTATATCTCCCTCCACCTCCCCCTTGCCCTAGCAATCACCACACTTTTGTCTATGTCCATGAGTTTTTTCTTCCTTTCTTTATTGTCCTTTTTTGCTTAATCCTTCCATTTCTATCACTCAACCATCACCCCCCCCCAATAGTTGTCAGCGTGCTCCCTATGTATAAATCTGTCTCTATTTTGCTTGTTAGTTCACTTTGTTCATTAGATTCCACATGAGTGAAATCACATGGTACTTGTCTTTCTCTGACTGGCTTATTTCACTGAGAATAATATTCTTCAAATTCATCCATGATGTTGCGAAAGGTAAAATTTCCTCCTTTCTTATGGCCACATAGTATTCTATTGTGTAAATATACTGCAGGTTTTTATCCACTTATCTACTGATGGAAACTTAGGCTGTTTTCACATCTTGGCTCTTGTAAATAATGCTACAATGAACATAGGGGTGCATATATTCTTTCAAATTAGTGAGATTTTTTAATTTACCCTTTACCAGTTTAT
Organism: Rhynchonycteris naso; assembly: GCA_037038555.1. Classification (NCBI taxonomy): domain Eukaryota; kingdom Metazoa; phylum Chordata; class Mammalia; order Chiroptera; family Emballonuridae; genus Rhynchonycteris; species Rhynchonycteris naso. Next base: position 179,984,817 of record CM072998.1, read on the forward strand.
TATAAAATGATATAATAAAGGATACAAGTGAACATCCATCTAGAAAGGCTGCAAAGGGCCAGGTATATGGGACAGGGTACAGAACTTTCATGATCTCTCTGGGTGAGCCATCTCTCCATGTTCTTGTTTTTATTCTATTTACATAGTAATTAAAGAATAAAAATTATAGGTCGCAATTTCTCAAAATTTATTTAAACTTGCCTTAAGGTCAGCATATAGTCATTTTATTTTTATGTTTTCTTAATACTTGAAAAGGTTATATACACTGGACAGTATTCTACATAGGTCTGTTATTTCAAAAATGTAATCATGTTATTGATATTTTCTATTCTGAAAATGCATGCTTATTTTTTTAGTCACTATGAGAAGTATGTTACATATCTTACTGTAATTGTGTTTATTCATTATTTCCTTCCATTTTATCTATTTCTGCTTTATCTATATTGAAGCCAGGTGATTAACTGTGGCTAAATTCATAATTTCTACATTTTCTTAATGAACTAAAACTTTTATCATTATATAGTATTACTTTTTATTCTCTAGCATTCTTTTTTCCCTTAAAGTCAACTTTGCCTGGTATTAATATTATGAAGCAAACTTTCTTTTGGTTAGTGTTGCAAGGTATATTTTTTATATCTTTTCTTTAATCTATCTGTGTGTGCCGTTAAGTTGAAATTGTATCTCTTGAAACAGCTTATATGGGCTCTGTGTTTTAGATAGACCTGAAAATTTTGAGGGTTTTAGTAATAGAATTTAATTCACTTAAATTTAATGGAACTTGACATGTTTAGGTTTAAACTACCATTTTAGTATTTGCCTTCTATGCATTCGGCACATTTTAATTTCCTTTTCCCCCCTTTTCTTACCTTCTCTCTAAAACAGTGGATTGGTTTGCATTATTCTATTTTCCTCTGTATCAGCTTTGTAGTTTTATACTTTTTTATTGTTTCTTTAGTGTTTTCTCTGAGGATTACTTTAACATGCATCCTTGACTTATCAAACTCTAAAATATTAGTACTTGTACCTCTTCTCAGGCAATGCAAGGCCCTTAAACCACTTAAACTTCATTTACTCTCTTGCCAATTTATATGCTCTTATTCTCTGTATTTTCATTCTATAGATTTTATAATTCCCCAAAGACCTTACTATTATTGCTTTATATATTCAGTATTCATTTAGATTTACCTATATATTTATGCTCATGTTGCTTTTCTATGTGCTATAATTTTAAATCAAAGAGAGAAAATAAAAAGCTATTTAGTACAAATTTAGTAAGTCAACCCTCTTCCCCTTCATTCTACCTCTCTGCTCCATTTGGAATTCAGAAAAGCATAAGGACCCTGAGACATATGGGGAAACATTGTACAGAAATATCATCAGTAAGATGTAATAAAATGGGTTGGAAAATACACACAAGAAGGTAACATGCTTAAGACAAGAGACACAAAGATATATTTTATTTCAAAAGCCTTAAGCGGTTAATGATTTAGAGAAGTATTGCCAGGTTACACTCAGCAAATTCTGTAGTATGCCTCAATTTAGTGAGCACAAAAGCTGTTTATTGTTGAACAAACAACAAGTATAATGTAATTGGTCTCATACAATTAGGAGGTCACCAAGCCATGCTTGTTATAATTGGCATTGCCATAGCCAGGGGCTTATGTGACCTCAAGTGATGATTGGCCTGAAAGAGTAAGCCAGGAATGTGTGTACTTTGGGCTAGAGACTGACTAATCTGGCTGTAAGGACTCAGGAAAAGGGGCCAGGAATCAAATCACAGCACTTAGCCAGGGCATGGTGGACTCAATTGAATGTAGTCAGTCTCCATTCAGTTCACCCCTTTCCAGGGATTTGATCTGGAACTGAGGGTGAGATGGGTGGAAGGGTCAAGATGAAGTGGTAGAGCACCAGGAAATCAAAATTAAAATGGCAGTGCACAGATATCCCATAATAAGGTGAAATCCTAATTCCTCCGAAGGCCAGGTCATCTACAGCTTGTATGGCATGGGCTTGAACTTTCACACAGAGGGTCTTTAATTCCGGGTACTGAGCCATCCTAAAACAAAGACTGATGGTGCCGTTTGTTTCAAAATACAGTTTTACCTCCACAAGGTTGTAGACTGATCTCAAATACAAGGATGATCTTTTCCCAAACATTTGCTTAATAAGTTTAAGAATAAAACAGGGAGGTTAGCTGGGTATGACATTCACAGAGATGCCAGAAAACATTACTGGCAATTAATTATTTATTCATAGAAAATGTTTTTTTAAGATTCTGAAATCAATGAGCTTCCCTTTTCCAGTATGCAAAAGGAGCTGAAGAATGAAAATTAAGTCTTTGTTTTCTTGCTCATTCTCCCGTTTTAGCCTATGACTGACTGGTTCATTTGGTTTGGGCATAACACAAATGAGTCATGAGTTGAATGTTATGTGTATCAGCTGATTTTTCCCCCATACCCGTGAACCCTATGTCTAACCTCATCCAGTCATCCTGCAAATGAACACCATTAGCTACAGAAGAAACTAGATAAGAGAGGGTCAGTTTATAGTGCAAAGCCATCATCGTTGCTGGAAAAAGCAACTCCAAGTACATGTAGCATTTTTCTGTATGAAAACAGTGTTTTCAAGGTTCTGATCGAACACAATGCAATGCCAAGGACTTCTGGACATTTCACATGCCAATTTTCCTTTTATCTTTTTTTTTATTATTATTCAGTGAGATAAGGGGAGGCAGAGACAGACTCTTGCATGCGCCCCAACTGGGATCCACCTGGCAAGCCCACTAAGGGGTATGCTCTGCCCATCTGGAGCATTGCTCTGTTGCTCAGCAACTGAGCTCTTCTTTAGCACCTGAGGCGGAGGGCCTGGAGCCATCCTCAGCACCAAGGGCCAACTTGCCCCATTCCAGCCATGTCTGCAGGAAGGGAAGAGAGAAAGAAAAAAGCAAGAGGGGGGAGGGGTGGGGAAGCAGATGGGCGCTTTTCCTGTGTGCCTTGACTGGCAATCAAACCCAGGACATCCACATGCTGGGTCAGTGCTCTACCACTGAGTCAACAAGCCAGGGCCACCAACTTCACTTTCTAAAACAAAAACATGAACTATAGGGGAGGCTGATATTTGTTGATTTTGGTGATATTTTTGTTTATCATTTAAAGCACACCAAATTATTAATAATCTGTTTTGCCAGAACAGATAAGAATCTAAAACTATAAATCTGCTGCTGGCCATGGATTGGAAGACAGTCTTCTTTTGTTACTTAATATCAGTATTTATTTTCCCCACTAGAACTGCTTAGCTTGGGTGAATTCTGGTTGATAATTTCAGAAGGGTGAAAAGCTAACTAGAACTGGGCATTTGGCCCAGATAAATCTGATTCCAGTACTATGAAAGAAGCAGCAAGGGAAATAGAAAGTCTTTGACGAAAATTGTTGATAATTGGCTAAGGAATGGGGAGGAAAACAGAAGACTTGGAGAGCTATGAATGTTATTCTAACTTAGAAGAAAGACGAAAGGGAGGAACCAAGACACTACAAACTAACAACCTTCTCTTAATTCTAAGAAAAAGTAAATATATATAACTACAATATAATTTCTGCTATGTAGAACTCTTGGGAACTAAGTCCTTCTGGAGACCTAAAATGCAGAGACAAAATGGAAATTTTGAGTTTGAATTTCTGCTCTGTGGCCTTGAGCAGGTTACCTCACCAATCTACATTTCTGTGACATCCTCCTGCCTCACCCATAAATTGTGGATGATGTGACCACTTATTCCACAGGGCTGTTACTGGGATTAAGTCAGAGGTATGTAGATCTGATTTCCTAATCAGATAAGTGTCTAGATATAGTTAAGCAGTTACCTATATTTACATCAATTAATTTTAGAATGCTAACAAATTTGTATAGGAAGTTATATAAACTGTTACTTAACTTCTTAATCAGATTTTAATCAGCCTAGTATACTCAGGTTATTGTTATCAATAGCCATTAATGAATAAGGCAGTAGTCAGAAATTAATGACCTCAGCTCTTGTTGAGATAGTTCCTACTTTCCAGGATTCTGTTGAACAATAGGAAAAATCCCGCCAATAATTAAGATCATCACCCAGTGAGTCTGTTTTATTTAAAAAGTTTCATAAAGTAAGTAGAAAGAGTACTTTGCAAGGAACTAATTTATTGTTTTGTCACTAGAAAGAATTAGAACCAATCCCTCTGAGCAGATGGGTATCTATCTACATCATAAAATGTGAAGAAAAAAGAAAAAGAAAATAGAAAGAAAGGGAAAGAAAATAGAAAGAAAGGGAAAGAAAGTAAAGTAAAGGGAAAGTAAAGGGAAAGAAAATAGAAAGGGAAAGAAAGTAAAGTAATTCCTCTTCACAGCAAACATGAATGTTTGATCTCCTCCCACCACCACCTATTTTACTCACTTTATGAGATTAGATAGCGTGACTAAGGAAAATATAAGAAAGTTTAAAATCCACATAGATCCAGAATTAGCAGCAACTTGAATTTAATCACTACATTTTCTTTAACCACAGGAGCTCAAGGTATGGCACCATCAAATATTTCTAAAGCATACACAGTATGCTTTAGAAAAGATAGTTATTTTTTCTAAGGTTTACAGACTGGATACAAAAAGATATATTTTGAAATTCTGAACATTATTTTTTTAATCTGCTCACTGTCACTAAAGATAGTCTATTTTACAGATGAAGAAGCGGAGAGAAAAAGAATTGATACCATGGCCCTGGATCACAAAGGCAGTGACAGAATCAAAATTTCAATCCCCTCCCTCCTATTTTAGTGCTTTTTAATCACTTGTGAACTGTAGCTATTCCAAAGTTCTGAATTATTCCTTAAACATCTAATTGGTAATCTGAAGCATTTAAGACACAGAAAATTTTGCCCATGAAACACACTAAGTGACTTCACATCGTGGTAAATTATCAAATTGTGGAAAGAACATTGAAGAGATTAAAACGTTGCATAAGAGAGAGAAAGCAGCATGAGTCAGGGGTTTGGGAAATATGAGTCAGACTCAAGAGAAGGAGCCAAAAACATAGAGAATGAGGGCCTAAGCTGGGACGTAATGGACACCACAAAGATGTGGACATAGTTATTTCCATTAACTGAGAGAAAACTAAATATGCAATTGCATAGACTGAGGGTCAGTACAGTAAAGAGGCTAGGGGTATGAGCTGAGCAAAGGTCAGACTATTACTTAAAGCAAAGGTGGTGACAAAGTCAGTAAGAGAGGGGCCTACAGTACTATAAATCACTAGAAGGGAGAACACAGGCACATTTTTGAAAAATGAGTGAATCACTAAATATTGCCATTAGCTATTCTTAATACCTTACAATGATGAAATGTGAGTTGATTTGCGTGTTGGGATATTTTAGGAGGCGCATTCTATTATTTTGTTCTTTGGTAACATTTACATTACTATGTCTACATGTTTCAGAGCTGTTCCCTGTGGTGTTTAACCCAAATTCTAGTCCCACCTTTATGGCCCTGAATTTTGCTCACAACTTGAACTACCATTTTATGAGCACCTTCAACCACGTCATATACCAGGCTCTTCACACACAGCCCCTCAGCCATGCTTAGTCCAGCTCTTAGCCATCATCATGCAAACTACTTTTATTTTGTCAATATTTTCTAATGTGACCTGCCTTCTATCTAGAAATAGCCTCCTATTTCTGTAAATCCATGTACCTCACCTTCTTCAAACTCCAACTCTAAACTCTACTCTTTGGGCAAACCTACCATAGCCACCCTTCTTTGACGCTGCCTTATTCTTCATAGCTTCTGCACCTCTCAATGCAGAAAATCCTTTTCCATTCACTGACAGCCTGCTGATTTTGCTGTTTTACTTACTTCTTGCCTGTTAACCTGTCTTGTAAATGCTGAGTTCCAAGAAATAAAACATTGGTCCTACTTTCCTTAAACTCTAGACCTCTGCAATCATGATTCATTTGTTCATTTATTAACAAATATTTACTGAAAACCCACCATATTGCATGCATTCTGCTGGGCACTAGGAATACAGAAAAAAGGTAAGACATTGACCCCCATCCTCAAAGAGTGTGAGTCCAGGTTCGGGGGAATGTGTTAACTGATGGTCTAAGAACTTAGTGAGCTTAACTATCAAGGATAGATTATACACAGTTTAAAAACAAAATAAGAACTCCTCTTTCCAGGGTACTATTTCTTAGATTATAAGGAAAATCATGGCTGACCTGAGTACTTTTCTTTGTGATAAAATATTGCTTTTGCCACTACAGATATTCTCACCACAAAGGGTTTTCATAATTACACCTGGGAGAGCCAGATCTTCTGGTACATCTGCACAAGGATGGATATTCTGCTTAGATGTAATTTCTGATATAGATGTATATTTTAGTGATTTTCTTACACATTGAACTTTCTGACATTCTAGACAAACAGAAATGCGTATAAGTAGAAAAAAAGCATAAGAGATTTAATAAAGTACAAGAATTCTTATATATGGCTTTCTATATTCTTATATAACTTTCTAATATGACTTATATGCTTTATGAATGCCATAACCAGATTTCAAAGTACAACTTTCAAAATAATAAATTTTATTTAAATAAACTAATAAACTGACAGTCCAATTGAACATAATTCAAAGAAATTCAGTATGTGTGTATATATACATATCATTCAGCATTAGATAACTTGCTAAGAGCAAAAGAGAGGATAAATATTTTAAACTTGAGTCAGAGAAGCCATAAATGAAAATGTGGTCAGTTCATGTGCTAGCAGATACAGCTCAAGGTGTATGATAAAGCATGCAGTTGGCTCCTATCTCTCAAAGGGGATTTCATACAAGTGTATTTTACTGAATTTTAGAAGGTTTCCCCTTTGAAAGAATTAATAATAAAATGAATCCATGTAAATAGAAAATGTATTAAGAATATTAGTAGTCAATGCTAGGTGAAGTGAGTTCTATTACAGTTCTGTTTAGTTTTTGATAAAGAAAAAGAAAGTAGTGATAGTGGAAGCAGTGATATTTGACTTTTGTTTTTTGTTTGTTTTTATTAACTTACTTTAACTCACCCAATATTTTTATTAAACTAATCCTTCTCAGAAGATAAATGGAACAAGGTTTTTATGTTTAAAATCTCGTTATTGATATAATAATACCACTAGAACTGTTACACTGTTTATCAGAGACTTCGAAGTGAGCGACAAGAAAGTAGGAAGGAAATTGTAGGAGATCAGGAATGTAATGGGGTGGAGGCAGTTTGCAGAGTGCTGTCTCAGAAGGAAGCCTCAGTCTCTAGTGAGGCCTCCTTTAGAAAATGCAGCAGCCAGCCAGTCCTTGATCTTCCGCCAGCATGTACTGAGGAAACTTGCCACATCTGAATCTCACATTGCAGTATCTCTCAGGGCTGTTATCACTGCAAATGCTGGCAAATATTCTTGACATAAAACAATAGGAATTCTGCTGTCATTTCTGCATTAGTAAGTCATAAAGCTCTAAAGAAACCTCAGTAGAAATGTTTTCATCAAATGCACTTGAAAAAATAATAAAAAAACACAAAAAAGAACAGATCATTTCAAAGCAAGATTGTGGCACCTTTGTATAGTACCTAAAAAGGATACAGTTGTAATTATTTGAAATTATTTGGAAATAATAATAAATTTCAAAACAAAAATAAAAAAAAATAACAAAAATAAATTCACCAAAATGTAAAACACAGGTTCAAAGAATTATATAAGTAGATGCTTTAATAGGTTATTATCCAGTAACAGCCATATATCCCTCGAGTATTTTTAATCACCCCACCCTCATTCTTTTAGAATCTCTCTTATCATTTCCACACCCAGCTAAATGAAGCTCATATCTGAGGACAACACTCTTATAACCTGAGCTTCCTACATTATTACACTGGATAGTGTAAGCGTAGTAATTCTCCTTGGAAATATTGGAATGGCAACATTCTGAGTTTCTTAAAGGGAAGGTCAAGAATTGAAGAATAAATTCTAACTGATGGCTCAATTTTTATTATTGATTCTTGGCCCAAAGTACCACCCTGGCTAGGTCTATCACAGTGATGTTCCAAGACCCCTGCTTGTTGCAATTTTTATGCTAACTTTGTCATCAAGGAATTATAAGTCTATATTTTTTAATGACACTTAAGAGTCTTAAGTTGTTGAAGAAAGCCAAAGTCACACAATCCTTTCATTTGTGCTATTACCTTCATAATGTGAGTGAGAGAATGAATACAAAGGTGATACAGATGAGGCAAAATTAAATATCACATAAATTATTGTGTAATGTAAATGTATACACACAGATTCACATCACATTTTGATCCCTCCAAAATTTTTATAACAGCTTCATTATATTAGGACTGAGGATTTTTACTTTTTTAAAACTATAACCTACCTATTCCTTAAGTCACCATTACTATATTATTCCCAGAATTGAAATGCTTTGGGAAAATATGTATTTTACACTACACCAGCCATTTCTCCTAGAGGAATATTACCAAATTAAACTTACTTCATTTTGAAACTTGCAATGAAATGCTTATATAGTCATGTTACCCTAAAGTTTTAACACACACACCAAAAGCAACAAGGAATGCATAATATTAAAGTTTGATTTATACCCTGTTATTGGGAAGATTTTTGAAGATTTGTCAATAGAAATGATTTCAAATGCAATATCTTGGGTGGAAAAAACAAGTATTGTGCAATTTATTTATATTTTAAAACACACAAAATGATATTGTATAGTCTAATGGATGCATCTCTGTATACCAAAAGTATAAAAATATCTCAGAAAGATTTCAGACCTACCAAGACAGTGGTAGATGGGTGGGTAGAGGGAGGAAGATGGAGTAAGACTTGAGCTATATCTGATATGTTTTCTTTTTTTTTTTTTTCTGAAGTGAGAAGTGGGGAGGCAGAGAGACAGACTAGACTCCCATATGCACCCAATAGCGATCCACCGGCAAGCCTACTAGGGAGTGATGCTCCACCCATCTGGGCTGTTTATCCATTACAGCCAGAGCCATTCTAGCACCTGAGGTGGAGGCCATAGAGCCATCCTCAGCACCCAAGCCAACTTTGCTCCAATGGAGCCTTGGCTGCAAGAGGGTAAGAGAGATAGAGAGAAAGGAAAGAGGAAAGGGTAGAGAAGCAGATGGGTACTTCTCCTGTGTGCCCTGGCTGGGAATCAAACCCAGGACTTCCACATGCTGGGTTGATGCTCTACCATTGAGCCAACCAGCCAGGGTCTGTTTCATTTCTTAACAAAATAAAGTGAGCTGAGGCAAGCAGAGCTAAATATCAGCATTTGTTACATCTGAGTGGTTCACACTGGCATCTGTGAAATTACTTTCTGAACCCTTAAAATAATTTATCATTGTAAACATGTCCAATATAAAAATATCGCAGAGTAATGTTTCAAGAATAAAGTAAAAACTCAATTTCCTTAGGAAAAGTATTATGATTATATGGAGGAAATATTAACATCCTTACAACCAACTTAAACCCTTTCTATGTTGTGTGTCTTTCACAGACATTGATGAGTGTGCTGCAGGGACACACAACTGTAGAGCTGGCCAGGTGTGCATCAATTTACGTGGCACCTTCGCCTGTCAGTGCCCACCAGGGTATCAAAAGCGAGGAGAGCAGTGTGTGGGTAAGTACAACAGTGCAGTAAGCAAGGTTCTATCTTGAACCTCTGAATTGTCTAAAACACAAGCATTCAAAACAAAGCACTCATTTATTTGGAGAATGATAGCCAACTACTGTTTATCCTTTCATTAAATGACCATCTATTTTCCACATTCCCAAGAAAACTCACCTTAAAGGTTCAGCATATTCTGGATATCAAAGTGTTGGTTACATGATAAACTAAGCAAAAGCAAAAATTTGGAGTATGAAGGGGGCCGTAAAAGCAATCAAGAAAATAATTTTATACTAGCTATTTGAGGACCATCGCACTGAAACAATGATGATACAGGCTTCATTCACTGGTTTCAACATAACATAGTTTACAAGGTAAAAGGGGAGACTAAAATCCCATCACCATCCCTACCTCACACTGAGGTCTTGGGTGAGTTACTGAAATACTCTATCTGACATTTTCCTCGTAGATTATGGAGATAATACTAGCCCCTACTTCAGAAGCTTGTATGTGGGAATACTTAGAACAGTGCCTGGTCTGCGGTTGAATATCTGTATGCTGTCATCATATAATGAGTTAATATACTAAACGTTCTGTATGCTTCAAGCAGATGCAGTACTAGTAATGCAAGGCCAAGTGCAGCATCTGCCTCTACTTGAGCTCCCTCAAGGCAGGGGCCAGGTCTGGTTTGTGTCACTGGTGTTGCCTTAGTCCCTGAAGAGTGCCCACCAAGTCGATGCTCTAGGCATGTTTCTCGAATGACTGGAAGAACACAGTATGAGGAGGCTGACTGGCAAATAAGAGGTAAACTAAAGTGTTCTGGGCTCAGTTGTGAAACCCAGCACTACACATGAAACTCTTTAATTGACTCCCTCTGTTCATTGATTTACATACCACCTCTTACCATAGAAGTGAAGAGTCTATTTTCTCTTAGAAACAGAGAATCTGGATGTGGGGACAGGCAATCAGTATCCATTTTCGCCTGAGAATGTGAGCTGTTGATGTCAGGATGTCAACACTGAGCTCCTCATGGGCCCCAGTGGAGTTCTGCCTGCCATGGGCTGTTCCTAGAGGCTGGGGTTACTGCCCAGCCTCCGAGGAAGGCCCAGGGTTTGTAGTGACTGAAACTGTGACTTAGGAGAAGATTATGTGGAAAACTCCACAGACACCAAAATTTTGCCCACTGTATTAGTCAGGAAAATAAACAATTGAGAGCATAAAAAGTACAGAAAAAGAACTAATCCAAACTACTTTGGGAAGAACCAAAAATGGAACATATGGTTATAGCTCTTTGTGATATGGTAGGAGGAGACATTCTTAAATTCAGTCTTTTACCTTGTAAACTATGTTATGTTGAAACCAGTGAAATGTGGTATTTCTCTCACCATAGAAACAATTCTGCATTCCTCAACAGAGTATATAAGGTCTTCCTTAATATGATCCTTGCCCAGTCCTAATCACCCCTCTTCCACCAAGAAAATTAAAAAATAAACCTCCAACTCTATCCCACTACTTATAATTCCCCACATATATTTCAAGTGTCACATTGGTGCCTGTACATAAGCTCTTTCAGCACCAGGAATATGCACTCCTGGCAAACTCCTGTTTAACTCTAAAATCCCAGCTCAGAGCCATTTCCTCTGGGAAGCTGCCCCTGATCTACCCCGATATAATTAGTCACTCCCTCATCTATGCCAGTACTTATTAAATTTTGATGGATCATTTTTATAAATTTTCTATCTGTTACAGATTAATTCTTCTATAAACTACAATAAAAATGTTGTGGTAACACCCAATTGCTATTTCTAAAGAACTAATCTCTTCTTCTGTACTTATTTGTTGCAGACTGGTCGAAATAGTCCATGGACCAGCAGTGATCAGCAGGCCATACATACTTTGAGTAGCACAGTGCTCCTTCTGTCCCTTATATACCTTTCTGTTGTTGACCTTATCATTCCATGCAGTAATCTGTTCATGCCCATTTTCCATACTATATAGGGATAGAATGTATGTATATTTATCATCATTTTAAACCTGCATTGCTAAACACAATGCTAGCAATTAACAGTGGTTCAATGAGTGTTCACTGGTTATAAAGACACACATCATTTATTCATCAAATATTTACTGAAGGCTAACCCTGAGTGCCAGGACATCATGGTGAACAAACAGATTATGCAGAATCACAGCCCTCATGGAGCTATTAGAAAGTACCATTTTTATACAAATTAGCTATTGAGACTGGCACCTGGGTATAATAATGGGTACTAAGAACAAGTATACTAAAATTGCTCATAGTTGGTATGACGTTTTCATTCATTCAACTAATGTTTAGTGAGCACCTACTATGCCAGGCCCTGTTGCAGGTATTAAGCATATAGCAATGAACAGACAAAAAATACTCTACTTCCACCTCAAGAGGAAGAGACAGGCCTTATCTGCCGTGCATTGTAGTGAGGGAAACAGGCAAGAAGCAAATAAGCACATAACACCATCCAGGCATGTCAATGTCTACAAAGAAATATAAAGCAGGATAAGGGGATAGATAATGCAGAAGAAACTATTTTATATGGATGGCCAGAGATGATCTTCCTAAGGTGACATTTGAGCAGACACCTAAATAAACCAGGGGGGAAGCCATGTTCATAACATTGTCATTTGTTTCAATATTCAAGTTAACTCAAATAGATTTTGCAACTTGTAAATAATAGCTCCTTTTTATTTTTACCTGTTTGTGTAAGGAAATTTGCCCTATATTATGTCATGCAATCATTCCAACAATTCTACCACGTTATTGTACTATCACTTACGGACAAAGAAATGGAAGCTCCTCTTGGTTAACAACAAACTAGCAATAGACAGATTTTTTTAAACAAATTCAGATTACCCTGAGGCTTTTGAGCACAATCCTTCCCACACTTTTAGTTATTAAAGTACCAGAAGAGTTTGGCATAAAGTTTGATTTTCACTTTTTTTTTACTATAAAACAGTGTTACTACATCGCTTTACAGTGTACATTCATATTATTATTTTAAGTTACCCATGCCATAATGGAGTTGTCATAAAGTGTACAGTTATGAGTTAATGAAATTTTATTATGCTTCTGAGAAATTAATCTCACTCCGCAAGTTCTCAATTGAGCATTTTATAGTTGTAGATGTTTACATGAGAAGGACACGGGCTGGAACGCTTCATCATTGTGTCAGAGGGTACTTTTTTTTAACATCTTATTCCTTCCACAGTGTTCTTTCACTTGATACTCACAGAAATATAAGATACACACATCAAGCATTACTATCCACATTTTACAAAAGAAAAAACCAAGATACTGAACATTTAAATGATTTCACCAAAGTTACCAACTAAATAGAAGTCCACCCTTTTTTCTCTTAGTTTATGCACTTCACTCAATTCTTTGATAGTTCTTTTTTACTTCTCTTATTTAAGTAAGCTTCTAGATCTTCAATCTGACATTCTCATATATATATATGAAATAGCCTTAAGTACTTTTCTCTCTTTTAAATCTGAACCCACCCAGCTAGGTGTATAAAGTCATTTTTCTTAACATCTCAATTAACTGTGAGATGCAGAACAAGGTATATTTAAAACACATATATCCTAATTCTTTTTAAAAAATAATAATTGCTTTTAAAATGAGGTCTTCTTTAGATAGGTTTTCTAGATAATCTTTTTCTGAGAATTTAAGAGCATATAGCTGTGGATAATCAATAATGTAGCTTTCTTTGTGTGTGTGTGCGCCTGTTAATGTAGATATAGATGAATGCACCATACCTCCATATTGCCACCAAAGATGCGTGAACACACCAGGATCATTTTATTGCCAGTGCAGTCCTGGGTTTCAGTTGGCAGCCAACAACTATACCTGCGTAGGTAAGCCTTTTGCGAACCACCATCCTGACTGATTTCTGTCTTCAAAAAAAAGCAAACAAACTCCATACCACATTGCTGTATTTCTAGTTTTCTATGTTCTTGAGTGAACTGGTTTCCATCATCTTCCCTGAATAAAGCTGAAAAGACATTAACCAACCTTTTTCTTAAAACACATCAAGATGTGAATGGAAAACTTTGCTAATCGTGGTTTTAGTTCTCTTCTCTGATGTATCAAAAAGAGAGAGAGAGAGAGATCCATTGATATACACATACCAATTAGTCAACAGTGTGTGACAGAAAAACTGAAGGTGCCCAAGGGATTACTGCAAGTTCAAGTACATAAACTTTCCACTGAAAGTGCATCTGATTTTCACATGCTTCTTTTCCTCTTTCAGAATGCAATGTCATGGCACACATCTTAAGATTGGCATGACATGGAAAGAATCTAGTGCAGGAAAAACGCCTTTTCACAGTATTTTCAGTGCCTTAGAGCATTGCAAAACTCTGTATGGGTCTCAAAGGCTTGTGTTATAATTGTAATGGAATTTAACAGAACCCATTTAAAAAGTAATAAATAGCACAGATAAATCTTCACTACAGCATGCTGAGAGACCGTATCAGTATGAGTGTCTTATATCAATTATTTATAGACTTGGCATTTTGCGTTTGAACAACAAAAGAAAATAGACACTGGAATGTATATTTATTAGAATCATTAAATTCTTCTGGAAAGATTCATCAAACCCCAAAATAACTGTCATTTCCAGAAAAAATATTCTGGTGTTTCTAAAAGAAGTATACAACAGATGTTTGAAGTTGTTTCAAAAAATATGAAAACCTGAATGGATGTTCTCCAGTGAGCTTCTGCAGGGCAAAGAATCCAGCTAGGGAATTACCCACTAATCATCAAATGACAAAGGTATAAAAGAGCAAGGATATGTTAAAAGACATAGATATATAAATGTATATAACCTTCCCTTTCAGACATAAATGAATGTGATGCCAGCAATCAGTGTGCTCAGCAATGCTACAACATTCTTGGTTCATTCATCTGTCAGTGTAATCAAGGATATGAGCTAAGTAGTGACAGGCTCAACTGTGAAGGTAAAATATTTTACAAATAATTTTTAATAAGACTCTTGATTGCTATTCTTTTATTTGATTATGTCTCTGTTTATGAAAACAGATTTTGTCCATGGAAATTATAGTCTAAAATACAATTAATTCAACTGGAACATTGACGTTTTAGTATGTTATCAAGAAAAAGGAGAAGAAAAAATTACTTAAATGCGAGGATGGGTCTAATAATTAGAAGGGTATGCTAGTATCTTGCTTCTCAAAGTCTGACCCAATGGCCAGCAACATCAGCACCTCCTGGGACCTTGTTAGAAATACAGAATCTCAGGCCGCAGCCCAGACCTACTAAGTCAGATCCACATCTAACTCTAGGTGTACACATTTAAGTTCAGAAAATGCTGATTGTATGTTAGAAACATGAGAATAGAAACCAAGAGACCTGGATCCTAGTCCTGTTCCAGCCAGTGTGCGACTTGGGCACATATCTTAAATTGCCTGGGTTTCACTTTCCACTTAAGAGGGCCATTTAACTGATGGGACAACTTCAGAGTCCATTGCACATGTACATTCCACTGTTTAACTTAAAAAGCATAAGACATTCTGAGGGAGTGCCATCGACACTGGATGTCTCTGACTTCTTCATGGACCCTCCCTGCTTTACTTGGGGCTACAAAGACATACTCAATATTTTACCCAGAGAGTCCTCACATTAATGCTACTCAGACACCCACCTCTACCCTTCTAAGCACTCTATAAGGTCATCACCATTGATAAATGCAAACAAAGCATTTTTTCCTTGAAGGTCAGACCCTGCCAAGATGTCATCTCTAGAAATTACCACAGTGATGGGACTTGAAGTTCAAAGCTCAGATGAACTTGGCAGCAAAGCTACCCAATTTCTGAGAAAGTAAATATGAATCTGGATCATGGATGGGTCTGCATGGCCTAAAGTGAAAACATCGACCATAAACTAGTTCATTAACTCTGCTAAGTTCATATGTTTAGGTCCACGATTTAACAAACTGTCAGCAATGATTGAGTAAAACTGATAGTAAGGCATCAGATCATTTACGATAACATGGATGGACCTTGATAACATTATACTGAGTGAAATACATAAATCAGAAAACACAACTGTATGATTCCATACATAGGTGGGACACAAAATTGAGACTCATAGACATGGATAAGAGTACAGTGGTTACCAGGGGGAGGGGAAGGGAGGAGAGAGGGGGGGTGGGAAGGGGAGGGGCATAAAGAAAAACCAAATAAAAGGTGAGGTAGGAAAAAAAAAAAACGCAAGGCAAACTCTTTGTGCTGTGAAGTTCTTGAGGAACTATTTTCAGCCAGTGTGCCACAAGAATTTTTAGAACATGTAATACATGACTATTTAATCAGGGGCACTGACCTCTTTTCCCTTACACTGTCAGATAAAAAATGACAACAGCCAACACAATCATAGCCGGTGTGAATGAATCAAAATTATACTTATTTGTCTTTATCAGAAGTTTTTCACAGAATTTTAGTAATTTGTTTATGTGTGCCATAAGATGAAAAAAAGTTGGAAATTGCTGTTCTGGATCTAGAGGAAATAAGCTGATATTGTTAGAATTTTCCCTTGAGCTTCTTATAAAGTATTGTATTTCTATTTCAGAGTTTGTAGTGATTTTACTCTCTTACCTCACTTATTATTATCTAAAAAATATTACCAAAGTAGTTTTTCAGTTCTGTGTCCTTGCTTCTCTCTGATTCAACAGACATTGATGAATGTAGAACCTCAAGCTACCTGTGTCAATATCAATGTGTCAATGAACCTGGGAAATTCTCGTGTATGTGCCCCCAGGGATACCAAGTGGTGAGAAGTAGAACATGTCAGGGTAAGTTTATTGTTTTTCTATCTGTTATATTCAGTTTTAAACAGGAAGAGTAGGGAAGAATTATAGCATTCTCTACCATAGACTTTTCATTTTTTCCACCTTAAATACACAACTTGAGCTCTTTTTTCCTCCTGTTCATTATGAGATATGCATATCTCATAAAAAAGGTATTGGCTAAAAAACAAAAAATAGGGTAGTTACTATTAATACTTACTTTCCTCAAAATTTAAATTAGCCAGACCAGGCGGTGGCGCAGTGGATAGAGCATAGGACTGGGATGCGGAGGACCCAGGTTTGAAACCCTGAGATCGCCAGCTTGAGCACAGGCCCATCTGGCTTGAGCAAAGCTCGCCAGCTTTAACCCAAGGTCGCTGGCTCCAGCAAGGGGTTACTCGGTCTGCTGAAGGCCCGCGGTCAAGGCACATGTGAGAAAGCAATCAATGAACAACTAAGGTGTCGCAACGGCAATGGAAAACTAATGATGATGCTTCTCATCTCTCTCCATTCCTGTCTGTCTGTCCCTATCTATCCCTCTCCCTGACTTTCTCTCTGTCCCTGTAAAAAAAAAAAAAATTAAATTTATTGTGTTTCTTTCTTAAAATGTAAATAATTTTAATGAAATATTGATATCCCTTCTATATAGCCTACATAATCTCCATGATATGTGCCTTGTAAGCATCCACCAGAAAAGATTCAATTATTATTATATTTCTCCATGAGTTTGAGTCAAGAGCATAAGCTTAATAATGTGGGTTAGGTATACCTTAAATCAGTCTCAATTCTCTGAAACACTAAGATTATAAGTTGGGTAGTAGTTTAGATGCTGAGAAAATCAGAAAGTGTATATGCTGAAACGTGCTTGAATTATTTGGCAAAAAAAAAAACACTACTAGTACATAAATAGCTAATGTCCTTGGATCCACTTTTAAAATAAACAAATAGGTGATCTTTACACATACACACATGGGTGGCAGAAGCAGCTCTCTACCTATATGATATCAGTCAGAGTCTCGCCAAAAGATCTGAAAATATGCACCCTCTTCTCCCTACCATCAATGTCACATGTACCTTCAAATTTTATTAATAGGGAAAACACACTCATAAAACAAACAAAAAAATGTAATTCTGGAAAAGCTAGTACAGTCACTGACATTTACAAAAAGCAATAAAAGAATGAAAAAAATGACTTAACTTGAAGACAGAAAATCTGTTTGAGTCCTAGCTGTACTGCATTCTATCTGTATAATCTTGAACAAATTATCAAATTTCTCTGAGTCTCAGCTTTCTCATTTGGAAAAGTGAGTTGAGAGATGGAAGTGAAATAATATACATAAAAATTATTTGTAATTAAACCCTGTATAATTCAAGATGTTTTTATGAAATTTACCTAGCAACATAATGGTGAGTAGCAAAACTTTTTCAGAGAGTCCTTTCTAATCAGAATTGAGAGAGGATACCCAGTGCAGTAAAATATTATTAATAAAGGAAAAGATCAAGGAAAGGAGACACTAGGGATGCTCAATCTTTATCATGATTTTTCAGAAAAATATTAACTCAGAAAAATAAAATCCATTGACCTGGAATTTATTAGTATACACATGATTATTCAACTAGATTCCAACCCCCAAATATGAGCACAATCAGAATGTCATTCACTGAACAATGAACATCTTTATACCCCCTTCCAGGTTATTAAAGACTCTGTAATGGTAATTGTGGGAAAACATTGCATTCCAATGGTTTTACTTTCTGAACCCTAATTGAGACTTTTAACATGAATATTACATGCTGGAAAATGTTAGCCAGTGGGATATCTTAACCAATTTCCCTGGAGTCCTTCACACAGATATCTATGTGTTTTTCACCCTAAATGGATTTGATACTCAGCAAAGGAAAGAAGCAAAGTAATATACAGTGGAATCTTACTTGCCTAGCCTGTATATCTGGAAACATTAATATGTTATAATTAAAGTGAAAATGCACTGAAAATTGAAATAAGGGACTCATGAGTGTTATATCTTGAAGATAGATACACAGCTTCAGAAGTTTTTACTAAGCCAAAACAGTGTGTGTGTGTGTGTGTGTGTGTGTGTGTGTGTGTGTGTGTGTGTGTGTGTAAAAGAGACATTCTTTTAAAGTACCGAGTAATTGGTTTCCCCCACAGAAACTGTCCTTTCCCAACCTCATCCACAGACTAAAGTAAAACTGAAAGAGTTTTGATTCTTAGGTTCTTCCAACAGGCTTATTATGAGGGTGAAATAACTTTTCTTGTTCCCATGGTCTTGCAAAAGTAAAAATGGATTGTAGGGTGCAGAAGAGGAAAAGGAAGACAAAAAAAAAAGAGGCAAAGAGAGAATACAAAAACACATAGACACACTCATCAATATGTTAATACTTTTAAAAATTTCTAAAAATCTTCCAGAATGATTAAGGTGTCCATTATGTTAAGCTCTATATTAAATTACTTCAAATAATATATGAAACTATTATATAAAATTTCTTTTGCTGCTATTGAACTCTATTATAACAAATAGAGTTTAGTTTTTCCTGTAGCTAAACATCATCTTTATTTAAAAAAAAAAAAAAGCTGAAAAGACAACACAACTGTGATGTCTTCTGAGGAACTGAAGTTCTTTCTTTACCATAGCCAGTCCAAAAAAGACACTTCTTGTAATTGACTTTTAGAAAAGTCAGAGCTTTTCCAGTCTTCTTTGGGTTCCAGATAGCTTTAGCCAGTTTGGAAACTAAAGGAAAGTTGTCATTTTTCTCTCTGCCCCCAAAAACAAGGCATGAAATTATTCTCATTTAGAGGATACTATATCTTACAGTAGAAAGTTGCCTGTCACTAACTGTATGAACTTGGGTCAGCTACTTAACCCTTATTAGTTTTTCCTCCATGTCAAATAAAGATATGTTTCTTACCTATCTCCATGTGGTTTATGTTAGGAGCAACTTAATTCAATTTAACATTTCTTATAAACTCAGGTACCCCCAGTACATTAATTCTAGGTGATGAGGAAACATAAAAATGGGTTTGATAGCCCTTTCACTGAGGGTATTTGCAAGCTGTTAGAAGGGTGAAGACAAACATGCCTATTTCAATAATGCAGAGCAGAAAGCAATAAGATCCAAAAAGAATAACATGAGCTATGAAAATTCAGACAGAAGAAAGAGATCATATCCCAGCAATTAGCCCATGCCTGACTTACAGCAAGGATTCAATAAATTACTTGTGAAATGATTAAATTAACATATGAAAATATCCAATTGTGGGGAAAGAACAATTCAGGAAAGACTTATATTGGAACCCGACCAGGTGGTGCTGCAGCGGACAGAGTGTCAGACTAGGACACAGAGGACCCAGGTTCGAAACCCCAAGGTCACCAGCTTGAGCACGGGTTTGTCCAGCTTGAGTGCAGGGTCGCTGGCTTGAGCATGGGATCATAGACATGATCCTATGGTCACTAGCCTGAGCCCAAGGTCGTGGGCTTGAGCAAGGGGTCACTGGCTTGGCTGGAGCGCCCTGGTCAAGGCACATATGAGAAAGCAATCAATGAACAACTAAGGTGGCGCAACAAAGAATTGATGCTTCTCATTTTCTCCCTTCCTTTCTGTCCCTCTTTGTCCCTTTCTGACTCTCTCTGCCTCTATCAAAAAAAAAAAAAAAAAAAAAAAAAAGACTTATATTGGATAAAATTTAAATCACTATTCAAATGCAAAGGGAATACGGATATAATATATATGTTATTTTGTTGTTGTTGTTGTTATTGTTGTTAATGTAACGGCTCTCTAGTGCAGGGGTCCCCAAACTACAGCCCAGGGGCAGCATGTGGCCCCCTGAGGCCATTTATCTAGCCCCTGCCGCACTTCCGGAAGGGGCATCTCTTTCATTGGTGGTCAGTGAGAGGAACACAGGATGCATCTGCACCCATAGTTCCCATTGAAATACTAGTCAGTTTGTTGATTTAAATTTACTTGTTCTTTATTTTAAATATTGTATTTGTTCCCATTTTGTTTTTTTTTTTACTTTAAAGTAAGATATGTGCAGTGTGCACAGGGATTTGTTCATAGTTTTTTTTATAATCCGGCCCTCCAACAGTCTGAGGGACAGTGAACTGACCCCCTGTGTAAAAAGTTTGGGGACCCCTGCTCTAGTGAAACTGTTCTCTCAGATATTATTTGGGAGTTTCTAATTCCTAAATCTAAAATCAGTCTTTGTCCAGCCTGGCCTGTCTACAGACCTCCTTCCCAGGACTGTCGTCCCCTCTGACTTTCTTAGACTACCTTTCAGCAGTAGGTTGCCTCACTACTGATAGCCCCTTCCTTAGTTCCTCTTCCTCCACACTGTCTTTAGCTAGCTATGTTCTGCAAGGTGGAACACTTGTAGCTTCATTCCTGTGCTGTGCTTCCTCTGGAGAGTATAATCCACCCCCAGAGCATCAGCTATCTACCAGCATGCTATTGCACTGAAACCACATTTCTAGCCTTTATCTTTCTCTGAAGCTTCTAAGACAGTAAACTGAGCGTTCCATAGATTTTGCTTACTGCTTTCTCAGCCTGGGAGGCCCTCTTTACCTCAACCATGAAAATCCCATCCAGCCACCACCCTTGAAGACCAAGCTGAGATGCCTCCTCCTCCCTTCAGTCTTCTCTAGTTTCAGGCACATTTAATCAATTCTGCTTCTAATCTTTCAGTGCACTTACCAATATCTTCTTTAATTCCATTTTATTTTATAACTAACTGTTACCATATCTATAGTCCTCACTATATTGCTCACAAAAATTAGGGGATATTTTATAACTTCATATTTATTTTTTAAATATCCCCTAATTTTGTGAGCAGTATAAATTATAATCTCCCTTAGGGCAAGAACTGTTTTTCACTTTTACTTATTTAACATTTTCATTTTAGAAAGAGAGAAGGGAGGGATAGAGAAGGGGGGAAGGGAAATAAAGAATCACCAATTTGTTGTTCCACTTATTTATGCATTCATTGGTGGAATCTTATATGTGCCCTGACCAGGAATTGAACCTGCAACTTTGGTATATTGGGAATATGCTCTAACTAACTGAGTCTCCCTGCCAGGGCAATGTCTTTCACTTTCATACAAACAGAATCAATGGCTAGCCTTTGGTTTTGAATTCATCACATAAACAATAGGTGTTTGATAAAATATCATGAAATGACACACTCTGATTTTTCTATTATGGCTCTCTATGCTCAATTAAATGCAATGAACTCGGGTTCCATCCATCCTTGTGTTTAAAAACAAATTAAACACAATGCAGATTCCCAAACACCTCCTTCCTTGCAAACCAGAATCTGCCACTTATACAACTTACTTAGATCAGTAAACTCTTTGACTCTATATTCTACAGATATAAATGAGTGTGAGACCACAAATGAATGTCGGGAAGATGAAATGTGTTGGAATTATCATGGCGGCTTCCGTTGTTACCCACGAAATCCTTGTCAAGATCCCTACGTTCTAACATCAGAGAAGTGAGAAAAATCAAAACTTCTGAAAGTGAGAGTTTTCTGGTCTTATCTAGCCAGACTGCTGACTATTTCTCTTTGCCTTCACAGTCGATGTGTTTGCCCAGTCTCAAATGCAGTATGCCGAGAACTTCCCCAGTCCATAGTCTACAAATACATGAGCATCCGATCTGATAGGTCTGTGCCATCAGACATCTTCCAGATACAGGCCACAACCATTTATACCAACACTATCAATACTTTCCAGATTAAATCTGGAAATGAAAACGGGGAGTTCTACCTAAGAGTAAGTATCCTGAGGGCAACCTTAGCTGTTGAGAAAGGTTCAAGTTTGTTGTTATTGTTTGGTAGTATTCATGTGGAAAGAAAGCTAACATTTAAAGGCATGTGTAGGGCCTTCTTGTGTGCATTCTCTCATTCAGTCCTCTTGCTTCGTAACACTGTAAGATAGATATAATATATATATATTTTTTACACAAAAGAAAAGCAAGACTCAGATTGAGTAGCTTCCCTAAAGTCATTCACATAACAACTTGTAGACCCTACTGGAGTTGTGTATGACCACCAAAACACAAGCCTACACTCACACACACACATACTCCAAATTAGTGATAGTTATTTAATTGTACCTAGTAAAAAAAATCCTGAAGAGCTTTTCAAAAACGATGAACTCCTTATTGTTACATTCACAAGATTATTTACATTTTTACAAACTAAATCTAAGAAGTGATCCCAACCCACTGCAACATATGTGTCAATAGTTGTATCACTTTTGTAAACCTCTTCCAGGCAGAAAATTTGAAGCTACCATTGTGCTTCCCTCTCTTTCATTACCTATATGAAATCTTTCTTTGAGTTAGGCCATTTCTTTATTCACAGTGTCTTCTGGGTTATATTTGCTCCCCCATGCCCCTGCCTCTCTTCCTCTAAACTTGCTCTTGGCACCTCCCTAATACCTCCAACAGATTCCAAGTAGATCTCCCTGACTATAGTGCCTCAGCCTTCCAGTCCTCCCTGCAAAATCTCAGCAAGTTCATTTTAGGTCAAAATTCTGACATATTTTATATACAGCTCACCACTTCATGTGAAAATGATGGCACCTCACCAAGCCGTTTACAGGGTTACGGTAACTGTTTCAAGCTAAGGATGTTATTCACGAAGTTACAATTTTCTTAAAACTCCTTTGGGCACTCTTCATTTTTAATCAAATTTTAAAGTCAATATTTCATTTTGAGAATATGAAAAGTAAATTGGGAAATTCATCCTTGTGGTAAAGTTTACAGATTTTTAATGTTTACACTTTACACTGTTCTTTAGTATATTAAGTTCCCTTCCAGCTCCAGAATTATGTGATTCTGTTTCTTTGCCAGTAAATTAGAAATGATTAATTTCTCATGACCAACTTCTGAAGAGAAAAAATAAACCCAAAATACAATCTATTACTATTCAGTTTTCTAATAGCTAAGAGTAAAGCTCTGTAACATTTGATGCTTTAAATTTGAGATAGACTACATAATGTAAGAAGTGTACTCTAAATGAATTTCACACAGTTTAGATAATATCAATTTAATAATTCTATCCCAAACAAATAACATTGTTTGTAACCCATGGCAATAAAACAGATTCATCTAAAAATCTTCTTTAAAAATAATTTTCCATTTTGAACTCTTAAGTATAATTTAAGAAAATAAAATTTCCTAACAGAATCAACTAATAGTGAAGTAAAGTTCCAGCATGTTTTTTCCTTGCAATAAACATTACACGTTAAAAGTTTTATGATTCATATCAGTGCATTTATCGACTTGATGTTTCAAATATACTTAGTGTTTTTCTCAAGTAAAATCTTTCTTTTCCTATGAATGATCTAAAACATTGCCAACTTTGATAGTCCTAGAGTTAAATGACATTAAACTTGAAAGAAAGAAAAACATTTAAAATAAAAAAGCATTTCAAGACATTATTCAAAAAGTAGTTAGATTACATTATACAAAATTTCTCCACTGAAATTCCACTTGTATGGAGGGCATTTAATGCATACGAATCAATTAGCAGACCTTTATTAAGCACCTACTTGATGCTGAGCTCCATGCTAGGTGCATGTAATAGTGCCTTTTTTCAAAGAACTTTAAACATTGCTATGTGGTCAACGTTAACATCTATGAAAAAAAGGTAGGAAAGTTTGAGTTTAAATCCAGGGTCCAGGACATCAAAGAATTAATACGGGCTGGAATAGTCAAGGGATTTTTCTTGATGATCATGAAACTGGACCTGAACTTGAAAGGATCTGTGGTGTGCAGGATTATATTTATACTCCTTTGGGATGAACACTGAGAAAAACTTCTTCCCTAGAAAAAGGGGTATCTTGTAAAGAGGTACTACATGAAATTGAAGGTAGAATACCATCCTCCTCCCATCCTTCCCAATATCTATCCTCCCTTACTAAACCTTATTTTTCTTCATAGTCCTTTTCAACACTTGCATAGTATTCATTTGTCTGTGTCACCCACTGGAGTGTGAGTATAATGAGAGTTGAAAGTTGAGCTGTCTGTTCACTCTTCCATGCACAACATGCAGAATGGTACCTGGCACATAACAAGTGAGCAAAAAATTTTTAAATGAACTTAATTCAACCAGTACTTTCAAGATATTGCTATTACCTACAAGAGGCAAGCACCATGCTAAGTCCTAGAGACACAACAGTGAATAACACTTCACAAATTTACTTAATGTTACAATTGACTGTTGCAAGTTGCTCATGAGTGCATAACAAGTCCAAATCTAACTGAGACAAAAGAGGTCTGTGAACCTCTTAGAAGTTGATTTAAGCTGAAGATTAGAAATTAGAAATTAGAGACTAGTAAATCGAAGGAATTAGAAAAAGACCACTTGGTCTGGAACTCCAAGTGCTATACATAGGCAGAGTTGCTTGAGAGGAGCCTAGAGAGAGATGAACAAGGCCTAGATTACACAATGCCTTACAGACCATATTAAGGGTTTCAGGTGAAGGCATCATTATCAGATTTGCATGTTAAAAAGGTGAGTGGTTGACCAGGTGCTGGTGCAGTGGATAGAGCATCAGACTGGGATGCAGATGACCCAGGTTCGAAACCCCGAGGTCACCAGCTTGAGTGTGGGGTTGCTGGCTTGAGCATGGGATCATAAACATGACCCCATGGTCTTTGGCTTAATCCCAAGGTCACTAGCTTGAGCAAGCGGTCACTCACTCTGCTGTAGCTCCCAGGTCAAGGCACATATGAGAAAGCAATAGAACAACTAAGGAACCGCAACAAAGAATTGATGCTTCTCATTTCTCTCCTTTCCTGCTTGTTTTTCTCTATCTGTCCCTCCGTCTGACTCTCTCTCTGTCTCTGTAAAAAAACAAACAAACAAACAAAAAACAAATAGGTGTGTGGCTACACAGTAGAACCTGGATTGGAATGGAGCAAGAATAGAAATGGAGAAACCAGAAGTAGTTCAAGAGATGGGAGACTAGCATTGTAGCAGTGAGTCTAACTGAACAGATTTATGAAAATGTAGGATGAACTACATGACTTACAGTAGTTAACCCATTTGTTATGGGGAGGTGGAAAAGAAGAAAGCAAAAGGAAAACCTCCAAGTTTTTTTCACAAGCAACAGTAAATGGTGGTGCCATTTACTAAGATAAGGAAGAAGGAGACAGTCTAAAGAGGAAGGGATGGAGTTCCATTTGGAGATATTGAGTCCTGGTCAATATTCCTGGCCATCTCATCCTTCATGATATATAGCTTCAAGCTACTCTGCCACCAGCCCCATGGCCACACACTGGATTTTGTTATCATTTAGAACAGTTCTATATCAGAGTCTTAGTCTCCAGTGACCCACTCAGTGACTGACTCTCCTTTCTCTCTCAAGCCCTCACTCCCACTATATCTTCTCTTCACACTCAAAGTGATGTTACTCCTACCCCTCATTTTTCATTGTCTTTCAGTCTATCATTTGATGGACCCTTGAAGTACTCTGTCACCAACACTTCAACTCCTTAACCAACAACTTAGATCAATCCCATAGTCTATCTCTATTTTCATACCCAACTTTCAGCACAGACTGATAATACTATAAGTCTCCAACTTCAGATGGGTCCTCAGTATGCTCAACAATCTTATTACTTCATTTTATTTCTTCTCTTCAGCTCCTGATCTCAAATGTCTTCATACTCTTTAAATCCTTACACTCACCATTTTCAGAAAGTGACCTCATCTTCTAATCTTCTCAAACCACTGAGGCCAACAGGCATGAAATTACCTGAATTTTGCATCCCACTCTCTGCAAATTTAAGTCTATGTGTCTCCCTTTCTACATTCTCTCTCACGCTTTCCCAAGACAAGGTTTCACTTATGTCAATCAAGGACAGCATACCACCTGTCATGTATCCTTCATCCTGTATCCTCTAAAACCTGTTCTGTCAAACACCAGTCTACTTCCTTCATATTTAACTTCTTTCTTCCTCTAGATGTGGCCCTTCTCTCTTGACCCTTCCTAGCCAATGCTCTTAAAGCATAGTTATTAATCAGTCTTTGCTTTCTCATTTCCTATCCTCCATCTCTGTTATCTGTTCCCACTACCCTATTGAAATTGTTCTGGAAAATAGTTAACAGCAACATCCATACTATTAACTCCAATGGAGGAGGTATTTTTCTGTTCTATTCACCTTCAACCTATCCTGCTCAACTGGACACTACTAGCCACTCTTTTGTTTTCCACTTAAACATCTATTTCTTTGTAGCTTCCTTCAGTGCTTTCTCTTCTGCCCACTCCTTAAATGTCGGCCCCTGTCAGACCCAGTCTTATCATGTATATATTCTCTCCCTTGGTTTAATGCCACTTGTTGAAGTGACTACTGACTCTTAATTTACTGTCTCTATCACTGCACTTCTCTTAGTCTTCAGATTTACCCATTTGTTTACCTGCCCCTCCAACCCCAACTTCCCCCACTCTTCAGCACCCACCACATCCTTTATCAAAATAAAATTTCATCAAGTTTTTCTGAACATACTTTTCTGCAAAATTTCTATTTATTCTAGTGACTCTTCTCAGTCATTCAAACATTTTCCTTCAGTTTTTGAGGGTCCCTCTTTTTTCTCACTGTTTATATACCTTTATGTATCTTCATACATACCTTTTATTTCTCCATATTAACTAGCATTTGCCACATTCTCTTGAAATTAACTATTTATATGTCTCTTCATCTACTGAAATGTAAACATATTCACGATGTTGAAAAGTGAAAGGCGACAACTTTGTTTACCAGTTCAAAAATTATCAGATTCTCACCTGAACTCCATCTCTATATAAGGCTTGCAATATGCAATAAAACTGAAGAGAACTTCAACAGAGAGACAAATTTTAAAAAATGCAGGCTCCTGTAACTTGGAACTAATAACTATGTGTGGACAAGGGGCTGGGACCAAGAAGGGCTGGGACCAAGAAGAGACTGAGGAGTGACTTTTATACCACCCTCAAAATTCTTCCCTTAGTTTTTATAGGAGCTATACTTACCAAAAAAAGGAAGGAAGGAAGGAAGGAAGGAAGGAAGGAAGGAAGGAAGGAAGGAAGGAGAAAGAAAGAGAGAGAGAGAAAGAAAGAAAGGAGGGAGGGAGAGAGAGAGGGGGAGGGAGGGAGAGAAAGAGAGAGAGAGAGAAAAAAAAGAAAAGAAAGAAAAGAAGCCCTGGACAGTTGGCTCAGTGGTAGAGCATTGGCCCAGCATGTGGATGCCCCAGGTTCTATTCCCCATCAGGACACACAGGAGAAGTGCACACCTGCTTTTCCACTCCTCTCCCTCACTTTCTCTCTCTCTCTCTCTCTCTCTCTCTCTCTCTCTCTTTCTCTTCCCCTCCTACAGCCATGACTCATTTGGAGTTGACTCAGGCACTGAGGATGGCCCCATGGCTTCCACCTCAGGCGCTAAGAATGATAGGTTGCTGAGCAAGGGAGTAATTTTCCAGATGAGTAGAGCAACGCCCCCTAGTGGGCTTGCCATGTGAATCCTAGTAGGGTACATGCAGAAGTCTGTCTCTCTGCCTCCCCTCCTCTCATTGAATTGAAAGAAAGAAAGAAAAATAAACAAAGAAAGAAAAGAAAAGAAAGAAATTATTTTCTCCCTTCCTCTTTTTTCTTCTGTTTTAGCAAACCAGTCCTGTAAGTGCAATGCTTGTGCTGGTGAAGTCATTAACAGGACCTAGAGAATATATCGTGGACCTGGAGATGCTGACAGTCAACAACCTAGGAACCTTTCGGACAAGTTCAGTATTAAGATTGACAATAATAGTGGGGCCATTTTCATTTTAGTCTTTTCAAAGAGTCCATTATAGGCGTTTAAATCAGCCAAAGAATACTGTTACCTTAAAGCACTATTTTATTTATAGACACATCTAGTACATCTACATCTATATATTGTACACTCACTACACTCACCAATAATTCAAACAATTACACATGGTATAAAGTGGGCATTTAATCTGTAAAGATTCAAATTTTGTCTTTATTACTGTATGTAAATTAGGCATTAATGCACTAAACTGGTCTTCTTCAAGAAAACTAAGCATACTCTATCCAGTGAAATTTTGAATCTTTTCTGTAACAGTGGGACCAAGCAATTATTTTCTGTGGTGCTTAAGGAAACTTACTATAGCTCCACTGACAATCTCATGAGGAGGCAGCCATTATAACATTGAATGGCAATTTCAAGAATGATTTTTTTAACTGCTTTGTAAGAAAATGGAAAAAGTCAATAAAGATATATTTCTTTAGAAAATGAGGATCTACCATATTTCTGTTTATTTTCATGATCAGTCTTAATGTGTTTGTTCATTACATAGTAATAAATCATTATTGTATGATATGCTGGTTTCTGTAGGATATTTTAAATTTTGTCAGTAACTTTTGATAATAAATGAAAAAAGACAGTAAGCAAAAATCCCAAAGTAAATAAGGTATCCTCTAGAAAATTATTATATTGAGAAATCTACAGGGAGGAGATAAGAAAACAAATTCTTTCTAAATCATACTGGAGTTGACCTGAAGAAGCAAACATAGTATCTTAGTTTGAGCTGCTAGGATAAGTTATAAACTGGGTGGCTTATAAACAACAGAAGCTTACTTCTCACAGTCTAGAGGCTGACAACGTAAGTCAGGGTGCCAGCATGGTCAGGTTCTGGTAAGAACTTTCTTCTGGGTTGCAGACTCATAACCTATAATGGTAGAGAGAAGGCAAGGTCTCTGAGGTCCCTTTTATAAGACCACTAATCCCATTAATGAGGCTTTCACCCTTGTGACCTAATAACCTTCTAAACACCCTACCTCTGAATACCTTCACATTGGGAGTTAGGATTTCAACATAAGAATTTTGGGAGGACACAACATTCAGTCCATAATACTCAGTGAATATAACATTCTTGAATTCGGGAGATCTGCAAGATGTGGAGCAAAATGAAGAAAAAGTACTTTACTGAAGAAGTTTTAATTTCTAAATAAAATTAAAACCCTAAAACTTTAGTAGATTATAATGAAATTTTCTCATCTTTATATTTCATGCTCACAGAGGAAGAAAATGGCGATGGTTTTTATTCTTAGCATTCAGAATGACAGTGCACTCAAACAAATTACCTTCCATCCCAATTCTGTGAGAAAGTTTTATGTCTTATTTATTCTAAATGTAAATTCTTCACTTTGATATATCATAGTTTTAAATAAATACAAATATTCCTTTAGAGTATAACCCAATCTTTGGAGGTTTTTTAAAAATGTAACCAATAACAGCCAATATAATTTTTATGTCTGGGGGAAAATTTAGTTTTGGCTGCAAGAGCAAAAACAACCATTTGATATTTTTTAATAATCTTAGGAGATGAGGAAACAAAAAAAACCCTGTTAAAATCATGCCATAAAAAGGTGTGTAGCCAATTTTCCCTTATATCCAGTTTCAAAGTATGTATGAATAAAACTCTGACACCAGGTAACCTTGATGCTGAAACAAATGTTTCTCAAGAGTTGACTAAATGTGCAGTAATTTTCAAAAAGAAAGTTCACCAAGGAATCAAGGAACAAACACAAACTTCTTGTGTGAGTAAAGCAGGGGATGGGCTCTTAAAAGTTGAAGAGGAATAGAAAAATAATTGAGAACAGGTCTAAACAAGGGCCAGACAAGGAAGCAGAGTAAACAACCAGCTACAGCACAGCAGGACTATTGAGGGTGTTCCTGTTCACATGATTACCTACAGTCCAGATAAATTAAGGCTTAATCTAAACTCTTCCAGTTTTTGTTTGTTTGTTTGTTTGTTTGTTTTTTACAGGGACAGAGAGAGAGTCAGAGAGAGGGATAGATAGGGACAGACAGAAACAGAGAGGTGAGAAGCATCAATCATTAGTTTTTCGTTGCCGTTGCAACACCTTAGTTGTTCATTGATTGCTTTCTCTCATGTGCCTTGACCGCGGGCCTTCAGCAGACCAAGCACCCCCTTGCTGGAGCCAGCGACCTTGGGTCCAAGCTGGCGAGCTTTGGCTCAAACCAGATGGACCCGCACTCAAGCTGGCGAGCTCAGGGTCTCAAACCTGGGTCTTCCGCATCCCAGTCCGACACTCTATCCACTGCGCCACTGCCTGGTCAGGCTAAACTCTTCCATTTTTTATTAATATAGTGATTTTTCTACATACAGACAGAGTTATTAAGTCCAAGTTAGTTTAATGGTCAAAGTATTTTTTTTTAAGTCTAAGAACTCCTTAAGATTTTTTTCTTTTCACTCTTAAACAAGATGGCATGATCTTACTTACCAGTGCACAGAGGATTATAAAAGAAACAGGAATTTCTCTTAAATTACTACTATACATAAGACCTGATTGCTAAACATATACATTACTATATAATATGTAGAACATAATTATATGTCCTTGAAAAACTCTGTGTGTGTGTGTGTGTGTGTGTGTGTGTGTGTGTGTGTGTGTGTGTGTGTGTGTGTGTGTGTATTCTGGATCAGTAGAAGCCATTAACTGCAGACAAGATGGTTGACCCTTAATCCCAAGGCCTAGGCCTATTCACAAATCACAGAAACCTGGAAAGGGTTGATGTACTGAAGTGTCACTGATGCATTCCCTTTTTTAATTGTAAAATACACACAGAATTCATTTTAAAATATAGCTGATTGTCATTTAGTACACTACAGTGTTATGTAAATATCACCACTATCTAGTTCCCTCATAGTTTTATCACTTAATATTAACCCATACACATTAGCAGTCACTCCCCATTCCTCTTTCCTACAAGTCCTAATGGGAGTTATCACCAATGTACTTTCTGTCTCTATGAAATTGCCTATTCTGTACATTTTATATAGATAGAATCACAATAGGTGGCCTTTTGTGTCTGGCTTCTTTCCCTGATCACAATGTTTTCAACATTTATCCATGTTACAGCATGCATTACTACTTCGTTCCTTTTTAAGACTGAATAATATTATATGTGTAGAGCTACTACATTTGTTTAAGAATTCATCACTTGATGAACATCAGTTGATTGGTTGTTTTTACCTGCTATTCCTTTTTATCTTGAATGTCAAAAAGAAAACTGATTCTTAGACTAATTTCAGAGCTAAAATCACCCATTTTTAGTTTTATTTTCAACTAAAAAGAATAGTAAGTTTAAAAAGTTTTTTTTAAGTCATAGAAGCAAAATCCTGAAAAGAACTTTGAAAAGCTAACACATGAATTCCTTTACAGGTACCACCATTCTCAGTAAATACAACAATCTCATGTGTTTTCTTAATGTAATTTGAAATTCCTAATATAGTAAATATCATTACTAAAAACAAACCAAAGCAGTAAGACAAAGCCATGCTTTGTTTTCAAAATACACATAACTTTCTTCTCTCTCCATGAGAATCACTGATTTAGACCAGCTTCCTGGGAATTATGAGAATAATTCATCATCAGAATCATTATTATTCAGCAGCAAACTTTTACTGAGCAAGTTCTATGAGAATCTCTTCTAACATCTAACAGCATGATGTAGTATAGGAGAACCAATGTTCTAGTCTCTGTTCTAATATTCATCAGTTTTGACAGCTATGTGGGGCCTTGGCTTCTTTATCCATAAAATTGAGCTATTAAAACTTGTTGTTTTTCTGGTTTTATAAAGTATAATTAAGCTGCATATCAGTTTTGCATTAAGGGAAAAGATGGCTATGTTTGGCAATTTTTTAAATTAAATTTATTGGGGTGACATTGGTTAATAGGATCATATAGGTTTCAAGTGTAAATTTCTTTCTTTCTTTTTTTTTTTTTTTTTTTTTTTTTGAGAGAGAGGCAGGGAGAGAGAGACAGAAAGATCAAGCTGCTCCATACTCCGGGATGTCATTCTAACCAACCGAGCTATCTGGCCAGGGCTTAATTTTTATTGATTATTTTTGAGAGAGAGAGAGAGAGAGAGAAGAAAGGAGAGGGAAAGGGGGAAGGGATTTGTTGTTCCACTCAGTTGTGCATTTTTTTATTGCTTCCCATGTGTGCCCTGACCGAGTACCAAACCCACAACCTTGTTGTTTCAGGATGAGGTTCTTAACTGGCTGAGCTAATCAGCCAGGACCTCAAGTGTACATTTCTATGATACATGATCGCCATTTTTTTAAGCATCTGAGTATTTGCATGCGGTGGCTATCAGAAAGCATTGGACACTGGTGGAAGAGAAAACTAATAGTTCCCTCCCCAAAACAGGCCTTCACAATGAGATTTCATTACTGGGGACAAGGACATAAGAAACAATCTAATTTAGCCATAAAAATTTTTAATTACAATTCAAATTTAAAAGTTTTATTATTTACTGTATTATATTATGTATGTTTTTGCTCATTTCCACTGATACTAACTGGAATAGGATTACTCTTATTAAAATAAAAGTCATTTTACCTTGTTTCACCAGTGAAAAAGTCCAGCCATGGGCTCCCACACTTCAAAAATGCTTCAAGGGAAATACTAACTCAGTAATGAGAACTAAATTAGTCATTTCCATCACTTTGCCATCTTAATGCCCATACCCGGGTTCTGTGTCTTCTACGCTCTCTGACTGGACAGAGTTATTTTGAGACAATGGTTGGGAAAGCCCTTTTGGTTGTGAAGACTTCTCAAAAGGAGGATAACTTCCCTTCCACTGCCAAATTCCCCTCTTAACTCGTTTCTTTGACTACTCTCAACCTCTATCCCTTTCAAACATAAAAGCTCCTATTACACACACTTCTTTTTTAATAGTAACAGGATTCTAAACTTAAATGCCAGCTCATCAAATATCTTCTCTTTAAGACTTGCTCAAGGGTACAGTTTGTCGAGCAAAAACACTATGCCTAGAATGCAGGTCTTATGACTTAGATTAGGACTCTTCATTGTCCATAATACACATTTCAACACCAACAAGCCATCTCGTTCCATCCAAGCTTCTTCCTGCACAGTGTCCACTCCAAATCACTGACAGCCTTGCTGGTTGCCATGACCAGTTGTCACCACTGCTGTTAATTATATGCAGTGAGGTTGAAATAACACAGATACCAACCTGATTCTGATTTACTCTCTTAAACTTTAGCTGATGTGTGCTCTTTAAAAACTCCAGTGAGCAGGAGTAATTGTGTTACACCAAATACTCTTGAACTCTAGAAACTGAAACACAAAAACCAGTCATGAAGACCTTCCAATACTTGAGAGCCCAGCAATTTCCAAAAGAAAGAAAATAATAAAAGTCTCTCACTAAAGATCCAAATGGATCTGCCAGCATGGGGAAAATGTGAGTCACAGAGGTGAAGATGGATTGGGTTAACACTCTCCTGGTTCAGAAGCTGGACTTGAAGGGTTTACATAGTCCTTCCTTCCACAGGATTAATGTAAGGAAAGGGGTTAATGTAACAATTAATTGCCAATCCTTGACATTAGTTACTCTTCATTAGGTGATTTTTGAAGGGGCAAACATCATCACCTAAAGGATTCTTGTTTTAAAGACCCAGAATAAGATATGGTACACTTTACTAACACCTCAGTTCTCAATGTGGCTTTTAGCACTTTCACAATATGTTTAAATGAAAATGGTAAAAATAAGTAGGGACTTTTTAAAATTTTTACTTAAAAATATAAATATCGCAGGGAGAAATCAGCTAGAAAACAGTTCCCATATCTAATAAACATAGTCATCTCTACTATATTCTGCCTCTACAGAAGGATGTTTTAGTGAATCCAAATGATGGAAATAAATTGTTCATTCAGTACCCTAAGATCACCTGAACACAGCCCAGTGGGATTATTATTTGGGGGGAAGCTCCATAAATACAAGTTAATTGTTGAATCTTGTTTCCATGACACCAAGCAGTTGCTTATGTTTCAAATAGCCATGAAAGCTTCTAACTTTCTAAGTCTTCTCTTAAAATATAGAACAGCTGATAGTCTGCTTATATGTTATGCATAAGAAGCCCAAGAGGGACAAAGCCCTTCGTTAATATGTTGAATTATTTTTAATACACTTATATTTTTATCCTGAATCATTATCTCAAAAAGATGGCCAGTTTCCATCTTCCCAGCTGCAGGGAGCACCTGCAAAATACAAACCCAAACTGTGACACATCTGGTACCAAAAAATCAATCTTGTTTCATCTGGCCAGCAGACTAAAAATATCAGGATCATTGAACAGAAACAAGGCAAAAAGTTAACTGCCTCTTATATGCAGTCAACACAGATGTCTAGTTAAGCTGTTTATACTTTAAGCACATGTATATGTTAATGGACCACAGAGCCCTTTAATAAGGCAGAGTTGGAATATAAACACAAGAGAATTTTAAAGACCTAACTGCAATAATTCTGGTTTTTTTAAATCTCATAGAAACTAAATTACTTTTTTTCAGAATCTGAGTATTATTTTTAAACAGATGCGTATACGTAACACAAACAAATATTTTGTTGAGTTTTTGGAGTATTCACAAATTATCTATTATCTTTAAAAACTGTATTCCAATGGGTTTTGTATTTTAATATGTAGATTATGTTCCTTTGAATGGCAAATTAGCTACTTAACCAGGTGTCTTGGTTTGTGTTGCCCTAAAGCAGATCCTGACACAAGATTTGATTGTGAGTAGTTTGAGAGATTAATTCAGGATGCACAGGAGAGGAAGTGGAGAAAATTAGTGAGGAAAGGGAGAGATAACAAATGAGTGAGGTAATGAACTGGTTGGTCACTTCTGTGGGTAACTGACACTCAGCTTCTCTGGGAATCCTCTGGGAAATAGTAGGGAACTTACCTCAAAAGCATCCCAGCAGAAGCTACCTACCTTGGTCCATTTATCGATCAAATTCCATCCTGTGATCCTTGCGTGAGCGTTGCCCCAGAGACACACACCCTTGTAACTGACTTCAGGGAGCAAGCTCCCTGGAACCAAAGAAAGCCCTCAGGCAGAGGAGATGAGAGACAGAGGCTTGAAGTGGGATTCAGTCAGTGAGCTAGAAATTTCTACTGCAACCTCCAGTGAACTCAACTGGCTGAGGAGATGTGTGGCAGGCATTAACATCTGCTGACCAAGGTCAGCGCACTGCTGGTTGAGTCTGACACCTGAAGCAGGAGTAACTAGCCTGATGGCTTCATACCATATGAACCTCTCCCTAGACCTTTTTCCTATTGGTTCTCCATTTTTTCTCTTCTATCTTTCCCTTCTTCTAGTCAAGTTTCTCCTCTGAGTATTACTCCCTTAGCAAATCAAGTACCAACCATGTCTAAGACACATTGTTCTGAACTAGATGCAAAGACACATTAGATATTATGTAAAGTGGCATCTTTAGTTAATACCATGAGCCTATCTGATTCCAGAACACATCACAGAGTATTGTATAAAATTTGTTGCCCTCCAAAGGTGAATTTTCGGAAGCTTCAAGTCCTCCCCCTTGTACCAGTTGCTTCCAAGGCCTTGAAGGGGCCCTAGCAATGTGTCACATGGTCACATTATTTTTGTAAAATTTTCTAAAGTAATACATGTTAGTTGAATTGGTTAGAATCACTCTTTCCTCTCAGGGATCCCCATGTCCCCCACTCCATAATCACATAACACTTCTCATGCTGGATGGCATTCGAGTGTCACAGTACTTTTGCTAATCCAGCACAGGGAAGTTAAGAAGGTACATTTAGTTTGGGTTTAGTGGGATATATCTATGCAATTTACAGTTCCTTCCATGTATATAGCTATTTTAGTTCCTGGCTAGTCTAGGAATAGCTTCTACAAATGTTCCTACCACCCTTAGTGTTAACCTTACCTAACAGTATGCAGGTGTTGAGCAGATAAAATATATTATGCTCACTTTGTTAAAGATGGCGCTGCCCATGTGCAAGTTTTAAAAGTAAGCTTTTCCCCACACCCTTGACTAATTGGATAATGTGAGGTGGTACACTCTCATGAGGAATCCTCCCATTATGCCTCAGATAAGTGACTTTGAATCAGAGACTTTCTTGTTTGTAGATTGGATTAAAGGTTTGGATTCTACACTATAAAGTGGCGCAGACCGGGAGCTTGCTCTCTCTCAGTTCCTGAGGTTACCATTAGAGAGGAGAGCAGATTAAGGCCACGTGGAGGAGAGGAGAAGCAGCCAAGATGGTGGAGTGCTGATGAAGGAGCCAGTTTGTGCAGAGTTTGTGCAGGAGGAGATGGGGAACAGAGGTGAATAAGTCTGATGAGCTAGAAACCTTTGATTCTAGGAAACTCAGATAAGTCAGTAGCTTTGTGAGCACTGAATGAGTGGGTTTTGGAGCCCAGTGTATGTTTTTGCTTGCCTGCTGGGTGCAAGCTAGAACTAAAGCTGATGGCTCACCAGCTCTTGGCTCCGTTGTTTCATTACCGACTGTCCAAATCTAATGCAAACCTGCACTGGCCAGGCGACTGTGATGGTGGCCTTGGCCACTGGCTTTACAGCAGGGTAAGGTCCTGTTACAATATATGTCCTGCAGCATCCAGCACCAGAGTAGAGAGAAGAGGGAAAACAAGTTCTGACAGACTAGAGGGTAGGGTGGGGGAGGGATGCAGAATGGATGCTCTTTTGAAGGCTGTGCCAGCAGCCCAGGGAAAGATGAAAGGTAAGTTTGACAAAAGCGTTGATGGAGAGCATAAAGAGAACGGAACAGATTCAATATATATGGAAGACAAAATAAAGTACTTAAGGATGGACTGGATGTAGAGTTTGAGGGAAAAAGACATGTCAGAAATAACCCTAGGTTTCTTTTTCCTATGTTGTAGTAATATAAGGTTATAGTAATTAAATATATAGAAATATAAAAATATGGAAGATATATAAAACTAATTAAAAGGATATTAAAAATAATTATTAAAGTTATGCCATTTGGATAGGAATTAGTATAGTGGCTTAGTGCCATAACTGTAATGTGATAAACAGACTCTGACTTACAAGCAGGGCCCAGTTAGTATGTGTGTGAAGTTATACATAGATAAGAAGTAGCTTGGTGTTAATTACGTTAACTTTGTAAACTGACTTAAATAAGAACATCTTAAAAAGTGGTTTGATGTAAGCATTTCAGTAGATTGACATAGAACAGATTCTCCCAAAAAGATGGTTTGAAGTAATAATTCTGTAGATTGACACCTGTTAGAAGGTGTTGGTCAGAAAAGGTACTAAAGCTGAGGGGCCCCCCTGCTGCGGTAGTCACCCAGACTCCTATGTTGATGTGGACTGTCTCCACGCCTCTCTGAGCTCTGACCAAAGCCAGCCAAGAGGAGCACGCCGACAGGGCTCCCTTAAGCTCTACCCAGGCACGCCAAAAGGATTTGTGAGTAATATATTGCCTGTGTGATTACTGAAACTAATTTGTGTGTAGGTTGAGTCTTTCCTCCGGTGGCACTTAACAGTAGTATCCTCGTAGACACCTCAAGAGTAGTCTCGAAGAGGCTGCCAGCCCTGCTGATAAGCAAGAGGGTCCCACTGCACAAGGAAGTTGAATCAGGGACGCCTGATCGACATAGAGCTTGGGCTCTACTGGGACATCCTATAATCCAACAGAGAGGTAATTGTTTCTAAGCACAGATTCAGGAATCCAAGCCTCTGCCATTTGGGAACTCTACTATGTTCAACAGATGACTTCCAAGGTCAGTGTGCTCATCTACATCAAAAGGTGGACCAATGGCAGATGGAATGTGAGAACTTTTTGTGGGGTGGGCCTAGAAGTGGCTTACATCACTTTGCTCGTCTTCCTTTAGCCACATTAGGGAGGAAGGCTGGAAAAGAGAGTCTAGCTGTGTGTCTAGGAAGAAGAGTACACAGGTTTGATCACTAGCCAGCAGTCTATGTCTCCATGGGGAAGCTAGAAAATGAATATATTCTTGATTCTGCGAATGGAAGTATTCCACTGCAGCAGAGAACAGTTTCCTAATCCCTATTTTTATTTAGTTTCATGTATTTGTCTCTGTACTCCTTCTCTTTAATGTACTCCTTGTTTTCAAGAGTAAAGAGAATCCTTGCTTAGTTCTACACTTCCATGTATTTGCTTTTAATGAAAGCACATCATTTTTAAAATATTTATTCATTCAACAGACAGTTAAATGTCTAAAATTGTCTCAGCCTAGTCGTTTACTCCTTACCCAAGGATGGCAGAAAGAAAAAACTATTCTTTTACTCAAAATAAAAAGGGTATTAGAACTGGGTTTTAAATATACAAGAAAATTGTGTAGGTATAACTATGATTA
Source organism: Rhynchonycteris naso (assembly GCA_037038555.1). NCBI lineage: Eukaryota > Metazoa > Chordata > Mammalia > Chiroptera > Emballonuridae > Rhynchonycteris > Rhynchonycteris naso. The sequence continues at coordinate 180,023,558 of CM072998.1, forward strand.
CTTTAGTGTTATTTTTAATAGCCAAACAAATAAAGATAGTTTAAATGTATAACAATTAAAACTATAGTCTATTATATAATAAAATATTATCTGGTGACTAAAATATTTACAAAGAGAATCTTTATTAAATACAAACTATTTACAATATTGTGGTAAGCAGAGTATGCAGGAGGTATTATCTCAATTGCATAAATATCTGCACAGAAACAAAAAGTATTCTAAATGTTACTTGTAGTTATTTCTGAGAGAGGATTAAAAGAACAGTGGGTTCTCTCCTCTATAGTTTTCTATAGCTACAATTTACTTTTTCTTTTTACAATGAGCTTCATATCAGATTAAGAAGCTTTTTTATTATTTTTTAAATACAAAGTAAACTCAAGAAATTAATAAAAGATTTGGAAATATGATAATCACTGCCAGGCCATATTAAAATTTCTTAAGCAAAATGAGCATTAAACTAAAATGAGTCCAAAATCAGGGAGTGAGTCACCAGAATCTTTCATATGGATGGTTATCCAATAGTGTTTTGGTATAGGGCTTGCGAGCTGTGGTTTGCCGACCACTGTGTTAGGGCAAAGCCAAAAAACAGAACTGGGTCCAGAGGGTCCAATCAGTTAGATGAGGTGGCGTAACAGAGCCAAAGCTGATGACAGAGAACCAGAGGGAGACGCCAGACTTTAGTTACCACAGCAGCAGAAGCAAGAGGTGCCAGATGTCAAACAGTAAATGCAAGAGGCAGAAGCTGCAGAAGCAGGTTGGATTCAGATGTGGTAAGTGTGGTTCAGGAACAAGGATTCATATATTGGACAGTTCACATTAATCTGCTAGAAGGAAATTTGAGCTAGCGCCTCAGTTGAAAATCTAAGGCATGCTTTCAAGCATCTTAAAGATAAAGCATATAGTAGCCTTTTCGAAGAAAGGCATTTTTGCCCTGGCTGGATAGCTCAGTTGGTTAGATCATTGACCCGGTACACCAAAGTTGTGGGTTTGAACTCCAGTCAGGGAACATACAAGAATCAACCAATGAATGGATAAATAAATAAAACAACAAATCAATGTTTCTTCTTTGCCCTTCCTCTCTTTCTGTCTAAAATCAATAGATAAAAAAACTTTTAAGCATTTTAATGCCTAGATATTAAATAATAATAATAAGAGCTAACATTTACTGAGCACCTATTATATGCCATGCACTGTGGCCTCACACTGTGCTAAACACTTACTGTACTTTACAAAGATTATCTCACTTTATGACATGGACACTTCCATTCTATTTGAAAGATGAAGAAACTGAGCCTCAGAGAAATACACTGCTCTAATCACACAGTGGTGGAGCCAGATCTATAACCCAGGTCAGTTTGACTCCAAACCCCATAGTCCTAATCACCTTAGTTCTGGTCAGTGACTAATTCTATGTGAACATTGATTTTAATATGCGCTTTTGATTAAAAACAAGCCATTAAACCAAAACCCATCTACCAGGGGCAAGGTTACTGAATACCATGGGTAAGTAAATTGTATTAAGATCTTTGATATCTTTTTTTTTTTATTAAGTGAGACACAGGGAGACAGGGAGGCAAAAAGACAGACTCCCGCATGCACCCAACCAGGATCCACCTGGCAAGCCCCCTACAGGGCAATGCTCTGCTCATCTGGGGCCGCTACTCTGTTGCTCAGCATATTTCAGCACCTGAAGTGAGGCCATGGAGCCATCCTCAGTGCCCCGTGTCAACTTGCTTGAATCATTTGAGCCATGGCTATAGGTGGAGAAGAGAGAGAGAAGGGGGGCAGGGAAGGGTGGAGAAGCAGATGGTCACTTCTCCTGTGTGCCCTGACTGGGAATCAAACCCAGGACTTCTATACACCAGGCTGACACTCTAATGCTAGGCCAACCTACCAGGGCAATCTTTGATATCTATTAAAGGAATATTATTAATAAAAGACAATTGCATATTTGAAAGTTGCTAAGAATATAGATCTTAAAAGATCTCAACACAAGAAAAAAATTTTGTACCTATGTATAGTGATAGATGTTAACTAGACCTATTGTGGTGATCATTTTGCAATAAATACAAATATTGAATCATTATGTCATATATCTAAAACTAATATACTGTTGTGTGTCCATTATACCTTAATAAAAAATTATTTATAAAAATTAATTTGGAAAATAAACAAGTCTTCTCAGCACCCTTAACATCACATGTTGGGGTCTAGATATTACTCTTCTATTTCACTAGCCGAGGTAATTACAGAGGAAATGAAAAGTTTATACTAGGGATGTTTAAGGCAGCTGCAAAAATTAGACTGGCTTCAGGAAAGATCCAAGTGGATTAATTAAGGCATTACTCAATTAATATTTTTATATGAAAACACAACACACAACCCTTGTGTGATTCTTCTTTGGATCATTGAAACATAACCACTTTACACCAAACACCTAAAGGACACTTGTAATATATGTTTAAAAAAAAAAAAAAAACTTTAGCCTGACTAGGCAGTGTTGCAGTGGATAGAGCATCGGACTGGGATGTGGAGGACCCAGGTTCGAGACCCAGAAGTCACCAGCTTGAGCACGGGCTAGTCTGGCTTGAGCAAAAAGCTCACCAGCTTGGACCCAAGGTCGCTGGCTCAAGCAAGGGGTTACTCAGTCTGCTGAAGGCCCGAAAGCAATCAATGAACAACTAAGATGTCGCACAAAGAACTGATGATTGATGCTTCTCATTTCTCTCCATTCCTGTCTGTCTGTCCCTATCTATCACTCTCTTTGTCCCTGTAAAAAACAAAACAAAACAAAAAAAAACTTTATAGTGCTGTAAACATTTCTATGGACAAAAATAATAAAATCAACTGTGCAAAGTTGAACAATGGATATAAAGAGTAAATACTCCTTTGTTTGCTTCTTAGTGATTAATATAGAACTGTTGAATATCAACTGTAATTTAATAGCATGCTCAGGTGCTTTTTCATTTAATAATTCAAGAATTGACACGTTTTCTTCTGTTGAGTGAAAGCTCATCCAATTAGCTGTGTGGAAAGCTAGACACACGTGGCTCACTTTACCTTAACAGAAGTAACTGCTCACAGATCATCAATTGTAAACTCTCCATCACTGATCCTAAATCTAGGAGGCCATTCCAAAGTAACCATGGAGCTTCAGCACATATTTACCTCCTCCTGTTTAAAAAAAAGAAAAAAAGTCATTTCAGCAGCAATTCTAATCCTTTCCTCCAAGAGATGTTTCAAACTTTCTGTGTTGCAATTGTTATGCAAAGAAAATAGAAAATAACTGATGGTGTGAGTATTACAAAATGACAGTGGGTTAGTCTCATAGCAGCCCATGATCACTTTGGAGGAGGGTGAAATAAAACATCTGTTCAGACATCACAGTAATTTGTTTTTCAGTTTTTTAAGTCTGAGTGCCAATCTGAAGATTACATATTGAAGTTACTGCATAGATACTGATATCTATGTTTTACTGCATAGGATACCCTTTTCATCTTATGAATGTAGTATTTAGAAGAGGGTGGGACAAGCTTTGATGTGAAATGAATTGAAATAGAGTATAAATAAAAAATATGACATATGAAAAATTATGTAATGCAGAGCTACTTAGCTCTGCCAGATGCTTCTGTAGCAAACAGGGCTCTCAGCAAGTCAAATGCAAACCTTGTTATCTTCCCAATAGCTTCGATAATGAGCTATTTAATGTGGAAGCTTGCTTGGGCCACAGCTCTTGATAGTTTAATAGCCAGCCCTTGGTCAAAATTTTCAACAGTACTGGGGCAGGTGTGACTGGGCAGATAGATAACACATATTAACTTTCCACTTACAGATACATAATATTTACTTTTGGGGTGAGCCCGTAAACCAGCTGACCAATTAATCTACAGATACTTCATGGCTCATAAAACCTAACCAAAGACTGTAAAGAGAAAAGCCTCAGAAACACATGCAGTCTGAACTTTCTTTTCATGTCTTCGTATAATCTCGTTGAAAAAGAATGCTCATGACCGGTCAGTAATCTACACAAGAGCCAGCGGCCCATATTCAGGCAGTAGAGAGCATCAAACTTCAGAAACGATGAAAGTTTTACAAGAAATCTGAATTTCTCTAACTTCCTATAATTCAAATCCCTCCAAAATCAATTTGCCAACTTTTTAAACCAAAATTTCTTTCAATAATCATCTCTGCAGTCAACTTGCTCTTCTTATAAGGTCCCCTGAACATGTGGATTCCTAATTCTCTGCCTCTGCTCAAAGCACTGCCCTTCACTTTGAATGTCATCATTCCTCCCTTTCAATCTCTCTTTCCCAAAGGTAGATCCTACCACTACATCTAGACCCCACTGTAAAGTCACCTCTTCCATGAAGACTTCTTAGCCAGTGATTTATCTTTTCTCTAACATCTCTTAGCATTACTGTTTATATATCTATTTGGTACTTATACTGCTGCATGACCATCTTCATGTCATTATATAACTTTAATTATGTGTATTTCTCACTCCTGAAAATATTTCCAGTCATCTGTAGGTCACTTCTACTTAAGTGGCTGCCATCTACAAATTAAAAAAAAAAAAAATCTACCGCCTGACCTATGGTGGCACAGTGGATAAAGCGTCGACCTGGAATGCTGAGGTCGCTGGTTCAAAACCCTGGGCTTGCCTGGTCAAGGCACATATGACAGTTGATGCTTTCTGCTCCGCCCTTTCCTCTATCTATCTATCTATCTATCTATCTATCTATCTATCTATCTCCTCTCTAAAATAAATAAATAAAGTCTTTAAAAACAAACAAACAAAAACCAAAAAAAAATCTACCAACAAGCCTAAATTCTTCTTAAATTTCTGTAAACTCTCATCACTGTAACTCTCCATCACTGACCACCATTCTTATATGTCAGCCAGGCTCAAAACCTTGGAGTCACCTGTGAGTCCCCCTCCTCTTTCATATTTCTCATATTTGATCAGTGCCCAGGGCCTGTGAATTCTAGCATTGTCATATCTCTCGCAGCCAGTTGCCTACCCTTTCCATTTCCACTACCGAAGCCCTTGCTCTGGTCTTTACTTCCTTACCTGGACGGTTTCAAAAGTTTCTCACAGTCCTCTCTCTTTCCAATTTCTTCACCTCCAATTTAATCTCCACACTTCAGCCAGATTAATCTTCCTAAATACAACATCTTTCTATGTAAACACCTTCAATGGCATCTTAATACCTACTAAATGAAATATAAATTCTTCAATCTGGCATTAAGTACGTCTAGTGTTGTGGATGTTGGGTGCATCACTCAGATTCCCCTTTGGTACCAAGGCATTCATTCCCCGGATGCCAGAGTTGGCTTCTGATGGTTCATATAGTTAAATTCCTCCCCAGAAATTGCTCTGGCCAAAAGGACCTGTTTTTCTCTCTCTCTAGAGGCAGGCCATATCCAATGACTGCTATGGCTACACTGTACAATGGCCCAGCCCCTGTGTCTCAATTCAGGACAATTTCGTAGGCTATTTTCTATATGCAATGTAGGATTAGCTGAGAGCCTTGTTGTAACTTTGTTTCAGTTCATATTCTCTGTCTGCCACATCCTGACTCCCTACTTCCCTCACAAGAGTGGACCCAAGAGCATTCACCAGTAAACTTCCTGCACTGGAATCCTTATTTCAGAATTTGTGTTCATGGAACTCAATCTGACACGTAACCAACTCTTTCTTTCATATCTTTCATTCCTATCCTTCATATACACTACATTCCAGTTACACTGGGTTATCTGCCATTCCTTAAAGATACCTCATACATTACCACTAACTCATACATCCAAAAAGAATATCTACTGAATATCTAAAATGTTCCAGACTGTATAAGAGATATTGACTTACCTAAAGAAATAATAAGTAAACAGGCTGTTAGAATACAGTAAGAACAGAAACCATAAAAAATTTTCCATTTTTCAATTATCCACTCAAATTGTCTCATATTTACATAGTGATTTACTAAAAATCATCAAATGTTACCTCATTTACTGGTTTTAAATTTTAAGCATTAAAAATATCTCTTATGTATCTTGGTATTCTCCCCATCTCATTAAAATGTGGATCCTATAGGCTCAGAAAAAAAGTCAAATTTGCAGGAAACAATTAATAAAAGAGGAGAATTTAAAGATAGAAAGAGCAAGCCCACAAAACAGAGTTGTTGCTTGTGCCTGTCAACAAGATGCCGCAACTAAGACAAGTCCATGTTCATGTGGAAAGAGTCATGAAAAAATGCTTGTCATTCTTAGGAAGGAACACGAAGATAGTCAATCTTCATCTTATATACAAACTTGGTGAGTGAAATAACAATGATGAGTTCATCTGGCCTTTTCACCATGACATTAACCTCAATAACCAGTGTAGTGCTAGATCTATAGCAAAATACATGTTCTGGACTCTGACTGATCTCACTCACCCCAAAAGGGAGGCCATGAGCAACCACTGAAAAAAAGGCATTCATCTTCTGACTGTTCTTTTTTCTACTGTGTGAACATAAAAAAAAAAAGTCTATTTGAATAGGTGCAAGAGCTAACTTCACTTATCCCTTCATATTTAATGATCCTATTTTGTTTTATGGGTGCTTCAAAGAACTGACTGAGAAAAAGTGACTATAAATGCAAAACATGAAGCAACTTGCTGAGACATGGTAAGGTTGATGGCTTGCCTTGTCACGCCTTTGCAGACCAACATTTCCATAATTCCCTGTTCAAATGCAGATCAGAGCTCAAATAAAAAGCGGAGAATTCTTGCACTCCAAAGTACCAACATAAAAGAGTATTTCAAGGCAGTTTGAGGGAGATGCAGCCACCAACACAGTAACAGTTAAAGAAGTAGAAATGTGTGGTACATTTTATTTGGAGTCATTCAGCCTAGACTTCCAAAATTCACTGCACAGCTGCAGACCAGAAATTATTCTGCCCTACCCCTATTCCTACCTAAGCAACATTCCTCTTAAGTCCTCAAGTGGCTCTGGCATTTAGAACATTTGCAAATATTTACTCAACGCCTAGAAGAGTACCTTAAAAATGGTGGGTCCTTAATAATGGTGGCACTTAACACAGGTAACAAATATCCCTGGAAGAGGTAGCTTTTTATAAACAGTAAGAGAATAGAATAGTGAAGATGGAATGTTAAAGGTAAAAATTCACAGCAGCTTCTATCTGAAATATGTTGCCTAAAGAAATATCAGCTCAGGCCCTGGCGAGTTGGCTCAGCGGTAGAACACCGGCCTGGTGTGTGGAAATCCCCAGTTCCATTCCCATTCAAGGCACACAGAAGTACCCATCTGCTTCTCCACTCTTCCCCCTCTCCTTCCTCTCTATCTCTCTCTTTCCTTCACACAACCAAGGCTCCATTGGAGCAAAGTTGACCCTGGCGCTAAGGAAAACTCCATGGCCTCCACCTCAGGTGCTAGAATGGCTCCAGCCACAATGGAGAAATGCCTCAGATGGGCAGAGCATCGTCCCCTGGTGGGCATGCCAGGTGGATCCTGGTCGGGTGCATGTGGGAGTCTGTCTGACTGCCTCCCCACTTCTAACTTCAGAAAAATACAAAAAAAAGAGAAAAGAAATATAAGCTCAGTAAGATGTTAGTAAATGCCTATAACATTAAACACTGTAGGAGTTCAAGTGACCCTTCTTTTCATCAAGTCATTTTGTCATTCAGCACTGCCTCCATAATAATACTGTATATAATATTGCATACTTCACTCCTAGATGCCTTTACCACTGTACTGTGCTTTTCACTAACAATCCTGAGTGGGTTAAAAACAGATGATCTGCCTTACACTGATCCATCATACAGATGTCGAAGAATGCATGGCCTCATTAAATTGAGAACAGCTGTATAAGGAGAGCATTTCAGACAAAAGGAAGAGTACTATAAATATGAAGCTTAGGGAAAAATTTAGGGATTTATTCCAATGCCAGCATTTTACATGATTTAAAAAAAACTTTTTTTCTTTTTTATTTATTCATTTTAGAGAGGAGAGAGAGTATGTAAGAGTGAGAGAGAGGGGGGATAGGAACAGGAAGCATCAACCCCCATATGTGCCTTGACCAGGCAAGTGCAGGGTTTTGAACCGGCGACCTCAGCATTCTAGGTCGATGCTTTATCCACTGCACCACCACAGGTCAGGCCAATTTAAAAAACTTTTTAATCAAGGCCTGACCTGTGGTGGCGCAGTGGATCAAGCGTCAACCTGGAACGCTGAGGTTGCCGGTTCAAAACCCTGGACTTGCCCGGTCAAGGCACATATGAGGGTTGATGCTTCCTGCTCCTCCCCCACTTCTCTTTCTCTCTCTCTCCTTCTCTCTCTTCTCTGAAATGAATAAATAAATAAAGATAATTAAAAAAAACTTTTTTTGTTGTTTTATTTTATTATTAACTTTAATGGGGTGACACCAATAAATCAGGGTACATATGTACAATGAAAACATCTCCAGATTATCTTATCATTCAATTGTGTTGCATACCCATTACCCAAAGTCAAATTGTCCTCTGTCACCTTCTATCTGGTTTTCCCTGTGCAGGGGAAAAAAACGTTTTAATCAAGCTAAGACATGAGGGAATGTACTTTACCAAGGTCATGTGGTTATAAGTATCGTATTTCCCCATATATAAGACACACCTTAATTTGGGGGCCCAAATTTTGAAAAATAAATGTATTACATAAACTTATTGAACTCTCAAGTTTTATTCATCATAAAATTCATACAACTTCTCATCACTGTCAAAACACCCATCCATTAGCTTGTCCTCATCTGTGTCTGATGACAAATCACTGTCTTCAACAATGAATGTAAAAACAAGCGCAAAAAAGTGGGAAATGCAAGTAAAAAGAATTTACAACCACTGTATAAGGTGCACCCAGTTTTTAGACCCAAAATTTTTTGATAAACTGTGCATCTTATACACAGGGAAATATGGTACTTCCTCAGAATTTTCTGTGTGTATTTAGTATTTTAATACCTGCAATATTAGATTTTTATAATAATATAAGGTACACTACATTTCATAATCTTAATAATCTGAAACATACACACACACACACATACACAGAACCCACAGCTATTTAGAGGTCTTCGGGAAGAACATGAATATAAAGATTAATAACGATTTACGTAGGAAAGTACATTTGCAAAACACCAACTATATACTAAATTGAAAAAAAGGCTATTTGGATTAAATTAGAAAATTATCTTCTGTAGCTAATAATAATAATATAACTAGAATTAAAATTAAAATTGTTTAGATGTATTATACATCTAGTCTTGGCAACAATTCTATAAAATAGGACTCTGATTATCCCCATTTTAAAAGTGAGAAAAGCAGGGCTCAAAGAACTTAAGTAATTTTCCCAATTGTTCATAGTCCTATAGTTGATAAATGAGTAAGCAAGGATTTGAACCTTAGCTATCAGGCTAAGGCTGCCCTTTTAGCCATTATGCTATACTGCCTAGATTTAGGCTTAATGTACCCAACCATAAACAACATGCATGAGACTGTTTGCCAACAGACTTCTCAGAGCTTAAAAAATAAGTTTCATTCTGTATACAAAATTTGAGATTTTTCTCCTTTTGTAGTATATCTTGGAACTATTGATCTAACATGGTAGAATAATTAAATATCTCACAATTCTCAAGTGCCTATTCTACTGACATGTTGTACTTCATTTCACTAGCTACTTTCTGTAACAAATTAATGTAAGAGTCCAGTTTAAGAACTATAGTACCTGACCAGGCAGTGGTGCAGTGGATAGAGCATCAGACTGGGACACGGAGTACCCAAGGTCAAAACCCCGAGTTCTCCTGCTTGAGTGCAGGCTCATCCAGTTTGAGCTTGGGCTCACCAGCTTGAGCCCAGGCTCACTGGTTTAAGCGTGGGATCATAGACATGACCTATGGTTGCTGGCTTGAGCCCAAAGGTCACTGGCTTGAAGTTCACAGTCGCTAGCTTGAAGCCCAAGGTCGCTGGCTTGAGCAAGGGGTCACTCGCTCTGCTGTAGCCCCCTGGTCAGTGCACATATGAGAAAGCAATCAATGAACAACTAAGGAGACTAAGGCGGGCTTTGGAACAACCGATGCAGATTGTTAATGGTGTTACTTTCCACTGTAGGTAAAAATAAAAGATTCCTATAGTTACTACATATTTTACCAATGAAAAATTAACTATGACTTTAGATTAGCCCTTTTTGGGAAAAAAAAAATCGAAATTTTTTAAATGGTAAAAATAGGAGATGGCTTCTTTGTCAAATAGTTATCTCATTCTTTTTATTTATTTATTTTATTTCTTTAGCAAGAGAGAGAGACAGATGGGAAAGGAGAGAGATGAGAAGCATCAATTCTTCATTGAGGTATCTTAGTTGTTTATTGATTGCTTTCTCATATATTTCTTGACCGGACGCGGGGGCTGGGGAGGGGCCTCCAGCAAAGTAAGTGATCCCTTGCTCAAGCCAGCAATCTTGGGCTCAAGCCAACAACCATGGGATCATGTCCATGATCCCACACTCAAGCCAACAACCCTGTGCTCAAGCTGATGAACCCACGCTCAAGCCAGCAACCTTGGGGTTTCGAACCTGGGTCCTCAGCATCCCAGGCCAATGCTTTATCCACTGTGCCACCACCTGATCAGGCATTACCTCATTCTTTTAAGCTGATCAGTATTCTTCAAAGTGTCAAATTATAAATAACTGTCATAAATTACAAATTAAATTCACTATCAACTCACAATATACTTTAATTCAGTAAGTATAATTCAATAGCATTTATTAGTTGACTATAATGTGTCTACATAGTCCCAAACAAGTACACATGCTATTTATAGGCAGAAATAAAATAATTACTTATTGATTAAATATAAAAGATAAACCTCTTTTAAGCTCTTCCTTTCCAAAAAGCATATGAAACCCAATAGTTCATTTTTATTTACTCATTTCCAAATAAGATAAAGTAAAAATTTGATTTAAAGAATGAAAAACTAAGCATGCCGACTATGATACATTACTTTAGTAAGGTATTTATAATGAACAACACCCCACAACAGATGCTGATAAGATATATATATACATATATAGATATATATATATATATGTATGTATGTATACACACATACATACATATACATATATTTGCAAAACAGGCCCCAAAATAATTTTACTCCACATGTTTGATCTTGTTTTCATTCTGGGTTGTTTAGACTACATTTTTATGGAGAAAGATATGTACCAAAATTTTTTTTACTAAATCATTGCAATTATTTTACAAAAATTCTATATATACTTAAAGTATCTCTGATTTTATCATTTCTATTTTTTTTATGGTACTATTTTCATCAGGGTCAATTCTTTTTGGGCTAACTTCTATAATAAAAATTTTATCACTTATGAGATTTTCATCTAGACCAAATTTTATTGATTATACTTTCAGCCATCTTAAGAAATTTTTTGTGACAATTTTCTCATACAAAGTAAAATATTGCTAACTAAAATTTTGAAGAATATTTTATTCTTCGATTAAATTTGGTAAATAATACATTGTACCACATAATTACTTATTGTCGGTTATTTTTTACTGATTATTTATACCTGTAATATTCATTATGATCTTGATTAAAAATAGCTGATTGCTGGTTCATAATAATATTATGAGTAATTTCTCTCAGTTAATCTAAGATTGCCTATCATTAAGGGTTAGTTGGTTGTATGGTTTATATACAGTGTGTTCATAAAGTCATAGTGCACTTTTGACCAGTCACAAGAAAGCAAGTGCACCATGACTTTACGGACACACTGTACTTTCAATGACTTTTGTATTCCATGCACTGTCCATATTGTTGACTGAATAATCTCAGTCATTATTTAACCTAACTATGTGACTCTTTCTCAATTTTCTCATTTATAAAATTAGGATTCTAATAGCACATACTTAATTGTTAAGTTACTAGAGAAAAAAAATGTAAAGTACCTTAAAAAATACCTTGGCATCTAGTAATCAATAAATATACCTATCAAACTTTTTACTATTGTTATGAGTGGCAGAAAAAAAGAGTAGATAGAAGGGTCAAAATGTCCTTGGTATCAATATAATGAAGTCAAATAACAAGATCAAAACAGGAGGATCAAAAGATCAGATTAAAATATCCTGTTTTATTTAAACATAGTATCAACTCATTTACAAATCCATCTGAAAGCAGGAAAAAGGAAACTTTACTATTACACTCTCTATAATATTTTAGCAATCATTTTGCTGTTTTTGGAACTACACTAACACTAAGTTCACTTAGGTAAAGATATAATACAACACCATGTAATTCATAGCAACAACTGCTACCTCCTCCTGTCATTTTGTTTTTGCTGTAATGATTGCCCACTCTTCCTAAACATTGTAATATTTATGGTAACTTAGTTATCAATATGCCCTTCTCAATGTTTTCACAACCATTGCTTCAATTAAGACACACAACCGTCCTGGAAAATCTATTAGGGCATTATACAGATATGATAACTGGGCCATGGAAGAATAAAATATTTTCCCAAAGTATACAAATACCTGGGAGGAGAGCTGTCACTAGAAATTTCCTTCGAAATTGCCTGATCAGGTGGTGGCACAGTGAATAGTGCATAGGCTTGAGACACAGAGGACCTAGGTTCAAAACCCCGAGGTCACCAGCTTAAGTGCAAGCTCATTCGGTTTGGGTGTGGGCTCACCAGGTTGAGTGCTGGGTCTCTGGCTTGAGTGTGGGATGATAGACATGACCCCATGGTCTCTGGCCTGAGCTCAAAGGTCACTGGCTTGAAGCTCAAGGTCGCTGGCTTGAGGCCAAGGTTACTGGCTTGAGCAAGTGGTCACTCACTCAGCTCCAGCCCACCCCCACCCGCATCCCCAATCAAGGCACATATGAGAAAGCAATGAATGAACAACTAAGATGCCACAACAAATAACTGATGCTCTGATCTCTCTCCCTTTCTGTCTGCCTGTCCCTGTCTGTCCCTCTTTCTGCCTCTCTGTCTCTCTCTCTCGCTAAAAAAAAAAGAAAGAAAAATATATCGCAGGCATTACCCTGATATTAAAGCCAGACAAACACATCATAAGAACAGAACACTACAGGCTAATATCCCTGATGACTATAGGTTCAAAACTCTTCAACAAAATACTGGCAAACCAAATCCAACAGCATAATAAAAGGATGAGGCAACATATCCAAGTGGAATTTATCCCTGGTATGCAGGATAGTTCAATATATGAAAATCAATTAATGTGATACATCATGTCAACAAAAATAAAATAAAAATCACATGATTGTCTTAATAAATGCATAAAAAGTGATTGAAAAAATTAAACACTCTTTCAGAAAAACTCTTAATGAACTAGGAACAGAAGAAAAATACCTCAACATAATAGAAACCATATATGAAAAGCCCAAGGCTAATATCATATGCAATAATAAAAAGTACTGGAAGATTTTCCTCTAAAGTTGAGAACAAGGCAAGGATGCCTATTCTCACCACATCTGCTTAGCATAGCACTGGCAGTGCCAACCAGAGCAATTAGACAAGGAAAAAATAATAATAAAGTAAAAGGCATACAATGTGAGAAGGAGGAAATAAAATTATCCCTGTTTACAAATGATATAATCTTAAATATAGAAAACTCTGAAGATCCCTTAAAAAACTGTTAGAACTAATAAAGAAATTCAGTTAAGTTGCAGGATTCAATATCAACATACAAATAAATCAACTGCATATTTATATCCTAACAATGACCATTCTAAAAAGAAAATTAGGAATGATTTATATACTGAAAACTAAAACACACTGATGAAATAAATTAAACAAATGGAAATATGTCTTATGTTTATGAATTGGAAAACTTAATATTGTTAAAATATCGTTACTACTTGAAGTGATCAACAGATTCAATGCAATTCCTATATGAATTCCAAAGACATTTTTTCGCAGAAATAGAAAAAACAATTCTACAGTTCAAATGAAACCACAAAAGACCACAAATAGTTGAACCAACCCTGAATAAGAAGAAAAAAGCTAAACACATCACATTTCCCGATTTCAAAATCTATTATGAAGCTATAGTAATCATTACACTAGCATAAAGGCAGATAAATAGACCAATGGAACAGAAGAGAGCTCAGAAATAAATCAACATGCATACAATCTTTGACAAGCGTGCCAAGAACACACATGTGGAAAGCATAGTCTTCAATAAGTGGTGTTGGGAAAACTGAGTATCTACATGTAAAAGAATAGAATTGGGCCTTTATCTTTTACCGCAAACAAAATATAAATTAAAACATAAGAGCTGAAACTACAAAACTCCTAGAAGAAAAACCTTCATGACATTGATCTTATGGATGTGTCACAAAAGGCACTGGCAACAAAAACAAAAATAAACAATTAGGACTACATCAAAAAAAGGCTTTAGCACAGCAAAGGAAACAATCAACAGAGTGAAAGGACATCTATAAAATAGGAGAAAATTTTTGCAATCCATATATCTGAAAAGAGTTCATCTCTAAAATATATAAGAAACTCCTACAAATCAATAACAAAAAACTAATAATCTGATTTCAAAAATGGGTTATTGACTTTACTAGACATTTCTTCAAAGATACACAAATGGTCAACAAAGATGTGGGAAAAATGCTTCTTATCACAAACCATCAGCAAATGAAAATCAAAACCACAATGAGATGTCATCTCATACCTCTCAGAATAGCCATTATAAAAGTAAAAAGCAGCAAGTGTTGGTGAGGATGTGAGAAAATGGAACTCTTGAACACTCTTGCTGGGAATGCAAAATGGTGCAGTAGCTATGGAAAATAGTATGGAGGTTCTTCAAAAAATTAAAAATAAAACTACCAAATTATTCAATAATTGTACTTTCATGTATATACCTCAAAAAATGAAATTTGGATCTCAAAGAAGCATTAGCATTCCCATATTTATTGCTGCACTATTTACAATAGCTAAGGGGTGGAAAATATCTAAATGTTCATTGATGAAAAATGGTGGATGAGGGATGTTGCAAAAACATGCACTGGAATGCTATTAAGTCTTTGTTTTTTAAGGAAATTCTGTAATATTTTATAACATTAATGGACCTTGAGGACATTATGCAAAGTGAAATAAGCTAGACGCAGAAAAGCAAATACTGCATGATTCTACTGATATGAGGTATCTAAAATAATCACATTCATAAAATCAAGTACTGAATGATGGTTACCAGAGGCTGCAGGAAATAAGAAGATATTAATCAGCAATCATAAAGTTTCAGTTAAGATAAATAAGCTCTAGAGATCGGCTCTATAACATTGTGCCTATGGTCAAAATAACATAGTATACACTCAAAATTTATTAACAGATCTAATGCTGTGTTCTAATCAAAATAAAATTTTCAAGAGAAAATATATCTAATTGTAAATGTTTAGTTCCTCTAATAATTCATAGGATGCTTATTAGAATACTAAATAAAATATTTTTGATGGCTTTCCATTACTCTTAGGATTAAAGACCAAAATCGCCCACAACATGGCTTTGAGTCCCTGGATGATGTAGTCCCTCCTATCCATCCTCATATTGCCCCCTACTATTGACTCATTCTCACTTTATTCCAGCAGCACTGGCCCTTTCTCTCCATCCTTCCTATCACAGAACTTTGGTACTTGGCTACTGTCTCTAGGGAACTGCTTACCTCACTCACCAACCAAGTAAATTCTCTTATTCCTTCAGATCTCCACCTTCCATCTCACAACCATGTCAAATTCACCTGTTCTATACCCTAATGGCTCCATATACTTCCCTTTTCTAGCACTTATTTCTGATACCATTTTAAACATGTTTGTGTGAGTATGTGATTACTGTCTTGCCCCCTGGAATCTATACTCCATGTCTGGCTTTACTCGTTATTGTTCAATTTCACAGTGTGCTTGGAACAGAGTAGATCTTTTTTGAAACAAACGAACAAATATTGTTTTGCCTCAACAAAATAAGTAGATTTAAATTTATACTTATCTTAATGTTCCCTGCATTAATAATTAATCAGTCACACCTGACCAAAAGGTGGTGCAGTGGACAGAGCATCAAACTGGGACATGGAGGACCCAGGTTCAAAACCCCGAGGCCGCAGGCTTGAGCACGGACTCATCCACCTTGAGCATGGGCTCACCAGCTTGAGCACAGGGTCGCTGAATTGAGAGTGGAATCGTAGACACAACCTCATGGTTGCTGGCTTGAGTCGAAGTCACTGACTTGAGCAAGAGATCACTTACTCTGTGAGAGTCGCCCCCAAATCCCCCCCACCCCCACCTAGGTCAGGGCACATATGAGAAAACAATCAATGAACAACTAAGGAAACTAAGGAGTCACAATGAAGAACTGATGCTTCTCATCTCTCTCCCTTCCTACCTGTCTGTCCCTATCTGTCCCTCTCTCTGTCTCTCTCTCTGTCTCTGTCACACACACAAAAAAGAAAGACTTAATCAGTCCAGACTTCCCGTCAAGATGGCAGCATAGGTAAACTTGAGACTTAGCTCCTTCCACAACCACATCAAAATTACAACTAAACTACAGAATGACCATTATTCAAAACTGCCTAAAGTCTGGCTGAATGGAAGTCCTACAACTAGGGAATTAAAGAAGATACATCAAGACAATTTGGAAGGGTGGAGACAAGAAACAGGCTGGTCCAACACTCACATGTGGCACTTTAAAATTGGGAGGCCCGGTGGACGGAAGATGGCGATGGAGTAGGCGGACAAACCAACTTCCAACTCCCAGAACCAAAGTGGATTATAACTCAATTTTAAGAACCATCATCTGGACAAACCAACTTTGAACTAAACTAAGTGGACTCTTCAACCAAGGAACACTGCAGAAGACACATTGAGAGTGGTAGGAATAGCGAAAACGCGAAGAGGGCTGCCCAGCTCCCCAGAGCAAACGGCAGCCCGGAGAGACCCACGTGGCAGGAGGAGAGTTTGGCGGAGAGAGAGGGACCTGGGTCCCAGGAACCAAGCCCCAGCTTGCAGTCCCAGAGCCTAGAAGAGGCGTATGGACAGTATTGAGCTGTGAAGCAAGTGAGGATACTGTTTGTGAAAATGAGATAGTTTTCTCAGACCCAAGAATCTTTTCAAAGGAACAGTGCAGAAACCCTCTCTCACAACCACGCACCCGGGGCTCCGGGGAACGGGGACAGAGGAGAGGAACAGAGCAGCGGGAACACAGAGTGGACTGAAGGCACGAGGACACTCTGAGGGACAGCCACCCTGACCCCTGGGCTAAGTCATTTCCCTAATCGAAAACAAATATTTCCCCTGGAACTAGCAATACCAGCAAAGGGAGACAGGAACAAGCCAAACAAGCTCTCCCGCGGCAATTAGAGCAAAGCTGCTTAGAGGGAGGGAGCTCCCAAGCCTACAGTGTGGAGACTTAGGGCACTGCCATCATGAGGGTTGCTGAAGGGATGGTGGCAGCAGGACGCTGAAATGCAGTCCTGTCGGCGTGGGCGGAGGCACAACCGATGTGAGCTCGGTCTAGCCCAGCAGGGGCAGAGGGGACACGCGAAAGCGGTCCAGCAGTGGCAGGCCCGCCTGTGACCCCACTTACGGGGAAAAATACGGGCAGAGATCTGCTCTGTGATCATGCACAAGCTGGCCCTGACCACGGGGACGGAGCTAGGACCAGGGACGGGCAAGGGGCTCACGGCTGAGCTCACGCTGCCAACCCCGCCCGGACAGAGAAACCGCGGTTCGCCATCCTGTGGGTGCGAGAGGGCTCCTAACGTAAGGACGGGGTACACCCTGAGACCAGCAGCAGTTCACGGCTGAGCTCACGCTACTAGCCCCGCCCGGCAGGAGAAACCCCGGTGGTTTGCCATCCTAACTGCGCAAGCTGGCTCCAAACGTAGGGGCATGGTAAAGTCGGGATAGATCGGAGCTAGCAGCTGAGCTCACGCCAGCAAACACGCCCGGCCCAATAAACCGCGGTTTGCGACCCTGCGCAGGAGGGCCCTGACCTTGAGGGTGGGGCTAAATTCTGGACGGGTAAAGGCTCATAGTGGAAAGCACGTCAAAAGCACCGCCCAATCCGCAAAGCTGTGGAGAGCAGGCTCTGACTGTGGGGGCTGGGAGTAAGCCTTCCGGAAACGGGCTGGGTCCACAGCTGAAAAAAGGTGCTCACCTCTACCCTTGGTGCTAAGGCTGGTGGCTTGAGTGACAGCCCCTCCCATGGAGGAGAGGTGGAAATCACAGCAACAGCCACAGTAGGCTGTCGCTGGCAACATCCATACCCAACCTCCCTAGGCAGCAGCAGAGGGGGTGGCAGGCCTGTAGACAAACCACACCTAGAGAACACAAAGGCAACACCTACTGGACTCCAGTGGCCACAACTTGCTTATAAACAGATAAAATGGGCAGGCAGAGGAATGCAAACCAAATGAATCAAGAGAAATCCCCAGAGAAGGACCTGAATGAACCAGATATAACCAAACTACCAGAAGCAGAATTTAGAATAATGATAGTTAGGATGTTCAAAGAAATTAGAGCAACAATGGATAGTCACTATGAACACCTAAATAAAGAGATAACAAGTATAAAAAATGGAATTGAAATAATAAAAAAGAATCAGACAGAAATGACTACTACAGTATCAGAACTGAAGACCACAATGGAAGGAATTAAAAGCAGGATGGATGAAGCTGAGGATCGAATCAGTGAGTTAGAGAAAAAAATAAACAAAGGCACAGAAACAGAGAAAAAAAAGGAAAAGAGACTCCAAAAATGTGAGGAAACTCTAAGGGAGCTCTGTGACAACATGAAGAGAAACAACATTCGCACCATAGGGGTGCCTGAAGAAGAGGAGAGAGGACAGGAAATGGAAACTTTGTTCAATCAAATCATAGCAGAAAACTTTCCTAAATTAAGGCTGGGAAACACTCCACACGTTCAAGAAGCACACAGAACTCCATTAAAGAGAAACCCAAAAAGATCTACACCAAGACACATCATAGTTAAAATACCAAAGCTAATGGATAAACAAAAAATCTTTAAAGCTGCTAGAGAAAAAAAGGCTATCACCTACAAAGGAGCCCCCATAAGGATGACATCGGACTTCTCAACAGAAACACTTGAGGCAAGAAGGGAATGGCAAGATATAATCAAAGTAATGCAGAACAAGAACCTACAACCAAGACTACTCTATCCAACAAGGTTAATGTTTAAAATAGAAGGACAAATAAAGAGCTTTCCAGAAAAAGAAAGCCTCAAGGAATTCATTAAAACCAAACCAATTCTGCAAGAGATACTAAGGGGCCTCTTGTGAACAGTTCAAAGAGAGGAAAGAATATAGCAAAAGAAGAATATAGCTTTAAGGAATAAAATGGCAATAAACAACTACATATCAATAATAACCTTAAATGTAAATGGATTAAATGATCCAATCAAAAGACATAGGGTAGCTGCGTGGATAAAGAAACAGGACCCAAACATATGCTGTCTACAAGAGACAAACCTTAAAACAAAAGATGCACATAGACTGAAGGTAAAAGGATGGAAAAAATATTTCATGCAAATGGAAATGAAAATAAAGCCGGGGTAGCAGTTCTTATATCTGACAAAATGGACTTTAAAACAAAGGCTGTAGTTAGAGATAAAGAAGGACACTACATAATGATAAAAGGAACAATTCAACAGGATTATATAACTATTATAAATATCTATGCACTAAATATAGGAGCCCCGACATACATAAAGCAGACTTTGATGGACATAAAGGGCGAGATTAACAGCAATACTATCATAGTAGGGGATTTCAATACCCCACTAACAACACTGGACAGATCCTCAAGAAAGAAAATTAATAAAGAAACAGCAGACTTAAAGGAGACATTAGATCAACTTGATTTATAGATATCTTCAGAACTTTTCACCCTAAAGCAGTAGAATATACATTCTTCTCAAGCGCTCATGTTACCTTTTCTAGGATAGACCACATGTTAGGACACAAAAATGGTCTCAATAAATTTAAGAAGATTGAAATCATATCAAGCATTTTCTCTGATCACAATGCCATGAAACTAGAAATTAACCACAAAAGAAAAACTGAAATATACTCAAACACTTGGAAACTAAATAGCATGATATTAAATAATGAATGGACTAACAATGAGATCAAAGAAGAAATAAAAAAGTTTCTAGAAACAAATGATAATGAGCATACATCAACTCAAAATTTATGGGACACAGCAAAAGCAGTTCTGAGAGGGAAGTTTATTGCACTACAGGCATATCATAAGAAGCTAGAAAAAGCTCAAATAAGCAACCTGACCCTGAAGCTAAAAGAACTAGAAAAACAACAACAAATAAAACGCAAGACAAGTAGAAGGAAGGAAATAATAAAGATCAGAACAGAAATAAATGACATAGAGGCTAAGGAAACAATACAGAGGATCAATGAAATCAGAAGCTGGTTCTTTGAAAAGGGAAACAGGATTGATGAACCTTTAACTAGACTCACCAAGAAAAAAAGAGAGAAGTCTCAAATAAATAAAATTAAAAAGGACAGTGGAGAAATAACAACTGATACAACAGAAATACAAAGCATTGTAAGAAAATACTATGAAGAATTCTATGCCAAAAAATTAGACAATCTAGATGAAATGGAGAAATTTCTTGAATCATAATTTCAAAAATCAACCTGGAAGAATCAGAACACCTAAACAGACCAATTACAACAAATGAGATCGAAACAGTTATCAAAAAACTCCCAAAAAAGAAAAGTCCTGGGACTGATAGCTTCACAAGTGAATTCTATCAAAAATTCAAAGAAGAACTAACTCCTATCCTCCTCAAGCTATTTCAAAAAATTCAAGAGGAAGGAAGACTTTCAAACTCCTTTCATGAGGCGAGCATAGTTCTGATCCCAAAACCGGGCAAAGACAACACAAACAAAGAAAATTATAGGCCTATATCCCTGATGAATTTAGACGCTAAAATTTTCACAAAATATTAGCCAACCAGATCCAGCAATGTATAAAAAAAATCATACACCATGATCAAGTGAAATTTATTCTGGAGAGGCAAGGCTGGTTAAATATTCGCAAATCAATCAATGTGATTCATCACATAAACAAAAGGAAGGACAAAAATCACATGATAATTTCAATAGATGCAGAAAAGGCATTTGATAAAATCCAGCACCCATTCATGCTCAAAACTCTCAGTAAAGTGGGAATACAAGCAACATTCCTTAACATTATAAAGGCCATCTATGACAAACCCACAGCAAACATCATACTAAATGGACAAAAATTAAAAGCAATCCCCTTAAGATCAGGAACCAAGCAGGGTTGCCCACTTTCACCACTCTTATTCAACATAGTTCTGGAAGTCCTAGCTATAGCAATCAGACAAGAAGAAGAAATAAAAGGCATCCAAATTAGAAAAGAAAAAGTAAAACTGTCACTATTTGCAGATGATATGATATTGTATATTGAAAACCCTAAAGTCTCAGTCAAAAAACTACTGGACCATATAAATGAATTCAGCAAGGTGTCAGGATATAAAATTAATACTCAGAAATCAGAGGCATTTCTATATACCAACAATGAACTGTAAGCAAAAAAATTAAGGAAACAATCCCCTTCACTATTGCAGCCAAAAAAATAAAATACCTAGAAGTAAATTTAACCAAGGAGGTTAAAAACTTGTACTCGGAAAATTATAAAACATTGATAAAAGAAATCAAGGAAGATACAAACAAGTGGAAGCATATACCGTGCTCATGGCTAGGAAGAATAAACATCATTAAAATGTCTATACTACCCAAAGCAATTTATAAATTCAATGCAATACCAATTAAAATAACAATGACATACTTCAAAGATATAGAAAACATATTCCAAAAATTTATATGGAACCAAAAAAGATCACGAATAGCCTCAGCAATCTTAAAAAGAAAAAATAAAGCAGGAGGTATCACTCTTCCGGATATCAAGGTCTACTACAAGGCCATTATACTCAAGACAGCTTGGTACTGGCATAAGAACCGACACATTGATCAATGGAACAGAACAGAGAACCCAGAAATAAATCCACAGCTTTATGGGCAACTGATATTTGACAAAGGAGGAAAGAACATACAATGGAGTAAAGACAGCCTCTTTAACAAATGGTGTTGGGAAAATTGGACATCTACCTGCAAAAAAATGAAACTAGACCATCAACTTACACCATTCACAAAACAAACTCAAAATGGATAAAAGACTTAAACATAAGCCGTGAAACTATAAGCATCTTAGAAGAAAACATAGGCAGCAAGCTTTCCGACATCTGTAGCAGCAATATATTTGCCGATTTTTCTCCACCGGCAAATGAAATTAAAGGCAAGATAAACTAGTGGGACTATATCAAACTAAAAAGGTTTTGCACAGCTAAAGACAATAAGAACAGAATAAAAAGACAAACCACACAATGGGAGAACATATTCGACAGCACGTCTGATAAGGGTTTAATAACCAAAATTTATAAAGAACTTATAAAACTCAACACCAGGAAGACAAACAACCCAATCAAAAAGTGGGCAAAAGAAATGAATAGAAATTTCTCTAAAGAAGACATACAGATGGCCAAAAGACATATGAAAAATGCTCAACATCACTAATCATTAGAGAAATGCAAATCAAAACCACAATGAGATATCACCTCACACCAGTCAGAATGGCACTCATCAGCAAACAACACAGAATAAGTACTGGAGAGGATGTGGAGAAAAGGGAACCCTTCTGCACTGCTGGTTGGAATGCAGACTGGTGCAGCCACTGTGGAAAACTGTTTGGAGATTCCTCAAAAAATTAAAAGTCGAACTGCCTTTTGACCCAGCTATCCCACTTATAGGAATATACCCTAAGAACAGCATAGCACTGTTCGAAAAGAAGAAATGCGCCCCCATGTTTGTGGCAGCATTGTTCACAATAGCGAAGATCTGGAAACAGCCCAAGTGTCCGTCAGAAGAGTAGTGGATTAAAAAGCTTTGGTACATATATACTATGGAATACTACTCAGCCATAAGAAATGATGACATCGGATCATTTACAACAAAATGGTTGTACCTTGATAACATTATACGGAGTGAAATAAGTAAATCAGAAAAAAAAAACTGAGAACAGCATGATTTCATACATAGGTGGGACATAAAAGTGAGACTATGAGGCATGGACAAGAGAGTGGTGGGTACGGGGTGGGGGGAGGGAGGGGGGGTGGGAAAGGGAGAAGGGTATGGGCACAGGGAAAACCAGATAGAAGGTAACAGAGGACAATTTGACCTTGGGTGATGGGTATTCAACACAATTGAATGATAAGATAATCTGGAGATGTTTTCATTGTACATATATACCCTGATTTATTGGTGTCACCCCATTAAAGTTAATTTAAAAAAAAATAAAATTGGGAGGCCCTGACCAGGCAGTTGCGCAGTGGATATAGCATCAGACTGGGATGCGAGGGACCCAGGTTCGAGTCCCCGAGGTCACCAGCTTGAGCGTGGGCCCATCTGGCTTGAGCAAAAGCTCGCCAGGTTGGACCCAAGGTCTCTGGCTCCAGCAAGGGGTTGCTCAATCGGCTGAAGGCCCGCGATCAAGGCACATATGAGAAAGCAATCAATGAACAACTATGGTGTCGCAACGAAAAACTGATAATTGATGTTTCTCATCTCTCTCTGTTCCTGTATGTTTGTCCCTATCTATCCTTCTCTCTCACTCTCTCTTTCTGTCCCTGTAAAATAAAAATAAAATAAAATTGGGAGGGATATCTCAGCTGCAGAGGTTCCCCCTGAGGATCAAGGGGTCCCAGTCCCACACCAGGCCTCCCAGCCCAGGGTTGCAGTGCCAGAAAGAGAAGTCCCCATAATTTCTGGCTGTAAAACCCAGCCAGGATTGTGGCTGAGTAAAACAGAGCTGCAGGGGTCCCAGAGAGCTCCTCCTACAGGGCTCATGCACAGACTTACTCAAATTCACTTCCTCTTAGCTCCAGTAGTAGGACAGCAGCTTAAAGGGAACCAGGGATATACAGGGAGTTAACAAGGCAAGAGCTGGGGGACAGCTTTCTGTCAGATAAAAGTGCTAGCAGAGGCCATTATTCCTTTTCTGAGATCCACCCTTAGAGTCAGCCTGCAGGTGCCATATCTGAGTTTCCATCAACCTGGCTCACACTGTTCACCCCACTTTGGTGATTCCCTACGACCCAGTCCCTATAGGAAATCACCCATCTAACCTTGAGCCCTCTATGACTTGTATTGGGAACTTTAGTTAAAAGTCCTGAGTGAATGTCTTTTGGATGCAAACACCAAGAAGCTGTGTGAGTGAGTGACCTTTGTGCAGACACAAAGAAATGCTTGTGAATGAGTTTTAGAAAATTAGCCTAGAAGTTCTAGATTGTCCCTTCCTTTCTGCTTGTTAATTAGCAAAAGAAAAAAAATGTACTGACCCAGATTAGCCCTTTTATCATTTCAGCGGGAAGTCCATTAGTCATTCTTTCCCCTTATTACCTGATCTCCCACCCTTGTAATCCTGTTACCTCCATTCTGCTTCTAATCAATAAAACATGAAGGAGGGGAAGATTCAGGAGGTCTTCTTTGCCTCTCCTGGCAGGCCTCCCCTCTTCTTCTTGACATCAGTTTCCACCTAATATACAGGCTCACTCAAGCAGCTTCCAGTAGCTTTTCCATACAAATGGCCCCTCTTACCTCATGATTAAGACTTTCCTAAAATCTCTCAAACAAGCAGCATCTGGCCTCTGTGTACCCTGCACCTCTTGCTAAGTGACTGTATGTCTGGCACTAACGGCAATTGGCTTTGGTTCACAGTGTGCCCTCTCCTGGGTATCTGCAAGCCCAGCACAAGTAACAGCTATCTGGACATCACTCTGTAGTTCATGCTGGGTGGTCCCATGTTGGGCAGATAAAATATATTATGCTCACTTTGTTAAAGATGGCGTTGCCCACATGGAAGCCCCTCGCCCAGGTGATAATATTAATTGCCCTTTTTGCTTGGGATGGGCATGATTATATTAATGTGTGTTGGGGACAGGCTGTAAGCAGGCAGGATCCTTATAGCCTAAGGCTTAGTTCCCACCCTTTTAGATTTGGGGTGGTGCACTCTCATGAGGAATGCCATTATGCCTCAGATAAGTGACTTTGTATCAGAGACTTCCTTGTTTGTATATTGGATTAAAGGTTTTGATTTCTAAAAAAAATTTATATATTTTTATATAAAGTGGGGCAGACCGGGGAGCTTGCTCTCTCTCTCTTCCTAAGGGTAGCATTAGAGAGGAGAGCGGAGAAAGGCCACGTGGAAGAGAGGAGAAGCAGCCAAGATGGCTGCATGCTGAGGGAGAAGCCAGTTTCTGCAGTTTGTAAAGAAGAAGGAATGGAGAACAGAGGTGAATAAGTCTGGTGAGCTAGAAACCTTTGATCCTAGGAAACTCGGATAAGTCAGTGGCTTTGTGAGCACTGAATGGAAAGGGAAGTATTTTCCCATTGTGTGTATTTCTTGCCTGCCAGATACAAGCTAGTATTAAAGATGATGGCCCACCATTCTTGGTTCCATTGTTTCATTACCATCTGTCTTAATCTAATGCAAACCTGCATGGGCCAGGTATCTGTGATGGTGGCTGTGGCTACTGGCTTTACACCCCAGGAAGGGCAGAGGCAGTGGTTGACCTTGCACTTCCTTGGAGGCCCCAGAGTCAATACACTCTGTGGACAGCTTCAGATCATGCCAGAGTGCAGTTCTACCACCTCCACAAGCAACACTCAAGGGGCAAACTCAGTGAGCACCAAGCCCCACTGAACTCTTCACAGCATCTCCTCCACTACTAGATTCATAGCCAGTTCTCACTGCCAATCAGTCTAGGGGGTCTATTCCTCTAAATGACACCATCAGCACTCAAGGATCAACTACAACAAGACAGTGCACAAAGTCCACACAGGGGCACACCTGGAGCACTTAGCTGGGGTGACTGAAAAGGCTGTGCTACTGGACCCTACAGGACACAAGGCCACTGTTGGGCAAATCAATGTGTTTCAAGTGTGAAACAAGCGAGTTAGGTTTGCTTGCTTGTATTTTGCATTGTATTGGGGCAGCACCCTGTGTGTATAGTCTATGGAAGGCTATGGGTGCTTGCCCTCAGGATGGCAGATTGCAGACTGCCTTCCTCCTTTGGAGGGGCCATTTTGTCTGGAGAGTGTTAAAAGAGAGAGAGAGAGAGAGAGAGAGAAGGAGAGGGAGTGCTCAGGGGTTTGGGAACCCTGAGGTTTCGGCCTGGCCTGTTTGGCTGGAGAGTGCTGAGGTTAGTGGGTGCCTGTGAGTCTGGGTGAGTCCCGAGGGAGAAATGGAAGTGGTCTTCCCTGCCTGTTTGCTTGTCCACCATAAAGAGACTTTAATAAACATAATGGCCCACCATTTTCTGGCTCCACAGGTCCTTTATCGTCTGCCCGAATCCAGTGAAACCTGCATCTGCATGGCCATGGCAGTGGCCACTGGCCTTATAGCCACTCTGCCAAGTCTGGGAGACATAGCAGTTCTACCTAATATATAAAAACAAAACATAAAGAAGCAGCCAAAATGTGGAGACAAAGAATCAAGTCCTAAATGTAAGAACAGGAAACATCTCCAGAAAAAGAACTAAACAAAATAAAGGCAAGCACACTAACAGATACAGAGTTCAAAATAATGGCTCTAAGGTTGTTCAAGGAACTTAATGAGGACATAGAAACCATAAAAATTAACCAGTCATAAATTAAGGATACTGTAGAGCCAGTAGCCATGGCCACCATCACAGCCGCCTGGCTCATGCAGGTTCGCATTTGATTCAGACAGACGGTAATGAAGCAATAGAGCCAAGAACTGGTGGGCCTTTAGCTTTAATCGTAGCTTGCACCCAGCAGGCAAGAAATACACACAATGGGAAAAGACTTCCCTTTCTATTTAGGGCTCCCAAAGCCACTAACTCATCCGAGTTTCCTAGGATCAAAGATTTCTACCTCACCACCCTTATTCACCTCTGTTCCCTGTTTCCCATCTTCTTCTCTCTATACAAATTCTGCACAAACTGGCTTCTCCTTCAGCATGCAGCCATCTTGGCTGCTTCTCCTCTCCTCCACATGGCTTTTCTCCGCTCTCCTCTCTAATGCTAATCTCAGGAACCAAGAGAGAGCAAGCTCCCAGTCTGCCCCATTTTATAGTGTAGAAATCAAAACCTTTAATCCAATATACAAACAAGGAAGTCTCTGATACAAAGTCACTAATCTGAGGCATAAATGGGATTCCTCATAAGAGTGCACCACCCCCTATCCTGCAACAGTCAAGGGTGTGGGGAAAAGCTTAGTCTTAAAACTAAGCCTTATGCTATAAGGATGCACCCTGCTTATAGCCTATCCCTCACAGCCAATGCAAACTATAAGCGAGCAAACATATATATCATATTTACAAACTTATTTGACCAACAGATACACTTATTAAAATAAACAATAATTTATAGGGAATCAGCAGTAGAGTAGATGAAGCCAAGAATAAAATCAGTGATTTCGAATATAAGGAAGCAAAAAAGCACCCAATCAGAACAGCATAAAGAAAAAAAGAATCCAAAAAATGAAGATAGGATAGGAGCCTGTAGGGCCAATAGCCACAGCCACCATCATAGCTGCCTGGTTTTTGCAAGTTCCCATATAATTCATGCAGATCATGATGAAACAACAGAGCCAAGAAATTCTGGGCCATTTTCCTTTATTCTAGACTCATACAGGCCAACAAGTAAAAAACAAATACAGGGGGCACCAAAACCCACTCACATGTTCCACTGGGACCACAATCAGGAGAATATTTTCGGTTTTCCTAGAACCAAAGGCCCCACCAGCCTTATTCCCCTTTATTCCACATCTCCTTCTCTCTGCAGGCCTCCATCTTGGCTGCCTCCTCCTGTCCAACCATGTGGCCTCTCTCCTCAGGAACAACATGGTCTCTCCTCTTCAAAATGGCCTCCTAGCTCCTCCTTTTAAAACCTTTCAGTGGGACAGTCCCCTGCTCCAGTACACATTAGCATAACCAAGCCCCTTCCCAAGCATAAAGGTAATCAGCCACCCCACATGGGCAGCGCCATTTTTAATTAAAAGTGAGCAAAACCAAATAACACAAATTCTACAAACTTATTTGCCCAACAGAGCTCTGGGAAAAACTCAAACATACCAAGGATTAAGTACAAAATGGATTAAGAAGTACAAATTGGTTGTCACAGAATAATCATGGGGATGTAAAGTACAGCATAGGAAAAATAGTCAATAATACTCTAATAACTAAGTATGGTATCAGATTGGGTACAAAACTTACCAGAATAATCACTTAGTAAGTTGTATAATGTCTAATCACTGGTTGCAGACCTGAAACTAATATATTTTATGTCAGCTACAATTTTTAAATAAAAAATAACTTAAAAAATAAAAATTTTAAAAATAAAATATAAAAAATGAATCACTCCACAGTTACTCTCCTTTCTGAAAGCTCACCTGTGAAACCATCACCTCTCACAACCACAATTCTGAGTTATTCCATGCCTCTCATTGGAGTGTTTCCTTGAGCTAAGGCAATTTGTTCTATATAGTTTAAAGGAACTTGGAAAAGAACCTAATGGGAGTTCTGTCATACAAGAGCAAAGAAGGTTGTATCTCTCCACAAAGGTCTAGAGCAGTGGTTCTGAACCTGGGTTCTATCGAACCCTAGGGGTTCGATGAGTCAGTCTCAGGGGTTCGGAGAAGCCTCTGCTGCGGAGGCCAGAATAAAGCAATACTGTAATTTGTTGTGAGTTCATGCACTTTGTTGGTTTTGTTCTTTGAGCAAGGTGATGTTCATGCACGCCTCATTTTGTGCATCAGTAAGAAAACATATACCTATGTCTTGAATTTGGAAAAGAAAATCATATTTTATTTATCACTAAAGAAGGGTTCGGTGAATGTGCATATGAAACTAGTGGGTTTGGTAACTCAAAAAAAGTTAAGGACCACTGGTCTAGAGTATCAAAAAGAGATGTGGAGAAAAGGGAAGATATGTAGAAATAGGAGTTGGAAATTGAATACCAAGAAAAAGAAGTAAGGAAAATACTGCAAATGAAAAAAAAAAATTGAAAACATGCACAAATTGAGATAGCCCAGGATATGAGTCATAAGAGACTTGGTTAAAAAAATTAAAAAAAATTAAAAAGACAACTACCAAAAGAAATAAAGATGGCTTTGCTATTTTTGTCATTGTTGTTCTCTTACAGACATAAGTTTATAGTTACTAAATAAGGCAAAAGAGTTGTTATAATGTATTGTATATGAAGAAAACAAAAATATGGTAGTCTAAGGATATATGCAAGTCAGATTAAAATATTCAGGATGCAAAATAAAGCATACCTTACATTTGTTTCTAAAGGTATCACATAGAGCAGCTAAGAAGATTTCTTTAAAAATGCTTTTCTTCTCTTCACCAGCTTATTCATAGTGTATTTCCCCACACATCCTGATGTTAATAGCACATAAATCAAACCTTCTATAAAAATTAGCAATAAAAAATGTGTGAGCAGAGAAGTTTCCTGATATTGGCAAGACTCCCATTCACATATACTGTTGGGTCTGATCCATTAACATTTTTTAATTGAATTTATTGGGGTGACATTGGTTAATAAAATTATATAGGTTTCAGGTGTACTATTCTATAATACATCACCTGCTGATCCACTAATATTAAGAAACCAATTTTTCTAGTTCAGTAATGAAGAAGCTGCTACAAGCCTTAATTTAAATGTACTAATATGCTCTCTGTAAGAAGCAAGATGACTCCAACAAATTACTTCAGAATTGTCACATGAGACATGCTACAAAATGTGTGACTACTAATTTGCTAAATGACTGTGCTTGAAGTATCAGAAGATTTCAAAAACCTGGCTCAACATATCTGTGATCAGCAGCAGTGTAAGAGCTTGGGGAAAAATGTACCATTGCATGGGTATGACATCTGTAGTAGGGAAACTACCTCTTAGGAAAAGAAACTTGCATGTCATACAAGACACTTCACACCTCAGGAAGATCTAGTGCTGATCAACAATAAAGCAAATAAGGACTCTCCCCAAATAAATGAATAAAAACTCTTTGGAAGGCACAAGCTTCAGATCACATAAAATAATCTTAGCTTTAGAAACATCAAAAGGAGTGGTTTGAAAGACAAGGTAGAAAATATATCCAATCATAGCAGCAAAAAGAAAAATAATAATTGTTAAAAATGATAATACTTTAAGGGATCTTTGGGACAACATGAAATATAACATCCATATCATAGGCATACCAGAAGATGACAGAGAGCAAGGTATCGCAAACCTATTTGAGAAAATAATGACTGAAAACTTCCTTAACTGGTTGAGAAAAAAAGACACACAAATCCAGGAAGCCCAGAGAGTCCCAAATAAGATGAACCCAGAGACCCACACCAAGATACATCATAATTAAAATGACAGAGATTAACCTGACCAGGTGGTAGTGCAGTGAATAGAGCATCAACTTGGGATGCTGAGGACCCAGGTTCAAAGCAACAAGGTTGTGGGCTTGAGTGCAGGGTCTCCAGCTTGAGCATGGGGTTACTGGCTTGAGCATGGGGTTACTGGTTCAGCTGGAGCCCCTGATCAAGGCACATATGAGAAGCAATCAATGAATAACTAAGAGTGCCACAACTACAAGTGATGGCTCTCATCTCTCTCCCCTCCTGTCTCTCTTTCTCTCTCTCTCTCTCTCTCTCTCTCTCTCTCTCTCTCTCAAAAATAAATAACTAAAAATAAAATGGCAAAAGTTAAAGACAAAGAGAGAATCTTAAAAGCCATAAAGACATTTAGTTATATACAAAAGAGCTCACATAAGAAACATTTCAGAACAGAAAGGATTGGCAAGAAGTATTCAAAGTGCTAAAAAGCGAAGATTTATGGACTACTTTACTCAGCAAGGCTATCACTTAAAATTAAAGGATAAATAAAAAGATTCTCAGACAAGAAAAGTTAAAGGAATTTGTTATTACCAATACAAGAAATGTTAAAAAGGTCTGCTTTAAAAAGAAGAAGGAGGAGGAGGAGGAGAGGAAGAAACAAAACAGAGGAACATAGTTAAGAGAATAAAATGGCAATTAATACATACCTCTCAGTAATCATTTTAAATGTAAGTAGCTTAAATGCTCCAATCAAAAGGCATAGGGTAAATGAATGCATAAGAAAGTAAGACCCAGATATATGCTGTCTACAAGAGATCCACCTCAGAATGAAAATACTCAATGACAGTAAAGGGATGAAAAAATATATATCATGCAAATGGAAATTTTAAAAAACTGGAGTAGCAGTACTTTTAACTGACAAAATAGGCTAGAGTAAGAGACAGAGAAGGACACTACATAATGATAAAGGGAGAAATCCAACAAGAGAATACAACCCTTATAAATATTTATGCACCTAACATAGGAGCACCTAAATATGTAAAGCAAATATTTATGAGCATAAAAGGAGAGATCAACAGTAATACAGTTATACCAGAGGATTATAACAATCCATTGACATCAGTAGATAGATCTTCCAGACAGAAAATCAACTAGGAAATGGTGGCCTTAAATGACAACTAGGTCAGATGGATTGATTTGATATCTTTAGAGCATTTCATCCCAAAATAACAGAATATGCATTATTTTCAAGTGCACATGGAACACTTTCTAGGATAGACCATATATTAGGACACAAGACAAGTCTCAATAAATTTAAGAAGACTGAAATCATATCAAGCATCTTCTCTGATCATAATGGTATAAAACTAGAAATTAGTTATAGGAATAAAATGGAAATATTTAAAGAGCTGAAATCTAATTAACACATTATTAAACAATGAATGGGTTAATGATGAGATAAAAAAAATCAAAATATACCTTAAAACAAATGAAAATGAGAAAACAACCCAAAATCTATGAGATATATTGAAAGCAGTCCAAATAGGGAAATTAATAATACTCCTATCCTATCTAAAGAAACAAAAAATCTCACCTGACCAGTAGTGGCACAGTGGATAGAGAAGGGGTCCCCAAACTACGGCCCACGGGCCACATGAGGCCCCCTAAGGCCATTTATCCGGCCCCCACCACACTTCCGGAAGGGACACCTCTTTCATTGGTGGTCAGTGAGAGGAGCACAGGATATATCTGCACCCATAGTTCCCATTGAAATACTGGTCAGTTTCTTTATTTAAATTTACTTATTCTTTATTTTAAATATTGTATTTGTTCCCGTTTTGTTTTTTTTACTTTAAAATAAGATATGTGCAGTGTGCATAGGGATTAGTTCTTATTTTTTTTTCATAGTTCCGCTCTCCAATGGTCTGAGGGACAGTAAACTGGCCCCCTATGTAAAATGTTTGGGGACCCCTGAAACAGAGCATCAACCTGAAACACTGAAGGCTCAGGTTTAAAACCCAGAGGTCACTGTTGAGTGCAGGCTCATTCAGCTTGAGCACGGGTCGCCAGTTTGAGCATGGGATCATTGACATGATCCAGTGGTCACTGGCTTGAGCCCAAAGGTCACTGGCTTGAAGCCGAAGGTCACTGGCTTGAGCCAAAGGTTAGGTTGCTGGCTTGAGCAAGGGGTCACTAGTTTTGGCTGGAGTTCCCCGACTCCCTGGTCAAGGTATGTATGAGAAGCAATTAATAAACAACTAAAGTGACTGACGCAGCTATGAGTTGATGCTTCTCATCTGTCTTCTTTTCTGTTTCTTCCTCTCTCTACCTCTTTCTCTCTCTCTCTCTCTCTCTCTCTCTCTCATTCTATCTCGCTCTCTCAATAAAAAAAAAAGAAAAGAAAAAAGAAACAAAAAACTTAAATAAATAATCTAACTTGATACTTAAAAGAACTTGAAAGTGAGAAGAAAAACACTAGTCAAGATCAGAGGAGAACTAAATGAAAGAGTCTTAAAAATGATACAAAAGATCAATGAAACCAAGAGTTAGGTCTTTGATAATATAAACAAGATTGAGAGAGAGAGAGAGAGAGGGAGAGAGAGAGAGAGCGAGAGAGTACTCAAATAAATAAAATCAGAAGTGAAAGAGGTGTAGTAACAACTGACACACAAAAACAAATACAAAGGATTCTAAAAAAAATTACAAACAACTACATGCCAATGAATTGAACAATCTGTACTAAATGCATAAATTCCTAGAAACATACAATCTTCCAAAACTGAATCAGAAAGAATCGGGGAATCTGAATAGATAGATTACAACTAGTAAAATTAAAGCAGTAATAAGGAAAAACTCACAACAAACAGGAGTCCTGGACCAGATACCATCACAGATAAATTTTACTAAACATTCAAAGAAGAACTAACACCTGTCCTTCTCAAACTATTCAAAAAAATTCAAAGGAGGGAAGACTCCCATTTTACAAGATTTATTTTACAAGGCCAGCATTTTTCTAATTCCAAAGCCAGATAAAAACACTACAAAGAAAGAAAATTATAGGCCAATATTCCTGATTAACATAGATATTAAAATATTCAACAAATATTAGCAAACTGGATCCAGAAATGCATTAAACAGATCATACACTGTGATCAAGTGGGACTTATTCCAGGGATCAAGTTTAGTACAATATCCACAAATCAATAAACGTGATACACCACAAAAACAAAATAAAAGCTAAAAACCTCATGATCATATCAACAGATGCAGAGAAAAGCATTTGATAAAATTCAGCATCTATTTATGATAAAAACTCATAACAAAGTGAGAATAAAGGGAAAATATCTCAACATAAAGGCCATATATGACAAATCCACAGCCAATATCATGCTCAATGGGCAAAAACTATGAGTTTCCTTTAAGATAGGCAACAAGACTAAGATAAGATGTCCACTTCACCACTCTTATTCAACACAGTATTGGAAGTCCTGTCCACAGCAATCAGACTAGAAGATAAAATAAAAGGTATCCAAATTTGAAAGGAAGAAGTAAAACTTATTAGGCATTGATACTGTATATAGAGAACCCTAAAGATTCCACCAAAAACTAACATAAATTCAGTTAAGCAGAAGGATACTAAAATAAATATTCAGAAATCAGTTGCATTTTTATACACCAATAATGAACTATGAGAAAGGGAAACTAAGAAAACAATCCCACACTCAATTGCTTTAAAAAGAATAAAATATCTAGAAATAAATTTGACCAAGACTGGAAAAGGCCTGTACTCAGAAAATTATAAGACATTGAAGAAGATGCAAATAAGTAGAAGTATATACCAAGCTCATAGATAGGAAGAATTAACATCATTAAAATGCCCACATTATCTAAAGCAGTCTATAGATTCAATGCAATTCTTATCATGAAACCAACAGCATATTTCACAGAACTAGAACAAATATTACAAAAATTTATATGGAAGCATAAATGACCTCAAATAGCAATAGCAATCTAGAGAAAGAAGAAGAAAGTTGGAGGAATCATACCACCTGATATCAAACTATACTATAAGGTCATAGTAATCAAAATAGCATGGTACTGGCATAAAACAGACATATAGATCAATGCAACAGAATAGAGAGCCCAGAAATAAAGCCACACCTTACTAGTCAATTAATATTTGACAAAGAAGGCAGAACATACAATGGGGTAAAGATAGTCTATCCAATAAGTGGTGTTAAGAATATTGAAGAGATATGTGGGAAAAAAAGAAACTTAGGCCACCTTCTTACACCATACACAAGAAGAAACTCAAAATGATTTAAAGACTTAAATGTTAGACTTGAAACCATAAAAATCATAGAAAAAAACATAGGCAGTAAAATCTCAGGCACCTCTTGTAGCAATATTTTTTCTGATACATCTCCTTTGGCAAGGGAAATAAAAGAAAAAATAAACAAATGGGACTATATCAAACTAAAAAGTTTTTGCACAACAAAGGAAACCGTCAGCAAAATGAAATGACAACTCACTGAATGGAGAACATATTTGCCAATGATACATCTGATAAGGAGTTAATATCCAAAATTTATAAAGAACTTATAAAACTTAACACAAAAGAAACAAACAACCTAATTAAAAAACGGGCAAAGTACCTGAGTAGATACTTCTCCAAAGAGGGCATACAGATGGCCAATAGACAATGAAGAGGTGCTCAATGTCACTAATCATTAGAAAAATGCAAATTAAAACTGCAGTGAGATATCACCTCACACCTGTTAGAATAGCTGTCATCAATAAATCAATAAACATTGTGTTGATGAGGATGTAGAGAAAAGGGAAGCCTGGTGCAGCCCCTGTGGAAAGCAGTATGGAGTTACCTCAAAAAATTAAAAATAGAATTGCATTATGGCCCAGTAATTCCACTTATGGGACTATATCCATAGAAACCCAAAACACTAATTTGAAAGAATATATGCATTCCTGTGTTCACTTCAGTGTTATTTATAATAGCCAAGATTTGGGAGCAGCTCAAATGTCCATCAGTAGATGAATGGATAAGAAAGCTGTGGTACATTTACACAATGGAATACTACTTAGCCATAAAAAAGAAGGGGCTAGGTGGAGGGGATAGAGGGATTGAGCAAATAAGGAAGAAAAAAAAGACAGAAAAACCTCATGAATACAAGGACCAGTGTGGTGATTTCTGGGGTAGGGGGTTGGGGAAAGGAAGGTATGGGAGGACAAATGGTAATGGAAGGAGACTTGACTTGGGGTAGTGAGCACACAACACAGTGTGCAGATGATGTGTTATAAAATTGTGCACCTGAAACCTGTATAACTTTGTTAACTAGTGTTCACTCCAATAAATTCAACAGAAAGGAAAAAATAAAAATAAAAAAATAAAAATGTCAAGGAGGAGGCACAGTAATTCCCTTTCTGCCAAATCTGACTCCCTGGGAGGGGCTCCCAGAGCAGTCTTCAAGTCTGTTGACTTGTTTTTTTCAAGCTGTTAATGTAACTTGCAGCTACATTGGTTTGTTTTGTTGTTGTGACATGGTCTCCATAGATGTGTGTTGAAATTGTGCCCAGCTGCACTGAAGCCAAGAACCATGCAATCTGAAGGTTGTGCAAGCAAGATTACAAGACTCCAAGGTATCCAGTGCCTGTACTGCTCTGCTCGTCTCTTCCGCTTATCTCGAAGCTTGGCTTGTCCAGCCTGGGCTACAGGATGCTGCTGCACTGGGACCCAATCCAAATAACAGTGTGTCTGTAAAGTCATGGTACACTTTTGACCGGTCACACGGTCAAAAACGCAACATGACTTTACGGGATACACTGTACTTGAAGAAAGTGGGTATATTTGCAGAGAAGGAACAGAAACTTATCTTCACATCAGGGCTTTATTTTCATGCATGTTTAGGAAATGGTCGATGATAACCAGGACCAATTTGGTGCCTGTTAATTTTCAATTTTCTCTCTTCCTTTCTATATAGATAGCCCAACTTGCTCATCATTATTTTTCCCAAGAGTCCATTAACCTCATGTTTTTTAATCCCCTATCCCCCTCAAGGAATAACTTGATCAGTTCATTTACACCAGACTTAGCAAATAAAAAAACAGGACATCCACTTAAATTTGAATTTCAGGTAAACAGCAAACTACTTTTTAGTATAACTATGTCCTATGCAACATTTGGGACACACTAATACTAAAATTATACTAAAATTATTGTTTACCTGAAATTCAAATTTAACTTGTTATCTTATATCTTATTTGGCAACCCTCTACTAAAAAGTAAATTACTTGTAATGTTTTTACCTTTCCTAAGGTTTTTAACTCAGGATCAAGGTACTCGTAGCTTAAAAGCTAATTAATGATTAGGACATTGTGGCAACAAACTAGAAGAAAAATATATACTGCTCACAAAAATAAGGAGATATTTCAAACTGAATATGAAGTGATAAAATATCCCTTAATTCCCTTAATGTTTGTGAGCAGTATATTAGGTAAGCAATCATTTATTATTCTTAGCCATAAGGAGTCACCTTTTTTTAAAATTGTAAAAAACTGTAACTGAGAAACAGAAATCATAGCTTCATTTATCACCCACTTGAAATTAAGTCTACTGATCAACATTTACTCAAGTCAGACAATGTGATTGTTCATGTTATTTGCTGTTCAATTCTTATAGATGGAGAAACTATGATTCAAAGATATAATAACTATCTGCCCCAGAATATCTTATTCCCACTGTGTCTTAAGTGGCTAGAGATGCAGTGGTGTTAGTTTAATATCTTAGGTCTCAACTCACATCAACACAGACTTTTCACATACTATGAGTGTTGACAAAACCAATTTTGAAATATACACTCTTCAAGTTTTCAGAAAACCTATATAGTTAGTGTCAGGGAAAGAGAATAAGTGCAAAAATAATGATTATTGATGAGACAATAGGGAGCAGAGTAGAGTGAAAAAAACTCGATATAAAAAAGTAAATGGGAATCAAAGAGGACATTTGGACTAACCCCAACTATTACCTAGAATTGTTGGTTACCCAGGGGTGTAAGTGAAAGATCTCTGGGAAGAACCCTGTAGATGATACTAAAGATGAGCTCATTTAACATCTATTCCAACCTCCTTCTAGCATGCCTTTCTATATATTACAGAGGCTAGTAAAGTAAAAACTGCTTTTTCTACAAGTCCTTCTAAATAGGGTGCTGTGTAGGATGTAGGCTCTGTCATAGTCACTTTCAGAATGTGAATTCAGACTGAGTGAAACAAGGAGGAAGGCTGGACATGAGGCATCATCTAGGCTGTTTCTTCAGTCCACAGACAGTTCTGTAGACCAGTGACTACCCCATCATTAACACATTTCAACCTAAGTCAGCTAGAGTGGGGTCTGTTCCACTAACTGATATAGGCAGTGACTTCTAAAATGTGTATTTCACTAGCCTAATGGTTCTCAACTGGAGAAAAATTTTCCCCTGCCCAGAGCACACATGGCAATGTCTGGAGATATTTTTGGTTGTCACAACTAGAATAGGGGGATACTATTGGCATCTAGTGGATTGAGGCCAGAGATGCTGCTCAACATTCTACAATGTACAGAACAGCCCCAACCCCACCACCACAGAGACCGATCCAGTTCAAAATGTCAATAGGGCCAAGATGGAGAAAACCTTCCCTAACCCAGAATCCAATTTGAAATTTTATCATCAAAAATTGATATTTTGCTTTAGAAAGTACCCTCTTTCACAATGCAGATAACCTTCAAACAATTACAAGTAAAGTTTTGCCCACAACCAGTATTGTATTAAGAACCATATCTCTTTATTCTAAGGATTACATAATTTTCAAATTTCTGAATTTCTGAAACCATGTCATGACCTAAAATTAAGGTGTGCTTTTAATGTGATGATATGTTTCTTGATTTTTTTAAATCAGAAAGCTGCTATTAAGTCCATAGCTTATCTTAGAACTGATTGCACCTGCAATCAAGGAAATAGGTATTTTAAACAAGTACTTCCCTGAGGGCAAACTTACCAAACTGCACGTGGGGAAGAATCACTAAATTTGGGCAGGGACACCACAGTCTCAACCCTAACTGTACAACAGAATAAATGCAGTTCTTTTTACTGGTTTGTGCATGATGCCCAGACACCAGTATTTTTTCAATGCTCTTTGTACCCAGGGTCAAAAACCAAAAACCTTGTAAAATTTGGACCCTTGAAGAAAGGGGACAAAAGAGATGCCACTATTAGGAAGGATGAAAAAAAGTGATGGCAGATAACCAGACAAACTTCAAAACCTCATTCTTCTGCCCAGGACCAGTCCTCGTTACTACTGCCAGACAATTTGCTAACACTCCAGTCTTATAGCTCTTGAGTAACTTTCACAAGCTCTCTGGGGCCCAAAGGAAATAACAACCAGAGAATTTAACTAGTAATGGAGCCTGACAAAAAAAAAAAAGAAGATGCTTTCATCTCCTCCAAAATTCAGCACATATTAAGAAGCAAGATGCATCGTACAAATACATTTCCTTTAACTTGCAAATATCTCATTCTCATATAAAGTCTAGCTCCTGCCTTGATTGAAGAAATGCTAGGTAAATACTGTATTGGCTAGATTGAATTTAGTCCACTGCCTAAAAGTGCTACTGACTTAAAATATATGGGGAAGAAGAAAATAAAAACTCTTTTAAAAGGAAGAGCAAAAATTCAAGAGATAACAGTAATGGCAGACAGAGGAACTTGCTCATCCCAATCACCTCTTTTCCCCAGCAGCAGAACAATATCTACACTGGTCCCAGTGAACATGGCCTCACAGATTTGCTAGCACTACTGCCAACCTAACATCCCTATTTCTTTTTTAAGTTTTTTTCTTAAAGTCAAATTGACACAATAAATTCTACAGTGTCCCCAACTGCCTCAAGATTGGGAGTATAGATTTCTAGAGACAGAGCCTGGATAAAATCCTAAAACCATGCTCTGTTAAAACCCAAAAAAAGCATGTTTGGGTGACAGGCCATTACAGAGCAGTTAATCTCAAACAAAAAAATCTGAAGCCTTAATCTATCTTTTTAGAAACAATCACTCTCCTTATTCCAGCAGAGTCAGTTTTCCCTTATTTTAAATTTATTTATTCAGAGACTTCTAAATATATGCTGGTCTGTTGAAACAGCCTCTCGGCCCAAGTACAATAAAAACATTAATTAAAACACATGATTAGAAACACCCAGCAGCAAGCCTGGAACAGCTTCAAATGAGCTCTGCCATTCAAGTGTCGGTCATAGAAGATAAAGCCACCTGCTGGTGACCTTTACTATATATACCCCCTGGCTTCCCCGTGGAATCCTGACCAGCTGATATTGAGGGAGGTGCCCTCTGCTGATACATGTCCATTTCCCAATTATTCCACTTCTCTCCTAACTCTTGATTTGGCACAGTCTGTACCTGCCTCTTTTTTCATTCTGCAATGGACTAACAAGAAATTCACAGAAACCCCAATTTTGGCAGAGATCTGGGCACAGGAACCTTACATGACCGTCAGGCCTTGGCAAGGCAGGACTAAAAGGCTGGGTGCCCTCTGCTGAAATGTGGCCTGCACTCTGTGGGCAGTGTAACTCTCCCAGAGGAGGTCTATCCTTGGTTCTGGCCCTGAACACTTTTGAATGCAGAAGCCACAACCAGATTAAAAGAATACACAATGTAAGAATCAAAGGAAGCCCGTGGAGAATAGCATAGATTTTAGATAGTGTAGATACTACAAATTGGGGGTAGGAAAGAGAGAACCCATCTTTAAAATGGATAATAAACCTTCACTCCCTGGTGACATATAAAATTCCCTAAATTCCATATTTGTTTACAGAGTTAATTAGGCATAAAAATTTTGA
Organism: Rhynchonycteris naso; assembly: GCA_037038555.1. Taxonomy (NCBI): domain Eukaryota; kingdom Metazoa; phylum Chordata; class Mammalia; order Chiroptera; family Emballonuridae; genus Rhynchonycteris; species Rhynchonycteris naso. Next base: position 180,063,981 of record CM072998.1, read on the forward strand.
GACTAGCACAGGCCTGTTGAGAAAATCTTGTTAAATGCAGACATATTCTGTCAAGGGCACATATCCAGTGAGGGTTGCCATCAGTGGGTAATATGACTTTATTCTAAGTTCTACCCTTTTCTTAAAGGTTCACAAGTAAAACAAAAGCAAAAGACCTTGGTTTCTGTCCTTTGTATAGGATTTTTTCACAAACCTCGCATCTTTGAAAAACGAGAGATTTGGAAGAAAACAATAGCAGATCAATGCTAGGTAGAAATAGTATTTCAGTAATAGTGGGAATATATTATTTGCTATTCCACAGTGTGTTATTCATTCCTTTTTTTTTTTCTTTAATGGCAAATCTGCCTATGTCTAAATATGAGTGGCTACCATCTAAGAATATAAAAAGGCTTTTTATCATGTATTTGACCCTAATTATATCTCTGGAACCCCTTTACAATCAGCCAGAGTGTTTTTCACAGTTTTACAATTTCACCAAATTGGCTGAATCTCATGTGCTGCCTGCTACTATATTCCAAAGTGCCAGGCTGGTACCCAAGAGGAAAAATAACATTTTCCTTCACTCTTAACCCACATTCTGACTTCTCATGCTGAATTCAACCCCCAGCTAATTAGTTCAAGAGCGAGCAACTTTAACCAAGATTTGGTATTACTTTCCTGTTTCTGAGAGCTGGGCTTTCCCCAAATGTGGCTCTCTTATTACCCTCTGCATTTTAAATAAGCCATTTTGAAGCATGGCTCTTGTTTTTTCTTTAATATATGCGCCCCTTGGGACTGCACTAAAGCTTGTGATGGCTCTCTGCCTGCAGTCAGGGCAACAGAATGTCTACAAGATCGGGCTTTGTCCTACAGTCAGCATCCATTGTGCAGCCACAGCTGAATATGGAAATTGCAATCAATTTTCTCAGTAATGCAGGGTGCAGGGTCCCTACTATTCTAACATAGAGGTTTGCACCTCACTTAGGTTCCTTCATTTTGTTTGTTTTAAACATGCTGGAACATTTCCATAATTGATGGTTCCTGGAACAAAGTATTCCACGGAAGTCAATTTTTCAGATAACTGAAGACTTCTTCATGTAAAAGTTTGATAGAAACTTTCTAAAATGTTAACTACTATAGTTCTTCTGGATCTCAAACAAGGCATTTTAAATGTATATAACTTTTTCTTGATGATTTTAGGGCCCTCTTTAAATTATCAGTTATTACATTGGGCTATAAAACAATAACAGATGCATGGAATTATTTGCCCCTACAGTAAATAAGTACCATGCTTTCTTGGTTACTTGTGAGAATTTTTATTTTTATTTCTGTCTCTTTCCATATGATCAAATTATCAGTGGTCACTTTTCAGTGATTTTCATGTCAGTCCCTAGAAGCAAACTTTGGGTTTATTGTTTTCAGCTGCCAGATGGCTGGAACTACAAATAAGTTTGCTGTAACAACATCTATATTGAACGTAAACCAGTTCTGGATTGTTCTGCAGTTTAGCTGTCTGACGTAAATGCATAAGCATTAGTGCATGAATGTGCAGATCTATTCTGGTTGCTCTTCATCAGCTCTTCATCTCTCTCTCACAGAAGAGCAATGACCAGATACTTCTGCTGGAATATTGTACAATCCAGTTCAGCAATCAGCTCTTCATCTCTCTCTCACAGAAGAGCAATGACCAGATACTTGTGCTGGAATATTGTACAATCCAGTTCAGCAATCAGCAATAATTTGTACACTCTGAGAGTTCTTTCCTTCTTGTTCTTGTCTTCTCTTCATCCCTCTGATTCCTGCTTTGAGCTATTTCAGTAAGCATTAAATCATCCACTATAAGAAAAAAATTCATAAGAGAAAAAGCAAAACTTTCTTTTTTTTATTTTTTAATTACAGTAGACATTCAATAGTATATTAGTTCCAGCATAGTGCTTAGACATTAATGTAACTTACAAAATGATCCCCCAACAAGTCTTTTAATCTATGTAATGAGAACTCTGATTACAGGGGGCAGAGGTTAAAGGGTTATTGAGAGAAGGATGCAAATACATCAAAATGAAAGATTTTACTTTTTAAATTTGCCTCTCATGAAAGTGGAAGCATGAAGCTGGTCTATAGTACTCATACAGGTACTTGCTGCTCTTATAAGTGGCAATCTCCCCCATTTATAATAGCTCAGCCTCTTTGACTAAAATCCCAACAACTATTTGAAATGCCTGTCCAAGAAGACCCAAGAAAAGATGAATCAAACTGTCGAAAGGGTCCTCCTTCAAAAGATGATAAAAGCTCTTATTCAACACCACATTACAGGACGTTGGCACTCATTGGCTTCCTGAGGACCATCCTTGTTTTGAAATTCAAATTCCTGCTTCCAAAGAACCTTCTCAGTCCTATGCAAATCAGAGCATTTGGTCACCCTACTAGGAAATAATCTTTCAATAGTTTCTCATGTTTTTATCTAGGTGATCAACTTTACCTTCTCAGCAAAAATTTTTATTTTTAGGTTTAGCATTTCTAAGAATTTAAAGACTCCTTCTCCTTTCCTCCTTCTGCCCAGGCAGTCTAGATATTCTCAGTAACATCTGTAGTGTCAGTCTCTTCTTTGGACTTTATCTCCTGTTCCTGGACTTCCCATGATGTCTTAATGTCTCCACTTCAATGTGTGTCCCCATCTCCGGTTAATCTTTTCAAAAACCTGTTTTGAACAAGGTTCAGCTGAAGCTCCATTTTCTCCCCAAAGTCTGATATCTTCCCTGGCAGGAAGGGAAGCATGACTAGGAAAGGAGTGGGCAGAGGTTTTAACTGCTCAATGCTGGTAGAAGTGCTGTAGGGCCAGTGCAGGCTATCACTTCCCAGAAGCTACTAAGAAACAAAATTAAGACAAGTTGCAGAAGGGAGAGACAGACAAAGCACAGAGGTCAGTAATACAGAAAAGACTATCAGAGAGTCAATCACCAAGCCAACGAGACCTAACTACAGACAGAAAACCCAGTGTCCATGGGTTATCCAACAGCCAGGATGTGATGGACTCAGCACACTAGCAGGAAGAGGGTCATACAAAGCTAATCCTTAGGAGGAGAGTAGACTTTGCCCTGTAGCTAGTTCAAGGTAAGGCTGGCTACATGAGAAGAGAAAGGGAATGGCAGTAGTAGGAACTGCCTGTGCCATGCTTTCTGCAGTTAGCAGGTTGTAATTTAGAAAAGTTGTTATGTATGCATCCCTTAAATGTAAACACTACATATTAAAACTCTCTGTACTCCCCGTACATAGCAAACTATGTAGACAATAAATATTTGATTTAAATAATAAAATGTGCTAAAGGCCATGTGCATAGAAAACCATGAGAGGGTTACAACAACTCCACTTCTTTTCAGGAAGTCTGGAAGCCATCTGCTGGTTTGGGTTTAAGACGCACTAATCAGCAAATACAGAAGAGACACCAATCTTCCCTTTCCTCTCTTTAAAACTTCAGAGACAGCATTAACTCTACTTCTTTGTATCTTAGTTAATACCCTAAGCACACATAGGCCCAAAAAAATTTAATTAAATAGCAAAACAAGATAAATACCTTTCACCAATACTACAAACCAAGGTCCAAACCCAAAATATCCTCATGTTTCCCTACTATAGTGTTTATTAGTACTTGAAGTTCAATCATAGGGAATGAAAAATTGACCTAGTTCTGTTTCTTAACATGAGAGTTCTCAGCACACATGCTAAATCACTTCTTGAGTAAATGCCATGGTGTGTTCATGCTGAGAATCCCTTTTAAATGGTCAAGTCTTAAAAAGACTTTGCTAAGAATATATTTTTCATTCAATAATGTTTAGGGAAAAAATCCAAGTTAAAATGAAGGCTTATTATGTTAGCTTTATAAATGCAATCACCTTCTTTATTCACTGATTTATGAAGTCCCTTGAGTAAAGGGGGGGAGGGGAGTGATAGTTAAGATTTATAAATAATGTACTATTTGAAATGCTTCAAGCGAGAGCCTTATTTTAAGTGCCAAAGTAAACACCTGAAACTATAAAAGAGGGCTGCTGTATTTTGTTTTCTATCAAACAAAAAAGTGTCAGTTGTAATTTTCGAGAGTCTCTGGAGGAACTAAAAGGACTTCAAAATGAATCTTTGATAGGAACTTATACGAGATATCCAATGCTGAAAATACTATTCACCTAAAGAAAGTGAGTACTCTGAATTATTTTAATTAAATGAGAGGAGAGGTGTCAGAGACAGTCTCCCACATCTCCCTGACCAGGATCCACCCAGCAAGCCCCCGGTTGGGATCCATCAAGCAAGCCCCTATGGGGTAATGCTCTGCCCATCTGGGGTTTTGCTCCATTGTTCAGCAATCGAGCTATTCTTAGCATCTGAGGCAGAGGCCAGGGGCCATCCTCAGCACCTGGGGCCAACTCACTCCAATCAAATAATGGCTGCAGGAGGGGAAGAGAGAGAGAGAAGCGAGAGGGAGAGGAGTGGAGAAGCTGATGGTCACTTCTGTGTGTCCTGACCAGAATCAAACCCAGGACATCCACACACCAAGTTGACACTGTACCACTGAGCCAACCTGCCAGGGCCAGTACCCTGAATTTAATAAATCATCTAAACCAGGATTTCTCAGACTTACAGCTAAACAATCCATAATGTTTTATCTCTTCTATAAAATACTTATGTTTACTTAGTTAATTGTAAAAGTTACTAACTGACATTTTAAACCACAAAATTTTTTGTTATGGTGGGCCGTTCTGTACATAGTAGAATAAAGCAGCAACCCTGGCCTCAGCCTACTTAGATGCCCATAGCAACACCCCTGACCACCAGTTGTGATAACCCAAAATGTTCCAGACATGATCAAACGTCCCCTGGAAGGCAAAACCATCCCCAGTAGAGCACCACTGATTTAAACTAAAAAAACTTTTCTTTAAGTGAAGGATCTGAAACAACAGACCTGGAAGTGCACAGCAAAGAATCAGTGAGGCCCAGGGAACATGGTACTAAACAAGAAAATCAACACAGATAAGAGATAGAAATAATGCACAGCACTAAACATGCCTGAAAAATGGAGCCATGATATCTAACCTGAAAGAACAATGGTATACCAAAGAAAACCAGAAAGGCCAGCATCAGTGAAATATTTGAAAAACATTTTTCTTACATTTCTATCTTTTAAAAAAAAATCTATCTGGATGAAAAAATTCAATCAGTTTCACTCAGAAAGAGTCTGCAAAGAATGACAGCTCCCTTCCCCACCCCCATCCCCACCCCACCCTCCAAAAAACCCCACAAAACTGTACTTATCAAGTATTTATCATTTTAAAAACATAAGATTTTACAGGCTTCCAAGGAGTCAGTACTAGTTTGGAAAGCTATTGATATTTTTATTTATTCATCTCTAAATGTAAAGATTGCTTAGAACTCTCTGTATCCCCTACACTTAGGAATATAGGTACTCAATAATATTTTATTTGAATGATAATAAAATGTGTCTTTATGTCTTAAAAGGTATTAACAAAAGTTTTGGAAATGTGGTAATATGAATGATTTTGGAAATCTTATCTGGAAATAGAAAGAGCTATGTGGAAAAACCCAGACAAAGTTCAGCAGAAATAGAGTAGGAAAAGCAAAGATTGGAGGATTGGAAAGACCTGAGTTAAAACCTAGCCACATTGGTCCTGGATATGTGACTTTGGTTTTGTGTCTATTGTACTCTATAGAATTAGTACAATAATCCTACTTCAGAAGGACAGTTAAGATAATAAATAAACTATAATACACACAGTAAGAAAAATAAATCCACTTTCTTGAACTTCTCCAAAAGAAATGAAATTCTGAGTTAAATTTTCTCTTTGAATAAGAAAGAGAAAAATCTCAAATTCTTAAAGACCTGAAACAAAGTGTCAACCGAGTCCCACACCAACAATGATAATGCAGAAATCATCAAGAAGTGGATAAAAGATGACAGACACTTGAGAAAAAGTCAATACACTATTAATAGATTACTGTCAATATAAAGTCAATTAGTAAATTTGGTAATCCTTTATGGAAACTCTAACGTATGAACAGCAAATTACAACTAAACAACACATAATGTCTTATCTTTTTAATAAAGTATTTATGTTTAGTTAAATTAGAAGTTATTAATTTTTTTAAAAAACAGCTATGTTAATGTTTTTTATAAAAAGATTCAGCTGAAATGCATAATTAAAATGATCTTCCAGCTTTGTTTTAATTTTCATTTATTAATTGACTTTAGAGAGAAAGAAATAACAACGCTACTCATTTATTTATGCACTCATTGATTGATTCTTTTTCTAACTTTTTAATTTATTTTAGAGAGAGAGGAAGGAAGAGAGAGAAAGAGAGAAACATCAATTTGTTGTTCCACCCATTTATGCATTCATTGGTTGTTTCTTATATGTGCCCTGACCAGGGATCAAACCCTCAACCTTGGGCTATAGAGTGATACTCAAACCAACTGAGCTACTCAGCCAGGACCCACCAGCTTTATTTTTAAAAGCTTTTAAATTGAATGTTCTTTCTGGGGTCATGCAAACATTCTATTTTTAATTCAAGTGTTGGTTACACAGGTATACACATTGGTCATAACTAATTAATTATTCACTTAAGATCTTGAACTTCACTATATCTGAAAAAATATATATATACATATACATACCCATTTGTGAATATACTGTGTATGTATGTGTCTGCTTATATATGTATATATACTTATATATATAAAACTTTTTAAGTTTTTGAAAAATATAACTGTAAAATATTTGTGATCCAGATCTTTTTTCGGTACCTCAAATGGGTCTATTTTTATAAACCAATTTCAATTGTCAAAGATATAAATTAATAAAGTCAAAAATAAAGAACATTAGTTAGTTTACAAAAATAAAATAAAAATAATCACAATAGCCTTAAATCCCAAGACCACCAGTTATATTTAAAGATAGCATTTACTTTTTTTTTTTTTTTTAGAGAGAGAGGGACAACATATAGGAAGGGAGAGAAATGAGAAGCATCAATTCATAATTGTGGCACCTTAGTTGTTCATTGATTGCTTTCTCATGTATGCCTTGACCAGGGAGCTCCAGCTGAGCCAGTGGCCCCTTGCTCAAGTCAGTGACCCTGGGGTCATGTCTATAATCCCACACTCAAGTCAGTAACCTTGGGGTTTTGAACCTGGCTCCTCAGTGTCCTAGACCAATGCTCTATCCACTGCACTACCCTCTGGTCAAGTGATACAATTTACTTTTCAGTTTTCCTATTGTTGTTTTATTTTTAATTGTTGTCTGCAAGAGAAACACTTACAACTAAGTGGTATTAATTGTGGTTCTCATATATTGGGAAGTTAGATTAAAAACCATTTGAGTTAAGGTGGGAAATGCATTAAGGCATATACAAACTATTTGAAAAACAATTCTAGATACCTTATAGGCTGGAATAAATCTTTCAACTCTAAGTTACCAAGTGGTCAAAGGTCTATCATTTCTGTGTGACATAAGAGAAACATAGGTTATTATCCTGGTAGTCAATGAAGATGATATCTTAGTGCATATTATTTATAGAAATAAATATTCTTATTATATAGTGAAAATATAGACTAACAATGAGACCTAGTAATACTGCATATACCTGAAACTACATAGCAAACACATACATAAAAAAAGTTTTGACCAAAAAAGCAAGAAGAAATTGAAATAAAATTATAGCTACCAGGCCAATACTCAAATAAATTAGTTTTTTATTTAAAAAATAAATGACCAAGGTAATGATAATGAATGTGACATCAGTCATATTTAACAATTAAAAATTAAATATTAATTCATGTTTCTGAACTTTCTTTTCAAGAGTTTCAGAGAAGAAACAAACTTAAACAAATTTTCAAATAAAAGTTTTAAAATTTCAAAGATGCAAATAAAATTTAAAAATAACAGAATTGAAAAGACAAATAGTTGGCTGCTTGAAAACAGCCTTTCCAGTCACCTCATCAGCCTTATTGTGTCCTGCCCCAATAATGACAAGGGACCACAAACACTGAACTCTTTTCAATGCCTACTCTTAAAAACAAATAGCTAATAATTGCCAGATAGTTGAAGAAAAGTTTTAATAAATAAGAGTCCAAGGCCAATTCTGAGAAAAAAATAACTTTTGGCATTAAACTTTGTGAGGGTAAAATAAAGTCATTTCCAGACATAATCATGCAAATTCCTAGGCACTTTTTCTTTGGAAGCTAAGGAATATGCTCCACTAAAATGATGGAGTAAACCAGGAAAAGAGGAAATTCAGCACCGTTGAGAGAATTCCTTGAGAAATTCTCAAAATGGTTTCAAAACAAATCCTGGTAGACAGTATAATAAGTGTAAAAAACAACTAATCCTGAATGAATGAAAAGAGAAGAAAAAGGTAACAGGATAGGTTTCACTAGGAAAGAAATAACATAAAATTGCAGATTAACTTACAGATTTTATCATGTAAAATACATTATTGAGAGCCACTTTATAGAAAAGATAAGTCATAATCAAAATATATAAAAAGCAAGTGAAACAATGAAATAATTATTAGCTCCAAAGACACTTAGAAACTGCATAAGAAATGCAATTATGGTATAAATTATATGTACATACACTACATACATACATGTTTTAGTATGTTTAAAATTTATATAGTATATCTACACTAAATATAATATATTTAACAGTTTATACTATAAACTTATAAACTATATATTATAAACTATATACTGTATATAGTTTATAATACTATATACTATATATAGTTTATAATACTATATACTATATATAGTTTATATACTATATATGTATATAAACTATATACATGTATTTGACTAAATATAGTATATGTAGTATAATCTATATACATAATATATGAAATATAAACTATATACATAGCATATATACTATAGCAGTATGATTACATATACAGTATAAACTATATATATATATATTTATCAGATATATACACAAATTATATACACATAACTACAAAACAAGTGTAATAAATTAGTGAATAAGGATTCAACCAAAAACTGTGATTCTACTATTCTGGAAGAAATAGAATGGGAAAAGGAGTTGTAAGTAAGTCAAAATAAATAATGTCTAAAAATGCTGAATCAAACAATAACAGCATGTGCACAGTATTTTGAGATGAGAAGTCAATACTGGATAAACAGCTTAAGATTTTGAAAATGGCTCTCAGGAAGGCACAGGCAGCCAGAAGAATGAGAGGCAATGCAGGATGACAGAATTAAAGAATATTAGTTTTTAGCTAAGCTTTTAAACATTATTTGACTTTAAAACTGCATGCTCAGAGGGAAGGAAGATGGCGACGGAGTAGGCGAACATACCAACTTCCAACTCCCAGAACCAAAGTGGATTATAACTCAATTTTAAGAACCATCATCTGGATAAACCAACTTTGAACTAAACTAAGTGGACTCTTCAACCAAGGAACACAGAAGAAGCCACATTGAGACTGGTAGGAATAGCAAAAACGCGAAAGGGCTGCCCAGCTCCCCGGAGCAAACGGCAGCCCAGAAAGACCCGCGTGGCGGGAGGAAAGTTTGGTGGAGAGGGAGGGACCTGGGTCCCAGGAACCAAGCCCCAGCCTGCAGTCCCATAGCCTAGAAGAGGCGTTTGGCAGTTTTGAGCTGGGAAACAAGTGAGGGAGCTCCCAGGCCTACAGTGTGGAGTATTAGATCCCTTCCTACTCTGCTGAGGATTGCTAAAGGGCTTGGGGCAGCAGGACGCTGAAACGCGATTCTGTCGGCGTGGGCAGAGGCCAAGCCGGTGTGAGCTCAGTCTAGCCCAGCAGGGTCAGAGGGGATGCGCGAAACGCTCCAGAAGCTGCGGACCCGCCTGTAAGGCCACCTGCAGGGAGAAAGCGGGAGGCCAGGAACGGGCAGAAATCTGCTCTGCGACCCTGCGCAAGCTGGCCCTGACCACGGGGACCGGGCTACGACCAGGGACGGGCGGGGGCTCGCGGCTGAGCTCATGCTACCAGCCCCGCCCAGCTGGAGAAACCGCAGTTTGCCATTATACGTGCGTGAGCGGGCTCCGAACACGGGAACGGGGTAGACCCCGAAACAAGTTCAATATTCACAAGTCAATCAATGTGATTCATCACATAAACAAAAGAAAGGACAAAAATCACATGATAATTTCAATAGATGCAGAAAAGGCATTTGATAAAATCCAGCACCCATTCATGCTCAAAACTCTCAGTAAAGTGGGAATACAGGGATCATTCCTTAACATGATAAAGGCAATCTACGACAAACCCACAGCAAACATCATACTAAATGGACAAAAATTAAAAGCAATCCCCTTAAGATCAGGAACCAGGCAGGGATGCCCCCTTTCACCACTCTTATTCAACATAGTTCTGGAAGTTCTAGCTACAGCAATCAGACAAGAAGAAGAAATAAAAGGCATCCAAATTAGAAAAGAAGAAGTAAAACTGTCACTATTTGCAGATGATATGATATTGTATATTGAAAACCCTAAAGTCTCAGTCAAAAAACTACTGGACCTGATAAATGAATTCAGCAAGGTGGCAGGATATAAAATTAATACTCAGAAATCAGAGGCATTTCTATACACCAACAATGAAATATCAGCAAAAGAAATTAAGGAAACAATCCCCTTCACTATTGCAGCCAAAAAAATAAAGTACCTAGGAGTGAATTTAACCAAGGAGGTTAAGGACTTGTACTCAGAAAATTATAGAACATTGATAAAAGAAATCAAGGAAGATACAAACAAGTGGAAGCACATACCGTGCTCATGGCTAGGAAGAATAAACATCATTAAAATGTCTATATTACCCAAAGCAATTTATAAATTCAATGCAATACCAATTAAAATACCAATGACATACTTCAAAGATATAGAACACATATTCCAAAAATTTATATGGAACCAAAAAAGAACACGAATAGCCTCAGCAATCTTAAAAGAAAAAATAAAGCAGGAGGTATCACTCTTCCTGATATCAAGGTTTACTACAAGGCCATTATACTCAAGACAGCCTGGTACTGGCATAAGAACAGGCACATAGATCAATGGAACAGAACAGAGAACCCAGAAATAAACCCACAGCTTTATGGACAACTGATATTTGACAAAGGAGGAAAGAACATACAATGGAGTAAAGACAGCCTCTTTAACAAATGGTGTTGGGAAAATTGGACATCTACCTGCAAAAAAATGAAACTAGACCATCAACTTACACCATTCACAAAAACAAACTCAAAATGGATAAAAGACTTAAATGTAAGCCGTGAAACCATAAACATCTTAGAAGAAAACATAGGCAGCAAGCTCTCCGACATCTGTAGCAGCGGTATATTTGCCGATTTATCTTCATGGGCAACTGAAATAAAAGGCAAGATAAACAAATGGGACTATATCAAACTAAAAAGTTTTTGCACAGCTAAAGACAATAGGAACAGAATAAAAAGACAAACCACACAATGGGAGAACATATTTGACAGCACATCTGATTAGGGGTTAATAACTAAAATTTATAAAGAACTTATAAAAAGCAACACCAGGAAGACAAACAACCCAATCAAAAAATGGGCAAAAGAAATGAATAGAAATTTCTACAAAGAGGACATACAGATGGCCAATAGGCATGTGAAAAAATGCTCAACATCACTAATCATTAGAGAAATGCAAATTAAAACCACAATGAGATATCACCTCACACCAGTCAGAATGGCACTTATCAGCAAAACAACACAGAATAAGTGCTGGCGAGAATGTGGAGAAAAGGGAACCCTTCTGCACTGCAGGTGGGAATGCAGACTGGTGCAGCCACTGTGGAAAACAGTTTGGAGATTCCTCAGAAAATTAAAAATCGAACTGCCTTTTGACCCAGCTATCCCACTTTTAGGAATATACCCTAAGAACACCATAGCACTGTTCGAAAAGAAGAAATGCGCCCCCATGTTCGTGGCAGCATTGTTCACAATAGCGAAGATCTGGAACCAGCCCAAGTGTCCGTCAGAAGACGAGTGGATTAAAAAGCTATGGTACATATATACTATGGAATACTACTCAGCCATAAGAAACGATGATATCGGATCATTTATAACAAAATGGATGTACCTTGATAACATTATACGGAGTGAAATAAGTAAATCAGAAAAAAAGAAAAACTGAGAACAGCACGATTACATACATAGGTGGGACATGAAAGTGAGGGTATGAGACATGGACAAGAGAGTGGTGGTTATGGGATGGGGGGAGGGAGGGAAGAATGGGATAGGGAGGAGGGGAGGGACGCAGGGAAAACCAGATTGAAGGTGACAGAGGACAATTTGACTTTTGGTGATGGGTATGCAACACAATTGAATGATAAGATAACCTGGAGATGTTTTCATTGTACATATGTACCCTGATTTATTGATGTCACCCCATTAGAATTAATAATAATAAAATATATAATAAAAAAAAAACTCACCCTCATTGTTATTGTATTCAAGTTCAAGTTCAATTTAAGTGGCCATAGTAAGTACAAAAACACCAGTTGGTGGTTAGTAGGAAGAAACCCTGGTTGATGATGCTTTAGTTACAATTACTTTCTCACACCTTGTCCCATATGCTTCATGAGAGCTTGGATCACATGTTCCCAAAGGGATCGAGGACTTAGGTCACATCTACTGCTTTGGCAATTCTCACATTCCAGTATACACAGTAAATAATCCAAAATTTTAATTACAGGAACAAGAGGGCTTAGATAAAGCTATTTAATTGATGGGGATAGGAAGATGAAAATAAGTACGTATCTTATTCATAGGTATACCAAAAAGCTATCATTCATAAAATAACATCATTATAAGCGCACCCAAAGATAAATGTGCATGCTCACTACCCAGTAATCCAGAGGCAAAACAGACCCTCTGTTATATAACTCCTACTTTACCTTTCTTAATATTTGAGTAATTAACATTCAAAACAGTTGTTTTCTGGGCCACTCCACAAACAGTTTCCCAGAAGAAAGAAGCAAGCAATGAGGCATGAGCATGTGATAAACTTGGAAAGCAATGAATCTTAACAAATTTGCAGTTGTATTATTGAACTGTTAAGACTGCAGAGTTAAACGGAAAAGATTTCAGTGGATAAATGAGGTTTTATTACCTTTGCTTCATTAATTTTGTTTGTTGCAGCTGCTTGTTGCCATGAACACCAAAGTAATGACACTGCAGTTCACACTGAATATTTTTATTTGGAAAATAAGGTTTCACTTACATAGTTGAGGTTCATCAACCGCATGAACTGAGAGTGGGAGGTTTACACACACCAGAAATTTATTTGCTCAACTACTGATCTTGTTTGTTTTTCGATAAACTACAAAGTGGTATTTCTTCCATTTATAGAATCTTTTCATTGATTTCCTCAATGAATATTTGTTGAGTATCTACTTACTATGTGTTATGTGCAACTATGTACTATGTGCCCCGGGCTCTGAGCTAGGTGCTAAAAGTACAGCAGTACAGAACAGAATTGGGTTAGTTAGACAATAAAGCAATTAAATAAGCAATTATAATTGGATTATTTAAATGCTTGGAACACATATAATAGAAACACTCAACATATTCTTGGGTTCAGGAGCGAGGAGGGCCTAGTCAAGAAAGTTTCCTAAAGTGACATTGAGTGAAAAGTGAACTTGAAAGATGACTACAAGTTATCCATGCCAAGCAGAAGGAAGATGAGGCAAAAAGGCTGAGGAAGGCCAGCATCCAAAAATAGCAATGAGGAGCCCATTGCCGTAATGGACGGAGAAATGATGGTGGCCTGGACTTGGGTATGATAGCAGAGTTAGAGAAAAAGATTCTAAGAGCTATGGATCTGAGAGCTATTAAGAAGTTGGAATTGGTAGGATTTTTATGACTTACTAGATGTGAGAGATGAGGAAGAAAAAGTAATGAAACACAAATCCAGGTTTCTGGCTTAGACAACTGGGTGGACTCACTGAGCTAATGGCACACAGGAAGACAGCTTGAGGAGAGAGATAACACATTCCATTCCAAAAATGTTGACTTGGAGGTACTGTGTATGGCAGACATTTGATTAGAAATTTCTATTAGGCCTGACCTGGTGGTGGCGCAGTGGATAGAGCGTCAGACTGGGACGCAGAGGGCCCAGGTTCGAAACCCTGAGGTCGCCAGCTTGAGCATGAGCTCATCTGGTTTGAGCAAGGCTCACCAGCTTGAGCCCAAGGTTGCTGGCTTGAGCAAGGGGTTACCCGGTCTGCTGGAGCCCCCCCCCCCAGGCACATATTAGAAAGCAATCAATGTACAACTAAGGTGCTGCAACGAAGAATTGATGCTTCTCATCTCTTTTCCTTCCTGTCTGTCTGTCTTTATCTGTCCCTCTCTCTGTTTCTCTCTGTCACACACACACAAAAATATTATTAGGCAGTTAGAATATAGTCTGTGCTACAGATATGGATTTGGAAGTCATTACCTCACAGCATATAGGTTTAGATTAGATCATCCAGAGAAAGTCTATGGAGTGGGAAAAGTAGGGGCCAAAGGACAGGCCCATGGGGCCTGCTTTAGGAAACCACCCAGGAAAAGAGAGCAAGAAATAAGCCTGAGAAAGAACAAAAATTTAAAAAATTATTAAGTACCAAATGCTACAGAAAGGTCAATTTAATAAATATTATATGAGCATATTTACAATCCCAAATATAATATTTATTAATAGAATATTATAATAAATATTATATTTGGAATTGTAAAAAACTATCATTTTCATCCCAATAAATTAAAAACAAATTTTTAAAAACTATTAGTTTTCAATAGCCATTTCAGTGGAAAGAGGGGTAAAAACAAGGGTTATAGTACATTGAGCAGAGACCAACAGATGAAGAAATGTAACAGGCACGTGGAGACAACCCTTTTAAATAGCATGACGATGAAGAGAAGCAAGAATAAAAAATAGTAACCAAAATAATGCTGAATGCAAACTGTAATTATTAAAAAATTAAAATACACACAGTAACCAGAAGGAAAAGGGAGCTGAGGTTGAGGAGTCATTTGGCTGGTCTTGTTTGTTTGGTTTTTTAATTATATGAATGACTTGAGCATGTCTTTGTGCAAAAAGAGTGTACCATGGAGAAGAGGGTAATAGTATAGAAAAAGGGAAGGGGTGGTGTTATGAAGTTGATTCTCCAGGAAAAAACAGTAAATGGGATAAAGAAGTATGGAGCTCATCTTGAAAGGCTCCCCAGTATCATCTCCTGTCTTGTCCTGTCTTAGCCCCATGTCCATGTCCTGTCTTGTTCTAGCTCTGAAGGGAGCATTCAGCAAGGTAAAGACTGCCCCACTTCACTCCTAGAATCACTGACCAAGAGCTTTAAATCCCTGAACCAGTAGAATTTGGAAAGAATTGGTAGAGCTCTTATGCCTTAGAGCCAGACTCAGGCACTTCCACGGTGCCATCAATAGCAGACCTTCTTTCCATCCTCACCAATTCCTAAAGTGTAAGGTGACCAGATCACCTTTATCCTCCCTTCTCCCAGGGTCTCTCGTTGGGCAGAAAAGTTTCCTCTGTTTTTCCCATGTCTCCAGGGCACTAATACAAAGAGTGGGGCCGGAAAGTATGAAGAGAATACTGCCTTATATCACAGGTACCTGATTAGGCACATACACACACACACACAAACATTTGTGACATGGGTCTGGAATATATCCTGTTCCTCACTTTATTCTGAAACAGGCTTCCTAGCATACCCTGCTTTGCCTGGTTCCTTCACCATCACTATTCTGCAATTTAAAGTCATCTCTTATGCTAGTCCCCCACAAGAAGTTCCCTTTGCGCCTACAGTGCCACCTGAGAACTAGACTGCATTTACCTTACTCCTGTTTGACCTTCACAGCTCCTGCTCTTCTGGGTCCCCAATGTACATTAAAGTCAGGGTATGTAGCACCTCTAATGGGTTTCCAGGGCTGATAAGGAAGTTTGCAAGGCCTTGACTCTCAAAACACAAAATAAGGATCAAGTAAAATTACCTCCTTTTACTAGCCTAAAATCTGGATTATTACATGCTGTTTGTGTACGTAAGGAACTGAGACTTGATTAATTCTTGACTGGTATAAAGGAAATAATACTGAGTCAACCACAGTTCAGGTTTCCACTTGCCATTTAGTAATTCTGTGGATTTTGGAAAATCGCTCAAGTTCTCTGTCTTACTATTCTTATCTGCAAAATGGCAATGATTACAGTCAGTCATCATTTTGTGTTTATGATATTCTAAACATCATATGATGTGTTTATGATGTTCTAAACACTTTATGAATGACCTCATGTAATCTCACAACAACCTCATAAAGAAGGTTTTATTGTTAACAATTAATACCTGATGAGGGAACTGGGTAGCCTTATTCCAGAGCCTGCCCCATCAACCCCTGTGCTCTCCTGAGCTAATAGTACATTCCTCCCACTCTTAGGAATATAGAGAAGAGCCTGAAATATGAAATAATGTATGAGAAACATGATATATTACTGTTAATGGATACAGAGTTTTAGTGTTGCAAGGTAAGAGTTATAGAGATGGCTAAAGGTGATGGTTGCCCAACAATGTAAATACACTTACAATTACTGATCTATATACCTAATATGGTTAAAATTTATGTTATGTGTATTTACCACATTTAACTTTTTTTAATTTTTAAAAAAGAAAACACTTGGTAGATTATAAAGTGCCACATATATGCAAATTTTTAACAATTTTTTAATTCTTTTTCATTTATAAAGCAGTGGGTTCCCCAAAAGAGGATTTTATGTGACTCACTTAATCTTCTTCTGAATATCTAGAATAAGTGAGGAAAAGCTTAGTCCAAAATGGCAGTATTTCTACTTCAGCAGCCCCAAAAGCAGAATAGAAACGAGAATAAAAAAGTGGGTTGAGGTTTGCATGTCCTCTGGTGGTGCAGTGGATAAAGTATTGATCTGGAATGTTGAGGTTCCAGGTTTAAAATCCCTGGGCTTTCATTATCAAGGCATGTAGTAGAACCAACTACTATTAGTTGATGCTTCCTGCTCCTCCCCCACCTCTCCCTCTCTGAAAAAAAAAAAACCAATAAATAAAATCTTTTTTAAAAAAATTACTTTTAAACTTTTTTAAAAATACAAGTAGGTCAAGCTCGATTTTTACATGACAATCTAAAGGTTCCAACCCTGGCTGCAAATGCATTCTCTGGCTATATTCTACACTAAGAACAGAATATGCTTAGAGATTCCAAGATGGCAGGGGAGTAGGCAGAAGCACAGACTCCCAGCTCACACCACCAAACTGGATTACAAATTAGTTTAGGAGAAATCATCATGAAAAACCAACTTTGAACTAAAAGAACAGGTCTCAAAAGCCAAGGAGCAAAGAAGAATCCACACCGATCCTGGTAGGAAGTGTGGGGGCATGGTGGGGCTTCCCTGCTTCCAAGAATGAGGGGAGGCTGAAGCTCAGAGTCCAGAAGGGCTCTCATTACAAGGAGAGAGACCCTGAGAGATGGGGGCCTTCAGTCTCAGAACCGGAGACCCAGCCTAGAAATCCAGGGACTGGATGAGACAGACAGAAAGCATTGAGGGGGGATAAGAGCAAAGTACTGTGTGTGGGAAGTGGTGGGGGTGCCTTAAAGAAACAGAGCAGAAAATATCGCTCATAGTCACTTGCCTGGGGCCCTGGGGGTGAGGAGGGCTAAGAGGACTGACTTGTCTTCCACAAAGAAAGTGGGGAGAGCGAAACAGATGGTGACAGGCAGAGGAATGCCTGGGATGACCTGAGAAGCTGACTCATCCCTTCTGGAAGTGGCCATAGTTGGGGGAGGGGTTGATCCCTCCACATAGCACAAGCCTAAAGTGATTCTGGGTGGTCCACCTCCATAAAGCTCTCCAGCTCGAATCATTGTGAAATACACAGCCAAAAGCAGAAAGTGGGGTGGAGGGTCAGTAACTCAGGTCTCAGGATTAACCAGAGATACACCTCTTCCTACCGAAGCCCAGAACATGCCCTGCCCCCGGAGAGCAGCTGGTAGAACCCACCTTGAGATTCTCAGAGGTCACACCCACTGCATTCTTAGATACAGTTTCAAATAAGCCCCCAGCTGAGATCAGTAAACAAGCCTACCACTGAGTTAAGTAAATTGAAAACAAACAAATCAAGACTTCAAAGCAGCTCTACTAGGTAAGGAGACCACAATTGGAACAAGGCTGTAAGCCACACACAGAAACAATGGGAAGACAGAGAAACTTAAGTCATATGAATCAATAAGACAAACCCCAGAAAAATATGTGGATGAAACAAAAGAAATCAAATTGCTGGATGCAGAGTATAAAATAATGATAGGGTGCTTAAGGACAAATACTCAGGTAATCAAGGAAGATACCTACAATCAAGAAGGACACTACATAATGATAAAGGGAACAATTCAACAGGAAAATATAACTATTACAAATATATCTGCACCAAATATAGGAGCCCCGACATACATAAAGCAGACTTTGATGGATATAAAGGGCGAGATTAACAGCAATACTATCATAGTAGGGGATTTCAATACCCCTCTAACAACACTGGATAGATTCTCAAGAAAGAAAATTAATAAAGAAACAGCGAACTTAAAGGAAACACCAGATCAACTTGATTTAATAGATATCTTCAGAACTTTTCATCCTAAAACAGTAGAATATACATTCTTCTCAAGCGCTCATGGTACGTTTTCTAGGACAGACCACATGTTAGGACACAAAAATGGTCTTAATAAATTTAAAAAGATTGAAATCATATCAAGCATTTTCTCTGATCACAATGCCATGAAATTAGAAATTAACCACAAGAGAAAAACTGAAAAATACTCAAATATGTGGAAACGAAATAGCATGTTATTAAATAATGAATGGACTAACAATGAGATCAAAGAAGAAATAAAAAAGTTTCTACAAACAAATGATAATGAGCATACATCAACTCAAAAATTTATGGGACACAGCAAAAGCAGTTCTGAGAAGGAAGTTTATTGCACTACAGGCATATCATAAGAAGCTAGAAAAAGCTCAAATAAGCAACCTGAACCTGCATCTAAAAGAACTAGAAAAACAACAACAAATAAAACCAAACACAAGTAGAAGGAAGGAAATAATAAAGATCAGAGCAGAAATAAATGACATAGAGGCTAAGGAAACAATACAGAGGATCAATGAAACAAAAAGCTGGTTCTTTGAAAAGGTAAACAGGATTGATGAACCTTTAACTAGATTCACCAAGAAAAAAAGAGAGAGGACTCAAATAAATAAAATTAGAAAGGACAGTGGAGAAATAACAACTGACACAACAGAAATAAAAGCATTGTAAGAAAATACTATGAAGAACAATATGCCAAAATTAGACAATCTTGGTGAAATGGAAAATTTCTTGAATCATATAACCTTCCAAAAATCAATCTGGAAGAATCAGAACACCTAAACAGACCAATTACAACAAATGAGATCGAAACAGTTATCAAAAAACTCCCAAAAAAGAAAAGTCCAGGGCTTGATGGCTTCACAAGTGAATTCTATCAAAAATTCAAAGAAGAACTAACTCCTACCCTCCTCAAGTTATTTCAAAAAATTCAAGATGAAGGAAGACTTCCAAACTCCTTTTATGAGGCGAACATAATTCTAATCCCAAAACCGGGCAAAGACAACACAAAGAAAGAAAATTATAGGCCTATATCCCTGATGACTTTAGACGCTAAAATTTTCAACAAAATATTAGCCAACCGGATCCAGCAATATATGAAAAAAATCATACACCACGATCAAGTGGGATTTATTCCTGAGAGGCAAGGCTGGTGCAATATTCGCAAATCAATCAATGTGATTCATCACATAAAAAAAAGAACAAAAATCACATGATAATTTCAATAGATGCAGAAAAAGCATTTGATAAAATCCAGCACCCATTCATGCTCAAAACTCTCAGTAAAGTGGGAATACAGGGATCATTCCTTAACATGATAAAGGCCATCTACGAAAAACCCACAGCAAACATCATACTAAATGGACAAAAATTAAAAGCAATCCCCTTAAATTCAGGAACCAGGCAGGGATGCTCCCTTTCACCACTCTTATTCAACATAGTTCTGGAAGTCCTAGCTACAGCAATCAGACAAGAAGAAGAAATAAAAGGCATCCAAATTGGAAAAGAAGAAGTAAAACTGTCACTATTTGCAGATGATATGATATTGTATATTGAAAACCCTAAAGTCTCAGTCAAAAAACTACTGGACCTTATAAATGAATTCAGCAAGGTGGCAGAATATAAAATTAATACTCAGAAATCAGAGGCATTTCTATATACCAACAATGAACTGTCAGCAAAAGAAATTAAGGAAACAATCCCATTCACTATTGCAGCCAAAAAAAATAAAGTACCTAGGAGTAAATTTAACCAAGGAGGTTAAGGACTTGTACTCGGAAAATTATAGAACATTGACAAAAGAAATCAAGGAAGATACAAACAAGTGGAAGCATATACCATGCTCATGGCTAGGAAGAATAAAAATCATTAAAATGTCTATATTACCCAAAGCAATTTACAAATTCAATGCAATACCAATTAAAATACCAATGACAGAGAGGAGCAAGATGGCGACGGAGTAGGCGGACGTACCAACTTCCAACTCCCAGAACCAAAGTGGATTACAACTCAATTTTAAGAACCACCACCTGGATAAACCAACTTTGAACAAAACTAAGTGGACTCTTCAACCAAGGAACACAGAAGAAGCCACATTGAGACTGGTAGGAATAGCGAAAACGCGAAGAGGGCTGCCCAGCTCCCCGGAGCGAACGGCAGCCCGGAGAGACCTGAGTGGCGGGAGGAGAGTTTGGCGGAGAGGGAGGGACCTGGGTCCCAGGAACCAAGCCCCAGCCTCCAGTCCTAGAGCCTAGAAGAGGCGTTTGGACAGTATTGAGCTGTGAAACAAGTGAGGGAGCTCCCAGGCCTAAAGTGTGGAGTATTAGGTCCCTTCCTACTGTGCTGAGGGCTGCTTGGGGTTTTGGGGCGGCAGGACGCTGAAACGCGGTTCTGTCGGCGTGGGCAGAGGCCAACCCGGTGGGAGATCGGTCTAGCCCAGAGGGTCAGAGGGGACCGCGAAAGCAGTCCGGAAGCTGCGGGCCCGCCTTTAATCCCACTAACAGGGTCAAAGCGGGAGGCCAGGAACGGGCAGGCCCTGCGCAAGCCGACCCTGACCGCGGGGAGCGGGCTAGGACCAGGGACGGGCAGGGGCTGTGGCTGAGCTGACGCTACCAGTCCCCCACTCCCCTACCCCAACGCCCCCCCCTGGGCCGGAGAAACTGTGGTTGGCCAGTATACGTGCGCGAGCTGGCTCCGAGCGTGGGAACGGGGTAGACCCCGAGACAATTGGAGGCTCGCAGCTGAGCCCACGCTACTATCCGTGCCCGGCCGGAGAAACCCCGGATAGCATTCATACGTGCACAAGCGGGCTCAGAACGCGGGGGCGGGGTAGAGTCCGGGACGAGCGGAAGTACACAGCTCAGCGGAAGCCAGCAAACACGCCCACCCCAATAAACCTTGGTTTCCGACCCTGCGCAGAAGGGCCCTGGCCTCGAGGGCGGGGCTAAAGCTCCGGACGGGCAAAAGCTTACAGCTGAGAGCACGTCAAAAGCCCCGCCTAACCCGCGGAACTGTAGCGAGCAGGCTCCGACTGCTGGATCTGGGCGGAAGTCCGGAAATAGGCTGGGTCCGCAGCTGAGGAAAGGTGCTCACCTCTACCCTTGGTGCTAATCTTGTGGCTTCAGTGACAGCCCCTCCCACGGAGGAGAGGCAGAAATCATAGCAAAAGCCACAGTGGGCCGGCGCTGGCAAAGCTCATACCCAACCACCCTAGGCACTGGCAGAGGGGGTGGGGGGCCTGCAGATAGACCACACCTAGAGAACACAAAGGCAACACCTACTGGACTCCAGTGGCCACAACTTGCTTATACACAGAAAAAATGGGCAGGCAGAGGAATGCAACCCAAATGAATCAAGAGAAATCCCCAGAGAAGGAACTGAATGAACCAGATATAACCAAATTACCAGAGGCAGAATTTAGAATAATGATAGTTAGGATGTTCAAAGAAATTAGAGCAACAATGGATAGTCATTATGAACACCTAAATAAAGAGATAACAAGTATAAAAAATGAAATTGAAATAATAAAAAAGAATCAGACAGAAATGACAAATACAGTATCAGAACTGAAGACCACAATGGAAGGAATTAAAAGCAGGATGGATGACGCTGAGGATCGAATAATCGAGTTAGAGGACACAATAAACAAAGGCACAGAAGCAGAGAAGAAAAAGGAAAAGAGACTTAAAAAATGTGAGGAAACTCTAAGGGAGCTTTGTGACAACATGAAGAGAAACAACATTCGCATCATAGGGGTGCCTGAAGAAGAGGAGAGAGGACAGGAAATGGAAACTTTGTTCAATCAAATCATAGCAGAAAACTTTCCTAAATTAAAGCTGGGAAACACTCCACACATTCAAGAAGCACACAGAACTCCATTAAGGAGAAACCCAAAAAAATCTACACCAAGACACATCATAGTTAAAATACCAAAGCTAATGGATAAACAAAAAATTTTAAAAGCTGCTAGAGAAAAAAAGGCTATCACCTACAAAGGAGCCCCCATAAGGATGACATCGGACTTCTCAACAGAAACACTTGAGGCCAGAAGGGAATGGCAAGAAATAATCAAAGTAATGCAGAACAAGAACCTACAACCAAGACTACTTTATCCAGCAAGGCTAACATTTAAAATTGAAGGAGAAATAAAGAGCTTCCCAGAAAAAGAAAGCCTGAAGGAATTCATAAAAACCAAACCAATTCTGCAAGAGATACTAAGGGGCCTCTTGTGAACAGTTTAAAGGGAGGAATGAATAGAGCAAAAGAAGAATACAGCTTTAAAGAATAAAATGGCAATAAACAACTACATATCAATAATAACCTTAAATGTAAATGGATTAAATGATCCAATCAAAAGACATAGGGTAGCTGCATGGATAAAGAAACAGGACCCATACATATGCTGTCTACAAGAGACACACCTTAAAACAAAAGATGCTCATAGACTGAATGTAAAAGGATGGAAAAAAATATTTCATGCAAATGGAAATGAAAAAAAAGCAGGGGTAGCAATACTTATATCTGACAAAATGGACTTTAAAACAAAGGCTGTAGTAAGAGATAAAGGAGGGCACTACATAATGATAAAGGGAACAATTCAACAGGAAGATATAACTATTGTAAATATCTATGCACCAAATATAGGAGCCCCGACATACATAAAGCAGACTTTGATGAATATAAAGGGCGAGATTAACAGCAATACTATCATAGTAGGGGATTTCAATACCTCTCTAACAACACTGGATAGATCCTCAAGAAAGAAAATTAATAAAGAAACCGCAGAATTAAAGGAGACACTAGATCAACTTGATTTAATAAATATCTTCAGAACTTTTCACCCTAAAGCAGTAGAATATACATTCTTCTCAAGCGCTCATGGTACGTTTTCTAGGATAGACCACATGTTAGGACACAAAAATGGTCTCAATAAATTTAAGAAGATTGAAATCATATCAAGCATTTTCTCTGATCACAATGCCATGAAACTAGAAATTAACCAAAAAGAAAAAATGAAAAATACTCAAACACTTGGAAACTAAATAGCATGTTATTAAATAATGAATGGATTAACAATGAGATCAAAGAAGAAATAAAGAAGTTTTTAGAAACAAATGATAATGAGCATACATCAACTCAAAATTTATGGGACACAGCAAAAGCAGTTCTGAGAGGAAAGTTTATTGCACTACAGGCATATCATAAGAAGCTAGAAAAAGCTCAAATAAGCAACCTGACCCTGCATCTAAAAGAACTAGAAAAACAACAACAAATAAAACCCAAGACAAGTAGAAGGAAGGAAATAATAAAGGTCAGAGCAGAAATAAATGACATAGAGGCTAAGGAAACAATACAGAAGATCAATGAAACAAAAAGCTGGTTCTTTGAAAAGGTAAACAAGATTGATGAACCTTTAACTAGACTCACCAAGAAAAAAAGAGAGAGGACTCAAATAAATAAAATTAGAAAGGACAGTGGAGAAATAACAACTGACACAACAGAAATACAAAGCATTGTAAGAAAATACTATGAAGAACTATATGCCAAAAAATTAGACAATCTTGGTGAAATGGACAAATTTCTTGAATCATATAACCTTCCAAAAATCAATCTGGAAGAATCAGAACACCTAAACAGACCAATTACAGCAAATGAGATCGAAACAGTTATCAAAAAACTCCCCAAAAAGAAAAGTCCTGGGCCTGATGGCTTCACAAGTGAATTCTATCAAAAATTCAAAGAAGAACTAACTCCTATTCTCCTCAAGTTATTTCAAAAAATTCAAGAGGAAGGAAGACTTCCAAACTCCTTTTATGAGGCGAGCATAATTCTGATCCCAAAACCGGGCAAAGACAACACAAAGAAAGAAAATTATAGGCCTATATCCCTGATGAATTTAGACGCTAAAATTCTCAACAAAATATTAGCCAACCGGATCCAGCAATATATGAAAAAAATCATACACCACGATCAAGTGGGATTTATTCTGGAGCGGCAAGGCTGGTTCAATATTCGCAAATCAATCAATGTGATTCACCACATAAACAAAAGGAAGGACAAAAATCACATGATAATTTCAATAGATGCAGAAAAGGCATTTGATAAAATCCAGCACCCATTCATGCTCAAAACTCTCAGTAAAGTGGGAATACAGGGATCATTCCTTAACATGATAAAGGCCATCTACGATAAACCGACAGCAAACATCATACTAAATGGACAAAGATTAAAAGCAATCCCCTTAAGATCAGGAACCAGGCAGGGTTGCCCACTTTCACCACTCTTATTCAACATAGTTCTGGAAGTCCTAGCTACAGCAATCAGACAAGAAGAAGAAATAAAAGGCATCCAAATTGGAAAAGAAGAAGTAAAACTGTCATTATTTGCAGATGATATGATATTGTATATTGAAAACCCTAAAGTCTCAGTCAAAAAACTGCTGGACCTGATAAATGAATTCAGCAAGGTGGCAGGATATAAAATTAATACTCAGAAATCAGAGGCATTTCTATACACCAACAATGAAATATCAGCAAAAGAAATTAAGGAAACAATCCCCTTCACTATTGCAGCCAAAAAAATAAAGTACCTAGGAGTAAATTTAACCAAGGAGGTTAAGGACTTGTACTCGGAAAATTATAGAACATTGATAAAAGAAATCAAGGAAGATACAAACAAGTGGAAGCACATACCGTGCTCATGGCTAGGAAGAATAAACATCATTAAAATGTCTATACTACCCAAAGCGATTTATAAATTCAATGCAATACCAATTAAAATACCAATGACATACTTCAAAGATATAGAACACATATTCCAAAAATTTATATGGAACCAAAAAAGAACACGAATAGCCTCAGCAATCTTAAAAAGAAAAAATAAAGCAGGAGGCATCACTCTTCCGGATATCAAGGTTTACTACAAGGCCATTATACTCAAGACAGCCTGGTACTGGCATAAGAACAGGCACATAGATCAATGGAACAGAACAGAAGACCCAGAAATAAACCCACAGCTTTATGGACAACTGATATTTGACAAAGGAGGGAAGAACATACAATGGAGTAAAGACAGCCTCTTTAACAAATGGTGTTGGGAAAATTGGACATCTACCTGCAAAAAAATGAAACTAGACCATCAACTTACACCATTCACAAAAGCAAACTCAAAATGGATAAAAGACTTAAATGTAAGCCGTGAAACCATAAGCATCTTAGAAGAAAACATAGGCAGCAAGCTCTCCGACATCTGTAGCAGCGGTATATTTGCCGACTTATCTTCATGGGCAACTGAAATAAAAGGCAAGATAAACAAATGGGACTATATCAAACTAAAAAGTTTTTGCACAGCTAAAGACAATAGGAACAGAAAAAAAGACAAACCACACAATGGGAGAACATATTCGACAGCACATCTGATAAGGGGTTAATAACTAAAATTTATAAAGAACTTATAAAACTCAACACCAGGAAGACAAACAACCCAATCAAAAAATGGGCAAAAGAAATGAATAGAAATTTTTCCAAAGAGGACATACAGATGGCCAATAGGCATATGAAAAAATGCTCAACATCACTAATCATTAGAGAAATGCACATTAAAACCACAATGAGATATCACCTCACACCAGTCAGAATGGCACTCATCAGCAAAACAACACAGAATAAGTGCTGGCGAGGATGTGGAGAAAAGGGAACCCTTCTGCACTGCTGGTGGGAATGCAGACTGGTGCAGCCACTGTGGAAAACAGTTTGGAGATTCCTCAGAAAATTAAAAATTGAACTGCCTTTTGACCCAGCTATCCCACTTTTAGGAATATACCCTAAGAACACCATAGCACTGTTCGAAAAGAAGAAATGCGCCCCCATGTTCGTGGCAGCATTGTTCACAATAGGGAAGATCTGGAAACAGCCCAAGTGTCCGTCAGAAGACGAGTGGATTAAAAAGCTTTGGTACATATATACTATGGAATACTACTCGGCCATAAGAAACGATGACATCGGATCATTTATAACAAAATGGATGTACCTTGATAACATTATACGGAGTGAAATAAGTAAATCAGAAAAAAAGAAAGACTGAGAACAGCACGATTACATATATAGGTGGGACATGAAAGTGAGGGTATGAGACATGGACAAGAGAGTGGTGGTTATGGGATGGGGGGAGGGAGGGAAGAGTGAGATAGGGAGGAGGGGAGGGACACAGGGAAAACCAGATTGAAGGTGACAGAGGACAATTTGACTTTTGGTGATGGGTATGCAACACAATTGAATGATAAGATAACCTGGAGATGTTTTCATTGTACATATGTACCCTGATTTATTGATGTAACCCCATTAGAATTAATAATAATAAAATTTATATATATTAAAAAAAATAAAAAAGTATGATATCTCCACACAAATTATACGCTGCTTTCTGCTGCTATATACTTCTCCCCAGGAGAAGAGATGAAACCTTAGAGACGTATAATCTATTTCTCAACTTTTCAAGGACATTGAAATAAACCAGGTATAAGAATCTATCTATTCATTAAGTATAAGGTAGCATGAAAATAGCACAGGCCTAGGAGACACAGCCCTGAACTCCAGTCCTGGGCTGACCCTGGCAGCGAACTTAGCCTCCCCAAAGCTGTTTTCTCCCCTGTATAATATGAAGGTCAGACCAGTTCACACACAACACTATCTATGATTACTACCCAACTTGTTGGGGTATTTTTTTCTTTTTCGTTTTTTTTCTATTTTAAAAGCTGCTTTTTCTTCTCATTTTCCTGAGAAAATTATGGCTTGGGATAAGCAGCTGGCTAAGTTTCACTTGCAGAGCACTTCTGATCACACAGAAAAGCACGCTGCTCCCCTGGCAGAGAAATGTGTGATGGGTGATTTGCACCTTGCTGACTAAATATATATGACACTGGGGCTTGTATCGGTTCAGGACACTGAAGGATAGACATTCTCTTCCTTTCTGCTTAGGAGTGTTTTTGTTTGCATGTTTAGTTTGATGAAAAAACACATTTCTTCAGGTGTTCGGTCACAAACTAAGCGCGGCCCCACACAATTAAATCGTGTGCAGTAAAATTCAAACTGCAAAGTATAAACCCCCATGCATTTACACTGAACAAGCTGACTTGTCACCAGAGAGTTCCAAAGGTGAGGTAAAATGCAGGTGGCAAATGCCAGGCAGTCTACATATTCAACAACATATATATCTTTGAACTGTTCTTACCATGGCTGCAGGTTAAACTGAAGTCCCCTGCAAGTAAGGCTCTGGGTACCAAGCCTTACTAGGAAGATATCTAAGCTGCTTTTCATCTTCATCAACCCCATTCTGCAGTTCTCCTGGCCTCCCAGGAAATAGGGATATGGTGGAAGTGGCACAGGCAGTAGTAAGTCACTCCCTGCCCACGCTCAGAATTGTACACAGCCTCAGTGAGTGCCCAGATCTCAGTTTATAATACCATTCACTAATGAAGAGAACCAAGGTTCTCTGAGTAAATGACTGATTGTAGGACTGAGGCAGGAAACATACAAAAGGAGCCTATAGGATGTAAGGTACAGCATAGGAAACATAGTCAATAATATTGTAATAACTATGTATGGTGTCAGGTGGGTACCAGATTTATTGGGGTGATCACTCTGTAAGTTATATAAATGTCTAATCACTGGGTTATACACCTGACACTAATATAATATTGTACATCAACTAATTGAAAAATAAATTAAGGCCCTGGCCAGTGGCTCTGTGGATAGACGGCCAGGCGCAAAAAAAAAAAAAAAAAAAAAAAATACCAATGACATACTTCAAAGATATAGAACACATATTCCAAAAATTTATATGGAACCAAAAAAGAACACGAATAGCCTCAGCAATCTTAAAAAGAAAAAATAAAGCAGGAGGTATCACTCTTCCTGATATCAAGGTTTACTACAAGGCCATTATACTCAAGACAGCCTGGTACTGGCATAAGAACAGGCACATAGATCAATGAAACAGAACAGAGGACCCAGAAATAAACCCACAGCTTTATGGACAACTGATATTTGACAAAGGAGGGAAGAACATACAATGGAGTAAAGACAGCCTCTTTAACAAATGGTGTTGGGAAAATTGGACATCTACCTGCAAAAAAATGAAACTAGACCATCAACTTACACCATTCACAAAAACAAACTCAAAATGGATAAAAGACTTAAATGTGAGCCGTGAAGCCATAATCATCTCAATAGAAAACATAGGCAGCAATCTCTCCAACATCTGCAGCAGCAGTATATTTGCCGATTTATCTCCACGGGCAAAGGAAATAAAAGGCAAGATAAACAAATGGGACTATATCAAACTAAAAAGTTTTTTCACAGCTAAAGACAATAAGAACAGAATAAAAAGACAAACCACACAATGGGAGAACATATTCGACAGCACATCTGATAAGGGGTTAATCACTAAAATTTATAAAGAACTTATAAAACTCAACACCAGGAAGACAAACATCCCAATCAAAAAATGTGCAATAGAAATGAATAGAAATTTCTCCAAAGAGGACATACAGATGGCCAATAGGCATATGAAAAAACGCTCAACATCACTAATCATTAGAGAAATGCAAATTAAAACCACAATGAGATATCACCTCACACCAGTCAGAATGGCACTCATCAGCAAAACAACACACAATAAGTGCTGGCAAGGATGTGGAGAAAAGGGAACACTTCTGCACTGCTGGTTGGAATGCAGACTGGTACAGCCACTGTGGAAAACTGTTTGCAGATTCCTCAGAAAATTAAAAATCGAACTGCCTTTTGACCCAGCTATCCCACTTTTAGGAATATACCCTAAGAACACCATAGCACTGTTCGAAAAGAAGAAATGCGCCCCCATGTTTGTGGCAGCATTGTTCACAATAGCGAAGATCTAGAACCAGCCCAAGTGTCCGTCAGAAGACGAGTGGATTAAAAATCTTTGGTACATATATACTGTGGAATACTACTCAGCCATAAGAAATGATGACATCGGATCATTTATAACAAAATGGATGTACCTTGATAACATTATACGGAGTGAAATAAGTTAATCAGAAAAAAAGAAAAACTGAGAACAGCATGATTTCATACATAGGTGGGACATAAAGTGAGAATATGAGACATGGTCAAGAGAGTGGTGGTTATGGGATGGGGGGAGGGAGGGAAGAGTGGAATAGGGAGGTGGGGAGGGACATAGGGAAAACCAGATAGAAGGTGACAGAG
Organism: Rhynchonycteris naso; assembly: GCA_037038555.1. Lineage (NCBI taxonomy): Eukaryota > Metazoa > Chordata > Mammalia > Chiroptera > Emballonuridae > Rhynchonycteris > Rhynchonycteris naso. The sequence continues at coordinate 180,093,923 of CM072998.1, forward strand.
GACAATTTGACTTTTGGTGAAGGGTATGCAACACAATTGAATAAGATAACCTGGAGATGTTTTCATTGTACATATATTCCTGATTTATTGGTGTCACCCCATTAGAACTAATAATAATAAAATATATATATAAAAAAAAATAAAACTAGACCACCAACTTATACCATGCAAAAAAATAAACTAAAAATGGATAAAGCACTTAAATGTAAGCCGTGAAACCATAAGCACTCCAGAAGAAAACATAGGCAGTAAACTCTCTGACATCTATCGAAGCAATATATTTGCTAATTTATCTCCACAGGCAAATGAAATAAAAGACAGGATAAACAAATGGGACTATATCAAACTAAAAAACTTTTGCACAGCTAAAGACAATATGAAGAAAATAAAAAGACAAACCACACAATGGGAGAACATATTCGACAATATGTCTGATAAGGGGTTAATAACCAAAATTTATAAAGAACTTGTAAAACTCAACACCAGAAAGATAAACAATCCAATCAAAAAATGGGCTAAAGAAATAAATAGACACTTCTCCAAAGAGGACATACAGAGGGCCATTAGGCAGATGAAAAAATATTCAACATCACTATTCATTAGAGAAATGCAAAGTAAAACCACAATGAGATATCACCTCACACCAGTCAGAATGGCGCTCATCAGCAAAACAACACAGAATAAGTGCTGGCGAGGATGTGGAGAAAAGGGAACCCTCCTGCACTGCTGGTGGGAATGCAGACTGGTGCAGCCACTGTGGAAAACAGTATGGAGATTCCTCAAAAATTTAAAAATGGAACTGCCTTTTGACCCAGCCACTCCACTTTTAGAAATATATTCCAAGAACACCACATCAATGATTCAAAAGGAGAAATGCACCCCCATTATTATGGCAGCATTATTTACAATAGCCAAGATCTGGAAACAGCCCAAGTGTCCGTCAGTGGACAAGTAGATTAAAAAGTAGTGGTACATATATACAATGGATTACTATGGGGCCATGTAAAAGAAGGAAATATTATCTTTTACGACAACATTGAAACTATTATGTTAAGTGAAATAAGTCAGGCAGAGAAAGAAAACTATCATATGACCTCACTCATTTGAGGAACCCAACGAACAATATGAACTGAGGAGCGGAATAGAGACAGAGGTGGATCAAAGGATTCAGAGGGAAAGCAGACAGAGGGTATGATAGGATGATAGGATGGGATGAGAGCAGAAAAGCAAATTCTGGAGGGGATGGGGAAGGGCGTTATGGGGAAGGGGACAAGATGTTGAAGTAGTCTGGATTCCCTTCTAAGTAGAAGCAAAGCCTCTGAAGGCCAAAGCCATAGGCAAAATAACCTGATTTATGTTCTAGAAATATCATGTTGGCTAATGGGTGAAGGAGAGGTTTGAGTAGGTTCAAAAGTGGAGCCTGACCTGGTTGTGGCACAGTGGATAGAGCATCAGACTGGGATGCAGAAGACCCAGTTTCAGAACCCCCAGGTCATCTGTTTAAGCGCGGGTTCATCTGGCTTGAGCAGGGCTTCACCAGCTTGAGTGCAGGGTTGCTGGCTTGAGTGTGGGATCATAGACGTGACCTCCTGGTCAATGGTTTGACCCCAAAGGTCACTGGCTTGAAGCCCAAGGTCACTGGCTTGAGCAAAAGGTCACTCGCTCTGCTGTAGTCCCCCCCCCCCAGTCAAAGCACATATGAGAAAGCCATCAATAAACAACTAAGGTGCCACAACAAAGAATTGATGCTTCTCATCTCTCTCCCTTCCTGTCTGTCTGTTCTTATCTCTCTGTCTCTGTCGCACACATACACACACACACTAGACACTGGGGAGAAAGGGATTTCATCATATTATTTTTATCTGACAGTATATTATATGTTTATTAATTTATATAATTATCTGTTCAGATTCTGTATCTCCTATTAGAAAGTAATCTTGATGAGGGTATAAAACTTACCTTGCTCAGTTCTCTATCCCTAGTGCATAGAACAGTGTCTGCAACAAAATATAAATATTTTCAAACTAATGAATAAATCATGTATTTAATCCCGTTATGAAGCAAAGAACCCTTCTGTAAAGCAAATCATCATCCTCTCTCATTCATTTTGATATCTGGATCTTACACATCCATTGAGAGAAACCTGAAGAAAGAGTAAATCAAGTCTTAGGAAGTTTACTGTACTGAGTGGAATGACCTCAGAGAATGTAAATCCCAGAAATAGAGACGTTGAATGTGCTTATTATAAATTTTAATAAATAAATTAATAAAACCAGAACTCAGAGCACTTTTCTGTGGTTTCCAGAATTTTGCTCTTTTAACAGATAACAAAAATACTTTGCATCTTTAGATAGTATTTCAGATATTCATTTCAGTATTTCAGATATGAACTGAGGAATGGAATAGAGACAGCATTTATTTAAACTCATCTGATTTGACAGCTATCCTAGCAAGCTGGTTGGCATCAGTTGTAGAATAAAAGGCTTCCACTCATTTCAGGAAAAAGAACAATTTCATGGCATGGTCTGCAATAAAACTAGCAGAATGATTCATACATTCATCCATGTCACAGCTCTCAGCTCCCTTGGCCTCAGAAACTCAGACTTCAGGGGTGAAATCCAGAGGGTCATCACTGAATACTAGTTAGCAAGTTAGCAAGTCTGTACCCCTTCAACCCAAAATTGTTTCTTGAGTCAAGCTCTGCAAGAATGGTTTAGTTGTCTGTTACTGCTGCAATAAATTACCACAAACTTGGTGGCTAGGCATCCAGTCCACAAGTCCAGAAGTCCAAAATCAAGAAGTCAGTAATGTTTGGTTGCTTTTGGAAATCTAGGGGAAAATCCATTCTATGCCTCCATTCCTAGTTTCTGGTGGCTCCTGGCATCCTTGGCTTATGGACATATTGTTTCAATCTCTGCTCCCTTTAAATTGACTTTTTATTTGTGTCTTTTCCTCTATGTTTCTTCTTCTCTCTTCTTGGCATCTGCAAAGATTCTTTTTCAAATAAGGTCATATTTATAGGTTCTAGGTGATATATATTTGGTGGCGGGGGGGGGGGGGTGAGGGGGGGGCATTCAACTGATTACAAGGGCCAAAGCAAGGTTTTAAAAATTTGGAATTCCAATGATGCAGTAATCTGAATCAATATGATTAGAAGAGGGGAAGAGGAGAAAGTTGTTTTGTTTTAGCATGAGGTCACAGCTGTGGGTTTTGTTTTTTTTTCTGAATAGAGAAAGTGTAGAATTACTCAAATGAATCAATATCAGAGTCCACTGAGGGGGTACTCAAATAGGGGAGGAGGCCTTCCATGGAAGCGAGTAGGTAACGGAGGAGGCCTTATCAGGTATTCTAGGCAACTCTTTGGGACCTGTCAGACACACAAGCTCTGTACTACGTTGCTTCCTCTGCCTTCATTTCTCTGAATATAATTTAGAAAAGCCTTCTCTAAACCTTGAGCTTTTCTCTAGATCCTGAGATACCCAATTACCAAATAAAATCTGCTCTAGATGTTGATCTCTTGTCTAACAGCACTGAACCCGCACTGTAATGAACACACTATAGCAACTCAGGATGAAAGACATGACTCCTTCTCCTGTCTATCAACCCCCACACCCTATCTTTTCTCTTTGATATGTAGATTCAAGAGATAGTCCCAAATTCAGCAGATGCTTGTGTATTGTCCAGAACCCCTTCCTTTACACACTTCCTGGCAATCTAGTGTGGAAGAAACAGCCAGCCTTGGCTGACAGCTTGACCGACGTTACAAGGCACATGAGGCAGGAAAAAGCACTGCCAAGATTTCGTTTCTGTTTTTGCTGGTCTCTACTGTGGTTTCCAATGAACAGAACCGTTTTAAGAAGGTAAAGTTGGCAGGGTCACACTGTGTCAATGGGCTACTTTCAACCTTGAGGAGCACAGCTTTTTTCTTTTTCTTGGGGTACAGTCCTCTGGAAGGTTGGAATTTATTTCTGGCATAGTACTTCACTGGAATCAGTTGTGCATGTTTAAAATTGTGCTTTTAATGTTATTTTAAGTACCTATTTTATAATTTCAATAAACTACTCTCAAGCATGATGTAATGCTGATTAATGACACTTCTCTGGTACAGCAAGAGCTCTCAGTTCTGTCTTGTGCCTTGGTGCTCACCTGAGGCATCCCATTAATCATTGTTATGCCATAGTCTGTCCTATCATATTGCTTAATTACCATCTCTGCTACTCATTCATCCACTCTATTAATCCCCACAGAACAAATTCATCAAACACTGAGACCCAAAAGCCATGGTGTCCCTTGTCTTGCCAGAACCTATCCCTAGAAGCAACTTATCCATAAAAGATGGAAGGACCCCAAGTTTCTTGATACTCAAAGAAATAAATTAATTAAATTAAATAAACCCTAACCTTAATACATATTGTCTACACAAGGAAGTTTGTTTCTATTACTTCTTTGCAAATCTAAAACTTACCTACCTTTCAAGGTTCAGCTAAATTCATTCATCCACCATGAATTCCCCTTAGCTTTAGCTATTTTTTTGACTATATCACAATCTACATCATTCAATTTTGTTATTTATTTATTCTTTCTTTGTTGTTTTGTATATGAACATTAGTTCAGCTGAACTGTTTATTTCCTTAGGATAGATTTGATGTGTAATACTCCTTAATAATAATGAGGAAGAATTATAAAGAAATAATAGCTATTGACTATTATGTACCAGGTACTTTGCTTAGTAGTTTATTATATAGATTATCTCAATTAATTATATCAACAATACTTTTACTGGCATTTTCACCTTACAGAGGTGAAATTGCCCATGTACACACAGCTAGGAAGATATGTATACACACCAAGGAAGCCTGAGTCCAAACTCCAAGTGCTAGACACATACACAGCACTACTGGTTTTCTTAACCTTCACAGTACTTGGCAGTTTACTAAGCAGATTGTTAATTAGCTTAATTGTTTAATTAATTAATTAATTAGTTTGGATAAAAATCCCTAGTCTTCAGAATGAAAAAAGAAAAAATGTGGATCCAATTTATAAGAAGGACAAGAGAGAGGATGAATCTAAGCCTAAAAATTAAAAAGTGATTGGCAGTATTTAGAATGAGAAAAAGGTATTCAACAGATAAGGTGTACAAAAGTCTATCTTCTACAGAAGACATTTCCATGTAAAAAGTTAAATAAGATTTGAAATGTATTAAGAGATGGTAAAGTCATATATAGTTTCATGACATAAAACTAGGTTTGAGGGGAAGAGCAAGATGGCGCTGGATAGGTGGACGTACCAACTTCCAACTCCCAGAACCAAAGTGGAATATAACTCAATTTTAAGAACCATCATCTGGACAAACCAACTTTGAACTAAACTAAGCGGACTCTTCAACCAAGGAACACTGCAGAAGCCACATTGAAACTGGTAGGAATAGCGAAAACGCGAAGAGGGATGCCCAGCTCCCCAGAGCAAATGGCAGCCCGGAGAGACCCACGTGGCAGGAGGAGAGTTTGGCGGAGAGGGAGGGACCTGGGTCCCAGGAACCAAGTCCCAGCCTGCAGTCCCAGAGCCTAGAAGAGGCGTTTGGACAGTATTGAGCTGTGAAACAAGTGAGGATACTGTTTGTGAGAAAGAGACAGTTTTCTCAGACCCAAAGTTCTTTTTAAAGGGACAGCGCAGAAAACTTCTCTCACAACCATGCACACAGGGCTCCGGGGAACGGGGACAGAGGAGAGGACCAGAGCAGCGGGAAGAGAGTGTGGACCGAAGGCACAGGGACAAACACTCTGAGGGACAGCTACCCTAACCCCTGGGCTAAGTCACTTCCCTAATCAAAAACGAGTATTTCCCCTGGAACTAGCAATACCAGCAAAGGGAGACAGGACACCAGCCAAACAAGGTCTCCTACGGCAATTAGAGCAGAGCTGCTTAGAGGGAGGGAGCTCCTAGGCCTACAGTATGAAGAGATAGGGCCCTTCCTACTCTGCTGAGGGTTGCTGAAGGGATGGTGGCAGCAGGACGCTGAAATGCGGTTCTGTCAGTGGGGGTGGAGGCACAGCCGGTGTGAGCTCGGTCTAGCCCAGCAGGGGTGGAGGGGATGCGAAAAGCAGTCCAGCAGCTGCGGGTCCGCCTGTAACCCCACCTGCGGGGCAAAAGCAGGAGGCCAGGAATGGGCAGAGATCTGCTCTGCAACCCTGCGCAAGCCAGTCCTGACCGCAGGGACAGGCCTAGGAATAGAAAAGGGCAAGGGCTCGGAGCTGAGCTTACACAACCAGCTCCACCTGGCCGGAGAAACCACAGTTTGCCATCCTGCATGCACGAACTGGCTCCGAACGTGGCGGCGGGGTAGAGCCCGAGAGGAGTGGAAGTTCGCAGCTGAGTGCAAGCCAGCAAACACCCCCGGCCCAATAAACCTTGATTTGTGACCCTGCGCAGGAGGGCCTTGGCCTCGAGGGTGGGGCTAAAGCTCCCGACGGGCAAAGGCTCAAAGCTCAGAGCACGTCAAAAGCACCGCTCAACCCGTGAAACTGTGGCTAGCAGGCTCTGACTGCATGTGCTGGGCGGAAGCCCGGAAACAGGCTGGGTCCGCAGCTGAGCAAAGGTGCTCACCTCTACCCTTGGTGCTGAGTCTTGTGGCTTGAGTGACAGCCGCTCCCGCGGAGGAGCAGCGGAAATCACAGCAACAGCCGCAATGGGCCGGAGCTGGCAACGCCCATACCCAACCACTCTAGGCAGCAGCAGAGGGGATGGCGAGGCTGCAGAAAGACCACACCTAGAAAACATAAAGGCAACACCTACTGGACTCCAGTGGCCACAACTTGTCTATACACAGACAAAATGGGCAGGCAGAGGAATGCAAACCAAATGAATCAAGAGAAATCCCCAGAGAAAGAACTGAATGTACCAGATATAACCAAATTACTAGAAGCAGAAATTAGAATAATGATAGTTAGGATGTTGAAAGAAATTAGAGCAACAATGGATAGTCATCATGAACACCTAAATAAAGAGATAACAAGTATAAAAAACGAAAATGAAATAATAAAAAAGAATCAGACAGAAATGACAAATACAGTATCAGAACTGAAGAACACAATGGAAGGAATTAAAAGCAGGATGAATCAAGCTGAGAAAAGAATCAGCGAGTTAGAGGACACAATAAACAAAGGCACAGAAGCAGAGAAGAAAAAGGAAAAGAGACTTAAAAAATGTGAGGAAACTCTAAGGGAGATCTGGGACAACATGAAGAAAAACAACATTAGCATCATAGGGGTTCTTGAAGAAGAGGAGAGAGAACAGAAAATGGAAACTTTGTTCAATCAAATCATAGCAGAAAACTTCCCTAAATAAAGGCTGGGAAACATTTCACACGTTCAAGAAGCACACAGAACTCCATTAAAGAGAAACCCAAAGAAATCTACACCAAGACACATCATAGTTAAAATACCAAAGCTAATGGATAAAAAAAAATTTTTAAAGGCTGCTAGAGAAAAAAAGTCTATCACCTACAAAGGAACCTTCATAAGGATGACATCGGACTTCTCAACAGAAACACTTGAGGCCAGAAGGGAATGGCAAGATATAATCAAAGTAATGCAGAACAAGAACCTACAACCAAGACTACTCTATCCAGCAAGGCTAACATTTAAAACTGAAGGAGAAATAAAGAGCTTCCCAGACAAAGAAAGCCTCAAGGAATTCATTAAAACCAAACCAATTCTGCAAGAGATACTAAGGGGCCTGTGGTGAACAGTTCAAAGGGAGGAAAGAATATAGCAAAAGAAGAAAACAGCTTTAAAAAATAAAATTGCAATAAACAACTACATATCAATAATAACCTTAAATGTAAATGGTTTAAATGATCCAATCAAAAGACATAGGGTAGCTGTGTGGATAAAAAAACAGGACCCACACATCTGCTGTCTACAAGAGACACACCTTAAAACAAAAGATGCACATAGATTGAAGGTAAAAAGATGGAAAAAAATATTTCGTGCAAATGGAAATGAAAAAAAAGCTGGGGTAGCAGTACTTATATCTGACAAAATGGACTTTAAAACAAAGGCTGTAGTAACAGTTAAAGAAGGATACTATATAATGATAAAGGGAACAATTCAAGAGGAAGATATAACTATTATAATTATCTATGCACCAAATATAGGAGCCCTGACATACATAAAGCAGACATTGATAGATATAAAGGGCAAGATTAACAGCAATACTATAAAAGTAGGGGATTTCAATACCCCACTAACAACATTGGATAGATCCTCAAGAAAGAAAATTAATAAAGAAACAGCAGACATAAAAAATACACTAGATCAACTCGATTTAATAGATATCTTCAGAACTTTTCACCCTAAAGCAGTAGAATATACATTCTTCTCAAGTGCTCATGGTACATTTTCTAGGATAGACCACATGTTAGGACACAAAAATGGTCTCAATAAATTTAAGAAGATTGAAATCATATCAAGCATTTTCTCTTATCACAATGCCATGAAACTAAAAATTAACCACAAAAAAAACCCTGAAAAATAATCAAACACTTGGAAACTAAATAGCATGATATTAAATAATTAATGGACGAACAATGAGATCAAAGAAGAAATAAAAAAGTTTCTAGAAATGAATGATAATGAGCATACATCATCTCAAAATTTATGAGACACAGCTAAAGCAGTACTGAGAAGGAAGTTCATTGCACTACAGGCATATCATAAGAAGCTAGGAAAAGCTCATATAAGCAACCTGACCCTGCATCTAAAAGAACTAGAAAAACAACAACGAATAAAACCCAATACAAGTAGAAGGAAGGAAATAATAAAGATCAGAGCAGAAATAAATGACAAAGAGGCTAAGAAAACAATACAGAGAATCAATGAAACCAGGAACTGGTTCTTTGAAAAGGTAAACAAGAATGATGACCCTTTAACTAGACTCACCAAGAAAAAAAGAGAGAGGACTCAAATAAATAAAATTAGAAAGGACAGTGGAGAAATAACAACTGACACAACAGAAATAAAAGCATTGTAAGAAAATACTATGAAGAACAATATGCCAAAATTAGATAATCTTGGTGAAATGGAAAATTTCTTGAATCATATAACCTTCCAAAAATCAATCTGGAAGAATCAGAACACCTAAACAGACCAATTACAACAAATGAGATCGAAACAGTTATCAAAAAACTCCCAAAAAAGAAAAGTCCTGGGCTTGATGGCTTCACAAGTGAATTCTATCAAAAATTCAAAGAAGAACTAACTCCTACCCTCCTCAAGTTATTTCAAAAAATTCAAGATGAAGGAAGACTTCCAAACTCCTTTTATGAGGCGAACATAATTCTAATCCCAAAACCGGGCAAAGACAACACAAAGAAAGAAAATTATAGGCCAATATCCCTGATGACTTTAGACGCTAAAATTTTCAACAAAATATTAGCCAACCGGATACAGCAATATATGAAAAAAATCATACACCATGATCAAGTGGGATTTATTCCTGAGAGGCAAGGCTGGTGCAATATTCGCAAATCAATCAATGTGATTCATCACATAAACAAAAAGAACAAAAATCACATGATAATTTCAATAGATGCAGAAAAAGCATTTGATAAAATCCAGCACCCATTCATGCTCAAAACTCTCAGTAAAGTGGGAATACAGGGATCATTCCTTAACATGATAAAGGCCATCTACGAAAAACCCACAGCAAACATCATACTAAATGGACAAAAATTAAAAGCAATCCCCTTAAGATCAGGAACCAGGCAGGGATGCTCCCTTTCACCACTCTTATTCAACATAGTTCTGGAAGTCCTAGCTACAGCAATCAGACAAGAAGAAGAAATAAAAGGCATCCAAATTGGAAAAGAAGAAGTAAAACTGTCACTATTTGCAGATGATATGATATTGTATATTGAAAACCCTAAAGTCTCAGTCAAAAAACTACTGGACCTTATAAATGAATTCAGCAAGATGATAGGATATAAAATTAATACTCAGAAATCAGAGGCATTTCTATATACCAACAATGAACTGTCAGCAAAAGAAATTAAGGAAACAATCCCCTTCACTATTGCAGCCAAAAAAATAAAGTACCTAGGAGTAAATTTAACCAAGGAGGTTAAGGACTTGTACTCAGAAAATTATAAAACATTGATAAAAGAAATCAAGGAAGATACAAACAAGTGGAAGCATATACCGTGCTCATGGCTAGGAAGAATAAACATCATTAAAATGTCTATATTACCCAAAGCAATTTATAAATTCAATGCAATACCAATTAAAACACCAATGACATACTTCAAAGATATAGAACACATATTCCAAAAATTTATATGCAACCAAAAAAGAACACGAATAGCCTCAGCAATCTTAAAAAGAAAAAATAAACCAGGAGGTATCACTCTTCCGGATATCAAGGTTTACTACAAGGCCATTATACTCAAGACAGCCTGGTACTGGCATAAGAACAGGCACATAGATCAATGGAACAGAACAGAGAACCCACAAATAAACCCACAGATTTATGGACAACTGATATTTGACAAAGGAGGGAAGAACATACAATGGAGTAAAGACAGCCTCTTTAACAAATGGTGTTGGGAAAATTGGACATCTACCTGCAAAAAAATGAAACTAGACCATCAATTTACACCATTCACAAAAACAAACTCAAAATTGGTAACAGACTTAAACGTAAGCCGTGAATCCATAAGCATCTTAGAAGAAAACATAGGCAGCAAGCTCTCCGACATCTGTAGCAGCAATATATTTGCCGATTTTTCTCCACGGGCTAATGAAATAGAAGGCAAGATAAACAAATGGAACTATATCAAACTAAAAAGTTTTTGCACAGCTAAAGACAATAAGAACAGAATAAAAAGACAAACCACACAATGGGAGAACATATTCGACAGCACGTCTGATAAGGGGTAATCACCAAAATTTATAAAGAACTTATAAAACTCAACACGAGAAAGACAAATAATCCAATCAAAAAATGGGCAATAGAGATGAATAGAAATTTCTCCAAAGAGGACATACAGATGGCCAAAAGGCATATGAAAAAATGCTCAACATCACTAATCATTAGAGAAATGCAAACTAAAACCACAATGAGATATCACCTCACATCAGTCAGATTGGCACTCATCAGCAAAACAACACAGAATAAGTGCTGGCGAGGATGTGGAGAAAAGGGAACCCTCCAGCACTGCTGGTGGGAATGCAGACTGGTGCAGCCACTGTGGAAAACAGTTTGGAGATTCCTCAAAAAATTAAAAGTCGAACTGTCTTTTGACCCAGCTATCCCACTTATAGGAATATACCCTAAGAACACCATAGCACTGTTCGAAAAGGAGAAATGCGCCCCCATGTTCGTGGCAGCATTGTTTACAATAGCGAAGATCTGGAAACAGCCCATGTGTCCCTCAGAAGAGTAGTGGATTAAAAAGCTTTGGTACATATATACTATGGAATACTACTCAGCCATAAGAAATGATGACATCGGATCATTTACAACAATATGGATGGACCTTTATAACTTTATACAGAGTGAAATAAGTGAAACAGAAAAAAACTGAGAACAGCATGATTTCATACATAGGTGGGACATAAAAGTGAGACTATGAGACATAGAGAAGAGAGTGGTGGTTACGGGATGGGGGTTGGAGGGGAGCGTAGGATAGGGAGGAGGGGAGGGGCACAGGGTAAACCAGATAGAAGGTGACAGAGGACAATTTTACTTTGGGTGACAGGTATGCAACACAATTGAATAATAAGATAATCTGGAGATGTTTTCATTGTACATATGTACCCTGATTTTTTGGTGTCTGCCCATTAAAATTAATGATAATAATAATAAATAAATAAATAACTAGGTTTTAGGAGACATAATAGTGACTGAATCAATGAACTAGAATCATAGATGTTTCTAGTCACTTCCCTGAATCATCCCCGGTGTTTCCTAACCCTTTTCCCTCAGGCAGTCAATAGGAACCATACCTGCTATCTTTCCAAATGGGGAACTATGGGCAAAAAATCAGGTTTCTGTTCTCTCCTCCCAAAATCTGTGCAGTAAAATGTACCAAAACAGAAATAGACTTCTAGTCATAACCATTATTTTTCAATGTGAGAATCATGATAAATACCTTTTGTATTTCAGAATATTTATAAGACAAATATATCATTAAATCACAGAGGATAATTGATACAATGTATTTTCAGTTATTGAACCTGTTATGCAAGGTGTCTCATTGGTAGGCAAAGCAAATTACATAGTTGTTCAATTAGGCTTTCTACTAGAGTGCTTAAATTTCATTAAAACACCCCATATCCCATTTTTGTGCATATGTTTGTATGTATATGTGCATAGGAAAGAATTTTCACCAAAGGGCTTATAATGGTTATCTTTGGGAGATGGAATTTGGGATGTACTTATCTACACCATTTGACTTTTAATAATCATTATATATAGTTTTACAAAAATGGGACATCTTTTTAACTATATATTTTTGGTTTAGGAGGTCATTGAGACTAGTTAAGGAAAACCTGGTGGAGATCGGAAACGTGAGGCCAGCATCAGTCGCATATGCTTTATTATAAAGGTAGAGAGAATGTGTCTTGTCAGTGAACAAGAAGGCTTTAACTACTGGGAGTGTGTTGAGGACGAAAAAAGAACACCCAAAATGAGAAAGAGCCCACCATGCTGAGTCCAGAAGCACCAATGTTAGCCATGTCAATTTCATATTACTATGTAAACCTGGAAACTGACATAGTCAGAAATAACAAAGTGAACATAATCAAACTCTAACTCAGATTCCAATACTCTTTCCAAAAGCATTGAATTTTGAAAATTAGAGACTGTGAAGCCAAAGAGCACGCTCTAAGTGAATACTAGAAGGTCATTTTTACCATCTCTATTTAGTATATATAATAGTTGTTTGCACATGCTCACAACAGGAGGACTAACTAGTCACATAATGACTCAGTACTTTTGTTTTATATTGCTTCTTCTGTTATGATTTTTTTTTCTTAGCTGTAGTTTTCACAACTGAATTAGAAATCAGGAGAGTGTAGATTGGCCTAGGATTTCTCACACTAACTACAGGAGTACTGGTCAACTTCAGAAACATATGATAAATACCATTTTTCTTGACACTTTAGGAAAAGAGTTTGCAACTTCTCCAGAAGAATTAGGAAAAGAAAAAAATCAAAGGGAAAATATAATTCCACCAACAATTGCTGTAGAACTAATAAGGGCAAAGCATTGTACTGTAGCACCTTGATGTAGCACCATCCTGCAGTGCTAATAAGATGCTTTCTAGACATCGTCATAAGGTCTTCAGAACACTCTGGTAAGGCAAATGATTGATTAGCAAATACCATGAGGACCCAAAAGTAGCATAAGCCAGTAAAGAGAAAACTTGTCCTGAATATTTGAGGACTTGTGGAAAAATGAGGCCTTCTATCTCCCAGATTTCTATTGTATCCAATTCAGAAAACCTTCTCCAATTCCAATTCTTATCCCAAAATCTATCCCAGAAGTCATTTGTCCCTAGTGATGCCTGGCATTGGCAGAATTAGAGAACACCTAGAAAAACTTTGCCTCTTGTTCATAAGACTAATTTAGAAGACTGGTTCTAAATGCAGGGAGACTTTGCTGATAACGTGTCTACTTTGTTTAAATTATTATTTAATGCTCAGCTCTCATTTTCCATAAACTTTTCTTGAACCTGCTATAATTATTGTAGCTAAGAAACAGCCTTGGATTAGCTAACTTGTGCCATCTAAAGGCTATAGTGAGAAACTCTTTGATCAAAAAAATAAATAAAGTAAAATAAAATGCTTTAAGTAAGTAATATTCATATCAGGCTCTCTACAAAATGAATTCAACAAAGCTGTTCTATGTGGGGCTAAAATATAAAACAGAAAAAATATATAATAACGGGAAGATAACAGGCATGTTTTAATATTATTTTAAATTAAAATATAGGAGAAAATCAAGTAACCTGTGCGATCTAGTCTAAGCTCTATTGCCAACAAGCTGAGGGACCTTAGGCAAGTTGTTTAACTTCTCTGGACCTCATATTTCTCTTTTATCAAACAGAGGGTTAAAAGTGATTTTAAAAACCTTGACAATATAATCTTTTAATTTCATGAAATGAAAAACTATAAATATCTAGGTGAAATTCAAGAAAATTAGTAGATTTAAAGAAGGGTTAGGGGATTAAGAGAGAAGTAAAATAAGTCAGAAGATTTCAGATATTCCTCTTTTTTCTGGACATGCAGAAGTGCACATTTTCCAGGCTTCCAAATAGTTAGGTTTTGACCATGTAACTGAGTTCTAGTCAAATAAATGTTAGCAGAAAGATAGGGGCCACTTCCATTTCTAACCCATAAAAACCTGTGTGTGTGACACCTATAATGCTCTTCCCTCTTCTGCCAGCTTGATGTGAATGTATGCAACAACATTGAGAGGAGATAAGTGTCTGAATTACCACTCAGAGTAGAACCACCAATTTCCCAGAAATACTGATTTGGGCTTTTGTATGAGCAAAAAGAAATTTATTTCAGTTTTAACCATTATATATCAGTGGGTTTTTTACTAGCTAGATATAATTTACTTAATACAACAAAAATTTTTCATTCAAATGACCAAGAACAGATTTGTGTTTATTTTTTATGAGATCCCTTACAAAATACCAGATCAAAAATCATGTGAGAGCCTGACCAGGTGGTGGCACAGTGAATAAAGTGTTGGCCTGAGATAGGTTCAAACCTCAAGGTTGCTGACTTGAGCATAGGGTCACCAGCTTGAGCATGGGATCATAGACATGACCCCATGATCACTGTCTTGAGCCCAAGGTGGCTGGCTTGAGCAAGGCAGTCACTGGCTCAGCTAAAGCTCCTGTGATCAAGGCACATATGAGAAAGCAATCAATGAGCAACTAAGGTGCCGCAACTATGAGTTGATGCTTCTCATCTCTCTCTCTCTTCTTGTCTGTCTATCTGTCTCTCTCACACACAAAAAAAAATCATATGAGATATATAACTTCCTAATTTTACTTGTGTCATAAACTTAAATAAGAATATGCAAACCTTTCTTGTTATCTCAACAAAAAAGGAAGGAAGGAAGGAAGGAAGGAAGGAAGGAAGGAAGGAAGGAAGGAAGGAAGGAAGGGAAGAAAGAGGGAAGGCTCATCCAGCTTGAAGAAAGAAAGAGAAAGTACCATGAGCCATGATAACATAATGATGACATAATCAAAGCTAAAAGGAATGTAGAGGCCAGTTTTAAAGGTAGCCTTGGAATGTCTCAGTACTTAATATAATATCTTTTTGCACATAGCTGGTGTCCAATTTCTTGAATGAAATAATAAGTGAATGAATGAGTAAGTGAATGTTTCAAAAATCTAATCATTTCTAAAGTGGAATATGAAAAACAAATCTATTACCCATGTCATAGAATGGCTACTTGACATGACCAGACTGTCATCAACAATGTCTGCAGTGCAAGAGAGAAATTCTAATTATAATGTGTACTCTACTAACTTGTCTGTTCACCAAGAAATGGAATATTTGGACATTCATTCAATAAACTCAGCCTAAAATTCAACCACAAACCATGGTCTGTGTTCTACCCCCAAAAGGTAAATGTCCTCTGTCTCCAGCATAGTTCCTCACTCAAGACCTGAAGATTATCTACAAAATCTCAGCAGGCTCCCAATCTCCTCTGGCTTTTTCAGTATTGTGACCCTCGTTCACAGAGTAGGACTAGCACAATGATTAAAAGCACACTCTCTGGAGTACTAACTCATGGGTGTGAACCTGTCTCTGAAAATTTTAATCTTGGGAGTTTGGGAAAAATTACTTAAGCTTTCATCCTCTAAAAATGGTAGTACTAACAATATCCATTCCTCCAGTTGTTATTAGCATTCACTGAGGAAACTCCATAGCACACTGCTTGACACACACTAAATTATCTCTCAATAAATTTTAGATATTATTTTTTTTCCTTAAGGATATAAAGTCTTAAAATGAAAGGCACTAGAGGAAAGAACATGAGACAGCAAGTCAGAATTCCTAGATTCTAGCTGTAGTTCTTTGCTAAATAGGTATTTTAACATAAGCATGTCACTTAACATCTATGAATCTCAAATTTCTTATCTTTTAAATGAGAGGGACAGCCAGATGATTTCTATTTTCTCTTCTTACTCTATGATTCCATATCTTACATCTTATTCAGATTTCTGTAACCTAATGCTTAATATTTTGTTCTGCACATAAAGTACAGACAGACAATTCCATAACCTCCTCTGACACCTACTCCAATTATTTTAAGACATAAGAGTTCACTCCTGGCATCTTTGCCATATGGTAAAGTGTGTAACAGGAAAGGGAGGTGAAGCTGAACAGGACTCAGATGCCCTATCAAACACCCAGAGGGCAGATGTTATGGCCGAGAGTATGGGATCCATAGGCACATCTGCAGAGAACATTAATAACTCACAGAGACTGTCACACTTATCTCCTAGCAAAGCACCTCAGGGACAAATAGCAGAATTCCAAGCACAGAAGGCAGTCAAGAAATATCTGTTGCTTTGTTTATTTATGTAGTACACTCATTTCATAATCCTAAAGAACTAAATCTGAAGACAAAAATAATAAAATATGCTTCTTGCTTCAGTAAGAGATTATATGCTTTGATTCCCTCAGGCCAGCACATGGTAGATTTTCAATATATGTATGTTTGATGAATAAATCATTCTGGATCTTCTAGTTCTATTGTTCAGGAGTGTAGGTTGTTAGAATCTTATAAATTAATATTCACTTATAATTTCTCACAATGTGCTAAGTCATTATAATAATGCCCCTCAAGGAGTCACCTCTCCTTATGCCTGTGCCTCTTTTGCAATATGATGATGATGCTTCACCAATAAAAAAGCAGGGGCTCTTTTTTCAACCTTTGACTCTAGGCTGGCCTTATGACTTGCTCTGACCTTTAGAATGTGACAGAAGTGACATTATAAAAGTTCCAGTTTAGATTTCAAGACTTTCTTAGGGCTTACACCTTTGCCCTCTTAGGATTCAGCCACCCTGGAAAAGAACTTGGGTTTGCATACTGATGAGAGACAGTGTGGAGAAAGACATGCCAGCTTTCCAATCATCTCTGCCAAGCTCTCAAACATGAGGATGAGACCATTTAGTCTGTCCAGCTCCAACAGACCTACCATGAGGGAGTCTGGGCAAGACCAGCAGAACTGCTCAGCCAACCACAGAACCATGAGAAACAGTAAATTCTGGACCAGAACCAGAATAGTCACACAATAAATAGTTTCACAAAATTCCTTATTTGAATGAACATATTGTTCATGAAAATAAGATTATGTCATCAATTCTGTGAGAAGGGAAATGGTAAAAAAGAGAGGAGGAAAATTTAAATATTATGTAAGATAAATAACAAAATCCTAGATTTCATCAATATGTAAATTATGCAGGAAATGCAATGCAGAGATCAAATATCACATTAAATCTATTCATTGGTTTGGGGCCCTGCAGAAAACAATTTACAAATAGTAGATGCTTTTTGAGAAATAATTATTCATTAGCTTTAATTTATTGTATTAGTTATCTATTTTTGCATACCAATTTACCAAAAAGCTTAGGGGTTAAAAGAATAACAGAGCAAAGTAGCTCTGATTTAATATAAGATGAGACTACACAAAGGCAAGGATTATTATGAATACTTTTGAAGGTTGGCTTCCACAACACTACTGCCAAAAAAAATTGAGACCTTATACTAAAAATACATATGCAATAGGATTATAAAAAATAATATTAGAAAGTGAAACCAGAAACCATAAAGAAGCAAGAAGGAACCTAATTCTTCTGAGCCTTTGGGTAAGATATTTATTACAAGCCCACATCCCTTAACAGAAACCCTAGAGGCAAAATATGTTTCAGAATTCAGAGGACTTTTATTTTACTTTAGAAAGGTAAAGAGTTAAGGAGGTACATACACCAGATATTACACATGTCCTCCAGTATTATGTGAGCAATAACCTACAATAAACTCCACTATTATATATGCAGCAAAATGTATGAATTTTCAAACTAAGTGGGATAAAGACTCTAAATAGTCTCGTATTTATTTACATCAGGTTTTATCAACAAAAAGAAAATTTAAGTCTCAGTCTTTAGAATTTTTTGGTTTTCAGAATTTTGAGGAAGAAACAGTGTGTAGAAGTTGCCAATGCACAGGATCATAACCGTGGCTATAGGTTTCCCAGATTGTACACATCCTTCCCTTTCAAGGCCGCCTAGCAAATCCTTCAGACTGCTGATCAAAAGTGACCTGCAAGCTCAGATTCTCAGAGCTGCCTCATTCATATTTTTGTTTTTCATTTTTGCAAGCAGATCATTTTTATTATTCTTTTTTTAATTTTTTATAAATTAAATTTAATGGGGTTACATTAGTCAATATGAATACATAGGCTTCAGGTAAACATCCCTATAGCATTTGAAGTGTTGATTGCATGGTGTGCCCAATGTCAAACCATTTTCCATCACGGTATATTTGTCCTTCTTTATTCCTTTTCCAACAACTCACCTTCCTCAGGTAATCACTTCGCTTTTGTCTACGTCCAAGAGTCTCAGTTTTTTAACCCCACCGATGAGTGAAATTATATAGTTCATATTTTAAATCTCCTAATGACCTTTTTTTCTGCCTTGGATTCCAATTCAGGAGCAAAATTTTCATACTTGCCCAATTTATCCCCAGCCCGTGTTTTCAGGTTTATAGCTGCCATTTTAGCACTGACAGCTCAAAAGAACTCCTGCATAGCTTAGGACATAGGCTAGTTCTCACATTTGAACCACAGATTTAGCTGTTTCCTAACAAGGAAAAAAAAAAGTATTAGATGTTGTTTGAGATGAACCATTATTTTCCTTATGTCAAATTCTAAAAAGGACATATTTTTAATCTGGGAATGGAGGCATCCAAAGCAAAATACAACACCCCCAGAAGTCACAAAGTAAAAGATTTTTAGTTCATCTAAAATGAAAATTTAAATTTCTAAACAGAGTTAAAAGACAAGTAACAGAGTAGGTGGAAATTTTGCCAAACATAAAACAGAGAGAGGATTAATGAGAGCTCCTACAAATTAATAACAAAAGGACAAAAGGCAAATGAATAAGAACATCACAGAAAAATATATTTAAATGCCAAAAATATATGAAATGATTCCTGACATCACTAAGAATGAAGAAAATATAATTTTAAAAAGTGAGACACAATTCTTTTATCCATCAGATCAGCAAGAACTAAAAAATTTGATAAACAGTTTTTACAAGAGTATAGAAAATAGTACTCTCACACATTATTAGTGGAAGTAAAAATGCTACAACCTTTGCAAAGGGTAATTTACCAATATCTGTCCCAATGTTAAATGCAAATACTTTTAATCATCAATTTCACTTCTAGAATTCAACTGGCACACATGAGCAAAGACATGAGTAGTAAAATTTTTCACTGCAGTATTGTTTGAAATAATAAAAAATGCAAACAACCTGTCAATTAATATATTTTTTTAATATTATGGTACAAACCAGGAGTTTGCCATATTTAAGACCCTGGGCCACATGCAGCCTCGGCCTATTTTTGTACAGCCTATAAGCTAAGAATGGTTTTTTACCTTTTAGAGGACTGAGGAGAAAAAGAAAAAGGATAAGGAAAAACAAAAGTGCAACAAAGACCTTATGTGACCTGGAAAGACTAAAGTATTTACTATCAGGCCTTTGCAGAAATAGTTTGATATAATCAAATTGTAGAACACTAATCAGACCATGAAGATGGAGACAGAATAAGGGGAATATGGTTAGAGCCAAGCAGTGAAACTGGCAAATTTATCCTATTTTTATCATCCCTCTGTATCAATATCCAATAATACACACACACACTGATCACTATCACTGGCAAGTGGTTATCTACTTCTCTCAATTAACTAATATTGATATAACAAAAATAATAACTTCATAGAATCCAAAAATTTATCTAAGTCTTAATTGAATCCATGAATTCCTACACAGCTTCCCAAACTAGTGGCTGTCAATAATTTACATTACAGTAATGACGACCATTCCAGCACAGAGCAACATTAAGTATTGGAGTAGTACGTGGTGATATATACACCACATTTAATCAGAGACTTGCAAATTGTTTTCACATTTTAACTTATTGAATGGTAAATAAGATAGCAGTCTCTAAACACCTGAAATGAAAATAGTAGCTGCTGAATGAACTTTCGTTGAAAAATGATAAACAACCTGGTTCTGAAACCAGAGGATTTATCCAAGTATTCTGGATATGGTGATCTGGGGCCAGCAGATGCAATGCAGATGTTTTAACATCTGTTAGAGGAAACTATTATGCAACAGCCTTTTACTTCAGAAAGCTTTAGTTATCATTTTAGATTGGCTACAGTAGTTAATTTAGAAAGCTAGAGGAGAGACTATTCCCTTCCCTGGTTGTGAAGTACTCCTAGAGTAAAAAGACATCTCCAAAACCAGAACTTGCTTTAGTGTTTTGCAGTAGGAAGCTCACTCTACTCAGAGGTGGTTCTACTCTGTGACCCTGGGCAAGTTGTATGACCTCTCAGTCTCTGCATTACATGTAAAGTAGAAATGAAACCTTGCTTGCCCAAAAGTAGGACTGAGCCAGATCATTTCATGAGGACGCCTCTAGCAATAAGACCTATGATCCTAGACTGAATCCAAAATTATAACACTTTTTGCTTTCTTTCTACAAAACAAGAGTCATTTATATTCTTTTCTTATTTTAGTTCTGTGGCACCCTAAGCAAGGGAGCAGAGATAGATTATGCTGACTGTGTCTTCTTCATTCACACAATAGTGAATTTTAATAGTAACCACTCTCACCCTAAAGTAGAGGATTAAGTAAAGTGAGTGGCAGTGAGAAAATCCTAAATTGTGTGTCTTTCTATCCCACAACAAAACCAGAGCTGACATTTTCTTATTCAGTACTAACACCATGCCTGTAAATTGTGCTTTACAACTGACGAAGTCCAGGCAAAGCTGGCAGCTGTATCTCTAATTTCACACGTGAAAACTAGGACTGGCTCTAGAACCCAGATCTCTGGCACCTAGATGAGCTCTCTTATTATTTTCAGCTCCAGACTTCAATTAAATGATCTAGACTGTGTGAATAATAATATAAAGACTTTTTGAGGAGCAACCCTCAAAAACCATCCAGGCTACTGCTGTGCTAAAAAGAACATAATCCTTGGAGAAAGACAGACCTGGTATATAAATGTAAAGCCAGTAGTCAAGGCCACTATCACAGCAGCCTGACCCACGCAGGTTCGCACTGGATTCGAACAGATCGTAATGAAACACAGGGGCCACAAACTGGTGAGCCATCAGCTTTAATTCTAGCTTGCACCCGGCGGGCAAGCAAAAACACACACTGGGCTCCAAAACCCACACATTCAGTGCTCACAAAGCTACTGACTTATCCGAGTTTCCTAGAATCAAGGGTTTCTAGCTCACCAGACTTATTCACCTCTGTTCCCCATCTCCTCCAGCACAAACTCTTAACAAATTGGCTTCTTCCTCAGCACTCTGCCATCTTGGCTACTTCTCCTCCACATGGCCTTAATCTGCTCTGCTCTCTAATACCAACCTCAGGAACTCAGGAACCAAGAGAGAGAGATCTAGTTACCGGTCCTCTACTCCACCACTCAAAGGTGGTGGTGGCTTCATGCCGATCTGTATCGAATCCTGCCAAAGACTACGCCAAATGTAAAGCCAGTAGTCAAGGCCACTATCACAGCAGCCTGACCCACGCAGGTTCGCACTGGATTCGAACAGATCGTAATGAAACACAGGAGCCACAAACTGGTGAGCCATCAGCTTTAATTCTAGCTTGCACCTGGCGGGCAAGCAAAAACACACACTGGGCTCCAAAACCCACACATTCAGTGCTCACAAAGCTACTGACTTATCCGAGTTTCCTAGAATCAAAGGTTTCTAGCTCACCAGACTTATTCACCTCTGTTCCCATAATCCTGGCTTCCCCATTCTCGGTCACTTTAAATAGTTCTAATTCTGCATGGGTTTTAAATGGGTTTTGTCTAAAAAATGAAAAGTATAATACTTCCCTCATGTGGTAGTTAACAGAATTAAATAAAATGATATATGTAAAGTATAGATAGGTAGATAGATAGTGGATTCAATCAATGCTAAATCCCTTAATCTCAGCATTCAAAAAATTCTACCTTATTTTGAGCTTAAATCTTTCATGTTACATTTTATCCTTTGATTATTTCCACACTATGGAAGATTAGACAATAGACAGATGATAGATAGATAGATATTTTATACACAAATAAAATCTTCAGTGCTTCAATGTACTATAAATTTTAGACTATGAAAGGCTGGAAATCTGAAATATGAAGCCTACATCAATGGAGTGATCTTGGTTGTTAGCTTAATGTAGATAGAATGGTACTACTATAATTATTAGAGAAAGATTTCTCTCAAACACCAAAATTATGGGATCTTCACTGTATCATATCAGTTGTTCCACCCACATATGAATACACACAGAGAGAGAAGCCCATTTCTTCAACTGTGGTAAAAGATTTCACTCTGAATAACCAAAAGACAAAGAGAATTGACCTGAATCATTTGTTTTAATAGGAAAATAATATCGTATTTATTTTTATATTTGTAGCAAGATGAAAATGGTAGGATTCTAACTTAGGCAAAATATTACCCATTTACATTATGTATAAGCACTGCTTTAAGTCTATAAACAGAGGGAATTGATTTATCTGCCCACCTTTCCCATGATAGTGGCCATTTAAAAAGGAAAATAAGACAACACTAGACTTGACTCTCACAAAATCATTTTTCTTAGAGCCTTGCAAAAGATCCTAAGGGTTTTCAAAGGCTGGGCCTGACTTCTTCAAAGCAAAATGATTTTGCAAAGGTCAAGTTTTATTTTGTTGAAACTACCACAGCCAAATGAAAATTCTACCAATCTTTCAGGAATTAAAGCAACAGCATAGCAGCATACCAAGCAAGTGGCAAGGCTACAGTAAATCTCCTTACATTAGGAAAATAATGACAGTTCAGAGTTAAGCTTTATCCCCAAACAGAGACTCATTAAGCACATAGTGTACTAACCACAGCATACCCTACAGGGATAAATTCAGAACTCTTGGCATATGAGATGTTAGGGCTGGAGCAGCTCTGAATTTCTTTTATAAAGGCATGAAAAACATGAGAAGCATGTCTCTGAACCTGAGCCAACTCATAAGGCTGCCATGCCCTCCTGTTTTGGCAAGAAAATGAAAAACACTTAACCTCCAACTGGTTATCTATCCTCATCATGGTATTCTAATCTATAATATTCTTAAGTTTAAAAATTAGAGGTAAAGCTTGGGAAAACATGATTAGTCACTCTGGGCAAGGAAGATCTTATATCTTAATCTAACTTCACATGGCCAATTATTTATTATTAATTTTATTACTCTTACCTCACCAAGCAGTAGTCTTCAGCGGATACTATAGATTTATTTGCCAAAAATACAAAAACAAAAAAATTATTTGATAGTCTGGTTTGAAGGAAATTACTGTGTTTGAGGAACAAAAGATGTGTGGCAACAATGCTTATTGAAATAAACACAATAAAAAGAAAAAATAAAAGGGTAACAATCCAAGGATATTGAAAAACTAAGATAAGGTGAGTAATGAAATCATATAATGGTGAAATCCATAAAGCAGGATTAAGATGTGTGCATGAGGAAAAAATAGCAAAGAGAAGAAAGGGGGAAACAAGAAATGGACATAAATAAAGGAAAAGAATGATAAAGAAAGAAGGAGACAAGAGAAAAGGTCATAGTAAAGCAGGGTTAGAGGAAGTAAGAATGATCACTCACAGGCAAGAACACATTTGTGAGCACCTCAAAAAGCCCCTGGGTAATGGGGTAAAAATTAGTTAGGAAAATGTTTGTCTCTGAAACATTGTACATTTACATTGTTTGCTACTGTATTACTGTGGAATATTTTTTTTACCTGTCTACTAGGCCAGTGATGGGCAATCTTTTGAGCTTGGTGTGTCAAAATTCACCAAAAAACCAAGCATAACTCTGGTGGTATGTCACTTCGAGAAAAATGGCCTAACTCAAGTCCCAGAACTAGACGCTCTGTGCCAGAGTTCTGTTGTTTTGGCCTACAGACCTCCGGCACAGAGAGTCTACACTGCAGCAAATGTTTTATCCTCAGATACTGCACCTGGCCGTGCATTAGCCGAGGATGAAATGTCCTTCTAGGCATGCGGCCTCATACTTCTCTGGTATGTGGCCACATGTGGCTGCGTGTCATCGAAAATGGCTACGTGTGTCACAGCTGACACGCGTGTCATAGGTTTGCCATCAGGGTACTAGGCAGTGGAAGTTAGACATTTTAAACTACCAATGTATAATTATGACTCAGAATGTTTTCCTCTGTGAGTATATAAGAAAATAGACAAAGTCAATATTCAGGTACATTAATAGAAAAAAATATGATGTGCATTAAAGAGTTCTGTGGGGGTAATGTGCATGAAGGGACACAGAAACACCTTAGAAGTCCTGGCTGTTTGGCTTAGTGGTAGAGCATTGGCCTGGCGTGTAGAAGTCCCAGGTTCAATTCCCGGCCAGGGCACACAGGAGAAGTGCCCATCTGCTTCCCCACCCTTCCCTCTCTCCTTTCTCTCCAGCTCTCTCTTCCTCTCCCATAGCCAAGACTCCATTGGAGCAAAGTTAGCCCTGGTGCTAAGGATGGCTCCATGGCCTCCACCTCAGGCACTAGAATTGCTCCGGTTGCAACAGAGCATCGCCCCCTAGTGGGTATGCTGGATGGATCCTGGTCAGGCGCATGCGGGAATCTGTGTCTCTGCCACCCAGCTTCTCACTTCAGAAAAATACAAAAAAGAAAAAAGAAAAAGAAAAATACCTTAATGTATGACCAGTTGTAGTGGCCATCATTGCAGCTAGGCAGGTGTAGGTTCCCATTAGATTGGACAGATAGTAATGAAACCGCGGAGCCAAAAATTGGTGGGCCATTCCTTCTTTCTAGCCTCAAACCTAGCCAGCAAGTAAAACACATACAGGGCACCAACACCTACTCACACATTCTCCTGTTCCACAACCCAGAGAATCTTTTCTCGTTTTTCCTAGAATCAAAGGCCCCCACTAGTCTAAGTCACCCCTAGTTCCCCATCTGTACACCTTCTCCCTTCTCATCTCTGCACAAAACTGGCTTCTCATTCAGCACCCTGCCATCTTGGCTGCCTTCTCTGCAAAAAATGGCCTCCTTTTTCTTCCTTCTTCTCTTCCTTTCTCTTAAAACATTTGGCGTGAAAAGCCCTCCTCTAGCACACATTAGCATAACAATTCCTTCCCAAGCAGGAAGGTAATAAGCAGTTTCACTTGGCAGTGCCATTTTTAACAATAAAAGGGAGCAAACTTGGAAAATACAGATTTTACAAACTCATTTTGCCCAACATTTAGATACTCTTCATACAAATATAAGAAATTTTAAATAGATAATATAGTCTGTCAAGCAAGTTTATAGCATGATAGGTGCAAAACTACTACCTGAGTCATTCTTTACATGTAATTCTTTCAGTCATACAATTATCTAAAGTTAACTTAGTCATAAAAATTCTAAACAGGTAAACTCGGAGACTGTAGCCAGCAATGTAAAGAGTAAATTACATATTACAACTTCTCATAATGTTCTCCTAAAGCAAATTTTGAAGCTAGTATGTAAAGCCAAGAGCCAAGGCCACTATGAGAGCCGTCTGACCCATGCAGATTCGCATTGGATTCGAACAGTCGGTAATGAAACAATGGAGCCAAAAACCGGTGAGCCATCAGCTTTAATTCTAGCTTGCACCTGGCAGGCAAGCAAAAACACACAATGGGCTCAAAAACGCACTCATTCAGTGCTCACAAAGCTACTGACTTACCCGAGTTTCCTAGAATCAAAGGTTTCTAGCTCACCAGACTTATTCACCACTGTTTCCCATCTCCTCCAGCACAAACTCTTAACAAACTGGCTCCTCCCTCAGCACGCTGACATCTTGGCTGCTTCTCCTGGCCTCCATGTGGCCTTAATCTGCTCTCCCCTCT
Source organism: Rhynchonycteris naso (assembly GCA_037038555.1). Lineage (NCBI taxonomy): Eukaryota > Metazoa > Chordata > Mammalia > Chiroptera > Emballonuridae > Rhynchonycteris > Rhynchonycteris naso. The sequence continues at coordinate 180,120,119 of CM072998.1, forward strand.
TGTAATCTCAGGAACCCAGGAACCGAGAGAGTAAGCTACTGGTCTGTCCCACTTTATACTGTAGAAATCCAAACCCTTAATCCAATCTACAGACAAGGAAGTCTCTGATACAAAGTCACCCATCAGAGGCATAATGGGATTCCTCAGGAGAGTGCACCACCCCACATCATCCAATCAGTCAAGGGGGTGGGGAAAAACTTACTCTTAAAACAAAGCCTTAGGCTATAATGACCCAGCCTGCCCACAGCCTGTTCCCCATTACACATTAATATCAACGAACTTCCATGTGGGCAGCGCCATCTTTAACAAAGTGAGCATAATGTATTTTATCTGCCCAACATAGTATTTCTTCTTTAACTTCTTATACTTATGGGTAGTTAGGATTTTAACCTCTATGATCTTTGCTCCCTGGTGTTACTTCTATGGTTATGTTCTACTGCATGGTAAAAGGATGTTGCAGATGTAATTAAGATTACTAATCATCTGACCTTAAAATAGGAATATTATTCTGGATTATCCAAGGAGACCCAACGTAATCACATGAGCCCTGAAAAGGAAGTCGGAGAGATGCAGCAGAAGCGGATGCCAAACAATTCAAAGCGTGATGTTGGGCAGATAAAATATATTATGCTCACTTTGTTAAAGATGGCACTGCCCAAGTGCAAGTTTTAAGAGTAAGTTTTTCCCCAAACCCTTGACTGATTGGATGATGTGGGGTGGTGCACTCTCATGAGGAATCCTCGCATTATGTGACTTTGTATCAGAGACTTTCTTGTTTGTAGATTGGATTAAGGGTTTGGATTTCTACACTATAAAGTGGGGGAGACCGGGAGCTTGCTCTCTGGGTTCCTGAGGTTAGTATTAGAAAGGAGAGCAGATTAAAGGCCACGTGGAGGAAGCCAGGAGAAGCAGCCAAGATGGTGGAGTGCTGAGGAAGAAGACAGTTTGTGCAGTTTGTGCAGAGAGAAGGAGATGGGAAACAGAGGTGAATAAGTCTGGTGAGCTAGAAACCTTTGATTCTAGAAAACTCAGATAAGTCAGTAGCTTTGTGAGCACTGAATAAGTGGGTTTTGGAGCCCAGTGTGTGTTTTTGCTTGCCCACCAGGAGCAAGCTAGAATTAAAGCTGATGGCTCACCAGTTCTTGGCTCCATTGTTTCATTACCGACTGTCCGAATCTAATGCGAACCTGCATGAGCCAGGCGGCTGTGATGGTGGCCTTGGCCATTGGCTTTACATGTGAGAACAGCCTAATGTGCCACTACTGGCTTGAAGGTGGAGGGCCATGTGGAAGGCATGAAAGTAAGTTTGTGTTTTAAAATGTAGATTTTATTATTATTCAGATATGGTGAGGCCAACAAAATCAAAAGACAATTGCCATTGAAAAGACAGTTTGTTACTCACAAAGATAGTTGCCAAGAGAAGGCGCACACCACACTACACAAGGCCCCAAGGTTGGTCAGGAGGCAGAAGAAGCTATAGGAGCAACTGCTTTTATTGTGGTTTCCACTGGAAGGAATAGCAAGGCAGGGTAAACAGGTTTAGGATGACTAGTTTGAATTAATATCAGCAGGCTCAGAGCCCCTATAGGGGCTTTCCGTAGTTGCCTAGTACCTGGCCCTGAACTGATTAGGGCAAGGGCTCAGAATTGGTTAATTTGCTTATGAAAGGCACCCTTACAGGTAAGTCATTTACTATCTCTAGAAATTGACTATCCCCATGAGGGGCAGTGTCTCCAGAGTCCCCAAGGTCCCAGATGTCAAGGCAGCCAGAGAGACAGAGGGGACGGAGGTAGGAGGAGGAAGGCAAAGGGGGGAGGAAATGTGGGTGGAAAGAGACTTTGCCTGGGTGGGGGGCATGATGCTGTATATAGGTGTTATATTGAGTTGTACACTTGAAACTGGTATGGTTAGACCTCACCTGTGGAGGCACAGTGGATAAAGTGTTGACTTGGAACACTGAGGTTGCAGGTTCAGATCCCTGGGCTTACCCGGGCAAGACACATACAGAAAGCAAATACTAAGAGTAGGTGCCTCCTGCTTCTCCCACATCTTTCTCATTCTCTCTCTCCCACTCTCCTCCCCCTTCCAAAAAAGTCAATAAATAAAATTTAAAATAAATAAATAAATCAGTATGGTTTGGCGAACCATGTCAACCCAATAAATTAAAAAGTAATATAAAGTACGAGGCTGGGCCGGTTTGCTCAGCGGTAGAGCATTGGCCTGGCATGTGGAAGTCCTGGGTTTGATTACCGGTTAGGGCACACAGGAGAAGCACCCATCTGCTTCTTCCCCCTTCCCCCTTTCCTTTCTCTCTTATCTCTCTCTTCCCCTCCTGCAGCCAAGGATCCATGGGAGCAAAGCTGGCCTGGGCGCTGAGGATGGTTCCGCCTCAGGCACTAGAATGGCTCCATTTGCAACAGAGCAATGCCCCATATGGGCAAACATCATGCCTGGTGGGCATGCCAGGTAGATCCCAGTTGGGCACATACAGGAGTCTGTCTCTCTGCCTCCCCACTTCTCATTTCAGAAAAATACAAATAATAATAATAATAAAATAAAATAAAGTACCATAAATATATACATTATAGAATCATACACCTGAAACCTATATAATTTTATTAACCAGTGTCACTCTGTAAAGGCAGTAATCAGGGTCAGGATCACAGCCTCCTGACCCGTGCAGGTTCGCACAATGAAGCCAAGAACTGGTGAGCCATCAGCTTTAATTCTAGCTTGCACCCGGCGGGCAAGAAAAAGCACACACTGGGCTCCAAAACCCACACATTCAGTGCTCACAAAGCTACTGACTTATCCAAGTTTCCTAGAATCAAAGATTTCTAGCTCTCCCGACTTATTCACCTCTGTTCCCCATCTCCTTCTCTCTGCACAAACTCTGCACAAACTGGCTTCTCTCTCAGTACTCCACCATCTTGACTGCTTCTCCTGGCCTCCACGTGGCCTTAATCAGCTCTCCTCTCTAATACTAACCTCAGAAACCCAGAGACAGCAAGCTCCCAGACTGTCCCACTTTATAGTGTAGAAATCCAAACCCTTAATCCAATCTACAAACAAGAAAGTCTCTGATACAAAGTCACTTATCTGAGAAATACTGGGAGGATTCCTCATGAGAATGCACCACCTCACATCATCCAATCAGTCAAGGGTTTGGGGAAAAGCTTACTCTTAAAACTTGCACGTGGGCAGTGCCATCTTTAACAAAGTGAGCATAATATATTTTATCTGCCCAACAGTTCTATAGATCTATTAGATAACAAATGGATGTTGTAAGCAGCTACATTAGTGGCAATTTATTACAGCAGCAATAGAAAACTAATACATATACCAAAACCTCCTAGGCAGCATGTTTCTAATTAATTCTCTGGGCATGTTGTATTCTGAAGAAACTTCTACTACATTCACAACTACAGTCATATGGAAAATGGCTAATTAGATAAACTATCTTCAGTGACTATTTTTGTCAGGTTCCCATCAACTAAATATAATGTGAAATTTTTAATGGTAGCCATCATCAGAGCATTTAGGAATATTAACTCAAGCTGTGCTTAGGAAATTCATTTGAGTTTGTAGAGCTAAAATTCTTAAAACTTCAAAGTATTTTAAAAAGATGTGAGACATAATAAATACTAATAACCGCAGATTTCACTGTCCATCACTATTAGGCAAATAACTAACTGTATTTATATATTTATTATACATATATAATATATGATATTTATATAAATATAATTATATATAATATCTTATGTATAATATATTATATATTTTATATATACAGTGTGTCCGTAACGTCACGGTGCATTTTGACCGTGTGACCGGTCAAAAGTGCACCATGACGTTACGGACACACTGTATACACACAAACACACACACACACACACACACACACACACACACACAAAGCCACAACTTCAGATCAAGGTAATGTTGTAATTTCATGCTTTGAGCCGCTCTCCAAAACAAATAACTGTATAATAATGAAAGATAAAATGTAAAATGTGAATATCTAAAAAAACTGTAGCCAAGCTTAAAGAAAGCTAAACATCTCTAAGAATCAGAAACCAAGGACAGCAAGATGGCGATGGAGTAAGCGGACGTACCAACTTTCAACTCCCAGAACCAAAGTGGATTATAACTTAATTTTAAGAACCATCATCTGGATAAACCAACTTTGAACTAAACTAGGTGGACTCTTCAACCAAGGAACACAGAAGAAGCCACATTGAGACTGGTAGGAAAAGCGAAAACGCAAAGAGGGCTGACCAGCTCCCCGGAGCGAACAGCAGCCCGGAGAGACCCGCGTGGTGGGAGGAGAGTTTGGCGGAGAGGGAGGGGCCTGGGTCCCTGGAACAAAGCCCCAGCCTGCAGTCCCAGAGTGTAGAAGAGGCGTTTGGACAGTATTGAGCTGTGAAACAAGTGAGGATACTGTTTGTGAGAAACAGACAGTTTTCTCAGACCCAAGATTCTTAAAGGGACAGCGCAGAAAACCTCTCTCACAACCACTCACCCGGGGCTCCGGGGAACGGAGACAGAGGAGAGGACCAGAGCAGCGGGAAGAGAGTGTGGACTGGAAGGCACAGCGAGAAACACTCCAAGGAGCAGCCACCCTAAACCCTGGGCTGAGTCACTTCCCTAATCAAAGATGAATATTTTCCCTGGAACTAGCAATACCAGCAAAGGGAGAGAGGACAGCAGCCAAACAAGCTCTCCTGCAGCACTTAGAGCAGAGCTGCTTAGATGGAGGGAGCTTCCAGGACTACAGTATGGAGTGTTAGGGTCTGAGCTACACTGCACCCACCCACACTGCTGAGGACTTGCTGGAGGGATGGTAGCGACAAGATGCTGAAATGTCGGTGTGAGTTCATTCTAGCCCAGCAGGGGTGGAGAGGACACGCGAAAGCAGTCCGGCAGCTGAAGGCCCACCTGCAGCCCCACCTGCAGGGGAAAAGCGAGAGGCCAGGGATGGGCAGAGATCTGCTCTGCGACCCTGCGCAAGCCAGCCCTGAGCGCGGGGTTGGGGCTAGGACCAGGGACAGGTGAAAACTTATGGCTGAGCGCACCTGAGCAGCTCCGCCCCACCGGAGGAAGCGCAATTTGCCACCGTGCGTGCGTGAGTTGGCTCTGACTGCGGGGGTAGGGCTGGAGCCCGGGAAAGCAGAGGCTCACAGCTGAGCACACACCAGCCCGCCCGCCTGAGAAACCGAAGGTTGCAATCCTGTGCAGGCAGGCCCTGGCCTCAGGGGCGGGGCTAAAGCTCCAAAAAGGCGGAAACTCACATCTCAGTTCACATCAGCAGCCCCGTCGAAACTGAGAAACTGTGGCAAACAGGCTCTGACCGCGGTGGCTGGGCGGAAGCCCAGGAACAGGCTGGGTCTGTAGCTGAGCAAAGTGCTCAACTCTACCCTTCGTGCTGAGGCTTGTGGCTTGAGTGCAATGCGCAACCCAACCTGTGGGAACGAGGCGAAGGACCAGGCAGGCTGAGGCTTGTAGAGTCGGGCACCAGAACACAGCCCCTCCCAAGGAAGAAAGGCAGAAATCACAGAAACAGCCGGAGAGGGTCGGCGCTGGCAACGCCCATACCCAACCGCCCTAGGAAGCAGCAAAGGGGGTTGCAGGCCTGCAGACAGACCACACCTAGAGAACACAAAGGCAACACCGATTGGACTCCAGTGGCCACAACTTGCTTATACACAGACAAAATGGGCAGGCAGAGAAATGAAACCCAAATGAATCAAGAGAAATCCCCAGAGAAGGACCTGAATGAACCAGATATAACCAAAATTAACAGATGCAGAATTTAAAATAATGATAGTTAGGATGTTCAAAGAGATTAGAGCAAAAGTGGATAGTCATTACGAACACCTAAATAAACAAATAACAAGTATAAAAAATGAAATTGAAATAATAAAAAAGAATCAGACAGAAATGACAAATACAGTATCAGAACTGAAGAACACAACGGAAGAAATTAAAAGCAGGATGGATGAGGCTGAGGATCGAATCAGTGAGTTAGAGGACACAATAAACAAAGGCACAAAATCAGAGAAGAAAAAAGAAAATAAACTAAAAATTGTGAGGAAACTCTAAGAGAGCTCTGTGACAACATGAAGAGAAATAACATCCACATCATAGAGGTTCCTGAAGAAGAGGAGAAAGAACAAGAAATAGAAACTTTGTTCAATCAAACCATAGCAGAAAACATCTCTAAATTAAGGCTGGGAAACATTCCACACGTTCAAGAAGCACACAGAACTCCATTAAAGAGAAACCCAAAGAAATCTACACCAAGACACATCATAATTAAAATACCAAAGCTAAGGAATAAAGAGAAAATTTTAAAAGCTGCTAGAGAAAAGAAGGCTTTCACCTACAAAGGAGCCCCCATGAGGATGACACCCGACTTCTCAACAGAAACACGTGAGGCCAGAAGGGAATGGCAAGATATACACAAAGTAATGCAGAACAAGAACCTACAACCAAGACTAGTCTATCCAGCAAGGCTAATGTTTAAAATAGAAGGAGAAATAAAGAGCTTCCCAGACAAAAAAAGCCTGGAGGAATTCATTAAAACCAAACGAATTCTGCAAGATATACTAAAGGGCCTGTTGTGAACAGTTTAAAGGGAGGAAACAATATAGCAAAAGAAGAATACAGCTTTAAAGAATAAAATGGCGGAAGGAGCAAGATGGCGATGGAGAAGGGGGACGTACCAACTTCCAACTCCCAGAACCAAAGTGGATTATAACTCAATTTTAAGAACCATCACCTGGATAAAACAACTTTGAACTAAACTAAGTGGACTCTTCAACCAAGGAACACAGAAGAAGCCACATCGAGACTGGTAGAAATAGCAAAAATGCGAAGAGGGCTGCCCAGCTCCCCGGAGCAAACGGCAGCCCAGAGAGACCCGCGTGGCTGGAGAAGAGTTTGGCGGAGAGGGAGAGACCTGGGTCCCAGGAAACAAGCCCCAGCCTACAGTCCCAAAGCCTAGAAGAGGTGTTTGGACAGTTTTGAGCTGTGAAACAAGTGAGGGAGCTCCCAGGCCTACAGTGTGGAGTATTAGGGCCCTTCCTACTCTGCTGAGGGTTGCTGAAGGGTATGGGGCGGCGGGACGTTGAAACGCGGTTCTGTCGGCGTAGGCAGAGGCCAAGCCGGTGTGAGCTTGGTCTAGCCCAGCAGAGGCAAAGGGGACGCGCGAAAGCGGTCTGGAGGCTGTGGGCCCGCCTGTAATCTCACCTGCGCGAACAAAGCGGGAGGCCAGGAAAGGGCAGAGATCTGCTCTGCGACCTTGCACAAGACGGCCCTGACTGCGGGAACGGGGCTCGGACCAGGGACCGGCGCGGGCTCATGGCTGAGCTCACGCTACCAGCCCCGCATGGCCAGAGAAACGGCGGTTTGCCATTCTACATGCGCAAGCGGGCTCCAAACGCGGGGGTGGGGTAGAGTCCGAGACAGCGGAAGCTCAAGGCTGAACTCACAACAGCAAACACGCCCGGCCCAATAAACCTTGGTTTGCGACCCTGTGCAGAAGGGCCCTGGCCTCGAGGGCGGAGTTAAATCTCCAGATGGGCAAAGACTCACAGGTCAGAGCAGGTCAAAAGCCCAGCCCAACCCGCGAAACTGAGGCGAGCAGGCTCTGACTGCGGGTTCTGGGCGGAAGTCTGGAAATAGGCTGGGTCCGCAGCTGAGCAAAGGTGCTCACCTCTACCCTTGGTGCTGAGGCTTGTGGCTTGAGTGACAGCTCCTCCCAGTGAGGAGAGGCAGAAATCACAGCAAAAGCCACAGTGGGCCAGCGCTGGTAACGCCCATATCCAACCGCCCTAGACAGCGGCAGAGGGGGTGGAGGACCTGCAGACAGACCACACCTAGAGAACACAAAGGCAACACCTACTGGACTCCAGTGGCCACAACTTGCATATATACAGACAAAATGGGCTGGCAGAAGAATACAAACCAAATGAATCAAGAGAAATCCCCAGAGAAGGACCTGAATGAACCAGATATAACCAAATTACCAGAAGCAGAATTTAGAATAATGATAGTTAGGATGTTCAAAGAAATTAGAGCAACAATGGATAGTCATTATGAACACCTAAATAAAGAGATAACAAGTATTAAAAACAAAATTAAAATATAAAAAAGAATCAGACAGAATGGGTAATACAGTATCAGAACTGAAGACCACAATGGAAGGAATTAAAAGCAGGATGAATCACACTGAGGATCGAATAAGGGAGCTCTGTGACAACATGAAGAGAAACAACATTCGCATCATAGGGGTGCCTGAAGAAGAGGAGAGAGGACAGGAAATGGAAGCTTTGTTCAATCAAATCATAGCAGAAAACTTCCCTAAATTAAGGCTGGGAAACACTCCACACGTTCAAGAAGCACACAGAACTCCATTAAAGAGAAACCCAAAGAAATCTACACCAAGACACATCATAGTTAAAATACCAAAGCTAATGGATAAACAAAAAATTTTAAAAGCTGTTAGGGAAAAAAAGGCTATCACCTGCAAAGGAGCCCCCTTTCGGATGACATCAGACTTCTCAACAGAAACACTTGAGGCCAGAAGGGAATGGGAAGATATAATCAAAGTAATGCAGAACAAGAACCTACAACCAAGACTACTTTATCCAGCAAGAATAACGTTTAAAATTGAAGAAGAAATAAAGAGCTTCCCAGAAAAAGAAAGGCTCAAGGAATTCATAAAAACCAAACCAATTCTGCAACAGATATTAAGGGGCCTGTAGTGAACAGTTTAAAGGGAGGAAAGAATATAGTAAAAGAAGAATACAGCTTTAAAGAATAAAATGGCAATAAACAACTACATATCAATAATAACCTTAAATGTAAATGGATTAAATGATCCAATCAAAAGACATAGGGTAGCTGCATGGATAAAGATAAAGGATCCATACATATGCTGTCTACAAGAGACACACCTTAAAACAAAAGATGCACATAGACTGAAGGTAAAAGGATGGAAAAAAATATTTCATGCAAATGGAAGTGAAAAAAAAGGTGGGGTAGCAATACAAATATCTGACAAAATAGACTTTAAAACAAAGACTGTAGTAAGAAATAAAGAAAAACATTACATAATGATAAAGGGAACAATTCAACAGGAAGATATAACTATTATAAATATCTAAGCACCAAATATAGGAGCCCTGACATACATAAAGCAGACTTTGATGGATATAAAGGGTGAGATTAACAGCAATATTATAATAGTAGGGGATTTCAATACCCCACTAACATCACTGGATAGATGCTCAAGAAAGAAAATTAATAAAGAAACAACAGACTTAAAGGATACACTACATCAATTTAATAAATATCTTCAGAACTTTTCACCCTAAAGCAGTAGAATATACATTCTTCTCAAGCGCTCATGGTACGTTTTGTAGGATAGACCACATGTTAGGACACAAAAATGGTCTCAACAAATTTAAGAAGATTGAAATCATATCAAGCACTTTCTCTGATCACAATGCCATGAAACTAGAAATTAACCACAAAAGAAAAACTGAAATATACTCAAACACTTGGAAACTAAATAGCATGTTATTTTTTTTTAATTTCTTTTTATTTTATTCATTTAGAGCGGAGACACAGTGTGAGAGAGAGAGAGAGAGAGAGAGAGAGAGAGAGAAAGAGAGAAAGAGGGGAGGAGCTGGAAGCATCAACTCCCATATGTGCCTTGACCAGACCAGTGCAGGGTTTTGAACTGGCGACCTCAGTGTTCCCAGGTCGACGCTTTTATCCACTGCGCCACCACAGGTCAGGCTAAATAGCATGTTATTAAATAATGAATGGATTAACAGTGAGATCAAAAAAGAAATAAAAAAGTTTCTAGAAACGAATGAAAATGAGCATACATCAACTCAAAATTTATGGGTCACAGCAAAAGCAGTACTGAGAGGGAAGTTCATTGCAGTCCAGGTATACCAAAGAAGTTAGAAAAAGTTCAAATAAGCAACCTGACCCTGCATCTAAAGGAACTAGAAAAACAACAGCAAATAAAGCCCAGGACCAGTAGAAGAAAGGAAATAATAAAGATCAGAGAAGAAATAAATGACACAGAGGCTAAGGAAACAATACAGAGGATCAATGAAACCAGAAACTGGTTCTTTGAAAAGGTAAACAAGATTGATGAACCTTTAACTAGACTCACAAAGAAAAAAAGAGAGAGGACTCAAATAAATAAAATTAGAAAGGACAGTGGAGAAATAACAACTGACACAACAGAAATACAAAGTATTGTAAGAAAATACTATGAAGAACTCTATGCCAAAAAATTAGACAAACTACGTGAAATGGACAAATTTCTTGCATCATACAATCTTCCAAAAATCAATCTGGAAGAATCAGAACACCTAAACAGACCAACTAGAACAAATGAGATCGAAACACTTATCAAAAAACTTCCAAAAAAGAAAAGTCCTGGGCCTGACGGCTTCACAAGTGAATTCTACCAAAAATTCAAAGAACTAACTCTTATGCTCCTCAAGCTATTTCAAAAAATTAAAGAGGAAGGAAGACTTCCAAACTCCTTTTATGAGGCGAGCATAATTCTGATCCCAAAACCGGGCAAAGACAACACAAAGAAAGAAAATAAAGGCCTATATCCCTGATGAATTTAGACGCTAAAATTCTCAACAAAATATTAGCCAACCGGATCCAGCAATATATGAAAAAAATCATACACCATGATCAAGTGAAATTTATTCTGGAGAGGCAAGGCTGGTTTACTATTCGCAAATCAATCAATGTGGTTCATCACATAAACAAAAAGAAGGACAAAAATCACATGATAATTTCAATAGATGCAGAAAAGGCATTTGATAAAATTCAGCTCCTATTCATGCTCAAAACTCTCAGTAAACTGGGAATACAGGGAACATTCCTTAACATGATAAAGGCCATCTATGACAAACCCACAGCAAATATTATACTAAATGGGCAAAAATTAAAAGCAATCCCTTAAGATCAGGAACCAGGCAGGGGTGCCCCCTTTCACCACTCTTATTCAACATAGTCCTGGAAGTCCTAGCTACAGCAATCAGACAAGAAGAAGAAATAAAAGGCATCCAAATTGGAAAAAAAGAAGTAAAACTGTCATTATTTGCAGATGATATGATATTGTATATAGAAAACCCTAAAGTCTCAGTCAAAAACCTACTGGACCTGCTAAATGAATTCAGCAAGGTGGCAGGATATAAAATTAATACTCAGAAATCAGAGGCATTTTTATATACACCAATGAACTGTCAGGAAAGAAATTAAGGAAACAACCCCCTTCACTATTGCAACCAATACAATAAAGTACCTAGGAGTAAATTTAACCAAGGAGGTTAAGGACTTGTACTCGGAAAATTATAAAACATTGAAAAAAAAATCAAGGAAGATACAAACAAGTGGAAGCTTATGCCGTGCTCATGGCTAGGAAGAATAAACATCATTAAAATGTCTATATTACCCAAAGCAATTTATAAATTCAATGCAATACCAATTAAAATACCAATGACATACTTCAAAGATATAGAACACATATTCCAAAAATTTATATGGAACCAAAAAAAAACACGAATAGCCTCAACAATCTTAAAAAGAAAAAATAAAGCAGGAGGTATCACTCATCCGGATATCAAGGTTTACTACAAGGCCATTGTACTCAAGACAGCCTGGTACTGGCATGAGAACAGGCACATAGATCAATGGAACAGATCAGAGAACCCAGAAATAAACCCATACCTTTATGGGCAACTGATATTTGACAAAGGAGGAAAGAACATACAATGGAGTAAAGACAGCCTCTTTAACAAATGGTGCTGGGAAAATTGGACATCTACCTGCAAAAAAATGAAACTAGACCATCAACTTACACCATTCACAAAAACAAACTCAAAATGGTTAAAAGACATAAATGTAAGCCATGAAACCATAAGCATCTTAGAAGAAAACATAGGCAGCAAGCTCTCCGACATCCGTAGCAGCAATATATTTGCCGATTTATCTCCACGGGCAAATGAAATAAAAAGCAAGATAAACAAATGGGACTATATCAAACTAAAAAGATTTTGCACAGCTAAAGACAATAAGAACAGAATAAAAAGACAAACCACACAATGGGAGAACATATTTGACAACACGTCTGATAAGGGGTTTATAACTAAAATTTATAAAGAACTTATAAAACTCAACACCAGGAAGACAAACAATCCAATCAAAAAATGGGCAAAAGAAATGAATAGAAATTTCTCCAAAGAGGGCATACAGATGGCCAATAGGCATATGAAAAAATGCTCAACATCACTAATTATTAGAGAAATGCAAATTAAAACCACAATGAGATATCACCTCACACCAGTCAGAATGGCGCTCATCAGCAAAACAACACAGAACAAGTGCTGGCGAGAATGTGGAGAAAAAGGAACCCTAATGCACTGCTGTTGGGAATGCAGACTCGTGCAGCCACTGTGGAAAACAGTATGGAGACTCCTCAAAAAATTAAAAATCAAACTGCCATTTGACCCAGCTATCCCACTTTTAGGAATATACCCTAAGAACACCATAACACTGTTCGAAAAGAAGAAATGCGCCCCCATGTTCGTGGCAGCATTGTTCACAATAGCGAAGACCTGGAAACAGCCCAACTGTCCGTCAGAAGACGAGTGGATTAAAAAGCTTTGGTACATATATACTATGGAATACTACTCAGCCATAAGAAATGATGACATCGGATCATTTACAACAAAATGGATGGACCTTGATAACATTATACGGAGTGAAATAAGTGAAACAGAAAAAAAACTGAGAACAGCATGATTTCATACATAGGTGGGACATAAAAGTGAGACTATAAGACATGGACAAGAGTGTGGTGGTTATGGAGTGGGGGAAGGGGGAAAAGTAGAAGAAAGCGGAGGGGAGGGGCACAAAGAAAACCAGATAGAAGGTGACAGAGGACAATTTGACTTTGGGTGATGGGTATGCAACATAATTCAATGATAAGATAACCTGGAGATATTTTCTTTGAACATATGTACCCTGATTTATTAATGTCCCCAATAAAAAAAAAAATCAGTAACCCAATTGTCATTCATTCGTTTATTAATTCATTCACTTAAGAAACTTTTATTCCACACCTACCATGTAATAGACATTGTTTTAGACACAGTATTCTGCACTAAACAAAGCAAAGTCTCTGCCCTTATGGGACTTAAAATCCAACAGAAAAATATTCTAATAGAAACAAAAGGATAAAGCAGATGGATGCAGCAGGCCGAGGCAGCTTGGAGCTTATTGTATCATGGGTGATACAGACTAAAATGCCCTATCTGAAGCAGAAGACAAGAGTGAGTCTGACAGCTTGAATAAGAGATTGTGATGAAAAAGATTCTGGAAAGAGTTATAACTGAGTGTTGCCTGAGGCTACAGTTTATAACCCATCCACCTGAGACAAAGCAGTTAATCCTGACAGTCAGGACCTGGGCTCAGCTGCCATTGGCTGGATCTGTGTTATTCCCAAATCATTAGTGATAATAATTGCCCTGAGTTGATCCTATTAAGACCCGATGCAGAACAGGGGCCAATGGGCACTATGTAAGGACAGCTGTAACAAAGTAGAGCGGGAGGAATCAGCGAAAACAAAGGAAAATAAAATTTTCCCTCAAGATGAGTCTTCTATTCAAAATTTTATAACACATGAGTAAAACTAAGCAACAAAATGAAAATAATAAAGCCTGACCAGGTGGTGGCACAGTGATAGATCATCAGCCTTGGACACGAAGGACCCAGGTTCAAAACCCCAAGATTGCCAACTTGAGCGCAAGCTAACCAGCTTGAGCGCAGAGTCGCCAGCTTGAGCATGGGATCATAGACATGACCCCATGGTCACTGGCCTGTGCCCAAAAGTCACTGGCTTAAACTCAAGGTCACTGGCTTGAGCAAGAAGTCACTGGCTCAGTTGGAATCCTCCCAGTCAAGGCACATATAAGAAAACAATAAATGAACAACTAAAGTGCCACAACTATGAGTTGTGCTTCTCATCTCTCTCCCTTCCTGTATGTCCCTGTCTGTCTCTCTTTCTGTCTCTCTCTCACTAGAAAAAGAGATAAAGGAATAATAGTTTTATAGGGAAAAAGGAAGACTTTATGGGGAAAAATACCAAGCAGGAATGAGACACCACTTAAAAATTTAGAAATCCTGAAAATAAAAATATTACACTTAAAACTTTAATCGGTGAGATGGTGGTGAGGAAATTAATTAAATGGAAAATGAGAACTTTACCTAAAACCTATTACAGAGGAAGAGAGCTAAAAGCATAACTGTGAAAAAGTAGTTTTAAAATATGGAGGATTGATTGGGAGTCTCCAACATGTATAATTGGGTGTCTACAAAATACACCTAAAAGAAGAACGACAAGGAGAATATTGACAAAGTGGCATAAACTTTTCCAAAATAAAAGACATACAGGAATCTTCAGATGAGAAGTGTCCACCAAATACTACACAGAGCAAGAAGATATATGTGGCCTGGAATTGTTCTGTAATAAAGATGCTCAAGTTAAAAAAATTCCACTTTTCAATGCACTATTTATTTTTTAAAATTTTTAGAAGTTTACACATAACAATTCATACACTGACTAAAATGTTTCTGAACTGAAAATCAGGGAAAAACACGTGTAAGTCAATTTGGAATTTCTAGTTAAAATGTTGGAAGAATTGTATCTAACAATATTAAATTATTATTTCTTCCTAAATTGCCATCTCCATTTCTGTAGAGTAAAAAAATGTGAAATTATCCAAAAACTCAAAAATAGAGGAAAAAATAAAGTTGGGAATAGGAGAAAATAAATACTAAATTGCTTGAAATATCTGAAATAAGGATAAAGTTTTTATTAACCTTAAACTTTGATAAGTAAATTATGCATGTTATAATGTATAGGATAATTACTAAATAAATTAAACTAAAGTATATAACTACCAATTTAATGGAGGGAAAAAATAAAATTATTTTTTAAAATATACTTGGTCAATATGGAAAAAAAGCAAACAAAGAAAGAAAATGTAGACCAGGTGAGTCAAACATAATAATAAGAATTTCAATTACCAGAAAGACAATTTTAGAATTGTATGTACCTTATAACATGACTTCAAAATATGTAAAGAAAAAGTGAAGTACAAGGAAAAATAAACAACTCCACAATTATGCTGAGAGATTTAACACATCTATCTCAGTAAATGATAAAAGAATGAGGGAAAAAAAGACAAAATATATGAACAGCATAAATAGTGGACATAAATAAAACATTGAATTTAATACCTGTAAGTGAACATTATAATGATATTTTTTTTTAATCCTGAAGTAAGAAGTATTACAGACACAAATTTAGAATAAAAAGTTATCCAACGGTATAGAATTTTATATTAAACTGGTATTCAAATATGTATATTTCCAATAGCTTCCAAATTTCTAAATTTAAGCAAGAGCTTGTTTATAGTGAGAAAAATTAATCTTAGGAACTAGTAAGTGTAATTATTATAACATAAAAGTTATTAAAATATTGAAAATTTCTAAATCTCTTGCTAATTTCAAATCATTATTAAGCTGTTCTGGAAAATAAAAAAAAAGTTTTAAGTGTCAGTTTAACACTAGAAGAGTAAAGAAACTCTTCATTAGTCTTACACCACAATTTTTAAAGTTTTTATTTATTCATTTTAGAGGGACCATAGAGAGAGAGAAAAAAAATGGGAGGGAAGGAGGAAGCATCAACTCCCATATGTGCCTTGACCAGGCAAGCCTGGGGTTTTGAACTAGCAACCTCAGATTTCCAGGTCAACGTTTTCTCCACTGCAGCACCATAGGTCAGGCTTCTACCACATTTTAATCAAACCAAAGAATGTTTAAATGTAAATATAGCCTAATTAAGCTAATTAACATATAAAAATAAGAGATCAGTGGGAATAAACTTTCTATAAAACTGTGGTACTAATTTAAAAATGATCAGTTTCTGAGATAGAAGCAAGATGGCGACGGAGTAGGCGGACGTACCAACTTCCAACTCCCAGAACCAAAGTGGATTATAACTCAATTTAAAGAACCATCATCTGGATAAACCAACTATGAACTAAACTAAGTGGACTCTTCAACCAAGGAACACAGAAGAAGCCACATTGAGACTGGTAGGAATAGCGAAAATGCGAAGAGGGCTGCCCAGCTCCCCGGAGCAAACGGCAGCCCAGAAAGACAGGCATGGCGGGAGGAAAGTTTGGCGGAGAGGGAGGGACCTGGGTCCCAGGAACCAAGCCCCAGCCTGCAGTCCCAGAGCCTAGAAGAGGCGTTTGGACAGTTTTGAGCTGAGAAACAAGTGAGGGACTCCCAGGCCTACAGTGTGGAGAATTAGGTCCCTTCCTACTCTGCTAAGGGTTGCTGAAAGGTTTGGGGCGGCAGGACGCTGAACGCGGTTCTGTCGGCATGGGCGGAGGCCAAGCCGGTGTGAGCTCGGTCTAGCCCAGGAGGGTTGGAGGGGACGCGCGAAAGCAGTCCGGAAGCTGCGGGCCCGCCTTTAATCCCACTTACGGGGACAAAGAGGGAGGCCAGGAACAGACAGAAATCTGCTCTGCGACCCTGTGCAAGCCGGCACTGAACGCGGGGACCGGAATAGGACCAGAAACGGGCAGGGGCTTGCGGCTGAGCTCACGCTACCGCCCCCCCCCCTCCCCTGGCCGGAGAAACCACGGTTTAACATTATACATGCGCGAGCAGGCTTCGAGCACAGGAACAGGGTAGACCCCGAGACAAGTGGAAACTCGCAGCTGAGCCCACGCTACTATCCCGGCCCGGCCGGAGAAACCGCGGATTGCATTCCTACGTGAACAAACGGGCTCCGAACGCGGGGGTGGGGTAGAGTCTGGGGCAAGCGGAAGTCCGCAGCTGAGCAGAAGCCAACAAACAGACCAGCCTAATAAACCTAGGTTTGCGACCCAGCGCAGAAAGGCCCTGGCCTCAAAGACGGGGCTAAAACTCCGGACGGGCCAAAGCTCACAGCTGAGAGCACGTCAAAAGCCCCGCCCAACCCACGAAACTGTGGTGAGCAGGCTCTGACTGCGGGTTCTGGGCGGAAGTCTGGAAATAGGCTGGGTCCGCAGCTGAGCAAAGGGGCTCACCTCTACCCTTGGTGCTAAGGCTTGTGGCTTTAGTGGCAGCCCCTCCCGAGGAGGAGAGGCAGAAATCACAGCAAAAGCCACAGTGGGCCGGCGCTGGCAACGCTCATAACCAACCACCCTAGGCACCGGCAGAGGAGGTGGCGGCCTGCAGACAGACCACACCTAGAGAACACAAAGGCAACACCTACTGGACTCCAGTGGCCACAACTTGCTTATACACAGACAAAATGGGCAGGCAGAGGAATGCAAACCAAATGAATCAAGAGAAATCCCCAGAGAAGGACCTGAATGAACCAGATATAACTAAATTACCAGAAGCAGAATTTAGAATAATGATAGTTAGGATGTTCAAAGAAATTAGAGCAAAAATGGATAGTCACTATGAGCACCTAAATAAGGAGATAACAAGTATAAAATACAAAATTTAAATAATAAAAAAGAATCAGACAGAAATGACAAATACAGTATCAGAACTGAAGACCACAATGGAAGGAATTAAAAGCAGGATGGATGAAGCTGAGGATCGAATCAGTGAGTTAGAGAAAAAAATAAACAAAGGCACAGAAACAGAGAAAAAAAAGGAAAAGAGACTCCAAAAATGTGAGGAAACTCTAAGGGAGCTCTGTGACAACATGAAGAGAAACAACATTCGCACCATAGGGGTGCCTGAAGAAGAGGAGAGAGGACAGGAAATGGAAACTTTGTTCAATCAAATCATAGCAGAAAACTTTCCTAAATTAAGGCTGGGAAACACTCCACACGTTCAAGAAGCACACAGAACTCCATTAAAGAGAAACCCAAAAAGATCTACACCAGGACACATCATAGTTAAAATACCAAAGCTAATGGATAAACAAAAAATCTTTAAAGCTGCTAGAGAAAAAAAGGTTATCACCTACAAAGGAGCCCCCATAAGGATGACATCGGACTTCTCAACAGAAACACTTGAGGCCAGAAGGGAATGGCAAGATATAATCAAAGTAATGCAGAACAAGAACCTACAACCAAGACTACTCTATCCAGCAAGGCTAATGTTTAAAATTGAAGGAGAAATAAACAGCTTCCCAGAAAAAGAAAGCCTCAAGGAATTCATAAAAACCAAACCAATTCTGCAAGAGATACCAAGGGACCTCTTGTGAACAGTTTAAAGGGAGTAAAGAATAGAGCAAAAGAAGAATACAGCTTTAAAGAATAAAATGGCAATAAACAACTATATATCAATAATAACCTAAAATGTAAATGGATTAAATGATCCAATCAAAAGAAATAGGGTAGCTCCATGGATAAAGAAACAGGACCCATACATATGCTGTCTTCAAGAGACACACCTTAAAACAAAAGATGCACATAGACTGAAGGTAAAAGGATGGAAAAAAATATTTCATGCAAATGGAAATGAAAAAAAAGCATGGGTAGCAATACTTATATCTGACAAAATGGACTTTAAAACAAAGGCTGTAGTAAGAGATAAAGAAGGACACTACATACTGATAAAGGGAACAATTCAACAGGAAGATATAACTATTATAAATATCTATGCACCAAATATAGGAGCCCCGACGTACATAAAGCAGACTTTGATGGATATAAAGGGCGAGATTAACAGCAATACTATCATAGTAGGGGATTTCAATACCCTTCTAACAACACTGGATAGATCCTCAAGAAACAAAATTAATAAAGAAACAGCAGACTTAAAAGAGACACTAGATCAACTTGATTTAATAAATATCTTCAGAACTTTTCACCCTAAAGCAGTAGAATATACATTCTTCTCAAGCGCTCATGGTACATTTTCTAGGATAGACCACATGTTAGGACACAAAAATGGTCTCAATAAATTTAAGAAGATTGAAATCATATCAAGCATTTTCTCTGATCACAATGCCATGAAACTAGAAATTAACCACAAAAGAAAAAATGAAAAATACTCAAACATGTGGAAACTAAATAGCATGTTATTAAATAATGAATGGATTAACAATGAGATCAAAGAAGAAATAAAAAAGTTTCTACAAACAAATGATAATGAGCATACATCAACTCAAAATTAATGGGACACAGCAAAAGCAGTTCTGAGAGGGAAGTTTATTGCACTACAGGCATATCATAAGAAGCTAGAAAAAGCTCAAAAAGCAACCTGACCCTGCATCTAAAAGAACTAGAAAAACAACAACAAATAAAACCCAAGACAAGTAGAAGGAAGGAAATAATAAAGATCAGAGCAGAAATAAATGACATAGAGGCTAAGGAAACAGTACAGAGGATCAATGAAATCAGAAGCTGGTTCTTTGAAAAGGTAAACAAGATTGATGAACCTTTAACTAAACTCACCAAGAAAAAAAGAGAGAGGACTCAAATAAATAAAATTAGAAAGGACAGTGGAGAAATAACAACTGACACAACAGAAATACAAAGCATTGTAAGAAAATACTATGAAGAACTATATGCCAAAAAATTAGACAATCTAGGTGAAATGGACAAATTTCTTGAATCATATAACCTTCCAAAAAACAATCTGAAAGAATCAGAACACCTAAACAGACCAATTCCAACAACGAGATCGAAACAGTTATCAAAAAACTCCCAAAAAAGAGAAGTCCTGGGACTGATGGCTTCACAGGTGAATTCTATCAAAAATTCAAAGAAGAACTAACTCCTATCCTCCTCAAGCTATTTCAAAAAATTCAAGAGGAAGAAAGACTTCCAAACTCCTTTTATGAGGCGAGCATTATTCTGATCCCAAAACCGGGCAAAGACAACACAAAGAAAGAAAATTATAGGCCTATATCCCTGATGAATTTAGACGCTAAAATTCTCAACAAAATATTAGCCAACCGGATCCAGCAATATATGAAAAAAATCATACACCATGATCAAGTGGGATTTATTCGGGAGTGGCAAGGCTGGTTCAATATTCGCAAATCAATCAATGTGATTCATCACATAAACAAAAGAAAGGACAAAAATCACATGATAATTTCAATAGATGCAGAAAAGGCATTTGAGAAAATCCAGCACCCATTCATGCTCAAAACTCTCAGTAAAGTGGGAATACAGGGATCATTCCTTAACATGATAAAGGCCATCTACGATAAACCCACAGCAAACATCATACTAAATGGACAAAAATTAAAAGCAATCCCCTTAAGACCAGGAATCAGGCAGGGATGCCCCCTTTCACCACTCTTATTCAACATAGTTCTGGAAGTCCTAGCTACAGCAATCAGACAAGAAGAAGAAATAAAAGGCATCCAAATTGGAAAAGAAGAAGGAAAACTGTCATTATTTGCAGATGATATGATATTGTATATTGAAAACCCTAAAGTCTCAGTCAAAAAACTACTGGACCTTATAAATGAATTCAGCAAGGTGGCAGGATATAAAATTAATACTCAGAAATCAGAGGCATTTCTATATACCAACAATGAACTGTCAGCAAAAGAAATTAAAGAACCAATCCCATTCACTATTACAGCAAAAAAAATAAAGTACCTAGGAGTAAATTTAACCAAGGAGGTTAAGGACTTGTACTCAGAAAATTATAGAACATTGATAAAAGAAATCAAGGAAGATACAAACAAGTGGAAGCATATACCGTGCTCATGGCTAGGAAGAATAAACATCATTAAAATGTCTATATTACCCAAAGCAATTTATAAATTCAATGCAATACCAATTAAAATACCAATGACATACTTCAAAGATATAGAACACATATTCCAAAAATTTATATGGAACCAAAAAAGAACACGAATAGTCTCAGCAATCTTAAAAAGAAAAAATAAAGCAGGAGGTATCACTCTTCCAGATATCAAGGTTTACTATAAGGCCATTATACTCCAGACAGCCTGGTATTGGCATAAGAACAGGCACAGTGATCAATGGAACAGAACAGAGGACCCAAAAATGAACCCACAGCTTTATGGACAACTGATATTTGACAAAGGAGGAAAGAACATACAATGGAGTAAAGACAGCCTCTTTAACAAATGGTGCTGGGAAAATTGGACATCTACCTGCAAAAAAATGAAACTAGACCATCAACTTACACCATTCACAAAAACAAACTCAAAATGGATAAAAGACTTAAATGTAAGCCGTGAAACCATAAGCATCTTAGAAGAAAACATAGGCAGCAAACTCTCCGACATCTGTAGCAGCAATATATTTGCCGATTTATCTCCACGGGCAAATGAAATAAAAGGCAAGATAAACAAATGGGACTATATCAAACTAAAAAGATTTTGCACAGCTAAAGACAATAAGAACAGAATAAAAAGACAAACCACAGAATGGGAGAACATATTCGACAGCACATCTGATAAGGGGTTAATAACTAAAATTTATAAAGAACTTATAAAACTCAACACCAGGAAGACAAACAATCCAATCAAAAGATGGGCAAAAGAAATGAATAGAAATTTCTCCAAAGAGGACATACAGTTGACCAATAGGCATATGAAAAAATGCTCAACATCACTAATCATTAGAGAAATGCAAATTGAAACCACAATGAGATATCACCTCACACCATTCAGAATGGCGCTCATCAGCAAAACAATACAGAATTAGTGCTGGCGAGGATGTGGAGAAAAGGGAACCCTTCTGCACTGCAGGTGGGAATGCAGACTGGTGCAGCCACTGTGGAAAACAGTTTGGAGATTCCTCAGAAAATTAAAAATCAAAATGCCTTTTGACCCAGGTATCCCACTTTCGGAATATACCCTAAGAACACCATAGCACTGTTCGAAAAGAAGAAATGCGCCCCCATGTTCATGGCGGCATTGTTCACAATAGCGAAGATCTGGAACCAGCCCAAGTGTCCGTCAGAAGACGAGTGGATTAAAAAGCTTTGGTACAGATATACTATGGAATACTACTCAGCCATAAGAAACGATGACATCGGATCATTTATAACAAAATGGATGTACCTTGATAACATTATACGGAGTGAAATAAGTAAATCAGAAAAAAAGAAAAACTGAGAACAGCATGATTACATACATAGGTGTGACATAAAAGTGAGAATATGAGACATGGACAAGAGAGTGGTGGTTATGGGATGGGGGGAGGGAGGCAAGAGTGAGGTAGGGAGGATGGGAGGGGCACAGGGAAAACCAGATAGAAGGTGACAGAGGACAATTTGACTTTGGGTGATGGGTATGCAACACAATTGAATGATAAGATAACCTGGAGATGTTTTCATTGTACATATGTACCCTGATTTATTGGTGTCACCCCATTAGAATTAATAATAATAAAATATATATTAATAAAACAAAAGATCAGTTTCTATTTTTAATTATTTTCTAAGTTGCAGAGCAGCAATCTGAATGTATACTCTAGGTAAAATCATAATTAGTTAACCCCCATTTTCTTAGTTATCTAGAAAAGAGCACATTTTAATATTTAAACAAGAACGAATTGTTTTTTTTTTAAATTCTGCAGAAGTGAGTTATTTTATAAATTCAGATGAATAGTATACAAAGTATATTTTCATAAACAAAAAAATTCTAAAAATAACTCATGCCTAGCCTGTATATTAGATATACGAATCCACTTAACACACACTTTATTCATAAAAGAATTCCACCATATTTGTAATTTCAGGAATGAGTTAAGTACAATATTAATACCAATAATAATATAACTGTGACTTGGATCTCTTAAACATTTTCCTTTCTGTCAAATGTAGATTCCTATCTTTATATTTAAAATAAATGAACAAGACAAAACTTTTATAGAATTTTGACTATTAGGAAGGAATATTTTTGTATATGGATATGAAAAGAGAAATAATATAGGTAACCTAGAAGAGGAAAAAGAGAGAACACAAGAACAAGGGGGGCAAAAGTTCTAGAATAGAAGAACGACATCTGAGAAATGACAGCATGAGAGATACTCCCAATCTCTCTCCTTAAAATTTCAATAAATTCTACAACTATATGCAGAGAAAAAAACCCAGATGAACCTGAAATATACACAAACCAGATAGACCAAAGTATGATTGTGCAAGAAGACAGACCAAAAATAGAATCTGCTCACAGAAGAAGAAAAAAAGCCATAGAACTGAGTCTTTCTCTTTCCTCATGGACCTGAGGGAGGGAGGCACTGTTGGCGCAGGCTTTGTCTCAGAGCCGGATTCGAGAGAAGAGGAGAGTCTGGGAGGGAAGGAGCTGAGAGAGGGGCAACGACCAAGAACAGGGAGAAGGGCTGTGTAGCAGCATCTGCCGCACCCGTGATTATAGGCACTGGGCACACACAAAGCCTGTGGTGCGTTCCCAAGAACTGCGTGCAAATAGCTTGTGGAGACCAGCACTGGGGGAGCTGGGGGACTCTTGATCTGCAATCTCTGCCACAACTACTCCAGAATCTTGGACACAAGCTCTTTGTGCAGCCCCTGACCAGGGCTGCATTTTGAGGGCTTAGAATGGTATCAGAGGAGGGACTGGACTGTGTCACCCCGGCCTCCCAGTCCCACATTGCTCCCCTTGCTGTGTGAACAGTGGCAGTGGCAGACCACCCTTAGCTGGGTCTCTAGGTTGCTCTCTCCTGTGAGAGGCAGGGGTGCCCAGGTGCTTGATCCCCTGCTCTGTTGGGACATAAGGGAGGGCCCCCAGAGGAACCAAGGTCGACCATTGCTAAAGCCATAAAATTGCAAAGCCCTAACAACAAGTCCCTCCTACCAACACGAGGGCCCTGCCTGCATCATTACTGACAGTAACATCTCAGCAGAACTCCACCCAAGACTCTCGCAGAGGCAAATCTTGTAGTACAGCATCTCCTACCAGAAAAAGGAATAATTATCTCTTTTTGTGGTTATTAACAATACCACTCACAAATGCCATCAAAGAAGAAGAAATCAACTATGGGTATATAAGCAGAGATGTAGGTCAGTTAGATGATGAAAAATCTCCAGGAAAAAATATCAATTGCATGGAAACCTTGGAGCTTAATGACAGAGAATTCAAAACTGAAGTTCTAAAAATATTCAATAAGATATAAGAAAACACTGAAAGGCAACTTAGTGAGCTCAAAAGACAACTTAATGAACAAAAGAGTACTTCACCAAGGAAATTGAAACTATAAAAAAGAACCAAACAGAGATGAAAACTCAATACACATACTGCAAAATGAGACAACACACTTAGCTAATAGAACAGGCCAGATAGAGAAGAAAATCAGTGACACTGAAGAGAGGCAGCTAGAGATACTCCAGAGAAAAGAGAGAGAGACTCACAAATTTATAAAAATGAGAAAGCCCTACAAGAATTGTCTGTCTCCATCAAAAAGAGCAATATAAAAATAATGGGTATATTAAAAGAAGAGAGGGAAAAAGGAATGGAGAACATGTTGAAACAAATAATTGATGAAAACTTCCCAAGCTTTTGGAAAGGTTTAGAGCCTCGAAATCAAAAAACAAACAGAACGCTGAGTTATCTCAACCCAATCATACCTATACCAAGGCACATCATAATAAAATTATCACAAATCAATGACAAAGAAAGAATCCTAAGGCAGCTAGGGAGAACAATATAATATATAAAGGAAGGCCCATTAAGCTATCATCAAATTTCTCAGCAGAAACTCTACAAGCCAGAAGAGAGTGGACCCCAACATTTAAAGTACTGAAAGAGAGGAACTACCAGCCAAGAATCTTATACCCATCAAAGCTATCCTTCAAATATAAGGGGAAATGAAAGCATTTACAGACATACAGAAGCTGAGGGAATTTACAACCAGAAAATCCCCACTACAGAAAATACTAAAGGGGGTTATCCGACCAGATACAAAGAACAAAACAAAACAAAATTACAAGTAAAAATTTTAACAAAACCATAATAAAAACAAAGATAATCTGTGACAACAATAATATAAAAGGGGAGAGGATAAAGATCAGAAGTGGCAAAGGAGGATGGAGTGCAGAAGCACTCATGAAATAATAGACTCTAATAAATATGATCATTTTTCTTTTAATAACCTAATGGTAACCACCCTTGAAAATGCCACTACTGAAACACATAGCATAAAAAAAGAAGAAACAGAAGATAGAAGTATGGAATACCACCAAACAAAAACAATTGACAGAAAAACAAAAAAGAACCAAAGAAGACACAAAGCTAGCAGAGAGCAGTATATAAAATGGCAATAGGAAATCCTCAAGTGTCCATAATTACACTAAATGTAAATGGATTGAACTCACCAATAAAGAGGAACAGAGTAGCAGAATGGATCAAGAAGCAAAACCCAACAGTATGCTGCTGCCTTCAAAAGACACATCTAAGCTACAAGGATAAAAATAGATTCAAAGTGAAAGGTTGGAAAACGATTCTCCAAGTAAGTAATATCCAAAGTAAAGCAGGTGTAGCCATACTCATACTTGACAATGCTGACTTCAAGACAACAAAGGTAACCAAAGACAAAGATGGATATTTCCTAATGATAAAGGGGACATTGTATCAAGAAGACATAACACTTTGCCTGACCTGTGGTGGCGCAGTGGATAAAGCGTCGACCTGGGAACACTGAGGTCGCCAGTTCAAAACCCTGCACTGGTCTGGTCAAGGCACATATGGGAGTTGATGCTTCCAGCTCCTCCCCCGTTTCTCTCTTTCTCTCTCTCTCTCTCTCACTCTGTGTCTCCTCTCTAAAGTGAATAAAATAAAATAAACTTTTTTAAAAAAAAAAAGAAGACATAACACTTCTTAATATATATGCACCAAACTAGGTAGCACCAAAATTATAAAACATCTACTAACCGATCTAAAAGTACAAAAATATATAATTCTTGGAGACCTCAATACACCATTGATGGCTTTAGATCATTCATCCAAACAGAAAATCAATAAAGAAATATAGGCCTAAATGAAACATTAGAACAAATGGACATCTACAGGACATTTGATCCCAAAACATTAGAGTATATCTTTTTCTCCAGTGTACATGGAACATTATTAAGAATAGGCCATATTCTGGGCCAGAAAATAAACATCAACAAATTCAGAAAGATTGAAATTATACCAAGCATATTCTCTGACAACAAGGCTTTGAAACTAGAATTCAACTGCAAAAAAGAAGTAAACAAACCCAATAAATGTGGAAATTAAACAACATACTTCTAAAAAATGACTGAGTCAAAAAAGAAATAAAAGAAGAGATAAAAAGATATATACAGACAAATGAAAATGACAACACGACATATCAGAATCTCTGGGATATGGTGAAAGCAGTAATAAGAGGGATGTTCATATCGTTACAAGCTAATATGAAAAAACAAGAGCCCAAGTAAACAACCTAACATCCCATCTTAAGGAACTAGAAAAAGAACAAAGGCAACCAAAAACCAGTAGAAGAAAGGAAATAATAAAAATTAGAGCAGAAATAAATGAAATAGAGAACAGAAAAACTATAGAAAAAATTAATACAACAAAGAGCTAGTTCTTTGAAAAAATCATCAAAATTGACAAACCCCTGACAAGACTCACTAAGGAAAAAAAGAGAAAGGACTCATATAAACAAATGAAAGTGGAGAAATTACCACAGATATGCAAAGGTAATTGCAGAATACTATGAAAAAATATATACCACCAAATTCAACAATCTAGAAGAAATGGATAAACTCTTAGAACAATACAATCTTCCTAGACTGAATCACAAAGAAGTAGAAAGCTTAAAGAGGCCTATAAGCATGGAGGAAATAGAAACAACTGTCAAAAACCTCCCCGAAAATAAAAATCCAGGGTCAGATGGCTATACTAGTGAATTCTACCAAACATTCAAAGATTTGGTTCCTATAATTCTCAAGTCTTCCAAAACATTGAAGAAGAAGCAATACTTCCAAACACATTTTATGAGGCCAACATGACTCTTATACCAAAACCTAGCAAGGACTACACACAAAAAAAATCTCCTGACCAATATCTCTAATGAATACAAGTGCAAAAATCCTAAACAAAATGCTAGCAAATGAAATACAACAACACATTAAAAAAATAATTCATCATGATCAAGTGGGATTCACCCCAGAAACACAAGGATGGTTCAACATACGTAAAACAGTTAACATAATACACCATATCAACAAAACAAAGGACAAAAACCATGTGATCCTATCAATAAATGCAGAAAAGGCATTGTATAAAATACAACATCCATTTATGTTTAAAACACTCAACAAAATGGGTATAGAAGGAAAATACCTCAACATAATAAAGGCCATTTATGACAAACCATCAGCTAACATACTAAATGGTAAAAAACTGAAAACTTTTCCTCTAAAATCAGGAACAAGACAAGGCTGTGCACTCCCTCCACTCCTATTCAACATAGTGCTGGAAGTTCTAGCCAGAGCAATCAAACAAGAAAAATAAATAAAAGGCATTCATAAGGAGAAAGAAGAAGTAAAGGTTTCACATTTTGCAGATGACATGATCCTGTATGTAGAAAACCCCAAAGATTCCATAGAAAGGCTATTAGAAACAATAAGCCAATACAGGAAGATCACAGGATACAAAATTAATATACAGAAGTCTGTTGCTTTTTTACATGCCAACAATGAAACTTCAAAAAAAGAGCTCAAAAAAATAATCCCTTTTACAGTTGCAACAAAGAAAATAAAATACCTAGGAATAAACATAACAAAGAATGTAAAGAACCTATATACTGAAAACTATAAAGCATTATTAAAGGAAATTGAAAAGACACAATAAAATAAAAAAATATTCCTTGTTCGTGGATATCAAGAATAAATATAGTTAAAATGGCCATACTACCCAAGCAATACACAAGTTTAATGCAATTCCCATCATAATTCCAATGTCAGTTTTTAAAGAAATGGAACAAAAAATCATCAGGTTTCTATGGAACCATAAAAATCCCCGAATAACCAAAGTAATCTTAAGGAAAAAGAACGAAGCTGGGAACATTACAATACCTGACTTCAAACTATACTACTGAGCCACGATAATCAAAATAGCATGGTGCTGGCAGAAAAATAGACACACAGACCAATGGAACAGAATAGAGAGCCCAGAAATAAAACCACATATATATGGTCAAATCATCTTTGATAAAGGAGCCAAAAAACACACAATGAAGAAAAAAAAGCCTATTCAATAAATGGTGCTGGGAAAATTGGAAAGCCACATGCAAAAGAATGAAACTTGACTATGGTTTGTCTCCTTGCACAAAAATTAATTCAAAACAAATCAAAGACCTAAATATAAGATCTGAAACAACAAATTACACAGAAGAAAACATAGGTACTAAATTCATGGACCTTGGCTGTAGAGAACATTTTATAAATTTTGACCCCAAAGGCAAGGCAAGTAAAGGCAAAGATAAATGAATGAGACTACATCAAACTAAGAAGCTTCTACACAGCAAAAGAACCTGACAAGAAAACAAATAAACAGCCAACTAAATGTGGACTGATATTTTCAAACAACAGCTCAGATAAGGGGCTAAATCCAACATATATAAAGAACTCACAAAACTCAGCAACAAACAAGCAAACAATCCAATAAAAAAAATGGGAAGAGGACATGAACAGACACTTCTCCCAACAAATACAAATGGCCAACAGATATATGAAAAAATGCTCATCTTCACTAGCTATTAGAAAAATGCAAATCAAAAACTACAATGAGGTACCACATCACACCTGTTAGAATAGCTATTATCAACAAGACAGGTAACAAGTTTTGGAGAGGCTGTGGAGAAAAAGGAACCTTCATTCACTGTTGGTGGGAATGCAAATTAGTACAACTATTATGGAAGAAAGTAGGGTGGTTCCTCAAAAATTTAAGAATAGAACTACCATATGACCCAGCAATCCCTCTGCTGAGTATATACCCACAAAACTTGAAAACATGGGTACGTAAAGACACACATGTTCCCCCATGTTCATCGCAGCATTGTTTACGGTGCTCAAGACATGGAAACAGCTTAAATTCCCTTCAATAGAGGATTAGATAAAGAAGATGTGGTACATATATACTATGGAATATTACTCAGCCATAAGAAATAATGACATAGGATCATTCACGACAACATGGATGGATCTTGATAATATTATACTGAATGAAATAAGTAAATCAGAAAAAGCTAATAACTGTATGATTCCATACATAGGTGGGACATAAACTTGAGACTCATGGACATAGATAAAAGTGCAGTGGTTACCAAGGGGAGGGGAAGAGAGGAGGAGGAGGAGGAGGAGGAGGAGGTAGGGGGAGGGGGAGGGGCTTAAAGAGAAACAAAATATAGGGTGACAGAGGATGATCTGACTTTGGGTGATGGGTATACAGCATAATCGACTGTTCAAATGATGTGGACATGTTTTCTTTAAATCTATGTACTCTGGTTGACCAATGTCACCCTGTTAAATTTAATTGTCTAAATAAAAAAAAAAGAAAAAATATGTCCTAGAATACAAAAATGTCTAGAATAATATAACAAAAACAATAGAAGAATCTGTGTTTTTCTCATGAAAACTGCTATGAAATACTGGGGACACCATTTAATCTTTGTAATGACTTTTTGATGGAAGTAATAGGGATTTTTCTCAATAGAAGACAGTGATGCGTCAAAAGCAGCTTTGACCTTATGCATAAGATCCTATAGGAAGGCTGCCTACTTCAGACACTTGTCCAAGTGGCCTGTCATTATTCAAAATTTCCACTAATTTTGTTACAGTAGCAAAGTTTCTTTAGGAACAAGGAGTTAATTCTAAAAGATTCTTCATGTTAATACAAAGTATAATATTAATGCTAATATTTTCCAGTCAGCTAGCTAGCTACACATGGCTGAGAGCAGATGTGCATAAGAGAAGGGCACACTAAATTATTTCAGGTCAATGGATATCTGTCTATACCATGGATGGTAAGAGTGAGAAAAATATTTAGAGCATGAGGCATTGCCTAAAAGCAAATTTGTAGGGGCTCTGAGGCAAAGCCATATTGGAACAGCCTTGTTGTACCAGACACTGGGGAATAGTAGGACTCCCACAGAACCACATTTTTCTATTTTACCAGTTGATCTCCTAAACACCTTCCATTGCCAGAGGTAGATTTATTTACAGTATAATAGCATGGTAAATATACCAGAAGAAAGCAACATGCACAGTAGTGTAAGATTTGTGCCTTTCCACATTTGGTAAAAGGAACTATTTCTTCATCTATATCTATGCCCTGCTTTCTGCCTTCAAGTATTAATCCTGCTTACCCCTAATTCCTTATCGGCCTGTTCCTGCAGCAGGCCAAGCATAAAACAAGACCAGTCAAGACCACTCTATGTTAACATTAAACAATCCGGGCCAAGGGCAGGAGGGAATGGCAAGTAGCCATCCTTGTATATTTCTAAAATGAAATGCCATTACTTCGCTTATTAGAAGTGTCAAACCATTCCATGGCCTAACATCAGGATCAAAACCAGATGATTATCCTATTTAAAGATTACCCTGTTTTTCCTAAGAAGAAATACACCCAAGTTAGTTTAAAAAACAAAATCTAATTATTATCTTGCAAAAAATAAGCTCTTTCAAGCAAATAATTCCCGAAAAGAAAACCATCATAATTTACTTGGGTGGAGGGAAGGGGGGGGGGGGTAAGAAAGGAAAAGAGAAATAAATTAAGGGTTGTGTGGAGTATAAGCAATTTGAACTCTGGATACAGACATGGATATTTACCATTAGTAATTGTTCTGCTATTCGGTGGAGAGAAGAGATGAAGCTAGGGTTGAAAATAAATTAGGAGTGACCAGAGATAAAAGCACTAATTCCAATGCGGGTGGGGGACAGGATTCAGAAATACTGAAAAGCTTTGTTTTTCTCACCCTGTGTCTTGGAACC
The DNA here is from genome assembly GCA_037038555.1 of Rhynchonycteris naso. NCBI lineage: Eukaryota > Metazoa > Chordata > Mammalia > Chiroptera > Emballonuridae > Rhynchonycteris > Rhynchonycteris naso. The sequence continues at coordinate 180,151,166 of CM072998.1, forward strand.
GCCAGATCAGAAGTTGGCAACTCTAGATTAAACATCATAACAGCTGGGATGAGGAAACTCTTCACAGAAGGGCCACCCCAAAAGTCAGGAATGAAAAAATGCTAGAGGAATAAACAGAATAAAATCTCTCAGGAAAACATATCTGACCACTGGGTGGGTGTCAGCCTTGTGTCATACTTGATATGCACTGGAATTTTCTTCCTGTAAAATCAATGTGGTTTTCTCTTTCCTTTCAGAAAGTTGCCTAGTTTTTAGGTATTCATCCATTTTTCACAGAGAACTTCAATTCTACGTATATTGTTCATAAGACTTTTTATTTTTAGGGGAAAGATTAGCCCATTTCTTTGATCTAGGGTTTAAAAACATTATCTGTATTCACCAGTTAGGGAGAAAGAAAAGAAATGTTGAATAATTTCTTCTCTTAGGAGAAGCAGTTTGGTTTTCTACGTCATTTACCCTGAAAAGCATATAAGACTACTGCTAAGTCCTGGAATGTCTCTTGGTAGAAACACAGTAGTTCCCCACCTTCATTCTGCATCACGTTCTTTTGTCTCAGTCTACTTTAATTCTTTCCTTTGATGCCTCAGCATCCAAAGTGCTGTCATCTTTTCCCAAAACTAATAACTTTTTTTTTTTACCACAGATAAGTTATTTTTACACAAGAGAAGTTGTGGGCTCAATTTGGCCCTAAATGTTTATACCTTTGCCTTCACATTATTTACTGACCATCTTTCCACCTTCCCATGACCTCTCTCTTATGCCCATCATGTGGTGTAAAAACTGAGAGCATTTAAAAACTACAACAAGGTGAGACCCTAACCCATGAGCAGGCAATCAGAAGACCCTGGAAAATAATGTTCAAACAGGATCAAAGTCAAGAGCAGAAAGAGAATCCAAATAGACAATAAAAGATTCAGTTCCATAATGGAGCTTTTTAACATTAAAGAGAAATGCAGAAAATCAAAGCTTTCATGTATAATTTGTGCTTTTTCCTCCATGAACAATGAATTCTCTAAGTCAGAAATACACTGAGCTGGACTGACTTTAGGTTGCCACATGGGCTGATATGCTTTCTTCTCTATACTGAGGAAGAAACAGAGTTCAAGGGCAATAGATGACATTTGTGTTAAACTTTTTCCTAACATACAAATTACTGGAATATGGCACCAAAAGACCTCTTCTGGAAACTCTGAAGAATCTAAGCTAGTTATTGGACAAGTCTTCCTGGAAAACCTGGATGAGATCTCTTTTAAGCCAGGGGCAGGCTATATAGAGAAATATATTTGAACACTGGCTTGGCATTCAAACACATTCTGGGTGTAAATTCTGCTTCTACCAGTCAACACATCTAATCTCAGACAAGTTACTTAGCCTTTATAAGCCCTGGTTTCTCAGCTATAAAAATAGAGGTAATACCAACCATCTCAAACAGGTCTGTTATTGAAAAGTAAATGAAGTAATATATGCAATAATAATAGCATAATAATACTATATAACTATAAAAATTATATAATATGATATTTTATATATCAAATATATATTATATAGTAATATATATTATAATAATGATTCAAAATAATAATAGTTAAACTGTATCTAGTGATTACCAACTGCCAGTACTGTTAACATATATACTTAATTTAATCCTCACAACAATCCTATGAATTACATGCTATTTGTAGCCGCATTTCACACATGAAGAAACAGGTTAAGTAATTTGCCTGTAGTCTATCAGTTGGAAAGTGGTAACGGTAGGAGTCAAATCCAAGTACTCTTACTTGCTATGCAACTTATTACTATTGTACTAGTACTATTACTGCTACTACATTCATTACTCATCAGTATATCCCCAGTACCTACCACAATGCTTAACATAGTAGACATTCAATAAACACTTCTTTAATTCAATTTAATTTCTATCATTATTTATACTTAGCTAGGTAAGATATGAACAGTCCAGTCAATAAAATAAATTGTATTCATATTTATAATATCTATCAAAAAGCACAACTGTGATTTTTAATTGAATTAGCTTGTTTTTATTAATTTGACTGAACTGAATGGGAATTTGGGTAGATAGAGTACATGCTAATATTCATAAATGTCACCAGATGATAAAACTATAGATCACTATCACTTATGAATATAGTTGTAAATATCCTCAACCAAATACTATCCAACCAACTTCAGCAACATGCAAAAAGAATTATACACTATGGGGTCAAGTAAGATCTATCACAGGTATGTAAGGCTATTTAACAGCTGGAAATCAATGTAATCATCATGAGTGGCCTTGAAGATATGACAGGTAGCATTTGTCATTTTACTAAGAAACAAGTGTGAACAGCATACAGTGCAAGACTGGTATATGAGGACCAGTGTGAAGATGTGCTTGGTGTATGCACCAAGAGAGTGTCCGTTGAGAAGGCAGACTTTGTAAGTAACTCCTATAAATTTGTCAAAGAAAGGGCTTCTTTGTGCAAAGGTGGGCTCAAAAAGTCAGCCAACAGACAGAGCTATAGTAGTATTCATAAATTTAAGAATTCAAAAAGGATTTGGGACATATCTCTAGTAGATGGCAAGGACATACCAGATGGAATGTGATAACTATGAAAACTAAAGTCTGTTCACATCAAAGATACCCCATTGAAACACCAAATAAATTTTCAGAAATTCAGCAAAAAAGTCCTGGTGCAAACTTTCAAAATCCAGTTTATTTTTATCTTATCTTCCTCAGTTGTGACACATTCATGATTTCCTGTTTAATTATCTTCAGAAACTTAAGAGGTATAAAAACTTTTGCAATGTTTTCACATTTTGCAAAATAGTACAAGCAATCAAATGTCAAGCCTATCATAATAAAATGATTTAGAGTGTGCATGCAGAAAATATGAAATTGCTTTGCATTGTAACATTAACTTAACCACATCACAAAATAAATATTATGTTCTTTTACCATCATAAGAGTAAACTAATGGTTCAGGAACAACATGTGTGACCTGACTAAATTAGTGTTACTGTGGAAACTTGATGTTTTCAATTTCCTGACCCTTAGGGTTGATTTTAACACTGCAGTATTCTGTATTTTCCATTTTGCTGCTATAGTTTAGTACAATAGAAAAATATGCTGCAAATCAAACTTATTAAAAACTCCAAACTAAAATTGCAAAATAAAAGTAGGAAATAGTACATTCTCCTTTTAAATTTTTAGTCATATGTCATCTATGGTTCATTCCATAACCCAAGTGCTCATCTGGCTTGTCTTTATTTTTCCCAACAGTTTGCTGGCAGATTCACAAACTCAAAAATAAATAGAATTTTTCCACTATCTAATTCTGAATTTGGCAGGGAAACTCAATGATGAATCTATTCCTACCTCAAAAAAATGTTTTCTTTTATACATTTCACTCATCCATACTCATTCAAGTCTGTAGACTAGACAAAAAACAACTTTATGGTGTGTGTGGGGGAGGGGGGGTATTTCCATCATATGTTTCTCAGGAATAAGTACAAATTCAATCCTAATACCTGAAATTCCAAATAGAAATTATCAATTTTCCACCAGTTTCCATCTTGGATTCCTTCCAAGCCATTTGAGGAGATAAAGCCATAGGTTTTATCACTATGAAGAGGATATTCCTCTATATTCTGAACTAGTAAAGGCCCCTCACAATGTCAGGTGGTGCTGCAGGCTTGCAGCTTTACTTACTCCCCCACAACTTTGAGTCTTCTCAAAAATATAAATACTTCACAGCCTTTACAAACGTTGTGTCCAGCTAATTTATATAGGCCTTACAGTAGAAAATAATTGAAACAGTAATTTTTATCATTTCCTCCACTGTGTACAGGTAAATGAAGAGTTATTGTTATCCAGAAATGTTTTCCTTAATAACAGTTTTCTCACCTTTTCAAGTTAAACTTACCCATGTTATTCTCTTCCTACCAAGTCCACCTTCTATTACAAATCTTTTCAAAAGCATCTTAAAAGCTCATTCATTCTAGTTTGGAATTAATGCCAAGGAAGTGACACAACATAAACCACCCTGTTTGTTCTGTGTAAGTGCCTAGAAACAACTTATAATTTGTATTTGGAAAGAGACAAACTTGGGTTATACATGAACTTTTACTGGATCACAGTAAAAAACATTTCTTTTCGAGCATCACTTCCAGTTTATGTGAGGAAACTTACCCCCAGGGCATTATTTTAAGGGGATTTATGAATTTATACTGAATAGCACCTCTAAATTAATTTTACCAAAGCAATTTTGATCATGTCACTACCCTACTCTAAAACCTTCAATGATCCTCTTTATTTCTTCATTGCTTACAGGCTGAAGTCCTAAAAGTCCTTCAACAGTCTGGCAGTAATTAATGCCTGGGACCTCACTTCCTACCCTCTCTACCCAGACTCTTTTCCAACCAGAACAAGGAGAACTTATAATTCCTATCCAGTGGGATATAATGCATGCTATGAAACAGAAAAATCTAGGTATTGTATTCTAGCTTCCCTTTTTCTAATAGGACTTTTATTGAGGTTACATGACTTTTTTCTCTGCAATTCCATATTGGTTGCATTGGAAGTGGACCCCTCAGATTATTAGATTGTAAAGAGTTGCATCCACAACTGATAAAGAATAACACCCTGAGATCCCAGGCTTGGAGCTCAAATCAGACTTTGGATTGTCTCCCTTTGGAAAGAGGCTGTAAATGTAATCATGTGTTGGTAAGAAGAGAATAAATATAGATGTGAAATAGCCTAAAATAGGCTCTAAATTACTCCTATGGGTGCCTTCCAAATATATTATCCTCTCTTCTCTATACAGCAACCATTCTGTTTGATTGGCAGCAAGCCACATCTCCAGCTTTAAGTAGTCCCTAATTTGCCTAAGCCAATCATTTCATCCTATCCCAGATCTAAATCATTCAGTAGCTGTTATTCTCCCAACCACTGTGATTGGTTTAAGGATGGCAGAATCAGAGCAAATCTGGAAACTCATCTTTAATGGCTAAAGTAATTCTCTTCTCCTGGATATAAACAAGAAATCCTATAAGCTAGACATGGTAACCAGACTCCATGATGGTACCCAATGATTCCAGCCTCTTGTCAATCACATCTTTGTATAATTCCCCTCTCACAATGTACCAGGGTTGGTCTGTATGACCAACAAGTCACTGCCATGTCATGAGAAATCCATATGACAAGAACTGAAGCCTCCAGCTAACAACCACATAAGTGAACTTGGAAGTGTATTGTCCAGACCCAATGAAGCTTCAGATGACCACAGCCCAGCTGATATCTTGATTGCTATAGCCTGTGAGAGACTCTGAGACAGAGACACTCAGCAAAGCTAGGCCTAGAGTCTTGTCACACAGAAACTGAGATAATAAATATTTATTGCTGATCTATTAAAATTGGGGATAACTTGTTATACAGCAATAGATAACTCATACACCTGAGGAGTCATCTTGCTACTAAGAACACCAGACTGAAGGTAAAGAGATGACTATGAGGATCATGGAGACATGGAGCTACAGCCCTAGTTAACTCACCTCTGAAGTTCATTCTGCATCTGGTTCTTTTCAGTTATATAAGCCAATAAATAAATAAATAAATGTCCTTTATTTTTTAAGGCTGATGCAGAATATGTTTTAGGGGACACTATGTTTCTAAATGTGACTTCCAAACTTCCCTTATCTTTGCCTATTTGCTTTTGTTACAGCCCTTTTGTCTCTGTCACCCTTAATCTTATTCATCCTTCCTGGCACTGCTCAAGCCTCACCATTTCTGATCTGATGGCCACTGCAAGAGGATATCTAGGTAGTGAAAAATGTAAGTGGATTGGGCACAAGGAGTGGTTCAGTCTCAGATAAGGATGGGGTGTGAAGGGGCAGCACAGGGAGCTGCAGAGGCAGTTTGTCTGACTCTTACTAAATCCTACTGGCAATTCCCAGTCTCCAACATTCTGTACATGGGGTACTCGGTACCTCTTTGTTCATAGTTTTGGATCCTGGTTGCCAATTGCCATCCTAACACTCTGAACCTGGTCTGTGTGAGGAAGAACTGGAATGTTGCCTCGGCTGTCAGCAGAATTTATTGAATGATTAATTCAATAAAAAACTAATCAGTTATACCAGTTTCTAACACTGACATATAATCCCAACTTGTCACATATTATGTATGAGGTAATAGGAATATCATGAGAATTAAATGTGATCATGCATGAGGAGGCCTTGGCATAAAGTAAGTGCTCAGTTAGGATTATCCATCATTATTATTATTATCTCTGTGACCTTAGACTAGTCATTTGATTTCTTTGAGTCTCCATTTCTTCATTTTTAATTGAAGATAATAATACAGTTCTGAAGATTCTATGAAACCATGTTATCTGGAAGCAATTGTAAATTTCTTTGTAAATGTTGGAATTGTTTATGAAACAAGGACATTGGACCTTTAAAGTATTTTCCTCTTCTATAATGCTATGCATTTACTATGTAGTATTATGAAGAAAGAATAGAAAATTGTTTTCTTCAACAGGGTGTGTTGTAGTCATTAATAAATAAAATCAACAAACACTGTCTCATTCTATCCATGAACTCACAATTTCCAGAGTGTAAAAGACTTCTCTTCCTATCAAACTTTCAAATTTTATCTATTCTCCAAAATGTTTACCTCCTCTGTGTGTACATTTCAATCACCTTCACATAACTTAAAATGTAAGGAAATTACTTAAAAGACAGTGGAAAACTACCAAAGAATCAGCCAATAAAATTTAGTCATAGTGGTTATTTATTCCAATTCCTGACATCTGAGATACTGGTGGGAAATTTTCTCTTACATCCTGCCTTCAAATGTGAAAACTAATCATGGAAATTCCAAGTCTTTCCATTTTCCTTGCCTGTTGAATAAGGTAGAACGTATATTCAAAAACTAAGGGTTTTTTTAAATAATGTATTTAATTTACATTCATTGGTAAGGCTGTCAAAAGTATCTTGCATCAACCAATTGAAATTTGAAAGAAGTATAAATCTAAGTTTCTGTTATCACAACTTACCATACAATTGAAGCAAATTTTACTATATTCGCCTTTAAGAAATAAAAAAAGTAGTTAATGTATTCTTGCTACTTAAGACATTCCAACTCACAATTGTTTCTAATTATTAAACTTTGAAATGGGAGATCCTCTTGGGAACAGAATCAATTTCAAGTTTGAAGGTTGGAGCCTCTGTGCAAATTTGCAAGTGGCTCTATTTATCAAATCAAGCAAAATATCTTTTGAAAAGTCTGCCATATTTATATAGCCCTTTACAATTTGAGGAGTATTTTCATATGCATTGTTTTATTTGATATGTGAAATTCCCCGGGAAAGAAGCAGAGCAGATAAGGAAAATGTGGCTCAGTGAAGGTCAGTGACTTGTTCACAGAAACTGGCAGCCCAGAAAGATGAATGCTGACCTCTTGTTTCCCACCCAGGGCTCCTGCAACCATAACAGACTGCTTCAGAAATTCTTAGAAAACTTTGAAGTCTTGAGAAGACATGTCACCTATCACCCTGTCATCAACAGGTTAAAATCAGCCATTCAAAACCAAATCTAGCATGGAAAAAAAATGCTTATGACTTTCATTTATTCATTCACTCATTCAAACGCTATTGGTTGTGGGCACACTATGTGTCCAGCATTGTGCTGGCACTGGAATGCAGTTATGAGTAAACCAGACATGGTTCCTACCCTTCTGAAGCTTACAGCTCAATCATGGAGAAAGATTCTACTCACAAAATCACACAAGTAAATATATTAGTATGAACTGGGAAAATGCTGTCCAGAGTAAACACAGAATGATTTGAAAGTATCTAACAGAGAGACCTAGCTGGGATAGGAGGAAGAGGTGAGAAAACAAGGAGTGCACCAAGCCACAGAAAGATATGCCAGGCTGAGGATCACACCTTTAGAAGCCCTGAGGCAGGAAGGATAATTAAATATGCTTCATTATAGCAATTTGATTTAAGCAATAGAGAAAGTCTAACAGGAAATACACCAAAGTATGAATGATATTTTCTTTTGGAAAGAAATTGGCAATGTTCATTTTATCACATATGCTTTGTTGAATGTTCCAAATTTTCTGCATTTAAAAATAAAAACTTATTGATCTGGGTGGAAAATCAGCCTAACAAAAAGGGAAAGAGCTGATTGGAAAATCTGGCAGAAAAGGCTCCTGTGTGAGAAGGAGGGAAAACACAACTTTCCCAGTCACCCCTCGCCAGAAATCCAGGAGCCGGAGTGTGAAGCGGAAAGTAAACGGTACAAGAACATAATAAGCTTTGGTGATTTAAAAGGTCCCTAAATACTTAAATGTACAAAGCTGTGAATGAAAAGGAACTAATGTGTATTGAGCCCTCCTCTTATGTGCCAAGCACACTCCTATACTCTTTACTGCATTTCTTAGAACAGTAAAATAAGAAAATGGTACCTTATTTCCACAGTTTTTCCTCTGATTTTATCCCTTTCTTTCACACTAACAATACTAGATGGTAATTCCTATTTTACAAATGAGAAAGAAAGTAAAATTTAAAAGAGATCAAGATATCTGCTTGGGATTAATAGAAAAGGTCTATATAGCTCAAAAGAAACTCCTATGACTCCTGTCTCCTGTGTAAATGCGATAAGAATTGTTAATATATATTAAGATTTTTCTAGCCTGACCAGGCAGTGATGCAGTGGATAAGAGTGTTGACCTAGGACACTGAGGACCCAGGTTCAAAACATCATGGTCGCTGGCTTGAGTGTGGGACCATAGACATGACCCCATGGTCGTTGGCTCAGCTGAAGCCCACCATTCAAGGCACATTTGAGAAAGCAATCAATGGACAACTAAAGTGCCTCAACTACAAGTAGATGCTTCTCGTCTCTCTCTCTTCTTTCCAAAAGAATTGGGAAAAGGTATGATTATGGTTCTTTTGTGGCTGTCCAAAGACGGTAGGGTTGTCCTGACAGCATGATAAAAGACCTGGGCAAAGCATAGTATTTTAAACACTTATACAGTGCCAGGAATTGTTATAAGTGAATTAGAAAGCTTGTCTAATTTAATCCTCATTAACACCTTTGTAAGATAATATTATTATTATCCCCAGTTTACAGATAAGGAAACTGAGTTACTGATAGGTAAAATAACTTGTCCAGTATCACATTGAGCTGTTATTTGAATAGGGCAAGGTGGATCCAGAATCTGCAAGCCTAATCAGCAAGCCATACTTCATTCCTAAATCCTTAACTGACTTTCTTGGTCCCATCTAACTGTGAGTGATCTATTTCCAAAACCTCCTTCCCGGGGCTGGTGGCTCTGCTTACACCAATGAAAGACAAAGTCCTTTAGAAGCTTGAAGTGGGTAGAAAACTACCCTAACATTGATAACCATTTGCCTAAAGGTCTGAGACCTACTCTGCAAAGAAGTTGGCACCTGACTCCCAGAGTGGGAGTGAGGCAATACCACTGAGGCTCTGGTTGCCCAAAGCAACCTGTCTTGTAAAGACAACGTATCTAGCCTAGTGGTTCTCAAACTGTAGTGTACACCGGAATCACCCATAGAACCTGTTAAAACCCAAATTCTTCAGCCCCACACCCAGAAATTCTGATTCAGTAGGTCTGGGGGGAAGAATTTGCATACTAACAAGATGCTGATGTTGCTGGTGCAGGGGGAGGGGCTTTGAGACCCACTGGCATAGCCTAATAGAAGGCAGGACTGGTCTGGGCACATAAGTGAACCCAAGCACTGAAACCCAGTGTTCCTATGTCTGGCCCCACCCCATCCTCAAAAACCTGGTTCCTAAGTAGGTAGATGAGATAGAGAAGTAACCGTGGCTCTCAGACCTGTACTAAACCAGATCTAGAAGTGCTTGCTGAAAACAAAAACAACCAATACAATCGATTTGAGCGTGGTGGAAGTTTAAATGTATTTTTTTTTCTTTTTTATACTGGGTATTTGGGGGATGGCAGTAAGGAGTTCAGATGTCATTTGGGTGATTATTTTTCATCTGAAAGAAAAAGCAAGATATACTCAAGCTTTAAAACACTGTAGTGATATTAATCCCAAAATTTCTAACAAAGTTCACCTACAAATATAAAAATTTAATTTTACATTTTGAGTTAGGGCAAGTGTCCCAAAATCACAGATGGTTAGTTAAGTAACACCCGAGCGCCCTCTGGTGGGAATTAACTTCTTTATTGTCCAAGCAGGAGTGTTTCCCCATGCTAAACAATAAATGAGATTACCATTATTTTTTTAACCCTTTGAATTTGATGAATGTTTTGTGTACTGAGAAAAAAAATATTTTTAAAATATTGACTAGATGAAAGAGATTTTGGAGATCACCATTATTAAAATAAAAGGAAGGTAGGGAGAGGCAAGATGGCGACGGAGTAGGCAGACGTACCAACTTCCAACTCCCAGAACCAAAGTGAATTATAACTCAATTTTAAGAACCATCATCTGGATAAACCAACTATGAAATGAACTAAGTGGACTCTTCAACCAAGGAACACAGAAGAGGCCACATTGAGACTCGTAGGAATAGCGAAAACGCAAAGAGGGCTGCCCAGCTCCCCGGAGCAAACAGCAGCCCGGAGAGACCCACGTGGCGGGAGGAGAGTTTGGCGGAGAGGGAGGGACCTGGGTCCCAGGAACCAAGCCCCAGCCTGCAGTCCCAGAGCCTAGAAGAGGCGTTTGGACAGTTTTGAGCTGTGAAACAAGTGAGGGAGCTCCCAGACTTACACTGTGGAGTATTAGGTCCCTTCCTACTCTGCTGACGGTTGCTGAAGGGTTTGGGGCAGCAGGATGCTGAAACACCGTTCTGTTGGCGTGGGTGGAGGCCAAGCCACTGTGAGCCCGGTCTAGCCCAGCAGGGTCGGAGGGGACGCGCGAAAGCGGTCCGGAAGCTGCGGGCCCGCCTTTAATCCCACTTACGGGGACAAAGCGGGAGGCCAGGAACGGGCAGAAATCTGCTCTGCAACCCTGCGCAAGCCGGCCCTGACCGCGGAGACCGGGCTAGGACCAGGGATGGGCAGGGGCTCGCGGCTGAGCTCACGCTACCAGACCCGCCCGGCCGGAGAAACTGCGATTTGCAATTATATGTGCACGAGTGGACTCCGAACGCGGGGGTGGGTAGAGTCTGGGAGGAGCGGAAGTACGCAGCTGAGCGGAAGCCAGCAAACACGCCCGGCCCAATAAACCTGGGTTTGCGACCCTGCGCATAAGGGCCCTGGCCTCGAGGGCGGGACTAAAGCTCCGGACGGGCAAAGGCTCACAGCTGAGAGCACGTCAAAGCCCTGCCCAACCCGCGAAACTGTGGTGAGCAGGCTCTGACTGCAGGTTCAGGGCGAAAGTCCGGAAATAGGCTGGGTCCGCAGCTGAGCAAAGGTGCTCACCTCTACCCTTGGTGCTAAGGCTTGTGGCTTGTGTGACAGCCCCTCCCGCAGAGGAGAGGCAGAAATCACAGCAAAAGCCACAGTGGGCCGGCGCTGGCAACACTCATACCTAACCACCCTAGGCAGCGGCAGAGGGGGTGGAGGACCTGCAGACAGACCACACCTAGAAAACAAAAAGGCAACACCTACTGGACTCCAGTGGCCACAACTTGCTTATACACAGACAAAATGGGTAGGCAGAGGAATGCAAACCAAATGAATCAAGAGAAATCCCCAGAGAAGGACCTGAATGAACCAGATATAACCAAATTACCAGAAGCAGAATTTAGAATAATGATAGTTAGGATGTTCAAAGAAATTAGAGCAACAATGGATAGTCATTATGAACACCTAAATAAAGAGATAACAAGTATAAAAAACAAAATTAAAATAATAAAAAAGAATCAGACAGAAATGACTAATACAGTATCAGAACTGAAGAACACAATGGAAGGAATTAAAAGCAGGATGAATCACGCTGAGGATCGAATCAGTGAGTTAGAGGACACAATAAACAAAGGCACAGAAACAGAGAAGAAAAAGGAAAAGAGACTCCAAAAATGTGAGGAAACTCTAAGGGAGCTCTGTGACAACATGAAGAGAAACAACATTCGCATCATAGGGGTGCCTGAAGAAGAGGAGAGAGGACAGGAAATGGAAACTTTGTTCAATCAAATCATAGCAGAAAACTTTCCTAAATTAAGGATGGGAAACACTCCATACGTTCAAGAAGCACACAGAACTCCATTAAAGAGAAACCCAAAAAGATCTACACCAAGACACATCATAGTTAAAATACCTAAGCTAATAGATAAAGAAAAAATTTTAAAAGCTGCTAGGGAAAAAAAGGCTATCACCTACAAAGGAGCCCCCATAAGGATGACATCGGACTTCTCAACAGAAACACTTGAGGCAAGAAGGGAATGGCAAGATATAATCAAAGTAATGCAGAACAAGAACCTACAACCAAGACTACTTTATCCAGCAAGGCTAACGTTTAAAATTGAAGGAGAAATAAACAGCTTCCCAGAAAAAGAAAGCCTCAAGGAATTCATAAAAACCAAACCAATTCTGCAAGAGATACTAAGGGGCCTGTTGTGAACAGTTTAAAGGGAGGAAAGAATAGAGCAAAAGAAGAATACAGCTTTAAAGAATAAAATGGCAATAAACAACTACATATCAATAATAACCTTAAATGTAAATGGATTAAATGATCCAATCAAAAGACATAGGGCAGCTGCATGGATAAAGAAACAGGACCCATGCATATGCTGTCTACAAGAGACACACCTTAAAACAAAAGTTGCACATAGACTGAAGGTAAAAGGATGGAAAAAAATACTTCATGCAAATGGAAATGAAAAAAAAGCAGGAGTAGCAATACTTATATCTGACAAAATGGACTTTAAAACAAAGGCTGTAGTAAGAGATAAAGAAGGACACTACATAATGATAAAGGGAACAATTCAACAGGAAGATATAACTATTATAAACATCTATGCACCAAATATAGGAGCCCCGACATACATAAAGCAGACTTTGATGGATATAAAGGGCGAGATTAACAGCAATACTATCATAGTAGGGGATTTCAATACCACTCTAACAACACTGGATAGATCCTCAAGAAAGAAAATTAATAAAGAAACAGCAGACTTAAAGGAGACACTAGATCAACTTGATTTAATAGATATCTTCAGAACTTTTCACCCTAATGCATAAGAACAGGCACATAGATCAATGGAACAGAACAGAGGACCCAAAAACCTTCATGGTCCCACAGCTTTATGGACAACTGATATTTGACAAAGGAGGAAAGAACATACAATGGAGTAAAGACAGCCTCTTTAACAAATGGTGTTGGGAAAATTGGACATCTACCTGCAAAAAAATGAAACTAGACCATCAACTTACACCATTCACAAAAACAAACTCAAAATGGATAAAAGACTTAAATGTAAGCCGTGAAACCATAAGCATCTTAGAAGAAAACATAGGCAGCAAGCTCTCCGACATCTGTAGCAGCAATATATTTGCCGATTTATCTCCACGGGCAAATGAAATAAAAGGCAAGATAAATAAATGGGACTATATCAAACTAAAAAGTTTTTGCACAGCTAAAGACAATAAGAACAGAATAAAAAGACAAACCACACAATGGGAGAACATATTCGACAGCACATCTGATAAGGGGTTAATAACTAAAATTTATAAAGAACTTATAAAACTCAACACCAGGAAGACAAACAACTCAATCAAAAAATGGGCAAAAGAAATGAATAGAAATTTCTCCAAAGAGGACATACAGATGGCCAATAGGCATATGAAAAAATGCTCAACATCACTAATCATTAGAGAAATGCAAATTGAAACCACAATGAGATATCACCTCACACCAGTCAGAATGGCGCTCATCAGCAAAACAATACAGAATTAGTGCTGGCTAGGATGTGGAGAAAAGGGAACCCTTCTGCACTGCAGGTGGGAATGCAGACTGTTGCAGCCACTGTGGAAAACAGTTTGGAGATTCCTCAGAAAATTAAAAATCGAACTGCCTTTTGACCCAGCTATCCCACTTTTAGGAATATACCCTAAGAACACCATAGCACTGTTCGAAAAGAAGAAATGCGCCCCCATGTTCGTGGCAGCATTGTTCACAATAGCGAAGATCTGGAACCAGCCCAAGTGTCCGTCAGAAGACGAGTGGATTAAAAAGCTTTGGTACATATATACTATGGAATACTACTCGGCCATAAGAAACGATGACATTGGATCATTTATAACAAAATGGATGTACCTTGATAACATTATACGGAGTGAAATAAGTAAATCAGAAAAAAAAAACTGAGAACAGCATGATTTCATACATAGGTGGGACATAAAAGTGAGAATATGAGACATGGACAAGAGAGTGGTGGTTATGGGATGGGGGAGGGAGGGAACAGTGGGATAGGGAGGAGGGGAGGGACACAGGGAAAACCAGATAGAAGGTGACAGAGGACAATTTGACTTTTGGTGACGGGTATGCAACATAATTTAATGATAAGATAACCTGGAGATGTTTTCATTGTACATATGTACCCTGATTTATTGGTGTCACCCCATTAGAATTAATAATAATAAATATATATTTAAAAAATTAAATAAATAAATAAAATAAAATAAAAAAGTAAAAGGAAGGTAGCCTGATCTGTGGTGGCACAGTGGATAAAGCATCTGAACTGGAATGCTGAAGTCATTGGTTGGAAACCCTGGGCTTGCCGAGTCAAGGCACATACTACGAAAAGCAGCTACTACAAGTTGATGCTTCCTGCTCCATCTGCTGCCTTTCTTTCTATCTACCTTTTCTCTAAAGTCATTAAGTAAAACCTTTAAAAAAATTTTAGAGCAGATACTGATTTAAATCCAATCTGTTATTCCTCAAATTTTTACCCACTAGTTTTGGAACCCTTAATAATTGTTGCCTAAATCAATTATGATGATGATGACATAAAATATTTTTATTTACATTATAGATTCCAAAGCACTGGAACATTTTAAAACACAAAATTAGGATTCCAATAAACTCTTAAAATTATCTCAAATTATGAGTATTCTACTGGTCTCACTTGAAAAAATACCAATGACTTCTGATGACATCACCAGCCTTGTTTACAGTTGCTTGATTTTGTAAAGCTTTCTTAAGTATTTTGTAAGGTGTCCTGAACCCTGGCAAGGATCTCTCTGGATTCATAGGACAAACCTACAGGTCTAGAGTCAGGCCTCAGGGATTCATCTCAGGACATCTTGAAAATATTAAGTCCAGCCTGTAATCTCTAGCACTTGCATTGTTGCTAGCAACCACTACCTGGATTATTATTACATGATACCAATATTTTCTTACCAATCCTTCAAACTATCAAAAGACCTGATGAAAATTTGCAAGAATTCTATTTTTGAACATAGTAACTAAATTAGACTTATATTTTGCAGTATTTCTTTCCTCTTAGAATTCTAATAGTAGCTGCTAGCATTTATTGCTATGTGCTATTCACAACAACCTTACATGATGAGTATTCTTGCTGGTTCCATGTTACAGACCAGAAAACTCAGACTCACAGTTGTTAGAATGCTTACCCAGGTGCACACAGCTAGTTAGAGCAGAGTAGAGATTTAAATCCAAGATTTCTTAACTTAACTCTTAACCCGTATGTCACACTACCTCCATTTTCGCTGTTTTAAATCTCTTTGCCTGTAACAAAGAAAAAGACAAGTAGAGACATAGGTAGTCTTCTATTTGAAGATGCCCCTGGTACTTTAACCATGCATTATCTTTACGAACCTCTTTCTCTGTTAGACTTTTTTATAGTCTAATCGTCTATGACCTTTGACCTGAGCCCCACTCTAAAATGCAATTAACTGTCCAATCTTTTTTGCATCCCCTCTCATCTATTCCTGTTTTTAGCATTCTGTTACAGCATATTGACTCTCCTCTATGCCTTCAATCTCTCTACATTTATTTTGTCTCATATATTTTCTGAGATTACTCTTTCCAAAACATGGCTCTGTTTGGATCATTGCCCAAGTGCAAAGCTCAATGCCTAATGCACATAGAATCCCAAGGTCTTTCATGACCTGGTTCCAACCTACCACTCCATCCACATTTTCCTCATCCAGCTTCAGCAAACTCTTTTTCTAGTCACAAACAAAAAGTATCAGTTCTTCTCAAACAATATTGTGACAGTGTCCAGGCCTTTGTTTGGATATTTCCTTCCTGTCATATCCCAATATCCAAATCTTACCCATCCTTCAAAGCCTAGAGAAAATACCACCTTCCTTATTACTTTAACTTTCCTGATTCTGAAAACAATAAGTTATTTCTGCTCATCTGAGTTTTATTTCTACTTCCTCTTTGCCATTTATTATTTTCAACCTTGTGTGACAGGACAAATCCACATGGATGGTCGATAAGTACCTCAAACTTTGCATGACCAAAACTGGTATCATCTTCTCTCATGCTCCCAACCTTTCAGAAACCTGAGAGTCATCCTAGAGCCCTCCTCCCTCACCGTCATCCCTCACTTTGAATCAGGGGCCAAATTTTGTACTCCCTGAACATCTTCTTTAGCATTCACTAACACTCAGTCCTCTTGTAATGTTTAAGTTTATGTCCCCCTCATCACTCACTGAACTGTAGCAAATTAGTCTCAACTCTTTTCTTGTCCTCTGATTCCCCCTCTCAAATTCATCCTCCACACTACCATACAAGACATCTCTTAGAAACTCAAATTTCCACATCACTACCCTTCTTAAACCCACCTAGAGTTCTCCTACAGAGTGCAGTTCAACATCCATACCACAGAATCACCCATTCTCTAGTTTTGAGTCTTATCACTTTCCTTCATCTTATAATCTAGTTCCCTGGGCACACAGTTGTTTTAACTTTTCTACCTTTGTTCTATCTGGGTTCATCTTTCTTTATTCCAGGTCTTTTGTGTTGCATTACCCATGGTAGCACCATTTACACAGGACACAATGAGTTGTGCCAGCAGTGGCCCGTGGCACTTTCAGCCCCCTTTCTGTACTTGGTGAAGTCATTCCAACTATTCTGGTTCAAATCAAAATTCCATCTTATCTTTGTAATTCTTTAGCAGTTTGTGCACATGGCTTTTATTATAGCACCTTGCTATATTTTTGTTAATCATCTAGTTATATGCTTGCCTCTCTCATTACCAGACTTCATAAAGACCTGACTTATTTATCTTTGTAGCTCCAACTCCTAGCCCAGTGCCTCATACATTCAATAAATGTTAAACTGAAATATTATGTTCATACCAACTCACTCTCAGAAATTGATTTGCTAGAGAGGAGGAATTCTGGCTTATAGTACATATGTTTACATTCTCCATAGTCATCAGACAGAAAGCTGACTGAAATGTCAGAGTCTTCTGGAAAGCTCTTAAAAATAGAGTTTTTTGAAATTGAGTATATTACAAAGGTGGCATTTCACATCACTGGGGGTAGAGAATAGTGACCACTTGTCCAAAAGTGTTCATTTTCACAACACACATAGGATATAATGTGACCATTAGTTTAATAATTTGATTGTGATAGAGAGCTAACGCTGAGAGAATAGAGAAAATGTGTACAAAGCACAGGTCTCAGAGTCACTTTGCTGGAATGGCTACTCTGTTGGCACGTCCAATATTTATTTACCTAAGTATATATTTGCTCTCATGTTTATGTTTGGTGTTTGCAAGGTGTTTTCCAGATCAAAACCAAAAATTAAAGAGGAGAGTAAAGCTCTAAAGTGAGTAGAATGAAAAGAAAATGAAGAAATTTGCTTTGTTGCATTTAATATAATTTACTATTTTTAGCATTTAATAACTAAATGCACTTAAATTCAAAGTTTCTTTATTCATTAAATCCCTGCAGCAAAAATAACTTGGTTATTGCCTATCTAAAATTCTCTTCCTCCTAATTTCCTTTTGTGTGTGTGTGTGTGTGGCAGAGACCGAGAGTCAGAGAGAGGGACAGATAGGAACAGACAGACAGGATGGGAAGCATCAATTCTTCATTGTGACACCTTAGTTCAGTGGTCGGCAAACTCATTAGGCAACAGAGACAAATATCAACAGTACAATGATTGATATTTCTTTTGAGAGCCAAAATTTTTAAACTTAAACTATATAGGTAGGTACATTCCTTAACGAGGTAGCACCCACACATGGTATTTTGTGGAAGAGCCACACCCAAGGGGCCAAAGAGCCACGTGTGGCTCGCAAGCCACAGTTTGCCAACCACTGCCTTAGTTGTTCATTGATTGCTTTCTCATATGTGCCTTGACCGAGGGGCTACAGCAGAACGAGTGACCCCTTGCTCGAGCCAGCAACCTTGGGCTCAAGCTGGTAGCCTTGCTCAAACCAGATGAGCCTGCACTCAAGCTGGCGACCTTGGGGTCTTGAACCTGGGTCCTCCACATCCTAGTCCGACACTATCCACTGCGCCACCACCTGGTCAAGTCTAATTTCCTTTTTTGTACTGAAACAATAGTTTTGATAACATACTTAAAGTAGTGAGAAGTATCTTAGGAATAATACTATTGAGTTATAGCAGAATAGACTATATTTAATAAATGGATTTGAGACAACTGGTTGACCAAGTGCAGCTTACAGACTAGGAGGGAAGAAAATTATTGAATAACATCAACATAACCAAACCTGAACTGATGTTCTTTCCCAAATCTGGCCATCTTCACATCTCTCTAAGAGAAGCACAGTTGCTTACAACTCTCTAAAATAGGAATTCATGTCATATTTGATTCTTTGCACACCTTCTCCCCAACATCCAATGTATCACCTGGTCTTAACAATTCTACCTCATAAGCATCATGTGAATATGTCCACTTTTCTCCAATGAAAGTCCAACACCCTCAGTTTAGACCTCCATCAACTTGTATCTGGATATCTCCAATACCCCCCTGAAGAGTCTACCTCCTTACATTCTTGTGCTTTTCCTATCTATTCTCACAAACCACAGCCAGGGTGTTCTTTTAAAAATAAATCCAATTAAGTCACTCCACTGCTTATAACCTTCAATGGTTCCCCACATATTGTAGGATAAAAACCACAGTTTTTCATGTGGCAAACAGAATCCCCTATTATCTGGCCCCTTCTCTAGCCTTATCTAATGCCACTTTCCTCCTCAAACTTTCTTATCTGGATACAATTTCTTTCACTCCTCTCTTATTTTCTGGCTTCTATATATGTGTTACATTTGCATTAACCATTCCTTTCTTTTTTATATATTTTTTTATTTTATTTAGAAAGTTAACTTTAACATGGTGACATTGATCAATAAGAGTATATAGGTTTCAGGTAAACATTTCTATAGCATTTGAACTGTTAATTATATTGCATACCCATCACCCAAAGTCAAATTATTTTCCATCACCTTACATTTGTCCTTATTTACACCCTCCCCCTACCACCTACTCCATCCTCTTCCACTACATCCTCCTACTCCTGGTAACCACTTCACTTTTATCCGTGAGCCTCTGCCTTTATCCCACCTATGTGTGAAATCATACAGTTCTTAGCTTTTTCTGATTTACTTATTTCACTCAGTATAATGTCCTCAAGGTCCATCCACGTTGTCATAAATGTCACAACGTCATCATTTCTTATGGCTGAGGAGTGTTCCATAGTATATATGTACCACATCTTATTTATTCAATACTCTATTGAGGAACACTTTGGTTGTTTTCATGTCTTGGCGACTGTAAATAATGCTGCAATGACCATGGAAGTGCATGTGTCTTTACATACCAATGTTTTCAAGTTTTTAGGGTAGATACCCAATAGACGGATTGCTGGGTCATATGGTAATATTCTTAATTTTTTGAGGAACCACCATAATTTCTTCCATAATTGTTGTACTAATTTGCATTCCCAACAGTGAATGAGGGTTGCTTTTTCTCCACAGCCACTCCAACACTTGTTATTACCTGTCTTGTTATAATAGCTATTCTAACAGGTGTGACGTGGTATTTCATTGTAGTTTTGACTTGCATTTTCCAAATAGCTGGTGAAGTTTAGTATCTTTTCATATATCTGTTGGCCATTTGTATGTCCTCTTAGAAGTGTCTGTTCAGGTCCTCTGTTGTTTGCAAATATCATCTCCCATTTAGTTGGCTGCCTATTTGTTCTGCTGTCAGTTTCTTTTGCTGTGCAGAAGCTTTTTAGTTTGACATAGTCCCTCCCATTCATTTATTTTTGCTTTTACTGCCCTTGCCTTTGGGGTCAGATTCATAAATTGTTCTCTACAGAGAAGGCTCATGAGCTTAGTACTTTTGTTTTTTTCTATGTAATTTATAGTTTCAGGTTTTATATTTATCTCTTTGATCCATTTTGAACTAATTTTCATGCAGGGAGACAAACTGTAGTCAAGTTTCATTCTTGTGCATGTGGCTTTCCAATTTCCCCAGCACCGTTCATGAAGAGGCACTCTTTTCTCCATTGTGTGTTTTTGGCTCCTTTGTCAAAGATGATTTGTTGATATGTATGTGGGGTTTTTTCTGGGCTCTCAATCCTGTTCCATTGGTCTATATGTCTGTTTTTCTACCAATACCATGTTGTTTTGATTATTGTGGCTCTATAGTATAATTTGAAGTCAAGTAGTGTAATACCTCTGGCTTCATTCTTTTTCTCAGGATTGCTTTGGCCATTCAGGGTTTTTTGTGGTTCCATACAAACCTGGTAGCTTTTTTTTTTTCTATTTCTTTAAAAAATGACATTGGGATTTTGATGGGGATTGCATTAAATCTGTGTATTACTTTGGGTAATATGGCCATTTTAACTATGTTGATTCCTACAATCCATGAACATGGAACATTTTTCCATTTCATTGTGTATTTTTCTATTTCTTTCAATAATGTTTTGTAGTTTTCAGTATATAGGTTCTTCACATCCTTTGTTAAGTTTATTCCTAGATATTTTTTGTTGTTGTTGCAATTGTGAAAGGAATTGTTTGTTCGTTTTTAGTTCATTTTCTGATGTTTCATCATTGGCATATATGAAAGAAGTAGACTTTTCTATATTGATATTGTATCCTCTGACTTTACTGTATTGGTTTATTGTTTCTAATAGTTTTTGGTGGGGTCTTGGGGTTTTCTATATAGAGGATCATGTCATCTGCCAAAAGTGATATCTTTACTTCTTCTTTCCCGACATGCGACATGGTGCCTTTTATTTCCTCCTCTCGCCTGATTGCTCTGGCTAAAACTTTCAGAACTATGTTGAATAAGAGTGGAGAGAGTTGGCAGCCTTGTCTTGTTTCTGATTTTAAGAAGAAAAGTCCTCATTTTTCCCCAGTTATTAGCTGATGGTTTGCCATATATGGCTTTTATTATGTTGAGGTACTATCTTTCTATTCTGATTTTATTGAGTGTTTTAAACATAAAAGAATGTTGTATCTTATCAAATGCCTATTGTGCAACTATTGATAGGATCATATGGTTTTTGTCTTTTGTTTTGTTGATGTGGTATTGATCAATTTCCATATGTTGAACCATCCTTGTGCTCCTAGAATGAATCCCACTTGATCGTGATGTATTATTTTTTTAATGTGTTGTATTCAAATTGCTAGTATTTTGTATAGGATTTTTGCATATGTATTCATTAAAGATATTGGTCTGCAGTTTTCTTTTTTTGTGTTGTTCTTGCCAGGTTTTGGTAATGAGGGTTATGCGACCTCAAAAAATGATGTTGGGGAGTATTTCTTTTTCTCCTATTTTTGGAAGGTTGTTGAATTTGGTGGCATATAATTTTTCATAATATTCTACTATGATTCTTTGTATATCTGTGATGTCTGTGATAATTTCTCCTCTTTAATTTCGAATTTTCTTTATATGAGTCTTTCCTCTTTTTTCCTTAGTGAGTCTAGTAAGTGGTTTGTCAATTTTACTGATCTTTTCAAACAAGCAGCTCTTTGTCGTATTAATTTTTTCTATAGCTTTTTTGTTCTCTCTTTTATTTATTTTTGCTCTGATTTTTACTATTTCCTTTCTTCTGCTGACTTTGGGTTGCCTTTGTTTTTCTTTTTCTAGTTCCTAAAGGTATGATGTTAGGTTATTTACTTGGAATCTCTCTTGGTTCTTGATATAAGCTTGCAATGATATAAACTTCCCTCTTATTAATCCTTTCTCTGCATCGCAGAAATTTTGATATGTTGTGTTGTTATTTTCATTTGTCTGTATATATCTTTTTATCACTGCTTTTATTTCTTCTTTGACCCAGTCACTCTTTAGAAGTGTGTTGTTTAATTTCCACATTTTTGTGGGTTTCTTTACTTACTTCTTACAGTTGAATTCTAATTTCAAAGTCTTATGATCAGAAAATATGCTTGGTATAATTTCAGTCTTCCTGAATTTGTTGATGTTAGTTTTGTGACCCAACATATAGTCTATCCTTGAGAATGTTTCATGTACACTAAAGAATGTATAATCTGACATTTTGGGATAAAATGTCCTAAAATATGTCTATTATGGCCATTTGGTCTAGTGTGTCATTTAAGGCTGAAATTTCTTTATTGAGTTTCTATTTGGATGATCTATCTAAAGTCATCAATGGTGTGTTGAAATCTCCAAGTATGATTGTGTTTCGCCTGCTTCTAATTTTAGATCATTTAGTAGATGTCTTATATATTTTGGTGCTCCCTGGTTTGGTGCATATATATTAAGAAGCATTATGTCTTCTTGATACAATGTCCCCTTTATCAGTATAAAATGGCCATCTTTGTTTCTGGTTACCTTTGTTGTCTTGAAGTCAGCATTGTCAGATAGAAGTATGGCTACACTTCCTTTTCCTTGAATATTATTTGCTTGGAGAATCATTTTCCAATGTTTCACTATGAATCTACTTTTGTTTTTGCAGCTTAGATGTGTCTCTTGAAGGTGGCATATGGTTGGGTTTGCTTTTTGATCCAATCTGCTACTCTGTGCCTCTTTACTGGTGAGTTCAGTCCATTTACATATAAGGTAATTATTGACAAATGAAGATTTCCTATAGCCATTTTATGTTTTGCTTTCTGGTAGCTCTGTGTCTTGTTTGGTTCTTCTCCTTTTTGTTTCTGTCAGTTGTTTTTGTTTGGTGGTATTCCATACTTCTTTCCCCTGTTTATTCTTTTTTTAAGCTGTGTATTTCAGTAGTGGCTTTGTTGTGGGTGGTTACCATTAGGTTATTAAGAGAAAAACATTCATATGTACAAGAGTCCATTGTCTTCTGAGTGCTTCTGCACTCCATCCTCCTTTGCTACTGCAGAACTTTATTCTCTTCCCTTTTATGTTATTGTTATCACAGATTATCCTTGTTTTTATTGTGACCTTGTTGAAGATTTTATTTGTAGTTTTGATTTGTTTTGTTCTTTGTATGTGGTCAAACAACTTCCTTGAGTATTTCCTGCAGTGGGGATTTTCTGATGATAAATGTCCTCAGGTTCTGTATGTCTGTAAAAGTTTTTATTTCTCTTCATAGTTGAAGGATAAAATACTCAATGAGATGCAAGAAGACACCAATAGGCAAGTTTATGAACTCAGAAAACAAATTAATGAACAAAACAAATACCTCACCAAGGAGATTGAAATTTTAAAAACAGAGATGAAGAACTCAATACGTGAATTGAAGACTGAGGTAGCAAGTTTACTAATAGATCAAGTCAAAGTTTCTATGTGATTGAGATTTTTCATTTTCTTTCTGAACAATGTCTCTGCCTTGTGTAGCCATGGTATTCCATTTCTTCATCTTTGATGGCATTTGAGAGTGGTATTGTTAAGAACCCTAACAGCCTGACCAGGCAGTGGCACAGTGGATAGAGCATTGGACTGGGATGTGGAGGACCCAGGTTCGAAACCCCAAGGTTGCCAGCTTGAGCACGGGCTCATCTGGTTTGAGCAAGCTCACCAACTTGAGCACGGGGTCGCAGGCTTGAGCAATGGGTCACTCAGTCTGCTGTAGCCCCCCAGTCAAGGCTAGGGAAAAGGATAAATTTTCTTTATCCTTTTCCCTCTCTTTTCTTATTTTCCCCTTATATGAGAAAGCAGTCAATGAACAACTAAGGTGCTGCAATAAAGAATTGATTTTTCTCTTCTCTCTCCCTTCCTGTCTGTCTGTCCCTATCTGTCCCTTTCTCTGTCTCTCTGTCTCTGTAACCAAAATAAATAAATAAAATAATAAAGTTAAAAAAGAACCCTAACAAAAATAAATAAAAAAAAATACAATAAATATATAAGAATTTTAAAAATTATGACAAGAAGCAAAACCACAGATAAAAAGAATGAAAGGAAACAAAAAGATTAAATACAATATAACCACAGAAAATAAGAATAAAAAATATAAGAATTAAAGAAAATGAAATTCAAAAGAGAAAAATTATAAGGAGAAAATAAGAAAAGAGAGGGAAAAGGATAAAGAAAATTTGATTTTGAGAGGTTTCGTCCACTAGGTGTCACTGTGTTACAACTTTTAGTTCTGCCGCAATGATGTAGTCAGGGCTGCAGTTGCATTGGTGGGTGGGGCGTGTTGTGAGGGCTTGACAGCTTGGCCTTATGGCTTCAGCTTTATGGCCTCAGCTTTATAGCTTTATCGCTCTAACAATGGTGATCTCAGGCTTCTGAACACTCCTCCCACATTTCAACAGACCTAGGGACTGGACGTGGAGCATCTTTGTTCTTCAAAGGAGAGAGTGGCTCTAAAGAGCTAGCTGTGGGGTTTTTCTCTGCCACTCTCCATACCATGAGGTGAGAGAGGCGGGAACTGGGAGGCTGGGGAGGCCACACTTTAGTTTTCTCTGTCTCTGCTGAGTGCAGGCTGCAGGAAGACCATGAGAGCACTGGCCATGACCTTGTGCTCTGGCCAGTTTGTTTTATCGCTCCCTCTGCCCTTCTGTCTCACCACTCCTCCCAGCAGAAGGAAACCCAGTCACTCAAACTATCTCTCTCCATACCCCTCAGAAAAAATCCAGAGAGCCTGAGCTTCCCTCTTCCCCACAGTCCAGCAGAGAAAAGAAAAATCCAGTCATTTCAGGTTTGTCTCCTCTCCACCCCAAAGCCCACCATGAATGCATTTTATCTCCCACCCCATTTTCAAACTTTCCCACCTTTAGTCCTTTCAGTGTGTGGATCTTTCAGGTGAGCCCAGCTGGGGTTCCTTTGCTGCATTATAGTTGTTCAATTTGTTGAAATTTCAAAGGGAGAGATTAAGAGTATCACACTGCCACCACTCTGAAGCCATCACCAAACCAAGAGCAATTCCTTCAGTAAGCCTAGGAGATGAATTAGGGTAATAACTTCTGTGGGAGGAGACTTAACTAATCTTGAGCTTCATACTCCACCATTTGCACTTAGTTTCTCATCCATGGGACACATGGTCTTCCACTGCTTGCCACAGGGACACTGCAGCTGGGGTCCTGGAAATGCTGCTGCTCTGTTGCCACTGCCCAGATGCCCAGCACCAGCACCATTTCTTCCAACCATTCTTTTTCTATTCCTTTGCCACTGTCCTACTTATCAAGTAGCTCTTCACTTTCTTTAGAAAGCCTACCTGACACTGTTTGCCCAGTTTGTGTTAGCTTCCGATCTTTGTTCCCTATGTCATCCTGTACTATGACCATGATAACTGCTACCAACCCAAATTGTATATCTATTTACTTATCTCTTTTCTCCCACCAGACTATAAGCTCACTGATATTAGGGATTTTGCTCATCGTGTTCACTCTCATACCTCTGAGCTTAGCACAATGCCTGGTGTATGGTAGGCATTCAATAGTTAATTGGTCAAATGGACAAGTAGATGGATAATTTTTTTCTCTATCCCTCACACAGCTAGATAGTTAAATTAACAAAGGGAAATTGGGATAAGTGTTAAAACAAAAAATTATCATAGAGTATCAAGACCACCCTCGGGTTCTATGATTCACTAGAAGGACTCATAGAATACAGAGAAGCTGTCATAATCACACTTATGGTTTGTTAAAATATAACATTACAGATTAAAATCAGCAAGGGAAAGAGGTATATAGAGCAGAGTCCAGGAGAAACCAAATGCAAGCTTCCAATTGTCTGCTCCCAGAGGAGTCTCACAGAGAGTGCTTAATTCTCCTGGCAACAATGTGTGACAACATGTGCAAAGTTTTGCTAATTAGGGAAACCCACCTGAGCCTTGGTTTAAGAGTTTTTATTGGGGTGAGGTGGGGTCAATCACATAGATATAAAGCACCTACATGACTGACCTTACTTACTCAGTCTCCAGACTCTCACTCAAAGAACAGACGGATACAGGATGGCCCACAGCCCAAGACATAAAAAATAAAATAAAATAAATTTTTAAAAAAGAAAAGGTCTTCACCACAAACTGCACTGTTAACACACACTGTCTGGTGTGGCATAAAATCTCAGGTATATAATGACACTTTTACCAGGAAGAATATTACAAGGACACAGGATATGGTCAAGGGACAGTCCTGAGAACTTTAGAATATACAGGGTTTGGGTAATCCAGGCATGCTGAGTTAATCTTTTACTGCTTACAGAAATTGAGTAGTCTGGGATGGGCTATGGAAGACCTTCCAACAGAAACAAAACCTGAACTGCATATTGAAAAAAAAGTATCAGCCAAACAATATATAGATAAAATTCTTCAAGCAAGTGTAGCAGAAGCAAGAGCAAAATCACTAAGACATAAGTGAGTGTGGTGCTTTAGGCCAAAGAAAACAGCTCATGGGACTGAAATCCCACCTGCTCACAGACCCTTAAGCTTCCATCAAGTTCCTGTCGCCGCCCTTCTCCCACCTGTTTTTTCCTCTCCCTAGGCTATATTTTAAAAAACTAGAAAAATGAATCTTACATCATCCTGTATTCTTCCTATTTTTTATATTTTTTAGTATATACAACTTTTGCCCTCAGTCTCACAAAATAATTTCTGTCAAAGTATTGTCTGTATCTATACTGCAACTTAAAACTATTTATTATTTTCTTTAATTCTTGTAATAATGTCTCATAGAGGCCATGAGAATACTCTACTCTAGTTACTTCCTGAGTAGAGGAAAATGATAAGATAGCAGAAAATACTGGAAAAGAGGAATAAGTTAGTATCTCAAAGTATAATCTCATTATCTTTGTACATCTCCTTGAAAATTTCTCAAAAGAAAGCAGTCTTCCATATTATTTGAATTCCTTATAGTACATAGCTTAAGAATTTATATTAGGCCAAATCTGCATGGCCATGCTCTCCTATTCTCTACAACTAAGTAAAATAATAAATGTAAAAATAGTATACTACCTATATACAATATAATCTATAATAAATTATTATAGAAACTGAACCTGAATGCTTTGAATACCAATTTGAAATTTACCTCTTCATCAAAAGGGGTAACAATCTGAATGTGCACAGAATTCAAAGTTTGAATGAAGTATACCTTCATAACAGTCAAAGCAACCAAGCTTTACAAAAGCAAAAAAAAAATGAAAACTTTCCAGAAGAAAATATTGGGGAAATAGAAAGAGTTAAGCTCTAATGGGGAAAGTGGAACAAACCAACTATGACAAATTAAACTAAACTAAGTATCTAAGGTCAACACCAAATTAGATGAGGTCTAGTGAGAACTGAGCAGAGGCCTAAAAGAAATCATATATGCGCTCTTCACCTAGCTTTTTGTTGTGAGTCCATGTGAATCAGTATTTAAGGGGGAAAAATGAGCAGTCATTTGCTCTATAGAAATCCCTCACATAGCCTGAGCAGGAGGTGGTGCAGTGGATAGTGCATCAGCCTGGGATGGAGAGGACCCAGGTTTGAGGTCACGGGCTTGAGCATGGGATCATATTCATGAACCCATGGTTACTGGCTTGAGCCCAAATGTCACTGGTTTGAAGCCCAAGGTCACCAGCTTGAGCCGGGGGTCACTGACTTGAGCAAAGGGTCACTGTCTCGGCTGGAGCCCCCCAGACAAAGCACATATGAAATAGTAATCAGTGAACAACTAAGGTGCTGCAACAAAGAATTGATGCTTCTCATCTTTCTCCCTTCCTGTCTGTCCCTCTGTCTGTTTCTCTCACTCACTAAAAGAGAAAGAAAGAAGAGAGAGAAAGAAAGAAAGAGGAAAGAGAGTGAGAGAGAGAGAGAAAGAAAGAAGAAAGAGAGAGAAAGAAAGAGGAAAGAGAGTGAGAGAGAGAGAGAAAGAAAGAAGAGAGAGAAAAGAGAGAGAGAAAGAAAGAAAGAAAAGAAAAGAAAAGAAAAGAAAAGAAAAGAAAAGAAAAGAAAAGAAAAGAAAAGAAAAGAAAGAAAGAAGAAAAGAAATCCATCACAGAATGGGATAGGTTCCAAAAATATTTAGTGGTAATGAGAATGATGCATATTAGAAGCAGGAAAGAAAGAAAAACGATTTGTTTAAAGAAATAGAAAATGCAAATGTGTATGCCCAAACAGAGATTGTGTAAATTTACTAATTCTGAACCTGTACCCTAATCCTTTGAATACCAATACTATATGAAAGACTGAAAAAGACAATAAAATATTAAAGTTAATATTACTGCTCAACTTCAAAGATCCTATTAACAATATCTTCATTAGATTGTTGCATGTGTATAACCACAGAAAGAGAAGTTTCATTTTAAATGTAAACACTTCAAAAAATATTGTAAGGTGGGAGTTTTTAGTTATCCAAACAATCCAGAGTGAAAACTACTCAATTCACTTTATTCCTGGGAAAGACAGAGATGTCTGCTACCTGTACCACAAGTCTGGGTGACCATTCAAAAGGAGAGAAATGTGCAAACCCCTGTTATTACTTTCCTCATAGCAAAAAATATGAGCCAGTGGTGGTATCCAGTTAGAGCTTTCTTAATTAAAGAATCTATGACAATGAGGAATAGGTATTTTCTTAAACCTTCCCTCTCCTGTTATGCTCAGTACCTGAAGCCTGTGAATTAAAACAACAAAAGACAGATTAACAAGAAACAGAAATATATATTTCATTGAAGTTAATATTTTTAAGTGCACAAGAGCTTCACAGGAAAAAATTAAGAACCCAAGTAGTGGTTAGATTCGAGGGCTATACCATTTTAACAAAGGGTGATAAATTGTAGAAAGCAACTAGACAAAAGGAAAGGGGTGGTTGAGGTTTCACAGAAATCTGGAAAGAGCACCCACCTTTATAACAATAATAACAGTAACAACAAAACCAGACAACCTAAAGATTTCATAGCCCTTCTAGAACCCATCAGAGAGTTAAAGTGACAGAGCAGTCAACTACTGTAAATTCTAAGGGAAAATAAGAATTTCCAAAGAGAGACAAGACATGAGCTCTTGCTTACCTTGTACAGTCATCAGCAGAGATTGGTAAGAAGAATTCAGCTAAATTTTAAAACCAACTTCTAAAACCCAAGTGTTGGCTGCTAAAGGAATACAGAACCCCTGAAGGTTGCAGACACAGGAGGAATTCACAGCTACTCACAGGCTCTTCCCTGTGTACCTCACTGGGTGCTTACACAGAAGACTAGGGTAACAGCAACAGTCCTGAGAGTGTGTCCCTTATGGTGCCTTGAAAAGGAGGACAACAGCTAATGTGGGAAAAGCAGAAGCTTCACTATCTGCTTTTCTCTGCTCTTTCTCTCCACAGAAATATAGGCATTATGTGCTATGGGAAGTAACAGATACTGTCAACCTTAAAACACTGGGAAAACCCATAGCAGATGGAAGAAGGAACAGACATAATTCTTTACCTCTGGGGAAGGAGCAGAACACATGCTGGGCCCAGATTTACAATTGGGAGAGAGGCATGAGCACTGAGAATGCTACTCCACCCAACATGCAGGTACATAGTACCTTCCCAGCAGAGAACAAAACACACCTCACCTCCCACCTCCAGGGTAACAAACTTTTAGCAACAATTGATAGTTTCTACTGGTGGGAGAGAGGAAGGATGTGGAGAGAGAGCTTCTCTAAGGAGCAGTTAAAGGAAAGAGGAAACTCAGATGAGTTCTGAAGAGAATTTAATGAAAGGACTCTTCACAAAGAGGAAGGCAGATTATGAAATTAATAATGAGGAATGCTAAGACACTGAATGAGGAACAACAGTGGAAAACTGTAAAGGCTTGAAGCAGCAGAAAAGAAACAGTGTAATTGGAGTCATAGAGCCAAGCAAGAAAGGCCACCTGGCTGGTGCATTAGTGACAGGTAAATGCAGTCACTGCCACACCATAAGGAATTATGGATTTGTATTTTTAGTTTCCCTCTTCTCTTGCCTTCTTATCTCCTACTGGTGTCTCCCATTACCTGAGACAATGAAAACTCAGAGGGCCAGGGACTTGGGGTGTTGCAGTCCATAAATCAGTCCCTATGGCACAGAGCAGAGCCTAGAAGGGTAGAGAATGAATAGAGGGGGTACAAATGAAAACAATCAACATAATACATCTTAGCTTTCTCTTGCATCAACACTGGCTCAGTCTCCATAAACTTGGCAGCTTCTCCCTCTTTAGAACTCAGACCCAGCCCTTCTCCTTTTTACTTTCTACCCTATCTCTAAGTAATATCTGTGTTTCTATGGCTTGGGATGTCATTAGCATGCTGATTACTCTATTATTTATATTACTCTAGTCTTCTCCTTGAGTACTCACTCAAATTCAACTGTCTTGACAGCTACTCTTGGGTGTCTCAGACACTGTATTTCCAACCCATCTAAGCCTGTTAACAGTCTTAATTTCTCTCTCCCAGTGTCCATTTCACCAAGTCTTACAATTCCAAAATACATTTCAAATCTGTCCATCCTTTATCCTTGTCACCCTTGCCACCATATTACTCCTGATCTCTGCATTTCTTTCTTGTCCTCCTCCAATCCATTCTGGACTCAGCAGCCAGAGAGCGCATCTTAAAATGTAGACTTTCTACTTCTTTGTTTAAACTTCCCAGTGCCTTCCTGTCCTACCTCATCTTTGCCACACTCCTGTTTACTACTCACTAGTCACAAGGGCTTTTCCATGTCTTCACGGAAGTGAAAACCATTCCTGACTCATGGGTAACCCTCCCCTCACAACTTGTTGCACCCACCTGGCTCCCAGGTTTCAGAAGCTATCTACTTCTCATCTTTCAGGGGATCCTAAATGTTTCCTCCTCAGGAAGTCTTTCTTTAGCCACCTTATTTGAAGTTTTCCTTTCTCACACTATTTTCTATCTTTGCACCTAGTGTATTTCCTTCTTAGCATTTTTTTATAAACTAGTTTTTCTGTTTATTTGTTTGGTTATGGTTTTTTTAAGTCTCTCATACTAGACTGCAAGCTCAATAAAGCAGGGATTATTATGCCCTATGACTGTCTCAATACCACTATCTCCCCAGAACCTAGCATAGGGCTTGGCATAAAACAAATATTAAATAAATTCAGGATTGGGCAAAAATAGCTGTGAGTATGTGAAACACAGAGTTTATTCTTGTATTATTATTTATTAATTATTGATTATTTTCCATACAAACAACTGTCAACCTACATTTGTCATATCCTATATTGTAACATTTTATGCCTGTAAAGCCTGTGGCTGAGGCCACTATCACAGCAGCCTGACCCATGCAGGTTCACATTAGATTCGAACAGTCGGTAATAAAACACCGGAGCCACAAACTGGTGAGCCATCAGCTTTAATTCTAGCTTGCACCCGGCGGGCAAGCAAAAACACACACTGGGCTCCAAAACCCACACATTCAGTGCTCACAAAGCTACTGACTTATCCGAGTTTCCTAGAATCAAAGGTTTCTAGCTCACCAGACTTATTCACCTGTTCCTCATCTCCTCCTGCACAAACTCTTAACGAACTGGCTTCTTCCTCAGCACTCTGCCATCTCGGCTGCTTCTCCTGGCCTTCACGTGGCCTTACTCTGCTCTCCTCTCTAATACCTTAGGAACCAAGAGCCAAGAGAGCGAGATCTAGCTACCGGTCCGCCCACTTTATAGCATAGATAATCCAAACCTTTAATCCAATTATACATTCAAGAAAGTCTCTGATACAAAGCCACCCATCTGAGGCATAATGGGATTCCTCAAGAGAGTGCACCACCCTACATTATCCAATCAGTCAAGGGTGTGGGGAAAAGCTTACTCTTAAAGCCAAGCCTTAGGCTATGACGACCTGGCCTGCCCACAGCCTGTTCCAGAACACACATTAATATCAACGAACTTCCATGTGGGCAGCGCCATCTTTAACAAAGTGAGCATAATATATTTTATCTGCCGAACAATGCCTATGTGCCAGGAACTATGCTTAGCTCCAGAAAAATAAGATTGCATTTAAATCTACATAAGAACCCTAAGATGTTATTGTTATTATTATTATTATTATTCTCATTTTACAAATGAGGAATCTGAGGCATAAGAAGGGTAAGCAATTTACCAAAAGCAACATGTTTAGGAGGTAACAGAGGTAAATTTCAAACTAGATAATCTCATGCCAGAGTCAGCATTTTTAACCACTATATAGTACACACTGCCACATTAATCTCCAATGATAAAATAACAGCCTTGTAAATTGTTGGTCAAATAAGTTTGTAAATATGATATATATGTTTGCTCGCTTATAGTTTGCATTGGGTGTGGGAGACAGGCTGTAAGCCGGCAAAGTCATTATAGCCCAGTGTGGTTCTTAACCTGGGTACTATCGAACCCTAGGGGTTCGATGAGTCGGTCTCAGGGGTTCAGAGAAACCTCTGCCGTAGAGGCCAGAATAAAGTAATACCGTAATTTGTTGTGAGTTCATGCACTTTGTTGGTTTTGTTCTTTGAGCAAGGTGATGTTCATGCACGGCTCATTTTGTGCACCAGTAAAAAAAAAACCATATACCTCTGTCTTGAATTTGGGGAAAAAATCATATTTTATTTATCACTAAAGAAGGGTTCGGTGAATGCGCATATGAAATTGGTGGGTTCGGTACCTCAAAAAAGGTTAAGAACCACTGTTATAGCCTAAGGCTTAGTTTTAAGACTAAGCCTTTCCCGCCCTTTCAATACTAAGATATTTTCAAAACTCAGCTTTTCCCCACACCCTTGACTGTTGCATGATGTGGGGTGGTGCACGCTTATGAGGAATCCCATTTATGCCTCAGATAATTAACTATGTATCAGAGACTTCCTTATTTTATATATTGGCTTAAAGGTTTGGATTTCTACACTATAAAATGGGGCAGACTGGGGGCTCTGTCTCAGTTCCTGAAATTAATATTGCGGAGGAGAGGCAGCCAAGATGGCAGAGTGCTGAAGGAGAAGCCAGTTTGTGCAAAGAGAAGGAGATAGGGAACAGAGGTGAATAAGGTTGGTGAGGTAAAAACCTTTGATTCTAGAA
Organism: Rhynchonycteris naso; assembly: GCA_037038555.1. NCBI lineage: Eukaryota > Metazoa > Chordata > Mammalia > Chiroptera > Emballonuridae > Rhynchonycteris > Rhynchonycteris naso. The sequence continues at coordinate 180,184,477 of CM072998.1, forward strand.
AACTCTGAATGGAAAGAAAGGGTTTTCCCACTGTGTGTACTTTTTGCTCACCGGGTGTGAGCTAGGATTAAAGCTAATGGCCCACCAGTTCTTGTCTTCACTGTTTCATTACCATCTGTCCAAATCAAATGCAAACCTGCACGAACCAGGTGGCTGTGATGGTGGCCATGGCTACTGGGCTTACAAAGGGTATTTTCATTTAGCCTCTCTCCTTATCCTAATCTAACCATTTTGTTGTGGCGACAGGGATGGGGGGTAGACACTAGAAGATTTGGGAATGTCTTTGCCGGGTATGTAAAACAATTATCACTACTGTGTTATTTTGTGGTCTTGATGTGTAAGCATGCTTTTTCCTTTTAATAGATCCTATAGATAGATGTTGTAAGCTTGTTAGCAATTGGCTATTGTACCATGCTCTCTCCTTACCCACCCCAACCAGTACTTAAGTTTGTATAAAAGAAGGTCTAGAACAGTAAGAGGGCTACATGATTTGGGACTGTGCCCATGTAGCTAGCCAGCTAATTAATAAATTCCTCAAAATTTCATTTAGATTTGGTGTCTCTATGTAACCATTGGATTTAATTGCAGTACTTTAAAACAATTAAAGATTTAGGAAGCCATTAGAGAAATTTAATCAGGATGGACACACAATTAGGTTTGTGATTTAGAAAGATGGCTCTGGCAATGGTGTTGAGCTGTCTTTCTTAAAGTTGTGTATGCCACATTTTTAAAAAGAAAACATTTTTGTGGACCCTCTCAGTGTCCACTGATACTTTTTATTATGTTGCTTAAATATCTACATATATATTACACAACACAAACTATACAGTGTCTCAACCAAACTAGAAGCCAAATTAAATTTTAATTTATAATAATTTAATTTAATGATGTTTGTGTGTGTGTGTGTGTGTGTGTGTGTGACAGAGACAGAGAGAGAGACAGATAGGGACAGATAGGAAGGGAGAGAGATGTTTCATTGCAGCACCTTATTTGTTCATTGATTGCTTTCTCAAATGTGCCTTGACTGGGGGACTACAGCAGACCGAGTGACACCTTGGTCAAGCCAGTGACCAAGCTAGTGAGCTGTGCTCAAGCCAGATAAGCCAGGGCTGAAGCCAGCAACCTCAGGGTTTCAAACCTGGGTCCTCTGCGTCCTAGTCCAACACTATTCACTGCGCCACTGCCTGGTCAGGCGGTACAGACATTTTACTTAAATAAAATTGCTACTCAGAGTGTTACTATTTTGATACAGGTTCACTGGCTTTTGAAGAAAAGAGATTTAATCCTTCAAGAGTTATAGGTTAAAAAATTCCTCCTAAATTATATTTTTTCTGTCAAACTATATTTGGAAAAACTATACTTCTAGAATGTGACATCTCAGATCATACATCATAGATCATGCTTTGGTAGTTATAACCACAAGAATTTAAACTTTTAATATTTTTGTTTCTCTGTTAATCTTAAAAAGTTTAATATAAACATAATCTGAATCATCTATATGACTACTTTAAAACAAAGCTTACCACAGATTTCAGTACCCACATTTGCCTTTGAGTTTATGATCTAATTACTACCATTTCAATTATTTTGGAGTTTGGCTTAATGTGTAAATGCTGCTTCCCAGCATTTCCATATGGATAAAAGATAACTGATCCATGAGCACCTGAAAGAAATTAGATTGTTCAGTATTTCAAACAGAGGAAACCAGAGGGCAAATTAAGAAAAGAATGTATCAAACCTACCATTTATTGAGTGAATCTACCATTTATTGAGTACTAATAATGTGCCAGGTATTGTGATAAACATCTTATACTCCCTGTCATGTTTAATCTTTACAAAAGCAAAAGAGATTCATATTATTATCCACTTCTATAGATGAGGAAACTGAGGCTTAGAGAGATATGAACAGAAAACTAGTAAATGACAGAGCCAAGATGGGACCACTGAGTACTAACTTCAAGTCTATGCTCTCAACTATATATTAGGCAATACTGCCTGGATGAAAATGATTATACAGTAGTAAGTACTTTGCCAAAAGGTGATTTAGTATTCTAATTTTATAAACCCAAAGTCATGCTGAATTATGGCAAGTAGATTCTGATGGATTTGTCGTTATGACAAGTTTCAGTGGATTGGTTTTGAAAATACTGTTGCAACATAAGATAAAATCAAAGGTAGAAGAAGAGGCAAAAACTACTTTAACACTAAATACCCATAGAGTTATTAGTAATCTCTTCTACATGTATGGAAATTCAAAATCAGTGATAATAGATCATGAATGCAAGGTGTCAAGAAGCTGCTTTGTCACCAAATCATTTGGTCTGTTTGGAGTTCAACATTTTTAGTTCTTAAAATCATGTTTGAGTGTGTGTTGGTTTTTGTTGTTCCCATTTCTTTGGGGAAACAAGTTATATGCTTAAAAGAAAAATATGATCCTCATAATAGAAAAATAATCATTGGTTCATTCAAGGAACCACATAAAGATTTTCCAACAGACTATATTAGTAGGGGTTGAAGAAATTTATCCACTCCCTAAATATTTATCAAATTCAAATTCCAATAATATTTCTTCAGTTGACGTAGAAAATACTAAAATTGGCCAAAAGGGGCAGAGAAATGGATTGCTAAATACTAATGGAAATAAAGATAAATCAGAAATTATATATGGATATCTAAAATGATATCGGTCATTTAACTTATAAGAAGTAAATTAACATAAAGCTTTGCAGTAATATATATGTTTTGTCAAATTTATAAAATTAAAACCAGGGCAGCGTGGGGATAGAGTGATTTCTTGCTATGTACAGTCCACTATACAAATTCTCCTAATTTTCCGCTCACAGAAGTCAAATAACAATGTGTTTGTTGCCTAATGACTTCTGTTATTACTATATTTACCTTACTTATGAAACACTAGGACTATTTTTTAAAGTACGATAACAACAAAAAAAAGGCATTATTTTCCTAATTGCCTTTCATTGGCAGATACTGAAAGACAGGTTGTTGCGATCGCGTTCAGTTAGATTTGACCCTCTCTAGTTTTCGTAGAAAGCGGCCAAGGGAGCCCTGTTTCCGGCGTTCCCCAAGCACTACAGAAACGAAACTGCAGTCGGCTCCGCCTCACCATCTGCAATGTGAGCCAATGAGAGCGCGTCCCGGGCGAGTCGTGTGCCGGGTGTCATGGCGGCTTGCAAGCATTGCTGCTCATGCCTCCGGCTCCGGCCGCTGGTCGATAGTCCCCTCCGTCTGCCCGGGCGGGATCGAGCACTTACCCAGTTGCAGGTGCGAGCAGTATGGGGTGGCGCGGGGTCCCGTGCCGTGGCCGTGGACTTAGGTAACAGGTAAGGGAGCTACGTGCGTTCTCTGCCCTTTCACGAGGCATTCTGTCCGGCCACTATGAGTACTTTATCTCCTGGGTGGAAAACTAGTAGCCCAGGTCTCTTCCCCTCTGTTCACTCCAAACCTAGATTCCAGGTTTCCTTTTCCGGGTTTAGCAGTCTTTCTCCCGGCATCCTCACTCTTCCCTATCACAGCCTCTTGTCCAGGTTCAAAAATGGTTAACTTGCTCACTCAACAAATCTAGTATTCCGAGACTCAGTGGATTTTGAACTTGTGCTTCTGTGTTACAAAGCCCTTTTCCAGGGGTCCTTTTGCCAGAATTCACATCTAAAATCACTTTTTAAAAACTATTGAATCATTTTTTGAAATAAGTGTAACTGCTTATGTTTACTGTATGTATATATGTATGCGTTTTTGTCATGTATTTAAAAACATTTTTACCCTTGTTCACATAAAAAGCTGGAAAAATCTGGCTTTAGAATCCAGGCCTTCCTCCCTAATTTACTGAATCTTGAGTAAATTAGTTCATCATTCTTTTATCTCACAAAATGAGGAAACTGGACTAGAATCAAGGATCTACAAGGGACCAGGTTTTAGGCTCTGTGGGCTGTGTATTTTCTGTCTTATACATTTGTTTACAAACCCATTAAAAACTTAAAAATACATTCTTAGCTGAAAGGCTTTTGAGAAACAGGCTATAGTTTGTTGGGTCCTAGACTAGATAATCTGTAATTCTCTTTCTACTTCTGGCATTCTTTGATTCTGATTTTTTGAGGGTGAGGATATTACTTCCATTCTTTAAGGACTGAACATTCTTCTCTGAAGAAATGCGCCAGAACATTACTACATTCCATAGGCATCTACTATATGCTAAGCACTAGGAACTCAAAGCAACAGAATCTTCCCCTGCCCTCCAAATTCTCCATAAATAATCTACCTTGAATCTTCTGTCATCCTGTATCTCTTTTGTAACTAGTTCACTTTAAACCTGTGTCATATGTTGTAACAACTAGATTCCTAAATATTATTACTGCTGGTTAAATACATTTTTCTCTTTGTTAATAACTTTGTTGTTTGCAACATTTATTGGGTCACTACTATATATGTACTATGCACTTTATATTTGTTATATATATTTATAATGCCTGAGGTTTTATTCTATTGTGGTATTTTCCAGATATGTATTTATTACAGTAACCTTTGAGGTAACTTTAATCTTCATTTCAATAAATTTTTTATTGAGCACCTACTATATACAGGGATCTGTATGAGGAATAAGATAAAACACAGGTTCAGTCCTGGGAAAATTACTGTGGGAAAGGTATGAACAGGGTGCTAAGGATACACAGGCATATTTGTCCCATGCTAAGCTTCCCATTGAGGGTGAATCTTGAAGGACAAGTAGAAAGTAGCAGAGAAAGTGTCAAGTGCAGTGGCAGAGGTGAGAGAGTACCTTGGAGTAGCTACAAATAACTCACTATGGATGGAGCAAAAAGTGAAATGTGAGTGTAGCAATGAAGGTGAGCTCAAATGACATAGACAGGGGCCAAACCATAAAGGTAGTTTTTGGTTAGTTTAGTTTTGTATTACTGAATTTTTCTTGGTGGATGTTGGAGGAGGATGTTAAAATGTTCCTTAAGTGTTTCTCTCCCTGTAACTCTATTACCTGTGGCAAATGGCTCCTCTTTTCCCCTTCTCACTTCCTGCACAACCTCTTCTCACTCTTCTCTCCACCAATAGGCATTCCTTGCTCATCTTATTTTTATTATTTCTTCAAAAGTATTTAATTAGGTATTCACTCACATGGTTCATTTAACAAGCTCAAAAATATCCCTTCCATTGAGTTCCATAGCCACCCAGTTCCAATTCACAGAGGCCACTGATGTGTTGTCCATCTTATATGTAGTATTTGGAGAAGTTACATATATAAGATACTGATTTTAGCTATAGCTTGGTGGGAGAGTCTGCTTGATGCTACACTGTGACTGGGTCTGATCATCTCATTTGCCCCTCCTACTATTCCAGCTCCAGCCTCATCTCTTCACCTTATTCCGTCTGTCAGGGGATATCATTTTATTGTGGGCTCTCATCATAACATCTGTGTTGAACAATAATAGAAACCCAACTGGAATCCTTGTGGTTAAAAAAATCCCCATAACATTTCAATGTCAGGGCTGATAGTACAAATGTACATGCTTTATTCTGACTTTAAAATTTAACAGAATGAGTCTAAACGAATAGATAAATATGTATGCTTTTCATGAACTCAGGCTTCTGGCAAAATAATGGGTAGAAAAGTATTAAGGGTTGCCTCTTCATCCTTTTGACATGTGATGGACAAAATAATCTTACTTGGAGCAGGACAGAGAATTGTGTGTGTGTGTGTTTTCAGCACTTGACAATGATAATGTTTCTAAAGCCAAGCTCATTGAACTGAACATCTTCCTAAGTATCTTCAGGAGTCACTGAGTTGGCCTCATAATACTCTTTCATTAATTAAGGGCTCTGACAAGTTTTGTTGGTCTGTTTCAAGCCCTCAGTGACCTCTTTTTTATACTCTGCAGAAACTGGGAAATAAGGTTGATAGTGCTGCCTATTTCATATATGGTTATGGTAGCTTTATTAAGATATAATTCATGTACCATGCAGTTTACCCATTTAGAATGTACAGTTCAGTGTTTCTTAGTATGGTCATAGAGATTTGTGACCCTCACCATAAACAATTTTAAAACACTTTAATCACCTAAAAAAAAGAAACCTCTTATCCATTAGCAGTAACTTCTTATTTGTCCCTTCATCCCAGAGCCTCACGCAACCACTGATGTACTTTTTGTCTCTGTGGATACTGTTCTGGGCATTTTCTAGAAATAAAGTCAAACGATATGTGGTCATTTTCACTTAGATTATGTTTCCAAGGCTTATCCATATTGTAACATGTATGAGTACTTGATATTTTTTAATGGCTAAATAATATTCCATTGTATAGATTGTACCACATTTTGTTTATTCATCAGTTGATATACAGTTGGGTTGTTTCCATTTTGAAGCTATTATGAGTAATGCTTCTATGAATATTTATATGCAAGTTTTTGCATGGACATATGTTTCATTTCTCTGGGGTATATACCTAGAAGTAGAATTGCTGGGTCATATGGTACTTTTGTGTTTAACCTTTTGAAGAATTGCCAGATGATTTCCCAAAGCAGGTGCACAGTTTTACATTTCCCTTAGCAGTGTATGAGGGTCCCAGTTTCTCCATATCTTCACTAACACATAATCCTAGTGGATATGAAGTAGTATCTCATTGTGTTTTTGATTTGCATTTCTCTGGTGGCTAATGATTTTAAGCATATTTTCATGTGCTTACTGGCCTTTTCTAGATCTATGGAAAGACATCTATTCAAATATTTTGCCAATTTTTAAAATTTGTTTGTCTTTATGTTAAGCTGTGAGAATTCTTTACATATCTGAAATACAAGTCCCTTATCAAATATATGATTTGCAAATATTTTCTCTCTGGGTTTTCTTTCACTTTCTTTTTATTTTTTTAATAGACTTTATTTTTAAAGCATTATTAGTTTCACAACAAAATAGAGGGAAGGTATGGAGATGTCCCATTTACCTTCTCCCCCCACCCCATGTATAGCATCCCTGTTTATCAATATCTCCCACCTTTCTTTTACTTTCTTGAGGATATCCTATGAAGCACAAAAGTTTTTGATTTTGATAAAATCTGATTTATCAGTATTTTATTTCATCACTTGTGCTTTTGATGTCATATATAAGAAGGCTTAGAAGTTTATAAAGATTTACTCATATGACTTTTTCCTAGGAATTTTATAGTTTTTAGCTCTCATCTGTAGGTCTCTGGTCTGTTTTGAATTAATTTTTATTTGTAGTATGAGGAAGCCGTCCAACTTTTTAAACTTTTTGCAATATGGATATCCAGTTGTGTGGCACCATTGGTTGAAAAGACTGTTCTTTCCCCCATTGACTTGTTTTCACACCAGTGTTCAACGTGAAGGTCACTGTAGGCAATTTATGGAGTATATACTGTCTTGAAAGCATTGGGGAAATTTTAAAGGATTTTAAGGAGGGAAGTGATCTAGGTTTTGTGCTAAAAGGCTACTTGAGTCAACAAGACTAGGGATGAAAAGAGACTAAACAAAGGTAGTAAGTGGGAATTAGCATTTAAAAGAGATTTTCTGTACCTCCAAATACTATATTTTTACTCTTGTGTCTTGACTTCTGCAGTTTTCTTTACATGGCTCTTAAATTCCCTGTGTACTTTTAATAATGATTATGAACTCTGTCCCTTTTTTTGTTTATTTGCTTGCTAGGTGGGGTCCTATAAGGACTGGTAACCTTTAGTTTGTCTGTTAGACTTTCATTATTTTATGCTAAGCTGGGAAATATTCTGATGACTTAAATCCTTTTGTATTAAAAACGTATTTTTTTAAACAGAAAATTGGAAATATCTTCTGGAAAACTGGCCAGATTTGCAGATGGCTGTGCTGTAGTACAGGTAAAAAGTCCAGTTTTTAACATGTTCATCTTAAAAATGGTTATGGAGATTAGTACTGAACATTTTTAAACAATATCATATAACTTTTTTAGAATTGTAGCAATAGAAATTAATTCAGACCATTTTTGATATTGGAACCATTCCAGATAACCAGAAAGTCAGAGGGCTAGGAATATTAAATGACCTTTAACATCTCTTCCAAACTTAGGGTTCTATTTTATTCCGTTAATAAATTCTGTAATGTGTTCCTGGCCAATTGGCTCAGTGGTAGAGCATCAGCCCAGTGGGTGGAAGTCCTGGATTCGATTCCCGGTCAGGGCATACAGGAGAAGTGGCCAACTGCTTCTCCACCCCAAAACCCTCCCGTTTTCTCTCTCTCACTCTTTTTCTCTCTCTCTCTCTCCTCCCACAGCTGTGGATCAAATGGTTCAAATAAGTTTGCCTCAGGCACTGAGGATGGCTCCATGGCCTCACCTAAGGCACTAAAATAGCTCAGTTGCAAAGCAACAGAGCAGCAGCCCCAGATGGGCAGAGCATTGCCCTGTAGGGGGCTTGCCAGTCAGGGCACATGTGGGAGTCTGTCTGCCACCTCGCCTCTCACTTAAAAAATTTATTTTTTCTATAATGTTTTTCTAGAGAAAATGATTTTACTGGTTTCTTCAGTTGTAATACTTGGAACAATTTTATTTTTAAGTGTGGCCTAAATTTCCTCATGAGAAGTAGAAATATGATTGGATGAGCCTTTTTCCTTTAGTTCTGTTGCTTGTAAAAAGCTCACTGACTATTCTAATACAGAGCATGATCATGCAGGAGGGATCAAGAGTAGACTACTTGTGAATAATTATTTTCATTGTCATTAAGTCATGGGATAACAGTTCTCTTTCCTTCGATTCAACTGGAGTGACAATTCATTCTATTTTATGTCTATTTTAAAGGAATTTACCAGTGTTGTTTATTTTTAACCAAGTCAGGTGACACTGCGGTAATGGTCACAGCTGTCAGTAAAACAAAACCTTCACCTTCCCAATTTATGCCTTTGGTGGTAAGTATTTGCTGATTTAAATATAGCATAAATGTAGAATGTGTAATATTTTTGTCCAGTGTCTAGCGAGTGCAAAATGTAAACTTCCCACATCAAAGAATTTTCCTTAATTGTTTGATACTCAGTAATTAAAAGAATTTAAACTTGAACGCTTCCTAACCATTCTTGTATTAGTAGTTAGCATATATTTGAATGTCCAGGTTCTTGAGTTGACTAGAACAGTGGAAGTACGTGAGTACTTTGATGTTGAATAAACAATGAATGCATTGCTTTCATAGGTTTTCCTTCAGTATGGGTTTGCAAGCATGTTTGCTGATGAGTGACAAGTTCATTAATATTTTATGGCTTCTTTTTATTAGGAAAAGAGGGGTGTAGTTATATCTAACAGAGTTGATAAAAAAAATAAGAAAATGTTTGACTTGACCAGAATAAGCTACTGTGGGGAATAGTGGAAAACATTTTAAAAATCAATTTGAGAAACATTTCTATTAGCTCTTTTTTCCCTAAAACTCTAAAAGTAGATAAAATGTTCTTCACCCTTAGTCTGGAATATCTTGCTTGCAACCTCAGGAGAATTAGCATCATCATAGTAGTTCTTAGGGAATAGTCTCTTACTACAAAAAGCAGTCAGATGAATTTAATTATTTTTCATTGCTACTTCAGGTTGACTATAGACAGAAGGCTGCTGCAGCAGGTAGAATTCCCACAAACTATCTTAGAAGAGAGATTGGATCTTCTGATAAAGAAATTCTTACAAGTAGAGTAATAGGTAAGATATTAAGATAAAGGCATTAACCCTCTCTGTTATGCCTGTTTCAGCATCTCTCTTTCATCTGTGTTATATCTCTTAAGTTTTCTTTTATTACCGTGATGGCAAACTTATGACATGCGCACTGACATGCGTAGCCATTGTCGGTGACACGCGGCCGCATACCAGAGAAGCATGGGGCCGCATGCCCAGAAGGACGTTTCATCTCTGACTCCTGCACGGCCAGGTGCAGGAGCCGAGGATAAAACATTTGCTGTAGTGTAGACACTCTGTGCTGGAGGTCTGTAGGCCAAAACAACAGAACTCCGGCACAGAGTGTCTAGTTCTGGGACTTCCGGTTGGGCTGTTTTTCTCGAAGTGACACACCACCCAAGTTATGCTTGGTTTTTTGGCGGATTTTGACACACCAAGCTCAAAAGATTGCCCATCACTGTTTCATTACATTAATACTGCCTAAGATTATTAACCTTCAGTATCCTCTCATCAAATATGGGTTCCATGAGAGAAAAAACTTTTTATTTGTTCATTGCTGAATCCCTTTGGCATGGTATACTGCCTGGCACAAAATAGGCATTCAGTATTATTTGTAGACTAAATAATGAATCTCTATTGAGTATATAAATTCCATGGACCATGCCACTACTCTGTTGAATGTATCCCTAATAATTTTCAAAAAGCATCATATTCATCAGTATTCATCAACTACTGAAATACATCTATAATCTTTCAAATCTTTGACATCCTTTTTTCTTTTCAATGTTTTTACAAATTTTATTAAAACTGTAAGCCTTTGGATTGAAAAAGCTCAATGAACCCCAAAGAGAAAAAGTATAAAGTTCAAAACTATATTAAACCAACACTGTATTGTTTAAGAATAGATACATATATATATAATAAAAACAACAAAGAAAAGCATAGGCAAGAGTAAACAAAATTCAGGATAGTGGTTACCTCAATGGAGAAGGAAAAGGGATCTGATCACAGAGGGGAGCCTAAAGGCTTCCATTGTATTACTATGTACTTTTTCTCAAGTCACATAAAGGATAGATAAATTTTAATTACTATTCTTTAAACTGCATATATACAAAATAATACTTTTTACATGTATAACATAATAAAAATTAGAAAATAAATTAATAAAATAAGTTAATGATATAATAAAAAAATTATAATGATATAAATAAATAAATATTTGTCCATTCTTCTGTGTTACCTGTAACACAGGCAAAAAGCCTGGGGTTCATCCTTGACGATGCCCTCAACCAAATCCTATTAGTTATTTGTCCTAAATCTTTCTAATCTTCCACTTCCACTGCCATACCGTGGCCCAAGCCTCGTTCAGCTCTTACCTGGAGCACTGAGACCCCTTACTCTCCCTTATTAAGGCAAAAATCTTTGACTTCTTGAAATATTCTGGGATCGCTTGAACACTGATCACAAAAATTAGGAGATATTTTATCGATTCATATTCAGTTTGAAATATCTCCTAATTTTTATGAGCAGTATATTTTATAGTTCTACCCAGAAATTACTAGTTTGTGTATGTTTATATGCATTTGTCAGATACAGAATACTAAGAATCTTCTTTGATCTGTTATTGGTCTTAAAAGTCTCTTTCCTCTGCATATATAAGTAACTGATACCTGTGGAACCAGAATGAAAAGCTGCTGTCCAATTTTAGACTTGTGTGTTTCTAAAATGCTAATTTTTTGTTGTTAGTGCATGGTGTGTATTAAATGATTATTTTTCAGCCTGGTATTTAATAGTGAAAACATTTTGAACTGTAAAGCTACTTCTGTCAGTACTACTAAATATCTTTTCTCTTTTTTTTGGCAGATCGTTCAATTAGACCTCTTTTTCCAGCAGGCTACTTTTATGATACACAGGTAGGGTCTCCTTTAGGTTATTTGTTTCCAGATCAATTAAAAATTATTTAATGAATCTCTGTAAGACTTACTGGCTAAACAGTATATAAAGAATACAAATTAAGAATTTTTGGTGATGCTATTACATTTTACATTAAATTTTTTTAAACAATTTAAAAAAGCTAATATTTATTCAGTGTCAATTTGAGGTTATAGCTGAATTATGGATAGGAGTGAGCCAACCCAGGAGTGTGGGGAAATCACAAAAGCCCTGAGGCAAAAAAATAAATTGGTGAGTTAAAAAGTTGAGCGATTGAGGTGGGTGGGACAGATCAATTTGGGTGTTGTAGGTCATCTTAGTAAAAGAGCCTAGGAAAATCAACACAACTAATTTTTATTACTTATTTTAACTACTAGGTTCGCTAAACCTGTACTTCATTATATTTTAATTCTGAATATTTTCTTTCAGAATGACCCATATACTTTAATTAACCCTTTGAGTAGTAGTACTACAAACTTTCATGTACGTCCTTATGCCTTCTGACCGTCCAGAGTACGATTGTACAAAATTTTTATTTTAAAAATGTGTAAGGCAACATTAAAAAAGGCAAATGTATGTTCTTCTTGTTTCCATAAATTGGTTATCAAACAAACATGATTTTAAGTTAATAGAACTGGAACTAATTTCATTTTTTGAAAAATAAATCACTCCTGGGGGTTAGTTAATGAGCATGAAAATAACGCATTACTCAAAGGGTTAACTATTTTATTTATTTGATAAAAAGAAATAAGCCTTTGCAAGGATGTCCTTCCCTTATTTTCTTAGGTATAAGACAGGCATATTATTGCAGTGTAAAGTAATTCATTTGCTTGTTTTGTTTAGTGCTTACAAACAATGTAACTTTTTTTTTTTTAATTCAGTGAGAGGAGGGGAGGCAGAGACACTCCCTCATGTGCCTGAACTGGGATCCACCCAGCAAGCCCACTAGGGGGCGATGCTGTCCCATCTGGGGTGTTGCTCTGTTGCTCAGCAACCAAGCTCTTCTTAGCTCCTGAGGAGGCGGCCATGGAGCCATCCTCTATGCCTGGGGGCCAGTTTGCTCCAGTTGAGCCATGGCTTCAGGAGGGAGAGAGAGAAAGAGAAGGAGAGGGGTAGAGAAGCAGATGGGTGTTTCTCCTGTTTTCCATGACTGGGAATTGAACCAAGGACATCCACACACTGGCTGATACTCTACCACTGAGCCAACTGATCAGGGCCACAACAGTGTTTTTTTGTAATAGAAATAACTAATACTTACACTTACTGAATACTTTTAGCATGCCCAGTATTATAAATATTTTACACAGAATATTTTCAGTAATTTTCATAAGAACCTTTTAGAAAGATGCTATTATTTTTTCTTTCTTTTTGTAAGTGACAGGAGGGGAAATAGTGAAACAGACTCCTCCATGCATCCTGACCAGGATGCACCCAGCAACCCCTGTCTTGAGCCAATACTCGAATCACTGAGCTATTTTTAGCACCTGAGGCCGATGTTTGGACCAACTGAGCTATCCTCAGCCCCAGGGGCTGATAATAGAAGCAGTCAAGCCACTGTCCGCAGGAGGGAAAAAAGGAGAGAAGGGGGAGAGAAGCAGATGGTCACTTCTCTTGTGTACTCTAACCGAAAATCAAACTTAGGACATCTATATTCCAGGCCAACACTCTATCCATTGAGCCACCTGACGAAGGCCTATTTTTTCTTTCCAAGATGAGGACATTTTTGAGGCTTTATATAAGTAATTTACTCGTCAAGCATGTAGTTAAGTGATAGTCAGAATTAAGGGGTATGACTGTAAAGCCCATGCTTTTAACCTTGTAATGCTCCCATATTTTAGGCCAAAACCGTATCCAAAATGATAATCCTCCCAATTCAAGTAGATTTTGTTAAGTGCTTTGAATTTTTTCCCTTGTACTAGGTCCTTTGTAATTTGTTAGCAGTAGATGGTGTTAATGAACCTGATGTCCTAGCAATTAATGGTGGTAAGTATAAAAACAGAGAATAAAATTATCATTGCTGATTTTTTTTAAAGCAATGAAATATTTTTATTTTAGCTCTTGTTTTTTTCTTTTTTTAAGCTTCTGTAGCCCTCTCATTATCAGATATTCCTTGGAATGGACCTATTGGTAAGTTAGGATTTGAAAATAAACAATTTTGATTTTTCAGTAAATACTAGTGAGCATGCTATTATCAGGGGCTTAGATCTATGGCTCCGATTTATTATCTATCAATATTATTTTGAATTAGATGACATTATAAGACTTTTTTCAGTTCTTTGCAACATTCTCATCCTTGGCTTAGATTTTGTTTCTAATAGCAATATGTCATGGTTTTAGAGATTTTGTGTCCGTAGATACTTTGAATTCTTAGTTGTGTCTTCTGTTTGAGGACTTTTCTTTTGTCTGGGAAAGTGTCAAAGTACATACTCTTTCAAGATAAAAACAAACATGTTTATAATTTTCAGCTTTTACAGGTTGTAGTCATACAATATAAAAATGATTTATAGAGTAAATAATTATTGAGTGTGCTAAATGCCAGTAGGTTTAGTCTTGTAAGGTAAGGCTGTCATGGGGGATTCTCAGAATAGTAAACATTTATGCTGAACCTTACTAGGAAGATAGTATTAGCCTTGGAGAAAGGAGTTTAGACCAGAAGAAGAATGTAAGTATGATCACTGAGGTGTGGAAGAATTGCATAGTTGAGTAACTCAGAGTGACTCAGTGAAGCAGGAAGGTAGCGTTAGGTAGGATGCTCTTTGGGCCTTAAATAATGATAGAAATAATGGACTTTATTGTGGTCAGAATCAAAGATAGGGATTGAAGCCATCACTGGAATAATGTCTTAAAAACTGAAAAGTTTTAATAAACAATTGCCAATATTTTAATATACTTTAGGGGCAGTACGAATAGGAATGATTGATGGAGAATGTGTTGTTAACCCAACACGAAAAGAAATGTCTTCCAGTATTTTAAATTTAGTGGTTGCTGGAGCAGCTAAAAGTCAGATTGGTAAGTATTTTAAGTACTAAATTTGTTTTGGATTTTACTTAAGAGTTCTGACTTCTTAAAACTGCATTTAAACTCCATGTGTTTTGTCAGTGCTAAGGGTTATTGTTATGTTATCTTGGTAGTGCTCTTGCTTTGTATCAGACAATACCTAAAATTAATATTATACAGCTTGATTGAAATGCATAAAAATCTTTGACAAGATAATGTTAGTCATTTTTTAATTGATAAGCCAGTTTAAAAGTTCTAAATCTGGTATTAAATTGTTTTATTAGTTTAAATGTGTTAGTTTAGCTAATTCAGTCATCCTAAGCTTGTTTGTTGTCCTCTGAAAAGGAGGTGACATATTTATGAGGTGGAAAACTAGTAATAAAATAGAAGGTCATCTTCACTCCTTATAACATAAATTTCATAAATGTATGAATGAAAATCAGAGCCTGGTTCTATTGAAGGAGAATGGGCTTTAACAGTTAGAATAAGCTGGGTTTGAAACCCAGCATCTACTACCTATTAGCCATGTTACCAGACAGATTAATTAAGGTCTCTGCTCAGTTTATTCTACTACATGGTATTTGATGTCTGGGACTGTTTGACATAGGACCTTATGGTGTGGAAACATTTTGATCTATAGCATGCCATAAAAACCCTTTATAGGCAGCCTTTCAGCTGTTACTCTATAGATCACTGGTTCTCAAACATTTTGAAGTCAGGGCACATTTAAAATCCTACAAATAATTGTAGGCACACTATATACAAGTTTCTGAGAAATATGTTATAATAATTAAGTCAAATATAAAAGAAAAATATATAAAGTCCAAGCGTGCTTTTATGGTAATTAAATGAAATAAATATGACAAAATTAAATTTATTCTGACCTTAAAAAACATTTTTATGTTACATTTTTTGAGTTATGCTTTTCAAAATTTATAAAAAAGAGGGGTTAAAAATTTAAAAACGACAAAAAAAGTTATCTTTTTATATATATAGGTACATTCTTAGTAAGATTTAGTAAATTTGGCAGGTCCCAGCACAAATGTAAGTTTTTTCATTCTTGTGTTTACGAGAAATATGAACCTGATGCATCCTAGTAATTTCTTCAGTGTTTGGGCATATATTTGAAAGGCAGACTCATTTCCTCATTAATACATTGAAGAATTCCTCTCTTTTTACTCTTTATTGTGTTGAGGGTAGAAAATCCTAATTCTCATAAATAGGATGTTGATAAATAGGATATTGAAAATTGTAGTATAATGTTCAAAACTTTTTTAGATATTGCCACATATTCATTCTTTTATAGAAATCCAAAAGGCTTATGTTTACTCGTCAATCTAAAACCCCCATCATACATATCATCTTAACTTTACACCAAAGGATAGAAGAAACTTGCCTCCAGTCTTTCCAGGGAACATGGAGGTAATGTAAACAATCCAGCACCACAGCTTAACAGCCTTTTGCAACCTAATCAGGCAAGTGAGGTGTGGGGTTGAGCAGACTGTCAGCTTATAGCCAATTCCCCACACCTCTGTCCCCCAAAAATCTAAACTCCAAAAACCCTGCTGGTTTTTTGATCCCCAACAGGCACATATTTTTCTGGAATACCATAGGGCACACCTGAAAATCTTCTAGGGTGCACCATTGTGCCGTGGTGCACACTTTGAGAACCACTGTTCTAGATGGAGAAATGAGACTCTAAAGACTGCAGAAACCATCAGAGAATAGTCTTCATTAGAGGGAAGCTGAGAGTGATTCAGAATCAACCTGTAAGGAGACTAGTGTCAGAAATGACAAGTCTCCATTTTATGACTTTTGCATCACTATTTCATGAAGATATTTTTAGCCAGCTCTCTGTGCTTTCATAAAGGTGCAACAAATATACATTTGATCCCTTGTTCATGTTAAAGTTAATATTAGGTCCAAATCACACTTGATCTTAGCCACAAAAGGCTGAGAAGCAATTTGAGTCCAGATTAAATACCACTCTCATGAAACTTCTGGGATACAAAAAAGTAATTTCTACCATTTCATTATTAAAATATTTAGTAATCAGAATCTCTAAAGTATGGCCTTTCAGGGCAAGAATGATTTCCTTGTGCTTTCAGCTGTTAAATTACTTCAGTGGCCATTATTCTGCACAGTACCATTTAGATGCCTGTTTTCAGCTGGTACATATACTATCTCTAGTCTGTCTGTATGTAATTTATTTAAATGCAAAGAGTTATGTTGGGCTAGTAGTTGCCATATTGGACAGCACAGATCTTTATACTCCAAAACTATAATGAATGTTCTTTTAAACATTTTTTTAAATGAAATGCTTTCAAGTTTAATTGGTGAAAACAAAGTTTATTTTAGGAATATTGATTTTCTTTACCTTAGTCTTTCCATATTCTCTTTTTAAAATCACTTTATAGAGGTATAATTTACATATGTTAAATGCATTTTTAATATTTTGTGAAAGTGGGAGGGGCTGTTATGGGAATGCAGATAAGTAAAAGAATGTAACCATCTCAGTGTCATGTTATCAAAGCACAGTCCTTCATGTCTCAAATGACTAAACTCCTACTCCATTTATAACACTGGGGAACAAATTTTTTTTAAAAAAAAAATTTCTGTAGCATGAGGTTTTAGAACTTTTTCTATATATTTCTGCATTGCTGATTCCAAATCTGCAATCCATTATTTGGTGCATGCTCTAGTTTTTATGCAATTTTAATTTCTTTTTGTTACAGTTAATAACATGCATTAGTTTTTAAATTGGAGTTAAAGGGCAGTGACTCTTGGATTGAGCATAACCATAAGGCAATTAATGTGTTACAAACATCACTTTTACATAACTGTAGTTGTTTTTAAATGTAAAAAATTATTATCTGATAAAAACACCCTCTTATTTTGTTTTAAGATTGAATCATGGCTTCTTCGAGTAGGCATAAATGTAAGAATACTCCTGACACTTCTGTTATATATGTGGCTGTTACACACTTCAACGTCAAACGCGCAATATTTCATCATTTGTGACACATGCATATATTGCCTATTTTCAAGTTCCCCTTGGCGATCAAGACAAGAATTGAGCTCCTCATATTGTGTGTCATAATTGTGAGGAAATGCTTCGTGACTGGACAAAAAGAAAATGCAAAGGAATGCCCTTTGGTATTCCCATGGTTTGGCGTGAACCTAAGGACCACAGCAGTGACTGTTATTTCTGTCTGGTCGATACAAAGAATCATCGGCAAGAAAAAAAGGCATATGATCGCAAATCCTGATATTCTTTTAGCCATATGACCTATCCCACACTCTGAGACACTCCTGTTTCCAGTTTTCAATGGTTTTATTTCTTCTAAGGACGAAGAAAGTGAACATGGTGATCAAGTGTATTTTGATAAGATGCATGAGGAAGAAATGGTTGTAGAATCTAAAGGGTCTTCTGATGCCAAGCAGTCGTTAACCCCTCAGCAGTTTAGCTAACCCAAAGTGAATGACTTAGTAAGAGATTTGGGCCTATTAAAGAAAGCAGCTGAGTTATTATTAGCCTCCAGGCTTCAAGAAAGAATGTACTTCACCGGGCAGCTGAAGTATCCCATTTCAGGAACTGTGAACAAATTTTTGTGGACATTTTTCTGAAGACAAATACTTTGTTTACTGTCATGATATCAGTAGTCTTCTCAGCCAGCTAGGTGTTACCACTTAGAGGCCAACAGAATGGCAGCTATTTCTTGACAGCTCTAAACGGAGTCTGAAATGTGTTCTCCTACACAACGGTAATGTTTATGCAGTGGTTCCAATTGGTTATTCAACTCATATGTGAGAAGATTATAATGACATAAAAATTGTCCGCAACTTACTGAAGTATGAGGAGCATAACTGGATCATTTGTGTGGATCTTAAAATGCTAAATTTCCTGCCAGAACAACAGAGAGGTTTCACGAAGTATTCTTGTTTTCTGTGTTTGTGGGACAGCCAAGCTTGGGAGAAACACTGGACACAGAAGGAATGGCCGAAATGTGAAGCTCTGGAAGTAGGGATGCAAAATATTGTGAATAAACCTGTAGTTAATAGAGACTGGATCATTTTTTCCCCACTTCACATCAAACTTGGCTTAATGAAGCAGTTTGTTCAGGCTTTGAATTGAGAAAGTGAATGCTTTCAACATATTTTTTCTGCCTTGTCTTTCGAGAAGATAAAAGCAGGTGTATGCGATGGACCTCAAATTCGAACCCTCATTGTGACAAAGAATTTGCCAGGAAGATGAATAAGGAGGAGAAAGCAGCATGGCAGTTTTTTGTGGCAGTTACAAAGAACTTCCTTGGCAACAAAAAAAGCAGAAAACTATGCTGGTTCAAAGGATGCTGTTGGCTTTCCTGACATTGGGTCTAACATGAGCATTAAGGTTTACTTTTTGAACAGTCACCTTGATAAGTTCCCCGAAAATCTTGAAGCTGTTCGTGATGAGCAGACTACTGCTGGAGCATCAAACAAGATTGTCCTCAACAAGTACACAAACACAAATTTTTGCCTGAATAGAATTTAAATAAGTTTTGCACAAATCTTATGATTAAAATAAGTGTTTTAATATGTTCTATTTTGAAATTGTAGACAAATTCTGTTACAATCATATCTTTTAGTTTATTAGTGTATTTACTGCATCATATAAATTATTATATTTTCACAAAGATGATGCCCAAGAAGACATTCTACTTCATTATGTTAAACTAAATGTTGAAAATTTTACAATAAGATGAAAACCTAAAATCTTGAATTGCAAAAAAACTGTAGCTTACAGAGAAAAACTAATGTCAGATTTGAGATCAGCACACTCAAATTAGGTAAGAAGAAGTGTTTTTGTGGATGCAACAAAAATTTTGTTCCCCAGTGTGATATGATTGTTTTAATATTTCTCTACATTTAGAACCACAATAGGCAGTGATATGATTCTGCTTTGCCTCGGCTATCAAACATAAGTTAGAAAATTCAAGAGAAGAAAAGTGTATTTACCCATATTTTTTGCCTAACATGTTCTTAAAATTGTTTTCTTAACATGGTTTCTTTCTTTATTGTTTCCTTTCTGTTTAGAAAACTTCTGTTAGCCATTCTTTCAGGGTAGGTCTACCAGTGACAAATATTTCTAGTTCTCCTTCATGTAAGTCTTGATTTCCCCTTTATTTCTAAATATCTTTACTCAGTATAGGATTCTTTGTTGACAGTTCTTTACTTTCAGCATCTGCAGAATATTACACCACTTCTAACTTTCATGGTTTCTGATGATAAATCTAATGTTATATGAATTTCTTTCCCCATGGGTAAGGTATTACTTTTCTCTGGCTTGTTTCAAGATTTTTTTCTTTGTCTTTGATCTTCAGAAGTTCAATTATGATGTGTCTTTCTTTGAATTACCCTATGTAGAGTTCTGGCAGTTTCTTGAATCTTTAGGCTTACATCTTTGCCAAATTTGGAAGTTTTTAGCTATTTTCACCCCAGTACTTTACAGTTCTTATGTCTTTCTCCTCTCTTCAAAACTCCAGTGACACAAATGCTAGCTCATCTATTATAGTTTCACAGGTCTGATGGAATTGTTTTCAGTTGGCTTATGGAATTCCAACATAGAAAGAACACAGGATATTTTTTTTTCATTCTAGATTTTACCTAGAAGAATTGGAAGTGACTTCTTTTGTAATAATAAATCTTAATGACAACATGATGTGGTTAAACTATTAGAGCTGATACTAAACTATTAGAGATGATTCTATTCATTACATGACTTTTGACTTTGTACAAGTTGAGAAATGCCAGAGATGACACACAAGTTGGCCGGACTCTAATCAGCCTAGTTGAAACCAAAGCCAGAGCTGAAATGCAGATTTTAGTGAAATTCCATGCTTAAAACCCCTACTTTGAGCTACTTTGTTTTACATAGAAGTTTTACTGTTACAACACCATAAAAGCATCCTTTTTTTATGGCAGCACCTACTGTTCTCTAGTTGGCTTACTTGCAATAGTATCACTACAGAAATTTCCCCACTTGTGTGAGAATTAGACAACATGACAATGACCGAATTAAATGGGAGGTCATAGCAAATAATTTTAAACATTTATTGGACACCTACTGTGGTGGTATGCTAAAATTTAATTTTAAATACACATTAAGAATCAATGCATTTGTTCACTTTACAAGGTAAAATTTTATGGTATTTGAATTATATCTAATAAAGATGTTATTTTTAAAAGGTGTGTATAGTGTATTTTCTTTTGTATCATTTTTATAAGAAGTCCCTCATTAAATTTAAGAATATAAACCTAGCCTGATCTGTAGTGGCGCAGTGGATAGAGTGTTGACCTGGAATGCTGAGGTTGCCGGTTCAAAACCCTGCACTTGTCTGGTCAAGGCATATATGGGAGTTGATGCTTCCTGCTCCTCCCCCCTTTCTCTCTCTCTTTCTCTCTCTCCTCTCTAAAATGAATAAATAAAAATTAAAAAAAAAAAGAATATAAACCTAACTTCAAATATCAAGGTTTCTTTATTCATATCATGCTTTTTATATTTTGGAAATATGTTGATTCTGAGAAAAGAAATAAAAAGGGTGGATGTACCATTAATCAAATTGAACTGTAGAATTTATGTCATTTCATGTTTTTTAAAAAGGCTATAGGCCCTGGCCTATGGCTCAGCAGTAGAGCATTGGCCCTGATGTGGAAGTGTCAGGTTCAGTTCCCACTCAGGGCACACAGGAAAAGCGCCCATCTGCTTCTCCACCCCTTTCCCCAATTTCTATCTTCCTCTCTTCCTCTCTCTCTCTCTCTCTCTCTCCCTCTCCCTCCCTCTTTCTTTCTCTCTCTCTTCTCCTCTGGCAGCCATGGCTCGAATGGTTCAAGCAGAGTTGGCCCCGGGTACTGAGGATTGCTCGATGGCCTCAGTCTCAGTAGTGCTAAAATAGCTCGGTTGCTGAGCAAAGGAGCTGTGCGGGCAGAGCATCACCTGATAGGGGCTTGCCTGGTGGATCCTGGTAGGGGTGCATGCCAGAGTCTGTCTCTGCTCCCTGCCTCTCAATTAAAATAATAAAGGAAGGAAATGCTATATTGGAAATATGTTCAATGGCAATCTTTTTTTTTTCTTTAGTCATGTTGGAAGCCTCTGCAGAGAACATTTTACAACAGGACTTTTGCCATGCTATCAAAGTGGGAGTAAAATATACACAACAAATAATTCAGGGCATCCAGCAATTGGTAAAAGAAATTGGTGTTACCAAGAGGACGCCTCAGAAGTTATTTATCCCTTCACCAGAGATTGTGGAACACACTCATAAGTAAGAACATCTGTTCAAAAGGAACTGACACCAGATTTAATTTCCTTTCAGAAAAATACTTCACATGGAAGTACTATCCATGTATTCTTAAATAGCACCCTTTTGTTTTATTGCCATAGATACCAATATAAATACCAATCTAATGCTTTAAAAAAGATAAATCCACATACTTCTTCAACGCTCTAAGTTTGAATTTCAAAATAAAGGAAGAGTGAGTTTATTGGTCAAGATTCAGATTATCCACATCTCTGTGTGTCAAGGAAAAAAAAGAATAAAGCATAAGATTCTTGAACAGCTAATAAAACTGATGAGGTT
Source organism: Rhynchonycteris naso (assembly GCA_037038555.1). NCBI lineage: Eukaryota > Metazoa > Chordata > Mammalia > Chiroptera > Emballonuridae > Rhynchonycteris > Rhynchonycteris naso. The sequence continues at coordinate 180,206,673 of CM072998.1, forward strand.
CTCAAAAAGAAATCAAGTATGACCACCACTATATGCCCAGTGCTTAGACCAATGCCTGCACATAGGAAGACAATAAATATAAATGAATAGCCAGAAAAATATTTATTTAAAATAAATTGAAAGTTAGTATTTCCTTTAGTATTAGTCTCAGAGTCATCAGATTAAAGAGTTAAATAACCTGTCCCCAACAAAAGAGTTGCCTGCGATCACAGCCAGAATGGATAAAAGGAAAAAAAGCAAGAGGTTAAAAAAGATAGTAAAAAAAATCTCAGGAAATAAACTGAACGATTAAGGATGCAGGGCATAATACCATTATTGAGTGATTCCCCTGAGAGGTAAAGGAGAAAGAAATTTGTGTTCTGTATCTCATAAGTAGTAAACAGATTAGCCATATTAAGAGCAAATACATTTTTAAATGTTTTCATTAAATGTTTAAATAGTTTATTAAATGTTTTGTAATAAGACACTCTCACATTTCTAAATATGCTGATGTGTTTTTAAAATAGACTTGCCATGGAAAAACTCTATGCAGTTTTTACAGATTATAAACATGATAAGGTAGGTAAACCTGGATTTTGTCTTATGTAATTGATCTGGGAACTCTTTTTACTCATAATTTATGTAAATAGCATATGACTATCAGTCCTATTTTTATGAAAAATATAAACAGAAAGATAATAGCCCTGTTATTTGCTTCACCATTCTTTAACTGATTAATACAAATTTTAGGGACATGTGGAAAATATAGTTGAATGAATTCCTAAGCAGGTAATATTTCTTATAAATCAATGTCCAGTTCTAATCTCTTAAAGGATACTATCATTAGAGAAATCCGATGTGATTTCTCTAATGTAACATTGTAAAATAATTTAAAAATAGAAATGTTGACTATTGTCATGTATATGAAAAAATTAACCTCAACTTGTATTTAGATTTCCAGAGATGAAGCTATTAACAAGATAAGATTAGATACAGAGGAACAACTAAAAGGTAATTTTCTTATTTTTATTTTATTTATTTTGGGGTTTTTTTTGTATTTTTCTGAAGTGAGAAGCAAGGAGGCAGAGATACAGATTCCCGCATGCGCCCGATCAGGATCCACCTGGCATGCCCTCTAGGAGGCAGTGCTCTGCCCATCTGGGGCATTGCTCCATTACAACCAGAGCCATTGCAGCGCCTGAGGCAGAGGCCATGGAGCCATCCTCAGCACCTGGGCCAACCTTGCTCCAGTGGAGCCTTGGCTGCAGGAGGGGAAGAGAGAGAAAACAGAGGGGTAAGGGTGGAGAAGCATATGGTCGTTATCTCCTGTGTGCCCTGGCCGGGTATCAAACCCGGGACTTCCACACACTGGGCCAACGCTCTACCACTGAGCCAGCAGGCCAGGGCTACGGTAATTTTTTTAATTTAAAAAAGTATTTAGAGGAACAGCTACTTAAATTTTTACATATAAAATCTTGACAAAATCAGTTACTCTCATTGGTCCTTAGTTTAATCCTCAGTAAATTTATGATAATGATACATCCCATGGTGACTGTTAAATTCTATGAATGTAGTCAGCACTGCACCTGACACAGTGGGCACCAGTAAATGTTAAATGTGAAATATTCCTGATCTTTTCTGGATCACTCTTAAAAAGTCTGAGGTGGGTTTTTATATCCTGTGAAGGATACCTGAAAGATGTTCTTTAAAATTCTTGAGTTCTTAATCTGTGAAACAAATACTAATAAAATCTGGTTTATGGGGATTAAATGAGTGAATAATTTATATCTGTGCTTGGCATATAGCAAGTATTCAATAAATGTTAACTGGTGTTAATATATGGAATTGCAAAATTTAGATTTTAGAGAATTTAGCTTTCTAGAAATTATTAAGCAGGGGATTTTATTGTATAGTATAAATCACACAAAACTGAATATGTACCAAACATGACATATATTTCTTGTTAATTTTTCTTCTAATAAACAAGTGATCTTTCACCTAGTTATTTTAAGGTAAAAACTGCTGTTAGCAGTGATATTAAGGTGATTACCTGTAATTGCTATTACTATATTTCATCCTATTAAGAATGAAAAGTTATATAAAACTGTTACCTAATTTTAAAAGATAAGTGATTTTGTGTTTATATTATACATGGTAGAATATCTTCATGACTCCCTGGGTTCATAGGTTATTTTAATTACTTTGTTAATAATTAACTACATTTTCCTACCCAAATGCAACCTAGTTAAAGCATAAAAGTTCATATTAAAGTATAATATTTAAAATTATTCTTGCCTGATGAATATACAGTGCTTAATATATATCTTTCCATAGCCATTTCTTACGTTCTGGTTTTTTTTTTTTTTAATTTTTATTTTATTTTATTTTTTCAGAGAAAGAGAGAGGGATAGATAGGGACAGACAGACAGGAACAGAAAGAGGTGAGAAGCATCAATCATTAGTTTTTCGTTGCCGTTGCAACAACTTAGTTGTTCATTGATTGCTTTCTCAAATGTGCCCTGACCGCGGGCCTTCAGCAGACCAAGCAAACCCTTGCTGGAGCCAGAGACCTTGGGTCCAAGCTGGCGAGCTTTTGCTCAAGCCAGATGGGCCCACGCTCAAGCTGGCGCTCAAGCTGGTGAGCTCGGGGTCTTGAATCTGGATCTTCTGCATCCCAGTCCGACACTCTATCCACTGCGCCACTGCCTGGTCAGGCTGTTCTGGTTATTTTAAAGTTACTTATGTTCCAGTTATTTTAAAGTTATATTTAATAATCAAGTGCTTGAGAGAATAGTGCTTAGTATTTCACATAAATCAACTGATAAGGTAAAGTAGCTTAACATTTAAAAGCACAAGCCTAGTCTGACAGATCTATATTCAGATCACAGTTGTGTCTGTTAGTGCCTATGTTATCACAGGCAATTTACTACGCTTCTTTGGGCCTGTTTTTCTCTTCTGTAGAATGGGGATAATAAGAGAACTTACCTCCTAAGTTGTTATAAAGATTAAAGAAAGACATTTAGAAAAAGAAGCCACACAAAGTACCAGGGTCATGGAAAAACTTAAAAATGTTAACTGAAATACCCAGCAGTAGGGATTTGTAATATATAAAGAAAATTATTGTTCTATTTGCAGACTTAGATAAAAGTTCCTCAAAACACAACAGTAAAGGTGATTACTCTTAGAAGTGTCAGGTAGACTTATTCATAATATAGTTGGCTTAATTTGTCAGGTAACATAGTGCAATAGAGAGCTGATTTCAAAGCACTGTTCTGGTACAAATCAAAGGAAGTTCCCAAGATACATTTCATGAATAATACTTGTTGTGTGTCTCCTACTTCAGAATATTTATCTACTTTGTCTGCCTGAGGATTAAATGTTCACTTAAATCCCTTGGTTTACCTCCATTGTTCACTGATTTTATACTGTGAATTTACAGAAATCCTGTCTTCCAAAAACAGAAAATCTTTGTTTTGTCTTCTGTAGAAAAATTTCCAGAGGTTGATTCATATGAAATAATAGAATCCTTCAATGTTGTTGCAAAGGGAGTTTTTAGAAGTATTATTTTGAATGAATACAAAAGGTAAACATATCCTTTTTTGATGGAATTGAAGCATGCACTGTTTCTGCAAGTTGCCTTGAAAGTAGCAGCTTTCTCAAGCACGGAGCTATTTTGTTTTAAGTGAACAGGAAAGAATTATTTATTTTATAAATAGGTACCTGTTAAAGAGTGTGTGAATTTTGTGGATGTGTTTGACTGTCTGTGGGCCTTGCATATAAAGCAGTGCTTTATAGCCCTGACTGCATGTAAGAATCACCCGCACAGCTTTAACAATATAGGTGTATTGGTCATAACCCCCAAGAGTCTGATTCAGTGGGTCTAAGGTAGCACCCAAGTAAAGTTCTTAAAGTTCCACAGGTTATTATGATACGCAGCTGGGAAGAGACCTTCCTGGTAAAGATAAAGTAATAATATGTGATTTTCTGATTTCCAACACTGCTTTATAAACTGATTTCCTTTATTACTATAGGTGTGATGGTCGAGATTTGACTTCACTTAGGAATATAAACTGTGAAGTAGATATGTTTAAAATTCTTCATGGATCAGCATTATTTCAAAGGGGACAAACACAGGTAATTTTTGTAAAAAGCTACAATTATTCGCTGATTCAGGATTGCTTAATTACATCTAATAGAAGTATTATGTAGATACTATAAGTTTTTGTCATACGGAATGTATAACCAGATTAATATCTGATTGTTTTAAGTATTTTCAAAATCTGTTTTGATACACAAAATTGAGTCACTCATATTCCTTAGTTTACAGGATATTGTCACTTGCTCTGTTCAAGACACTAAATTTGTTTTTTCAGCCTGTATCTCAGTCCTATTCTTTTCCTTTACATAGGCTCTCACTCTCTTGTATTTAACACATGTGTATTTAGTGTTTGTATATGATGCTATGTTTTATACCACTTCCTTTTTCTTTTATTAACCCCTACTTTAATTTTGCCAACCTAATGGGTACAAAGTCATTATGTTCATTTGTATTGTCCTCGTCAAGAACGAGGCATCTTTATATATATAAAATAGCCAGTCAATATTGTCACTGTGTAAGTCATACCCTGGGGAGCGGTACATCCCTAAAGCCCTGTTTTCACACAGATAGTGTCCCTCAAGCTGTGCAAAGCGGTAGCACTGGTTCAGGTTTGCTCTTTCGTGGTTTATCTGTTCATGTCCTTTAGCCAATTATTTTTTCTTTTTTTAGTATGATATACTGTGTTTTTTCCTAATATTTTTCAGTGGTTTTGCTAAGTGTTTTAAATATTACTCCTTTTCAGTAACCAGAATTTATATAATCTCCCTCTTTCTAAGATGCCTTTTAACTTTGTGGTAGCCTGTTATATGTCTACAGTGAACCTGAAATCTTTAGTTTTTATGTAGTTAATCCTTCCCTGTTTAACTTTAGTGGTTTGTGTTTTTAAAGTCTTACTTAGGAAATCCTTCCTTACCCCAGTCACAAAAATACACACCTACTTGTTTTTCTATTAACATTCGAATTTTAGCTATCAAATTTAAACCAAGTTTATTCCTGCACATGGTGTGAGGTAGAAACCTCCAAAGTGAGCCAGTTTTACACCACTATTAATAATTCATTTTTTCACATTGATTTGCAGTGGCACTTTATATTTCAAATTTATAAAAAAGTTTTTGAAATATATTTTCTTCCATTATTCTGTGAGTTTCCTGTGCCATTATCCAACATTATCATGGTTTTGGGGTGCGTGTGTGTGTGTGTGTGTGTGTGTGTGTGTGTGTGTGTGTGTGTGTGTCACTACAGTTGTTCATTGATTGCTTTCTCATATGTGCCTTGATGGGGGTGCCCCACTGACCCAGTGACCCCTTGCTCAAGCCAGCAATTCTGCGCTCTAGTTGGCACCCTCGGGGTTTCAAACCTGGATATTCTGTGACCCAGTCCAATGCTCTATCCACTGCACCACCACCTGGTCAGGCTGGTACATGTCTTCATATATGAAAAACAAATCCTTTTTTTATTCTCCCCTCTCCCTCCCAATATTGTCTTAATAAGTATTCTGTTTCTTTTGTTCCTTCACTGAATATTACTTTTATATCAAGTTCTGAAAAAATATCTTTCTATGATTTAAACTGCTATTTCACTGAACTTATTAATTCATTAGAGAAATGATATTTTTATCATTTAAATCAGTTTTTACAATACATATAATCTATCTCATCTTTGATTTTTTTTGTGTGTGTACCCTTTAATAAAGTTTTTTAAATAATTCCATAAAGTATTATACATACTTTTGTTCAATTTAATATTCAATTTAATTACAGATGTGATTGAACTTTGGTCTGTCATTTTATTATTAGTATTTGTTTGGCCCCTCTGTTTTTGTTTTTCTGTTCTTTCTGCCTTCTTTTTTGATTAATCAAATATTTTTAGAATTCCATTTTAACTTATCTTTTTGCATTTTAGCCATATCTCTGCATTTTTCAGTGGTTACCATGGATAATACAATATACATCTTTAACTTTTTGGTCTTTTTAGAGTTAATTTTGTACCGCTTCACAGAAAATGAGGAAAGTTTGCAACCATTAGGTCCATATATCCCTCCTTCCAGTCTTTATACTGTAGTTGTCTTATGAGTTACTTCTGCATGTGTTATATACTCCACTGTTTTATTTCAAACAGACATATATTTTAAGGTAAGAGGAAAAGATTTTTTATATTGACTCACATAATTACCATTTCTGGTGCTTTTTATTTCTTCCTGAAGATCTGTTATTTTCAACTAGTATTATTTCCCTTCAATCTGACAAGACTTCTTTTAGTATTGTCCTGTGGGTCTTTTGACAGCAAATCCATATTTTTCATTTAACTGAATGTCTTTATTTTGCCTTTAAGTACAAAGAATTTTTTGCTGGATATAGATTCTAGGTTGATTTTTTTTCTTGTAGCACATAAAAATGTGACACTGGGTTTGGTTTTTTTCCCCTCCATTTTCATCTGATGAGAAGTCAGGACTTCTTCAAACCATTGTTCCCTGTATGTTTTTTATTTTCTTCTGAGTGCTTTCAGAATTTTGTCTTTGGTTTTTAGTAGTATGATTGTGAAAGGTGTAGTTTTCTTTGTATTTATCCTGCTAGGAGGTTCCTGAGCTTGAACCTGTAAATTTGTCTTTTGTTTAATTTGAGAGACATTTCAGCCATTCTTTTGTTTTTATTTTGTACCTCATTTTCTCTTTTCTCTCCTTCTGGGATTTGCAAGTACATCTGTTAGTCCTCTTAATATTGTCCCACAGGTCCGTCCCTGAGACTGTTCTCTCTCCCACCCACCTCTTCTGTTCTTCTTTTTTTTCTTTTTTTTACAGGGACAGAGAGAGAGAGTCAGAGAGAGGGATATATAGGGACAGACAGACAGGAACGAATAGAGATGAGAAGCATCAATCATTAGTTTTTCGTTGCCGTTGCAACACCATAGTTGTTCATTGATTGCTTTCTCACATGTGCCTTGACCACAGGCCTTCAGCAGATTGAGCAACCCCTTGCTGGAGCCAGCGACCTTGGGTCCAAGCTGGCGAGCTTTTGCTCAAGCCAGATGGGCCCGCGCTCAAGCTGGTGAGCTTGGGGTCTCGAACCCAAGTCTTCCACATCCCAGTCAGACGCTCTATCCCAGGGGTTCCCACGCTTTTTCAGCTTGCGAACTATTTATAAGATGACCAAGTCAAAATGATCTACCTACAATAAAAATGCAAAACATAAATTTATTTCTTCTATATTATCATTATTTAAGTTACTATTATTACTATTTAATATTGTGTATTCTTCTTTCACCTTTCTCCTTCTCAGCTCTCTTTTCGGAGGAAAGTCAATGTCATATAGTTTTTGTTTGTTTGTTTGTTTGTTTTTGTTTTTGTTTTTTTTTTCAATGTCATATAGTTTTTATGAACAGTCCGAAAAAGCTGCTCCACATTTCCCTTCTTTGGAATAGCAATGGCACACAGACAGATGAGGCAAACGCTTAGAATATGACATAGTGAAAAAAATCCCCTCCCATTCTGTATGAAAGTGGTAGGTTTTAGGCTTCTTACTCGGACCAGCTACAGCACTCATTTTTATACCCTTTGTTGTATTTAATTTAAATAAATTGAAGGCTAACTACGCAGCAATGTAACTGAACAAGTTAGGACGGTTTAACGCGCATGGGTAGGGTGTCAAAAGTTCAGATGTCAGATTGACTACCCTGTATGCCAATCAAAAGACAAATGTCTTTTTAATGTCATGCGATCTACGCACACTTCCTTTGCGATTGACCAGTGGATGGTGATTGACGTATTGAGCACCCCTGCTCTATCCACTGCGCCACCGCCTGGTCAGGCTCTTCTGTTCTTTAGATTGGGCAATTTCTTTTTTGTTTGTTTGTTTGAGCAATTTCTATTAATCTGTCTTCATGTTAACTGACTCTTGTCATCTTTTTTCATTATGAGATATATTTTTCAATTCTAGAATTTCCATTGGTTCTTTTTTATGTCCTCGAGTATAAGAGCTATTGAAAAGTCCTTGTCTATAATCTAACATCTTGAATTAGCTCAGGGTCAATCTCTATTCATTGTCTTTTTCTCTTGAGAATGGGCCCCATTTCCTGTTTTTTTATAAGTTATATCCTGAACATTATGAATGATTCTTTGAAGCTTCTCTGGATTATATTATGCCCCTTCAAAGAATATTTAGGGGAAGGGAGCAGTCTTATTGCCTGACCCTTTATTGCAGCTTTCTTTATGGTCAGGTGTCATAAATATTCCTTCCTCTTCCCTTACCACTTCCAGTCCAGTGCCTTACATATGTAGTCTATGTCATGTTAGACCTTTGGATTATTGATAATTAAGTACCATGATAGATTTGTTTAGATTATATTTACCCCATTTCTTTAAGAGCTAATTGGGTTTTTCTAATATTTTTCATTTTCATCTTTGTTGTTAATAAAGCCTGAGGAATTTTGTTTCTTCTTCTTTAGGTGCTTTGTACTGTTACTTTTGATTCATTAGAATCCAGTATTAAGTCGGACCGAATTATAACAGCTATAAAGTAAGTTGTGTTTTTTGGTTATAATGTTCCAGTTGAAGGTCATGTGTTATATTACTATTATTTATTACTTTAAAAACCCTGCACTTCTTTTTTTCTGATTACATAATAGTAATTTTAAAGGATTTTTTTATTTTTTAATTCATTGGTTAGAACAAATATTGTTAAAGATTTTAATTATTTAATATAGGTAGGTACTTAAGTTTGTTTTTATTTTTAAGATGAGCATCTTTTTTATTTTATTTTTATTTTTTTACAGGGATAGAGAGAGAGTCAGAGAGAGGAATAGATAGGGACAGACAGACAGGAACAGAGAGAGGTGAGAAGCATCGATCATTAGTTTTTCGTTGCCGTTGTGACACCATAGTTTTTTATTGATTGCTCTCTCACATGTGCCTTGACCGCGGGCCTTCAGCAGACCGAGCCACCCTTGCTGGAGCCAGCGACCTTGGCTCCAAGCCGGCGAGGTTTTTTTTGCTCAAGCCAGATGGGCCCACACTCAAGCTGGCGAGCTCGGGGTCTCAAACCTGGGTCTTCTGCATCCCAGTCTGATGCTCTATCCACTGCGCCACCGCCTGGTCAGGCAGTAGGTACTTAAATTTATCTCTAGAACCTTTCCTCAGGACAGATTTCTTGGGTAATCTTGAAGGGATAGATTTTTTTATTGTAAAAAAGAGAGCAAATAAATAAGCAAGAACTAGTTACTGAAATGAATCTGGAGGCTGTTACTAAATAAAAAAGCCTTGTCTAATGATTCCAAGGCATATTTGAATTTGTGTTCAGAAATACGTGGTTCTCCTCTTTTCCTAAAAAGTCAGCAGTAAAATCCTATAGATCAATTTTGTATGATAAGAATCCATATTATATCCCTATCAGCATTACTGAAGTCCACTCACTGCCTAACAAGGTTGCTTCCCTTTCCCTGGTTAAGCGTCTCAGAAGACTACAGGACTGCCCCCCTCTTCCTACTGCCCAACTGATGAAGATAATCCCCAGTATCTTCATGATAGCATCACTAATTATTTTTCATGTATCTAATAAAATTGACAGTAAAGCTGTTTGTATAATGTCAGGAAGTTCATCGTAATCTCATTCTTTTGTGGGGGGAGCTCTTGTACTCTATATTGTAAATTTTCTGAGCCTAAACTTGGTTGCCAAGCCCTTCGTCACTTTGAATTCTTTCTCTTCTAAGAGGCAACATAGCTTCAAACCCTCAAAAGATCTTCGCCTGTCAGATCTTCCGATTGCTCTCAGTTAATCATTTCAGTTACTAAACTTCATTTCACATGTTGACTGGGATAAAGAGAATAACTGAGATTTAAATAATGAGTTTATAACATTTAGGATTTTCCCAATAGTTATTATTGCTTAAAAATATATACTATGGTCTTAGTGTTCAAGGATATTTAAGTGCCTACTGTATTTAAAGCAAAATTGTTTTCCTAAATCTTTGTAGAATTCAATCAAAAGCCCCAGAAAAATACTGTCTCTGACATACTTCTCATTCTCCTCGCTTTCAGTTTTAGATCAGCTCTTTGATATCCAATTGTGTTTTTAAAAAAATTTCCTTAAATCTTTTTAAATTTTTTATTGAAATAAATTTTGTATTATGTTTTAAATATTATGTTTTTTGTTTGCAGTGGGATAAAAGGTAAAAATTTCATGCTGCACTATGAGGTAAGATGAATTTTTTTTTTTTTTTTTTTTTTTTTAAATTTTTTTTTTTCTTTTTATTTATTTATTTTAGAGAGGAGACACAGAGTGAGAGAGAGAGAGAGAAAGAGAGAAAGGGGGGAGGAGCTGGAAGCATCAACTCCCATATGTGCCTTGACTGGACCAGTGCAGGGTTTTGAACTGGCGACCTCAGTGTTCCCAGGTCGACACTTTATCCACTGCGCCACCACAGGTCAGGCCAAGATGAATTTTTTATTATGAAAAATATTGAGGATAGAGCAAAATTAAAAGAATACCTATACATCCACTACCTAGGTTCTACCATTAACATTTTACTATGCTAGTTTTATCATATATCTTTTAAGGTGGATTTGGGGGCTGTTATTTTATTGCATATAGAAGGGATTTAGAGAGATAAGTAGAAGCTTTCCAATCAGCAACTTCCTATTCTGAGGTGTACATAAAAGTATACACACATTAAAGTATAGTGGACAATACTGTTTTAGTTAAGAAGGATTGTACTTATTCACGTGTCTAACCAAAGTGGGGCTTTTCAAGTAACTGACAAATTACCTTCTCTCTTTTAGTTCATTTATATGTTCATATTTTTACTTCGTTGATTTGTAGTCAAAGAACTGAGGTATTTAATACTAAAACACTTTATATGAAATTATTATATATAATTGAGTTTGTGGTTAACTTTATTCACAACTAATTGTAAAAGTCCAGACATTGCAAAATATTACTTTTAGTATTTGAAGTATATAAACTGGGAAGTTAGTGTAAAGTAGCAAGTCACTGCACCTTTGAGTAACTATTGTTGGCTACCAAGAATCCCACTAACTCAATTTTGGTGAATCTGCTATAATTAACAGAGAACACTTCAAGTAATACATCCTAGAGAATATCCATAAACCTGGTGATTCTCACAGATCTGGAGTCCCTTACAAATACCTTGTTCTAGATATACCCAGATGCTACAGAAGCACATCCTTTATCATGAGCTGAAAAGCACATAGCAATCTTTTTTAAAAGGGCAGCTGTGAAAAATGTAGTTCTCTGGAAAAGAGATAGGAGTGGGGGTAGAACAAAAATATGGGCTATGTTGTATCATATTTTAAAAAATCTTTTTATGTAAAATAAAATACAGATACTGAAAACCATATAAAATAAAGGATGGCTTAATGAATTTTTATAACGCACTCATGTAAGCACCACCCAAGTCAGAGAGTAGAATGTTGCTAATCACCCCAGAATCCCCTGCTCCAATGTTTTTCATCCCAGTCTCAACACTCTTCTTCCCCCCCAAAAGTAACTATTCTCCTAAGTTTTATAGTAACCACTTGTATTTCTAGTGTACATCCCTAGTTTAGTCTTGTCCATTTTAAATTTTTTGATATTTCTTTAAATCTCTTCTAACCCATAGATTTTTCCTTCATTACATTCTTTTCTTTATAATGTCTGTTGAAGCCACAGAACCATTTGAACTGTAGAGTTCATCACAGTTTGGGTGGTACTGATTGCACACTCATGGTGCACTTCAGACGTTCCTCTGTCCATCTGTCTCCTGCAAATTGACTGCTAGATCCAGAGGCTTGATCAGATTCATATTCCATTACTCTTCTTTAAAATATTTTATTAAAAAACACTGGAATTCATGATTATTATGGGAAATTTCCCAAATATTTTTTTTTTAAGAGAGGGAGAGACAGAAAGGGAGAGAAATGAGAAGCATCAACTTGTAGTTATGTCACTTTAGTTGCCCATTTATTCTCATACATGCCTTGACTGGGGAGCTCAAGCCAAGCCAGTGACCCTTGCTCAAGCCAATGACATTTGGACTCAAGTGAGCAACCGTGGATCATGTTGATGATCCCATGCTCAAGCTGCTGACATCATGTTCAAGCTGGCAAGCCCACATTCAAGCAGGATAAGCCCGCACTCAAGCTGGCAACCTAGGGGTTTTGAACCTCAGGCTCCCAAATTTTTAAGTGATCACAACTATTCGTCTCCCTTTAAGACAATGTATTAGTTAAATAAAACTTTGTAACCTCTAGCTAAAGCAAAGCCCTTACTAGAAAAGATCTCTGTTTCCTCAATATCTTGTTATTGTTAACAATTCAAACATTATAGAAATTTGTGGTATTGATCCTATAACTATTCACTTCCCACCTTGATTCAAATAGATACTAGAAATACCTACTTTTAGCAATTTGGTATACATTTTAGATGTCTAGACATTATATACAGTGTGTCCGTAAAGTCATGGTGCACTTTAAAAGTGCAACGGTCAAAAGTGCACCGTGACTTTATGGACACACTGTATATACTATTTCGTATTGGCAAAATTTTTCTCTTGTTTTGTAACCTGTTTTACAGGTTACATTTTGGTAATGTCTTGGATATTTCTGCATGTCAGTTGTATATGTGTGCAGTTATTCATTTTGTTTTGTTTTTTTAAGTTCCCTCCTTATGCAACAAATGAAACTGGGAAAGTCACTGGTGTAAACAGAAGAGAACTTGGGCACGGTGAGTACAAATCTGTTCATTTATATGATATTCTTACAGAGATTTAGTATATTTTTTGCCCATTATTTTTATTTTAATCTAGGTGCTCTTGCCGAAAAAGCTTTGTATCCTGTTATTCCCAAAGATTTTCCTTTCACCATAAGAGTCACATCTGAAGTCCTGGAGTCAAATGGTATGACACTAAAATATATTTTCCCTAGTCAAAAGACAAGATTCCACTACTATACACGGTAAAAAATCAAAAGCACATCATGACTTTACAGACACACTGTATTCTTAACTTTTCAGAACTAATGTTACATTGTTGCAAGAGAAAAGCTTGTTTAGTTAATCATATACTTGCCTGAATCTCTTTTCTTATCTAATTAGATGTTTGAAAGAAATAGAAAACAAATATTTCTCTATATATCCCCTATACTAGATCCAGTTTGTGTTTTTTCCTTATTTTCACAAAAAACAAAATAAGGCCAGCTTGAAGAGAGGAAGGACCAAAACAGAGTGACCCATTAAGCAGGGGACACCTTGTCACATATCACAAATATAAGTAGACACCACAGAGAGAGGCTGGGTTAAAAGGTTAAATTAAAATAAGCAAAACAAGCCTGACCAGGTGGTGTCACAGTAGATAGAGTGCTGGCCTGGGTTGCTTGAGGACCCAGGTTTGAAACCCTGAGGTCGCCGACTTGAGAGACGGGATCATAGACATGAACTCATGGTCACTGGCTTAAAGCCCAAGGTCGCTGGCTTGAGTCCAAGGTCACTGGTTCAAACAAGGGGTCACTGGTTTGGCTGGAGCCCCTCCGGGTCAAGGCACATGTGAAAAAGCAATCAATGAAAAACTAAGGTGCTGAAACAAAGAATTGATGCTTCTCATCTCTCTCCTTTCCTGTCTGTCTATCCCTGTCGGTCTCTTTTTCTGTCTCCCTCTCAAAAAAAACTTAGAGAAAGCAGTCCACAGGTCATGGCAAGGTATGTTCATTAAAATCAGAAAGGGTACTGCCTGACCAGGCTGTGCCACAGTGGATAGAGCATCGGACTGGGACGCAGAGGACCCAGGTTCGAGACCCTGAGGTCACCAGTTTGAGCGCGGGCCCATCTGGCTTGAGCAAAAGCTTGCCAGCTTGGACTCAAGGTCGCTGGCTCGAGCAAGGGGTTACTCGGTCTGCTGAAGACCCGAAGTCAAGGCACATTTAAGGAATCAATGAACAACTAAGGTGTTGCAACGAAAAACTGATAATTGATGCTTCTCATCTCTCTCCATTCCTATCAGTCCCTATCTATCCCTCTCTCTGTCTCTCCTTCTGTCCTTATAAAATAAAATAAAAAAAAGAAATCAGAAAGGGTACAGAGTTCTCAAAGATGTAGCAGAAAAAAGATAGGTCAGATGATCATTGATTTTTTTTTTTAAAGCAAAATAAAGTAAGCTTAGAATTTAAACTAGAAACTTTCTGTTTTCTACTGGGTATGGCTAGGCCACTGCTTATGGCCCAATGTGAGAGCCAGAGCCCTATATCTTTAACTGCCTTCTGATTCAGCAAGAAAATAGGCATGCTGGTTCTTCTGGGAGGATACTTAGAACCTCTAGAACAGCTACCCAGTAGGACTTTCTTTTATGATGGAAGTTCTCAATCCCCGTGGTATCCATTGAAGAACTAAATTTACTTCAATTTAAATTTAGTAGCCACATATGGCTATTAGCTATCATCATATTGGGCCATGCAGCTCTAAAGTTCATGGTTTAGGAAAGCCTGCCTTAAGTGCTTTGAAAATGAAAGAAAATTAAATTTTATATAATAACAATATTTATAAGAGTAACCAATAATAATAATTTTGTATATATTTTTTAAATGAGTATATTTTAAAGCAGAATTCTTTCTTTCTATAGGATCATCTTCTATGGCATCTGCATGTTGTGGAAGTTTAGCACTAATGGATGCAGGTAAAAGAATTATGTCTCAAAACTTCTAATGCTTTATATATATTTGATTAATATAAAATATAAAATTTCTTCAAAATTGGATATTAGTAAGACTTGGAGAAGTCAGATTACAGATTACTAAACCAAAACAAAAGCACAATAATTACAAAGTACAACTTCAAATATACAGATATTTGCTGGAATTCCTATTTTTTGGCTAAAAGAAGTACACTGAAATTATTTACTTGCCTTGGTGACTGAGTTAGCTGTCACCCTCCAAAAGTTGGAGAGCTCCATAGTTGATTCTATTCACCAGAGAAGTCTGGATTAGCATGCAGAAGTAGCAGGACCAATAGCGGAAAATAACCATGTAGTCTTCCCATCAATTTATATAAATTGTGAGAACAATAATATCACTTACAGAGTGTACACAGAATTTTAGGAAGGAAGACTGCAAGTGGTTCAGTATAATCTGTGGGTCTGAAACACTATAAGGGAAAGAGAGAATATTAAGAAGCTCTGATAACAATTATTACCTGTCACCAATGATGGTATTCAAGAAGTAGAAAAGGAACCCAAAGTCACTTAAGAGACCAACCACACAAGGAGTTCCCTATAAACTTACACATTTACAGTACAGGTATGAAAGACAGGACAACTTAACCAAGGATGAAATGAAAGAATGGTGTGAATATATATCTAGAAAGATTAAAACTTAAGCCAAAGGGGGGAAAGCTAAAGGCAATTAAAGGAACTTTTCTAGTTGTATTCAGTGGAAGGGAAACATAATGATATTAACATAACTGGTTAATTCCGATTTTCACCATACATTCACTCAACAAATCTTGACTGTATGCCGCCTCTATGCCAAGCACTGATCTAAGCTCTTAGGACACAAAACAAAGTCCCTGTCCTTGTGGAGCTTGCATTCATCAGCCTTCCAATCTCAGACTGAAAAACACAGAACAAATCCTGAAAAAAATTAACTGAAGAGATATAAGAGATTTTTTAACTGTTTTAAATGAATTCAGATCTTCTGATCTATACAAAAACCCATCCCAAATAATGATGAGAAATTCAGGATGACTGATGTATTTGAGAACTCAGAGACTAGTTAATATACCAAGGACACAAAAAGTTCATATTTCTAAAGATAAGAATAGTATTTTCTGTCAACTTTAGCCCAGTGAATCTGAAAATGACTCTTGGCAAGACTCTTAACACATTATAGAAGAATAATTTATAAGTGAAGAAGACTGTGGAGAGAAGAAACCAGAAGGACCCAAATAAGTCATGCCAATTGTAAACTCATGTTTGTTCTCAAAAATATTACTAGGTTTGGAGTGAGAAGGGAGGATGCTGCTTATGCAATGTATCTAGAATTCAACCTTGGCAGTTTATGATCTTTATATAAACAATGCAGAAATTGGGAGTGGAGGATAGGTGCACCTTTCATAACTGGTTGAAGGATGAGGAAAGAGGACTGGTTAATTGGTAGGTAGGAGAGGGGTCTCAAGTGGAATACTTCGGATGCATCATCCTTTTCAGTGTTTTCTTTTTGATTTGATTGAGAACCCAGGCCTACTGATAAAAAGGAGTAGGTGACTAATATGTTAAATATTTCTGATCCCTGAAAAATATCTTAACAGGATTAAAAATATATGGAGACAAGTAAAAAAAAAACTTAATTGATGAGAATGAATGTTCAAGTCCTGTGGGAAGTACCAGCAAAGGGTATTCAATTCAATTCAAACATGGGTACTTGTCATGTACTATGTTAGGCATTGTTCTATGCTCTAGGGATACAACACCCTTCTTAAAAAGTTTTTATAGGTGCAAAAACAAACATAAACATAAAGATACTAACAGATCAAAGAGATAAAATATGTAACAAGATACAAACATGTACAGTATGTATGAAGAACTAGGTTGAAGGTAATTGTCTTTATGGAGACAGCTACATTTCATCTAGTTTTAAAGATTGAATGGTTGTTGACCAGGCATATTAGGAGTAGGGCCTATATATTTCCTGTAAAAGAAACAGTATGTGCAAAGTTAGGAAGCAATATAGTGTGTTTCTGATATTTATTATAAAGAAGTAATGAAGTAATGAACTGGAACCAGATTTTAAAGGTCACTGTACTAAGGAATTTGAACGTAAAGCCAGTATTTCCCAATTCAGTGTTCCATAGGCTGTTGATTATTATATACCATGAAAAAAATATTCTGTTATAAAGTACATTGAGCTCAAGCATCGTCCTGGCATGCCGTAGGCTGCAGATTCAATCCTAGTATTGGCACATATAGAGGCAACTGATGAATGCACAATTAAATGCATCAACTAAGTGAAATGAGTTGATACTTCTCTCCTCCCCTCCCCCTTTAATTTTTCCAACCAGTGGAAAAATTAAAAATAAAACATTATTTGCTAGGGTTAAGCAGGTTTACTTATGGGTTAAATAGTACTTAATATACTAGTGTGACTATGGAATCTCTAGGAACAGGATATGTATTATTATTTCCCATATTTGTTTTTATAAGAATGCTTAAAGTTTATTTTTTATTTTTTTATTGTGTTTACATAGATTCTAGGGTCACCCCAAATGCATCCCCCCTCCCCCATATTCTCCTCAACTCGCCCCGCTCCCTATAGCGCCCTCCCCACTTCCCTTCAGTTTTATTGTATCCTATCCTCCCTTTTCCCTCTGTCCTCTTTTCCTCTGATCCTTTTGATCCCTCCTCTGTCTCAATTCCTCAGTTCTCACTGTTCCTTGGATTTCTCAAATGAGTGAGGTCATATAATATCTTTCTTTCTCTGCCTGGCTTATTTCACTCAACATAATAGTTTCCAGGTCCCTCCATATTGTTGCAAAAGGTAATATTTCCTTCTTTTTCATGTCGCCATAGTATTCCATTGTATATATGTACCACTGCTTTTTAATCCACTCGTCCACTGATGGACACGTGGGCTGTTTCCAGATCTTCGCTATTGTGAACAATGCTGCCGTAAACGGGGATGCGTTTCTTTTTTTCAGTCGGTGATATGTTGTCCTTCGGATATATTCCTATAACTGGGGTAGCTGGGTCAAAGGGCAGTTCCATCTCTAATTTTTTGAGGAATCTCCATACTGTTTACCACAGTGGCTGCACCAGTCTGCATTCCCACCAGCAGTGCAGGAGGGTTCCCCTTGCACCACATCCTCGCCAGCACCTGTCTTGTGTTGTTTTGTTAACGAGCGCCATTCTGACTGGTATGAGGAGGTATCTCATTGTGCTTTTAATTTGCATCTCTCTAATGATTAGTGATGTTGAACATTTTTCCATCTGTCTATTGGCCACCTGTATATCCTCTTTGGAGAAGTGTCTATTCATTTCCTGTGCCCATTATTTGATTGGATTATTTGTCTTCCTGGTGTTGAGTTTTACAAGTTCTTTATAAATTTTGGTTATTAACCCCTTATCAGATGTATTCTCGAATATGTTCTCCCGTTGTGTGGTTTGTCTTTTTATTCTGTTCATATTGTCTTTAGCTGTGTAAAAACTTTTTAGTTTGATATAGTCCCATTTGTTTATCCTGTCTTTTATTTCATTTGCCTATGGAAATAAATCAGCAGATATATTGCTGTGATAGATGTCGGTGAGCTTACTGCCTATGTTTTCTTCTAGGAGGCTTTAGCTGTCCAGTTTTCCCAACACCATTTGTTATAGAGACTGTCTTTACTCCACTGTATGCTCTTATCTCCTTTGTCAAATATCAATTGTCCATAAAGATGTGGGTTTATTTCTGGGTTCTCTATTCTGTCCCATTGATGTGTATGCTTATTCTTATGCCAGTACCAAGCTGTTTTGAATACAATGGCCTTGTAGTATAACTTGATATCAGGAAGTGTGATGCCTCCCACTTCATTCTTCTTTTTCAAGATTGCTGAGGCTATTTGTGGGTTGTTTTTTTTTTGGTTCCATATAAAATTTTGGAATATGTGTTCTATAACTTTGAAGTATGTCATTGGTATTTTAATTGGTATTGCATTGAATTTATAAATTGCTTTGGGTAATATACACATTTTAATGATGCTTATTCCTAACCATGAACACGGTATATGCTTCCACTTGTTTGTGTCTTCCTTGATTTCTTTTATCAATGTTTTATAATTTTCTGAGAACAAGTCTTTAACCTCCTTGGTTAAATTTACTCCTAGGTACTTTATACAGTGTTTCTGTAAAGTTATGGTGCACTTTTGACCGGTCACAGGAAAAAATACACCATGACTTTACGGACACACTGTATTTTTGCTGCAATAGTGAAAGGGATTGTTTCCTTAATTTCTCTTTCTGCCATTTTATTGTTCATATATAAAAATGCCTCTGATTTCTGTGTATTAATTTTATATCCTCCCACTTTGCTGAATTTATTAGGTCCAGTAGTTTTTTGACTGAGACTTTAGGGTTTTCTATATATAGTATCATATCATATGCAAATAATGATAGTTTTACTTCTTCTTTTCCAATTTGTATGCCTTTTATTTCTTCCTCTTGTCTGATTGCTGTAGCTAGGACTTCCAGTACTATGTTGAATAAGAGTGGTGAAAGGGGGCACCCGTCTTGTTCCTGATTTTAGGGGAACTGTTTTTAATTTTTGTCCATTAATTATGATGTTGGCTGTGGGTTTGTCATAGATGGCCTTTATCATGTTGACATATGTTCCCTATATTCCCTCTTTGATCTTTAAGAGTTTTGATCATAAATGGGTGCTGGATTTAATCAAATGCTTTTTCTGCATCTATTGAAATTATCATGTGGTTTTTGTCCTTCCTTTTGTTTATGTAGTGAATCACATTGATTGATTTACAAATGTTGAACCATCCTTGCGTCCCCAGAATAAATCCCACTTGATCATGATGTATGATTTTTTTCATATATTGCTGGATCTGGTTTGTAATATTTTGATGAGGATTTTAGCATCTAAATTCATCAGGGATATTATCCTATAATTTTCTTTATTTGTGTTGTCTTTGCCTGGTTTTGGAATCAGAATTATGTTCACCTCATGAAAGGGACTTGGTAGTGTTCCTTCCTCTTGAATTTTTTGAAATAGCTTGAGGAGGATAGGAGTTAGTTCTTTGAATATTTGGTAGAATTCACCAATGAAGCCATCAGACCAAGGGTTTTGTTTTTTGGGGGCTTTATGATAACTTTTTCGATCTTTTTTGTTGTAATCTGTCTGTTTAGGTTTTCTGATCCTTCCAGATTGATTTTAGGAAGATTACATGTTTCAAAGAAAATGTCCATTTCACCTAGGTTGTTTAATTTCTTGACATACAGTTCTTCATAGTATTTTCTTACAATATTTTGTTTCTGTTGTGTCGGTTGTTATTTCTCCACTTTCATTTCTAATTTTATTTCAGTCTTCTCTCTTCTTTTCTTGGTAAGTCTCGTTAAAGGTTCATCGATCTTGTTTACCCTTTCCAAGAAATAGCTCTTGACTTCATTGATCCTTTATTGTTTCTTTAGCCTCTATGTCATTTACTTACACTCTAATCTTTATTATTTCCTTCCTTCTACTACCTCTGGGCCTTTCTTGCTGTTCTTTTTCTAGTTCTTTTAGATGAAGGGTTAGATTGTTTATTTGAGATTTTTCAAGTTTCTTAAGGAATGCCTATAGTGCTATTGTGCTATTATGAACTTTACTCTCAGGACTGCTTTTGCTGTGTCCCATAAATTTTGAGTTGTTGTATGTTCATTATCATTCGTTTCTAGGAATTTTTTTATTTCTTCTTTGATTTCATTGTTAGCCCATTCGTTGTTTAATAACATGCTATTTAGTTTCCAAGTGTTTGAGTATTTTTCAGTTTTGCTGTTGTGGTTAATTTCTAGTTTCATACCATTGTGATCAGAGAAAATACTTGATATGATTTCAGTCTTCTTAAATTTGTTGAGACTGCTTTTGTGTCCTAACATGTGGTCTGTCCTAGAGAATGTACCATGAACACTTGAAAAGAATGTATATTCTGCTGCCTTAGAGTGAAAGGTTCTAAACATATCTATTAAATCAAGTTGATCTAGTGTGTCCTTTAAGTCTGCTGTTTCTTTGTTAATTTTTTTCCTTGAGGATCTATCTAGTGATGTTAGTGGGGTATTAAAATCGCCTACCATTACAGTATTGCTGTTGATCTCACCCTCACCCTTTATATTCATCAAAGTCTGCTTTATATATTTAGGTGCTCCTATATTAGGTGCATAGATATTTATGATGGTCATATCTTCCTATTGGATTGCTCCCTTTATCATTATGTAGTGACCTTCTTTATCTCTTACTATAGCCTTGGTTTTAAAGTTCATTTTGTCTGATATAAGTATTGCTAACCCAGCTTTTTTTTCATTTTCATTTCCATGAAATAATTGTTTTCCATCCTTTACCTTCAGTCTATGTGCACCTTTTGTTTTAAGGTGTGTCTCTTGTAGACAGCATATGTATGGGTCCTGTTTTCTTATCCATGCAGCTACCCTAGCTCTTTTGATTGGATCATTTAAACCATTTACATTTAAGGTTATTATTGATATGTAGTTGTTTATTGCCATTTTATTCTTTAAAGCTGTATTCCTCTTTTGCTGTATTTTCCAACTTTGATCTGTTTACAACAGGCCCCTTAACATTTCCTGCAGCATTTGTTTGGTTGTAATGAATTCCTTGAGTTTTTTTTTTTTTTCTGGGAAGCTTTTTATTTCTTCTTCAATTTTAAATGATAGCCTTGCTGGATAAAGTAGTCTTGGTTGTAGGCTCTTGTTCTGCATTTGAAATTTCTTTCCATTCCCTTCTGGCCTCAACTGTTTCTGTTAAGAAGTCAGATGTCATCCTTATGGGGGTTCCTTTGTAGGTAATAGCCTTTTTTTGTCTAGCAGCTGTTAATATTTTCTCTTTATCACTTAGCTTTGGTATTTTAATTATGATGTGTCTTGGTGTAGGTTTCTTCAGGTTTCTCTTTAATGGAGTTCTCTGTGCTTCTTGAACTTATGAGAGCCTTCCTTGCATCAATTTAAGGAAGTTTTCAGCTATGATTTAATTGAATAAAGTTTCCTTTTTTTTTTTTTTTTTACAGGGACAGAGAGAGGGATAGATAGGGACAGAAAGACAGTAATGGAGAGAGATGAGAAGCATCAATCATTAGTTTTTCATTGCCATTCCAAAACCTTAGTTGTTCATTGATTGCTTTCTCACATGTTCCTTGACCATGGGCTTTCAGCAGACCGAGCAACCGCTTGCTGGAGCCAGCAACCTTGGGTCCAAGCTGGTGAGCTTTTGCTCAAGCCAGATGGGCCCGCGCTCAAGCTGGCGACCTAGGGATCTCGGACCTGGGTCTTTAGCATCCCAGTTCAACACTCTATCCACTGTGCCACTGCCTGATCAGGCTGAATAAAGTTTCTATCCCTTGTTCTTTCTCTTCTTCTTCAGGAACCCCTATGATGCAGACGTTATTTTTCTTCATGTTGTCCCAGACGTCTATGAGAGTTTCTTAAGACTTTTTGAGTCTCTTTTCTTTTCTCTGCTCTGCTTCCATGCCTTCATTCATCTTGTCTTTCAACTCGCTGATTCGACCCTCAGCTTCATCCATCCTGCTTTTAATTCCTTCCATTGTGTTCTTCATTTCTGATATTGTATTTGTCATTTCCGACTAATTCTTTTTTAATATTTCAATGTCCTTTTTTATACTTGCTATCTCTTTATTTACGTGTTCGTGATGACTCTCCATTGTTGTTCTAAGATCCCTAAGCATCCTAACAATCATTATTTTAAACTCTGCATCCAGTAGTTTGGTTATTTCCATATTACTCAATTCATTTTCTAGAGGTTTCTCTTGTGGTTTCATTTGGATTGCACTTCTCTGTCTTCTCATTATGTCTGTGTGTTTGGATGTGTTGTTTGTAGAGCTGGTTGAATCTAGGCTTGGTGTTTTCTGCCTCCAATTTTCAGTTGTGTTATTTCTAGGTCTTCTTGGGTTGTCATCAGCTGTTGTTTGTAATCCACTGTGGATTTGGCTTTTCTAGTAGAGCAGCTTTGAAGTCTTGATTTGTTTGTTTTCTTCTCAGTTTTCTTAACTTGGTGCTAGTCTTGTTTACTGATCTCAGCAGGGGGCTTATTTGAAACTGTATCCAGGAATGTGGTGGTTGTAATCTGAGAAACCTAAGGCCTGATCTGCCAGTTACTCTCTCCAGGAACAGGGTGCTTTCTCTGCTTCAGTAGGGGGAGGTGTATCTCAGATCTCCATGAAGACCTGAGTTACTGCCCCTCCTCCCACTTCTTGTTTTCAGCTGTGTCTTTTTGCGCTGATTGGAGCTGGATTGATATCGTGAGATGGGTTACCCGGAACCTCTTTAGTCTTGTGTTATGTGGAAGGATTAACCCCTCCCCCAGCTATGGCTGCATCCAGCACTGGATGAGTCAGCTTCCCAGGTCATCCCATGCATTCCTCTGCCCATCGCTGCCTGTCTCACTCTCCTCCCTTTCCTTTTGGAAGAGAAGCCAGCTCTTTCAACACACCTTGTTCACAGGTCCCCAGGCAAGTGGCTGTGAGAGATATTTTCTGCTCTTTTCCTTGAAATGAGAGCCCTTCTAGGCTCTGTCTCACCCCCTGCCCCATGTTCCTGTAAGCAGAGGAGACCCACTGCTCCTCGGCGCTCCCAACCAGGCTTGGTGTGACTTCTTTGCTCCTTGGTTTTTGAGAGCTGTTCTTGTAGTCCAGAGTTGGTTTTTCACACTGATTGTTTCTAAATTACTTTGTAATCCAGTTTGGTGGTGTGAGCTGAGAGTCTGTGCATCTGCGTACTCCTCCCAGATATTTTTGGATCATAGAACATGTATAAAAATTTCCTGAAAGGAAAAAAAAAATTTTTTTCCTGAAAGGAGATCATGAGAGACTTTATATATAGTGGTATTATTATATAAAGTGGTATGAAATCCCCACCCCCTTTTTGGGGGTAGTTTTTCCCTGCTAGATGATTTCCTTAAGGGATGCAGTGGGAGAGAATAGGAGCTGGGAAGAGAGACTAAAATCAGGGAAACCAGAAAGGGAGGCTGTTGGCAGGACAAGAAATAATGCTGACTTAGAGAGAAGGAGGAATAATGGATATTTCAAAATTTAGGGGAAAGTAAAACTTCCTAAATGGAGGACAAACTAATTAGATCTTCATGACTTGATGAGATAAGAAATAAGGAAAGAAGTGTTGATTCTGGCATGAGTGTCTTAGTTGCTTTCAACCATATATATATATAAATTTTAAGGTACATTGGAGACATTTAGCTGGATATATCTAATATACAGATTGGCTATACATCTTCAAAGCTTACCAAAAATAATAGAAAGAAGAAATAGATTTTTTTTTATTTATTAGAGTGACACTGGTTAACATAATTATACAGTTTCAGGTGATTTTCAGTCACCATTATAGATGATATTTAGAACCATGGGCATAAATAAATGAGATGCTTAGAGAATGAGATCTGTACCACACTCCATATTACACCAGATAAGTTCCAAATAATCAAAATTTTAATTTTTTTTTTTTAAATTACCAAATCTTAAAGGGGTAAAACCTTTCTAAGCAAAAACCAGGAACCATCATTGTATATACTTAAAATGCTGTATAGGAAAAAGAAAACCACAATAAAGTCAACAGACTAAAAATTGTTTTAAATATACTTTATTTACTATAATATTGTACATTTATATTTAAGAAAGTTCTATTCATAGCAAAAGGGCTCTTGTGAAGCAGTAAGAAACTAATAACCAAGAAGTGGTTTAAGGGCATGAACAGGTAGTTCACACACACACACAAAAAAACCATGAAAAAGTTTAATCTCACTCATAAAAACAAGTCAAGTTAACAGATTGTTGACCAGCAATTTTACACAGAAGTTACCTTATGTCACCGGCTATTTTATTACGAAAATGAATTATGAGAATGAAACAATCTAAATAAACTTCAGTATACTTTATTTATGTATAATGAATTTAAATGAAACTTTGACATATCTGCTACATATTATATTTTATACATATTATATATTTTATTAATTTTGGGGGGTGTGGTATACTGTATAGAAATCACCTACATGTAATGGTATGCAACGTTTTGCAAATATATGTGGTTTCTCTGTGCTTCCCTTTTGAAACACATACTTTACACGTTCTAGTTGGATTTTTGTTTTTATACCAGTGACTATTTTTTCTAAAACATGGGTCTTTTAGTTGCCCTGAAAGCCTAAAAGGTGAATCGATGTAAGGAGCTCTTTAGAAGTACCAGAAGGAGTTTTAGGTTCTGAGCTGCATTCATTTGAACCAGCAGAGATCCATTCTCTAGCTACTTCAAGTAGAAATTTTTTGTATCTTGTTTTATTTTGTCTATTGTAATTACAGTAGATTTTGAATGCATTGAATAAAGCACAATTGATCAGAAAGAAGCTACTTTTTTAGACCACTTTATACTTTTTCAAAAAATACTGCTGTTCACCAAATATTGGTCTGCTCGATCAACTCCTTTCACGTATTTGTTGTAGTCTAATGTGCAGGCAAGTTTAACTTTATCTCCCATAGAATTTTTTTCGATTTCTAGTTGTTTTCATAGAGGCATCGTGGATAGTTGATGTCATATTCACTAGTGTTTTATCTTTCCATGAGACAAGAACAGTGGGTCTTTCCGTAAAAATCTCATTTCCCCTTTCTGAAGATTCTTTAACTTTTCTTTTAGTACCTTTGGCAAGCCACAGTTTTCTTTTATTGTACCACAGATTAAATGTTTTCTTCTCTAGTAATATTTCAGCTGCAGAAATGCTGTTGTAGTAATTATCTTGGTATACATGATGCCAAGAATCAAGATATGGCTCTAAGACAGATAATATAGTTTCTTGCAGCCTTTTGCCTTCACCCAAATAAATCTCTAAGTTGCAAATGTATTTACTTTTGCTTTCACAAAGCATTCTCACTAAAATTCCATATTTTATTATTTTTTCTGTGTTATATGTTCTGAAGCTGATACGTCCTCTATCTGGTATCATTACTTCATCTAGGGCTAACTCCTGCTTAGGTACATACAAAGACTGAAATTTTGGAAGAAAGTAATCCAAAAGAGGCCTAATTTTATACAGTCTGCCTTTATTAGATGTATTTTGTAAATTATCACTAAGATGGAAAAATATAAGAATTTGCTTGAACCTCATTCTGCTCATAGTTTTAGGAAATATTGGAGCTTCAACCAAAGGGTCTGTTGACCAGTAATCCCTCCAATGTGATTTTTCCGTTTGTCCCATCAATATCAACAAACCAAGAAACTTCTTTAAATTGGTATTGGTAACTTTCGTCCATGGTACAGTTTTAGTAGATTTTTTGTAAAATTGTTCCATTTGGTGTTGGTATAAATTGGTTTGAGAAACAACTAAAATCAAAAAAATCATCACTGAAAAGTAATTGTCACTTCTCTGATGATCCATGGATCATTAGGGTTGGCAGTTACACCCAAAATATTTGAATAATCCTCCAAAGTTGGTGTAATATTATTTTCAATCCACTCTTCTTCAAAATCACTGTCAGATTTTATTACATTTCTTTTTTGTTGTTTTGGTGGTCTAATATCTGACTCATTACTGTCTTCCGATAAACTATTAATTTCTACATCACTACAATATATTTCAAAATCACTTGGACAATCAGATAAAGTGCATGTAATTCATTGAAAAGTTCTTCACTTTCATGATCCATCATGGTTGAAACTTTTGTAGTACTATAATTGCGATAAAAACCTAAATATCAAGAAAAGTCACTTTTTTTTATTATAAATTGAACACGACAAAGAAAGATTTTACAATATCCTTGACGTATGTTCAAACTGAGCGGTTAGAAGACAGTCCAAGTTTAGACGCTGGACTCAACACTGTGATTGTTTTTGTTTACCCTACCTTTGATTTTGCAGTCTCATGCCTAGAGGAGTGGGAAGAAAAGGAGCCCACATAAGAATATAGAACGGTGTGCTGTTTTTCAAACTTCAACCCTCAGGGCGAAGTCACAAATACAATAATCCTATATTACCTTGAGTTTCAAAAATTGAAGTAGTTAGTGCCTGACCTCTGGTGGCACAGTGGATAAAGCGTCGACCTGGGAATACTGAGGTCGCCAGTTCAAAACCCTGCACTGGCCTGGTCAAGGCACATATGGGAGTTGATGCTTCCAGCTCCTCCCCCCTTTCTCTCTCTCTCTCTCTCTCTCTCTCTCACTCTGTGTCTCCTCTCTAAAATAAATAAATAAAATAAATTTAAAAAAAATATAAAAAAATTGAAGTAGCTAATGCAAGTACAAACATGAGTTAACTCATGAGCAGTCAACGTGTTAAAAAGAATAGCTACCATTTTTACCCTTTAGATAGGCAAAGGTCAAAAGGTTTGACAAAAATTAACAAGAGTGTAGAACAGCAGGCATGAATATACAATGTGTCCATAAAATCATGGTGCACTTTTGACCGGTCACAGGGTCAAAAGTGCACCATGACTTTATGGACACGCTGTATACTGCTGGTGAAAATATAAAATGCTATACTCTTTGGAAGGCAATTTGACAGTAAAGTAAACATAAATTCACACACCCTTTGACTCAGTAATCCCACTTCTGTTGTGTAACTTACAAACCATACGATAAGTACTATGCACCCATGCAAGAGTAAGGTAAAGCTGTTTTGTGTCAAGATCCAAGGTGCTAAGTGAAAAAAAACAAGATGCAGAATACAGAATGCATTTAGTATGCTCCACTGGTAAAGAAAGAAAATGAAAGATTACACTTATATTTATACTTGTGCAGAGAAATTTTCCGGGAGGATACACAAAAGACCTACTGATGGCTCTCATGGAGAGGTGGACTGAGGGGTCTAGGCTGGAAGGATTTACCAAAAACATGATTACTTTTCAAAAGGAAAACAGAAAAGACACCAAAAACAAAAAAGCAAAGAAACACATTACCTTAAGAGTTAAGTTTACTATTATTAGAGGTTTGTGCCAAGAATAGTGATTACCTGCTAGAATTGTTTTAAGGGGCTTTTATTATGTCTAAGTAAAAAAAAGGTAGTCAGATGACTTATTAAGACCTTTCCAAGTTAGTTTTAGTGCCCTGTCAACTTAGAATACCACCCCCCAACATTAAAATGTCAACAAATGATAAGTACATGATTGAGATATATATATATATATATAATTAACAAAAGTTCTTTAAATTATAGGAGTCCCTATTTCATCTGCTGTCTCGGGTGTGGCAATAGGATTGGTCACCAAAAACAATCCTAACAAGGATGAAATAGAAGATTATCGATTGCTGACAGATATTCTGGTAAGTATATTCATATTTTCAAATATTGAATGGTAAAGATTACACCTACAAGTATCCTGTGCTTAGAAGAATGCTAGGACTCAAGAAATACTCCTTGTTTCTTCCTTCCCTGCTAGTCTTGGATTTTACAGAATGTGAGTTGAAAATATTATTACAGTGTATCCATAATATAGCTCACTTTAGGAAAATGTATATTATTCCTTATGCATTTAGGGCAGTGGTTCTTAACCTGGATTCTATCGAACCCTACGGGTTCGATGAGTCGGTCTTGGGTTCAGAGAAGCCTCTGCCACGGAGGCTAGAATAAAGTAATACCGTAATTTGTTGTGAGTTCATGCACTTTGTTGGTTTTGTCCTTTGAGCTAGGTGATGTTCATGCACGGCTCATTTCATGCACCAGTTAAAAAACATATACCTATGTCTTGAATTTTGGGGAAAAAATCATATTTTATTTATCACTAAAAAAGGGTTCAGTGAATGTGCATATGAAACTGGTGGGTTCAGTACCTCAAAAAAGTTTAAGAACCACTGATTTAGGGGGAAAACATGATCTAAAAGTAGTTATTTTCTGATGAAATTCTTGTAACTTAAAAAGCCAAATTGGAAGCAGTTAACGTAGAAAATATTTCTTTGTGCCCTGGCCAGCTAGCTGGCCCAGTGGTAGTGTTCACCCAGCATGTGAACATCCCAGATTCAAATCCCGGTCAGGGCAAACAAGAGAGGCTCCCATCTGTTTCCTAATCTCTCCCCCTTTCGCTTCCCCCCTCCCTCTCCCTTCCCTTTCTCCTGTAACCATGGCTCCATTGGAGCGAGTTGGCCCCAGGTGCTAAGTAAGAATGGCTTCAAGGCCTCCACCTCAGGATAAGAAGAGCTCAGATGCTCCCTAGATGGGCAGAGCATCACCCCCTAGTGGAGTTGCTGGTGGATCCTGGTAGGGGCACATGAAGGAGTCTGTCTCTGCCTCCCGTCCTCTCACTGAATAAAAAAATAAAAAATGTATTGTCTTATACGACATTTTACTTCTAAAGCTATTTTTAAAATTTTTTCCACAATGATGATGTGTGAATTTTGTTTTTATTTAAAACTGTATCATAATTTTTTTAATTCCTTAAGGGAATTGAAGATTACAATGGTGACATGGATTTCAAAATAGCCGGCACTAATAAGGGAATAACTGCATTACAGGTATTTAAAAACCCATTTTGTTTCATTTTTATAATACTTAATGTCATGAATCAAAATTTATGTGAGTTTTTGGTTTTTCCTAGGCTGATATTAAATTACCTGGAATACCATTAAAAATTGTAATGGAGGCCATTCAACAAGGCTCAGGTAACCCAAGCCAATGTGCCTCGTTCTCTTTTCATCACTGTCTAGTTTGTTAATGGAGCTATAATTTCTGGTAGGCTTATTATACTGTATTGCTTTAGAAAGTGAGATTTCATGTAACACTCTAGATCAAGAAGTATCATTAGGCACATAAGTAAACACCAAAGTGGGAGACCAGTGAAAAGTCAACTTTTACAAATTAAGTAACTATCCAAGATAAAATTTATAGAGAAGGAAATACAAGTAGGACTGTCAAGGTAACTGGGATGTGAAGAGCTTTGATTATTAAACTAAAGAATTTGAATTTTATGCCATAAAAACTAAGAATACTGCTGCTTTACCTTATCATATTTAATGTATATAATTATAATTTCTATTGTTTTTTATTCTCTCCTAGTGGCAAAGAAGGAGATATTACAGATTATGAACAAAATTATTTCAAAACCTCGGGCATCTAGAAAAGAAAATGGACCTGTTGTAGGTAATACATTAAAATTTTTACTTATTTTTTCATGATAAGAAAAATATTAATATCTGAACATATATTACTACTTTTCAATATTTTTAACTCCATATACAAAACAAAACTTTTAAATACTTTAAATTTGATGGAATGAATATTATTGACTTTAGAACTTGCAATAATTTTAGTCAAGTAACAAATTGTCTGTTTTATACTGAAATATTTTTACGTGTCTAGACCAAAAGTAAAAATCTTAAGTTACCAACATTTTAGATTCTTATATATATTAAAACCATTTATATTTTTGTCTGTACTACATTTACAGAAACTGTTCAGGTTCCATTATCAAAACGAGCAAAATTTGTTGGACCAGGTGGATATCATTTAAAAAAACTTCAGGCTGAAACAGGTCAGTGTTGTATGAAGTTTGGGTTTTTAATTTAATTTTAGGCCGTGTAAGTTTGTCATTTCATTTCTATTGTGTTGCCCCTAAAATAGAACATTTAGAAAAATTTAGTTTTTCACTTTAGAGGAGTTTCGTTTTAATTTTCTCTTAAAATTAGTGCTGCTGTTTTTCATGCAGTGTTGTTTACTCTTATTTAAAGAGTATGTGTAGGAATAGTATGCTTTAGTTTTTTTTTTTCTGGAGCAGTCTTTGGTTTACCTAGTACTTACTAGCTTCGAGGATATTGGAGGAGAGTGAGAAGCAGAGTCATCTTAGCCAGTTAAGATTGAAAAATTGACATGATTTTGTCCCTCATCCATCTCTTCACCACTCTAAAGGATAAGAGAAAGAAGAAAAGGTGAGGAAAGAGTTCTAGTGTAGTTTCTACTCATAACTGAGAACAAAACTAAATCCTCAACAATTATAACTTACATGCTTTATCCCATCCGAGTATGGGCTGCAAGAAAAAGGGGACTTTGGCTAGCACAATGTTGGAAACGTAGCAGTGGTATAGTGTGTATTTGTTGGTGACTAAATCCCTTCATTCCTCAAGCATTTATTAAACACAGCTTCCCAGTTGCTGTATTCCACTCACATCTACTTATAAGACCAGTCTTGACTGGAATGAGCAAGTTAACTTAAATATGTTAAATTATCTTTTTAAAAGGTGTAACCATTAGTCAGGTAGATGAAGAAACATTTTCTGTATTTGCACCGACACCCAGTGCTATGCATGAAGCAAGAGACTTTATTACTGAAATCTGCAAAGATGATGTAAGTACAGATCTTATAACAATTACTGTTTTCTACTTTTTTGTTGCTATTCTCTTTTTTTTCTTTTCTTTTCAGTATCCATTGTTTTATTAGCAGAATGCTTTATAAGCAAACATGCCTATATGTTAGAATGTTAGGAGTGCCGGGAATAGAATTTTCAACAATCTAGATCATGTTTATATTACTTTTAGCATACCTCACAGGATGAAAGCAACGTGACTAAGTCCATGCAATATTACTTGGACTTTATTCCAAGACATCTAGCTTCCATATATAAGTTGTATCTCTAACATTCCCTTCCTGGCAGGCAAGATAGATGAAGGTCAGGGCAATTCTGAATTTTCCGTGGAATTAACCAAGCTCACCAGGAATGTGATATTTCAGACCACTTAATTGCTGTTTTCTTAATGAATCTTATGGCTTATTTTGCACTTACAGCAAGAGCAGCAATTAGAATTTGGAGCAGTATATACCGCCACGATAACGGAAATCAGGTAATATCAAATAAAACACTGCTGGATTTTTTTAAATAATATTTATATAACAAGCCCTTATTAACTCATATATGTTTGTTTTATTTACTTTGAAATAACGTTTAGATTTTACAGTTACCAAATAATCATTATTTTAAGGTGTAATTTTATTTTCTACATCAGTGTGTAGATTTTCAGTAACACTGGTTCTGTTGTTATATTAATAGCGTCCTCTAACTGAATTGTTTAACCAAATTTATCTTTTTAAAATTGATTTTTAGAGAGAGAGGGGAAGAGAAAGAAAGAGAAATAGTGATTTGTCATTCCTTTTATTTATGCATTCATTGATTGATTCTTGTACATGCCCTGAGTATTGAACCGGCATCCTTGGCGTATTGGGATGATGCTCTAACTAACTGAGCTACCTGGCCAGAGCCCCAAATGTATCTTTTTAATTTTCCAATAAACAATTAACTAGCCCAAAATAGATTTAGCAATATTTCCATTTTCGTTCTGCTTTTTCCTTTTTTATTTTCATGGTTTCTTGTTGGTTTGTTTTAAAGATAGTACTATTAAATGCCTATGTAGTACATTAGATCAGAAAACCCTCTTCTAAGAAAAAAAGAAATTGCCTGACCAGATGCTGGCATAGTGGATAAAGTGCTGGCCTGGGACGCTAAGGACCCAGGTTTGAAACCCCGGGGTCACCAGCTTGAGTGAGGGCTCACCACATTGAGCATGGGGTCGCTGACTTGAGCATGGAATCATAAATATGACTCCATGGTTGCTGGCTTGAAGCCCAAGATTGCTGACTTGAGCCTAAGGTCGCTGGCTTGAGCAGGGGATGGCTGGCTCAGCTGGAGCCGACCAGTATCACAGGTGAAAACTAACAAATGGCCTATTTTAAACTACATACAGAATATAAGAGAAATGTTTCAATAAAATAAGTATCTGTTTATCTAATTCCCTTCCTTAAATCACTATATAAAATAAGGTTGATGGTGATTCTTAAAATATTTAATGTCATTTCAAAGTTTTTGGAAAATATTATGAAGAGAAATACAGATATTTTAAAAGCTTCTCTGCACATTTTTCTGTTGTCTTTTCTTTGTCCTTTTATACACAGTATTTAAATATAGGGTATATTTTCTTTTTTCTTTATTTTGAGGGGGAGAGAGGGTGAGTAGCTGCTTTCACATTAGTTGTACATGGAGCTTCTCGTACTTGCCTTGACCAGGGTCATGCCAAAGTCCCCTTTCTCAAGCCAGTGACCTTGGGCTTTTCATGCCAGTAATCTTTGGGCTGAAGCTGGTGAGCTATGGGATCATGTGGACAATCCCCCACTCAAGGCAGGGACCCCACACTGACAAGCCCGCACTCAGAACTAGTTACCTCAAGGTTTCGAACCGGTGACCTCAGCATTCTGGGTTGATGCTTTATCCACTGCACCACCACTGGTGAGGCTAGGCTAGGGGTCCCCAAACTTTTTACACAGGGGGTCAGTTCACTGTCCCTCAGACTGTTGGAGGGCCAGACTATAAAACAAACTATGAACAAATCCCTATGCACACTGCACATATCTTATTTTAAAGTAATAAAACAAAACGGGAACAAATACAATATTTAAAATAAAGAACAAGTAAATTTAAATCAACAAACTGACTGGTAGGTATTTCAATGGGAACTATGGGTGTGGATGCATCCTGTGCTCCTCACAGTGACCACCCATGAAAGAGGTGCCCCTTCCAGAAGTGCGGTGGGGGCCAGATAAATGGCCTCAGGGGGCCACAGTTTGGGGACCTCTGGGCTAGGGTGTATTTTTTTAAGTGAAAGGAGAGGGATAGACAGACTCCCACATGCACCCCCACTAGGATCCACCCGACAACCCCCATCTTGGGCCAATGCTCGAATCAACCAAGCTATCCTCAGTGATTGGGGCTGATGCTCAAACTAATCAAGCCACTGGCTGGGAGAGAGAAAGAGAGACGATCTCTTCTCATGTGTGCCCTGACCAAGGATTGAACCCGGGAGGTCCGCATGCCAGCCAACACTATCTACTGTGCCAGCTGGCCAGGGTGGGTGTATTTTCAATAGAAAAAATAAGTGTCCTTTTTAGATAATCATACTTTTTATAGTTATAAAAATATGCTGCCTGATCTGTGGTGGCATAATAGATAAAAGCATCAATCTGGAATGCTAAGGTCACCAGTTTGAAACCCCGGGCTTGTCCTATCAAGGCACATACAAAAACAGCTACTACAAGTTGATGCTTCCCACTCCTCCCTCACCCCCTTTCTCAATCTCTATCCTCTTTCTAAAAAAAAATTCTGATTCATTATGTTTGTACACCTTAAACTTATACAATGTTACTGATCAGTTATATCTCAATAAAACTAGAGAAAACAAAAAAGAAAAAACATGTATTGGAGGAATGATTTATATTTTTTATTTTGTTCTCTTGTGAAAACATAATCTCAGCAGCTACATAGATACTTAATGTTTTAACCAGGCCTATTTCATTTTTTGTAGAGACAGTGGAGTAATGGTTAAACTATATCCAAACATGACTGCAGTACTACTTCATAACTCACAACTTGATCAACGAAAGGTAAAATAACAACCTAGCAAATTTCACTGATTATTTTAAGGCAGTTTAAAAAAAAGAGAGCCTCGCCTATGGTGGCGCAGTGGATGGAGTGTTGACCTGGAATGCTGGGGTCGCCTGCACATGTCTGGTCAGGGCACGTGTGGGAGTTGATGCTTCCTGCTCCTCCTCCGTTTCTTTCTCTCTCTATCTCTCTCTCTCTCTTTCTTTTTCTCCTCTCTAAAATGAATAAATCAAGTTTAAAAAAAAAACAATCTTTAAAAAAAAAGAGATTCTGCTTTATGATAACCAGGTATACCAATATGTTTTATTGAATCATCTTTCAATACTCCTTGACTGAAAATAGTGTTTAGCATGTATTAATAATCTCATGAACATAATGGGTTTATTCCTGTTTTGTCTGTTTCCTTCTGTTTTATGGATTGTCTGTTTCTGGGCCAGTCATTCTCTATAGCTGTAGATTTTAATATATTGTGAAATATAGGCACTCCTTTATTCTTAACTCTGCTCCCATGGTTTTCGTGAATATTTTCATATTCTGCCTACGAAGTATAACAAAGATTAAATAAATTTAAAGATATCCTAAGAATCATCTTGCCATGATTGGTTGGTCAAGAAAACTGGGAAAGCAGGGTTACATCTATTTTAAGTAACTGCTATGTGTTGACTCTAGAATGTTATACCACCTCAAAATATTCGAGTGCTTTTATTCCTTAGGGAAGGAGAAACAAGTATCTGTGGTAAGCAATGTAAACCCTTTTGTCAACAGCATCTTTGTCATTTTTGGTTTTCGATATTAGGCCAGTAGTGGGCAAAATGTACAGTTCTCATCAACCTAGAAAATTTCTCTGACTTGGGTGGTAGTTACATGGGTGTCTTATAAAAACTCATTAAGCCATCCAATATTTTATATGGTTTTCAGTATCTGTATTTTATTTTACATAAAAAGATTTTTTTAAATGTGATACAACATAGTCTGTATTTTTGTCCTACCCCCACCCCTACCTCTTTTACCAGAGAAGTACATTTTTCGTAGCTGCCCTTTTAAAAATGATTGCTATGTGCTTTTCAGCTCATGGTAAAGGATGTGCTTCTGTTGCATCTGGGTATATCCAGAACAAGGTATTTGTAAGGGACTCCAGAACTGTGAGAATCACCAGGTTTATGGATATTCTCTAGGATATATTACATGAACTGTTCTCTGTTAATTATAGCAGATCCATCAAAATCCCATCTGGATTAACAAGTTTTACCATTTGAATACTCAACTATAATGTTTCATTCACTGATATGAAAAGATGTCTTCAACCTATTGAATGAAAAAACAAGCTCAAAAGGTCCATTTTTATAAGTGCAACACACATACACTAAATAGGGAAACATTTGGAGAGAAACTCATTGGAGTGTTAGCAATATCTACAAATAAAAGGGTTCTAGATTATTTTTATTATCATCTGAATACTTCTGTATTACTTTAGATTTTTATAATTATGATTTCATAATCAGAAAAGTCAATAAAACTACTTTCAACTTGGGAAAAAATGTGTACCACCATATATATTAAATAATTTTGCAGGACAACTAATAGATTAACGTTTTCTTTCAGATTCAACATCCCACTGCCCTAGGACTAGAAGTCGGTCAAGAAATTCAGGTACTGATATTCAGCCTTCTAGCGTTGAGTTGTAAATTGTACTTGAAGTTTCATTTTTCTGTTTCAAAAAGTAAGTTGGAAGAATTGAGTCAACATTTGTGATTTGTATTATGTATATTTTGTGCTTATTTTAACCTTAGGGTTGCCTAAACAGACTCATTAAGGATTTAAGACAATTCTTTCCCCTCAAGGAGTTTACAATTTAGTTACAATAATAGTCCCCTTTAGAGCTTTAAAAAATACATGAGCCTGACCAGGCGGTGGCGCAGTGGATAGAGCGTCGGACTGGGATGCGGAAGACCCAGGTTCGAGACCCCGAGCTCGCCAGCTTGAGCGTGGGCCCACCTGGCTTGAGCAAAAGCTCACCAGCTTGGACCCAAGGTCGCTGGCTCCAGCAAGGGGTTGCTCAGTCTGCTGAAGGCCCCCGGTCAAGGCACGTGTGAGAAAGCAATCAATGAACAACTAAGGTGTCGCAACGGCAACGAAAAGCTAATGATTGATGCTTCTCACCTCTCTCCGTTCCTGTCTGTCTGTCCCTATCTATCCCTTTCTCTGACTCTCTCTCTGTCCCTGTAAAAAAAAATAAAAAAATACATGAGTAGCCTGACCAGGCGGTGGCGCAGTGGATAGAGCGTCAGACTGGGATGCGGAAGACCCAGGTTCGAGACCCCAAGCTCGCCAGCTTGAGCACAGGCCCATCTGGCTTGAGCAAAAGTTCATCAGCTTGGACCCAAGGTCGCTGGCTCCAGCAGGGGTTACTCTGTCTGCTGAAGGCCCACAGTCAAGGCACACATGAGAAAGCAATCAATGAACAACTATGGTGTCGCAAGAGCAAAGAGAACCTAGTGATTGATGCTTCTCACCTCTATCTGTTCCTGTCTGTCTGTCCCTATCTATCCCTCTCTCTGACTCTCTCTCTCTGTCCTTGGAAAAAATAAATAAAAATATTTTAAAAAAATACATGAGTAGGTCAATGATGGCTATGCAGTGTCAATGATTTGGGGACAAGACATGGGACCCTGATTAATGTAACTTTGTTAAGGGTTTTGAATGTCATATTTAAGGAATTGAAACTCGAATTACTTCTATAATGCTTGAGGCTACAAGTTTCTGAGTTTGATAAAAGCCATGTTCAGTTCTAGAATTGATAAGAAAATGGATTTTTTATAGTCCTACAAGTAGATGAAAAAACATATGACAGCCTGGGGTTGGATTTTTTTTTTTTTTTTTTTGCCACACCGCGTTCTGTTTCTTATACTTAATTCCCATGATCTGAATAACTGTGGCTTCTAATGAATTCCCAGTCTGTAGTCCCATTGTTCAAGTAACCTGCAGGGAAAGATGAAAACTAAGACATAATATCGCTGTATAAGATTTTTTAAATATATCATAAGATACTTAAAAACTGCCACATTTCCCCCTGACTTTCAGTGTCTAAGATTAAGCCAAATAACGTCCAGTGTGCTAGTCCTTTGAGCAGTAGTCTGAGTGACGTAAGCAATATCCATATAGTTGATGAGACGCAGTTAGTCTCAGATATCCCTTGTCTAAAGTCATTCACCATGACTTTCACTGTTCTTCTGGTATAGGGACCTGGCCTGGAGAGAATAAGAAGGCACAGATGAGTCTAACATAAAATAATGAACCCTTTGAGTAGTACAGGCATTCATGTGTGCCCTCACTCAAAGGGTTAACAAAAAACTCATTACTCAAACTTTTAGGCAAACAATGCCCATCTCTTTTCCTTTTTTATAATCACTACTTAACCAAATTGTATTTGTTAGCATGTACCCTCACTTAGCAATGAGCTATGCTTTCATTGAGCAAGTAATATTAATCAGCGCTTTACTTGGACCATGTAAATTTAAGTATCTTTTAGTATGGATGTCAATCAATGTGCAATACTTTAAAAGTAATTTTGTTTCTTTAAAACAGGTGAAATACTTTGGACGTGATCCAGCTGATGGAAGAATGAGACTTTCTCGCAAAGTGCTGCAGTCTCCAGCTACAACTGTTGTCAAAACTCTAAATGACAGAAGCAGTATTGTAATGGGAGAATCTGTTTCAGAGTCATCATCTAATTCTTCCCCATGAAATGTTTTTTTCAAAGATAATTAATTCCAGAGTGATATTCTGTAGAACAAAATTTCAGTGGCATCTTCTAATATTTAGATTTATATATACTATATATCATAATGATTTATATTAAAATGCTCATTTTACATATGCCATTTTTTATTTCAAGTTACCTATAATATATTCCCTTACTCTTATTTACATAAGTCAAATATTTATTATAATTAAACCATTTATATATTTTAGAAAAGATTATCATCCTTTATTTCCTGTAATTCTGAAATATCTATAAAACTTAGAAATAATCAAATTTGCTGCTACTATACTGGATCTCTTCCTACCTATATACTCTTGGTCATCGTATGGCTTTCACCTCTTTGCTCAACTGTTACTTGCCTACAACTATTTCACAAACTAGAACTTGACATATTCAAAGCCAGTGCTGCCTTCTTTAGTACAGTTAGTTACCAGACATAGTAAGGAGTTGAGGGAGCTAATCTGATCCATTTTTAATGATTTATTGCCTTTTAAATTATAAAATCATAAATGTAATGGAGTATTATAAATGGGATTCTAACTAGAATGAGGTAGTATTGATACATTTTTCAAAATTATAAAATATTTAGGAAATACAGAAAAAGTTTTACTCATCAAATAAGACTATGTCGTATTTTGATTGTGTATGTATGGATGTTCTTGGTATAAGAGGTAGAGAAATCATGATTTTCAATTAATGCTTAAAACAGTCATGTATAGACACTGTTGATAGAATTTTTAGTAACAGCTGTTATAATGTTCATTCCCACCATTTTATATGTCACATTACAATTCCACAAAGTAAACGGCTCATGGAAATCATAATTTATAATTTGTAACACTTTTATAAATCTGATAAAATATTTGTAAATTCAGGACTCAGGGCCAACTAATTTGTAAAATATTAAAATTTTAACTTGCCAAAGATTTTTAAAATATGAGTATTTAAGTCAGTAAACATTGATTACATATCTGTAGTATGTAAAATAGCATATGAGGCAGTGTTAATTTCTGAAATACTGAAGAGTAACAAAAATGAAAGATTAAAAGTAAACTTTAATGCTTGGTACATTTGATCTATATTATAATAGTGACTCAGTTTTTATTCTGTCTTCTAAGACATAATTTTTAATGATAGAATTTCAAATTTATAATTTGTTTTTCTTAAGTTTTCTATTTTATTTTTCAAAGTGACTCCCAACTGCTAACAATATAAAATAATGAAGCTATTTCTTAAACTCTAGAGGCCAATATTAAGTACTACAAAGGTACAATACTGTTTAGCTCCCTATCACATTCCACCAAAAAGATCCTATTTCCACTTAAACCAAGAGCCTATGTCTAAGCTTTTCGACTTTCTGTCTTCATTCAAATCTTGGTAATTTTTCCTAGTTTCTAATAGGTTTTCTATGAGGACTATTACATTTTTGAAACTCTAATTTATAATGACTCAAATCAAATGGAACATCTATCTTTGGTAGTGCAATATTATAGGTACTTAGAGACGTTTTCCCTCATATTCTTTGTTATTGACACCACCCTGCACATAAATTACAGTTTTTTTGTTTTTTATTTTTTTTAAGTTTTTTTTATTTTATTTTTATTTTATTCATTTTAGAGAGGAGACACAGAGTGAGAGAGAGAAAGAGAGAAAGGGGGAAGGAGCTGGAAGCATCAACTCCCATATATGCCTTGACCGAACCAGTGCAAGGTTTTGAACTGGTGAACTCAGTGTTCCCAGGTCAACACTTTATCCACTGCGCCACCACAGGTTAGGCTAAATTACAGTTTTTATACAATCATTTTCCTTCCCTTAAGAATATCTTGATTTTCTGGATATAAAATACAGTGTGTCCGTAAAGTCATGGTGCACTTTTGACCGGTCAAAGGAAAGCAACAGAAGACAATAGAAATGTGAAATCTGCACCAAATAAAAGGAAAACTCTCCCAGGTTCATACCTACTCAGTGCAGTTCCATGTGGGCTCCATTTGTTGCCCTACACACATCCAAACGACAGTGAAGTTCTTGCCACACACGGGTAAGGATGTCTGGTGTAACAGAGTGAATAACGTCTGTGATTCTCTGTTTTAAGTGATTAATGTCGTTGATACATTCAGTGTACACATGTTGCTTCACATAACCCCAAAGTAAAAGTCTAAGGGCGTTAGATCTGGGAATCGTGGTGGCCATGGCTTGACAGAATCCCTGCCTATCCACCGCCGGGGGAATGTTCTATCCAGAAACTCACAAACAATGGTGGCGTAGTGTGGAGGAGCATCGCCTTCTTGAAAGATGACACCTGGAAATTGTGGCACACCTGGAAATTGTGGCACTGCATACAATTCCAACATGTCAAGATAGGTGTTTGCCGTCACAGACTGCTCCGCAAAAAAGAATGGGGTTATCGCCGTATCATGCATCAGGCCACACCACACGTTCACTTTAGGGGTGTTATGTTCATACTCAACGTAGGTATGAGGATGTTCAGCAGCCCATATTCAGACGTTATGGCGATGAACATGTCCACAGGTATGGAAGGTCGCCTCATCACTAAACACAATCTTCTGCAAAAATCTTGCATCATTGTCGATCTCATGAAGCATATCTGTAGCAAACGCGCATCATGTGGGTCTATCCGCCGGTTTGATAGCATGCAACAGCCGCAAATTGTACCCCATAAAACAGAGACATTTCTTTAACACCTTAAGAACTGTAGTCTCGCTTAGGTGTAATTGTCGTACGCACGCATGCATGCAGATTTTTTAGGGCTCCTTAGGTAGCTATCCTGTATAGCCTCTACAGACTCGTCACTGACTGATGGCCTACCAGAACGGGATTTATCTACCAAACTGCCGGTTTCCTTCAACTGCTTATCCCACTGAGTAATGTTACTCCTATGTGGTGGTGCTTCGTTATAAACGCACCGATATTCAGATATTCACGTTGCACTTTGGTCATGGATTCGAATTTAGCAAGCCACAGAACACAATGCACTTTCCCCTGTACCATCCACATCTCAACTGGCATGGCCCTGAGCTGCTCCGCTGAATACACAGTGTTATGTCATCATCTGCACATGTGCACATACTGCCACACCATCCTACAGAAACTGGGAGGGTTTTCCTTTTATTTGGTGATTTCATATTTCTATCGTCTTGTTCCTTTCCTGTGACCGGTCATAAATGCACCATGACTTTACGGACACACTATAGTAGTAGAAGTATCAGTATCTTTCTTAATTCAGTTCAGTCAGTCATAGCATTCAACACTTTCTATGTGCCAGGCACTATAATGTGTGAATGGGATGCATCAGTAAGCAATGCCTAAGTTTCAATATTCACATTCTAGTGAATGAGAACTGACAGTAAATAAGTATATAAAATGTCAGGTAATGATAGGAGCTTCACAGAGAGGCCCTTATTTCCTATAGTGGGAAAACGGCATTTGACAGTAAGGGAGTCTGCTATGCAGTTAAGGCCTTGGATGGGAACGCCTGACACTCTTATGAAACATGGGATGGATGCTTCTGAAACACGGGAAGGGCTCTGTAGTCACAACTGTATCTCAGGGCTTGCAGAAGTGGCTCATACCATCTAGCAAGTGAGAACACTATGTCCCTCTTTGTAGAAGGACATCTTCCATTGTTGCTCCCACTTCTAACAGAATTTTTAAAGAAAAAGACTGGATAAGGAGATGGAGTAATAAAAACTACAATTTTATACAGAATGACCTGAGTAGGTAACATTTGAGCAGAGATGAGAATGAAGTGGAAGATGTGCAGCTATTTGGGAAAGCAAATTCCAGATACAGAGAATAGCAATTTCATTCTCAGTATTTTAAGTTTAGAATATAGAGCACCTTTCTCATTTTATAAATCAGTTTTGAGTCTTTTACTCCTTAATCTCGTGCCTATTCTTCACCAGAGGTAGAAAGCAAATTTTATTTAAAAATATAAAACAAGGCCTGACCTGTGGTGGCGCAGTGGATAAAGCATCGACCTGGGAACACTGAGGTCGCCGGTTCAAAACCCTGCACTGGTCTGGTCAAGGCATATATGGGAGTTGATGCTTCCAGCTCTTCCCCCCTTTCTCTCTCTCTCTCTCTCTCTCTCTCTCTCTCTCCTCTCTAAAATAAATGAAAAGAAATTTAATTTAAAAAAAATTTTTTTAAATATTTAAATATATATATATATATATATATAAAACAAGAGGAAGACGGCCACTACAAAGCATTTAATCAAGCAGGAAGCAATATGCTTGGTTACTGGCTAAGAGAAGGGAGACATTGAGATCATGTGAAAGTTTAACAGGCTTATACAAAATTCCAGGCTCATAGGAGTTGAGACTAGTGTGGTATGCAGCAAAAATGGGAAATAGAATACATCTTGGGAACAAGAGATAGAACCACCTAAGTTAACCTAAAGTGAAGGGGAAATATTTTCACAGGGCCATGAATTTTCTTCACAGAAGCCAAGTTTCACTGCCTGTGGAAGACTTGGAACCAGGAGTATCATCAGGAACGAAGGTAATTCTCCTCCACCTGCCTTTGGAGTTTCACAGCCTCATTTGTGCTTCCTTCCACACACCAGTTTTATTCTATGCGAACATTTTCACAGCATGGGGAAAAAGATGGATTTCCCATAGGAAGTTACCTGGCTCTGAGTTCTAGTTCTCCTGGAGAAGAAAATGATAGGCTTTGGGGAAGGTGTCAAACCTGATTAGGACTGCCAGATAAAATAACAGAATGCCAAGTGAAATTCTAATTTCAGGTGAACAAATGTTCAGTGGGAGTATCATGCAATATCTGGGATATATACTTCAAAAATTATTTGAAATTCAAATATAACTTAGAAGCCTCTTCCATTTCTTCTAGCGAAAGGCTGTGGCAACTAGGGTTCAATTTCAGCCTAGTCTGACAGATTTAATTGGCCTAATAAGGGAGGAAAGAGATTACACACTGAAGTAATTCAAGTAATAAACTAGCATGTAGTAGCAGGAACCAGAGGATTACATTTGGACTGGATTTTGGGGGTTGCTACATCGAGGGGGTTTAAGAGTAAGACTGGAAAATTAAGACTTCACTGACTTGCGCCTGACCTGGCGGTGGCACAGTGGATAGAGCGTTGGACTGGGACACGGAGGTCCCAGGTTCAAGACCCTGAGGTCACCAGCTTGAGCCTAAGGTCGCTGGCTCGAGCAAGGGGTCACTCGGTCTGCTGTAGCACCCCCCCACCGTCAAGGCACATATGAGAAATCAATGAACAACTAAGGAACCTCAACGAAGAATTGATGCTTCTCATCTCTCTCCCTTCCTGTCTGTCCCTCTCTCTGACTCTCTGTCTCTGCCACAAAAAAAAAAAAAAAAAGACTTCACTGACTTGCAATACCTTTGGGACAGATAATGTAACCCTGGCCAGGAGCCCAAAGGATAAGGGAAACATTGCAAGGGTATCTCTGAAGCCTGGAAAAGTGAAGTAGAAATAAACTCACAGCAACTTTTGACTTCTGGAGAAGTTAGCTATTTATTTTGGCAAACCTACTGGCAACTAATTGTTTTGTAACAGTTGTTTTTTTTAGATGGTCATCTGTAGATGTTTTTGTTCTCCACTAAGCTTTTAACTGTGTATTATATACTCTCAACTTCTCATCCCTTTGCAAGGCAGTAGTACAACTTAGTTGACCAGCTCTCTGCTATCCTTATTGGCATTGTGTCCCTTGTATCCTTCACTGTATAAACAACAGCATTATCTGCTTCTGGGATGTTTTCCTCAGTCAGTACTGGAAAAATCAGTAGTCAAGTGACCACCTTGTGCTAAGGACTGAGTAAACCATCCCAAAACTATTGACTGCCTATTTTCCTGCACCACTCCCTGTACCACCTATG
Organism: Rhynchonycteris naso; assembly: GCA_037038555.1. Taxonomy (NCBI): domain Eukaryota; kingdom Metazoa; phylum Chordata; class Mammalia; order Chiroptera; family Emballonuridae; genus Rhynchonycteris; species Rhynchonycteris naso. The sequence continues at coordinate 180,250,480 of CM072998.1, forward strand.
TGTTTTTATGCTCGGAGAAGCAAATGCCAAGAAGTGATTTTTATATGCAATATGATTGGGCAAAATGTCTGTGAAGGACAAAATAGGCAGGCTCAGGTATTGGCAGAGAAAGCCTGTAGACCACGGTGCAAGTTAAACATCTGTAAAAGAAGGAAGGAAAGGAAATACGGGGTTGAAAGAGCTTATACTATAATGTAGTTAGTTCTAAGAAAGTCTCATCTAGGCTGATCAATTTCCCAAGCCAAAGTTGCCCATTAGAGGATTTTTGCATTGGGGAGGAAAAGGACAAGGTTAGTTGCTCTGCGGTGTTCACTCACTAGCTGAGAGCAGCTCTAGGTATTTATGGCTTCAGCAAAAACACAATGCTGGATCCAAAAGTGGCAGCAGTTGCTGTCAACCAACTATTGATATATTCCTTACAGCAGGTTCTCTTGAACAAGATCTGAGCAATGCACTTACATGGCACCTACACCAACCAAATATCAAAACAATGTATAAAACCGTACCAATTAATACTTGTTACACCAAAGTTGACCAAACAAACAAGGAAACAGAGAAATGAATTGAGACTCAAATCCAAATATATGTATGTGTGTGAATTTAGTAGAGAATATGATTAAAACAGCACTTCAATTATTTCATCTATAAATGATGTTGACAATTGACTCCTTTTGGAGGAAAAAACTTAGCACCACAATTCATATATACAAAATATTTTAAGTGGAACAGAGGACTAAAAAAACTAAAAACATGGCCTGACCAGGCAGTGGCGCAGTGGATAGAGCATCGGACTGGGATGCGCAGGACCCAGGTTCAAGACCCCGAGCTCGCCAGCTTGAGTGCGGGCCCATCTGGCTTGAGCAAAAAGCTCACCAGTTTGGACCCAAGGTCACTGACTCGAGCAAGGGGTCACTCAGTCTGCTGTAGCCCCCTGGTCAAGGAACATATGAGAAAGCAATCAATGAACAACTAAGGTGCTACAATGAAGAGTTGATGCTTCTCATCTCTCTCCCTTCCTGTTTGTCTCTCCCTATCTGTCCCTCCCTCTGACTCTCTCTGTCTCTGTCACCAAAAAAAAAAAAAAAAGACATGGCAAGCACATGCATGAGGCTAAAAGAAAGTAAGGATTCTCAGATACAGTTGGAGACATAAGCAGAGGCAGGACCAAAAGGGCTTTATAAGTCATATAAAGGACTTTGGCCAATGAAAGATTTTTAGTAATATATAAGGGTAAGATACAAGAAGAAATGATGACAACATGATCAAATGCCCAGCTTAGATCATCTGGTTGTGCAGTGAAGAGACTGGGGCTGAAGGTCGGGGAGAACTACCATAATGGATTCAAGAGACTAGCAGAAGACTATATTGCAGTAATTCTGGTAAAGAAAGTAGTGTCCCAGAATTTCCCTACTGGAAAACATACAGCAGCAATTTTGTTGCAATGGTATATGGTAGGGGGCTTAAATTTGTTCATAAATTGTCAATTTCAAAGAATAAGGAAGGGATATGCAGTAGGAAGATGACTGAGATTATGAGGTAGAATACCATGCTCCCCTATAGGCAGAGGGGGATTAAAGTCAGTTGAGGCCCCGGGTACAGAAGACAATATTGGGCCCCGTACATTAGAAAAAAGTGTAAAGTTGGGGTTTCGCGGGGCCCTTCAGAAGTCAGGGACTAGGACATGTGCCCAGTGCACCTGCTGTTAAATCTGTCTCTGCCTACAGGTACCCCATGGTATGAACAGAGATCATGGTAACTAAAAAGATGGTGCTACTAGAAATGAAGTGTATGGGTCAACAGAATGGGGTGATTGACTAGATATGGGTAGTTGTTAGCTAAAATAAAAAACACATATAAAGTACTAAAAACAATGCCTAGCATATGTCAAGTTCTCAGTAAGCTCAAAACAAAACAACAAAGTATCAAGAATAACTTCCAGGTTGCTGACCTGAATAATTTCTATTCACTAAAATAGAGAACATAGAAGAGAACCAAACACGGAGGAAAAGACTGAGTTCAGTTTGGGGCACGATGAATTTAAGGTACCTCTGAGCCATTTCAGGTGTCCTAGATGCATTTGTATATAGTACTATGGAGCTCTGAAAGGAGGTCTTGCCTGGAGATATAAATTCATGAATCATCTATGTATAAGTGATAACTGAAGCAAGGAATGTAGTTGGAAACGGAGTCTAGAGTAAAAAGAAGGACATATTAGGATTAAGCCTTTAACAACCTGGTATTTAATGGTAGAGACAGCTAACAAAGAAGCAGTAAGCAAAGAGCTAGAAGAAAAGGCAAGTGTATTTGTCAAAAAAGAAAATAAAATAAAAGTTTTTCTAGAAGTGGTCAAAGTGTTCATTTTAACTTAGATCAAGTAAAGTGAATTGAAAAATGTTCATTGGCATTATCAAAATAGAAGTCTTCAGTGAGTTTACCAAGAGATTTTTTTGGTAAGGGCTGGGTTGATGGAAACCAGAATGGGTTCAACTTAAAAGTGAGTGGGAGATAAGGAAAATTTCAACCCTAAAACTGGCTAAAAATGGAGAAAAGAAATAGGAAAGTAGCTGAAGTGAAGTTGTAAGTTATCAGTTTTGATGGTTTATTTAAATGGGGAAAACTTAAGAATTAGTGACCTTAAGGAAAAAGTGAGTAAATATAGCAAAAAACTTGCATGAAGGTTACTTCATAATAATGCCTAACAGAATTGGGAAGGGTAAAAATAGAAAAACTCACATTTCAAGGATATTAGAGACTGAAATCTACTTTACTCTCTAAAGATTAACAATATGTATTTTTTTAATACTCAAGAATTTTTAAAAAGTATAATGTGTCCTCAAGAGACATTTGGTGCCTGACAGGGTGGTGGCGCAGTGGATAGAGCGTCGGACTGGGATGCGGAAGACCCAGGTTCGAGACCCCGAGCTCACCAGCTTGAGCGCGGGGCCCATCTGGCTTAAGCAAAAGCTCGTCAGCTTGGACCCACAGTCGCTGGCTCCAGCAAGGGGTTGCTCGGTCTGGTGAAGGCCCGCGGTCAAGGCACATGTGAGAAAGCAATCAATGAACAACTAAGGTGTTGCAATGGCAACGAAAAACTAATGATTGATGCTTCTCACCTCTCTCCGTTCCTGTCTGTCTGTCCCTCTCTCTAACTCTCTCTCTGTCCCTGTAAAAAAATAACAAAACAAAAAGAGAGACATTTGGCAATGATTGGAAACTATGTTGGTATTCAAAACTGAGTACAGGGTACAATACCACCTAATCTAGTTGGTAAAAACCAGGTATGCTACTAAACATCCTGTATTACAAAGGATGGTCTCTCACAACAAAGAATTATCTAGCCCAAATGTCAGTGGTTCCAAGGTTTAAAATACCTGCTCTAGGAATTTAACCTACAAATATACTGGCACACATTAAATAACTTCTGTATGATCATTTATTGTTTGAAACTACAAACTATCGGAAATAATACACATACACAAACAGATGGTTTAAATAAACTAAGGTTCATTTGTACAATAGAAGAAATATAATATTCCATCATTCATGTTTTTTAAAAAAGGTGGTAGGTGTAAAGGTTATATAAATATTACATGTAAATTGTATAATATATATCAATCCTTAGAGTAGAACTTTGATGACTGAAAATCAGAAACTTTTCTGGGAAAAACACATTGTTGCAGTGCAGTACTAACCTCAGACCCAACTAAGCACTGGTCCCTACTCTGGCTCTCTGTTCATGACTTATCACCATGAGTGATAAGTCAATGGAACCAAGGGATGTGTCCACCTGAAATACCCTGTAATTCTCCACCCTAAAAGACAAGCTTCCAGGGTCTACCTAGTCTTCTTTCCAAGTTTTGTCCTCCTGGGGAGTGGCCAAGGGCCAGTGACTGTATTCAGGGAGTGCTGTCAGGGCATGGACAGAAGGCTGGGTATCCTATGTGTACAATTAAGGGCTGTCAAAGTACAGGACGGAGCTGAAATGTGAGAAGAGAAGGTAGGAAGACTAAGGGCATCAGGAGCCAGAGGGAGACTCTGGAACTCTGGGGAATTAAAATTTTCTGGATTTGTCTCTGGCCTCCAGGTCATTATGAAAATATTTGTCAAAGTATATACCAGAGGTTGGAGAAAATATATTTTAACAATTTGTTAGCTTGATTTAAAACTTCAAATATTTAGACAATGGTATACAGTCTTCTATTTGTATGCTTTCCTAGGCTTTGCAAATGTTCATCTTTACAAATACTAGATGGGCCTGCTGCAGTAGAAAAGATGAGAGTGAATCCCTCTCAGTGAAGAAAAAAATCAAGGCAGAACTTGTGCCTGAGGATCTACCAAGGGGCAGAGATAAGTCCTAGCAATTTAATGCTGCTCCGTTATTTCTCTGAGTCACCAGATCTTAGGAGCTATACCAGGAAAGAGATTCTAAAGAGAAGATGGGCGAGTTGCTGAGAAACATTAGATCATTTCACTTAGTTCAAAACTCTCCAACGGATTTGCAACTCATCCAAAAGAAACTCCAAGGCCCTTCAAAACAACCCCTGTGGGCTCCCAACCTTATTTTTCACCATTTCCCTTTTTCTTCCCACTTCTGTCACACTGGTTTCCTCTCTATGCCACTCATTCAGCATGAAACAGCCTCAAGGCCTTTGTACTTGCTTCCAGGTTCATGACTGACTCTCCCTCTTCCTTCCCCTAGTCCACCACCCCCCTCACCTTGAGGAAATGCTTGGCTCATTGCCTCCCTCAAAGAGGACTTCCTGAATAAACACCATTACCCTTTCCAAATTCTTTACTTTTTCACTCTGCTACTCTAGTTTGGTCATAACATTTATCAGCACCTGACACACGTTTCTCTTCCTACACTAGAATGTAGTAAGGTCCATGAAAAGAGGGACTTTTTCTATTTTATTCAATGTTCAGAACAATGCCTAGTGTACAGTACTATATGCTCTACAAATATTTGTTGAATGACTGAATTCAGAAAATGACTCATTATTTCACAATTTTGTCCAGTTAGCTTTTTTTGTAGGATATTAACCTCTTAATACACATAGTGTTACAGTGACTTCTGTAGTTCTCACTCCTGTAACCTATATAAAATTTGTCTATAAGTTATTTTAGGCCAGTAGTAACACATTATTATCATGTTGTTTACCCTGTCCCCTCAGCCTTGAACACCTTTGCAAGACAAACTCCATTCTGGGATCCTCTAACTTCAGGCTCAAAGTTCTGTGTGAAGCTTTCTCTGACTCAAGACAGAAACGTTATTTTCTCTGAGTTTAAAATGCATTTTATGCACATCAATCATAGCAATTAATGTGCTCTGTTGTTGTGCATAACTTCTTTTGGTTATTTTTTGCACAACTTAAGCACATTTTCTAAGGTCCTCTTTAAATTAAAAAAAAAAAAAAGCCCTCTGTATCCAGATTTTGGAATTAGAATTTATTTTCCATCAGGCGCCTGCTCTATGTAAAACACTGACTCCTGTTTTAGTGTACCGCTGGAGGGTGCCAAATATAAGAGCTGATCAAAACAAAAGCACGTTTTCACAAGACCATTAAGTAATGACTACGATTCCCAAGATGCCCTGCAGGGTCAGTATATCCATCTCCCCTGGTTTCCACCTTTCAAGTTAATGGGTTGTAAGGCAAAAGCGACTGAACTTGGCTGCGACTCCCTAAAAGAACGAATAAAAGGATTCTAAAGTATATGAATACCAGTGCCGGACTTGTGTCCACGGCGCAATATTTGACAACTAACGTGAATGCCGACAGAATTTCTCCTTCGCTAATTCAGTGCAGAAGACATCCCGACAGATAAGAAATGCCCAGAAGGGAAACAAAAATATCAACACAATGTTCTTGGATGTGTTAGTAGAAAGGTAGCTCCCCCCTAGTTCCCTAATCTTATCTCTAGACAACCACAATAAGGGCACTGTACTTTCCTGAAACGGAAGGTATGATTTTCAGCGGCCAGCTACCAAAACCTAACGATGAAACGCTTTGGCGGGAAAACAGAAATTGTCAACAAGCCTTCTTTTGTAGTGTTATAATCGTCAGAAGAGCCGGAGAACACTTCCTGAGGAGATGCTTAACTGTAACTCCAAAACGCTTTAGTGGTTTTCGCGTCGCCTTAAAAGATTCTAAGTCCCTACGTCTTCACAGAAAGAGATTTAAACTATTTTTCTCTCATAGGCTGATAAAATGAGCTTTCACTAAGGAATGCGAGCACATCGCCTTCTTTTCTATTCAGGTTTAGTCCCGTCCAAGGATGCGTACCTCCCAGGTTTGCTATGCATTTCCGCAGATGGGTCCACTACTCGTCACACGCCAGGGTTAGCCAGCAACCGATAGTTACCGGATCCCTGACCAGTTCTCGCTCCCTACTCAGAAAAGTCTAGCCTAGCGTCACCCGGAGGGACAAAGAATCGCGAGATTCCCTCACTCGGGCGAAAGAGGAAGAACTCGTGGCCTAGAGCGGAAGAACTCGCACTTACACCCTCCCATCTCAGTTCAGCACCACGCCTCGCGAGAATGCTGAGTACGGCTGGCCAGGAAGCGCGAGCAGAAGCTAAGGTGCTGAGGTGACGTGCTTTGGCCGCGTCGGCCGCCGTAGCCCCTGCTAGTACAGCCCGTGTGAGCCGCTGGTTGAGGAAGAGAAAGGCAGAGAGTCGGGTTACAAGATGGCGGATGTGTAGTAGTTACCGCGGCGGCGGCGGCGGCGGTGGCGGCGGGAGAGCGAGCGAGCTGTGGGGGGCAAAGGGAGGGGAGGGTGGGTGTGTGTAGGGGTGAAGTGAGAGGTCACCGGGACTCTGGCCGGAGAGTCTCGGTGGCTCTTGTTGCCCCTTCCCGCGGCTGAACCTTGGGAACCATGGTGAACTTGTGCCTCTCCGGAGCCGCCGCTGCCGCCTCCGCTGCCGCTACGGTCTTTCAAGAGTGAGGGCCGTGGACGAGGGGAACTGTGTACGTTGCGGCTGGAGCGGTGGGGACAGCAGCCGCGATGTCGGATACGCGGCGGCGAGTGAAGGTCTATACCCTGAATGAAGACCGGCAGTGGGATGACCGAGGCACCGGGCACGTCTCTTCCACTTATGTGGAGGAGCTCAAGGGGATGTCGCTGCTGGTTCGGGCAGAGTCCGACGGTAAGGGTACTGGAACGGCAGGTTGGGACAGGGCTTCCAGGTTGGGTCCAGGCCTGGGGTGTAGGCCGTAGGCGGGGTACTGTTACTACCCCCTCCCGGCACGGCCTGTCGGTTGTGTTCCTGCACTTCTGCAAGGTAAAAACAAACTACTTTGACCGCACTTATCCTCAATCACACGCCGCTTCGCTGTTCCTCCGCCTCCGATCCCTGTTAAGGATTTGACCCTTTCCTGTCCAGTCTCTTTTTTTGCAAAGGGGAGAGTGAAAGAAAGGATAGGAAGCTAATGAGAAACAAGATATCGATCTCTTTATTCGTTCTAGGGTGTCGACTCTCCCACTTTTTATTTTATCTATTACATGGCTGGTACACAGGGTTAGTGAAAACTTTTCTTAGTTTTTTTTTTTTTTTTTTTAACCCGATTTTACCAACGATCTCCAGTTGCCATAGTGGACAGGTGCTGGGTAAAACCAAAAGGCACCTTTTAAAGCCTGGGGTTATTACAGACTGTTGCCACGATACAGGCACACACTAGCACACATATCTTTAGTCTGCGATCCCTCCAGGCTGCCTTTGTGGGGTGCTGTGGATTCTTTACAACCGAAACAAGTCAGGACACCAAAGCAGATAGGAAACTGTATTCTTTAACTTACTGTAGGAGTCACATGTGAAGTATTTTCAAATCATGCAATGTAGAGCCGTCATTAAAACACCTTTCTCATTGTAATCTGAAACTGTGTGCACGTAATAGAAAAATATCTTAGATATATTCGTGACATATTTTGTACTCTTGTACTTTACCTTTTATTTTAAATAGTTATGGACATGTATTTCTAAATGAAGTGCCCTTTTGTTCTTAAGGAGAAAAGGATAAATGCAGTTCTGTAATTTGTGCACTTAGATTCCTATTGTGGTCCTTTGTCATTTTGTTTTATTTGTTACACTGGAAATACACTAAAATAACTGTTAAAAAAGAATTTAGCCTCAACTGGTCATTTAGACCTTAAAATTTCATTTCAGTTAATCTTTAATAGTTGTAAAGTCTCTTTATATTCTTGGTCTGAATGTCTTAGGTGAACTTTTTCCTGTAAGGGTTTCTGGGGATGGAATGATATATTCTAAATTAAATATGAAGTTCTGATCTGGAGAGAAAAATGTGAATTAGAGTACATTTGATTACTTAAGATGTCTAGCTGAGTGAAGAGAACATTAAACGTTTTTCTTTTAATGTGGACTCTGATTTTTTATTCGGGGTTTTATAAATTGAAACTCACAGATACTATTTTTTATCTTTCAGGATCACTACTCTTGGAATCAAAGATAAATCCAAACACTGCATATCAGAAACAACAGGCAAGTAGTTGTTTATCTTTAATTTGAAAGACTTCATCTGATCAAGAAAGTATTAATCTGACAAAGATGGGAAAGCTTTCCTGACAAGAAAAACATGTTTGGTAAACAAAGTTACAAACCATATATATTTCCCTTGCAGGTTAAATGTTTCAAACTGAAAAGTGGAAGTTGATGTACTGGCATTAATTTATTATCTTTGAATTGAGCCACTGTTAGTTTGTCTTAGAAACAATGTATTCATTAGTCTTATTTAACTTACAGCTAAGCAGGTGTTTGCTATATCCTGTACACTAAGCCTTTTATTCTCAACCACATTTAAAGGAAATGGCTTGCAAGAAGATTCAAAGGGGTACTCTTTAAAGCAAGGAAAGCCTGTTTGTGGTGTGAAATTAGATCCTTTAACTCAAGCAAGATAGAGTTTTGAAGTAGAAGCATTTAAATCCTGTTCTTTAATTGTTGTATATTTTTAATATAATCATCAGTGATACTTTGCAAAAGTGTACATTGTCAATTATGTAATGTTTTCTGTTAATACTTATTGTCTTACTTGGGAAAAGAATCCCGTGTTGTGTTTTACCATACCAAAATATTTAATCTGGAAATGGCAGCAGTGATTCAACTTTTTCCTTGTTCTGTGAATGTTCCCATTATTATTACGAATGATTTAAAATTGAAAAGTACAGAGAACAATATAATGAGTGTCTGTAACACCACCAAATTGAACAATGTTAACGTACCATATTTGTTTCAAATATTTTTGTAATTTTGAACATTGTGGGTAGAGTTAAAGTCCCCTTTGTACCCATCTCATTCTATCCATTCTCTATCTTCCCTATAGGTAACCACTATTCTAAAGTGGATATGTATTATTTCTGTACATGCTTTTATACTTTTCTGCATATGTATGTATCATAAATAATATGTAGTCTTTTGTGTGTTTTTAAACTTTATACAATTGATCTCATACTCTTACATGTATTCTGCAACTTTCATTTTTTCACTCAGTTATTTTGGAGATTTATGTTAATAATGTAGATCTAGTTGGTTTTATTTTTTTTAAAATCTGTACAGTATTCTGATGTATGATATACACCTGTTAGACATTTGGATTATTTCCAGTTTTGTGTGTGTGTGTGCGTGCGTGCACACATGCTGTGTGTAAAGTGAACATGGCAGACATTTTTGAAGGAAAAGATTAAGATTACGTTTGCATCATCAATGCCTACTTTCTTCAAGGCCAGTGAAAATTTGGATACCCAGAAACAAATGCTTCCTGTTGGAAGAATGAAACTGTCTGTTGCACAACGCATTATTAGTAAAAGTCTTACTGTTAAACAATTGTTTTGTGTATGCAGTATATTCTTAATCAGTTCTTTGGAATAATTTTTAAGTTTTCAATATTAATAGATATTTTTCCCTCTACTTAGAAAATATTGTGTGTTTTCTGATGAGAATCAAACATTTGTCCTGTTTTGAACACCTGAAGATGTTACCTATACCTTAGACATTTTAAGGTAGACTCTTAAGTAAATTTAATATCTAAGTCAGCCAGACAGATGGTTTCTCTCTCTCTTTGCACTGAATTTTGCCAGATAACCACTTACCGGATTGTGGGGAAAGAAATACTAATATTTTGTGATTTTTTTTTTTCCTATCTACATGAATATAAAAGTCTTAGGAACTGTGGTCTTACATGTGACTCCCTACAAATTAGTTATAATGTGGATTCTTCTCAGATTGTGTAAAACATCCTTTAGCTATTGTTACTTTTGGAAAGATCACAATTTGGCGGAGTTGTGTATAAAATAGTCCCCCAACATTAGTCCAGAAATACACAGTGGTTTTTAGATACCTTGGGACATAGTTTTGTGTGTAATGTTAACTCTGCTAGAAAATTAAAGTATTGGAGAAAAGTTTTTATTAAAAAATATATATGCTATTGGGAAATTGTTTTCTGTAATTAATTACATTCATATAAATACTATTGGACTTTTTATTTTTTTTTCTAATTGAGGTACTTTTACTAAATAACATTAAAGTTTTAAGAAAACTCTTTGGCAGTTTTTGTTTAAATTGAGTGCACTTTTCTAATAGAAATCAGAAAGCCGTTTAGGGGTTATGTTAAACTTAATTTCTTTGCAATAGACACATTTTTTCACATTTTTACCAAAATCTTGTTTAATTTGCACTTTTTACCAAGTTACACAAATTGGGATTTCCAAACACGTTGTTTTTCTATATTCATCAGAATTACCTTTCTTATAGTACAATTAAGTTATTCAATAAATTAGTCTAGAAAATTACTCATTTCCAAAATTTACCTGAAATATATTGATATTTTAGGGTTTCTAATTTTTTTCAAAAAGTGAATGAATAAGACATCTGTAGTTTATAGGATATTTTACTATATTAAAATACATTGACTTTTCAGAGAGGAAAATATAACATTCTTTTTTTAACATTACAGTTCTAAAATGAGCTAAGTAATGAATTCTGTGTTCAAAATAAGTTAGAGTTGAGTTGAATGTCAGATATTCAATATCAGTAGATTAACATGGTTCAAGTCACTTTTTTGCATACTGTGGGTAATACCGAAGTAGTTAATGGGAAAGAGAAGATACACTTGCCCTAAAGGAGCACATTGGAAAGGGAAGAGAAGGACTATACAGTGGAACATGAAATAAGGTGCTGATTCGTATACCTTAAGTTGTTTAGACTCAGCCCTGCTGATCTTGAAAGTCATTGGGATGTATACTTTTTATATGTAACACAATTTGTGTTCATTAAGAAAAAATATAAGGAAGTTTTTGTCCTTGGTTTTACGGTATTGGGAGACAAGATGTAACAGGTGAAACAATTAGAATGATAATAAAATAGCTGGTAAATTGTTTAACTCAGTCTTCATTGAAAGCCCATGAAAGAATTCCACAGAAGAGGCATCTAAGACACAGAAATGTTGTTTCATGACTAAGACTATACAGCAGGTATGTCCCAACACAAAATATTATAAAGAACAACTTGTATTCCACAGACTTAGGCAGTAGAAAATTAGAAGATGGAGAGATTGATTTCAGCCAGAAATCATAAAGAAAAACTTCACTTTCCTATGTGCTATCTATTAAAGGAACTATGATAGGGAAGGAAATAGTACACCTGATACTAAAGGTATTAAGCCTACTTATGCAGCCTAGGTTTCTTATTTGAGAGCTGGTTTGCTGAAACAAAAGGGATAGGTTTTTGAGTAGGGACCTAACATGATGAAAGTGATACTCTAGGAAGCAAGTATGGTAAAATCATGAATAATGAATTGGGAGTGGGAAGGGAAATGAGAGCTTTAGGTAGCAAGACATTTTGCAGTAATTCAGAAACAAGAAAATAGAAGTCTTGTTTCAGTTCAGTAAATGGAATTGTAAAGAAGGAACAGAGCTCCAGTATGTTTTCAAGAAAGTGCTAGAAGACTTGGTAAATGATTATACACTATTCACAAAAGTAAGGGGGTATTTTTATCACTTCATTTTGAAAAATCCCCTAATTCTGCTTAGGGGATATTTTATCGCTTTGTGCTCATTTTGAAATATCCCCTAATTTTTGTGAGCAGTATATATGAAAAATGGAATCAAAGGTTACTGGTAGTGTTTTTCAATCTTGGGGCCAGGAACATGATGGTTTTCTCCAGAAACTGCGAAGTTAAGAATAAAGCAGGTTTACATTAATTAGTAGAGGCTTAGTTTAAATGAGTAATACATTCACATTGTTGAAAATTCAGCCAGTATTTGGTGGTGAAGTCTCCCCCACCCATCCATACAGTTTTCCCTTGCTAGAAACTACTGGTATTATCAGTTTCTTGTATATTTTCCTAGAGGTTTTATGCATATGTAATAAAATATGCACTCAGTCATAGCTATTTCTTTTATTGGCATTAATGGTAGCACAGCATCTACTGTTCTGTGCCCTTTTTCCCTTTAGGCTTTGACATGATTGTAAAATAAATGGGAAGATCTTACAGTGAACTTCTGGGACTAGAAATACATTGAGTTTGTTATAGGAAATTCTAACTTGAGAACCATCAAATGATATTTTTAACTGCAAGAGAGGAGAACGCCGTTGTGAATAGATATAAATTTTAAAAAGAGCTTAAGACTGAGCCTTGTTGAATTGTCCACATTAGTTCATCCAGTCATAACTGGTTGAGTGATGCTTATGGTTTGGTCACTATCTTTCGTTTAGATATTTTTAAATGCATTTGGAAGTTTCTAAAATGTTTTTAGTAGAGGAATGAAATGTTTTTAGTAGAGTAATGGCATGATCCAAAATTAGTAACATCAATCTGTGGAACTGAAGAGTCCGAGTAACTGGGAAGAAATACTAGTTGAAAGATTACAGCATAGTCCAAGCAAGAGATAATGTTGGTTCAGGTTAGCAGTAATGGCAGTGGAGATGGAAAGAGATGGCTGGATTTGAAATATATATTGGAGATAGAATTGACAGGTCATGCTGGATTAGGTTTTCGGTAATCAGGAAGAAGTAAGATTCAGTAAATAGGAAGATTAAACATATGGAAAAAAGAATCAGGCCCTGGCTGGTTAGGTCAGATGATTAGTGCATCTTCCAGAAGCACAGAGATTGCCAGTTCAATCCCCGGTCAGGGCATATACAGGAACACTTGATGTTCCTCCCTCCCTCCCTCTCCCTGGTTCCTCTCTTGCTGAAATCAATAAATAAGTAAAATTTTAAAGACGTAGAGAATCAGAAAATTTACTGTCTTTCAACCAAGGGAGAACAGGATTTTTGTAAGGAAGGGATAGCGAATCAGTCAGCAAATGGCTGTTCCATATCCTGCAAGATAAACGTGGAGAATATTCTAGGTTTGGGTTAGAAGAATGCCCACTGAGATGAAGGTACGGGTGAAAACAATTTCATTTATTGTATCTGTATTCATTGGCACAAAAATCCAATAAAATTGAGAATATTGGGGTGTAGCTTAAGAGTCATTGTGGGAAGTGCACTAATTAGTATATAAAAAATGAAATTTCTAAATTTTGAATTCATTAAAATTGACATCATGAATGAGTAGAGGTCACTCTGAACTTTTTAGCTATAGAATAGCAGGTACATGGAGAGCATAATTGATTTGTTTTGAAAGACTGGGTAAAGTGATGGGTAGAGATGTCCTGTGGGTGGTAGTTTGGAATAGTACTAAGGAAGACTCTTTGGGAATCAGATGTAGACAGGGCTTTCTTGTTTAGAGGTTTAGGGAGATGCCTAGATAAATGTAATGCCACAGGAAAGAAGCTTGAGAAGAACTTTGTGGGGTGTTTTTTAGAATTTGTTCACATTTATAATGTGATGTAGTAGGAACATGGTTTTGATTTATTTCTAGCTATGTAGTATTGAGCAAATGCTCTCTGAATCTCATCTTTTAACTGGAGATAAAACCTACCTGGTATAATAGTGCTGAATTAATTTATGAAAAATAATTTAGCACAGTATCTGACACACAATCTCTGTAAGAGAACTATATTCATAATAATCTTATAATAATCCCAATGTAGGCAACATTTTCCTCTTCAATGGGAAAAAATAAAGAGGTGACTTTGATGAAAGTCACAGAAATAGTGCACAGTGAAGCTGCATTGTACTCAGGTCCTAATTCTAGTTGAGGATTAATCCACTTGTATCCAAAAATATCACAGATTTAGGGAAGATAAGGTATCACTACTGTTTCTAAGTAGTCATGCTGTCTGTCTTGAACTGTATGTTGTACCATACTACATTTTAAAAATCCATCTTGGAAGGACTAGATTAACTATTAGGAACTACTAGAGAGTATAATGCTGCATTATTTATTTGTTAACACTCATTATCAGACTTTTTGAATTGATTTTGAATCTGCAAATTCTGTAAACTTACTGATATTTATTTTTTCTTGTTTTAAAAATCGTTTCTTTTGGAAAACTTCAGCTCTGTATTGAATTTTTTCAGTCAATAGGAGCAGAGATAGGGTTAGCATGTCAAACAGTAGTATCTCAGATACTTCATGACTCTGAATTTATTCACGTTAATGAGTGGATCAGTACTGGAGAAGTAAACTGAAACAGACATCCACTGATATGTTCACCTTTTAAATGTGTCACAGATGCCTTTATGGCTATGATATTGAAAACTAGAGGCCCCTTAACCCAAAAGAAATGTGATACAATTTTAAGGTGTCATTTAGACTCTGGATTATGAACCTCTGATTTGAGTAGTAAGTATATGGGTCAATAATGTGTATTTAATATATAAAATTGAAAATAACAATTTTTTATAATAGTATTACATTTTAAAAACTTGATTTGGTAAATATTAAATTGTCAAGCTTCTCAAGCTCATGTCTTTTTCCCATCCTGGGTTTGGACATAATCACTTTATCTTTTTATTTTTTTATTTTTATTTTTAAATTTATTTATTTTTGGTGGGGAGGGCAAGAGGGAGGGACAGGGACAGACAGGAACGCAGAGAGATAAGAAGCATCAACTCACAGTTGTGGCACCTTAGTTTTTCATTGATTGCTTTCTCACATGTGCCTTGACTGGAGGGAGGGGTGGGGGCCTCCAGCCGAGCCATTGACGCCTTGCCACCATCATTGGACTCATGCTCAAGCCAGTGACCCAACACTCAAGCTGGATGACCACGCACTCAAGCCAGTGACCTTAGCATCCCAGGATCCACACACTATCCACTGTTCCACGTCCTGGTTAGGCAACCACCTTATCTTTTTAAAGGAACAGACCAAATATAACTTTTTCTCTTCTCTCTGCAAGCTCATTTTAAATCTAATTTCCATGGGGACATAGTGGTGATTAAATGTTTTAGTTAGCAGAAAGGGGAAAACTCAGCTTCCCCTTTCTGAGTTTAAACAGAGGCATTAATAATGTCCCAAAGGTGTCTGGTTTAAACAGAGGCATTAATAATGTCCCAAAGGTGTCTGCCACACAAATGAACAAAATATATATATATATCACAAAGAGCAGTGATAGAAAACATACCTCACTACAAAAATTTGAGCTTGGCTCTGTCTAGGCTTTTTGGGTATGTACTAAACTGCCATTTGACACTTTTTATTCTATTTTACATATTCTTGTACAACTCTGTGCTCACATTGAAGCTTTTATGCTAATCCTTGAATTAAGCAATGCGAAGGAGTGCTATTTCCTAGTATTTTTTTCTTTTTTTGCGAGAGAAGGACAGACAGACAGGAAGGGAGAGAGATGAGAAGCACCAACTCATAGGTGTGGCACCTGTGAGTTAGTTGTTCATTGATTGCTTTCTCATAGGTGCTTTGACTGGGGGGCTCCAGTTGAGCTAGTTACCCCTTGCCCATGCCAGCGACCATGGGGTCATGTCTATGATCCCACACTCAAGCCGCAACCCTGTGTTCAAGCTGGTGAGCTGTACTCAAACCAGGGACCTCAGGGTTTTGACCTGGGTCCTCAGCATCCAGATCAATGCTTTATCCACTGCGCCACTGCCTGGTTAGGCTAAACCCAAACCTTACTTTTTAATAAAGGGGTTGACAACGTTTCCCTAAACACATAACTAAACTTTTGGTGGGTAAGTAGTTACGGACATTCTGTAAAAGTACTTACCTAACCCTGGGGTTAAGTTTTCTACAACCTAAGCAGCTGAACTAGAAACTATTTGTAGTACAGGTAAAGTGAGGATCCATTTCACCGTTTTTGTACATATCTTAATATTCTGAAGGCTTTTCCAAGTTTTAAAAAAAGACTAAAGAGAAAGGGTTAAACCTTAATTTTTAGCTATTAGCCTGTTTGTTACGAACTGGTCTAAAGGGAAAATAAATTTGTAGGTGGTTAGTGAGTAAAATAACTAACATTCTGGAAACAATAGGAAGTAGATGATTAGAATTGGTGAGACTTTTCATTACAACATTATCTTGGTAACAGGAGTGAGAGCCTGCTAACCTCTTTTAGTCTTTTTTTGTTTTAGAATATTGCTCAGTGTCATTTTTAGTGTCAAAGGTATCATTTCATTGACAGTAAAGTTTCAAAGGGTAACAAAACAGTTACATGATATCAATTGAGTATGCATTAATTGCACTTAGGAGAGTGCATTTGTCAGTGCCATGCTGTATTCTGTCCTTTGGATTTTTAGTTATTTTGTAATTATTTCTTTTCAAATGTGATGATCTAGAAATGTTTGTTTTTAAACAGGATACATTAATTGTTTGGTCAGAAGCTGAAAACTATGATCTGGCTCTAAGTTTTCAGGAAAAAGCTGGCTGTGATGAGATCTGGGAAAAAATTTGTCAGGTAAGTGTCTTTGAATAATATTTAACTTACATTTGTATGCATTCTTGACTCTTTTTGTTGTTTTTTTTTCCCTAAAAGGTATGTATTATAATATATAGAGATAATGTATTCATGTACAGGTATTGATTGACTTATGACCTATGCAACTTACGACCATTTGACTTTATGACCACAATCACTAGCCAGAACTGCTCTGCGCCTGGAGCAGTTTTTGTATGCACGTGTATGTTGTAATTTTGTATGTTTTGCAAATATTAAACCAGTTGTACTGGTAATGCTGTGTTTTACTTAAACCTGACGAATGTAAAAATAAGAAACAAAATGGTGTAGAGATGATACAAATGGTATAAAATGAACAAAGAAAATTATGATATATAACAATAATGAAAGAAAATTATGATAAAATATGACTTAAAGATTTTTATAATATCATTTCACAGTACTGTACATATAGCCTACTCAACTTACGACCAAATCGTGTTACAATCGGTCTGTCAGAACCAATCATGGTCGTAAGTCGAGCACTAGCTGTAAAATATTTGGTAACCTAAATTGAAAATTTATTTTATATTTTACAGCAAATTTTTTACTTAAAATATTTTATTTATAATCTGTTTATCATTTTAGATTTTACTACCCTGTAAAATGTCAAGACCTTTTAAATACAGTGGTAACTTGACACACGAGTTTAATTCGTTTCATGGCTGGGCTCGTGACTCAATTTGCTCATGTGTCAAATCAAATTTCTCCATTTAAATTAATAGGAATGCAGTTAATCCGTTCCGGTTCCCAAAAACCACACAAAGTTTTTGTTTTATATGGTTTTAAATAATAAATGTACTTTATAAATAACAAATACATATATACATAATAAGAGAGAATGTAAAGAAATAAACTGGTTTATGAAGTATATTTACCTTCAAGGTCAGACAAAGATGCTGGAGGAGGGGGGAAGGATACATTAGCATAACAGTGGCCCTTCCCAAGCAAGAAGGTAATTAGCAATTTCACAGACAGCTGTATACTCTCCTCCCGAACATCACACCGCCCCCTTTTCTCCTATTACTAGCATCTTAGTATGATACATTTGTCAAAATTAATGAACCGAACATTTATTTTTCATTATTATTATTTATATACTGTTAATAAAGCCCATTCTTTATTCAGATATCCTCATCTTAAAACCCAGTGTCCTTTTTCTGTTCCGGGATCCCATTCAGGATTCTACATTACATTTAATAGTTATGTTTCCTTAGGTAAATCTTCACTGCAATAGTAACTGGAATTTTAAATTAATCATAACATTCATTTTAACTACCATTTTCTGTCATTGGAGATCACTGTTTCAGTGGTTGCCTTCTGTGATATTCTATTATAGTGTTTTTTGACTATTGTTATTTTCACTTGTATCAGCTTTTGTCACTAATAATTCCTATTGCTGAAGACTCGAGTAGTTTTATACATCTGAATCCCGTCATTTTTTTTCCTTTGGTCTTTCTGGGGAAAGTGCTACAAGTGGCCCAATAAAGTGTAGTGTGAACTTTCTGATTTAATATAAAACTTATTCTATGTACGGTTCCAAATCAGTAAACTTTTCTTAGCTGGGTGTAGATGGGGTGTTTATTTTCCTTATAGCATAGTTTATATGCATCATGTATTGCTGGAACTTCATTGGTGTGCATTATTAAATAGAAGAATTTCAGTTTATGAACGTTTGAAAAGACTAGTAAATATGATTTTGCTTTAATTTGTACATATACATAGAATATAATTCAAATTGTTTTATTATTTCTCCTTTGGTTTTGCCTGTTTTTAACCTGGAAATTTGGTAGGGATGGCAAGAAAGTCCTAATTTTTACCCTTTTTTATATCTGCTCTCCAAGCATTGAGATTGAATTTTATGTTTGCAAAGTTTCCTATGAAGCGAAATGCAATTTAGAGGTGAAACAATCTAGTTACCTACTTAGACTCAAATAATTGACTCTAAACTGTATATATTTTCTTCCTCCAGACTTCACTCTTGAATTAACAATGACTATAATACTAGTACTGTTTTTTTGCAAATTTTTATTTTAACTCAATGGTCAGTAATTTGATTGCCAAAAATTTGAGAGATTTTTTTATATATATATATATATATATTTTTTTTTTTTTTTTTTTTTTTTTTTTACAGGGACAGAGAGAGAGTCAGAGAGAGGGATAGATAGGGACAGACAGGAACGGAGAGAGGTGAGAAGTATCAATTATTAGTTTTTCGTTGCCGTCGCAACACCTTAGTTGTTCATTGATTGCTTTCTCACATGTGCCTTGACCACGGGCCCTCAGCAGACCGAGCAACCCCTTGCTGGAGCCAGCGACCTTGGGTCCAAGCTGACGAGCTTTTGCTCAAGCCAGGTGGGCCCGCGCTCAAGCTGGCGAGCTCAGGGTCTTGAACCTGGGTCTTCTGCATCCCAGTCCGATGCTCTATCCACTACGCCACCGTCTGGTCAGGCTAATTTTTTTATATTTTAAGGTAACCAGCTGTACTTGGATATTTTTAGGTTCAAGGTAAGGATCCGTCAGTGGAAGTCACACAGGACCTCATTGATGAATCAGAAGAAGAACGATTTGAAGAAATGCCTGAAACCAGTCATCTGATTGACCTGCCCACATGTGAACTCAGTAAACTTGAAGAGATTGCTGACTTAGTTACCTCAGTTCTCTCCTCACCTATCCGTAGGGAAAAGCTGGCTCTGGCCTTGGAAAATGAAGGCTATATTAAAAAACTACTGCAGCTGTTCCAAGCTTGTGAGAACCTAGAAAACATTGAAGGCTTACACCATTTGTATGAAATTATTAGAGGAATCTTATTCCTAAATAAGGCAACTCTGTTTGAGGTAATGTTTTCTGATGAGTGTATCATGGATGTCGTGGGATGCCTTGAATATGACCCTGCTTTGGCTCAGCCAAAAAGGCATAGAGAATTCCTGACCAAAACTGCAAAGTTTAAGGAAGTTATACCAATAACAGACTCTGAACTAAGGCAAAAAATACATCAGACTTACAGGGTACAATACATTCAGGACATCATTTTGCCTACACCATCTGTTTTTGAAGAGAATTTTCTTTCAACTCTTACATCTTTTATTTTCTTCAATAAAGTTGAAATAGTCAGCATGTTGCAGGTAAGTAAATGAGGGTGTTTTTCATAATTCTGTTTTCAGATGTTTAGTTTCCTTAATAGTTCAAGCTGCTGTTCATTCCTGCTTTTGAAATATTTCTTTTGTTTTTGTTTACTTTATCTCATGGCAAATCTTTTTTATTATGTTGACATGGATTCAAGTGTCCCAAGGAGAATCATTTCTTAATGTGACCTTTTATATTTTTTATGTGTCCAGTGATGTAGCTGGGGGAAATTTTAACTTATTTTTGGGGTAGAATATACAATGACATAAAGTTCACCATTTTAACCATTAAGTGTATAATTAGTAACATTAAGTATGTAAACAGTATAATGTACCCATCACCTCTGTCAATTTTCATAATTCATCTCAAATAGGAGCAGTTGTTTTTAAATGATTTCTTATTCCATTTTGTGTGACTTGTTTATTATTGGAATATTTACTAGTGCTTAAAGCTTCCCAAACAATTAAAATGTGTGGCCAAGATTGAGAAATATTCGTTAATTTTCAGGAAATGATAATTATTCAGATTATTTGTTATGGGAGGTAGATTTTATTCTGTCTCCTTTTGTTGTAAAATAGAAGCTTTACACATTTATCATGTTAATCTTTTATACCCTAACAGTGTAGTAAATATGATTTTGAAGAGTTTTCTTTAGTTGTAATGATAATATACTATATGCAGTTTCCTATATAACTGTCTTAGTATTTATATATGAGTCAATAATTTTATTGAGTAGCTACTGTATACTTAGTGTACTGGTTCTCAAGTATGGTCTGTGACTTTTGGGGGTCCCTGGAACCCTTTCAGAGAGGTTTGTAAAGATTTCCCTTTTCCAGCTTCATGTCAGTGTAAGACTATGCTTTTCTTCATTGTATTTCAACCAAAACAACATACACATTACAACAGACTAAATGTTGAGAAGATAATGAGAATCTAGCTGTCTTCTTTTAAGTCACACATTAAAGAGATTTGCAAAATGTAGAACCAAAGCCACTCTTTTTTCTAAATTTTTATATTTTTGGTCATGTAGTTCCTTCCTATAAAAAATATATATATACATATAATAGCTAATAAATGGTTTTAAATGTCTCAGTTTTTTTATTTTTTTAATAAATTGAGAGGAGGGAGGCAGAGACAGACTCTGGTATGTGCCACAACAGGGAACCACCAGGCAACCCCACTAGGAATCAGTCCTCTGCCCATCTCGGGCATTGCTCCATTGACTCAGCAACCAAGCCCTTTCCAGTGCCTGAGGTGAGGCTATGGAGCCATCCTCAGTGCCCAGAGCCAACTCACTCCAATTGAGCCATGGCTGTGAGAGGGGATGGAGGGGGGGAGTAGAGAGAGAGAAAGAAGAGAGAGGAGAAGGGGTAGAGAAGCAGGTGGTGGTGCCTGGACTGGGAATCGAACCCAGGACATCCACATGCTGGGCCAACGTTCTACCACTGAGCCAACTGGCCAGGGCCCAAATGTCTCAGTTTTAAGTATGGTAAATATTGATAACATAACCCACATAATAAAAGCTCTTTGGGCCCCTAAGTAATTTAAGTTTTGAGGAATCCTAAAACCAAAAAGTTGAGAATCTCTGACTTCACATTTAGTTATGAGATGCCATTGTATAATACTTCCAACCATTATTTACTTTTCTATTATTGTTACTTTACTTTTTATATAGTATTTACTTTTCCAGATCATTTTTTTCTTGTGTGTGACAGAGACGGATAGGAACAGACAGACAGAAAGGGAGAGAGGTGAGAAGCATTAATACTTCATTGTGGCACCTTAGTTGTTCATTGATTACTTTTTCTTACATGCCATGATGGGGGCAAGGGGCTGCAGCAAAGTATGTGACCTCTGGCTCAAGCCAGCAACCTTGGGCGTCAGGCCAGCGAACATGGAGCCATGTCTGTGATCCCACACTTAAGCCGGATGAGCCCACACTCAAGCCAGCAATCTCAGGGTTTCAAACCTGGGTCCTCTGCATCTCAGTCCAATGCTCTATCCACTGCACCACTGCCTCATCAGGCTTCTAGATCATTCTTTCACCCAGCAGTTTTTCATTACTCCATAGTAATAACTGTGAGGGAAATCAGACTTATTCATTACGTTTCATTTACAATGTACAGGACCTACTTTTTAAAAATCATACTGTACCGTTCATTGTGCTATTTCACTTCTGACAGAAAAAAAAGTTTCTATCTCAGGAGATTGCAAATAGAACCATAGTCAATATAGTTGATATAAAGGACTCAGTGACAGAAGCTAAAGAGTAGCTTTCAAATGACTGCTTTTGACTTTAGAAGGGTTGCCAAAACCAAAATAGTAAATCGGTGCTGTTTTATATTTTGAAAAATAAATTTATGCAACCTAATTTATAAATATAACACTTTATGTCATTTTATATATTTTGTCATAGGTTTATTTGTGAAAGCTATAATTTTATGAATTAAGTGTTGCTTTAAAAAAGGGAAGTCTTACTCATTTCTGGTCAATGAGATGCATTTGATGAAATAGCCAGATACTGTGAACTACCTGTTGTTTAGGGCTTATGTGTTATTTAGGGCTTATCTCTTATGTGCCAGCCATGATGCAGAATTTTGTTTTCAGGCTTTGGCTGTTTAGCTCAGTCGAGTGTGGTCCCGAAACACCAAGGTTGCAGGTTCAATTCCCGGTCAGGGCACATCTGGGAAGCAACCAACAAGTACACAACTAAGTGAAACAACACACATCCTTCTCTCTCTCTCCCTCTCCCCTTCTCCGTCTCTCCTTCCCCACTCACTTCCTCTGTCTCTTTAAAATCAACCAATAAATTTAAAAATTTCTTTACCTGGCAAAAGAAAAAGAAATTCTGTTTTCAACAGGATATGAAAAGAAAGTAGTTAAACTTATGGTCATTGGCCTCTACAGGCTCATTTCCTAAAATCCAACTCTTGAGATTTCCATATAAAAATTTTATGGCAAGGTATTAGGTATTTCCAGATAACCCTTCTGGCTAACTAGTATACATGTCTGTAGCGTCTTAAATGAGTATTAATCTGCTTTACATGAGTTAAATAAGGCAAGTGAAAGTGTAAGTGTCAAAAGGAGTCAAGAAAATAAGTAAGAAAAGAAACACTAAACTTCTGTGGCACACACAAAAAATAAATTATTTTTTGACAATCTGACAAAAAAAGTGTATTATTTTGATTCATTCACACTAGACAGCTAGTGTTGTTTTGGCTGTTGTCACTTTTTATTTGACAATCTAAGAGAAAAGAGGTCAGTGCCTCTAACTAAATAGTAGTTATTGCATGTTTTAAAAATTCTTGCAGAACACTGGTTGAAAATTGCTGCTCTACACCAGAATTCCTAGTTTCTTATGTTTCATAAGTTACTGTGTTTTAAAAGTCTTTAATCTATTGCTGCCAGAATTCAATCTCCTTTATACTCACATTTGTAATTTAAGTTTTTTAATCTTCCATGGACTGACAATGAAATCTTCAAATTTGTTCAAATTATGTTTAAATTAAGAGTAAATAGACCTGACCAGGCGGTGGCGCAGTGGATAGAGAGTCGGACTGGGATGTAGAGGACCCAGGTTCGGGACCCCAACCTGGGACCCCCAGCTTGAGAGCAGGTCAAGGCACATATGAGAAAGCAATCAATGAACAACTAAGGTGTCGCAACCAAAAACTGATGATTGATGGTTCTCATCTCTCTCTGTTCCTGTCTGTCTGCCCCTATCTATCCCTCTCTCTGACTCTCTTTCTGTCCCTGTAAAAAAAAAGTAAATAGACCCCAAGAAGGAGCTAAAGAGGCTCTAGAGTATTTACATATGACTTCTAGAATATTTATTTTTGTTTCCAAAGAGTTCTATGTATTTAGGGTTTCTGATCAAATAAAATACTAATGTATGTGTAACTAATAGTGAATGCTGTAGTCAAGTTTTGAAAATTATAACTGCTCTAGAGTTATTGTATTATAATTTTTGTGTAACTTATAAATGAGTATAACTTTATACTTTTAATATTTTATAAGAATTAAAATTATTTTTTAAATTAACATTTTCTTTTCTGATGTAGGAAGATGAAAAGTTTTTGTCTGAAGTTTTTGCACAATTAACAGATGAGGCTACAGATGACGATAAACGGCGTGAATTGGTAAGTTATTTCTTGAAATTCAAACACTTAAGCACTTACTCTTTTGGCTTGTAGGCTTTTACTATTGAATTTGTTAAGAGAATTTTTTATAATTACTATCAGATGAAAGGTATGTACTTAAATTATACTATAAAGGGTTATTCTCAAAGTTTCTTCAGCTTACTGTTTTATATATTTTAGAAATTTCTTAGGATATTTTGATAAGGATTCCCCCTTGAAGGAATTATGTGCCTTACAAATCCCCAAATCTGATTATGTGTTTTGTGTTAGGGCAGAACTACAAGCTCATGCATTTTCTGACTCCCACATGAGCTCTGACCAGGATCTACTGGGCCAATGCTTGAGTACCAAGCTATTTTTAGCATCTGAGGCTGATGGTACTGGGACAAACTGAGCTATCCTCGGCACCCCGACCCACACTCAAAGCAGTTGGGCTACTGGCTGCAGGAGGGGAAGAGGGAGGGAAAAATGGGGATGGGGCATGGGTGGGTGGAAGCAGATGGTTGCTTCTCCTGTGTGCCCTGATCAGAATCAAACCCAGGACATCCATACATCAGGCCAACACTCGATCCACTGAGCCACCATCAGGGCTGAGATGCTTTTCTTTTTAAATAAGTGGTTGGGAGAATGCTTCTTATATAGATGAATGATAAATAATTGCTTCTTGGAAATGTTTTTTCTTACGAATGTATGTGTAACCACTTTTTTTGAGATATAAACCATGTCTTGGGGAAACTGTTTACTGATGTTTGTCAATTTTTGTAATATTATAATCAGATACTTTGGTTTTAAGAAGTAATGAAAGATTGCTGGCTTAAAATCAGCCAAGTCACTTTTGGTGTGGTTATTTATTAATAGTCTACTCAATTTCCTTATTTGTGCAATTAGTCCGTTAGACTATGAAATCTGTAATGTCCTTTCCAATTCTTAAAATTTGAATCATTCTTTTGAAGGCTCCCTGGAAACCCAGCCACTGTTTATTTTAGCATGGTTTCTGTGAAAATATATGCTCTAATTCAAAATATCTGCCTTACATAGCATTTTACACCATGTAATCATACAGAGAATAATATATATAACTTTGAGACTCCACATATAACACGTACACTATAATGTCTTTAGAGATTAAATTTTTCAGTGCAAGGTTTACTGAATGGGATTTTAGTTTCTAATGTGTTTTTTAATAGAGGTTTTGAGGAGCCACTTAGAAGTCAAAGTACTTGAGAATGGTGAATTTCACACTGTTGTTCACATCACAGTATCCCTTAAATTTATTTTTATGTGTATCAGTGTCTCATTGTCCATTCTAATATTGCAGGTTAATTTTTTCAAGGAATTTTGTGCATTTTCTCAGACATTACAACCTCAAAACAGGGATGCATTTTTCAAAACTTTGGCCAAGTTGGGGATTCTTCCTGCTCTTGAAATTGTAATGGTAATTATATAGCTTTTCTTCATGTTTTTGAAATCATGAGTTTGTAATATATTATGGATGGAAAGTATTATAGTAATGTATATTGAATTTTCTAATTTAAGTTATTCTCTTAATAGTGAATTACTGCAAAAGTGTTTTCAGCCTTCAAATTTTTATTAACTTAAATTTATAATATTAATATGTAATCTCTTGAATATAATATGGCTTCAGGTGAATAAAAATCCCACATGTTTTTACTAGACTTCCTCTTCTGTAACAATATTAAGTATGTTTCATAGCAACTAATAAAATATCTTTCCTTTTTAGATCAATGAGTAGAGTAAGGGCAAACTGAATCAAGGGGCTCATGCTACAGTATGGGGTTAGAGCACTGGTTCTCATACTTTTATTTATGATTTTTATTCACTGGTATAAACACTAGATGAAAAGTTAAAAAAAGAAAATTTTGAAGTATTTATTTTAAAATAATAACCCATTTTATGCTAACATAAATATATAACATTTATGAAAAAATAATTTTTCCAAAACAGAAAGATATGTAGTGAGAATGGCATTGTTTCACATTTTTGCCAGTCCCTTTAATGTCTTGCTTAGTAGAAAATAGAATCTCATAGCAGCATCTGCATTTAATTTATTGTGTTATCACATGTCATTTGCCTCTTGAAAAACTAACTATACTTGTGATAGGCTGAGAGTGATAGAGGCCATTAATACCCTCATATTATTTTTTATGAAAGTAGTTTTTAGTCTCATGCACTTCCTCAAAGGAGTCTTTTCACACTTTGAGAACTTCTGAGTTATAGAATGTTTTCAGAATCACCCGAAGATTTTTTAATTTACAAACCATGTATTCTTCACATGTTGAAGGAGAAAAGCATTCAGAATTACTACCTTAGAAAACTACATTGTGGCCCTGGCCAGATACAGCTCAGTTGCTTAGAGCATCCTCCCAATGTGCCAAGATTATGGGTTCAGTACCCCCAGTCAAGGCACATACAATAATCAACCAAAGGATGCTTAAATAAAAACAAATTTATGTTTCTCTCTTTCCTCTCTGTTTAAAATCAATCAATAAGTAATTTTAAAAAAAGAAAAGGAAACTAAGTTGTAAAAAAAGAAAGAGAAGGAAGGGAGGAGGGATGGAAAGAGAAAGGGAAGAAGGAAGGACAAGGAGGGAGGGAGGGAGAGAAGGAAAGAAAGGAAGGGAAAGGTGAGGAAAGAAAAGAAGGAAGAGAAGAAAGGAAGAAAATAAAATTGTGGAAAAGAGTAAAAATGCCAAAGTATTTGCAGAAGCATCCTCTATTAAGATTGAGTTACTAAGGCGTAAAGTAACTGGCAAATCCAGTACCAAGGACAGATTCTGGAAGGTTTTGAAGCCTTAACCAGGAGACAGTTATTCGCATTTTTGCATATATTTAAATCAAGAATTTTTCCCCCTACTCCCCTAAAAGAAAACATTTGTTACAGCATTTGTAAAGCATTGCTTTATAATCCTGTGCTGGGCTGATTCTTAATGTTTAAATTCTTTGAGTATTTATCTTTGTGGTGGTAAGAACTGGCAGAAACTAATCATTGAGCTGCCTGAAAGTTTTTAATATTTGTAAAAGGAAAGAAAAAGAGAGGTTATGTATTTTAATTACAGTACAATTAAGTCCAAAATGTTGGAGGTGTACATAGATTTGGGGAAAAGGAAAGCACAAGCATAACATTTGTTAGTAGTCTCTAAGTAAATTAATTTTTCTCTTATCAGGGCATGGATGATTTGCAAGTCAGATCAGCTGCAACAGATATATTTTCTTATCTAGTAGAGTTTAGTCCGTCCATGGTCCGAGAATTTGTAATGCAAGAAGCCCAGCAGAGTGATGATGTAAGTAATAATACTCTGGTTTTATGTGAATTACCTGTACAGTAATTGTTTGCAAACTATTAAGAAAAGGTATGGCTGTTATCTTAGTCATTTATGAAGCAAAATAATAGATTTCTGATTATTTGTGATTTTGACAAGCCCAGAATAATGTGCCAATTTATTTGCATTGCCTTCAGTTGGCAATTGGGTTGTTAAAAAAAAGAAAAAAGCATATTCAAACTAACACTGAGATAAATAAATTGTCATAGAATCAGATTTTTACATGCTGGCCTTAAAAACCAATTCAAGTGCTGATGAAATATTACTTCAAGCCCTTAAGTTAGGCACTTAACCTATTATAACTAAAAAGTTACTTTCACTATGTTCAAATGTGTATTATTTTCTTAATGGAGATGATTGTTTAATAATGAGACCAATATGTGTCTCCCCACTACAGAAATATTTACTCTTTTTTCTTAAAATTTTTAAGACAAAATGATCATATAGTTGTAATTTAAGTACTCTTTCTTATATATATATTTTAGTGTTGAGTAGAAAATAACTATAATATATTTGTCTCTTCTTAAAAGTTTGGAATTCTCATGTTTGATCTTTACCTTGGTTATTATTGAATTAAACTACAGTTGTTTTATATGTTTTATGCTTAATATCTTAACTTAGATTTTTATTACATCTATCTGATATTTCTGGTGTTTTTCTTAAAGCAATTTTATTTACAATCAGTTTGGGCTAATGGTATAGTTTAAGCAGTAGGATAAAAAATAGAAGACATATTTTTTAAGGTTTTTTTTTTTAAAACCCAAGTAATGCTCACCTGACTTTAAAGAAATAAATACCTAGTTTATCTACGTTAATATTCTTATCTTAGTCACATTCTTTATAAAAGGTAACTTTGAAATTAATACTCAGTGTTTCATCCTTAGTGATGGGTGTGATTAAAGGCATTCATTATAAAATTTCTCAGATCATGAGACAAGTAAGTTACTAACTTTAAGAATTCTTTTTTTTAAGGGAAATTATTTTATTTTTTTAAATATTTTTTAAGACTTTATTTATTTGAGTGAGAAAGAGAGAGAAGGGGGGAGTAGCAGGAAGCATAAACTCCCTTGTTTATTTGCCTTGACCAGGCAATCCCAGGGTTTTGAACCGGCAACCTCAGAGTTCTAGGTCAATGCTTTATCCACTGTAACACCACAGGTCAGGCAAACTTGAAGAATTCTTAACTTTCTATTTTCATTAGAACTATTTTGGTTTTGTGGGGATTTTTTTTAATTTTCAAATATACTTTACATTTAATATTTTGCTTTTGTTGCAGGTATGCAATATAGTGTGTAGACAATCATATGTTTTACAAAGTATTCCCCCACTATTTTCGGTACCCACCTGGCACCATACTTAGTTATTACAATATTTTTGTAATTTATAATAATAACTATATTCCCTGTGCTGTACCTTACATCCTTGTGACTGTATTGTAACTACCAACTTGTACTTTTTTAAGGCCTTCACCTTCTTCACTCAATCACCCTAACCCCCTATGGCAACCATCAGTCCATTCTCTGTATCTGAGTCTGTTTCAATTTCATTTGTTCATTTACTTTGTAGAATTATTTTCTTGTTAACATTTAGCTAATGCATGAGATTTAGGAAAGCAGCTACTTTTTTTAACTATAAAAAATCCCTTTCTCATATTTTATTTCACTGAATTTTCTGATATCTGACAATTTTATTATTTAAACATTTTGTTGCATCAAAATAATTTTTAGCCCACAAAACGGGATAAATTATGATTAAGATTTTCAAAAAAAAAGGATACTACATGCTGAATCCTATATTGGGTTTGCAGCAACCCTCAAAAAGAAAAAAGAGCCTGACTACGCGGTGGTGCAGTGGATAGAGCATTGGACTGGGATGCAAAAGACCCAGGTTCGAGACCCAGAGGTCACCAGCTTGAGCACAGGCCCATCCGGGTTGAGCAAAAAGTTTGCCAGCTTGGACCCAAGGTTGCTGGCTCCAGCAAGGGGTGGCTTGGTCTGCTGAAGGCCCGCGGTCAATGCACATGTGAGAAAGCAATCAGTGAACAACTAGGGTGTCACAACGGCAATGAAAAACTAAGAATTGATGCTTCTCACCTCTCTCCGTTCCTGTCTGTCTGTCCCTATCTATCCCTCTCTCTGACTCTCTCTCTGTTCCTGTAAAAAAAATAAAATAAAATAAAAAAGAAATAACTTACGTGTGTATTCAGTGGGCTGTTGATATTTTGATGTTTTTTGTGGTATTTTTTATTTTTCTTTTAATACATGCACAGAACTCAAACTCTTCTTTCTAATACTATGAAACAGATTTAGTTTTAGGAGCATAGATTCCAATATTAACATATGTGTTGAGACTTAAGAAATAATTTTCACTATAGGCATTTTTATCCAAGCTGTAAGGACAGATTTAGCAGTAATTGCTGTCATTTTCATAATACCACAGATTTCACATAATTTTATGCTAATGGCCTTTGAAACAGCCAGTAAAACTTCTTTTAGAGTCTAACTGGATAAGTAAGACAGCTATTGTTGACCTGCTTAATTTGGGCAAGTATTTTCAGTGTATTTCTCACTTAGGAATAAACTCATGTTAATTTTTTTAGATCTGGTAATAGCTTTGGGATTTTTTTTTATTAAGGTATAGTTGGGTTTATTTTTTAATATTCATTGTTTTTATTTTTTAAAGGGCTTCTAAAAATACTTTTAAGTATTTTATACTAAAATATTTATAGAATTATATATATGGAATTTGCTTCAAAATAATTCTAGAGAGTGAAATTTGCCATAAAAATAAGTTTAAAAAATAACATAAGCTAATCTCTATGGGTTGGCTGACTATTCAATATTTTTGTATTGAATATATCACATTTTATTTTTTGGTTTTTATTTGTTGATTTTAGTAAGAGAAGAAGGGAGAGAGACAGACAAGAACATAGATCTGTTCATGTATATTCCTTGACCAAGGATTGAACTGGCACCCTCTGTACTCTGGGATGATGCTCTAACCAACCGAGCTAACTGACCAGGAAGATCCTATTTTATTTATTAAAATTGCATTAGTTGTTTTTTGTTTTTCTTAACTTTACATGTATGTTTCTTTTAAAGATTTTTAGTTATTGATTTTATAGAGAGGAGAGAGAGAAGGGTAGGAGAGTAAGAAGTATCAACTCATAGTTGCTTCACTTTAGTTGTTCATTGATTGTTTCTCATATATGCCTTGATCTGGCAAGCCCAGGGTTTTGAACTGGTGATTCAGCATTCTAGGTTGATGCCCTATCCACTGTGCCACCACAGGTCAGGCTATTTTACAGTAATTTTATATTTACAAAAATGTTATGATGGTACAAAGAAGTTCTATATATACATCACCCAGATTCCCTAATTATTAACATTTTATAGCAGATTAGGGAGAGAGTTACGGCCTAGGTGCATGAAGCTTTTATGTCCCCAGATTCAACCCAAAGAGATCTTCATAGAGACACATTATAATAAAACTGTCAAAAATCAAATACAAAGAGCCTGACCAAGTGGTGGTGCAGTGGATAGAACATCAGACTAGGACCCAGAGGACTCAGTTTTGAAACCCTGAGGTCACTGGCTTGATCACAGGCTCATCTGACTTGAGCATGGGGTCATAGACATGACCCAATGGTCGTTGACTTGAGCCCAATGTCACTGGCTTAAAACCTAAGGTTTCTGGCTTGAGCCAGGGGTTACTGGCTCTGCTGTAGCCCCCAGTCAAGACACATGAGAAAGCAATCAATGAGCAACTAAGACACAACAAAGAATTGATGCTTCTCATCTCTCTCCCTTCCTCTCTCTCTGTCTCTATCTGTCCCTCTGTCTCTCTCTGTCATACACACACACACACACACACACACACACACACACACACAAAATCAAATACAAAGAATTCTGAGAGCAATAAGACCGAAGACAAACAAAAAAATCTCATTACATATAAGGGAACTACCCAACCCATAAGAAGACTAAGACTCTTGGGCATTTATTTCTCAGCAAAATCCTTACAGGCCTGCAGAAAGTAGGATGATATATTCAAAGTACTGAAAAAGAAAAACTGCCAATAAGAATACTTTGCTGGTAAAGCTGTGCTTCAGAAATGAAGGAGGCTTTTTCAGACAAACAAAATTTGAGAGTTTGTCACCACTAGTCCTCATTATGATGTGCTAAAGGAAATTCTTCGAGTTGAATTAAAAGATTATTAGGCCCTGGCTGGTGGCTCAGTGGCTAAATTGTTGGTCCAGCATATGGACGTCACAGGTTCAATTCCAGGTCAGGACACACAGGAAGAGCAACCATCTGCTTCTCCCCTCTCCCTCTCTCTTTCCCCTTTCTTGCTCTCCCCTTCCGGCAGCCAGTGGCTCAGTTGGTTCAAACATGGCCCCAGGCACTGAGGATAGCTCAATTGGAGGGGATCAGCCTCAGGTACTAAAAATAGCTCATTACTCAAGCATCGACTCTAGATGGAGTTGCCAGGTGGATCCTGAAGGGTACATGTGAGAGTCTGCCTCACTATCTTCGCGCCTCTCAGCTAAAAAAAAGAAAAGAAAAAAATGAATATTAAATAGCAGCACAGAAAAGCATATGGAAGTATAAATCTCACTGCTGAAGGTAAATACAGTATAGAGAAATACAGAATAATGTAATACTTTAACAGTGATATATAAATCACTTTTATTCCTTGTATAAAAGGTAAAAGACAAAGTATTAAAAATAACTAAAAGTCTGTTAATAGATACACAGTGCAAAAAATAAATTCTGATGTCAGTAACATGGTATGTGGGTTGGGAAGTAAGTATAGAGTTTGTGTACAATTGCTGACAAGATTTTGATATAATGGTACCTTGAGATATGAACAGACCAACATACTTTTTAAGATACGAGCTGCGCCTCGGTCCGTGTTTTTGTTCAAGATCCAAATGAAATTCCAAGATACGAATCGTGATTCAGGAAGCTGCCGCTAGTTGATTAAATGAAAAATAAGTAATGTTAAGCTTAGGTTAAGTTTCAAGTTAAGAAAGTGCATTTTTTTACAATAAGATTTTGTGGTTTTATTTTAAGTAAAGAAAGTGCAGTATTAGTTTTGTTTAAAGTAAAGAAAATGCAGTTTTAGTTTACATTTAGTGTTAAGAAAGTGCAGATTTAGTTTACGTGTCTACAGTGCCTGCATCCCTTCCTCCCACCCTCCTCCTCCGCTATTCACCTCCATTAGTCGCTCTCATCTGTCTCCTAGGTAAGAATACAGTACTAAATAACACTTTTTTTCTTTTATTTCATATATTTTGTTATGTATTGGTAAAGTATATAATGTGTGTTTCTTAATTAAAAACGTCTGTTTTCATAATTTAGGATGGTTTGGGGATGTTTCACAGGGCTGGAGCGGATTAAATCTATTTCAATTATTTTAAATGGGAGAAATTTGTTTGATATACAAGTTGACTGACTTACAAGCTTGGTTACAGAATGAATTAAACTCTTACAGAATGAATTAAACTTGTATCTCAAAGTACCACTGTATTTAAAATATGTAAGGAATTCCTACAACTCAATAGCAAAAAAAACAAATAACTCAATTTAAAAATTGGCAAAGGAACTGAGTAGACTTTTCTCCAAAGTAGACATAAAAATGGCAAACAAGTATATGTAAAAGTGCTCAACATCACTGATCATTGAGGAAATACAAATAAAAACTACAATGAGATACTACCTCATAACCTTTAGGATGGCTGTTGTCAAAAGTCAAAAGATGGCCCTGGCTGGTTGGCTCAGTGGTAGAGCGTTGGCCCGGCTTGTGGAAGTCCTAGGTTTGATTCCCTATCAGAGCACACAGGAGAAAGAACCATATGCATCTCCACCCCTCCTCTCTCTCTTCCCCTCCTACAGCCATGGCTTGAATGGCCTCTGCTTCAGTAGCTAAAATAGCTCAGTTCTGCCCAGCCAGGCAGAGCATTGCCCTTAGGGGGCTTGCTGGGTGGTTTCCAGTCAGCGAGCCTGTCTTCCTCCCACCTTTCACTTAATATAAACAAACAAATAAATAAAAAGATAAGTCTTAATATAAACAAACAAATAAATAAAAAGATAAGTCTTGACAAGGATTTTAAAAAAAGGAGAACCCTTCTATACTATTGGTAAGGGTGTAAATTGCTGCAACCACTGTAGAAAACAGTATAGAAGTCCCTCAAAAAAATTAAAATAGAACTACGGTATCATCCAGCTATCCTACTTCTGGGTAAAATTCCAAAAGAATTTAAATCAGGATTTTGAAGAGATATCTGCACTCCCATATGCATTGCAGCATTATTCACAATAGCCAAGACATGGAAACAATCTAAGTGGCCATCCACAGATGAATAGATAAAGAAAATCATTTACATACTGGGTAGGGCAAAGGTAGGTTTACAGTTGTTTTTATGGCAAGTAATACAAAACTCTTTTGCATACTACAACTGTAAACCTAGTTTTGATCCACCCTGTACAATGGAATATTATTCAGCCTTAATATAAAAAGGAAATCCTGCCATTTTTGACAACTTGGATAAACCTGGAGGACATGATTCTAAGTGAAATAAGCCAGACAAAGGACAGATACTACATTATACTACTTGTATGAGGAATACAAAATAGACTCAGAAGCAGAGGATCGGATATCATGGTACTGCCTGCCAGGGGATAGGGAATGGGGGAAATGGGAGGTATTAGTCAAAGATATAGTTTCTGTTATATAGGATGAATAAGGCCCAGAGATTTCTACTATACAACATGTTACCTATAGTTAACAATATTCTATACTTAAAAATGTGTTAAGCCTGACCTGTGGTGGTGCAGTGGATAAAGCGTCGACCTGGGAACACTGAGGTCGCCAGTTCAAAACCCTGCCCTGGTCTGGTCAAGGCACATATGGGAGTTGATGCTTCCAGCTCCTCCCCCCTTTCTTTCTCTCTCTCTCTCACTCTCTCACTCTGTGTCTCCTCTCTGAAATGAATAAAATAAAAATAAAAATTTTAAAAAAAAATGTGTTAAGTGGATAAATATATGTTTTATCACACAAAAAAAGATAATCAACTTATAATAGTTTTACCTAGTAAAGGTTTTATTTTATTCATGCCGCAGTAAGTCAAGGAGCACCTCCTGGATGCCCTAGATAACCCAGCCTTATGATAGCAAAAGATTTTCATCTTTTGAGTTAGTCATCCTAAGCTTCTAGTTTTAATGTCTGTTACTTTGAGGTTGCAAGATTGCTATTCAGCCTCCAAGCAGCAAGAAGAGGGAAATCAGAGGGCAAAATGATGGAGAGTTAGATAGTTTTTCCGTTTCGTTTTAAAGCACTATCCTGGAGGTTGTACTTAGATCTCTTTGGCCAAAAGTGAGAGTTATCCTTAGCTCCTGAGGAAGCTGGGAAATGCACTATTATAGTAGTTGAGTACATTGCCTCTGAATAAAATTTGGGCTCTGCTAGCAGAGCAAAGAGAGTAGAGACTGAGTTGGTATCTAATAGTATCAGCCATAATCCATCTCGGTAGCTACCTAATGTCCATATAGAATTTTCTTTCCTTACCCACCCCTTTCCTCAAGACAAATCAAATTTCCTTCACTTCTAGAAGTTTCCAACTCCACATCTAGAATATTTAGACATTGTGCAGTCCTCTTCAAATCCAGATAAAATTCCTATTGTTCCAGGGACCTACAAACAAAAAGATAATTCGTCTGCCCCAACATTACTATTAAACTACTTTTGTTTGGGAAAATGGAGGACATACATTCAGCATTCATTCATTCACAGCTAGGATACACTATGTCAAATGTTTGTTGAGTATCAGTAGCTTGGAGTGTTCCTTGGAGGTCCTTGATTAACTTGGCTGTTCGTGATTCTATTCTGAAGAATCTCCCTTGCCCATTTTCTTCCAGAGCTCAGGTTCCTTCCCTCAGCTGTGGCTACATCTGAGATAAGCGGTGGAAGATGCCTTTCCTTCAGGGCTCTGTATAATCTGTATAGCTAATTTCTGTTGGTGTTAGTTCTCTGATGTGGTGGTTTTAGGAATTAAACAGTCTGAGACTTGCTTATTCTAAAGAGCTTCTGGACAGTTAAATTTCCTCAAGTACTTAGTAGGTTTCCAAGCTGTTTGCTTCCTGTGGATTCTAAAGATCTTATCTAAGCATAATCTTTAAACCTGAAAATTCCATTTTACCTACTGACTTCTGTATCCTTCATATTTCAAGCTTAGGTAGTCTAAGAAGTCCGAAAGAATAGCTTCCAATGGTGCATATTCCTTTGTTCATCAGGGAAATCTTCGAGATCTTTGAGAAAAGCTGTTATCTCCAGAAAAAGGTGTAGTTTTATGTAACAGTCGTTTTCAGTAGGTTTGTTTTGTTTTGTTTTTTTACTATGTAATATTTAAATTGGCTTCTTTGTACTTCCACCAGTTACAAAATTATGGAACTCTCAGCACAAGTAATTCCCCTTTTATCATGATTGTAAACTAGCAGAGTTTGGCCTTGATATTTATGGAGGCAAAATTTGTGAAAAACTGCATTTGAGAAAGAAGACAAGAATAAAAACGTTAAAGAGTATATATTGAAATGACATTTCAATCTTTGAACCATAACTTAAGAAGTCTTTCTTTCCACTGTGGTTTTATTTAGATATAACCTAAATTCATCATTTATTATATTTTGCCTTATTTTAAGTGAATGGACTTATATAAGAGAATAAAATTGAGTAAATTATCTGAGACTTTAATTAAGTGGTATAATACAAGTTATACATATTGACATAAATTTAAAGTAAAAGCTATACATAGCATAGTTTTGAAGAATGATCATTGGCTGACAACGTTTTATAATATCTTAAAATTTTATATGAGATATACTCTGCTGAACAGTGGCAAGTTAATAAAGAATCTGTTCTTTTCCCTTTAATTGAAATACTATAAGGCTTGGGTCTGGACTTATTATTGCAGCTTTGTGAATTTTATTTCAAAATTCCTCTTTGAGAAAATTTCATTCTGTCTTTATTGCCATTTTAGAATTGATTTACTGGTGTTCAAATTTGAAAACATGGTAAAGGATAGGTTCCTAATTTTAAGCCAGTGGTTCTTAACCTTTTTTGAGGTACCAAACCCACCAGTTTCATATGCACATTCACCGAACCCTTCTTTAGTGATAAATAAAATGATTTTTTTTTCCAAATTCAAGACATGGGTATATGTTTTTTTACTGGTGCACAAAATGAGCCGTGCATGAACATCACCTTGCTCAAAGAACAAAACCAACAAAGTGCATGAACTCACAACAAATAACAGTATTACTTTATTCTGGCCTCCACGGCAGAGGCTTCTCTGAACCCCTGAGACCGAGTCATTGAATCCCTAGGGTTCGATAGAGCCCAGGTTAAGAACCACTGTTTTAAGCAGTTAAGTTGCTATGACATGGTTTTATTGGTTCTTTACTGTGTTAAGTTCACAAACAAATAACAGATATATATTATTTTTGGATAACACATTATATTAAATGTGGAAAGGGCTAACAAAACAAAATAATAACAATAGTACTATATACTGAAGCTTTCTATGTATTATTTTCCAGAATTCTCCTAATTTAGGACATTTATCTTCATTCCATGCAGTTGCCTTATTTCATCTCCTTCAGTTAATATCTTTCTTCCCCCCCCTCAATAATAAACATTTTCAAGTCCACTGAGTTGATGTCAAAACATTTTATTTTTTTATTTCTTTTTTAAGCAAGAGGGAGAGACACAGACAGAAAGGCAGGCAGAAAGGGAGAGAGATGAGAAGCATCTACTCGTAGTTGCCCTTTAGTTGTTCATTGATTGCTTCTCATACATGCCTTGACCAGAGGGCTCCAGCTGAGCCAGTGACCCCTTGCTCAGGCCAACAACCTTGGGCTTAAGCCATTGACTATGGGGTCATATCTATGATCCCACACTCAAGCTGGTGAACCTGAACTCAAGCCGGCAACTTCTGGCTTTTGATTCTGGCTGGGTATTCAGTGTCCTAGGTCAAGGCTCTATCCACAACACCACCACCTGGTCAGGCTCAAAACATTTTTGATATGAACAATCATGTATCCTAAGTTAACGTTCTAGATTTCTACTTTAAAAAGACAAGCAGAGCCTGACCTGTGGTGGTGCAGTGGATAAAGCCATCGACCTGGGAACACTGAGGTCGCCAGTTCAAAACCCTGCACTGGTTCGGTCAAGGCACATATGGGAGTTGATGCTTCCAGCTCCTCCCCCCTTTCTCTCTTTCTCTCTTTCTCTCTCTCTCACTCTGTGTCTCCTTGCTAAAAATGAATACAATAAAATAAAAATTTTTTAAAATAAAAATTAAATTAAAAAAGATAAGCAGAAGACAAATTTTGTATCTGCAAGCTGCTTTGTCGTTCTGTATATTGACCCAAAAGTAGGTTGCTAATACAGTGTGTCCGTAAAGTCTGTTTGGCATAAGATCATTATATAACACATGTGTGTCCGCTCACCCCCTGTGGAGAATTGTGTACTGGTTTTTTTTTTTTCTTATTTTATTGCTAGGTAGGATTTTTGTTCTATTTTTAAATGACTTTTTATTATTTTAATTGCTTGATTTTAGAGAGATAGAGTGGGTGGGAGCACTTATTTGTGGTTCCACTTAGTTGTGCATTCATTGGTTCCTTCCGGTATGTGCCCTGACCCAGGATCAAACCCACAACCTTGGCATTTCATGGGACTCTTAAGGCAGAAATCACCCTGAACACAAGCAAATTTGACTACAATCATTGAGTCTATAATCTTCATACAACATTAGGTTGGTTAAAAATTTCATGGACTGGCACAACATTTCTGGCAGACTAGTCAGTGGTTGAAAAACATTGCAGTCTAATGGACTAAACCTAGTGGGCTAAGGTGCCGAAAAGGATTTTCTAGTTAGCAGCTGAGATAAACCCTGACGGGATAGTTTGGTAGGTTAGAACAGTGGTTCTTAACCTTTTTTGAGGTAGCGAACCCACCAGTTTCATATGCGCATTCACCAAACCCTTCTTTAGTGATAAATAAAATATGATTTTTTTTCCAAATTCAAGACATAGGTATATGTTTTTTTACTGGTGCACAAAATGAGCCGTGCATGAACATCACCTTGCTCAAAGAACAAAACCAACAAAGTGCATGAACTCACAACAAATTACGGTATTACTTTATTCTGGCCTCCTCGGCAGAGGCTTCTCCGAACCCCTGAGACCAACTCATCAAACCCCTAAGGTTCGATAAATCCCAGGTTAAGAACCACTGGGTTAGAGCATCACCCTGAAGCGCAGAAGTTGCCAGTTCAATCCCCAGTCAGGGCATATACAGGAACAGGTCAGTTGTCCTGTCTCTTTCTCTGTCTCTTCTTCTCTCTTCCTCTCTTCCTACCTCTTTCACTAAAATCAATCAGTAAAATTTTTTTAAGAAATAAGAGCTATGTTGGGAAGTCACATGATAGGTTATCTTGCTTGTTTAGTCAACTTCTAAGTTCATAACTGACACTGAAACCTAGAATAAAAATGTTAGAGCCTCCAGTGAACAAGAATCACTGTAAATGATTTTATTTTCCACTGTATTATTGGTATTATAAGGTATATGTAGCATGCTCTGCATTTTTTAAGTAGATTTCTATTTTTACGCTAGTTCGTTTATAGAACTTTGAAAAACATTAGCAAGTAACAGGTTAAATACAGTGTGTCCGTAAAGTCATGGTGCACCTTTGACCGGTCAAAAGTGCACCGTGACTTTACGGACACACTGTAAATTCATACATTCTTTGGGATTTTTTCCTGTGATTCTGGTTTTGTTCTTTCAGCTGGTATATTTATCTTATTTTCCAACCAAGTCTAATATAAACATTTTCTTTCAGGATATTCTTCTCATTAATGTAGTAATTGAGCAAATGATCTGTGATACTGATCCTGAGCTAGGAGGTGCTGTTCAGTTAATGGGACTTCTTCGTACTCTAATTGATCCAGAGAACATGTTGGCTACAACTAATGTAAGAAATTACTGTATGATTTAAAAAATGTTTTGACCTAGTGTGTTGTAGTTGATGTTTTATAGAATTATATATAAATTATATGTAAATATTAAAATTTTGATAAACAGTCAATACCTAATTATTTGAATACTCGGTATTCAAGTAGCAATGATATTCCAGTAGCAGTTCACTTGCAGCAAATATAATCTTGTAATCTGTGAAATGTTAGCACTTCTATTTATGACCTTTATCTTCTGTATGTTTGCTTCTTAAAAATTAATATACAACAGTGTGAATATATTTACAACTGAACTGTAAACGTAAAAATGGTTAACTGATAAATTTTATTGGTTTGTTATTATAATAAATGAAAATATGTACAGAATGGTCTCAACTGTATAGTAAAAGAAGTCATAAAAATAAAAGACTTAAGGAATTATCCCAAAGTATTAACAGTGATTGTCTCAAAATAATGGGATTTTTTTTCTTTATAAAATTTCCCCCTGCCTGACCAGGCGGTGGTGCAGTGGATAGAGCGTCAGACTGGGATGTGGAAGACCCCAGTTTGAGACCCCAAGGTCGCCAGCTTGAGCGCGGGCCCATCTGGCTTGAGCAAAAAACTCGCCAGCTTGAACCCAAGGTCACTGGCTCCAGCAAGGGGTTGCTAGGTCTGCTGAAGGCCCACAGTCAATGGACACATGAGAAAGCAATCAAGAACAACTGTGGTGTCACAACGGCAACGAAAAACTAATGTTGATGCTTCTCACCTCTCTCCATTCCTGTCTCTGTCCCTATCTATCCCTCTCTCTGACTCTCTCTCTGTCCCTGTAAAAAAAAAAAAAAAAAAAAAAAAATCCTCCTATTTAGGGAACATATATATTAGTTTTAAATTATTGCTAATTTTTGGGACCAGTTGTGTAAAAAGAGTAGTAGCTCAGAAAATCAAAAACCATTACTTTCCAAGTTTCTGAATAATAAGGTTTTGTAGATTTTAAAAATAGATCTAAATACTATACTGTTTTTTGTGGCTTAATAAATTGATTTGACAGGTTTTCAAATTTAGATACATTGTGAAATCTGGGGTATCATTTTAAGTAGTTAAGTTGTTCTCCCCTTGCTTAATTTTCATTGCATTTCAGATTGCAACATATTTGGGAAAAAATTATTCTAAATAATTTGCTCAGAAAAACTTTATATTATCTGATGTATCTCTTGCTTTCATTTTTATATATGATATGAAATAGAGTTAATGTTTAAATTTTGTAGAAATAAAGTGAATATAACTTTTGGTTCTTTCATAGTATCTTAAAGTATCTATTGTTGTGGATGACTCACACTGATTCTTGAATATGTTTTATTAATCATAAAGGTAATAAAGTATTTTTTAAATTCTATGTTTCAGAAAACTGAAAAAAGTGAATTCCTGAATTTCTTCTACAACCATTGTATGCATGTTCTCACAGCACCACTTTTGACCAATACTTCAGAAGACAAATCTGAAAAGGGTAGGG
This sequence comes from Rhynchonycteris naso, assembly GCA_037038555.1. NCBI lineage: Eukaryota > Metazoa > Chordata > Mammalia > Chiroptera > Emballonuridae > Rhynchonycteris > Rhynchonycteris naso. Next base: position 180,291,458 of record CM072998.1, read on the forward strand.
TCTCTGTTTTTATGATTCCTGTTTTTAAAGATTGATATAAATATTATAACTAACAGGTTCTTTACTTGGTTCTTTATATGACAGGGAAATTACTGCTGAAAGATTTAAATTGTAATATGAAATCATAATTTCCCTAGTTTCTCACTATCTCTGTTAGAGAATGGTATAGAAAATGTGGCAAAAAGTGTTACACGTTGAGAAAGAGATATAAACACTCGGCAGTAAAAGGAAATTGTTCCCAAAATTGTTAGAATTAATATGAAAAGCAGATAGTATATTGCCTATGTTCAAAAATTCAAGGAAACCACCATTTTAGAGAACAATCTGGCAACACAGTAAAAGTTCTCTGATTTTACAATGCAAGGTTTAAAAGCTGCTGGGTTAGTAGAAGATGGGTTAATCAAGCTAATGGGATCAAGCAGAAAACAATTTAAAATAAACTCTATAAGCATTTTACTCTGAGTACTGACTCATTAGCTGATTTTATTTTTGTACAGGGTCAAGGCTTTTTTTTTCAATGTGTTTTATTGCAGTTTCATATTATCTGTCTTGTATGAACTATACCCATAATTCATCAGCTACAATTTCTAGTTTCAGTTTATTAAAGTGGAGTGAAGAACTTAAAAGATATTTTTAAGCAGCCTGAGTGCAGAATCCTACTATGGTTTTATGTACTTCTCATTAAATATTTATAGCTGTTTCTATTTGATTTGGCAATAAATTTTTATTGAGTTCTACTGTATTATCTTTCTGTATTCTTTAAATCCACTGTATTTCATCTTTCTGTATTCTGTAAATCTACTGTATTTCATTAGTTGTAATATTTAAATAATGTAATCATATTACCAAATATAACTGACTCTTTGATCAGAATACACCTCAGCTTGTAAAATGAGATATGTGTAGGACATATTATCTGAGACTGTTGGTTAATGATTTGAGTCAGTTAAGAGAATGTTACTAAATTAATAAAGCTATAGAATGAATGCACACAGATAACATTGTTAATTCCATTTCTGAGTATATAATCTAAGGAACATTTATTCATGTGCATGATAGGTATAAGAATGTTGTTGCATTGTTCATGATAGGAAAATTAAAGTGTGGTATATGCACATAATGGAAACCTATAAGGCAGTTAAAATAATTGAATATTGATCTATCATCTGACTAGTTCTCAAAATATAAAGTCAAATGGGTAAAACATCACAAAATGTTTTATTGCATAATGGCTCCATTTATATGAATTAAAATAAGTATATTTTAACATTTATTTTAAAATAAAATATTTCCAGCCTGACCAGGCGATGGCGCAGTGGATAGAGCGTCAGACTGGGTTGTGGAAGACCCAGGTTCGAGACCCCGAGCTCACCAGCTTAAGCGCGGGCCCATCTGACTTGAGCAAAAGCTCGCCAACTTGGACTCAAGGTTGCTGGCTCCAGCAAGGGGTTGCTCGGTCTGCTGAAGGCCCACGGTCAAGGCACGTGTGAGAAAGCAATCAATGAACAACTATGGTGTCACAATGGCAATGAAAAACTAATGATTGATGCTTCTCACCTCTCTCCGTTCCTGTCTGACTGTCCATATCTGACTCTCTCTGTCCCTGTAAAAAAAGAAAAAAAAGATTAAAATAAAACATTTCCAGCATACAGAAATATTTAGAAATTAGTCTAACAGACATCCATATACTCCCTATCGGCTTTCCCATTCTCATTCCACTTCATCTTATTCTCATTGAACTCCATCCTCAAGGAATACTGAATTTGGAGTTTATCAACATTATTTATTATAAATAATGGTTATTCTGTTACTTATTATTATTACAACATATATAATGCATAACTCTTCACGTTTTCAAACTTGATGTGCATTGACTTCTATTGCACATTAATCTGCAATTATTTTCTTTTTAATCACTGTTCTGAGATTTATCTGTATTGATGCCTAGCGTTCTTATTTATTTTTAACTCTTGTATAGTAATATCTTGTGTGAATATGCTGTAATTTAGCCATTCTGCTTCTCACGTACATTTAAGTTGTTTCAAGCTTTTTGCTATTATAAACAATACTCCAGTATACATCTTTGTATTTCCCTACACAGATGTGCTCTGAGATGTGTGCCAAGAAATTAGAACTTATTTACAGTGTTCCACATTTTTCTTAATTAAAAGCATAAGTCACCTATTGTTAACATTTGTGTTATTACGGAATTTAAGGTATACTATACAATATAGAGAGATATATACAAATTGTTGGAGGATGACTGAGAGAAGATAAATGATATATCAGCCTTATCTCTGGTTATAATCTCATTTTTTATCAGAACATTTATGACATTATCTTTTAATAACGTCTCATTTATACCCAATTCTATAAAAGATTACAGATAGAGGTATAATATTTGAAGCAACTAATTTTTTTATATATATATTTTACAGGGACAGAGAGAGGGATAGACAGGGACAGACAGACAGGAACGGAGAGAGATTAGAAGCATCAGTCATTAGTTTTTCGTTGCCGTTGTGACATCCTAGTTGTTCATTGATTGCTTTCTCACATATGCCTTGACCGTAGGCCTTCAACAGACCAAGCCACTCCTTGCTGGAGCCAGCGACCTTGAGTCCAAGCTGGCGAGCTTTTGCTCAAGCCAAATGGGCCCGCGCTCAAGCTGGCGACCTCGGGGTCTCGAACCTGGGTCTTCCGCATTCCACTCCAATGCTCTATCCACTGCGCCACCACCTGGTCAGGCAAAGCAACTAATTCTTAATGGTTATTCTGTGTGTAAAGTGATATGATCAAAGATGTGCTTTATATATTGTAGTTCCAGGTAAATACAAGATATTACTGAAATAACTGATTTTAATGTGGGCTTTATTTTTTAGATAATGTAGTTGGATCTAGCAAAAACAGCACTATTTGTCCTGGTAAGTATAAATTTTTATTTTATGAACTAATGCAAATCACAAACTTTTACTCAGAGTATAATACATTTATACAATGTTAAAAGCACATTTTCAACAAAATTAAAAATACATTTACTTTTTTTATTATTACAAAGAAAGTACTCCACTTTTTCCAAGGTAAAAGATGGAAAACCTTTTGGAATTTTAGTTTAGTTTTGTTTTATCTGTAAATTTAGAACTTGTTTTCTGATTTTTTTTGAGAAGATATCTGAACATTGAGGATTTAGTTCTTACTTATTTTTGAAATCTAGTAAACTAAGACCAATTAGTTAGGAGTTAGCTTTTTTTTTTTTTTTACAGGGACAGAGAGAGTCAGGAAGAGGGATGGATAGGGACAGACGGGAACAGAGAGAAATGAGAAGCGTCAATCATCAGTTTTTTGTTGCGACACCTTAGTTGTTCATTGATGGTTTTCTCATATGTGCCTTGACCTCGAGCCTTCAGCAAACTGAATAACCCCTTGCTGGAGCCAGCATCCTTGGGTTCAAGCTGGCGAGCTTTGCTCAAGGTAGGTGGGCCCGCGCTAAAGCTGGCGAGCTTGGGGTCTCGAACCTGGGTCCTCTGCATCCCAGTCCCACGCTCTATCCACTGCACCACCACCTGGTCAGGCAGGAGTTAGCTTTTGTAACAGCCTTAATGTTTAAGTTTTGTTTATGAATCTGTAGAGAAACACTTACTTTTACTTGTAACATGCATACCAAGTATGGGCATGGTAGTATGGAAAATGTTCCTTTGTGTACCTATCCTCTCTTTTCTACCAGGTTCATCCAAGTTCTAGGAAAGCCAGTTTCAGAAAGTAGGCAGTTCAGATATTGGATGAGTAATTTCATGTCCTAACTTGAGCAAGTGAAAACAAGATGTTTAATTAGCACTGTATATCATTGTTATAAAATCTATTATAGCCTGACCAGGCGGTTGCACAGTAGATAGAGCGTCAGTCGGGGATGCGGAGGACCCAGGTTTGAGACCCTGAGGTCGCTAGTTTGAGCACTGGCCCATCTGGCTTGAACAAAAGCTCTCCAGCTTGGACCCAAAGTCGCTGGTTTGAGCAAGGGGTTGCTCCGTCTGCTGAAGACCTGCAGTCAAGGCACATATGAGAAAGCAATCAATGAACAACTAAGGTGTCGCAACAAAAAACTGATGATTGATGCTTTTCATCGTTCCCGTCTGTCCCTATGTATCCCTCTATCTGACTCTCTCTCTGTCCCTGTAAAAAGAAAAAAAATATCTATTATAAATAAAATTTGTAAATTGAGAAATTAAAAGAATTTGTTTTTAATTGTTCAAATATTGTCTGTGGTGTTGACTGTTATACAAATTGGTCTTGATTTAAAGTAGAAAAGATCTTTGAAATGCCAGAATTGTATTTAATGATCATTCTGTTATTTATTTATCTTGGGAGAGGGCAGGGAAGGAAGGGAGAGAGATAAGAAGCATCAATCATCTCATAGTTCTGTAACTTTAGTTGTTCATTGATTGCTTCTCATATGTTCCTTGACTGGGGTCCTCCAGCTGAGCCAGTGACTAGGGTTTCAAGGCATCCTAGTTTGATGCTCATTCCACTGTGCCACCACCAGTCGGGCTGTCATTCTGTTATTTAAAAGAGAATTAATTTCTTCTGATAGCAGCTTAATTTCACAAAATATTTATGTGTGTAATCTTCTGAAAAAATAAAATATTTGTACTAGGTGATATCTATTATTTTTTTCTATTCTATAAGACTAGTTTCATAATTTGCTCACGGTTTAAATATATAATCTCTTAAAACATTTATAATATATGTCGGTAGTTACCTATATAAACCCTTGCATTTATGTTTAGTTTTGATGCTCAGGAAACAGTTTGAAATCATTCCATGAATGTATAAACCAAAACCTCTTAAAAATAAAGCTAGTGTATTTCAGTAGGCCTCTCACAGATATTATGGTTTGATGTTAAAAAAGTGTTTAAAAAAATCTTGATGTAACATTTTTTACTTAATATTCAAATAACTAAAAATGTTCTTAAAGATGTCTTTAAATAAGGCATATTTTTCTTGGGAAATTTGTATTGCAACACTTTTAGCCAAAAAGTTTGAGGTACTTCTTTACTGTGGACCCTTTTATAAAATTATTAGTATTAATCATTAAAGTATGTATTAAAGGCCCTGGCTGGGGATACAGCATTGTCCCAGCACACCGAGGACATGGGTTTGACCAGTGGTTAGGGCACTTACAAGAAGCAACAATGCTTTTCTTATACAACTAAAATGACCTAAGTGGAACAATGAGTTGATGCTTCTCTCTCTCTTTCTCTCTCTCTCTCTCTTCCTTCCTTTCTCCCTCCTTCCCTCCCTCTCCTCCCTGCCCCCGTACCTCCCCTCCCTCAACCCCCTTTTCCCGTTCTCATTCCCTCCCTTTCTCTCAAATCAGTGGGGAAAATATTTTTAATGTTTTAAAGCATGTATTATAGAAACATTATGAAGAAAGTCTAAGTAAGTAAAACTGACAGTGAGTCTGCCTAAAAAAATAAAAATCTGTAACTTCTTTAACTGATATAAAAATAAAATGGGCATACAGTTTTATTTTTGCTCTAAAATATAGGCTATACGCTTTATTCTTTTTTATTTAAATGTATTGCAGTATTTGATTTTCATGTGATGACTTTCTTTATAGATAATTATCAAACAGCACAGCTGCTTGCCTTAATCTTAGAGCTACTCACATTTTGTGTGGAACATCACACGTATCACATAAAAAACTATATTATGAACAAGGACTTGCTACGAAGAGTCTTGGTCTTGATGAATTCAAAGCACACTTTCCTGGCGCTATGTAAGTAATGATTTAAGTGAACAGTCTAGTGAAATGTTGTAAGGAACAACATTTTTAACAGACAAAAACCAAAGTTACCCTTGTGAATTTCTTTTTTAGCAGTCTGTGCTATTAAAGAGATGATTATGAGAAATACTGATATTTTATTTAAAGGATAAGAAGAATAGGTCATAGTGTTTCTCCATCCACACATATTTGCTCATATTTAAATTTAACTTAACTGAAATAATACCCTTGTACAATAACATTTCACTAATAAAACCAGTACTATTATCTTTTATATCTGTTTCATCATATTGTCATTTTGTAATGGTTCTTTTTATATTTTTGAGATAAGGGCCTTGATATTTTTTTGTGTAACTGGTTATTTATTGAACTTGTAAAATATTTGCAGCAGTGTTGATTTTTGTCCAACTATAAATTTTTCTTTCCTCTTCATAATTTCACCTACAAATAAAAATAAATAAAGCTTTCTTCTCCTTCCAAATAAGCTTCTGTGGGTTTTTTCTGAGCATAAAAATTATGGTTACAATTTAAGCATTAACTTAATGTGTTAAAGGTTAATCTCCCTACTACTTACTTGACTTTTAAAGTCTTAAAGAGCCACTGTTAACTGCAGTATTGTTTTTTCATACCTTTTTCCATACTTGTTTAAATTTACATAAATATTCACACAGTTTTTTGAGTTTTATCTTTTACCAAAACAGGATTATAGTAACACATGTCTCAATCCCTTAGTATTACTCTGGTCGTTGGATTTGGTGTGAGCCAAGCTTTGTTTCCTAAACACAGCTGAGTAATATTTCCTAGAGTGGCTCTAACACAGTGTAGTTTACCATTCTCTGATACAGACGTTACAAGATTATTGTATTTTGCCACTCCAGACAACACTGTAGTAAATAGGATATAAATCTTGTATGTACTCATTGATTTTTTTTTTACAAGAGAGATTCCCAATAATGGGATTGCTAGGACAAAATATTTATATATTTTTAATATATCCTTTTAAATTTTCATTTAACATACAACCTCTGGATTTCTTTCCCAAAAGATTGAAGCACTTGACATTTTTCTAGCACTGTGTTACTGCGTTTTTTTAATGTTATCAAACTGATGATGAAAAATGTGGAATTCCGTTTCTGTTTTAATTTACATTTTCCATGACATTTTTTTTATATTTTAATGCTTTTGTGTTTTATCAGTTATGAAGTTTTATCAGTTATGAATTGCCTATTATCTTTTCCTTTTTAATATTAGATATACTAACAATTTATCAGGTTTGGGGGAGAAAAAAATATCTCAGTTTTGTCTTTTGTTTTTATCTTTATGGTATTGTTTTCCATATGACTGTTTTAAAGTTCTCTTATATCTCTTTTTATGTCTTCTGGGTTTTTTGTCTTGCTTAACAAAGTCTCCTGTGCCCTAAGATTATCTAAATATTTTCAATTTTCTTTAAATGTTTTTATTTCACTTTTCACATTTATATATGTAATACATCTGAAAATTTTTTCTATATAGCTTCATTCTCTTCCAGATGGATAGCCAGTTGTGCCAGCATCTTTATTAAATAAACTATTTTCTTTACTGAATTAAAAGTACTGCTTTTTTTAATGCAGTAAGTTATCATATACTGTATACTTGTGTCTTATTTCTGGGCCATCTATTCTTTTATTTCACTAGGTGAAATAAAGGGAATGTTTATTCTTATGCCATCATAGTCTCTCTGCTAAAAAGTTTAATATAGATGCAAAGTATCCCCTCACTTTTTTTTGTTTATAAAATTCTCGATTCTTGGACATATTTTCTTTCACAGTAACTTGAAAAATAATTTTATTCAGTTTGTTCTGATTGCATTTACCTTAAGTTTTATATTAATTTTGGAAGGATTCTTATGATAGGTTTTTCTGTCTGGCTTTCTATTACTAGTCCTTTTTGATGACTGTAGAGTAGTTCCTTTTATATGGATATATCATAATTGAACAATTCTCTAGCATTTAAATGTTTATATTGATTTCACCATTTTTATTATTTTCAGCAATGCTGTTTTAACTGTAGCTTTGTTTGCATGTCAGTTCATTCACCAGCAGTGTGTAAGAGTGCCTATTTGCTCAAACCTTTGCCAATACTTCAGTCTTTTTAATCCTAAGCAAACTATTTCTTATCCCACCACAAAAAGAGATGATGTTTTAAGTCCACAACTTCTCTCCACACTTGTTTAGTGTTATAGTTATCATACATATTTTTACCTCATGGCCTGTTTCTGTTTTATTCTCAGATAATATTTAGAATTTTTCTCAACAGTCACAACTTCTCTGAATGACTTCCTTCTGTTAGCAGAAGGTTGAGAGATGACTTGTAAAATTGGAAACCTTGTATTTTGAAAGATGTGGTTAGTGATATCAATAGAATAAATTAAACTACTTAAGGGGAACGTTACAAGTTAAAGGATCAACAAACATAAAAATAAAGGATTAAAATTACAGTTTTTGGTACTTTTAGCATTAACATTGCCAAATTTATTTAGCTTTATTTAGCTAAGACTAGTTAAAAGGAAAATTTCAGTATTCTAAAATGTGAAAAGCCGAATTATACTATTTATGTGTTACTCTATTGTTCTTTTACAAATACAGTCTGGTCTGCCACAGTACATGTTGACCTAATCATAAGCAACTGATAAACTAGAGAATGACATTATTATAATGTGGAAGTAATATTGGTTCACAGATGATTTTTCCACAGCAAAGATCTGAAATATTAGAAAGCTCAAAAGCTCCCTCGCTCAGAGAGGTAGGCTATCTTGGCTCTTGGTAGTTTGTTCTCACCTTAATGACCTTTGCTGCTGCTGAGCTGCCCTTCCCTGCACTGTCTCCACATCCAGCACACCGCTCTGAGTACTGCCAACATTTGTGTATTTTTAATCTCTGCTGTGAACTACCTACCTTGGTAGTTATTTATCTCCCAGTTGCCAATTACTGGGTTTTTTCTTAGCTCTGGCCACTAAAGTGGTCCTGGTTCTGAGTGGTCTTTCCCTAACTGTATTTTTCTCAAAGTCCAATAGTTTTTAGTGCGCATTTTTGCTTTTTATTCTAGAAGAATATATGCATTGTTTTTTGTAAAAATATCTGTATAATGATAAATATTGATCATATCATTGACTTATTCCCTGTATTATTTTTAATTAGGTGCTCTTCGTTTTATGAGGCGGATAATTGGCCTTAAAGATGAATTTTATAATCGTTACATCACCAAGGGAAATCTTTTTGAGCCAGTTATAAATGCTCTTCTTGATAATGGAACTCGGTACAATCTGTTAAATTCAGCTGTTATTGAGTTATTTGAATTTATAAGAGTGGTAAGTTTATATAAAAGATTCTTAGTAAATAAAATAATTATATATTTAGTGATATTAATATTTTAATTTGTAAAATTTAGCATAGTCTTTTAACCCATATTTATAATATTCTTAATTCTATTTATTGGCCAAATGTTTTGTGATCAAATTTGCATATGTGGACATTTCAGTCAAGCATGCCATTCCTGTGATCTCTCGGATTGATTGTAGGGCTAATGATGAGAATAATGAATAGAAAGGTTGAAAAATAATTCCTTTGTTAAACATTGATATGAGATGCATAAAAGTAAGGTGTTATGGAATTTTAAGTTAAAGAGTTCAGGGAGCTAGAGGAACTACTCCAACTGCCTTATTTTACAGGTGAGGGGCTTGAGATACCCAGAGTGATTAAGTGACCTACTCAGGAGTATTCATTTGGTTAGGAGGATAGTAAGGGTTTGAAATTAGGTTACATCTCTGTTTGGAGCAACAAAGCATTTGTCATAAGAAAGATCTGGTGAAAGCTCTATATGAATAACAGGAATAAGGCAGATAACTATAAAACTGATACAATAAATGTGCCCTCTTTCACAGACTGAAATAATTTCACCAGGGAAAATGGCTACATGGTTAAAAACTTGAAAAAAGAAGGTCAAAGCTAGAAATTCATTGTCTAGTTTTTTTCACAAAACAGATTTCTACTGATGATGTGCTATTCTCACATAGAGATTGTTTAAGCAACTGGATTGTTTTCCAATACTGGTCACTTGCTAAGAGTATAATACTCAAAAGGATGAAGAGGATAGAAGTACTGTCTTTAGCCTTAGAAATGAGGAAATATAGTTAATTATAGCTCAAGCTTACCAAGTATCTGAACCTGGATTCACAGTGCACTGTTTTAATGAATCAGAGATTAACTTTTACATTTTTTTCCTTTAAAATTTTTGATGAGATAAAATTGTAGAGTTCTCAGACCAATCTCTATTACTGTGATTGAGTTCGTTTTTCTGAAAATGCAAATGGTTGATAAATGTACATTGAATTCCAAAACTTTGTGTTAAGTATACAACACAGACCATTTTATCTAGGTTTCTAATTCTCCTTCGTTGCATTTTTTTTTATTGAGGTGTCCAGGGAAATTAATTTAAAGAGTTAAAATCCTTTATGCAAACATTATGGTGGATTGTTTAAAGAAGTGGCCTATGTATTTCTTACTAATCTTAAAGTCCTGAATCACACCTTTTTTTTTTATTATTTTTGTATTTTTGTATTTTAGAATTTAGAAGCAGGGAGGCAGTCAGACTCCCACATGTGCCTGACCAGGATCCACCCAGCATGTCCACCAGGGGGCAATGCTCTGCCCTTCTGTGGTGTTGCTCCGTTGCAGCCGGAGCCATTCTAGCACCTGAGGCAGAGACCATTGAGCCGTCCTCAGTGACTGGGCCAACTTTGCTTCAGTGGAGCCTTGGCTGCAGGAAGGGAGGAGAGAGATAGAGAGGAAGGAAAGGGGGAAGAGTAGAGAAGGAAATGGGTGCTTCTCCTATGTGCCCTGACTGGGAATTGAACCCCAGACTTTCACACGCCGGGCCAACACTCTACTGCTAAGCCAACCAGCCAGGGCACAACTTTAATTATTTTTAATAATGAGCCTGCTTTGTATTGCAGTGATTATTCAGAATGGTCCATTTAGAATTTAGAAGTTATTACTACCATTTTATTTCACAAATATTATACCATTAGAAAACTGGAAATAAACAAGTAGTATTTGAGTTAATATATAGTTTATCTGATCTTTATATGTAATGTAGTATGAGCAGGGGTCCCCAAACTTTTTACACAGGGACCCAGTTCACTGTCCCTCAGACCGTTGGAGGGCCACCACATACAGTACTCCATACACTGACCACCAATGAAAGAGGTGCTCCTTCCGGAAGTGCAGCGGGGGCGGGATAAATGGCCTCAGGTGGCCGCAGTTTGGCCCACAGGCCGTAGTTTGGGGACCTCTGAGTATGAGGAATCTATGATTATATTTTAGGTAAGGATTTTCCCATTTTGATAAATAGGATGTCAAATAAGAAATTATTAAGTAGTAACTAATGTTTATTGAAAATGCAATTTCAGAATCTGCTTTCTCATTAGCTTTGTGCTCTATCTTGATCAGGCCATCCAGCCTCAGCCTCAATTTTCTTTCTGTAAAATGGGTATAATAAACCCATTTCATAAAATTAGGATGAGGATCAAGTGAAATTGTATGTGAGCGTGCTTTTTAAACAGTACTGTGTTATGTAAGTGTAAAAACTAAACAGAATACATAAACTAAATCCATTTACTTTTGAAATGTTCTTTATAATTCCTCAAAAGGGTTACAGTGAATTGCTTCTCCTTTTTCCAAATTTTCTGTGGAGTCCTGGCTCATGTGTAAAGAAACTAGGACATTTATTTTTGGAAGGTGATATTGAAAAACCTTTTTGATCGGTTTTAGAATTATAAAAACTTTAAAGTTTTTCTCCTACCAAATGAGCATTATATTATATTTAAAATCTAAATTTTGTGCTTATACAGGAAGATATCAAGTCTCTTACTGCACATATAGTTGAAAACTTTTATAATGCACTTGAATCAATTGAATACGTTCAGACATTTAAAGGATTGAAGACAAAATATGAGCAAGAAAAGGACAGACAAAATCAGAAACTGAACAGGTATTGTTTAAGTATATTGCATATATAGCCTATAAATTTGTTTAATATAATTTATAGTTGAATCTTACCTATGAAATTTACCTAGGAGCTTTTTTTGCATCATTAGGACAGGATTATATGTAGGAGCCTGAATTTTTTATATAAATAATTACTCCATATTGTAACTCAAGATAAATATTTAGTTTATAAATATTACCCAGTTAAAATTACTTCAACTCCTCTTGGTTATAATTTTTCTCAAATTAAATTTTATCATGAATTCTAAATCTCTGCTCAATATTTATGGTATGTTTCTTACAGTGTACCATCTATATTGCGTAGTAACAGATTTCGCAGAGATGCAAAAGCCTTGGAAGAGGATGAAGAAATGTGGTTTAATGAAGATGAAGAAGAGGAAGGAAAAGCAGTTGTGACACCAGTGGAAAAACCTAAGCCAGAAGATGATTTTCCAGATAGTTATGAAAAATTTATGGAGACTAAAAAAGGTATTAAAATTTTGAACTTCTGAATATTGCATCCTCTTATAATTATTACAGAAATTACTCATTTGCTTGTAAAGGTCTGGTCATTATTTAGAAAGCATGAAATACGTAAATATTATGCTGAATTGTAATTTTTTAATTATGCACTTTTTCTAATTTGGAATTTTTTTCATGTTTAAAATGTTTTTCTTGAGCTTGCCATTTTATGGTAGTCTTTATTTGCTGTTTAGAAATTCCATTTTCCACTTATACTTGGCCTTCTGTGAAGTCTTGGCGTATTTCCCCAATAATAGACAACATACAGATCCACAGAAATTTTCAAAAACATGCTGCCCTTTTTATTTTTTTTAAATCCTTTTCTAGAGGTGACAGGGAGAGAAAGAGAGAGAGAGAGAGAAGTGAGAGAAGGGCAGGGGGAAGAGCAGGAAGCAGCAACTCCTATATGGCACCCTATGCTAGAATTCATAGCCTTGACCAGGCAAGCCTGCGTTTTCAAACCAATGACCTCAGCATTCCAGGTCGACACTTTATCCACTGTGCCACTACAGGTCAGGTAGCACTCTGCCTCTTACTGCTGAGGAAACAGCTCAGAGAAATAATTTTGCTCATTGATGTATTAAAACCATTATAAAAGTTTATTTTTGATTAATTTATTGGGGTGACATTGGTTAATAAAATTATATAGGTTTTAGGTGTATAATTTTATAATACATCATATGTATATTGTATTGTGTGTTTACCACCCCAAGTCAGTTCTCCTTCCATCACCATATATCACTCCTTTACCCTCTTCTACCTACCCCACCCAAAGTTTCATAAAGATACTACAATGTCAAGAGAAGTAAAATTTCCCATCTTTCCAAAGAACTAATCACTTTTAATTCTTTGGCCTGAGAAATTACCATTATCGGAGTACTATCCTCCATGGATCATCTAAATGTTTAATAAAAATTTATATCTTAAAAGATAAATGATTTTCTGGACTTAATATAGTTTGTGATTTTGAATCTGAGATTTTCTAAAGCTATTTCTTATTAGTATTTTCTTGAGCTATTATATTTTCCCTGAAACTGTTGTTCTCAGCCTCACTCATTCTCCATTCATTAATGCCATAAGTTAATTTTAGCCTACAGGAGCAAAGAGCCTATTAAAATGTCCCAAGGAATAGACACTTTTAGTAGCCAAATCATCTGCCTTTACTCATTACAGATACTGTGCTGACTGACTACTGTCAAAAGAGGCAGTGAGGCCAAACTTGAAGTACTATATCCAATTAAGAATCATATACAAAAAAAAATAATAATAGCAGCCATATGTTAAAAGATAGCAGAGGCCGTGGCCGGTTTTCTCAGTAGTAGAGCATCGGCCAGGCGTGTGGAAGTCTCGGGTTTGATTCCCAGCCAGGGCACACAGGAGAGGCACCCATCTGCTTCTCCACCCTTCCCCTTCTCCTTTCTCTCTATCTCTCTCTTCCCCTCCCGCAGCCAAGGCTCCACTGGAGTAAAGTTGACCTGTGCTCTGAGGATGGCTTCATGGCCTCTGCCTTAGGTGCTAGAATGGCTCCAGTTGAAATGGAGCAGCACCCAGATGGGCAGAGCATCACCCCCTGGTGGGCATGCCAGGTGGATCCTGGTCATGGGCATGCGGGAGTTTGTCTCTCTGAGTCCCCACTTCTTACTTCAGGAAAATAAAAAAAAAAAAGAGCAGACACCTAGCTTATAAAAGAAACCCACACGGGAACATGGAATATTCAGGAAATAAAAGATTGATAGACATGATCATGTCATTGTCTTTAGGCATTTGAAATACTAACTTGTGGGAGAGATTTTAGGGATTTACAAGAAGCATAGAAGTATAAAGTTAATGAATTGAAACTGCAGGGAGACAAAAAAAGATTTAAGCACCTAATGAGTACTTGGAAGTATCCTAGATAGAACAATGTAGAATTCTAGGATAGGGTGGCTGATTTGTTAAATGATTCTTTTTTTTTTTAATTTCTTTTTATTTTATTCATTTTAGAGAGGAGACAGAGAGAGAGAGAGAGAGAGAGAGAAAGGGGGGAGGAGCTGGTAGCATCAACTCCCATATGTGCCTTGACCAGACCAGTGCAGGGTTTTGAACTGGCAACCTCAGTGTTCCCAGGTCGATGTTTTATCCACTGCGCCACCACAGGTCAGGCTTATTAAATGATTCTTAAGGGCCTTTACTAATCCTGAGATTTATAAGATTCCAGCCAATAAAGACTAATCACTGCTCCTCTCCTCTTTTAGCTCTTATAAAGTAAAGACAGTGTTTTATAAGTTTTTTCTTTATTTTATTTTTATTTAGAAGTAAAATTGAATGGGGTGACATTGATAAGTAAAAGTACATAGGTTTTAGGTAAACATTTCTATAGCATAAGTTTTTTAATTATTGTTCTTTTCAGATGCTTTCACTAGCAATATTTACTGATAGAAGTTCAAAATTTTACTTTTGCTTTAGCAAAAGAAAGTGAAGACAAGGAAAACCTTCCCAAAAGGACATCTTCTGGTGGCTTCAAATTTACTTTCTCCCACTCTACTAGTGCTGCTAATGGAGCAAACAGTACAAACAGTAAATCTGTAGTGGCTCAGACACCACCAGCAAGTTCAAATGGATCCTCTTCCAAAACTACAAACTTAGCTACATCAGTAACAGCTTCGAAGGTATGTGAAACTGCTTTACACATAAATAAACTTTGCTTTTCTCCATCTGTAAAATTATTTTTTTTTACTGAAGAAAATTTGGATAATAAAAATAATTTCAAAGAAGAATAATATGGCACGTATCCTCAAAGAATATGACTGCTGACATTTGATTTTTCTTTAGGTATGTGGATTTTTATATCTAACATATATTGAGGTTTTTCTTGTAAAGTTTTGTATCTTTATATAAGAATTTAATTTTTAATTTATTGATTTTAGAGAGAGTGGAAGGGGGAGAGAGACAGAAACATTGATTTGTGTTCCACTTATTTATGCATTCATTGGTTAATTCTTGTATGTGCCCTGACTGGAGAACGAACCCACAACCTTGGCATATTGGGATGACGCTGTAACCAACTGAGCTAACCGGCTATTGTAAGATTTTTTAATGCTATTAAAACATTGTTGATGACTGCATAATTTCATTTTATTTAGCTGTTCAGTAATATATGTAAGAATCCTCTCTATTTATATTTGGGAGCATATAAGTTGATTCTGATATTGCACTGATATGACTACAAGTGTTTTTTATATTTTAAATTATTTTCTTGGATAAATGAGTAGAATGTTTTCATACAGTATCAAATTCTTCTCCAGAAAGTCTTTACTGATTTATGTTACCATAAGCATTGTATGAGTGTGCTTGGCTCACTGAAGCTTTGCCGGTGTTAATACCCTTTTTAACCTTTGCCAGTCAGGTAGGAGAGCATATATGTCTTATTCCCAATTACATGTCCTTTGTTAGTAATTAGCCTAAATGTTAGCCTTTTGAATTTGCTTTTCTGTAACTGATCTGTTCATAGTCTTGCCTTTTAAAAATTGGCTTACGTTTTCTTGATATGAATGAATATTAGAGGACATTAGCCTTTTTGTCATTAGCATAGCATATGTATTTCCCATTGGTTACTTTTTTTATAAACAAGTTTAAATTTTATATAGGCCCTGACTGGTTGGCTCAGTGGTAGAACATCAGCCCAGTGTATGGATGTCCCAGATTTGATCACCAGTCAGGATACATAGGAGAAGCAACCATCTGCTTCTCCACCCCTCCCCTTTTCTCTTTCTCACTCTCTTTCTCTTTCTTTCTCTCTCTCTCTCTCTCTCTCCACTCCTCTCCCCCTCGTGCAGCCATGGCTCAATTAGTTTGAGCTCACTGGCTCCGGGCGCTGAGGGTGGCTGCTTGGAGCCTCAGCCTCAGGTGCTAAAAATAAAAATACCTTGATTGTGAACATGGCCCCAGATGGGCAGAGCTTTTGCCCCAGATGGAGTTTGCCAGGTAGATCCTGGTTGGGGTGCATGCGGAAGTCTGTCTCTCAATCTCCCCTCCTCTCACTAAAAAAAATATATATATATGAAACTTTCATTTACATTTTTATTATATGTAACCATGCTTTTTCCCAAACTAGAGTAGCTTAAAATAAAAGGGCCATAGTAGAAGACCTAACTGAAGTTATACTTCTCTGGTTTTGGACATAAAATACAGTCTCAGTTTATTGTTTTATAGAACTATAGAATCCTTATTCAGTATTAGAGTGAGGTATGTTCTTGATGGAATTCACAGAAGTAGCATTTTCAATGGGATTCTACTGCTTTTAAAACACATTTTATGCTTTTTTTAATAGAAATTTTAAAATTAATTTTCACATTTTGATAGGACAATTTAGTGTAATATTGTGGCACTATATTAAGAGTATTTGCTGTGGAGTTGTATTGTTTGGGTTCAAATCTTGGCTCTGTCTGTTTGACCTAAAATAAGTTATTTAATCTCTCTTGGCCTTAGTTCTTTTTCATTGTAAACAGGGATAAAATAACATCTACTTTATAGGCTTGTTGTGAAGATCAGATTATATAATAAATGTAAAGAGCTTAAAATATTATTTGGTACCGCTCCAGTATATATTAGGCAGTTTAAAAAAATCAAAGTAATATAAGCAATTAAATTTCAAAAGTCAAATAGTATTGAAAGTACTGAAAAAAATCAGTCTCCTTTTCTTCTTCACATAGATAGCTTTGAACTCTCCTAGCTGTATCTAAATTCTTGTAGTAGATGAGAATGTAGCACACATAAACACTCCTTGCCACATCCTCACACTGTTACTCCCTGTATCACAGTTTTGGTTAAAACATTACTTAATAATTTTATAGCTATAATGACAATATAAATATTCTTCTTTTTAAGTGAGAGGAGGGGTGATAAACAGACTCCCACATGCACCCTGACTAGTACCTACCTGGCAACTCCCATCTTTGGCGGATGCTCAAATCAACAGAGCTATCCTCAGAGCCTGGGGCCAATGCTTGAACCATTCGAGCCACTGGCTTCAAGAAGAGAAAAGAGGGGGAAGGGGGAGGGAGAGGGGAAAAGCAGCAGATGGTCACTTCTTATATGTGCCCTGACCAGGGATTGAACCCAATACATCCACACGCCAGGCCACCAGGCCAACACTCGATCCACTGAGCTACCGGCCACGGCCTATAAATATTCTTTATTCATGACTTTTTCCTGCTCTTTTTTTCTATACTGTTTTTCTTCTCTACAATAAGTAATTGCCACTGGTTTTTCATTTGTTGCTTTAGTTACATGCCTCACTTATTTTTACAGTAACTGTCCAGTTAATTTCCAGTCTCCCCCATGGAGACATCTCTCTTGAGGTCTTCCATCCTTTCACAACCTAGGTTGGTTGCTCCCTGGACTTGCTACACAACTGTTGTTTTAAGGCTGCCTGTGCCATCATCTTTTTTTTTATTTTCCCCCCCACAGGGACAGAGAGAGAGTCAGACAGAGGGATAGATAGGGACAGACAGACAGGAACGGAGAGCGGTGAGAAGCATCAATCATTAGTTTTTCGTTGCCGTTACAACACCATAGTTGTTCATTGATTGCTTTCTCACATGTGCCTTGACCGCGGGCCTTCAGCAGACCGAGCAACCCCTTGCTGGAGCCAGCGACCTTGGGTCCAAGCTGGCGAGCTTTTGCTCAAGCCAGATGGGCCCGCGCTCAAGCTGGTGAGCTCAGGGTCTCAAACCTGGGTCCTCTGCATCCCAGTCCGACACTCTATCCACTGCACCACCACCTGGTCAAGTGCCATCATCTTAATACATCTTTTTCCCTCTCTCCTTTTCTTGTATTGATCATTTCTAGATCTCATTTCTCTGTTTTCCTTCTTGAATTTCCCTCTCATTTTGGTGGAGCATATCCTTTAATAGTTTCCTGAATAAAGAATCCCACAAGAGGTAAAAGTTGAGACCTTACCTGTATAAAGATGTCTTTATTCTACTCTCGTACTTGATTGACAATTTAACTGAATGTAGAACCATATTGTAAGTAATTTTCTTTCAAAAATTTGAAGTTATTGCTGCCAAGAAATACAAAGATATTCTTAATTTTGATCACTTGTGTGATTTTATTTTCTTGGAAGCATTCAAGGTTTTATCCCTGCACTCTGAAATTTTATGATGATCTACTTTGAGCATTCTCAGCTGAACAGTGCTATCCTTCAGTTTGGGGACATTTTATGCTCTTAACCTACTATTTTATGTTCTTTCTTAACCTACTATTTGGATGTTGGGTCTTCTGTGGATTAATCTTATAATTTTCATAATTTGTCTCTCCTAGTACTCATTTCATTATCTATTTTCTGGGTTATTTCCTTGAGTTTTTTTTTTTTTTTTTTTAGCTTTTTTTTTTTTATTTATTCATTTTAGACAGGAGACACAGAGTGAGAGAGAGAGAGAGAAAGTGGGGAGGAGCTGGAAGCATCAACTCCCATATGTGCCTTGACCAGACCAGTGCAGGGTTTTGAACTGGCAACCTCAGTGTTCCCAGGTCGACGCTTTATCCACTGCGCCACCACAGGTCAGGCCTCCTTGAGTTTTTAATTTATTCTTGCAGATAATTTTTTACTTATGAATGAGCAAAATCAAGTGCAAATACAAACTCATTTTTCACCTTTTTTAAAAATTTTTTTATTTTATTTTATTCATTTTAGAGAGAAGACACAGAGTGAGAGAGAGAGAGAGAGAGAAAGGGGGGAGGAGCTGGAAGCATCAACTCCCATATGTGCCTTGACCAGACCAGTGCAGGGTTTTGAACTGGCGACCTCAATGTTCCCAGGTCGACGCTTTATCCACTGTGCTACCACAGGCCAGGCATTTTTCACCTTTTTTGACACTAAATAACAGCAGATTGCTGAATATATTTGTTCAACATCTTTTGGTGGACGGAAAATAACTTTTTGGAAAACAAATTGAATGTTTAGTCACTCTAGACAGTCACAGAAATTTGTAATTAAACAAGATATGAGTTCACAGAAGTAAAGCACTGTATTGGCTCACAACCTTCTCCAACAGACTGACCACATTTCAAAGTGGTGACATGTTCTTTATCACCAGTGGTCTCTTAGCCATTTTCACCATCAGTTTTGATTGCTGCAGTAGACTTGATTGGTTCTTAACATTAAATAAATCAGGTGTGAACTATTTTCTTATCTATCTTCCTTTGCAAGGCATGCTAAAACTCTAATATACTTCTAAAAATCACTTTTGCTGATGATTTTTTTAAAATTTAAGGAAGACTATCCTTTATTTCAGAAAGATCTTTCTATTTTATTGAGTAGAAGATAATTCTTGAATTCTTTCTCCTTAGATTTTACTATGATGAATTACATTAATAATTCCTTAACATACAATTTTATAGATTTTCTTGGGTCAGAAAACAAGTCGTTGTTTCTTCATAGGTCTTTACTGTTACCATTTGTTTTGATTCCCTCTTTCATATTGGAAACTTTCCTCAAGTGTTCAATGGTGCTTAGATTTTTTTTCATATTAAGAAGTAAGGCAGGCCAGCCGAGGCAGTGATGCAGTGGCTAGAGCATAGACCTGGGATGCTGAGGACCCAGGTTCAAAAGCCCAAGGTCACTAGCTTGAGCCCAAAGGTTGCTGGCTTGAGCAAGGGTTCACTGGCTCAGCTGAACCCCTGCCCCCAGTCAAGGCACATATGAGAAAGCAATCAGTGAACAACGAAAGTGCTGCAACAAGTTGATGCTTCTCATATCTCTCCCTTTCTGACTGTCCCTGCCTGCCTGCCAGTTTGTCTCCATCGCACTCACTTTCTCTCTCTCTCTCTCTCTCTCTCTCTCTCTCTCTCGCTCACTAAAAGAAAAAAGGTAAGGCAGAATTTTGACTAGAGTGCCAAGATAATTTTTTTGTGTCTGTGACAGATAGAGACAGAGAGAGGGACAGACAGGAAGGGAGAGAGATGAGACGCATCAATTCTTCATTGTGGCTCCTTAGTCTCCTTAGTTGTTCATTGATTGCTTTCTCATATGTGCCTTGACCATAGGGCTCCAGCCGAGCCAATGACCCCTTGCTCAAGCCAGTGACCTTGGTCTCAAGCCAGCGACCATAAGACAATTTAATGAAGGAAAGAATAGTCTTTTCAACATATGCTGTTATGACAACTGGATATTCACTTGCAAAAGAATGAAGTTGCACCCTGATTCACACCATGTTAAAGAACTTAACTCACAGTAGATAAAAGACTTAAAGTAAGATTTAAAAATGTAAAAGTCTTGGAAAAAATATAGGCATAAATATTCATGGCCTTGAATTAGGCAATAATTTCTGAGATATAACACCAAAAGCACAAATGGTACAAAAGAAAATATAGTTAAATTAAACTTCATCAAAATTAAAAACTTCTGTGCTTCAAAGTATACTACCATAAAGTGAAAAGGCAACTCACAGAATGGGAGAAAATATTTGCAAATCATATATCTCATAAGGGACTGGTATCCAGAATATATAAAGAACTCTTAAACCTCAATATGACAACCAGTTTTTAAAACAGTTATTTGAATACATATTTCTCCAAAAAAAGATACACAGATGGACCATACAAACACATGAACTGATGGTCAGTATCATTAGTTATTAGGAAAATGCAAATCAAAACCACAATGAGATTCTACTTCACACCTACTAGAATAGCTAAAATAAAGAGGATGGACATAAACAAGTGTTGGTGAGAATGGAGAAATTGCAACCGTCATACATTGTTGGTGATGAAGTAAAAGGTGCAGCAGCTTTGGAATATAGTCTGACAGTTCCCAAAAAAGTTAAATTCCGCCCCCTCCCCCCAGTATATACCTAAGAGAACAAAAATATATGTCCACACTAAAACTCACACATAAATATTAATAGCATTATTCATTCATGATAGCCAAAGAATAAAATAACCCAAATATGTTCAACTGATAAATGAATAAACAAAATGTGATAAATGAAAAACAATGGATATATTTGGCCATAAAGAAGGGTGAAGTACTGATACATGCTACATAGATGAACCTAAAAACATTCAAGGTGAAATAAGCCAAACACAAAAGGCACATACTGTATTCCATTATACTAACTATCCAGAAAAAACAAATCCATAGAAACAGATTAGTGGTTGCCAGAAGCTGGGAGGAGGGAGGAATGGGGGGTGACTGTTAATGGACGGATGGGTATGGTTTTTTGGGAGTGTGGGTTGGAAGAGATGGATGTTGATGAAAGTGTTCTGGAATTAGTGTTGATGGTTGCACAACTTTGTGAATATACTAAAACCACTGAATTGTATGTGAATCGTCTCAAGTTTTTAAATGAAGCACTTTGAAAAACAATGAGAAGAGCCTATTGATACAGATTCCATATAAAGAACTATAGCAGGTGTCATGCTTTTTTCACGAAGTGTTATGTGTAGTTTTGGTTTGTATTTTTTTCCCTGTGGAGCCACCTAGTTTTTAATATATTTTTTTTAACTTTTTTTATTTTATTTTATTCATTTTAGAGAGGAGACACAGAGAGAGAGAGAGAGAAAGGGGGGAGGAGCTGGAAGCATCAACTCCCATATGTGCCTTGACCAGACCAGTGTAGGGTTTTGAACTGGCGACCTCAGTGTTCCCAGGTGGATGCTTTATCCATTGCGCCACCACAGGTCAGGTGCCACCTAGTTTTTACAGGTTTAACTAATCTACTACATCTGGCAAGTATAAATTTACCTATTGGTGTTCTGTGAGCCTACATAGGAAAGAGAGCTTAGAGTGGGATAATGTTGTCTATGCTCCTATACAAAATTTAAATTTATTCTTCCATTTCCAGTCCGGACTTTCACCTTGCCCTTTACTGTGCCTGAAGTGTAGAGCCTCTCTGACTCCTTTTCTTTGTAGTTGGTCGTAGTGGAAAAGCAGGAATATCCTGGCAGAGGTGGAAATACAAGTTGGGGAGTGGATTGTAGAATTGAGGACTCGGTTGTCTGTTTACTGACATGATTTAACTTTCTCCCTGCTTTCCCCAGTATTTTGGTGCCTTTACTTCCTACTTTTTTCTTCGGTTAAGTAAATCAGCTCTTGACATTCTCCTCTGTTTAAAATGAGTTACTAACTCTTGCCTCTTATTTCTCTTTTCCAAAAATGCCTTGACAGCTTTCATCTGCTATTTTCTCCCTTTCTGATTCGTCTTTATTAAAACACACTTTTAAAAATTTTGGGTGCATGTGAAGTGATATTTAATTGTTCTTTTTTCCTTTAATTTCTTTACTTTGATTTTAGTGAGGTTCCAGAAAAATGGAAGGAAATGCATATATCAGTCTTTCAGCATTAGTCTGCTTGACTTCCCCTCTAATTATACAAAGGTAATGCTTTTTAAAAGTTAGCACTAAGAGGCCCTGGCCAGTTGGCTCAGCAGTAGGTACAGCATTGGCCCGGCATGTGGAAGTCCCGGATTCGATTCCCAGCCAGGGCACACAGGAGAAGCGCCCACCTTTCCCCCTCTCCTTTCTCTCTTATCTCTCCCTTCCCTTCCAGCAGCCAAGGCTCCATGGGAGCAAAGTTGGTCTGGGCGCTGAGGATGGTTCCATGGCCTCTGCCTCAGGCACTAGAATGGCTGAGCATTACCCGCCGGTGGGCATGCTGGGTGGATCCCTGTCGGGTGCGAGGAGAAGTCTTGTCTGTGTACTGCCGCCTGCCCCCCCCCTTCTCACTTTGGAAAAATACAAAAAGAAAAACTAAGAAAAAGAAAACACAGATGGGTTTTTTACTTATGAGTAGAGGCACAAAAATCCTTAACAATTTAATTTAACATATCCATATGATATTCCATATACAAAGATGATTCTGAATCAGTTTCATTAATAGATGAGAAAAGCTATTATCAGAAACACAGTTTTTTAAAGAGAATATAATACCCTAGGAAAATAATCTAAATGTCCAACAAGGAATTTAACTATATGATGGTATGAGTACCATGGAATGCTAGGGTTAAAGAATAAAAATAAAACTTGTCTAAGAGCCTCAAAAGCTTTCTATAGTGTATTTTTAAGTTAACATAATTGTACAAGGGTAGGCATAATTGCAATCTGATATTTGTTTAACAACAGTATATTTATAGTTGTAGATTAAAAACCTGGAATCATATTCTTCACAGGGTGCATCTGTGTACTACATACTTTTTACTTCTAATATTTCACATTTTATATTTTTATTTTACGGTAAATTAGATTTTTTTTAATGTATGAGTATATGGTGTGTGTATATGTATACATATATGTAGATAAGAGATATGATTGAAAATTAAATTTTGTAGCTGAATATTTTAGATAGAATATTAATCTTTTTTGTGTGTGTGTGGCAGAGACAGAGAGTCAGAGAGAGGGACAGATAAGACCAGACAGACAGGAAGGGAGAGAGATGAGAAACATTAATTCTTCTTCATTACAGTTCCTTAGTTGTTCATTGATTGATTTCTTATATGTGCCTTGACCGGGGGGCTACAGCAGACCGAGTAACCCCTTGCTCGAGCCAGCGATCTTGGGCTCAAGCTGGTGAGCCTTGCTCAAACCCGATGAGCCCACGCTCAAGCTGGTGACCTCGCAGTCTCGAACCTGGGTCCTCTGTGTCCCAGTCCGATGCTCTATCCACTGCGCCACTGCCTGGTCAGGCTCAGGATATTAATCTTAAGCAAAAAAGAAAAAACATTAAAAATGTTAACTATTTGAAACTGAAAAGTTTGTATATTATGATATATAATCCTAACCATAATTAAATCTTTCCTTGATAACTTGCTGTCATTTCTGTGAATATCAGACTTTTTTATAATTATCTTCTACCTCCTCTTCTCTGAGTTGTTTGATTTAGAAACCAAATAAATAATAACGATATTGGTAATAGCAGCTAGTAGCAATTATTGAACACTAACTACATACCAAGCACTGTGCCAAGGGCTTTACATGTTTTTTTTTTCAAAATAGTTCAGTGAGGTCATACTACTGTTATAATTTTTTTAAAGATAAGGAAACTGAGGTATAGAAAGATTAAATTACTTGCTCAAGGTCACACACCTAAAAAGTTGGTGGCATTGGAATTTGTAGTCAGGCAGTCAGGCTACAATCAATATATTCTTAACAATTTAGCAATACTATGCCTTGCCTTTCAAACTTAAGACGAGTGTTAAGCTGAAAATGAAGCAGAAGGCTTATAACAAGTATGTTTTTTTTTAGTTTACAGACTTTTTTTTTTTACAGGGACAAAGAGAGAGTCAGAGAGAGGGATAGATAGGGACAGACAGACAGGAACGGAGAGAGATGAGAAGCATCAATCATTAGTTTTTCGTTGCAACACCTTAATTGTTCATTGATTACCTTCTCGTATGTGCCTTGACCGCAGGCCTTCAGCAGACCAAGTAACACCTTGCTCAAGCCAGCGACCTTGGGTCCAAGCTGGTGAGCTTTTTGCTCAAGCCAGATGAGCCCACACTCAAGCTGGTGACCTCGGGGTCTCGAACCTGGGTCCTCTACATCCCAGTCAGATGCTCTATCCACTGCGCCACCGCCTGGTCAGGCTAGTTTACAGACTTGCAGATAACTGTTCCTAACTGCTCCAAGACCTTTGTTGATTAATATTACAGTGTTTCAGTTACATTCTGATAAAGTTTTTAATCCAGATACCTAGACCCTTCAGGGATAAGGTTACTTAGGTTTGAAATGTAAGTTCTTTCAATTGTATTTGTTTAACCTATTTATGTCGGAGGTTGAGATTTTTGAAATTCAGTTCTTCAAAAATTTCACATCACTGTTTGAAAAGCTCCCAGCACACCAGTCTCTGCAGCAGTGACCAGCTCTGTGCACCACTTGATAACATGGACTTCAGGAGGCAGACGTGTGAAAAATCAGACTTCAGCGATGACTATGAGCAGTAAGATACAAATAACTCCCATGTCACTACTACTCCACTAATGGAACATGAGGCATAAATGGGTTACCTCTAGAGGTCAGAAGGCTTTGAAATACAATGTTTACAGTAGCCTCCTAAACCTGCAGGTATATGTATAAGTTTCATGGGACTAGTTCAAAATGAATGCAAACCTAAGAACATGTAATTTTCTTAGTGTCCAGAACATTAATAGGATTTTCAAAGGGGTTTATTACTGATAGAAAACCAAACACCTGAATTACCTCATTCTTACTTTTCTTTTGGATAGAAAGAGGTAGCCCTAAAATTTTTTCATTACTTTTTTAGGAACCATTTCATTTCATGTGTTTATTGTCAGCCATTTGAAGACAGTGATGTTTACTTAGTGATGAAATATATGCATGAGGAACAGAGACAAAGAGACTTCTTGTCACTGACTGTCTGTTCTCTCTGGTTTAAAATTAGAGAAATGAACTAGTTCATTTCAAAGGTTCTTCCAGCTCCAAATATCGATATTCTTTGTCAGCCAAGTTGTTTGGAAATATAGTGATGGCGCAGTGGATAGACTCAGGTTCTAAATGAGGTCGCCACCTTGAGCACTTGCCCACCTGCTTGAGTGTGGGGTTGCTGGCTTAAGCCCCAAGGTCGCTGACTTGAAGCCCAAGGTCATTGGCTTGAGCAAGGAGTCACTGGCTCGGCTGAAGCCCCATGGTCAAGGCACATCTAAGAAGCAATCAATGAACTTAAGTGCCGCAAATACAAACTGATGCTTCTCATCTCTCCCCCTTCCTGTCTGTCTCTGCTTCTGTCTCTGCCTGTCTTTTTCTCACTAAAACAAAGAAAAATCCAAAAAAAAAAATAGAGAAGGTGAGGGTAACTTAAGAGTGCCACCAGTTATACTTACTAAGTGTTCATAATTTCAGGCAGTTCCTTTCTCAGATTCAGATATATCTCTTTTAGGTTACCTATGTTTAAATTTTTTTTCTTATTCTTCAATAGGGAAGTTTGGTTGGTTTAGTGGATTATCCTGATGATGAAGAGGAAGATGAAGAAGAAGAAACATCACCCAGGAAAAGACCTCGCCTTGGCTCATAAAATATTTACTGGGGACCCTCAACATGTGGTCTTAATGAAATGCTGCAACTGTTCAGTGAGCTGAAAATCGGAATCAGAAAGCTGTCTCACTTGAACTTACAAATATACAAGGAGTAGCAAAAGACACTTGATTTACCAGCTAGGAGAGTTTACTTCTGTAAAAAAACAAAACAAAAAAAAACAGGCTTCCCAAGAACTTGATCACGTGCTAGTAACTAAGGGGTTTGCCTTATAGGCCGTCAAAAAAAAAAAATGGTTAGTAACAGAACCTGGGAGATAGCTTCTCAGCAGGGAAACTCTCAGGTTTGGGGACGGTTTTAGGGGAGGGACATGGTTGATAAAAAAATATTAATTCAGGGTTGCTCCAGGAGGGTATCAATCTAGAAACAATTTTAAAACTTCAGTTGAAAACCCAATAACATTACTTGTACAATGGTGCTGGCCATGTTCTTTTAATCAGTTGCCTCTTTTTAAAAGAAATTTTTATGGAACACAAATTTAACTATCATTTAAAAAATGGAGTTAAGCCGTTGAGACCATTTCTTTGAAGATTTAATAGAAATTCAGCCTTTCTATGTAGTTGGAGGGAAGGATATTACAGCACACATTGAGCTTCCACACCCAGAATTTCCACATGTATTTTGATGAAAACAAACAAGCTGGATTCAAAATGGACAGTTTTGTTAATAAAACTTTACATCAGCACTTTTAGAGATAACAGATGCCAAGAATTAGTACAGTAATGTTCCAAAATGTTTTCTTCTAGAAACGGAAATAGACTGAACAGAATGTTTTCAACCACCTACCAGTACAATCTTTTGTGGAAGATACTTTGAAGTTACTTTCTGCTTTGTGAGTAAATTGTCTCTCCAGAGCTGCAGGCAATTTTTAAAGTGTAATTTCGAAAGACTAACATACAAAGAATAGTGCTGAATTCAGTGGAATTTAATATCTAGAGGCCATTTTGATACAAGAAGTTACTTAACTGTCAAAGCCAGTAAGCAGCACTTGAATCTTCTCCATAAACAAACAAGGGTATAATATGAAAGCTGCTTTTTTTAAAGAGTAAAAGCACATTCCATGTACGTAAATGAATTTTAAATAAGTTGAGGCAAACAGTTACGAGGTTTTATTTTTAGAACAAGCAAGTTAACTGTAAATATTTTAATGTTAGTTTGCTCATCTATGATCTGAGATAATGCTGAGAAAAATATCCCCTAAACTACAATTTAATGCATTGGGAAAAAAAGCTAAAAGTAGTAATTCCAGCTACAGTCTTCAGATCACCCTTGTAATGTGTTATGGGTCCGTTTTTCTTGGAATAGCTTTAACTGAAGCAGTTTTCCCTGTTTTGGAGATTTTGTAGTTAATTTTAATTTTGGCTATTGTTTAGAAAAGATGGGCTGTCTGTGTAGATATGAAGTATAGTTTTTCCATAAGACAGATGTTTATTTTGTATTAAAAATACCACTGTACTTGTTTTACACCATTTGTATACATGTGGTGATATTAATGCTGAACTGTAAAATTCAGGAATTAAAATGTGATCCTGTAATTCTGATTGTTGCTTTTGTTTGTTTTGTTGTAAATATAAGTTAACTCCATTTGAGATATGTCCATTTTATAATTATCTTCTAAAAGCCAATAAATTATCCATATTTATTATAAACTACTAGGTCATCATACACCAATCTGAATGAAAGAATTTAAAGAAGCAAAGGTTAACTACACTTTAAAGATCAAGGACTCTTCTTACAGAAGGTGTGCCTAGGGCAAATAAAGTCCCAGCACCAAAGCCTCGCAACATGGGCTGTTACCACTTCTTTGATTATAGGTACATATAAGGAAAAAGACCTTCCACCTCATAAGATGGAGTGACTTAAGGTAATTTGAACCAAGATCAGGAACATTGTCACATGAATATATTTTCTGTCAAGCAAGTTTTATCATGCCCCTTCACTCTTAGCTTTTACTGAATTTCTTCTTGTAAGCTAAGAAGCCCAGGCCCAAAGCATTTCCCTGTTAACTCTTGACTCTTTCTGATTAAGTAATTTTAAGTTCCAGTAGGAAATATTACCTTTACATCTTATGAAGAGTTTAAGTTTGCTTTCTGAAGAACTGCCATAAATCTTAAACATTTAAGTCATCATTGTCATAAGAACCTTTTCTTAGAGCACAAATGTGATTTTTTTTTTTTAATTACAGGGTAACACTTTTCTTGGTACATATGCTCATCCACAATGATAGGAGAACAGGACTTAAAATAGCCCTTAGATTAGTAACTTAAGATTCCATATGTTAGCTGCTCTTAAATGACTACCCTCTGGCAGATCAAGATTTCCCCCCCCCCCATAGGTACAGAAAGAGGGGGGGGGATAGATAGGGACAGACAGACAGGAAGGGAGAGAGGTGAGAAGCATCAATCACTAGTTTTTTGTTGTCGTCGCAACACCTTAGTTGTTCATTGATTGCTTTCTCACATGTGCCTTGACCGCGGGCCTTCAGCAGCCCGAGCAACCCCTTGCTGGAGCCAGCGACCCTGGGTCCAAGCTGACGAGCTTTTGCTTAAGCCAGATGGCCCCGCGCTTTAGCTGGCGATCTTGGGGTCTCGAACCTGGGTCTTCCGCATCCCAGTCTGATGCTCTATCCACTGCACCACCGCCTGGTCAGGCAGATCAGGATTTTTATATCTTTAACTTCACTCAGTGAGGCAAGCCAGAGGCCACATTTGTATGCCTGAGGTTCTCTTAAAATTTTATCTGTAAACATATATCTAATATAAAAACTATTTTTTAATAAAAAGTTACATGAAACAGATTTCTGTGTTTTAATTGGTAGTTTTTCCTCTTGTCCACTAAGATAAAAATTAACAAATGTAATACTGGTTTTTCACCACAGGTTGAAGTTTAGGAACAAATAATTTTGGTATTTTTAAAAAAACTTTAACTGTAGATTTAAAGAAATAAAATGGAATTATAAGTTAAACTTCAGGAGTGGCCCATAACTAGAAAAAGGGGTTGCTTGTGGGATGACACAACACAGGAAGTTTCTGAAAGAAAAGTCTATGGACAGTCTTTGACTTAGCAATTTTTTGACTTTATAATGATGCAGAAGTGATACACATTCAGCACAAACCATACTTCAAAATTTTGAATTTTGATATTTTCCCGCGCTAGGGATAAGCAGTACAATACTCCTATGATGCTGCACAGCAAGCCACAGCTCCCAGTCAACCATGAGATCACAAGGATAAACAACCAATTCTGTAAAATACACTGTTGCCAGTGTTTTCTTGAATATTGTGTTTCGCACTGGCCAATTGGCTCAGCAGTAGAGCAGCCTGGAGTGTGGATGTCCTGGGTTTGATTCCCAGTCAGGGCACACAGAAGTGCCCATCCACTTCTCCACCCTTCCCCCTCACTTTTTTCTCTCTTCTACCCTCCTGCAGCCATGGCTGGATTGGAGCGAGTTGGCCTAGGGCACTGAGGATGGTTCTGTGGCTTCTGCCTCAGGCACTAAAATAGGGCTTTGGTTACAACGGAGCAAGGTCCCCAGGTGGGCAGAGCATTGCCCCCTAGTGGGCTTGCCAGGTGGATCCCAGTTGGCGTGCATGTGTAAGTCTTGTCTCTGCTTCCCCTATCTTCACTTAAAAAAAGATTATTGTTTCATGTTTTAAAATCCCATAATGTTTACAAAACAACCATCTGTGTTTCCTTCTTTTGGTGAGAAGCAGAGGAAGGCAATTTCTCTTAAGATGAAACTTAAGATAATTGCTTAACTATAAGCTAGTCTAAGTTCTGAGCACATGTAAGATAGGCAGGGCTAAGCTATGACGTTCAGTTGGTTAGGTACATTACATTTTCAACTTAACCATATTTTCAACCTGGGTTAATCGGGACATAATCCCATCATAAGTAAAGGGAAATCTGTATACTAGTTATCATTAAGCAAACAGACTACAGAAAACCACCCAGGATCTCTTCACATACAAAAGACTTAAACTTATGGCAGCATTCCCCTCAACAGGCTCAGTTGATTGTTCCTGTTACCTGTTTTAATACTTCCTTTTCTAAACAGAGTAATTGTGTTTAACACACACCTCCATCTATTTTCCAAGTCCTATTTGCTCCTGCCTCAAATGCAAGATGTTAAAATCTATCTTACCACTGCCCAAGATAACTACTCTTATCATACCTTATACCTGTATACCCACAACTACTGTAACACCCAACTCACCCAACAGCCTCCATAACAGCAGCCACACATCTTTTTTAAAAATGAACATTATGATCATGTAACTTACCTGCTTTAAAACTTTTCAATGACTGGTCAGTGCCATAAAATTTAAAATCCTCACCTGACCAGGCAGTGACACAGTGGACAGAGCATCAACCTGCAACACAGAGGACCCAGATTCGAAACCCTAATGTTGCCAGCTTCAATACAGGCTCATCAGCTTGAGCATGGGGTCATTGGTTTGAGCATGGGATCATGGACATAACCTCATGGCCGCTGGCTTGAAGCCCAAAGTTGCTGGCTTAAGCAAGGGATCACTGGCTCTGCTGGAACCCCCACCCCCACCCCCCAGTCAAGGCACATATGAGAAAGCAATCAATGAACAACTAAGGAGTCACAACCAAGAATTGATGCTTCTCATCTCTGTCCCTTCCTGCCTGTCTGTCCCTTTTTCTGTCTCTCTCACTAAAAATAAATAAATAAATAAATTTAAATTCTCACAGGCCTTACAAGGGCTTGCAAATCAGTACCCCCACCTATCTCTAATTAATTCCCTGTCTTAACCCTCTGCCCTCATCCTATTTATACCCTGGCCCTATGGACAGCTCAGAATGCAATTTCTTATTTCCTACTGCAGGACCACCTACCTGAGTGGGTTTCTTACCTTTCTTCCTGCAATTAGCCTTCCAATCAGATTAAACAATGCTTTCTTAAAGAGGCCTGGCCAGCTCTGTTTATAATACTGTACTTTTTCCTTCTAACACTGCTCTTTGGGCCTTCTTCACTAGCTCCCTGAAGGCAGGGACCCTGCAGATCTAGCTGACTCCTGTATCCTTAGTATTAGCACAATGTTTAGTAGAAACAATAGGTAACCACGTTTGAACGAATAAATGCACTATCAATTCGTTTTCTGTATCTTCCCCAAGAAACGTTCAGAAAGTGATATTAAACTGGTTAGCAAAAGTAGCTGCCTTCCCCAACCATCCTTTACCTTAAATGTTTAATAAAACAGTAATAATGAGCCTATATCTGCATTTATAAGCACAAGTATAGTATTTGAAACTAACAGGTTCCGTGTAAGGATTAAATATTTTATTTTTAGAAAACTTCATTTCCTGTTTTGTTAAATTGGTCTTAAATTTACTTATTAATAACTTCTTCTTTAAGTTTCTCTGCAAGCAATCTCCTCTTTAGTAATGTTTGCTTCTCCTCTGCTGTCATTTCTGGTTTCTCTGTCATTTCCTTAAAAAAAAAAAAAAAAAAAAAAAATTTTGGCTACAGTATAAGATGGGGTCATTTGTCTAAAATTCCCAACACACTGCCTTGAACAAAGATTAGAGCATTTTAGTAAATAATTTTTTTAAAAAAATCACACATGGACAAAGATCACTAAATCTCTTTTTTGTGAAAATCTCTTCTTGGGGGAGTCTTGGCAGGGGTGGCTAGGATACTGATGCTGTTCTTTGATACAATATTTCAAAAGGCTCAGGTAAAACAGACTGTTGACCTGTAAGCACTCTGAATGGGGCAATTAAAGAAACTGCTATCATTTCAACTGCACAAAATCCTCATTACTGCCTGACCTGTGGTGGCGCAGTGGATAAAGCGTCGACCTGGGAACACTGAAGTCGCCAGTTCAAAACCCTGCACTGGTCTGGTCAAGGCACATATGGGAGTTGATGCTTCCAGCTCCTCCCCCCTTTCTCTCTTTCTCTCTCTCTCTCTCTCACTCTGTGTCTCCTCTCTAAAATGAATAAATAAATAAATTAAAAAAAAAAATCCTCATTACAAACCCTCTCACTTCCTAGAAAAGAATTAGTGGGTCCTACGCTAGCCGGAAGGTTAACGTGAATGGATCTACGAGCAACCTTCATTATTAAGGCTCTCTTCCACATATCCTGATTTGAGAATTACACCTCTAGATTTACAGATGTTGACACACTAAGATTAGCCATACCTCTGCCTCCCCAGCACGTTTTCCCTTCTGTTCTGAATTTGGCATCTGCTTAGTCCCTATATCCTTTCTCATGGACATCAACTTATCCCTCTTCTGCTTGAGATACTGTTCTCGTTGGCGGAGCTCTTCTGTTCCAAGTGTTGATAAGTTCTGGGTCAAAAACAAAAGGAACTATTTTAAATTCAAGTCCATATAATAATTGACACAGATACCTACTGACTGATTCAATTAGAAGATTGAGTCCTCGATCCCAAGTCAGGGCACATACAAGAATCAACCAATGACAGCATGAATAAATGCAACAAATCAATGCCTCCCCCACTCCAGCCGAAAGCACAGAGGCTGCCAGTCAGGGTACATATAGGAACAGTTAAATAAATAAAAATTTTAAAAATCAACTAATGAAAACTAAGAAATAAGTAAAGATCATATGACTATTTACATTGCTTATTCCTAGTACTTTGTCATTCTGGTCATATTCCTAAAAAGTAATGTTTCTTTACTTACTGCTATTGGTCCTTCAGTGTTTGCATGTTCAAAGCCAGGAATCTTCAGGCCTTTTTGTGGGAGGAAGGAAGTTTCTGGCAACATTTCCAGATTTCTTGCCAATGGTTGCACTGACTGATTACCAAAATGCACCTTAACAGCTGGCAGTAATTAGAGAGACCAAGCAGAATATTATAATAAATATTGTGCCAGACACTGCATGGTAACAATAACATGGTTTTTGTCCCCAAGGACCATTTTCTTACAATGACATTTCAACAAATACCAAACTCCTGCTGTTGGATACTATAGCTACTAAAAGATATAATTCTTATCTAAAGATTAGAACTCTACTATAATGTAATACAAAGTTGCCACATAAGCCAAATAAACAGTACTAAAACACTTTACTAATAATGTAATCGGTTTCCAAAGTTTTGCTTGCAGGTAAAAACTATAAGTGAACCTATATTTTCAGAAACATTAATGTAAAGCCATAATTTTTTGTAGCAGAAGAGTAAGTGCCAGTAATACCAATAATTTTTTAAGAGAACCATGAACCCACCGATGCATGAAGAAAATGAAAAGATTTTAAAGTAAGTAGAACTTGGAAGCAGATATAGCATGAGCACTCAGTACTTCCTAGTTATTTGGTGACTGTGCCAAGAGACAATATTAACACACTAATTGCTTTTATGTGCCATTTTCTATTATAAGATCAGGTGATTTTTTTTTAAGATAACACATTTTCAGTGTAAGTACATGGACTATAAAAGGCAGCAGAGTGAGACAAGCAAAGATTCACCTAAAAATGATGGCAAGAACTAAAAGCATGAGAGAACATGATATACATGTCTCCAAGTGATTAAAAATCTTGCCAGCTTAAACCTGGCCAAGCAACTCAGTTTATTAAGAGCATCATCCTGATACACCAAGGTTGTGGGTTCAATCCCCGGTCAGGACACATACAAGAATCAACCAATGAATGCATAAATAAGTGAAACAACAAATCAATGTTTCTCCCTCTCTCTCTTTTCCTTTCTCTCTCTCTAAAAATCAAATAAAATAAAATTCTTGCCAGCATAATAAAACTAGAAACAGACTTTGACATGAGCAAGAAGCTTGCCAAAGGACCAGTGCTCCAGCATGGGGTGAGTGGACTGGCTGCAGTGCCAGGGAGGCTGAAAAAACAAAAACTCTTTAGACTTTTAGATGGTAAAGGGAAGTCTGCATGGAAGAGATGAGCCTGGAGCTAACACTTCTACCACCCTAGACAGCTACAGAACTTAAATAGAAATAAAGATAAACGAGTTGGTCATAATATGCAGAGTTAAACACGCTGTTCTTACTGATGGTGACCTCAAGCAGAGGGAAGCTATAGCCCCTACGTGCAACCACAGAGCTGAAAAAGGAACAGTTCAATTCATTTCTGATGTGGGGGATCCCAGGTATATAAGCATTTATATTCAATTCATGTACATACATACCTGCTCTGGATAGTTGTTGCCTTGAGTTAGTTGGCTGTGAACATTTTATATATTCTAACTCAGACCTAGAGAGGGAAGTACTTGAGGCCAAAATAGTTAGCCTCTCTGATTTCTAGGAATAAAGACTCAGAAAGCCAGCAAGTTTAAAGAAAGATCATCTCATCTCTGGCAAGTCTTTGTGCCAATCTGAGAGCAGATATTCTCCCTGTCTAGTAGGAACCAGAGAAAGATATGATTCCTCCTACATTAGCTCTTCATAATGGGCTTCCATTACTTTGTAAAGTGATTTCCTGGAATGTCATGAATACTAATTTAAAAAAAAAAAAAAAAACAGTATTTTTGAAAATTAAAATCATTACTTTTGAAATTATCTACTATATGTTCTGTGCCAGTAATGTGCATAATTGAGTTCAATATGGATTGAGATTAAGTTGTCTATAGCTTTAATTCATAATCAGATAAGGAACGAGGCAAAGAAAATTTCTTCAAATTATGTCAGACACAAGATTTAAACACTACATGTACGTAGGTCTGTATAAAACAGAAAATTAAATTTGAGACAGCAAATTTAAAAAAAGCTTAGACAAATTTAAAGCAGGTACTTTCATAGATATAATGCAGATGAGGTTATTCTACTCAGACCCTGAAGAATATGAAAAAAAGAAAATAGTTACATTTGCTAGGAAGAAACAAGCAAAGAAACTTCATAAACCTGCTCCTGTGTCAGATGCCCCATTATTTGATCAATTAAGACTATAGGTCCTTAAAATCAATAAGTAAATATCATACCCATCTTATCTCAATTATAAAAGTTCTTCTGAACCAAAGTATAGAAGAACACAAGATCTGGAGTCAGAAGACCAAGGTAAGTCATAGTTTCACCATGTAAGAGTTTAGTGATTTTAAACAAGTCATTCAATATTCTTGAATTTCTTATTTAAAAATAAAATCATTATATGTATCTCACAGAGGTATTTTGTTTGTTCTTGAGAAAAGGATATTTCTTTAAAACCATAGAAATCCATGATAAAATGAACTCAATTCAGTCATCATTCAATTTCTATTTCAGAATTACTTGTGTTTGTATAAAGAAAATCAGAGTGTATTGAAAGTGATTTGCCACATATTTAACAATTTCATCTGCTAACATTTCCCACAAGGATTCTCATCGATTTTGCTTCCAACAATAGTTTCTGACTAAACATCTGAATATATTAGCTACCTCTTATATTCTAGATGTGCTTTAATTTATTAGGAAAATAATACTATCTTTTCAAGTACAGCTTCTTATCCCATAATTGTGGTCAAGAGTGAGCCTACCAAATGTGATATGAGTACATCTTGGATGCCACAGCCGTGGGACCAAAGGCAGTTGGCTCCCTCACTGCCCTGGGTCCCACACTTCACTTAGAAATTTGGGGACTACACTGTTTTGTCAGCTGGGTAATTATCTGCAACCTCTTTCACTAAATTCAAAAAGAACTTTAAATGCTGATGGCCATTCAATACTCCGTCCCCAGGTTTTTGAAGGTTAAGTAAGTATGAGGAAGTAACAAATTCTTTATAATGTTTATGTAGTCATATTATTAGAGGAAGCTTAGTAACACTTCAAGCTTACCTGAGGCTGGCTGTGCAAAATGTTCACCATCCCCTTGGGAATTACTCATTTTTGCAGATTCATTAGCATGCATTGGGGGCTCTTCTGTTTTAGCCTCTGATAACTTCAGGAATCCATAATATAATTTAAAAAAGGCATTTAGATTAATTTTGACTAATTCACTACTTAAGAGATCCAAAGACATCAGTTTAAAAACATTGCTGTTCTATGTTTCCAAAGTTTTTAAGATGTTTCCAGTAATTTATATCTTCCACTTTTTGATGTAGGTAAATATTTCAAATCATGTAGTGCTAAGATTGACAAAACAGTATGATTAGGACTCTGGACTTAGCAAAAAGTAGGTTCAAACTCGGGCTTAACTTTTATTATTCATGTGATCTTGAGCAAGACACCAAGAAATACTCTAAGATAAATAAAACTACTGAATTATAAGGTGCTCTTCCTCTTAAGATAATCTATATACTACTACTATGATACGCCACAAATTGGTTTACTTCCATTTCTAAAATGGGACAGCATATTTAAACCAAAGATATTATTTAAAGCTTAGAAAGGACAAAGTAAACTAATAATTTATTTTTCCTTAATAAACATAGGAAAATCCAATCACATATAGCTTTCTAATTCATTGATATTTAAATTGTAAGCCCCTATATACTAGATGATGAATACATAAAGATTCATAATTATTATCAGCTCTAATTTTGTTTAAAATTTTCTATAACAAAAAGTCTTTAAAAAAACATATGCTTCTAGCCTGACCAGGCAGTGGCACAGTGGATAGAGCGTCAGACTGGGATGCGGAGGACCCAGGTTTGAGACCCCGAGGTCTCCAGCTTGAGCGCAGGCCCATCTGGCTTGAGCAAAAGCTCGCCAGCTTGGACCCAGGGTCGCTGGCTCCAGCAAGGGGTCGCTCAGTCTGCTGAAAGCCCGCGGTCAAGGCACATGTGAGAAAGCAATCAATGAACAACTACTGTGTCGCAATGGCAATGAAAAACTGGTGATTGATGCTTCTCATCTCTCTCCCTTCCTGTCTGTCTATCCCTATCTCTGACTCTCTCTCTGTCCCTGTAAAAAAAAAACAAAAAAAACATATGCTTCTAAAAACATATTATTCAAGAAGCCTAGCCTGACCAGTGGTGGCACAGTGAATAGAGCATCGACTTGGGATGCTAAGGTCCCAGGTTTGAAACCCTGAGGTCGCCAGCTCAAGAGCAGAATTATTGGCTTGAGCACAGAATCATCAACATGACCCCAAGGTCACTGGCTTGACCCAAAGGTTGCTGGCTTGAGCAAGGGGTCACTGGGTTGGCTTGAACCCTCTAGTCAAGGCACATATGAGAACGCAATCAATGAACAACTAAGGTGATGCAACTATGAACTGATGATGCTTCTCATCTCTCTCCCTTTTTCTCTCTCTCTCTCCCTTTCTCACTCTAAAAAAAAAAAGCCTAATAGAGTTTGCTTATAAATCAGAGTTAATACTACTGTCTTCGGATAGCAGTTTTGAATAGGTTCTGTTCTATATCCTTATATTTTAAAAAGTATTAATATCTATGAATTTCACCTTCATTTACTAAAATGAGATTTATTTCCAAGATAAATGCGTCACCTTTTAGTCCGAAAACATCTCTCTTTTGTTTGCTCTTCATTGAGAGCCTTGGCAAAAAATGGGTTTTTCCAAGGCAATGAATAAACGATACAAGCATATATGATAGTGATTGAAGGGAATAAAGGTAAACATCTTTCAAGTGATTGAGTTTATATTAAATTCCCTTTCTTTACAGGGAGATTTGAGAAAACATGGAAAGACAAGCAGCTTAGAAGAATGGAAAGAATAAATATTAGCTTCCCTCACCTCAGCTAGACACATGTTTAATTTATCCATAGGAAATATCAGGTACTTTATGGAAATAGTTCTTAATGGAGAATAGTATGCCAAGAGATGTGAGACTGAATCATTCTGCTTTAAGCTGATAATGTTAAAGCCTCCAGGCCACCCTCAGTAGTTACTGCAGCTGCTGCTTCAGAACAGGAAGGGAATCAAGGAGAGTGGGAAAGGAAAATATTTTCATCTTCTTTTCTTCATAAAATTAAGAGAAATTCTTAAAATAAACCCCCCAAATATACATGGTATTACAGCGTTTTAGAGTTTGAAATTTCTCAAGTCTGTTTGAAATTTAAAGATAGATTGCTGAATGAATTATAAAGTAAAAACAGTTATAAAGTTAAATGGAAATGCTTAGAATTGCCAAGATAATATGACTACTCTGAGGAATCCTCTAGTTCCACATAAGCTTAAATTTTAACAACAAAAACTAGGTGTAACAATAGTGAAATAATTCTGTTTATTAATATGTTCTGTACACACCTGCTTTTTTCTCCTCCTTTCTTCTTCCTGGTCATATTCCTCTTTTGATTTTCTGAAATGTACAGAATGAGGTAGAAAAATAAATTTTCTTTTTTGGACAAAGAAAAAATATTC
This sequence comes from Rhynchonycteris naso, assembly GCA_037038555.1. Taxonomy (NCBI): domain Eukaryota; kingdom Metazoa; phylum Chordata; class Mammalia; order Chiroptera; family Emballonuridae; genus Rhynchonycteris; species Rhynchonycteris naso. The sequence goes on from CM072998.1 coordinate 180,330,062, forward strand.
AAAAAGCAACATGTTTGAATATGTTTACTATACGTGCCAGGAATTTTGAAAACAAAGATGAAAATAATCAGGCTTTTCTTAAAGCAGCTTGCAATCAACTAAGAAAGATATAAGTAGGCATACACAGCATAATATAGGTAATACTATAATATAAAATACAGGTATACTCATTTCTTCTGGAAATGTGAATGACCCCTCACTAAACAAAGTTCAACAGGTTTGAAACCCTAAACCAAAATTTGAATGGCAAATCCCATTAATATATAGACTTTGACCTCCCCTTTAGTTGCAGCCTTCCTGAGAAGATCCATTTCTCCCACATTCATATTTTCCCAGTGGCAACTGAGCTCTCACAAGTCTTTCCTAACACCACGAAGCGGAAGTCCTATCGGCTTTTATAAACTGCCTTACTGAGGCAGTCTAATTTAGGAAAATAGCCAGGTCAGCACTCATATATGTTCATAACTAAACCCTACTACTTATACAGTAATACACACCCCTCAAAAACCCTTAGAAAACAAAATCTAAAAGTACAATGTTGATCAGTTTTCAGACCACCAAATCAACCAACAGAAGCAACTGGTATAAGTCCAAACTTAGCCAGTCTTCTAAACCTAATACCAAATATCCTTACCTCTTCAAAACTGTGAACTAAAAGCATTCTGTGCTGTCTTGGGCTCCCATCTGCCCCTGCCGCAGAATGCAGGATGTGGCAGGAAGAGGTTGGGTTCACTGCACATCTGCCTCCTTCCCCAAAAAACTCAAATCCTCTGAAGTTAAGCAGTGAGTCCTAGAGCTCCTTACCACCAACCAGCCTACCCTCCCTTCTAATTTGGATTTGGGCACAAGGTGAGCAGGTAGGGGGACAGCAGGACACTAAATCTGTGATTACAGCTGGAGAGAGAAGGGCCCCTATTCTGTGACTGCAGGTATCCTTTTGCCCTATTCTCACAGGAGATTTAAAAATTAGGTGCTGTGCCTGACCAGGCAGTGGCACAGTGGATAGAGCGTCGGACTGGGATATGCGGAAGACCCAGGTTCGAGACCCCCGAGCTCACCAACTTGAGCGCGGGCCCACCTGGCTTGAGCAAAAACTCGCCAGCTTGGACCCAAGGTCACTGGCTCCAGCAGGGGGTGGCTCGGTTTGCTGAAGGCCCGCAGTCAAGGCACATGTGAGAAAGCAATCAATGAACAACTATGGTGTCTCAACGGCAACAAAAAACTAATGATTGATGCTTCTCACCTCTCTCTGCTCCTGTCTGTCTGTCCCTATCTATCCCTCTCTCTGACTCTCTCTCTCTGTCCCTGTAAAAAAAAAAAAAATAGGTGCTGCAATTGACCTTCCCTTCCAAAACTCCCTTAGAAGTCAGGACAACAGGCACAAGAAAGAAAGCAAAGCCCCTTTAGTGGGCCGCACACACCATGTCAGGATCTGGCTGAGAATCACGTAACTGGGGCAGGGAAGAGACAGGAAGACAGTCATCTGGAATAGGCACTTCCCACTGTCCTCCCACCCCATCCGCTATTTGGTCTGTGGAGTCGGGATGTCCAGCCTCCTACTATGAGACACGTGGCTTGAGCCACCTTTAATTCTGAGACCTGGAAGCCATGGAGTTTCCTGGTCAGCTCAGGCCACTATACCCCCTTCCAGGCATGGCTCTACTTCACCTCATTCAGATTTAGTTTCCTATTCCTACCAGGGGAGACGAGAAAAAACACTCCCATGTGGGTTGATCTAGTTTGAGTCATCTGAAAATAATTTTTTCTGTCCATTAAGGAAAATAACATTTACATGGTTATAAACAAAATGATAAATCATTTTCATGGTCTTCAATAGAGAATTTAGATATTTTACTAGTTTATAGTATTTTGAGGGTAAAAAGCATACATATAGGTCATGTAACAAAACTCTTTAATGATTCATTCAAAAAATTAAAGAATGATACCTAAGAACTTCCCTCAGGATTTTCATCTCTTCCTGTTCAAGATCATTGACCCCATCAGAACCATCTGTTAAGCAGTCAGGTAATACACCTGTCAAAACCAAAGACCACATAGAAGAATATCAACTCAACTGAAAACATTTATTTCTCACTCTCCTAGCTCATTAAAGTACAAATTAATTTATCAATTACTTTTAAAATGTTTTAAGTTATTATCTTTTAAACTAACGTCTTGATTTTTTCCTGTCTTAGAGAAATCAGCCCTCCACTACCCCCAAAACACCCACAATTTTACCTAGCAATGTCTCTTACTCGTATTGCCTATTAAAAATAACAACTATATATGGTAGTAAAAATTGACTTATCGCAAATCAATCAATGTGATTCACCACATAAACAAAAGGAAGGACAAAAATCACATGATAATTTCAATAGATGCAGAAAAGGCATTTGATAAAATCCAGCACCCATTCATGCTCAAAACTCTCAGTAAAGTGGGAATACAGGGATCATTCCTTAACATGATAAAGGTCATCTACGATAAACCGACAGCAAACATCATACTAAATGGACAAAGATTAAAAGCAATCCCCTTAAGATCAGGAACCAGGCAGGGTTGCCCACTTTCACCACTCTTATTCAACATAGTTCTGGAAGTCCTAGCTACAGCAATCAGACCAGAAGAAGAAATAAAAGGCATACAAATTGGAAAAGAAGAAGTAAAACTGTCATTATTTGCAGATGATATGATATTGTATATTGAAAACCCTAAAGTCTCAGTCAAAAAACTACTGGACCTTATAAATGATTTCAGCAAGGTGGCAGGATATAAAATTAATACTCAGAAATCAGAGGCATTTCTATACACCAACAATGAAATATCAGCAAAAGAAATTAAGGAAACAATCCCCTTCACTATTGCAGCCAAAAAAATAAAGTACCTAGGAGTAAATATAACCAAGGAGGTTAAGGACTTGTACTCGGAAAATTATAGAACATTGATAAAAGAAATCAAGGAAGATACAAACAAGTGGAAGCATATACCGTGCTCATGGCTAGGAAGAATAAACATCATTAAAATGTCTATATTACCTAAAGCAATTTATAAATTCAATGCAATACCAATTAAAATACCAATGACATACTTCAAAGATATAGAACACATATTCCAAAAATTTATATGGAACCAAAAAAGAACACGAATAGCCTCAGCAATCTTAAAAAGAAAAAATAAAGCAGGAGGTATCACTCTTCCTGATATCAAGGTTTACTATAAGGCCATTATACTCAAGACAGCCTGGTACTGGCATAAGAACAGGCACATAGATCAATGGAACAGAACAGAGAACCCAGAAATAAACCCACAGCTTTATGGACAACTGATATTTGACAAAGAAGGAAAGAACATACAATGGAGTAAAGATAGCCTCTTTAACAAATGGTGTTGGGAAAATTGGACATCTACCTGCAAAAAAATGAAACTAGACCATCAACTTACACCATTCACAAAAACAAACTCAAAATGGATAAAAGACTTAAATGTAAGCCGTGAAACCATAAGCATCTTAGAAGAAAACATAGGCAGCAAGCTCTCCGACATCTGTAGCAGCGGTATATTTGCCGATTTATCTCCACGGGCCACTGAAATAAAAGGCAAGATAAACAAATGGGACTATATCAAACTAAAAAGTTTTTGCACAGCTAAAGACAATAGGAACAGAATAAAAAGACAAACCACACAATGGGAGAACATATTCGACAGCACATCTGATAAGGAGTTAATAACTAAAATTTATAAAGAACTTATAAAACTCAACACCAGGAAGACAAACAACCCAATCAAAAAATGGGCAAAAGAAATGAATAGAAATTTCTCCAAAGAGGACATACAGATGGCCAATAGGCATATGAAAAAATGCTCAACATCACTAATCATTAGAGAAATGCAAATTAAAACCACAATGAGATATCACCTCACACCAGTCAGAATGGCACTCCTCAGCAAAACAACACAGAATAAGTGCTGGCGAGGATGTGGAGAAAAGGGAACCCTTCTGCACTGCTGGTGGGAATGCAGACTGGTGCAGCCACTGTGGAAAACAGTTTGGAGATTCCTCAGAAAATTAAAAATCGAACTGCCTTTTGACCCAGCTATCCCACTTATAGGAATATACCCTAAGAACACCATAGCACTGTTCGAAAAGAAGAAATGCGCCCCCACGTTCGTGGCAGCATTGTTCACAATAGCGAAGATCTGGAACCAGCCCAAGTGTCCGTCAGAAGACGAGTGGATTAAAAAGGTATGGTACATATATACTATGGAATACTACTCAGCCATAAGAAACGATGACATCGGATCATTTATAACAAAATGGATGTACCTTGATAACATTATACGGAGTGAAATAAGTAAATCAGAATAAAAGAAAAACTGAGAACAGCATGATTACATACATAGGTGGGACATGAAAGTGAGGGTATGAGACATGGACAAGAGAGTGGTGGTTATGGGATGGGGGGAGGGAGGGAAGAGTGGGATAGGGAGGAGGGGAGGGACACAGGGAAAACCAGATTGAAGGGGACAGAGGACAATTTGACTTTTGGTGATGGGTATGCAACACAATTGAATGATAAGATAACCTGGAGATGTTTTCATTGTACATATGTACCCTGATTTATTGGTGTCACCCCATTAGAATTAATAATAATAAAATATATATTTAAAAAAAAAAAACCATGTAAATGAGCCAAGGGGGAAAAAAAAAATTGACTTAAAGCTATTATCTTTAATCATAACTATCAGAAGGTATACCTCTGAACGCAGTAAGCTCCTACTAATGAAAGCAGGCTTCCAAAGTATCCCTTAAATGGGAAAAGAGTTTACAAAATAAAATATAAAATGCTTTGTTAAGTGAAGTATGCTAACACTCTTCATTCAATCTACAACAAATGCTACTGAAAGGAGCCCTGCTTACAACATGCAAAAAAAGCCTGGTGCTAAGCACTCGGGGGGAATATAGAGATGAGTAAAACAATCTGTCCTCAAAGTGTCTGTGCAGGTATTGGGCCAGTAACTACAAACCAGGGCTTTACCAGATTCAATCCAAGGCAAATAATAATTCATGGCAAGTAATTTTACATATTGGTTTAATTTACTTTTTTGCCTGTCTTCCTGATAAGCAGGTAGACTGGCAATAAGTGATCTATCTGTTCATATCTATAATTATATTCTCATGACATTAGCAGCATGTCTCAAACGTTTATCTTCTATTTCTTCATCCACATACGACTATGGGATTTTGGATCTGCTCTAAATTAAAGTACCTTTATTATTCTAATCCCCTTGATATTTAAATGCATTTCACATGCATTTCATAACTATAGTTTCATATGCAGTTGCAAAAAATAATACAGGGCAATTCTATGTGCTCTTTACCCACTTTCTCCTAATAGTAACATCTTGCAAAACTATAGTATCACGACGAGGAAACTGACATCTATACAACCCATTAATCTTAAATGCGTTTTTGCTAAGTAAAAAGATACACAATTAGTATTCTCCTAATAAACTTTCTAAGGAGAATTAAAAGAACTAAAGAAAGAATAATGTAACAGTATGCAATTCTTCAAAACCATCAAAATAATGCTCAGATTTGTATTTCCCCCATTTTTTGATAATGTACAACAAATAATCCAGAGAGCTTTTAATTTTTCTCACCACAAAGACAATTTTCAAATGGCCTACACTTTTGAATACAATCAACATCACTCTAAGGTCGTCAGCTCTGGGTCTAAGTGGAGCACCATTCTTAATTACCTATATTAAAAATTCTGTGGCAGAAACTAAATACCTGTATTGGTTTACGTTTGAATGTGAGCAAACTGTCCACTCTGTGGTCTGAAGTGGCTTTGCTCCACATAATTCATTCCCCACCCGCCCCGTGCCCCTGGCTAATGTAAACAAGGTATGTGCAGATACCAAACAGCTGAGCACTTCGAGGTGGGGCTCTGCACTACACCAACCCACAAGAATGACTGTTACTGGTTTAAGCCTATAACAATAACGAGACCATCATAATGGTCTCGTTTCCCCTGCTGGAGGGTTTAATAAAGGCATGTGACCCCAATCCTGATGGCTAGGACCTGCGGGAAAAACTCCTGGGGGCCTTCCATGAAAGCGTGGTCTTGTTAAAAAAAAAAAAAAAAAAAAAAGAGATGTACAGGAAGAAACATCCCTTTTCTTTATGAAATATTGTTGAATCGTATTCAGTGCAACCAAAGTGAAATAAATAAATAAGTAATCATTTGCTTGCCCTAGATAATTTAGGAGGTAATTTTTGTTTTGTTTTGCTTGGTGTAATTTTGACTTTTAAACCAGTTGCCACCTACCTTTGTATATTATTGCTAAAACCAACTTTGAAAGATTCTCCTTCCTTCCCTCCCGCCCTCTGCAATGTCCCATGAAATGATCTTTCCTTACTGCTTAGACCACCTCGTGTCACTTTCCTACAAATGGTGGCCTGGCATCCAGCCGATACAAGCTATACGTACCTTCCCTTTCCATTAAAATCTAAGTTAGTTTCTAGTTAAATTCCAAGCTGAAAACTAAGAGTACCAATATCAAGTTCACTGTTTCTTCAGCTGCGACACCATACTCGTTCATTGATTGCTTTCTCACATGTGCCTTGACCACGGGCCTTGAGCAGACCGAGCCACCCCTTGCTGAAGCCAGCGACCCTGGGTCCAAGCTGGCAAGCTTTTGTTCAAGCCAGATGGCCCAGCGCTCAAGCTGGTGAGCTCGGGGTCTCAAACCTGGGTCTTTCACATCCTAGTCCAACGCTCTATCCACTGCGCCACCACCTGGTCAGGCAAGTTCACTGTTTCTTTTATCACAAATGATCCCCTCTAAAAACAGTTTTAACTAACAGAAAATAATTATTCAAATTCTCTATCCCATAGATCAGAATAAAGTATAGTTTCAGGAAAATTCAGAGAGAAAGATTCTATGAAGCAAACTATGGTAGAAAGACAAATTGTTTTCCAAATTTATTTACAGCAAAGCAACAGCAGAGAGTCATGCATCATTCAGGATTAAGGTGGTATTATCTCCTAGCCACAGACAATAATTCTCTTAACTGTATGAAAAGAATCTAGGGATTTTAGGGGATAGTTATGGTGGTGGTTTGTTCTAGGTACTGAATCTCTACTCACATCAGACAAATGAGAAGAGAATCCATAAGGGCCCTGCAACATTCTAATGTTTGCCCTGCAAAAACAGAAGCCTTCCTGTTGCATGTTCCAGGTCCTTAAAAGCAAACAGTAAAATTAAACTACAGCTCTCATATCTCCAAGAAACAATCAAAGAAAAGGTCACACTGCCAAACCATTAAAGAGTACATAAGCATGGTGAAGAATATCAGTGGCAATTTATTGACCAAAGGAACACATAGGCTTTTAATGTTAGGTTAGAGCCAGCAATCTGAAACAGGGATAAGAATCTGGGTTGAAAAGGAGATAGCACAATAACAAGTATGGCTAGAAACTTGGATGCTTTGATTCGAGATGTCAAATGTAGTTCAAGTACACAAGAAGGAAAAAAAGTCGGTAGAGCTATACAGGATGGCACAGCTCTTTTCCATCTGATGGTGGTGCAATCTTAACTACCCATTGCCTGCAACAAAAGTCTTAACAATAAGCCAGAGGAGCCTGACCAGGCGGTGGGTGGATAGAGCGACGGACTGAGACATGGAGGACCCGGGTTCGAGACCCAAAGGTCGCCAGCTTGAGCGTGGACCCATCTGGTTTGCACGAAAGCTCGCCAGCTTGGACCCAAGGTTGCTGACTCCTTGCTCGGTCTGCTGAAGGCCCATGGTCAAGGCACATGGGAGAAAGCAATCAATGAACAACTAAGGTGTCGCAACAAAAAACTGATGATTGACGCTTCTCATCTCTCTCCATTCCTGTCTGTCTGTCCCTATCTATCCCTCTCTCTGACTCTCTCTCTGTCCCTGTAAAAACAAAAAGGGGGAGAAAAAGAAGAAAAAATACTTTAAAAAAGATAAAAAGCATAAATAATAAAATGTCAATAAATACCATATCTACGAATATTTTTTTTAAAAAAGCCAGAGGAGTAGTCACATTCTCTCAACAATAACTACAGCTGTGACCACTCAGAAATAATGAATTTTATACACACAATGGCTGGGTAGAAAAATAAAGCTCTCTGAAACCTAAATGATATTCTGGTCTGCTTTCAAGGTGTTAAACATGCACTGATCAGAAAGTTTATACTCTTGAATCTCTTAAGTCAGCCACAGACATTCAAACTTGAAATAAATTTATACAAGGCAGCTACATTTAAGACTATGTGAGAATCAGAAAAGTCAAAATTGCAAAAAAAAAATAATAAAATGCATTTAGCACTTAGACTCCTAAATTCAACATTTTACCATTTCTCTCTTGAATTATTCGAATGGCTTGCAGCTGCATTTCAATGTTTTTCTGGACCATCATTTCTTTAAAGATAGTAAAATCTTCTGCGGCCAACACAGGTTGCAAAATGGCCTATGGAAAGAAATCTGTAAGTTAAACAAACTCAGGTTTTTAAAACTACATGCATACCTCATTCTATCACACGTCATAGATAATACATTTCACCAACACCGATGCAAGGCCTTTGACCAACACAAAGATAACGACTCACTTTAGGCTTGGATGACTTCAGCATTTTCTAGCAAGAAAATATATTTTTAAAGTACATACATTGTGTTTTTATATATTAAAAATAGTATCTGAATTTGTTTTTCAGCCTAAATAGATCTATTTAGCTTATATTCTGTCACTTGAAATTTATTGCATAATGATAAGTCAGTAACTACTTAACTCACAAAATAATTAAATAAAAGTAAATGTCCAAAAATGAAGTCTAGAAAGTAATTATAATGAAGTATTAGTAATGTAAGAATGCAGTTGTAGTTGTCCTATATGTAGAAAGTTTCAAGAAAGAGATAGTTAGAAATTATGATTTAAAACCATTTTCTGGATAGAACTGATGTGTACTAAATTAGAAAAAAATAAAAGTGTCTACCCTAGAATACCCAAATTAACATTTCCTTAACTACAGAGAACTACTGCTACATCAAAGAGCAAATCACTCCTCAAGATAAAGAATAAGTAGAATAAAATTTGAAATGTATGAAAACCTGAAAGAAAACACAGATATTCAAGCTTTATATGATATTAATGGAAAAGATAATCACACAAAATCGTGAAACAATGAAGAATGTGCTATTATTGTGCACCTGATAGGCAACAGCAATAATGGCAGAGACAGCTCAATAAAAGCACCATCAAACAACTCTAAGCAAAGAAGAGGAAGGTGCCCCTCCAGCAGCAACCAGCTCACATCCCAGACACCGGCAGTGTAGAGTGCAAAGGCAGCACTCTGTGACCTATTAGGAGTCAACTGTAGGAAAGAGTTTCTTTCCCTTAAATTCAAACAAACTATTCAAAAGCCAGGACAGAGAAGGCAAATAGCTTCATCTCTGTTGACTGAAAGTTGGAGCCCAGAGCTCACTATTAAAATAACTGTAGTCAGCCTCTGTGATAGATTAGTAATGTCTGACAGGACCTCTTTATGGGTTATGCCACTACATAACTTTGCTCTGGGGCTTCCTACACTTCCTATTAGTAATATCAAGTACTTTAAACTCATCACTAACAAAAAGTTGAAGGGCACTGCTATGGTGATGTGTCCACTAGGTCTTCTTTTTAGCAAGTCAGAGTTAGAATTGATACTTAAAGGTATAATGCAGGGCGTCTCAAAGTGTGTTCTCCAAGTATGTTCTAAGAATACAGAAAGAAGAGATTGTTAAATGCATATTCCTAAGCCCTGCCCTAGACATAATGAATTTAATTTTCTAGAGGATGGGTGGCCAGGTATCTCCCCAGATAATTCTTATAACATTAAAGTTTGAGAACCACTGATACATTGGGGAAGAAAAATAGGTGCTTGATATCAAAAACCAACTTCCACCTTAAGCACAAACTGTGTGACTCTGGACATATCATTTAGTCCTCTGAGCTTCACCTTCTTCATCTGAAAATTAGTATAATAATAATGAAAATAATGAAGTATTTCATTTAATCTTAGTATTTATTATAATGTCACCATTTTCTGAACTGTTTAGAAAGATATCCTAGGTCACTAGCATTTGTAAAGAAACCACACATAATGGGACAGAAAAAGATGCTCTTTATTTTAAATTTATTCATTTTAGAGAGAGAAAGGTGGAGGAGGAGCAGGAAGCATTAATTCATAGTTGCTTCCAGTGTGTGCCTTGACTGGCCTGGGGTCTTGAACCAGCAACCTCAGCATTCCAGGTTGACTCTTCATTCACTGCGCCACCATAGCTCAGGCAAAAAACATGCTCTTAAAAAGTCTTAAAAAAAAACCCAAAAAACTAGAGTTCTTCATTTTATCAGCGTCTTTAGACTCCTTACTACTCCTGACTTTAATACCCAAGGAGTATCCAGGACCAGTAGCTTAGGTCTAATGATGACCAAACCAAGTGAAAAGAATCTTTCAAAGTTGGTTTTAGCAATACTATACAATGGGAGATGGCAACTGGTTTAAAAGTCAAAATTACACCAAGCAAAACAAAACAAAAATTACCTCCTAAAATATCTAGGGCAAGCAATTGGTTACTTATTTATTTACTTATTTATTTTTATTAATTGATTTTAGAGAGAGGGAGAGGGGGGAGAAAGAGAGACACTAATTTGCTGTTATACTTATTTATGCATCCACTGGTTGCTGGGTGGATTGCAGTCTGGGCACATGCAGGAGTCTGTCTCTCCACCTCCCTGCCTCTCACTTGATTAAAAAAAAAATTATATGATTGTTGCAAAGCAATAATATATAACATGCACTGACCTGTTTTTCTAGTAATGGTAATGGCCTGGACTTATACAATCATGTTGCTATTCACTAACTGGTGCTAAGAGTTTGCTCCAAAAGAAAATAAAGCTAACTAGTCCACATGGGGATTGAACCTATGACCCTGGCCTGATTAGCACAACGCTAATCAACCACCAAAATAGCTACTGATAATTAAGAGGTGCTACCATTTATAGATTATCTTATATATGTCAAGTATTGTGCTAAATGCTTTATGAAGATTATCCCTTCCATTTCACAAAAACCTTTCATAGTAGACACTATCCCAATTTTATGGACATGGAAATTTAGAATCAGAATGGATAAAAAGAAAAACTGTAAAACAACTTTAGTCTGTGGCCTTATAGCTAGTAAATGAAGGAGCTATAACTCAAATCCAGGTCTGCCTGTGTCAAAAAGCTTGCCTCCTTGTACCAACCAACTCCAAATAAATCAAAAGGTATTATATAATATATCAAAAGAGAAAAATGTGTTACTCTTGACCTGAAAACAATATTTTAAAATTCTGGACATCTTCATTCACAAATAATTTAAAGTTATCCTAATAATAAAAACAAAAGAGAGATATGGCTAATATTACTGTGAACATCTTTATTCAAAAAATAATTCAGACATATTCACAATGGTTTAATTAAGAGGTTGACAAATATTAACCAAAGCAGAAAATATTCCTGAAAAACAAGTGAAATAAAACAGCTACCTGTCTGACCAGGCAGTGACGCAGTGGATAGAGCGTCAGACTGGGATGTGGAGGACCCACGTTCGAGACCCCGAGGTCGCTAGTTTGAGCACGGGCTCATCTGGTTTGAGCAAAAAGCTCACCAGCTTGGACCCAAGGTTGCTGGCTCAAGCAAGGGGTTACTCAGGCTGCTGTAGCCCCACCGTCAAGGCACATATGAGAAAGCAATCAATGAACAACTAAGGTATCGCAATGAAAAACTGATTATTGATGCTTCTCATCTTTCTCTCTGTTCCTGTCTGTCTGTCCCTATCTATCCCTCTCTCTCTGACTCTCTCGGTCCCTGGAAGAAAAAAAAAAGCTACCGCCTGACCTGTGGTGGCGCGGTGGGTAAAGCGTCGACCTGGGAACACTGAGGTCGCCAGTTCAAAACCCTGCACTGGTTCGGACAAGGCACACATGGGAGTTGATGCTTCTAGCTCCTCCCCCCTTTCTGTCTTTCTCTCTCTCTCTCTCTCTCTCTCTCTCTCTCTCTCTCACTCTGTGTCTCCTCTCTAAAATGAATAAAATAAAAAAAAAATAAAAAAAGCTACCAATGTCATAAAAAAATTTTAAATATTACTTAATTTCTATCAAATTCTCCCTATTCCACTAAAAAGGAGAAGAAAGTAATGTCTATTCTTACTCCTTAAAATAAAGCTATGGTGCCTGACCTGTGGTGGCGCAGTGGATAAAGTGTCGACCTGGGGACACTGAGGTCGCCAGTTCAAAACCCTGCACTGGTCTGGTCAAGGCACATATGGGAGTTGATGCTTCCAGCTCCTCCCCCCTTTCTCTCTTTCTCTCTCTCTCTCTCTCACACTCTGTGTCTCCTCTCTAAAATGAATAAAATAAAAATAAAATTTAAAAAAAATTAAAAAAATTAAAAAAAAATAAAGCTATGGTGCATATAGAACAAAAGCTATTGGTGAACTGTAAAACAACTTTTCTTTTATAGAATTATTAACTAACAAATCATGTTTGTTCACATTAGTGTGGTGAACTATACCAATAACGTTTAATATTTATTTAAATCTCATGTTATATTAAAGATTTTCTAACTCTAGGATTAGAGGTGATCATTCAATGACCAAAAGTTGTGCAAAAGAGAACTGTAGCAGAAAATATTAGATTAAACAGTAGGAAAAGAAAGCTCTTATAAGTCACAATAAAAAAATAATTTAAGTTAACAATAATTTATTAAGAGCTACCTACTAGGGACTAACTTCTCATCTGTGTGTTAGGTACTGGGAATGCAAAGACACTAAAAACAGCTTGAAAAACTTCCAATCTAGTAAGGCAAACAAACAGACTTGTAAGAAACTGCCATATTTCCCCATTATAATACACTCCCATGTATAAGACGCAGTTTAATTTTGGGGCCCAAAATTTGAAGAAAAAAAAAAGCGTATTACATAAAACTATTGAATTCAACTTTTATTCATCTACAACAATGAGCGCAAAAACAAGCACAAAAAAGCCTGGAAGTGGAAGTAAAAAAACCCTACAAATACTGTATAAGAAGCACCCAGTTTTCAGACCCCAAATTTTTTTAAAAGGGCGTGTCTTATACATGGGGAAATACGGTATAAATCAAGACAGAGTACCAAAAATATAAGTGCCCAGTGAGGCAGAACGTGGACTAGTCAGAAGTAACATTTAAGCCAGGCCCTGATGATAAGGATTCTTCTGGGTAAGGAGGAAAGGATACTGTGGTGGGGAGGAAGGGAGGAGGTGGCTGAACGTTCTGGAGTAAAGGAATAGCATAAGCAAAGCCAGGTGCATGGACACCTTTCAGAGTAATTAGCCTGGGAAGATGGTAGAACATAATGCACTGGAGAACTATAGCAAGAAAAGAGTCTAAAAATACAATCTCTGGTTATATCATAGATAATCCTCATTATCATCTTACTAAGGAATTATAGTTTATTTGGAAGATGCTGGAAAGCTAAAGCAACTCTCTGAGAAGAAGGCTATTTGATAGCAGTAATATATCCCTATCTTCAGTCTCTGAGCAAGGGGCTCCAAGGTGGGGTGCCTGGGCTGGTATCCTGGTTCTACTACTTAGTTAGCTGTAGAATTTGCACTAGTTGCTTCATGTACTTGTGCATTAGTTTTCTCATTTCTGAATGGAAGTAAAATAGAACCAATTTTTTAAGGAGTGTGAGAAAAATTAAGTGAGATAATACAGGTCAAGTGCCTAAAACAAACAACTAACATGAGACCTCAGTAAATATTAGTTATAAATATACATGATACCTACTTCAGCCCAGTACAGCAAAACTAATAAGACAATAAAAGTAGCTCTAAGAAAAGGAAGCTAAGATTAATAAAGGGGCAACTGCAAAACTATCAGAGATCTATATAAATAAAACAGTAGTTTGGATAAACCCTATGTGATCTATTACAGTTCTGAGTTCAGAAAGTTCTCTTTTCAGTCACATTAGTTCATTAAAGCCTCAAATTATCATTTCTCAAGGTAGTTATAAGACAGAACTCAGATGTGATGAATTAGTACAATGTCAAGAATATTATACTTTGACAATTAAACATAGCAAATTTAAGTGAAACCATGAGCATTTTTGACAAAACTATATGTTATGGAATAACAAGGAAGTAAAAACCTGTGATGTACGGGTCTTTGCAAGAGGAGAAGTGCATGCTTCTTGAAATTGATCTTCATTAATTCCAATTTCTTTGAGGTAACTTTCCAAAAGCTTTTCAACCTAAAAAGAGAAAGTTTAACTTTCATAATTTACATAAAAAAGTTCAAAATGACAATTTTCATGTTAACTATGAGTTTAAAAAAGTATAATCAAATGCTTGTTTGCAATTACTATTAATCTGCATAAAATTATATTACTTGGCAGTGACAATGTCTTTCACTGAAAAAACAAACAACAGGCCCTGGCATCAGCTCAGCATGTGGATGTCCTGGGTTGGATTCCCAGTCAGGGCACACAGGAGAAGCAACCACCCCTCTCCTCCCCACTTCTCTCTCTCTCTTTCTCTCTTTCTTCTCCTCCTGCAGCCATGGCTCAATTGATTCAACTGTATGGCCCTGGGCACTGAGGATGGCTCCCTGGAGCCTCAGCCTCTGGCACTAAAAATAGCTCTGTTGCAAGCATTACCCAAGATGATAGAGTATCTGCCCCAGATGAGAGCTGCCAGGTGAATCCCTGTTGTTGTGCATGTGGGAGTCTGTCTCTCTACCTCACCTCCTCTCACTTGGAAAAGAAGGAAAAAAGAAAGAAACAAAAAGTTATAAAATTTTGTAGAGAATCAAATGAAATTTTATTTTATTCTACTAGAAATAATTAAAGTCAGGATTCTTAAGTTTGATGAGTTACACTCTTCAACTATCCAGTCACTTTTTATTTATTTATTTTTTTTATTTTTTTTACCCAGTCACTTTTTAAAAATCACAAGACAATCCTGGCCAAATTAATAATTAACACTTCCCTTAATGCAGCAGCAGGAAAAATAAAATTTAAAGATTAGATGTGAGATCCCTTAACATGGTTGTTCTAAATGCATTCCATAGATTCTAAAGGAGAGATAAGAAGTTGTAAGTATGAGATGCTGAGAGAACCCTTGGAGCCTTATACAACTGGTAGTACTTTTAGGGTAGACTGAAAAAAAAAATTTTTTTTTTGAGAGAGAGAAATGGAGGGACAAACAGACAGGAGGGGAGAGAGATGAGAAGCATCAACTCATAGTTGTTCATTGATTGCTTTCTCATATGTGCCTTGACTGGGGGGATCCAGCAAACCCAATGACCTCTTGCATAAGTCAGTGACCTTGGGCTTCAAGCCAGCAACCTTTAGGCTCAAGCCTGCAACCATGGGGTCATGTTTATGATCTCATGCTAAAGCCAGCAACCTCACACTCAAGCTGGATAAGCCTGAGCTTAAGCCAGAGCCCTCAGAGTTTTAAACCTGGGTCCTCAGGATCCCAGCCAATGCTCTATCCACTGTGTCACCACCTGGTCAGGCTGAATTTTTTTTAATTAAGTAATTTTAATGGACATATCCATTTTGAAATTTAAAAAAGCTAAAATTAATATTTTAATTACCTTTTAAAAGTTAGTGAAAAAAATACTCACTAATTCTTTATATTCCTGATGAATCTCTGTATAGGTCAATTTGCTTTCTTCTTCATCATCAAAAACTACATTTAAGAGAAAAATATTGCATGAAAAAAGTAAATCATTTCATTAGTGCTAATATAAAAGTCTATTCTCTGTATCTTATAAATAGGCACTTGTATATATACTTATAAGTATATTCTTTCACATACATACTATACAGGGGTGGGCAAAAGTAGGTCTATATTTGTGAGTACATGAAGCACAGAGTTTATTCTTGTATTATTATTTATTATTGTATTATTTTCCACACGAACCTACTGTTGCTCACCCCTGTATATAGTGTTAATTGTAAAAAAGTTACTTTTCCTAAAAAAAAAAAGTTACTTTTCCTACTTAAAATCTACTTCATATGTAAGACAAACACTAATTTGCTACTTTTCAATCAATAATATAAGGCAACAATTTCTTTATAAATTTTTTATGGAATATTATTGTTAATAATTTTTAAACATCAATTCCTATTACAATAATAGGCTCCAGGTTATTTTATAGTACTGGACCTTTGCTGATGAAAATTTTACTGGAAGTGACTAGGCCATATTTGTTACATATAAATCAATAACGAATTTAAAATAAATAGAACCAAAACAAATGTTTACTGAATGATCATATGTGTGAAACAATGTAGATTAGAAAGATACATATATTCCCTCTACAAGCTAACAATCTAATTAGAGAAACAGGACAAATTCAAGAATTGTATATAATAAACTTTTTAAACCCCCCTCCCAATCTTGCAAAAATGCAAAACTAACTTCTGTAATTTTTCCTTTAAACTTTTTCAATGACGGCTCTTTGGCTAGAGAATAAGTATAAAATCCTTAAAAGGTCAGACAAAACCCTTCAAGATTGGATCCCAAACTCATCTCCCACCACTTCAACACCCAACCTTTGCACTCTTTAGCAATATAATTACTTGAGTACCACCAAATATAACAAACACGGTGCTTTAAACCCCTATGCCTTTACTCAAGCTAATTCTAGATCTTTTTCCTTTACCTGCCCCCACACCCTTGTCCCAGCCATTCTTCAAGACATTGTATAAGTGACACATTCTTCCTGACCTCCTACCAACTCCAAGCTCCTAGGCTGGTTAGATACCTTTCTATGAACCCTTAGTTTTATTGTAACACCTGCCATTTTATATTTAGACAAAATTGGGCGCATACAAGTTGGTATGGCCATAGATGCTGGCATTTTATATTTAAATTTTATTTACCTGCCTGTCTTCCCCACTAAATTATTAACTTCTCAAGCACAAGAATTTTGTTTTATTCATCATTCTAGCCCCAGCTTCTGGCCCAAGGACACTCAATAAATTTTTGTTTAAATAAATGCTGATACCATAGGCTGTACAAAACTCTAAAATATCTGAAGTAGAGACCAGCACACTGACAATCCAAAGTCAATGAAGTACAAAGACTGTTATTGCAAGGGTCACTGGGATGTTACTCTCATTTATCTGGCATTTACTCTACATAACAATGGGCATACATGCAATACAGTAGCTGTTTTCAGTTCATTCTGAACCCCAATTATTACATTACATGTTTATCAAACTGAAGATTACCGCTTCCCTGTAAAAATCACAAATTGGGTACATTATTACTGAGATGCAGTCACTTTAGACGTTTGGGGATAAAAAGGAAGAACAACGCTAGAAATTTTTTTCCATTTCAGCATTTAATCTCAGTGAGATAAATGGAATCAAAAGGTGACAAAATTTCTTCTTTGTTCTAAAGGGAGGTCAGAATTCCACGTGCTTCATCAGTCTCGTTTTAATTTTTTTAATTTTTAAAAAAGAGCACAAATACAGGTTATTTTTTATTTCTTTAAAAATTACCTGTAAAAACAACATATAATAAATACTATTTGAATTTTGATTATGGCAATAAGAATATAATGAAAAGATACAGTGGTCAAACTAACCTTCCTCTCTACCACATTAATGGATTCTTAAGGTTGAAAGAATTCTTAAAAGGTCATCCAGAATAACCAACCATTTGATAGTTGAATTTCCCCTCTATAACATTTCCACTAAGTTGCTGTCAGATCCATTAAAACACTACTAGTGTCTGGGAGCTCTTTACCTTCTGAGAAAGGTTAACTTATCTGGAATGCATTGCAGTTATGAAGCACTTCCTTCCTAGAAATTAGTTTCCCTGTAGCTTGTACCCACTAACCCTATCTCTATCTCTATCTTACTGAACCTTACAAAACAAGCCTTATCCCTCCAACATAAGACAGAAGTTCAAATGACTAAAGGATATTACTACCATCAAAGTCTTGCCCAGCCTGACCAGGCGGTAGCGCAGCGGATCGGGCGTCGGACTGGGACACGGAGAACCCAGGTTCAAAACCCTGAGCTCGCCAGATTGAGCACGAGCTCATCTGGTGGGAGCAAGACTCACCAGCTTGAGCCCAAGGCTGCTGGCTTGAGCAAGGGGTCGCTCGCTCTGCTGTAGCCTCCCCCGCCACCCCCACCCCCCCACCCCCGCGTAAAGGCACATATGAGAAAGTGGTCGGTGAGTAACTGGGGTGCCGCAGCGAGTAACTGATGTTTCTCATCTCTCTCCCTTCCTGTCTGTCTGTCCCTCTCTCTGACTCCGTCTTTGTCACACACAAAAAAAGTCTTGCCCAGCTAAACAACAACGATTAACAGTTGGGTATTCATACGTATGACAAGGTTCCTGATTCCTAATGAGCTTCAATTTGTTTACAAGGACTAACTGTAGAACTCCAAGTGTGAGCTGATCAGAATCTGCCGGTGACCTGCCCTCACAGGGAATATTATGCCACGTTTTTGTACCTCATTTGGTAGAAGATAACCCACCATCACCCTTTTTTGGTATAGCCGAGAATCAGAGCTCAATAAAAAAGAGACAGGCAACCGGAATCACCGGTTTTGGGCCTGCAGTATTTACATGCCCCTCTTTGCGGTCAACTGTTGGGATCAGAGGGAACTCATAAGAAACTAACGCCTCTCCTCTCAAGCCACTGCGGAAGCTGTTGAAGAAACCCACCCAAACCTTGCACCTGCCCAGAGCAGAAACGTGTAGGATAGGGGGAAAGACCAAACACTGGATTAAAGTCTAATGTTTTTCGGATGTGCGCTGGGCCACTGAAAACCTGGAGTCTCGATCCCCGTTTTCAGAGCCGTCAAGGAAAACACTGGCGTAGTGACAGCAAAACCTCCTACAAACCCAGCTCTAAACCTAGTGGGCCAGAGTGATGACCAGGGAGGTGGTTATGAAGGACCACCTCCCTGCCGACTGCTAGTGCGAGAGAGGTGAGAAAGCACTGTCAGTTCTGGCTCTGGTTTTTACCTTCGCATTTCTGCTCCACAAAGTCCAAGATCGGGATGGACCAGTCCGGGCCTCGCAGAAACCCCGCGATGCTCTCCACCACCCATTCGATCTCATCCTCTTCTTCCGCAGCCATCCCGCCCCACAGAGCGCAGCGGAACCTTAGGCCAGACCCCAGGAGCCAGCCAAGGCCAGCGTGTCGGCTGCAGGGAGCCGAGAGCGAACTGGGGAAGAGTTGCCCCCGCGGTTACCCTGACACCCGGACGGAAACTTTAAACTAGTTAATGTAAAATAGTCGCTATGGCAACAGCCGCAGGTCTCCGGGCAACCGCAGGGAAGTGAAGCCAGCTTCGCAGGAGCCTATGTATTCTAGAGAGGAACATTTGAAGAACGTTTCCTATTGGCTGGAAAAAGAACCGTAGCGGATCAAAAGATAGCCTTCTGCCCATTGGGCCAGGGCAGATTGTAGACGTGTAGCTATTGGTTGTAGGTCCTAGCCGATTCACCCCGTTCCCTCTTCCCAGAAGCGCGTGGGAGCCAAGGTATGTAAATGACCTAATGAGGTTCCTGTAGGGACCCGGCCTCGGGCTGAAAGGGCTTCAAAGCCTTTGAACCAAACTAAGTGCCAACCATTCGCAAACCCGCTGGCCCGGAATCGTTTGTAATTAAAGGGTTGTTTGAAAATAAAAAGCCGAGCAAAGTAGCTCTGTAAGACTTACTGAGATTGGCTCTCCAGCCTTTGCCTCTTGTAACTCCAGGCGGGTCTTGAACCTTTCATGCATGGATAGAAAAAAACTATAATTGGAAGGTTTTCAAGGACAAAATCAAAGTTATTATCCATGTGTGAACGTAACCAAATCTTAGGTCAGATAACATCAAATCAACTATTAGATGGGTGTCCATGGTCAAGGTACTTGGTGTCCCAGAATATCTTAAATCAACCTTATATATTTACAGAAATAGAAACGTATTACATGTTCAATTATGGAAGTATTTTACTTTTAATTTATCGTCATAGTTTCATATAAAAATGTAAAACTTATTTTTTTTACAACTGTATATTGTTCTATAAACTACTATTTAATCTATTTTTATTTCGTTTGTGTATATACACAATATCTTACGCGGATACATAAATGTGATCTTTAATGTGCAGCTTTTTTTCTTTTTTCTCCTCCCTGTACCATTTTCCCCTTCTACAAATTGCTGAAATAAACATCTTTGTGTCTTTAAGAATGGTTGATTTTACTGACTTTTCCAGGGGGCATGTTCTAGCAGAATTACTAAATGAAAATATACCTTGATTTATTTCACCAATTCTCAATTGCTAGATACAGTTACTTCAACTTTTTAAACTTATAAACAATTATATAATGAACATACTGGCACATGTATTTTTGAATCTAAGTCTCATTTCATTTTAATAATTTTTTCCCAAAAGGGAGAATTATTGAACCTATTTTAAAAATCTTTCTGAAAAATGTCTTTGCCAATCTACTAGGTTTAAAATGATGTATAGTTTAATTGGCATTTTTAAATTTGAAATTGAGCACTGGTTCATGCTAATTAGCCTTTGTGTTTCTTCCTGTGTTTTCTTTTCATATATCCTTTGCCATTTCTTACTGGGATGTCCTTTTTTTTCTTACCGATTTGTGAGAGCTTATTACACATTATTATAAGAATTTTATCCCTGCCTGACTGGTGGTGGGGCAGTGGATAGAGTATCCACCCGAGACAACGAAGTCCCAGTTTCAAAACCTGGAGGTCGCAGGCTTGAGTGCCTGCTCATCCAGCTTGAGCATGGGCTCACCAGCTGGAGCATGGTATTGTGGATATGACCCATAGTCACTGGTTTGAGCCCAAGGTTACTGGCTCAGCTGAAGTACTCCATCAAGGCAGGTATGAGAAGCAATTAACAAACACTTTAAAAAAAAAAGTGCTGCAACTACGAGTTGATGCTTCTCATCTCTCTTTTCTTCTCTCTCTTTCTAAAAAAAACTAAAAAGAATTTTAACCCTTTGTCACGTCATTATGACATGTTTGTCCTGTGTCTTTTAGTGCATTATGCCTTTTGTCATATAGTAGTTTTATATTTTCTATGTCTACTTTAAATGAGAGGTAATACATTAATTATCCTTAGTGAATTGTCATGCTTTTTAAATCAGTGTGGTAAAGTGTTGTGGTTTTTCAATTACTGAGGGGAGGTAAAAGGAAAGAAGGACATCATCAGCTTTAGAGTAAAATATTTTGATACCAGACTTGGATTACTCTGATTTATTGTTCTGTTTTTCTGTTTCCTAAACCAGTCTAAAAATAAAATCTCACTTTTGTTCTGAAAATTTCCTATTTCTGTAAAGAAGTTGCTTGTATGGTTTCTAATGAGCATAGAGGCCAAAAAGTACCATTCAACTTCATTAGGCATTACTTGGCTTCAGTTTTTATCTTCAATCTCTTCAAGGTGCTTCCCAATTCTACTGACACAGATAATAACCAGGATGCACAAGCTTTCATTTCGTTTATTTTCTCATTCTTGTTTCTGAATGTGAGCAATGTGGATTCCCTCAGGCCGGTAATTTCTCCATTTATTTCAAAACATATTATTTCAATTTTCTACTCAAAACTTAAGGCTTTTCTTTTTATTCACTATTTGGGATTCTTATAACCAGGATGCTATACAGGTTTAATATAATATATTGAATATGCTCATAATGATGTAAACAGAAACTCTAAGAAGAGTGCCCACACATTCATAGGGCAATGCATGTTGTACACTGGAGTAAAGAGTAAGAAGAGGTGGGTAGTGGGTGTGTGTTATGTATTTTACCATAGGACACTTTGTCTAGTCAAATAGTATTTTTTCATGTTTTGCAGAAGTACAAATATAGTCATCTCTTGAAAAATCATGACTTCTCAGTTAAGCAATTTTATTGCTTTTTATCTACTATATATGAAAATTTTTCATATTGCAGATATATGTTTTAACAGAAGAGACTAAAATTTATAACACATGGATACACAAATAAACATATACCTACCCCCACACACACACGAACACATATATCTACAGTACTTTTACCATAGGTTTGATTAGAGGTTTAATTAGAGAACACATATAAAAAAATACTTGGGCCTGCCTGACCAGGCAGTGGCGCAGTGGACAGAGCGTCGGACTGGGATGCAGAAGACCCAGGTTCGAGACCCCGAGCTCGCCAGCTTGAGCGCGGGCCCATCTGGCTTGAGCAAAAAGCTCGTGAGCTTGGACCCAAGGTCACTGGCTCCAGCAAGGGGTTGCTCAGTCTGCTGAAGGCCCGCGGTCAAGGCACATGTGAGAAAGTAATCAATGAACAACTAAGGTGTTGCGATGGCAACAACAACAAAAAACTCATGATTGATGCTTCTCACTTCTCTCCGTTCCTGTCTGTCTGTCCCTATCAAACCCTCTCTCTGACCCTCTCTCTCTGTCCCTGTAAAAAAAAAACCAAAAAACTTGGGCCCATTCTTGGTAGTTAGTAAATGCTCAATACATATTAGTGATTACTATTATACATAATCTAGTTTTTTTGTCTCTTTGTTTTCTGTTTTTTAGCAACCTGTAGCATGGGTTGCAAGAATAAACCATTCTTTTTATTTTGCCTCTCTCCCTTACTGGCAAGTCATTTGTGTTCTTTACTGCAGTCCCACTGAAATCTGCTTCTCCCCTTCCCCTGTATGGGAACTGAGCCTCTGCCTTACTAACAGGTTAAAAAGTTGTCTTAGCAAGATGACTGCATTCCTCCAGGTTTTTCAGCAACCGTGTGAATAACAATTACACGGTTGTAGTGCTTTATACTTTTACAAAGGGAGTTATATCTGTTTGACTCAATGCAACCTTGAGAGCTAAGCGAAGATGTTATTAACATTCTCCATCTTATAAATGGTGTATTCATTTCCTAGGACCACTCTAACAAAGTACCATAGACTAGGGAGCTTAAACAACAGAATTTCGTTTTCTCACACTTCTGGAGACTGAAAAGTATGAGATCAACATGTCAGCAGAGTTAGTTTCTTCGAAGGCCTTTTCCTTTACTCTCAGATACTGCCTTCTTGCTGTGCCACGTGGTCTTCTCTTTATACATTCAGGTTCATATTTCTTCATAGAAGGACACCCGGTGAAGGGAATCAGAATATGGTACCCTCTCAAAAGAGAAAATAGAAAGAAATTAAGTCCTGATAACACCATTGGGTCCCTAGACCTAGCTGAACCTAATCTAACAACACGTAGATCACCAGCTTTGTGAGCTAATCATTTTTTTTTTCTTCAAAAACTTAGGTCACTCTGATGTGAGAATCCTGATTAGTATGGTGCCCAATGAGTATTTATCAAATACATGAAAACATAAGAACATTTCTGGAAAAAAACTTAAGAAATCTAAATACATTTGCATTTTTTTTTCATCAGTAAGTTCAATGTTACACCCAAGGTAGTATCTACTGAGTCTTCATATTTACCTTTGCACTTTTAGAAAGAAATTTCATATATGTTCAAAGTTATGAAGCATCGGGAGTTAAGATATACCTGCAAAATATGTTTAGATATTGATCTTAGTATGTTTCAAAAGTAAACATGTTCAATGCAGAAAAGCACAAAGAGAGGGAAGAAAGATGGCGACGGAGTAGGTGGACGTTCCAACTGCCACCTCCCAGGACCAAATTGGATTACAACTTAATTTAAGAACAATCATCTTGAAAAACCAACTTTGGACTAAACTATGAGGAGTCTATAACCAAGGATCACTGAAGAAGCCACACTGAGACTGGTAGGAAGGGCAGAGATGCTGAAAGGGCTGCCCTAATCCCAGGAGTGATTGGCAGCCCAGAGGGACTCTCACGGCCAAGTGGGTTGCCCTGAGAGTTGTGGGTCCTCAGCTCCAGGCCTGGAGCCCCAGACTAGAGCCCCAGAGCTTAGAAGAGGCACTCAGACAGCATTTAGCTGTGAAAAGATCTGGGTTTCTGCCTGACCTGTGGTGGCGCAGCGGATAGAGTGTCGACCTGGGAACACTGAGGTCGCCAGTTCAAAACCCTGCACTGGTCTGGTCAAGGCACATATGGGAGTTGAGCTTCCAGCTCCTCCCCCCTTTCTCTCTCTCTCTCTCTCTCTCTCTCTCTCTCTCTCACTCTGTGTCTCCTCTCTAAAAATGAATAAAATAAAAATTAAAAAAAAAAAAAAAGATCTGGGTTTCTGGCTGTGAGAAAGAAACACACCTCTCTGACACAGTCTCTGTTTTAAAGGGCCCGCACAGAAAACCTCATTCACAGCCACTTACCCGGAGATCTAGTGGGAGAGGGCTGAGAGGACTGAGGTTGCAGGAGAAGAGTGTAAAGTTGGAGGCCCAGGGAGAGACACTGTGGGGGATGGTCACCGGAACCCCTGTACTGAATCATTCTCTAGTACTGCAGTTGCCATCTTTCTTGGGCAGAGCATCCCCTTTGTGCAGCATCAGCCTGGGGAAAAGCAGCTGCTCTGCCTTCGGGAGTGTCTCCTACCCCAGGGATGGCATCAGGTCATTCTGAGAGGCCAGGAAGCAAGGGGAATGTCAGTGACTCAGTTTTCTGGTGTTAAGACAAGAGCTCCCTCCACACTCTCCCAAGTCTATGACTGGTGCTTCCACCTCACGAGAGACTCAGCTGAAACTGTCCCGAGAGGGGGCAGACCACACCTCTGGGTCTCAGAGGCCACACCCTACTGAGGTATGTGAAAAAAGTCTCTAGACATACTGACACCTGGGGCCAAGGGGCAGAGCCACACTCACCACCATTACTAATCGCTGAATTACTGCAGGCTCTAGACTCCACCAGAAGATTTTTTCAGGGGCTGAGCCCAACAAGCATCCAGCAGACAAGCTGCAGGAGGCGAAACTCAGGGAAAATTGGCTGTTTGAGTGGACTTTCCCCCAGGATCAGAGTGGGTAAGAGCCAGCCTAGGAGTGCAGTTTGGTATTTCCATGTATACCTGGGCCCAGCGGAGGCAGCCACAAACTGAATTGCTTGTAGCTCCAAGAAGGTTGCTAAGGACCAGTCACGGACAGTGTCTCCCACTTGTCTGTGCTAGGTTCCTGCTTGGGAGGTCTAGGACTGGCACATCTAGGGGCCACCTGTGGAAAGCATTGGTTCAGGACCTAACAATCCTTACTAGAGTGGTATCCTAAGGAAAAGCTCCTCACACCAGGCCCAGCTGAGGTGAGTTCCATTCTCTACAATCAGCACCAGCACAGCAGCTCATGTTCATTGGAATGGATGGAGCTTCATAGTTAGTCAGCCTGGCTACTGGATATTCTTTCCTGCTGGGCTAGATTCCACAAGGAGAAGGGAGAGAGGCTTGGAGCATGGACATTTAAAGTGTGGGTCCCTGTGAGTCTATTGTTGGATCTGGTCGAAGGGCTTAGCCACCTTCGGGAGGGTCACAGTCAGCCCCAGTAGAGGACTCCCTTATTCTTCTTCCCTGAGATTGGGGTCTTAACAGCTGTAAGAACTTCTGCAAAAGAGACTGTTGGCCACACTCATTCTTAAACTGCTGCTCACCTTGTCGGAGAGAAACAAAATTTGAGTATCCAGCAATGGCTGAGGGATCAAGCTCTGGAGTAGGGGCCACATGCTCTGCATTGAGCTCCTGACCAAGAGACTCCTGAAGTAGGGGGTCCCACAAACATTGTATTCACAACCACAGATGCCCTAACCCACCAAGCATGCAACCTGTAGAAGGGTTGGTTGGGTGAGGCCAATCTGAGCCCACATTACAGAAGACTGTGGGAAGACCAGACAGCTACAAGAGGAGGAGGAGCAGCTGAAAAGTGAAGACACCTCTTACAGAGCTTAGGGCTTTTATGGAGCTCTTGTCATCTCTACGCGGGAGGAACCTGATCCTTATACAAAGGTTGGCCCCTCCCACAGTACCCAGACACAGAAAACGCAGACACAAGCAGTGATAAGTACAGTAGCTGCAGACTGGTAGCCCACAGTGGGTTACAAACAACAGCTGATGCCAACCCAAGAAGAACTAGAGCCAACACTACTGGTAGTGGGTGGCAGAAAGCACCAACCCTAGACTCAACTACCTACACTACCAGCACACTCAAAGGTGGAGCCTAGCAGGCACCAGACACTGTGGGAAAAAAATACCCCCAACAGGACAGACATTGCACACTGTGTAACACACATAATCAAGGTTGACCCTTAGAGCCAGCCAGCCTAAAGGGATAAACATACCGATGAAAAGACCAACTGCATTTAATATTCACATACAACAAGAGGGAAAATAGTACCCACAAGAAGCATTCCTAAAACAAAGAAAACAAGTGGCCTGGAGGACAGTACCACTGAGCCCATCTTCTTCATAAAGACACCACAACAAATTTTAAAGTCAGACAATGCTACCTAATACACAGACAAAATTGTCAGACAGAGAAATGCGACCCAAATGAATCAATAAGAGAAATCCCCAGAAAAAAATAACTGAATGAGATGGAAGTAACCAAAATACCAGATGCAGAGTTTAAAACAATGATTGTTAGGATGCTCAAGGACCTTAGAGCAACAGTGGATGCACATAATGAACACCTAAATAAAGAGATAGCAAGCATCAAATAGGACATTGAAATTATAAAAAAGAGCCAGTCAGAAATGACAAATACAATATCAGAAATGAAAACTACACTAGCAGGCTGGATGAAGCAGAGGATCAAATTAGCAATATAGAGGACAAGATAAACAAAAGCACAGAAGTGGAGCAGCAAAAAGAAAAGAGGCTCAAAAAGTCTGAGGAAACTCTAAGAGAGCTCTGTGACAAAATGAAGCGAAACAACATCCACATCATAGGAGTTCCTGAAGGAGAAGAGAACAAACAAGGAATAGAGAACCTGTTTGAAGAAATCATGAAAATTTGCCTAAATTGATGAAGGAAAAAGACACACAAGTTCAAGAAGCACAGAGAGTTCCATTAAAGAGGAACCCAAGGAGGCCTATGTCAAGACACATCATAATTAAAGTGTCACAGTTAAGAGACAAAGAAAGAATACTAAAAGCTGCAAGAGAAAAGCAGTTAATTACCTACAGAGGAGCGCTCATAAAGATGACATCTGACTTCTCAACAGAAACTCTTGAGGCCAGAAGGGATTGGCAAAGAATATTCCAAGTGATACAAAGCAAGAACCTACAACCAAGACTTCTTTATCCAGCAAGGCTATTGTTTAAAATTGAAAGAGAAATAAAAAGCTTCCAAGACAAAGAAAAAAAAAAAACCTCAAGGAATTCATTACAACCAAACCAGTACTGCAAGAAATGTTAAGGGGACCTGACCAGGCGGTGGCGCAGTGAATAGAGCATCAGACTGGGATGCAGAAAGACCTAGGTTCAAGACCCCGAGGTCGCTAGCTTGAGCGCAGGCTCATCTGGTTTGAGCAAAAGCTCACCAGCTTGGACCCAAGGTCGCTGGCTCCAGCAAGGGGGTGCTTGGTCTGCTGAAGGCCTGCGGTCAAGGCACATATGAGAAAGCAATCAATGAACAACTAAGGTGTTGCAACAGCAACAAAAAACTGATGATTGATGCTTCTCATCTCTCTTCGTTCCTGTTTGTCCCTATTCAACCCTCTCTCTGACATAGGGTAGCTGCATGGATAAGAAAACAGTACCCGTACATATGCTGTCTACAAGAGAGCCACTTCAGAACAAAAGATATGCATAGGCTAAAAGTGAAGGGATAGGAAAAAGTATTTCACGCAAATGAAAATGAAAAAAAAAGCTGTGGTAACAATATTTATATCTGACAAAATAGACTTTAAATCAAAGGCTATAGTAAGGGATAAAGAAGGTCACTACATAATGATAAAGGGAGCAATCCAACAGGAGCATATAACCATTGTAAGTATCTATGTACTTAATATAGGAGCACCTAAATATATAAAGCAGACTTTGATGCACATAAAGGGCGAGATCAACAGCAATATTATAATAGTAGATGATTTTAATACCCTACTAACATCAATGGATAGATCCTCCAGATAGAAAATTAACAAAGAAACAGCGGCCTTAAATGACACACTAGATCTACTGGATTTAATAGATATCTTCAAAACCATTCACCCCAAAGCAGCAGAATATACATTCTTTTCAAGTGCTCATGGTACATTTTCTAGGATAGACCATGTTAGGATACAAAATGAGCCTCAATAAATTTAAGAAGATTGAAATCATATCAGCATCTTCT
Source organism: Rhynchonycteris naso (assembly GCA_037038555.1). Lineage (NCBI taxonomy): Eukaryota > Metazoa > Chordata > Mammalia > Chiroptera > Emballonuridae > Rhynchonycteris > Rhynchonycteris naso. The sequence goes on from CM072998.1 coordinate 180,358,375, forward strand.
CTGATCACAATGGCATGAAACTAGAAATCAATTACAATAGAAAACTGAAAAACATTCAAATATTGGAGGCTAAATAGCATGTTATTAAATAACAAATGAGTTAACAAGATCAAGGAAGAGAAAAAAAAGATCAAGGAAGAAATAAAAAATTTCCTTGAAACAAATGAAAATGAACATACAAGAACTCAAAATTTATGGGACACAGCAAAAGCAGTCCTGAACAAGAAGTTCATAGCATTACAGGCATTCCTTAAGAAGCAAGAAAAAGCTGAAATAAACAACCCTGCCCCTAAGAGAACTAGAAAAAGAACAACAAATAAAACCCAGAGGAAGTAGAAGGAAGAAAATAATAAAGATCAGAGTTGAAATAAATGAGACAGAGGCTAAAAACACAATACAGAAGATCAATGAAACCAAGAGCTGTTTTTTTGAGAAGGTAAACAAGATTGATGAACCTTTAACCAGATTCGTCAAGAAAAAAGACAGAGGACTCAAATACATTGGTACCTTGAAATACGAACAGACCAACATACAAAATTTTTTTTTAAGATACTAGCTGAAACTCGGTTCATATTTTTGTTTGAGATCTGAACAAAATTCTGATATATGAATCGTGATTCAGGAAGCTTCCGCTAGTTGGCGTGTTGGCGCCTGGGTCCAGTATTGGCAGTTTGATATATGAGTTGACTGACTTATGAGCTCAGTTACAGAACAAATTAATTTCGTATCTCAAGGTACCACGGTAAATAAAATTAGAAATGAAAAGTGGAGAAGTAACAACTGACACCACAGAAATACAAAGGATTGTAAGAAAATACTATGAAGATATGTATGCCAGAAAATTGGACAACCTAGGTGAAATGGATAAATTCCTAGAAACATATAATCTTCCAAAACTGAATCTGGAAGAATCAGAAAACCTAAACAGACTGATTACAACAAATGAAATTAAAACAGTTATCAAAAAACTCCCAGCAAAAAAAGGTCCTGTACCAGATGGTTTCACAGGTGAATTTTACTATATTCAAAGAAGAACTAACACCTATCCTTCTCAAGCTATTCCAAAAAATTTAAGAGGAGGTAAAACTTCCAAGCTCCTTTTATGAGGCAAGCATAATCCTCTATCCAAAACTAGGTAAAGACACTACAAAGAAAAAAAACTATAGACCAATATCCCTGATGAAATTAGATGCTAAAATTCTCAACAAAGTATTAGCAAACCAGATCCAGCAATACATGAAAAAAATCATACATCATGATCAAGTGGGATTTATTCTGGAGAGGCAAGGCTGGTTCAATATTCGCAAATCAATCAATGTGATTCATCACATAAACAAAAGGAAGGATAAAAATCACATGATAATATCAATAGATGCAGAAAAAGCATTTGATAAAATCCAGCACCCATTCATGATCAAAACTCTCAGCAAAGTGGGAATACAGGGAACATACCTCAACATGATAAAGGCCATCTATGACAAACCCACAACCAACATCATACTCAATGGACAAAGATTAAAAGCAATATCCTTAAGATCAGGAATAAGGCGGGGGTGCCCCCTTTCACCATTATTATTCAACATAGTTCTGAAAGTCCTAGCCACAGCAATCAGACAAGAAGAAGAAATAAAAGGCATCCAAATTGGAAAAGAAGAAGTAAAACTATCATTATTTGCTGATGACATGATACTGTACATAGAAAACCCTAAAGTCTCAGTCAAAAAACTACTAGACCTGATAAATGAATTCAGCAAGGTGGCAGGGTATAAAATTAATATTTAGAAATCAGTGATATTTTTATATACCAACAATAAACTGTCTGAAAGAGAAATTAAGGAAACAATCCCCTTCACTATTGCAACAACAACAAAAAGTACCTAGGAGTTAATTTAACCAAGGAGGTAAAGGACTTGTACTCAGAAAATTATAAAACATTGATAAAATAAATCAAGGAAGATACAAACAAGTGGAAGCATATACAGTGTTCATGGATAGGAAGAATAAACATTATTAAATATCTATGTTACCCAACACAATCTATAAATTCAGTGCAATTCCTATTAAAATACCAATGGCATACTTCAAAGATATAGAACAAATATTCTAAAATTTATATGGAGCCAAAAAAGAACACGAATAGCCTCAGCAATCTTGAAAATGGAGAATAATGTGGGAGGTATTACATTTGTTGATATTAAGTTATACTACAAGGCCATTGTACTCAAAAGGCATAAGAACAGGCATACAGATCAATGGAACAGACAGAGAACCCAGAAATAAACCCACGCCTTTATGGTCAATTGATATTTGACAAAGAAGGTATGAGTATACAGTGGAGTAAAGACAGTCTCTTTAATAAATGGTGTTGGGAAAATTGGACAGGTACATGCAAAAATATTAAACTAGACCACCAACTTACACCATTCACAAAAATCAACTCAAAATGGATAAAAGACTTAAATGTAAGTCATGAAACCATAAACATTTGGAAGAAAACATAGGCAGTAAACTCTCTGATATCTCTGGTAGTAATATTTTTGTTATTTTTTCTCCACGGGCACGTGAAATAAAGGACAGGATGAACAAATGGGACTATATCAACCTGAAAAGCTTTTGCACAGCAAAGGACACCATTAACAAAATAAAAAGACAACCCGCACAATGGGATAACATATTCCCCAATACGTCTGATAAGGGGTTAATAACCAAAATTAATAAAGAACTTCTAAAACTCAACACCAGGAAGGTAAACAATACAATTAAAAAATGGCCAAAAGGCCTGACCTGGCGGTGGCGCTGTGAATGGAGCATCGGACTGGGATGCAGAAGACCCAGGTTCAAGACCCTGAGCTCGCCAGCTTGAGCAGGGGCCCATCTGGCTTGAGCAAAAGCTTGTCAGCTTGGACCCAAGGTCGCTAGCTCCAGCAAAGGGTTGCTCGGTCTGCTGAAGGCCCGCGGTCAAGGCATATATGAGAGAGCAATCAATGAACAACTAAGGTGTTGCAATGGCAATGAAAAACTAATGATTGATGCTTCTCAGCTCTCTCCGTTCCTGTCTGTCTGTCCCTATCTATCCCTCTCTCTGACTCTCTCTCTATCCCTGTAAATAAAAATTTTTTAAAAAATGGGCAAAAGAACTGAATAGACACTCCTCCAAAGAGGACATACAGATGGCCAATAGGCATATGAAAAAATGTTCAATGTCACTAATCATCAAAGAAATGCAAATTAAAACCACAGTGAGATACCACCTCACACCTGTCAGAATGGCACTCATTAACAAAACAACACACAACAAGTGCTGGTGAGGGTGTCAAACAAAAGGAACCCTCCTGCACTGCTGGCGGGAATGCAGACAGGTGTAGCCACTATGGACGACTCTATCAGGTTTTCTGAAAAAATTTAAAAAAGAACTGCCTGTTGACCCAGCTATACAACTTTTAGGAATATATCCTAAGAATACCAAATGACTGATTCAAAAGAAGATATGCAGTCCCATGTTTATTGCAGCATTGTTTACAATAGCCAAGATCTGGAAACAGCCCAAGTGTCCATCAGTGAACAAGTGGATTAAAAATCAGTGGTACAAATACACAATGGAATACTATGTAGCTGTGAAAAAAAAAGAAAATCTTGCCTTTTGTGACAGCATGGAAGGACCTGGAGATTATTATGCTAAGTGAAATAAGCCAGGCAGAGAAAGAAAAATATTATATGATCTCACTTATATGTGGAATCTAATGAACAAAGTGAACTGAGGAATGGGCCAGAGGTAGAGACAGGGTCACAGGAGCAGAAGGGCAGCAGTCAGAGGGAAGGAGGATGAGGGGATGGGATCAGAGAAGGTAAAAGGAGTAGTGAAACTATATATACATAACCCAGAGATATAGATAACAGGACAGCAAATCCTAGGAGGAAAGAGGGAGAGAGTTAGAAAGAGGGAGACAGAGGGGGTATAAAAAGGGACACAGGGGTGGGGGTGAAGGAGTTATATTCAGTGGGACACTTGAATTCATGTAAACACAATAAATTTAAAATTAATAAAAATTAAAAGAAAAAAGAAAAGCATCATAGACACAGTCTTTCCTGCCTGGTGGTGGACTTCCATCATTTTTACTTCTCAATATATTTTTTTTTTTACTTTTTCAATCTCATCTCATTATCAAGTGTATCTCAGATGTATTTTTAAGTTGTTTTTTTTAATTTTTATTTTATTCATTTTTAAATTTATTTTATTTTATTTTATTCACTTTAGAGAGGAGACACAGAGTGAGAGAGAGAGAGAGAGAGAGAGAGAGAGAGAGAAAGAAAGTAAGGGGGGAGGAGCTGGAAGCATCAACTCCCATATGTGCCTTGACCAGACCAGTGCAGGGTTTTGAACTGGCGACCTCAGTGTTCCCAGGTCGACGCTTTATCCACTGCGCCACCACAGGTCAGGTTATCTCAGATGTTTTAAAAAAATCACCCACTGCTCTTTAATATGAAGGATAAAATCTCTCTTTTTTTCCTGAGGTTTTTCCTTTCTTTTCTTTCTTCCTTCCTTCCTTCCTTCCTTCCTTCCTTCCTTCCTTCCTTCCTTCCTTCCTTCTTTCCTTCCTTCCTTCCTTTTTGAAAGAGAGAGAGAGAGAGAAAAAGGGATGTGGTGGAATTCAGGCTGTTTGCACCGGTTGAGCAGAGCCAATACCTAATTTTTTGCTGAGTTTGGTGAATCAGTTGTTAAAACGGCACTTATAGGGTCCTCTCTAAGGTGGGCACCTAGGCAGCTGCCCAATGTGTAAATCACAAATTTACATTCCTTACTCTTTTTTAATGTTCAGCTGCACAACAGCATATTCTAAGCACCTGTAATAATGTTCATTCTGTCCATAGGTGAAAAAAAATTGCAAGTGAGGACACCTATCAAAAAGCAATATGGAAATATCTTAAATAACAGTTTTATTATTTTTTGTCAGATATTATTTAATATTTTTCATTAATATTTTAAAATTTTCTTAAAACAATCTAGTTTTGTGTACCTCTTTTATTCTTCTTATTTAAGTATTAAATGCATGAAATAATAATAAAAAAGAAAAGCACAAAGAAGAAAAATAGGTAACTAGTCATACCAGTTTTTTCTTTGCATTTGTGTTTTTGAAATAATATTGGTATTATATTTTTGAAGAAGAGAGAGTATATGATACCCTCAGATATGCCAATTTGGCATATTGATTGTTTTGAGCTGAAGGCAACTGAGAGAAACAGCAGGTGCAGAAAGAGCTCTCTGCTATGTGCATGAAAGTAAGGCATAAATTTCCCATGAAAAGGTACTCCCTATACCAGGGAGAAGAAAGGGGAGGGAGAAGAGGAGAGATGAGAGGAGAGGGAGGGGAGGGGAGAGGAGGACTCTTTTCTCTGGAAATAAGAGGTCAATGCTGAGATGAGTCTGCATGAATAGACCTTACTAAAATAATCTTTATCTTCCATTAGAAGTTGCTTTAACCCATGCCCATATATTTCCTAATCACTCCTATACAATTTATGAGCTCTAGAATCCCGGGTCCCTTTTCCTTTGCTAGTTCACGATTTATCACACTGTGATTAAATACTATATAAGTCCTCAAGTCTGTCTGCTCTTTGACTTTTTCACTTCTTTTTTGTGAAACCCCCATACACATAAAATTTTAAATATTAATAAAAGTGTATGCCTTTTCTTCCGTTAATTTGTCTTTTGTCATTTAAATTCACAGGCCCTAGCTACTAAACCTAAGAGGGTAGAGGAAACGTTTTTTTCCTTCCTTACATAGTCATAACTTTTAACATAAGATAAAAGGCTTCATTTTAACTTTATTACCCTTTTAAAGACCCTATCTTCAAATACAGTCAAACTTTTAGATACTAGGGGTTAGGACGTTGACACAAGAATTTGGGAGGTTAAGGGGGGAACAATTCAGCACTTTACAGACAGGAGAAAATTGAGACTGAATGAGGTCAAGTTTCTTGCCCAGGGTCAGAGCAAATTTGGAGCTTGCACTTCCCTGTATTTTATATTTAAGCAACAAGTTACCTTCCCATTTTCACTTTATAATCCATCACAGAAAATTTTTCATGTCAATCAAAACATTTCTACATGATCTTTTAATGTAACCTAGTGTCTTAGCTCAGGCTGCTATGACAGAATACCATAGACAGGTGGCATCTAAATAACAAAAGTTCATTTTTCACAGCTCTGGAGGCTGGGAAATTTAAGACCAAGGATTTAGTGTCTGGTGAGAGCTTCCTTCCTCATTCACAGATGGCCATCTTCTCTGTCTTCAGAGGTGGAAAGGGTAAGGGAGCTAGCTCTCCAGGGTCCCTTTTATAATGACATTAATTGCTTTTATAAGGGCTGCACTCTCATGACCTAATCACCTACCAAGAGCTCCCACCTCCTAATTCCACCACATTTAGGGGTAGGATTTCAATATATAAGTTTAAGGGGTACACAATCTATTCAGTCCGTAGAACACCTATTTTTCCCATTGTGTGAATATAACACAGTCTATTTAAATAAGCCTGTATTGATCTAGAATGTTTCTTGCACTATTTAAAAAATAATTTTACTGTGAGCATCCTTGTAACTAAATCTTTGCATGTAATCTTTATCCTTCCTAAAAGTAGAATTGCTAAATCATACAGTATGCAGTTTTTAAAGACACCTGAACCTGTGTAGTTTTTAAAAAAGAAAGTATTGCTCATTCTGCAACAATCATGGTTAAATGCTAAGTAATTCTTACCTTTTATTATTGTTTTACAACCATGAGTCTACATATTCATATGCATGCACAAATATATCTTTGATGCTTTAGAAATTGCTAATTCAATCAAGGAAGACTAAAAATGATTGTGAGTTTCTCAGGAAACTGACTTTTTAATTTCAAAAATGTATTTAAAAGGTCGACACAATGCTTGGCTCAAAAAGACTCACAATGAATATCTGATGAAGATGTGAATGATGATCTCAGTATAAAATGCCTCATATAGGCCTGACCTGTGGTGGCACAGTGGATGAAACGTGGACATGCAATGTTTGAGGTTGCCGGTTCAAGACCCTACACTTGTCTGGTCAAGGCACATATGTGAGTTGATGCTTCCTGTTCCTCCTCCCTTTCTCGCTCTCTCTCTCTGTCACTCTCTCTCCTCTCTAAAAAATGGATAAATAAATAAATAAATTTTAAATGCCTCATATTGCCTAAAAATAATCCACCTCTCTTTTCTGGCTTGGGGGGAGAGAGTAAAGGTGTGACTACTGGCCAAGCAAATTGTTGTTTTGGTTTTGGTTTTTGGTTTTTTTACAGGGACAGAGAGAGAGTCAGAGAGAGGGGTAGATAGGGACAGACAGACAGGAACAGAGAGAGATGAGAAGCATCAATCATTAGTTTTTCGTTGCCATTTTGACACCATAGTTGTTTATTGATTGCTTTCTCACATGTGCCCTGACCGCGGGCTTTCAGCAGACCAAGCCACTCCTTGCTGGAGCCAGCAACCTTTTGCTCAAGCCAGATGGGCCCGTGCTCAAGCTGGTGACCTCAGGGTCTTGAACCTGGGTCTTCCACATCCCAGGCCAACACTCTGTCCATTGCAACACCGCCCGGTCAGGCGCAAATTGTTTTTTAACTTTGACAAAATACTCTTATACTCTAGATCAGATGGCTTAAAGTTATTGTTAACAATAGGCCTAAAAATACCAATGCAATAAAAGTGTCATTTTTGTATGTAATTTATAGAGTGTATAAAACATCACTAATGAACTGCCTAATTGCTACTCCAAAGTCAGCTTTCAAGTAAAAAAAGAAAAAGGTCATTGATTTAATCCTAAAATATTGATTTTATTCTTGCTATAGCAATACTTTTTAGAAGTTTTAAATTATAGGTTCTTTGCAAATATTTTTACTTATTTGGTTTATATAACAGCAAAGGGATGGGGAGGTTTCCATGGGTTGGCAAATAAATAGTTACCTGCCATGTCTTCAAGCTCTCCAATGAATATTTAGGTTTTTAGCACCTTTTCAGATATAGCATCACAGGATTTCCATTCTCTTTTCCATGTCTTTTGTTTTCTATTCCTCATAACTTATCAACTGTTAAGCAGCTTGATTTAAATTAGCAGCCAAAAAATAAAGATACAGTGACCTTTCAAATTGTGACCAAATACATTCATTTGGCATAAAATGTCATAGCTTAAAATCTTTTCTTTCTTTATTGAGTGCTTACTATGTGCCAAGCACAATGACAGATGCTGAAATAAAGAGCTCTGGATAGGGTACATTTTAAATTCCAACTCTGTGACAGTTTGCTTATTCATTTCACCTCTAATACTCAGTGTCCTTTTGGGAATTATTTTTCTTTTTATTTTACCTCCTTTTCTTTCCTTATTATGTTTTTTATTGTTTCATTTGTATATATGTAGAATAATTTCCTGTTTTACTTTCTTCTTTTTCCTTCTACCTTTTACTACCCACTAAGTTGACTCCTGCATTTGCCTTTCATTATGTGTTCTTGCCTATTTTCCTGGGGTTTTCTTTTAACTACTATATTAGTGACTTTAAGGAAGATGACTAATTCGTAGAACATATTTATATGTGCCTTAGATCTGCTTTTAGTTTTCTTAAAAGCAGCTGTAGTCTACTTTAATGGCCTCTAAATAATTTTTGACCAGATACTTCATCACTAAAAATAAGTTTTGAATATTCCCCTTAATATGTGAATATATATTTACTAATGAACTGTATACATGTACATATCAGTATATTAATATAAACAATTGTATAATATACAATTTAAAAACAAAACCTGAAAATTGACATTAACAAAATGAGATAAAAAGATATAGCTTGAAATTATAATACTTTTTCCCTAAGTGCAAATGAATCATCATGAACACCCACTGTGAAGACCACTAGTTTCGGCTTGATAAACTTGATTGATAGTTTGAGCTTCTGGCATAGTAAGGAAGCCAGTGAGTGCCCTATTTACTCTGGTTCTTTTAGAATATTCTGGGAGAAAGAGTAAAGAAAAATTTGAGATTCATATTTGGAGCCCAGGATATTGTGAGCAAGACTCGCAAATAACAAAGAATAGCCCTGGCCAGGTTGCTCAGTTGGTTAGAGTCTCCTCCCAATGTGCCGGGGATGAGGGTTTGATCCCTGTTCAGGGAACCTGCATGAGTCAATCAATGAATGCATGGATGGGAATACAGCAAATCGATGTTTCTCTTTCTTTCTCTCTCTTTCTCCCCACCCTTCAATCATTTTTCCTCTCTATCTCTAAAAAAAATAAATTAAAAAAAATATGACAAAAGCCTCTTCTACCTTAAGAACCATACTGACTAAGAACCACCCTGATGTGGGAGGCAGTAGGGACTTGGGCTTAGTAATTGAACATTTTTTTTTTTAATGCAGGGAAGCAATCTTTAATTTATGTACTTTTAAATTTTATTTGTGTTGCTTCTTCTGCTGGAAAAATAATATATGTACATTGTAGAAAAACTCAAACATCATAAAACAACACAATGAAGCCTGACCAGGCGGTGGTGCAGCGGATAGAGGGTCGGACTGGGATGTGGAGGACCCAAGTTCGATATCCTGAGGTCACCAGCTTGAGCACGGGCTCATCTGGTTTGAGCTTAAAAACGCTCACCAGCTTGGACCCAAGGTCACTGGCTTGAGCAAGGGGTCACTTGGTCTGCTGTAGCCCCCACTCCCCGTCAAGGCACATATGAGAAAGCAATCAATGAACAACTTAAGTGCCACAACAAAAAACTGATAATTGATGCTTCTCATTTCTCTCCATTCCTGTCTGTCTGTCCCTATCTAACTCTCTCTGTCTCTGTAAAAACAAACAAACAAACAAAAATAAACCACAATGAGGAAAATGAGTTTCATATTTTTATCACCAACTAAAGAAAGCCACAGTGATTATGTGGTTATTGGCCTCCAGATTATGGTATTTTAAATGCATGTATTAACAGATATTATCTTCTTTAATGAAAATGAGCCCATTCCCATTTATATAACTTGCTTTTACCTCATTTTCCAAGGATATCTTTCAATATTAATATATAAATTGTTCTTTAGCTTGATACATGTATTTCATTATATACACATACCTTTATTTAATATCTTACTCATGTTCATTCCAATATTTTGTTCTCATAAACAATGCTACAATAAACATCAGTGTACATGTATTTTTGCATCCTTCCTGGAGTAGTTTCATAAAAGAAAAGTGGAATTCTGGGTGTAAGGATATGAAACATTTTTGGAACTATAAAATTTTCCATCAGTGTTACTAAATTGCACTCTAAAGGAAGAACCAAGGTGATTGATACTCTCACCAAAAGATTATGTGTTTATTTTTTTACACCTTTTCAGCACTAAAAACTATTAGTGTTTTAATGCTTTTTTTTATCTGAAAGGTAAAAAAAAATTTTTAATCATTTTTAAAAATTTTATTTTATTCATTTTAGAGAGGAGACACAGAGTGAGAGAGAGAGAAAGAGAGAAAGGGGGGAGGAGCTGGAAGCATCAACTCCCATATGTGCCTTGACCAGACCAGTGCAGGGTTTTGAACTGTCGACCTCAGTGTTCCCAGGTCGAGGCTTTATCCACTGCGCCACCACAGGTCAAGCAAATTTTTATTTTTTTAAATTTATTTTTATTTATTCATTTTAGAGAGGAGACACAGAGTGAGAGAGAGAGAGAGAGAGAGAGAGAGAGAGAGAGAGGAAGGGGGGAGGAGCTAGAAACATCAACTCCCATATGTGCCTTGACCAGACCAGTGCAGGATTTTGAACTGGCGACCTCAGTGTTCCCAGGTCGACGCTTTATCCACTGCGCCACCACAGGTCAGGCAGGTCAAGCAAATTTTAATCATTTTAATTAGACTATTTTTAACTGTTAATGAGGTTGAGAATTCTTTTATATAATAATTGACCTCTTATTATTTTAAGAACAATAATTTTTTTTGTTGTATTTTTTTGAAGTTAGAAGCAGGGAGGCAGGCAGACAGACTCCCACATGCACCCAACCGGGATCCACCCAGCATGCCCACCACCTGGTGGTGCTCTGCCCATCTGGGCTGTTGCTCCATTGAGGCCGGAGCCATTCTAGAGCATAAGGCTGAGGTGGAGGCCATGGAGCCGTCCTCAGAGCCCTGGGCCAACTTTGCTCCAATAGAATGTTGGCTGCGGGAGGGGAAGAGAGAGATAGAGAGGAAAGAGAGGGGGAAGGGTGGAGAAGCAGATGGGCACTTCTCCTGTGTGCTCTGACCAGTAATCAAACCCAGGACTTCCACACGCCAGGCCGAGCTCTACTGCTGAGACAACTGGCCAGGGCAAGAACAATGATTTTTTTTTGTTTGTTTCTGTTTTTAAATTCTTACTATACAAATTTGCAAATATACAAAAAAGAAACACTGTTGTTCAACAATTATCAACATCTTAGTCAAACCCAGACATGTCATTTTAAATAGGCGTGCTTTTAAAAGTCAGATTGCAAGATGTCTTTTGATGCCCTTTCATCCAGGCACTCACCTTTAATCTTTTGGCAAACCAAAAGTGTAAATAAACTAAAGGAGCAATGACAGTGAACCCTAGGCATCTTGTAGCTGTGACAATATAGTTGCTAATTCAGGCCACCAGATGGCAGACCACAGAAAAAAAGAAAAAGGAGAAGAAATCTACACTCAACAAGACCCAGCTTCAAGATAACTCAGATGTCTTAAGGAACTTTGTTTTCTATTAGTATTGGGGGTGAGGGAGGGTATGAAGGGGAGGTTAGTCAAAGGCATTATTTTAAACCATGGAAATATATTTTATTATCTAATAGTAATGTAGTTTATAATTTGATGTATTTTATTATCAGATAAAATATATATTTTTTGTTTTGCAATGAATTTATTATCATTTTTAAGACCTCAAAAAATAACATTTTAAATAGAATTTCATCAAACCTATACATTAACTTGAAAAAAAATTAAGATCTTTATGATATTTATTTTTCCCTGAAAGAACACGATGATGCTTGCCCCATTTATTTAAGTCTCCATTTAGATTCTCAGTAAGAATTACACTTCTGTTATAGATCATAAATGTCATTCATTAAGAATTTTACTTGAGAATGGGTTTATTTTACATATATTTGAACTGGATTTTGATGATTTTATAAAACTGTATTGATCTTTACAGAGTTAATGTTTAATCTATGTATTCTTTTATTTAGAAATAGCTATGAATTAGTTCTTTTTCATTTTCTTGTTATGCCATTATATAATCTGAAAAATATTATAAAATTCTAGTGTTTGCCTTTCCCTGTGTATTTCTCTTATTTCTGTTTCATACTTCATTACATTGGCTAAAAGTGACATAAAAATATAGAACAATGATAATATATCTTTACTATGTATAATAGACTTTGTATTTGTACTAAAATCATGTTTAATTTTATATAGTAATATGTTTTTATTAAGAGTATAAAAGGGTGTTGAATTTCACCTAGTAGCCTTTCATTTTCTACCAAGAGAATCATATAATTTTTATTTATTTATTTATTTATTTATTTTTTATTTTTTTCATTTTAGAGAGGAGACACAGAGTGAGAGAGAAAGAGAGAGAGAGAGAGAGAGAGAGAGAGAAAGAGAGAAAGGGGGAGGAGCTGGAAGCATCAAACTCCCATATGTGCCTTGACCAGACCAGTGCAGGGTTTTGAACTGGCGACCTCAGTGTTCCCAGGTCGACACTTTATCCACTGCGCCACCACAGGTCAGGCTAATTTTTATTTTTATAATTATTTTGTTTGGCTTTTAAAATTTTTTTATGTATTGATTTTAGAGAGAGAAAGACAGAGAGAAAGAAACATTGATTTTTGTTCCATTTATTTATGTATTCATTGGTTGATTCTTATATGTGCCCTGAACCCACAGCCTTGGTGTTGGGCAGATAAAATATATTATGCTCACTTTGATAAAGATGGCACTGCCCACATGGAAGTTCATTGATATTAATGTGTAATGGGGAAGAGGCTGTGGGCAGGCCAGGTCATTATAGCCTAAGGCTTAGTTTTAAGAGTAAGCTTTTCCCCACACCCTTGACTGATTGGATGATGTAGGGTGGTGCACTCTCCCGAGGAATCCCATTATGCCTTAGATGGGTGACTTTGTATCAGAGACTTCCTTGTTTGTATAATTGGATTAAGGGTTTGGATTTCTACATTATAAAGTGGGGCAGGCCAGGAGCTTGCTCTCTCGGTTCCTGGGTTCCTGAGATTAGTATCAGAGAGGAGAGCAGATGAAGGCTACATGGAGGCCAGGAGAAGCAGCCAAGATGGCACAGTGCTCAGGGAGAAGCCAGTTTGTTAAGAGTTTGTGCTGGAGAAGGAGATGGGAAACAGAGATGAATAAGTCTGGTGAGCTAGAAACCTTTGATTCTAGGAAACTCGGATAAGTCAGTAGCTTTGTGAGCACTGAATGTGTGGGTTTTGGAGCCCAGTGTGTGTTTTTGCTTGCACGCCAGGTGCAAGTTGGAATTAAAGCTGATGGCTCACCAGTTCGTGGCTCCTGTGTTTCATTACCGTTTGTTCGAATCTAATGCGAACCTTCATGGGCCAGGCTGCTGTGATGGCGGCCTCGACTACTGGCTTTACACTTGGCTTACTGGAACAATAGTCTAGCCCAGGGGTCCCCAAACTACGGCCCCCTGAGGCCATTTATTGGGCCTTCGCAGCACTTCTGGAAGGGGCACCTCTTTCATTACTGGTCAGTGAGAGGAGCACAGGATGCATTCACACCCATAGTTCCCATTGAAATACTGGTCAGTTTGTTGATTTAAATTTACTTGTTCTTTATTTTAAGTATTGTATTTGTTCCTATTTTGTTTTTTTACTTTAAAATAAGATATGTGCATTGTGCATAGGGATTTGTTCATAGTTTTTTTATAGTCCGGCCCTCCAATGGTCTGAGGGACAGTGAACTGGCCCCCTGTGGAAAAAGTTTGGGGACCCCTGCTCTAGCCTATAGAGCTACCCAACCAGAGCTCATATGACTTTTCTAATTTAATCAATTGATAGCATTACTTTATTAATAAATTTTCTTATATTGCTTATTTACCAGTCTGAGGTAAATTCTCCTTGACCACAATGGGTTAAGTTTTAATGTATTTTTAATTAGGTTTGCTAGCATTTTGTTTTGTATCTAATATTCACAAGTAAGATTTGTCTATAAATTTTTTTGGTGTGTCACATCTTTTTATGTTATTTTTTTTGGTGTGTCACATCTTTATTGGATTATAGTGTCAGCTATATTTAGCTCATAAAAGAATTGGAGAGCATCCAATCATTTCCTGTGTTTTATGTTCCAGAGTAAATATGTAATGATTTTTATCTATTTTATTATTATGTTTTTAACGCAGCTCTGAAAAGAATGCTATTTTAATTTTCTTAAGGAAAATAAATAAATTGTTATATTACAGTAGATATGTTTTATAACTCAAACCCTTAAAAACTATAATAAAGTTATTTTTCCCACACCAGCATATTAAAGAAATGCCTGCCAGACTCATTATAAAAGATTGTATCTCGCCTGACCAGGCGGTGAAGCAGTGGATAGAGGGTTGGACTGCGATGTGGAAGACCCAGTTTCGAGACCCCGAGCTCGCCAGCCTGAGCATGGGCCCATCTGGCTTGAGCTAAAGCTCGCCAGCTTTGACCCAAGGTCACTGGCTCCAGCAAGTGGTGACTCGGTCTGCTGAAGACCCACGGTAAAGACACGTGTGAGAAAGCAATCAATGAACAACTATGGTGTCGCAAGGGCAACGAAAAACTAATGATTGATGCTTCTCATTTCTCTCTGTTCCTGTCTGTCTGTCCCTATCTATCCCTCTCTCTGTCCCTGTAAAAAATAAATAAATAAATAAATAAATAAACAAATAAACAAATGATTGTATCTCTCTGGGTATGCTATGGGTTATGCTACTGTGTAAAACAAACAAAATTCTTTATTTCTTTCAACTGTTCTGCTCAGTCATGGAGAGAATAAAATTATGACTAAGGATTCAGCATCTGAAATGTTATATCAAGTCGAAAGTTGCTGTATATATTTTTCACAATAAGCTATTGCATTTCTTAGATGCTGGTAGATAATATTCCAAGGCAGTCTTTCTGCGAGATAGAAGCAATAAAGAATTTGACCCTTGTTTCACCTATTTGTATATCTTGTCTCTAGAATTAACTCATGGCTTGGATAATAATAAAGTAGTTGTGGTAAACTTCCAGATGAATAATATTGATAGAGCTTCATTGTGACTCTTCTACACATGATGGATCACAGCTTTTCAACAGAACTTTCTGCTATAATGGAAACATTCTATTTCCCTGTGTCCAATGTGTCTCTGTTTCCACTGTGGCTCTAAGGACTTGAAATGTGGCAAGTGCAAATGAGGGACTGAATTATTTTATTTCATTTAAATTAATTAAATTTAAGTAACCACATGTCACTAGTGCCTATCATATTGAACAGCAATGCTTCAAAGTATGAAACTCTAATCACTAATACACTAAATACCCAGAATGCTTTCACCATTAACTATTTCCTTATCACACACAAATACATTCCACTTGCTAGTATTTTGACAACTGATAATCAATATTCGTCTCTGCTTACTTCTCCAAAATTATTTATACTTGCATTTTTAATACTTGATTTAATACTTACCTCTTGTCTGAACTATCCTCTTTTGTCTTTCTGAGAAGTATTTGTTTATCCTGTCTGTCATTGGCATTTTGCTCTTTTTGTTGTTCCCCTTTAGTTTACATACTTTTAGTGGCCATTAGGTGTCTTTGTAATTTTGCATTCAAACCTACTAAATTTTTATTAATTCCTTTAAAAAAGAAGTTATTTGTTTCAATCCTTGCACATGAACATTTTGCCATGTATACTGATGGGTAATTATATCAATAAAATGGTCCTGGGTGAAAAATGATCAAGAAGAGTTTGCAAAAAAGTTGTAAAACGAACTTATAAGAATAGAATTGTCACTTTAGTGGGAAAATTGCAGCTATATCATTGAACTGCTTTTCAAAGATGAAGTCAATTTACTGAATCCATCAGTGTAATTACACTTTAAACTTTCTAAAAATATACACTTCAGTATATACGAGTTTTACATGTAGTCTCCACATCTAGCTCCATTATTAATTATTAAAATTTCAAAATTTGTAGGTTATACTATTATAATACTGCATGCGTTGTTTCTTGTATTTCTGTAGGAGCAATTTGAATGTATACCTGAAAAGTTTTATGGGTTCATCAAATAACCTAATAGGATCAAGGAATAACTTTAGTGAATTATTTTTTTAATTGAAGACTTTATTTATTTAGTTTAGAGAGAAGAAAGAGAGAGAGAGAGAGAAGGGGGAGAGGAGCAGGAAGCATCAACTCCCATATGTGCCTTACCAGGCAAGCCCAGGGTTTCAAACTGGTGACCTCAGCATTCCAATTTGGCGCTTTATCCCAGTGATGGGCAATCTTTTGAACTTGGTGTGTCAAAATTCGCCAAAAAACTGAGCATAACTTGGGTGGTGTGTCACTTGAGAAAAACGGCCTAATCAGAAGTCCCAGAACTAGACGCTCTGTGCCAGAGTTCTATTGTTTTGGCCTACAGACTTCCGGAACAGAGTGTCTACACTACAGCAAATGTTTTATCCTCGGCTACTGCACCTGCGCCGTGCAGGAGCTGAGGATGAAACGTCCTTCTCGGCATGTGGCCCCATATTTCTCTGGTATGCAGCCACGGGTGATCGAAAGTGGCTACGTGTGAGGGCTGACATGCATGTCATAGGTTCGCCATCACGGCTTTATCCACTGCTCCACTACAGGTCAAGCCAATGAATTATTTTTTGATTAACAAATTGAAAGTACTATTTTTAAAGAGGTTGGACCAATCATTCACTTGAAGTTAAAGCTACATCATTTTATAAAATTCATTATTTGCCTGACCTGTGGTGGCTTAATAGATAAAGCACTGACCTGAAATGCTGAGGTCACCAGCTTGAAACCCCTGGCTTGCCAGTCAAGGCACATACAAGAACTAATTACTACAAGTCAACACCTCTTTCCCTCCTCCCCACCCTTCTTTCTTTCTTGCTCTCTCTCCCCTTTCTAACATCAATAAATAATAATAAAATAATTTATTATTCAAGTCATAATCTTCAGTAGTTGGAAATAATGGTAGAGAGAGGAAATAAGAGAGACAGGAAAGAAGGGATAAAAAGCATCAATTTGTAGTAACATCACTTTAATTGTTCATTGTTTCTCATACATAGCTTGACGGTAGAAGGCCACGGGGGGAGGAGGGTGGTCCTCAAGCCAGTCATTGACCTCTTGCTCAAGTTAGCTACCTTTGGGTTTAAGCTAGTGACCTTGGGTTCATGTTGATGACCCTGCACTCAAGCTGACGACCCCGCACTGAAGCTGGTGAGCCTGTGCTCAAGCTGGCAACATCTAGGTTTCCAATCTCAGCATCCCAGGGCAATGCTCTATCCACTGTGCCACCACTAGTCAAACAAAAAGCTAATTTTAATTGAAATTTTCTGTGACTAGAATCCAGAGATTGAAAACATTAAAATATTGGACTTGCTGGGTTTCTATAAAGATGCTGAGACTAGTGGTGGGGTCCATTCTATAGAGGTGAGAGAGGTAACTCATAAACTCTTCAGGAAGGAGCAGAAATAAGATGCGACACTATCCTCAGATCAGTAACTGAGAAGATTCATCTAGAATCTTGATAAAATATAATCTTATTGTCTTAGTCCCCACCAATTCACAGCGTAAATTTGCATTGTTACTTAAAACATTTTGCTAACAAAGTAATAATGTGAGCTAAAGAAATAATATCAAACAGCCTGACCACGCAATAGCGCAGTGAATAGAGCATCAGCCTGGGATGCTGAAGACCCAGGTTTGAAACCGAAAGGTTGCCAGCTTCAGCGCAGGCTCATCTGTCTTGACCTCAGGGTTGCTGGCTTGAGCATGGGATTATAGACATGACCCCATGGTCCCTGGCTTGAGCTCAAAAGTCCCTCTCGCTCCATCTCCTCCCTCCCCTCACCCCGTAACCACCCCACTCTTGTCCATGTCTCATAGTCTCGTTTTTATGTCCCACATATGTATGAAATCATGCAGTTCTCAGTTTTTTTCTGTTTTACTTATTTCACTCCGTATAATGTTATCAAGGTCCATCCATTTTGTTGTAAATGATCCGATGTCATCATTTCTTATGGCTGAGTAGTATTCCATAGTATATATGTACCAAGGCTTTTTAATCCACTCGTCCTCTGATGGACACTTGGGCTGTCTCCAGATCTTTGCTATTGTGAACAATGCTGCCACGAACATGGGGGTACATTTCTTCTTTTCGAACAGTACTACGGTGTTCTTAGGGTATATTCCTAAAAGTGGGATAGCTAGGCCAAAAGGCAGTTCGATTTTTAATTTTTTTAGGAATCTCCATACTGTTTTTCACAGTGTCTGCACCAGTCTGCATTCCCACCAGCAGTGCAGGAGGGTTCCAATTTCTCCACATCTTCGCCTGCACTTATTCTGTGTTGTTTTGCTGATGAGCACCATTCTGACTGGTGTGAGGTGATATCTCATTGTGGTTTCAATTTGCATTTCTCTAATGGTTAGTGATGGTGAGCATTTTTTAATATGCCTATTGGCCAACTGTATGTCCTCTTTGGAGAAATTTCTATTCATTTCTTTTGCCCATTTTATATTGGATTGTCTTCCTGCTGTTGAGTTTTATAAGTTCTTTATAAATTTTGGTTATTAACCCGTTATCAGACGTACTGTCGAATATGTTCTCCCATTGTGTGGTTTGTCTTTTTATTCTGTTCTTACTGTCTTTAGCTGTGCAAAAACTTTTTAGTTTGATATAGTCCCATTTGTTTATCTTGCCTTTTATTTCATTTGCCGGTGGAGATAAATCGGCAAATATATTGCTGCTACAGATGTCGGAGAGCTTGCTGCCTATGTTTTCTTCTAAAATGCTCATGGTTTCACCGCTTACGTTTAAGTCTTTTATCCATTTGGAGTTTGTTTTTGTGAATGGTGTAAGTTGATAGTCTAGTTTCATTTTTTTGCAGATAGATGTCCAATTTTCCCAACACCATTTGTTAAAGAGGCTATCTTTACTCCATTGTATGTTCTTTCCTCCTTTGTCAAATATCAGTTGTCCATAAAGCTGTGGGTTTATTTCTGGGTTCTCTGTTCTGTTCCATTGATCTATGTGCCTGTTCTTATGCCAGTACCAGGCTGTCTTGAGTATAATGGCCTTATAGTAAACCTTGATATCTGGAAGAGTGATACCTCCTGCTTTATTTTTTCTTTTTAAGATTGCTGAGGCTATTTGTGTTCTTTTTTGGTTTCATATAAATGTTTGGAATATGTGTTCCATATCTTTGAAGTATGTCATTGGTATTTTAATTGGTATTGCATTGAATTTATAAATTGCTTTGGGTAATATAGACATTTTAATGATGTTTATTCTTTCTAGCTATGAGCACGGTATATGCTTCCACTTGTTTGTATCTTCCTTGATTTCTTTTATCAATGTTTTATAATTTTCCGAGTATGAGTCCTTAACCTCCTTGGTTAAATTTACTCCTAGATACTGCCTGACCTGTGGTGGTGCAGTGGATAAAGTGTCGACCTGGGAACACTGAGGTCGCCAGTTCAAAACCCTGCACTGGTCTGGTCAAGGCACATATGGGAGTTGACGCTTCCAGCTCCTCCCCTCTTTCTCTCTCTCTCTCTCTCTCTCTCTCTCTCTCTCTCTGTCTCCTCTCTAAAATGAATAAAATAAAAATTTAAAAAAATTTACTCCTAGGTACTTAATTTTTTGGCTAAAATAGTGAAGGGGATTGTTTCCTTAATTTCTTTTGCTGACAGTTCATTGTTTGTATATAGAAATGCCTCTGATTTCTGAGTATTAATTTTATATCTTGCCATATTGCTGAATTCATTTATAAGGTACAGAAGTTTTTTGACTGAGACTTTAGGGTTTTCTATATACAATATCATATCATCTGCAAATAATGACAGTTTTACTTCTTCTTTTCCAATTTGGATGCCTTTTATTTCTTCTTCTTGTCTGATTGCTGTAGCTAGGACTTCCAGAACTATGTTGAATATAAGTGGTGAAAGGGGGCATCCCTGCCTGGTTCCTGATCTTAAGGGGATTGCTTTTAATTTTTGTCCATTTACTATAATGTTTGCTGTGGGTTTGTCGTAGATGGCCTTTATCATGTTAAGGAATGTTCCCAGTATTCCCACTTTACTGAGATTTTTGAGCTTGAGTGAGTGCTGGATTTTATCAAATGCCTTTTCTGCATCTATTGAAATTATGTGATTTCTGTCCTTCCTTTTGTTTATGTGATGAATCACATTGATTGATTTGCGAATATTGAACCAGCCTTGCCTCTCCAGAATAAATCCCACTTGATCATGGTGTATGATTTTTTTCATATATTGCTGGATCCAGTTGGCTAATATTTTGTTGAGAATTTTAGCGTCTAAATTCATCAGGGATATAGGCCTATAATTTTCTTTCTTTCTGTTGTCTTTCCCCGGTTTTGGGATCAGAATTATGTTCACCTCATAAAAGGAGTTTGGAAGTCTTCCTTCCTCTTGAATTCTTTGAAATAGCTTGAGGAGGATAGGAGTTAGTTCTTCTTTGAATTTTTGATAGAATTCACTTGTGAAGCCATCAGGCCCACGACTTTTCTTTTTTGGAAGTTTTTTGATAACTGTTTCGATCTCCTTTGTTGGAATTGGTCTGTTTAGGTGTTCTGATTGTTCAGATTGATTTTTGGAAGATTATATGATTCAAGAAATTTGTCCATTTCACCTAGGTTGTCTAATTTTTTGGCATAGAGTTCTTCATAGTATTTTCTTACAATGCTTTGTGTACCTGTTGTGTCGGTTGTTATTTCTCCACTGTCCTTTCTAATTTTATCTATTTGAGTCCTCTCTCTTTTTTATTTTTGATAAGTCTAGTTAAAGGTTCATCAATCTTGTATACCTTTTCAAAGAACCAGCTTCTGGTTTCATTGATCCTATGTATTGTTTCCTTAGCCTCTATGTCATTTATTTCTACTCTGATCTTTATTATTTCCTTCCTTCTACTTGTCCTGGGTTTTATTTGCTGTTGTTTTTCTAGTTCTTTTAGATGCAGGGTCAGGTTGCTTATTTGAGCTTTTTCTAGCTTCTGATGATATGCCTGTAGTGCAATGAACTTCCCTCTCAGTACTGCTTTTGCTGTGTCCCATAGATTTTGAGTTGATGTATGCTCGTTATCATTTGTTTCTAGAAACGTTTTTATTTCTTCTTTGATCTCATTGTTAATCCATTCATTATTTAATAACATGCTATTTAGTTTCCAAGTGTTTGAGTATTTTTCAGTTTTTCTTTTGTGGTTAATTTCTAGTTTCATGGCATTGTGATCAGAGAAAATGCTTGATATGATTTCAATCTTCTTAAATTTATTGAGACCATTTTTGTGTCCTAACATGTGGTCTATCCTAGAAAATGTACCATGAGCGCTTGAGAAGAATGTATATTCTACCGCTTTAGGGTGAAAAGTTCTGAAGATATCTATTAAATCAAGTTGATCTAGTGTATCCTTTAAGTCTGTTTCTTTATTAATTTTCTTTCTTGAGGATCTATCCAGTGTTGTTAGTGGGGTATTGAAATCCCCTACTATGATAGTATTGCTGTTAATCTCACCCTTTGTCCATCTGTTGGGCAGATAAAATATATTATGCTCACTTTGTTAAAGATGGCGCTATGGCACTGCCCACTTGGAAGTTTGTTGATATTAATGTGAAATGGGGAACAGGCTGTGAGCAGGCCGAGTTGTTATAGCCTAAGGCTTAGTTTTAAGAGTAAGCTTTTCCCCCACACCCTTGACTGATTGTATGATGTGGAGTGGTGCACTCTCCTAAGGAATCCCATTATGCCTCAGATGGGTGACTTTGTATCAGCGACTTTCTTGTCTGTAGATTGGATTAAGGGTTTGGATTTCTACAGTATAAAGTAGGACAGACCAGTAGCTTGCTTTCTTGGTTCTGTGGTATTCGAGAGGAGAACAGCTTAAGGCCACGTTAGAAGAGAAGCAGTCAAGATGGCAGAGTGCTGAGGAAGAAGGCAGTTTGAGCAGAATTTGTGCAGAAGGAGATGGGGAACCGAGGTGAATAAGACTGGTGAGCTAGAAACCTTTGATTCTAGGAAACTCAGGTAAGTCAGTAGCTTAGTGAGCACTGAATGAGTGGGTTTTGGAGCCCAGTGTGTGTTTTTGCTTGCCCGCCAGGTGCAAGCTAGAATTAAAGCTGATGCTTACCAGTTCTTGGCTCCAGTGTTTCATTACCGGCTGTTCGAATCTATTGCGAACCTGCATGGGTCAGGCTGCTGTGATGGCAGCATCAACTACTGACTCTACACCATCAAAGTCTGCTTTATGTATGTCGAGGCTCCTATATTTGGTGCGTAGATATTTATAATGGTTATATCTTCCTGTTGAATTGTTCCCTTTATCGTTAGGTAGTGTTCTTCTTTATCTCTTACTACAGCCTTTGTTTGAAAGTCCATTTTGTCAGATATAAGTATTGCTACCCCGGCTTTTTTTTTCATTTCTATTTGCATGAAATATTTTTTTCCATCCTTTTACCTTCAGTCTATGTGCATCTTTTGTTTTAAGGTGTGTCTCTTGTAGACAGCATATGTATGGGTCCTGTTTCTTTATCCATGCAGCTACCCTATGTCCTTTGACTAGATCATTTAATCCATTTACATTTAAGGTTATTATTGATATGTAGTTGTTTATTGCCATTTTATTCTTTAAAGCTGTATTCCTCTTTTGCTATATTGTTTTCCCCCTTTGATTTGTTCACAACAGGCCCCTTAGCAACTCTTGCAGAATTGGTTTGGTTTTTTTTTTTTTTTTAATATATATTTTATTATTATTAATTCTAATGGGGTGACATCAATAAATCAGGGTACATATGTACAATGAAAACATCTCCAGGTTATCTTATCATTCAATTGTGTTGCATACCCATCACCAAAAGTCAAATTGTCCTCTGTCACCTTCAATCTGGTTTTCCCTGCGTCCCTCCCCTCCTCCCTATCCCACTCTTCCCTCCCTCCCCCCATCCCATAACCACCACTCTCTCGTCCATGTCTCATACCCTCACTTTCATGTCCCACCTATGTATGTAATCGTGCTGTTTTCAGTTTTTCTTTTTTTCTGATTTACTTATTTCACTCCGTATAATGTTATCAAGGTACATCCATTTTGTTATAAATGATCCGATGTCATCGTTTCTTATGGCTGAGTAGTATTCCATAGTATATATGTACCATAGCTTTTTAATCCACTCGTCTTCTGACGGACACTTGGGCTGGTTCCAGATCTTCGCTATTGTGAACAATGCTGCCACGAACATGGGGGCGCATTTCTTCTTTTCGAACAGTGCTATGGTGTTCTTAGGGTATATTCCTAAAAGTGGGATAGCTGGGTCAAAAGGCAGTTCGATTTTTAATTTTCTGAGGAATCTCCAAACTGTTTTCCACAGTGGCTGCACCAGTCTGCATTCCCACCAGCAGTGCAGAAGGGTTCCCTTTTCTCCACATCCTCGCCAGCACTTATTCTGTGTTGTTTTGCTGATAAGTGCCATTCTGACTGGTGTGAGGTGATATCTCATTGTGGTTTTAATTTGCATTTCTCTAATGATTAGTGATGTTGAGCATTTTTTCATATGCCTATTGGCCATCTGTATGTCCTCTTTGGAGAAATTTCTATTCATTTCTTTTGCCCATTTTTTGATTGGGTTGTTTGTCTTCCTGGTGTTGCGTTTTATAAGTTCTTTATAAATTTTAGTTATTAACCCCTTATCAGATGTGCTGCCGAATATGTTCTCCCATTGTGTGGTTTGTCTTTTTATTCTGTTCCTATTGTCTTTAGCTGTGCAAAAACTTTTTAGTTTGATATAGTCCCATTTGTTTATCTTGCCTTTTATTTCAGTTGCCCATGAAGATAAATCGGCAAATATACCGCTGCTACAGATGTCGGAGAGCTTGCTGCCTATGTTTTCTTCTAAGATGCTTATGGTTTCACGGCTTACATTTAAGTCTTTTATCCATTTTGAGTTTGTTTTTGTGAATGGTGTAAGTTGATGGTCTAGTTTCATTTTTTTGCAGGTAGATGTCCAATTTTCCCAACACCATTTGTTAAAGAGGCTGTCTTTACTCCATTGTATGTTCTTTCCTCCTTTGTCAAATATCAGTTGTCCATAAAGCTGTGGGTTTATTTCTGGGTTCTCTGTTCTGTTCCATTGATCTATGTGCCTGTTCTTATGCCAGTACCAGGCTGTCTTGAGTATAATGGCCTTATAGTAAACCTTGATATCAGGAAGAGTGATACCTCCTGCTTTATTTTTTCTTTTTAAGATTGCTGAGGCTATTCGTGTTCTTTTTTGGTTCCATATAAATTTTTGGAATATGTGTTCTATATCTTTGAAGTATGTCATTGGTATTTTAATTGGTATTGCATTGAATTTATAAATTGCTTTGGGTAATATAGACATTTTAATGATGTTTATTCTTCCTAGCCATGAGCACGGTATGTGCTTCCACTTGTTTGTATCTTCCTTGATTTCTTTTATCAATGTTCTATAATTTTCCGAGTACAAGTCCTTAACCTCCTTGGTTAAATTTACTCCTAGGTACTTTATTTTTTTGGCTGCAATAGTGAAGGGGATTGTTTCCTTAATTTCTTTTGCTGATATTTCATTGTTGGTGTATAGAAATGCCTCTGATTTCTGAGTATTAATTTTATATCCTGCCACCTTGCTGAAATCATTTATAAGGTCCAGTAGTTTTTTGACTGAGACTTTAGGGTTTTCAATATACAATATCATATCATCTGCAAATAGTGACAGTTTTACTTCTTCTTTTCCAATTTGGATGCCTTTTATTTCTTCTTCTTGTCTGATTGCTGTAGCTAGGACTTCCAGAACTATGTTGAATAAGAGTGGTGAAAGTGGGCAACCCTGCCTGGTTCCTGATCTTAAGGGGATTGCTTTTAATCTTTGTCCATTTAGTATGATGTTTGCTGTCGGTTTATCGTAGATGGCCTTTATCATGTTAAAGAATGATCCCTGTATTCCCACTTTACTGAGAGTTTTGAGCATGAATGGGTGCTGGATTTTATCAAATGCCTTTTCTGCATCTATTGAAATTATCATGTGATTTTTGTCCTTCCTTTTGTTTATGTGGTGAATCACATTGATTGATTTGCGAATATTGAACCAGCCTTGCCTCTCCAGAATAAATCCCACTTGATCGTGGTGTATGATTTTTTTCATATATTGCTGGATCCGGTTGGCTAATATTTTGTTGAGAATTTTAGCGTCTAAATTCATCAGGGATATAGGCCTATAATTTTCTTTCTTTGTGTTGTCTTTGCCCGGTTTTGGGATCAGAATTATGCTCGCCTCATAAAAGGAGTTTGGAAGTCTTCCTTCCTCTTGAATTTTTTGAAATAGCTTGAGGAGAATAGGAGTTAGTTCTTCTTTGAATTTTTGATAGAATTCACTTGTGAAGCCATCAGGCCCAGGACTTTTCTTTTTTGGGAGTTTTTTGATAACTGTTTCGATCTCATTTGCTGTAATTGGTCTGTTTAGGTGTTCTGATTCTTCCAGATTGATTTTTGGAAGGTTATATGATTCAAGAAATTTGTCCATTTCACCAAGATTGTCTAATTTTTTGGCATATAGTTCTTCATAGTATTTTCTCACAATGCTTTGTATTTCTGTTGTGTCAGTTGTTATTTCTCCACTGTCCTTTCTAATTTTATTTATTTGAGTCCTCTCTCTTTTTTTCTTGGTGAGTCTAGTTAAAGGTTCATCAATCTTGTTTACCTTTTCAAAGAACCAGCTTCTTGTTTCATTGATCCTCTGTATTGTTTCCTTAGCCTCTATGTCATTTATTTCTGCTCTGACCTTTATTATTTCCTTCCTTCTACTTGTCTTGGGTTTTATTTGTTGTTGTTTTTCTAGTTCTTTTAGATGCAGGGTCAGGTTGCTTATTTGAGCTTTTTCTAGCTTCTTATGATATGCCTGTAGTGCAATAAACTTCCCTCTCAGAACTGCTTTTGCTGTGTCCCATAAATTTTGAGTTGATGTATGCTCATTATCATTTGTTTCTAGAAACTTTTTTATTTCTTCTTTGATCTCATTGTTAATCCATTCATTATTTAATAACATGCTATTTAGTTTCCAAGTGTTTGAGTATTTTTCAGTTTTTCTTTTGTGGTTAATTTCTAGTTTCATGGCATTGTGATCAGAGAAAATGCTTGATATGATTTCAATCTTCTTAAATTTATTGAGACCATTTTTGTGTCCTAACATGTGGTTTATCCTAGAAAACGTACCATGAGCGCTTGAGAAGAATGTATATTCTAATGCTTTAGGGTGAAAAGTTCTGAAGATATCTATTAAATCAAGTTGATCTAGTGTATCCTTTAAGTCTGCTGTTTCTTTATTAATTTTCTTTCTTGAGGATCTATCCAGTGTTGTTAGAGGGGTATTGAAATCCCCTACTATGATAGTGTTGCTGTTTATCTCGCCCTTTATATCCATCAAAGTCTGCTTTATGTATGTCGGGGCTCCTATATTTGGTGCATAGATATTTACAATAGTTATATCTTCCTGTTGAATTGTTCCCTTTATCATTATGTAGTGTCCTCCTTTATCTCTTACTACAGCCTTTGTTTTAAAGTCCATTTTGTCTGATATAAGTATTGCTACCTCTGCTTTTTTTTCATTTGCATTTGCATGAAATATTTTTTTCCATCCTTTTACCTTCAGTCTATGAGCATCTTTTGTTTTAAGGTGTGTCTCTTGTAGACAGCATATGTATGGGTCCTGTTTCTTTATCCATGCAGCTACCCTATGTCTTTTGATTGGATCATTTAATCCATTTACATTTAAGGTTATTATTGATATGTAGTTGTTTATTGCCATTTTATTATTTAAAGCTGTATTCTTCTTTTGCTCTATTCATTCCTCCCTTTAAACTGTTCACAAGAGGCCCCTTAGTATCTCTTGCAGAATTGGTTTGGTTTTTATGAATTTCTTCAGGCTTTCTTTTTCTGGGAAGCTCTTTATTTCTCCTTCAATTTTAAACGTTAGCCTTGCTTGATAAAGTAGTCTTGGTTGTAGGTTCTTGTTCTGCATTACTTTGATTATTTCTTGCCATTCCCTTCTGGCCTCAAGTGTTTCTGTTGAGAAGTCTGATGTCATCCTTATGGGGGCTCCTTTGTAGGTGATAGTCTTTTTTTCTCTAGCAGCTTTTAAAATTTTTTCTTTATCCATTAGCTTTGGTATTTTAACTATGATGTGTCTTGGTGTAGATTTTTTTGGGTTTCTCCTTAATGGAGTTCTGTGTGCTTCTTGAATGTGTGGAGTGTTTCCCAGCCTTAATTTAGGAAAGTTTTCTGCTATGATTTGATTGAACAAAGTTTCCATTTCCTGTCCTCTCTCCTCTTCTTCAGGCACCCATATGATGCGAATGTTGTTTCTCTTCATGTTGTCACAAAGCTCCCTTAGAGTTTCCTCACATTTTTTAAGTCTCTTTTCTTTTTTCTGCTCTGCTTCTGTGCCTTTGTTTATTTTTTTCTCTAACTCACTGATTCGATCCTCAGCTTCATCCATCCTGCTTTTAATTCCTTCCATTGTGGTCTTCAGTTCTGATACTGTATTTGTCATTTCTGTCTGATTCTTTTTTATTATTTCAATTTCCTTTTTTATACTTGTTATCTCTTTATTTAGGTGTTCGTAATGACTATCCATTGTTGCTCTAAGCTCTTTGAACATCCTAATTATCATTATTTTAAACTCTGCATCTGGTAATTTGGTTATATCTGGTTCATTCAGGTCCTTCTCTGGGGATTTCTCTTGATTCATTTGGGTTGCATTTCTCTGCCTGCCCATTTTGTCTATTTATAAGAAGGATGTGGCTACTGGAGTCTAATGGGTGTTGCCTCTGTGTTCCCTAGGTGTGGTCTGTCTGCAGGCCCACCACTCCCTCTGCCGTTGCCTAGAGCGGTTGGATATGGGTGTTGCTGGTACTGGCCCACTGCGGCTGTTACTGTGATTTCTGCCTCTCCTCCTTGGGAGGGGCTGTGTTCTCATGCCTGGCTCTACAAGCCTCAGCCTGTTTGGGCCTTCACTTCGCCCCCACAGGTGGGATTGCACACCACAATCAAGCCACAAGCCTCGGCACCAAGGGTAGGGGTGAGCACCTTTGCTCAGCTGCGGACCTCACCTGTTCCCTGGCTTCCACCCAGCCCTCGCAGTCAGAGCCAGCTCACCTCGTTTTCTTGGGCTGGGGCTGCTGGCATGCACTCAGCTGCAAGCCTCTGCCTGTCAGGCTCTAGCCCCACCACCGTGGTCAGGGCTGGCTTGCCCAGGGTTGCAAACCTCAGAGGCCAGGTGATGCTGCGCCCAGCGGAAGATCTCTGCCTGTTCCTGGCCTCCCACTTTTCCCCTGCAGGTGGGGCTGCAGGCGGGCCCGCAGCTGCAGGACCACTTTCGTGCATCCCCTCCGCCTCTGCTGGGCTAGACCGAGCTCACGCCAGTTGGTCCTCTGCCCCCGCCGACAGAACCGCGCTTCCTAGTCCCCCCGCCACCGTCCCTCCAGCAAGCCCTAAGCAGTGTGGGTGGAGGCACTGAAGCTCAGACCCTAACACTCTATACTGTAGTCCTGGAAGCTCCCTCCATCTAAGCAGCTCTGCTCTAAGTGCCACGGGAGAGCTTGTTTGGCTGGTGTCCTGTTTCCCTTTGCTGGTATTGCTAGTTCTAGGGGAAATATTCGTTTTCGATTTGGGAAGTGACTCAGCCCAGGGGTTAGGGTGGCTGTCCCTCAGAGTGTTTCTCCCTGTGCCTTCCAGTCCACACTCTCTTCCCACTGCTCTAATCTTCTCCGCTCTCCCCGGCCCCCAGATCCCCGGGTGAGTGGTTGTGAGAGAGGTTTTCTGCACTGTCCCTTTAAGAAGAATCCTGGGTCTGAGAAAACTGTCTCTTTCTCACAAACAGTATCCTCACTTGTTTCACAGCTCAGTACTGTTCAAACGCCTCTTCTAGGCTCTGGGGCTGCAGGTTAGGGCTTTGTTCCTGGAACCCAGGTCCCTCCCTCTCCGCTAAACTCTCTTCCCCCCACGCGAGTCTGCCATTCGCTCCAGGGAGCTGGGCAGCCCTTTCCACGTTTTCACTTTTCCTACCAGTCTCACTGTGGCTTCTTCAGTGTTCCTTGGTTGAAGAGTCCACTTAGTTTAGTTCAAAGTTGGTTTATCCAGATGATGGTTCTTAAAATTAAGTTATAATCCTCTTTGGTTCCAGGAGTTGGAAGTTTGTATGTCCGCCTACTCCATCGCCATCTTGCCATCCCTCCCACATGTGGTACTTTGTGGAAGAGCCACACTCAAGGGGACAAAGAGCCATATGTAGCTTGCGAGCCACAGTTTGCCGACCAGGGCCCTAGAGTGTTACATGGTGTACACCAGAAACTAGTACAAAATAATAGTGAACATAAACTGTAATTGCAAAAAAAAATTTAAATAAAACAAATACAGGGATATAACAGGGAACTGATAGTTATTAAGACATGTTTTCCATGATATTTTTAAAAGTAAGTAGACATACATTAAAAATAAATAAATTCAGTGATGGAAGGAAGCTAAAAGATTGGATAATTTGAGTTCTCTGTTTAGCACAGTGTTTTAGAAATAGTAGTTGCTCAGTAAATGGTTCTGGCTTGTATGTGACATATGTCTATTTATTTTTATAGTATTATTTAAAATTTTGACTTATCAAAGTAATCCCTATATATGATTAATATCTTTCTTTCAAAGAAATAAATAAGTAAACTGAGATACTCCTTCCTCCAAAAAAAAAAGTGTTGAAAATATGTTGTCATAAACTTCTAAAGCTTTTGAAGAGGTTATTATTATGTTGGTGTGTTCACAATAAATTAGGCATGCAATATTAATTGAATGAATGAAGGATTGAATAAAGATATACCCTGAAGGTATAGTGATAAGGAAAAACAGACCTCAAGGGGACATAAATAAAGACCCACCTAGATAAATATATCATGTGGTCTTAAAATGGAGAATTTCAGGAGCCCAGAGATGGTAGCACACACAGGAATCCTCTCCAATGTGACCATAACCATCCACAAGAAAACTACACTTAACACCATATCTTTTGGGGTTTTCCATCCCAGATCCCTGCTCTGTGAAATAAAGGCTGGAACTAGGTAGGATAGTACCTAACCTACCATTCCACCTTCAGTTAGGAGACTAAACCTTGTACGGCCTGATCTACTTCCTTCCCCACTTGAAAATTACTAAATAGTCTTAATGAATTGTCAAGGAAATACCAGAGCCTGAGAAAAGCTCAGTTTAGTGTATCTTTGAATAGCATAAACAAAGCTACGGTATTTGTATTTCCCATAGGCCAGGGAATTTTACTGTTGTCATAGCCACTTTTCATGGTGTCCAGACTACACACTGGGTATCTCATGTGTACCCCTGAACCAAAATTCAGTCAGACTTCATGATCCATTGCATATGGGTGGAGCTTTGTGGCCTTCGGACTAACAACTGCATAAAACGTCTGGTAACAGTTTATGGGAGGGAGCTGTTTCCAGAGTAATATTACATTATTTTCACTTACAAACATCTTGATTTTCCAAAGCTCTGGTAGTTTAGGAAATAGTTTGGCCTATAATCAGTCCAGTCAGGAAAACAGAAATCACTAAACATAGTTCAAACAGAGATTTATTTGATTCTGGGAAATGGTTACAAAGGTGTTGAAAGGACTAGAGCGGAAAGGGGGAGAACACTAGAGATTTTACCTAGAGATGAGAAAGCTGCTACCACCACTCTTAGGCTGGAGACCCCGGGTGCATTTGCTGCCAGCAGTTAGTGTGTGGCCAGTATAGGACCTGAACCTTTACAGAAGGGGTACCATGTCGTCACTGCCCAGTCTGCCATTGAGACACCCTTACCACTGTAGCAGACTAGAATGGCTTCTGCTCTACTCCCTCCATTGACTCTCATTGTCCAAACCTGTCTGGAAGCCACCTGGTAAAGGATTCTGGGGAATAGAGTTCCGGGCTTCCAGCCCCTACAATTATAGAATACAGAAGGTAGAGCATGGCATTGTGCCAACAGAAAAATAACTGACATAATAATGTTATCAATTAATTAGATGTTAATAATTTTTTTTGTTGTTTGTTTTGAGAGAGAGAGAGAAAGGCAGAGACAGAAAGACAGGAAGGGAGAGAGATGAGAAGCATCAACTTGTTGCGACACTTTAATTGTTCATATATTGCTTTCTCATACATGCCTTGACCCGAGGGGTTTCAGCTTAGCCAGTGACCCCTTGCTCAACCCAGTAACCTTGGCCTCAAGCCAGCAACCTTGGGATTCAAGCCAGCAACCTTTGGGCTCAAGCCAGCAACCATGGAGTCATGTCTATGATTCCATGCTCAAGTGAGCAGCCCTGCACTCAAGCTGGTGACCTTGGGGTTTCTAACCTGGATCCTCAACATCCTAGGCCATGCTCTATCCACTGTGCCACCTCCTGAACCGGCAATGTTAAGCATTTTTAATCAATTACATTTGATAGAAAATTACTTTTGAGTGGATTGGCTAACTGTATAGCACTAATTGCTTTTTTTAACAATCATTTCTTGAGAAATCTTGCTCTTGAAGTTTATTAAGATGGCAGCACGAGACCAAGATAGGGAGGGAGCCAAGGATGGCTGCGTAAGGGGATAACAGACAGGACAGAACAGGTCTAGGGGCAGACACATGAATAATTAACTTGATGAAAGGCCAGAAAGGATTTTGAAATACATTTCATCTTTCCAGTTAGAAAACATTTTGTTTCTAAAATTGAGGATGAAGATAGGGGAACAACAATAAAAACCCTCTCCTTTTGTCTGAGTAGCAAGAGCCAATGAATTTTAAAAAGTAGAAAAGAAAAACCTAGCTTACTAATTATATGTAAATTCTCCTTTATAAGGGAAGAAAAATGCATCACCAAAAATACAACAGCTACGTAAATTAACATCCGTCAATGCCTTTAGACATGTAATGGAGTTGTCCCCAAATTAGCTTCCTTTCATACTCCACTGAGGCATATCCAGTAGCATTTGTAAAGGGCTTATATTACCATCAGTTGATACCCGATATGGAATTTTAAAAAATTTCTTGTATTTCTTCCACCTTCACTCTAATTCACAAAATGCTTTGTTAAAGTTCATTGTGGTTTTGTGGCTTATATGACTCAAAAATGAGTTGATTCCAATTTTGTTAGTTGGCATTCAATGAGCAATGTTAAATATGAGAAATACCCTATGGGTAACATGTAGAAATCATTTCAGAGCCTGTTTTGAAAGTTATCTATAATAAAATACATTTAGTTTATTAAATGTTATGAACTTAAAATATTAGCTTTTAAAATAACTTTGGTCCTTGCCAGGATGTGTGTATGGACATCTTAAGTTCATGACTACATTTTGTGGTGTACCATTCTGAAATGCTGTTCTAAAGACTTCTTTTGGAATTATGAATTGTTTTAGAATTATAAAAATCAGAATGGAATTCTGGAACAATATTTTTTAAAGCTGTCACTTGCTGTCATCATGAAAAGCATACTTTATAACTAATGAAAATTAATATGAAAATAATAAAATAACTTCCTAAATACGCATTTAAATTTTTCATGTGATTAAAGGGAGAGTATTACTGTCAGGCACTATCTTAAGTTTGTGCACAATTCTTTTCCAGTTCTCCTGGATCTGAAGTAATCAGCCCATATCATAGTTAATCCTTCTAGAAAAATAATGGAGAGGTGAAAGCAGCAGATTAATTTACACTAGTTTGTGTAGCTTAACCTTTCCCCGTTTCTTCTCTTGGAGGTTATAGGGTGAAAATTCAAGACAAATTCACTGATTTCTGCATAGAGAATCCAAAGGGTCATTCTATAGGCAACCTATATCCAGTCCCATTCAGGCAGTTGCACAGGTTTGGCAGTGCTTTTGTTCAAATAATAAAATATTCCCATACCCATTGTGGCAGGCAGAATAAACATGTCTGTTCTCTACACCTCTAGAACATTTAAAAGTATTACCTTACATGGCAAAAAGAACTTTGCAGATGCAATTAAAATCTTAAAGTAGGGAGAGATTATTCTAGAATATCCAGTGGGCTCAATCTAATCACATTGATTTTACAAGCAGATTATGTCCCAGCTGTGATCAGAGAAAGATGTGACTGAAAGGAGGTCGAGAAGGAGTAGTAATGTTAATGCCTTTAAAGACATAGGAAGGGGGCCACAAGTCCAGGAATGTGGGTAGCCTCAAGGAGTTGAAAAAGACAGGGAAACATTCTCCTTAGAGCCTTCAGTAAGGCATACAGCTGTGTCAACATTTTAATTTCAGGTCAGTGAGACCTACAGAACTGGAAGATAATAAATTTTTGTTATTTTAAGACACTATGTTTATGGTAGTTTGTTGCTGCAACAATAGAAAACTAATATACCCATAAGCCACTGCAGCTTCTACCATCCTTACGCTTCCTTGGGACTCTCAATCCAGTAGCAAAAGGGGTTCTCCTGACATAGCAGAGTTCCCTGAACACCTGTTCCCAACCTGCAGTCAGCTTTACTTCTGGCTGAGCTGTGCCCAAGCTTTACCAGTTGTGAAATATTTTAAACACTACTTTTGATTACAGGGACCTAAATCAGTGACTTTCAAATATTTTTTTTTACTCCAATCCTCTACACTTAAGACATTTTGGCCCCTGATGGATAGCTCAGTTGGTTAGAGTGTTCTCCCAATATATGTATGCAAAGGTTGCAGGTTTTATCCCCAGTCAGGGCACATACAGGAACAGATCGATTTCCCTGTCTTTCTCTCTCCTCTTTCTCCCTTCCTCTCTCTCTAAAACCAATAAATAAATATTTTAATTTAAAAAGAGAACTAGTATTTTTTTAAAAGATAGATATTTTTATTTCAACCTAGGACACACACATCCTCTGCCCTCCCCTACACACACACACATTATATAATTAAGCTAACATTTCATGAAACAGTACCTATCTTTTCTACATGTATTGCACTCTGATATTTTCAATTCTATTCTTTTTCTTTTTTTTTACAGGGACAGAGAGAGAGTCAGAGAGAGGGATAGATAGGGACAGACAGACAGGAACGGAGAGAGGTGAGAAGCATCAATCATTAGTTTCTCGTTGCTGTTGTGACACCATACTTGTTCATTGATTTCTTTCTCACATGTGCCTTGACCACGGGCCTTCAGCAGACTCAGCAACCCCTTGCTGAACCTTGGGTCCAAGCTGGCGAGCATTTGCTCAAGCCAGATGGGCCCACGTTCAAGCTGGCGAGCTCAGGGTCTCGAACCTGGTTCTTCCACATCCCAGTCCGATGCTCCATCCACTGCGCCACCACCTGGTAAGGCCTATTCTATTTTTTAATGTAAATTTTAACCCACTAAACTGATTTAATGATTCACTATAGGTTGCAACCCTTCACTCAAAAACATTGACCTAGATCATGACAACTTTATAGTCAAGATGTAGAATTTCTGGTGGAGAACATATTGTTTTATTTTAAAAGGAAACAAACATTTGCTCAAATTTAAATAGTTTCTGTATGTAACCTTAATTTGTTATTAAGTATTATTTTTTAATATACTAAAAATGTATTAGCTTTCTTAAAGTGAACATCAAACCCAAGATAGGCTAATAGTAAAAGAGAGGAACTACAAAACCAACGAGCTACATCCTAAAAACAATTTTTTCTTTTTTTAAACAGGGACAGAGAGAGTCAGACAGGGATAGATAGGGACAGACAGACAGGAACGGAAAGAGGTGAGAAGCATCAATCATTAGTTTTTCATTGCCATTATGACACCTTAGTTGTTCATTGATTGCTTTCTCACATGTGCCTTGACTACGGGCCTTCAGCAGACCGAGCAACCCCTTGCTAGAGCCAGGGGCCTTGGGTCCAAGCTGACGAGCTTTTTGCTCAAGCCAGATGGGCCCGCGCTCAAGCTGGCGAGCTCAGGGTCTCGAACCTGGGTCTTCCACATCCCAGTCCGATGCTCTATCCACTGTGCCACCGCCTGGTCAGGCCTAGAAACAATTTTTAAATGAAGACAGTCATTAGGTACTTGTATTTATTGTTCCTCATTTCTATTACTCAACTTTATTTATTTCCGCTTTTATTTTTAATATTTCCCTTTTCCCTGATTGCTTTTAAAACATTGCCATTTCCTTTTCTATATTTTGTACGTTAATTTATTACATTTCTTTCTCTTTTTTTATTTATATAGTAGTTGCACCATCATTTCAAGCACTTACAGTCTGTTTCAGTTGACTTAGAAGTCCTAAAAGAGTTTAAATATGCATTTAAAATTATTTGCAATAATTCAACTAACTTTTCTAGGTGTTGGTAGCAAAGGTTTTGTTGTTGTTTTCTTTTTTGTTTTTACAGTGACAGAGAGAGTCAGAAGAAGGATAGATAGGGACAGACAGATAGGAACAGAGAGAGATGAGAAGCATCAATCATCAGTTTTTCGTTGCAACACCTTAGTTGTTCATTGATTACTTTCTCATATGTGCCTTGACCGTAGACCTTCACCAGGTCCGTGCTGGTTCACATTAGATTCGGATGTCGGTAATGAAACAACAAAGCCAAGAACTGGTGAGCCATCAGCTTTAATTCTAGCTTGCACCCAGCGGGCAAGCAAAAACACACACTGGGCTCCAAAACCCATTCATTCAGTGCTCACAAAGCTACTGACTTATCCGAGTTTCCTAGAATCAAAGGTTTCTAGTTCACCAGACTTATTCACCTCTGTTTCCCATCTCCTTCTCTAGCACAAACTGCTCAAACTGGCTTCTTCCTCAGCACTCTGCCATCTTGGCTGCTTCTCCTGGCCTCAACGTGGCCTTCATCTGCTCTCCTTTCTAATACTAACCTCAGGAACCAAGAGAGCAAGCTCCTGGTCTGCCCCACTTTATAGCATAGATTAAAAACCTTTAATCCAATTATGCAAACAAGAAAGTCTCTGATACAAAGCCACCCATCTGAGGCATAATGGGATTCCTCAGGAGAGTGCACCAACCTACATCATCCAATCAGTCAAGGGTATGGAGAAGAGCTTACTCTTTTTTTTTTTTTTTAAAGGTTTCTTTTTTTTTTCAAGCAAAGCTTTTTTTCTTAAATTTCTTTT
The DNA here is from genome assembly GCA_037038555.1 of Rhynchonycteris naso. Classification (NCBI taxonomy): domain Eukaryota; kingdom Metazoa; phylum Chordata; class Mammalia; order Chiroptera; family Emballonuridae; genus Rhynchonycteris; species Rhynchonycteris naso. The sequence goes on from CM072998.1 coordinate 180,394,769, forward strand.
TATTTATTCATTTTAGAGAGGAGACACACAGTGAGAGAGAGAGAGAGAGAGAGAGAGAGAGAGAGAGAGAGAGAAAGGGGGAGGAGCTGGAAGCATCAACTCCCATATGTGCCTTGACCAGACCAGTGCAGGGTTTTGAACTGGCGACCTCAGTGTTCCCAGGTCGACGCTTTATCCACTGCGCCACCACAGGTCAGGCAAGAGTTTACTCTTAAAACTAAGCCTTAGGCTATAACAACCCGGACTGCCCACAGCCTGTCCCAGAACACACATTGATATCAACGAATTTCCATGTGGGTAGCACCATCTTTAACAAAGTGAGCATAATATATTTTATCAGCCCAACAATCCACCCATATGCTCACTTTACTACACACAATCTACACCACTGGCATTCCTATACAAGGAAATTAAGTACATTACACAAATTACATCAATAGCACAAATCATACAGTTTCAACAATTACAAAGGTACTTTTCACCAGTCTCTAAGCACTTTGACAAAAGTGCAAAATGTCCTCAGCCTTCTTTCTAGCCATGGGAAAAGCTTCCTGGGGCAGGAGGGCCTCCAGCAAAGCCACCCCACCCCCATCAGGGTATTTCACATTGTCCAAAACCCATTAAGTCCATTCAACAAAGGAGCCTGTGCCCATCTGGTCATAGTCCAGAAAATCAGTCCACGCACATGGGGTGTTAACCTCCCCCCTCATTCCTGCCATCATGGCAGGTCTCACACTGTCCTAAAGAGAAGCATGTGGCAATGGCAGTCAGCATTTCCATCTCTGCTCTGGGGAGCATGATAATATCCACCCCTATGTCCCAAAATCGCAGATCTACCAGCAGCTTGGCAGGCACTACCTGCCGTTTCAGCTGGGCTCTCATCTTCTGGAGACTGCAAATTGTAACTCCAGCTGGATTCTCCTCATCCTCCAAAGAGGAACTGGAAACATCAGCTCCCACTGCCAGGTTCGAGCCCCGGGCTGCCACTGCCTTCTGCACTATGGGCCTTACAGCCCCTGCCTCAGCTTCAGTATCAGCTTCAGCCCCGGCCTCCTGCTGCTGCTGGCTCTCCACAACATCTAGGGAAAGCTGCAACTCACGAACCTGTGATTCCTTCTCCGGCAGCTGCTCCATTTCCAGGCGAATCTCGCAAACCTGGTCGACCTCTGCCTCCAGCGCTTCCTCCAGCTCCAGGGTCAGCATCTCTTTCTCCCACGTTTCCTCCAGCTCTTTCCGCTGCTCAGTTTGCAGGTGCCGGGCAGCCTCTTCCATAGAGCTCTCGGTTTCCTCACATATGGCTGTAAAAGTCAGCCATCCTACGGTCCCCCAAAAAACAGCCATAGAAAACCATAACAGCAGCCAGTCCTCTACTCCACCGCTCAAAGGTGGTGGTGGCTCCATGCCGATCTGTATTGAATCCTGCCACAGACTACGCCAAATGTAAAGCCAGTAGCCTAGGCCACCATCACAGCCATCTGGCCCGTGCTGGTTCACATTAGATTCGGACAGTCGATAATGAAACAACGGAGCCAAGAACTGGTGAGCCATCAGCTTTAATCCTAGCTTGCACCCGGCGGGCAAGCAAAAACACACACTGGGCTCCAAAACCCATTCATTCAGTGCTCACAAAGCTACTGACTTATCCGAGTTTCCTAGAATCAAAGGTTTCTAGCTCACCAGACTTATTCACCTCTGTTTCCCATCTCCTTCTCTAGCACAAACTGCTCAAACTGGCTTCTCCCTCAGCGCTCCGCCATCTTGGCTGCTTCTCCTGGCCTCCACGTGGCCTTCATCTGCTCTCCTTTCTAATACTAACCTCAGGAACCGAGAGAGCAAGTTCCTGGTCTGCCCCACTTTATAGCATAGATTCAAAACCTTTAATCCAATTATACAAACAAGAAAGCCTCTGATACCAAGCCACCCATCTGAGGCATAATGGGATTCCTCAGGAGAGTGCACCAACCAGTCAAGGGTGTGGAGAAGAGCTTACTCTTAAAACTAAGCCTTAGGCTATAACAACCCGGCCTGCCCACAGCCTGTCCCAGAACACACATTAATATCAACGAACTTTCATGTGGGCAGCGCCATCTTTAACAAAGTGAGCATAATATATTTTATCTGCCCAACGCCGAGTAACCCCTTGCTTGAGCCAGAGACCTTGGGTCCAAGTTGGTGAGCTTTTTGCTCAAGCCAGATGAGCCTGTACTCAAGCTGGCGACCTCGGGGTCTCAAACCTGGGTCCTCCACATCCCAGTCCAATGCCCTCTTCACTGTGCTACCGCCTGGTCAGGTGGTAGCTAAAGTTTTTAAGATTATGCTCTATTGTGTATTAGTTAACTTTCACTAGGTTATGTTGTGAAAACAGACAACGCCCTAGCCTCAGAAGCTTACAACAAAGGATTATTACTCATTCATTGCTCTGGTCCACCTCTTCATTGAAGAATGTAGACTCAATGAGCAGCCTCTCTCTGAGACATGCCAGTTCATCTTTGGACCACAGGAGTCTCTTAAAGCTTCTTCTCAAATGTGGGTCATATATAATTTCTGCATACATTCCATAAACCAATGCAAGTCATAGGTTTAACTTAATGGCAGTGGTGTAGTAAACATAATTTCTTTTATAGGCAGGGGAATAAATAGTAAGGAACAACAGTATAATCTACTCCCATGTTATCCCCGTCTGCAAACAGAAAGGTTTATCTTTGTGTCTCTGTTGATTCAAAATTTCATTTTATTGCTGGATTATATCTAGGACTTACCATTATAGCATTTATGTTTCCATTTTAAATGTATCTTTACTCATAATATAATACTATTTGTCTCCCTTAATGTATTTTGCTATAAAATCAGCTGTGCTGATCATGTTTTTATAGGCCACACCAGGCTGTAGCTACTATGGGTTATAATAACATTAAGAAAACAGTAATTTTTTCTAGCTTACTCTGCACCCACAGCAATGCAAGACCTTCTCTTTCTCAAAATTTATCAGGTACTGCTTGTGTTTCTGCAAGTACACATGCAGTACCTGGTAAAATAATACCAAGAAGTATTCTTTTAAGTACCATTAAAAGAATACTTCTTGGTACCTATCCAGCCTGGGTTTGTAGTCGACAGAGAGGAAAGAAAACAAGGTCCTCTGTCACCTCCAGACACAGAGCAGTGCTGCCTTGTGCATCTCACACAACCAGAGACTCCAGGGATTTCACTGTTTTCTAAATTAATAGCCATCTTTCTTTAGAGCTTTGGCTGAAGTTTCTAGTTGCTGGGACACCACTAGATAGAGAATAATATGATTAATACACTGTAGCATCCTCCAAATTATTCTGACAACCAAACCTTATATATCAGCGAGTTTATTTCCCTCCCCCTCTCCTCCCCTCCTTGCTTTCTCCTCTCCTCTCCTGCCCTGTGTGAGGCTCCTCTGCTGTTCATGCTAATAGATCCTCTAATAACCAATCCCACCCTGAAACCCTGAAATCTCTGTGAAACTGATGTAATTTAAACACCAAGTTTCTATTGTGCTTGCAGAGGCATAATGAATTCTAAGCTATTCTCGTTGCCTTACTAAAATTTCCTTATTTTAAAACATTTTATCACAACAATCACACACATGGGGAAAAACAATAACATAATAGGGTTTATCATGAAAACCGTAGTCTACTGCCCCACCCTCTCCCACCCCTAATTCAACATCCCGTAGGGAACCTCTACTAATTGTTTCTGTTTCAATACTTTCTGATGGCTACTTTTCTAATTCTGAACAATGCTATTTCTTGATTTAGTTGGTAAATCACTACATTAGATGAGAAGATTAGTTTTCTTCTTCCAACTCTTCTCCATCTTCCTCCTGCTTTCTATGTTTATACCTTTCATGTTATAAAGGTTGGCAGGTACATGAAGTCCTTGGGTTATGACAGTCTCGACATGACGTTTCATGTTTATCATGCTCACTCCAATAAAAACTTTAAAAAATTGAGACAGTGAATAAACTTAAATGGTATGTGGAGAAAACTGTGTCCCCCAGTTTGTGTATGACTTCCATGGCTTTCAGGAGTCAGGGGAGGCTGTAACAGAGAAGGTTATTGCCATGGGTAAGCAGTTTAATTTGCAGGTGGAGGCTGAGGATATCACAGAGGCATCACATGGAGAGGAGCTGTCTGCTGAGGAACCATTCAGCTGGAGAAGCACCTGATTGAAGAGGAAGAGATAGAAACCCAGAACCCAAGAGATTTACTACCAAGGGTTTGGCAGAAGGTTTTTCTATGGTAGAGGATGAGTTGGCAAAATTTCAGGCTGAAGACCCCAGTGATGACAGATTCAGTAAGGTCTATAGGACTGTTATGGATGCCCTTGCATGCTACAGGCAGATTTTGGAAGAGAAGAAGTCATCAATCTTCCTGTTGGGCAGATAAAATATATTATGCTCACTTTGTTAAAGATGGCGCTGCCCACATTCAAGTTTTAAGAGTAAGCTTTTCCCCACACCTTTGACTGATTGGATGATGTGGGGTGGTGCACTCTCATGAGGAATCCTCCCATTATGCCTTAGATAAGTGACTTTGTATCAGAGTCTTCCTTGTTTGTAGACTGGATTAAAGGTTTGGATTTCTACACTATAAAGTGGGGCAGACTGGAAGCTTACTCTCTCTCAGTTCCTGAGGTTAGCATTAGAGAGGAGAGCAGAGAAAGGCCACATGGAGGAGGCAAGGAGAAGCAGCCAAGATGGTGGAGTGCTGAAGGAGAAGCCAGTTTGTGCAGAGTTTGTGCTGGAGAAGGAGATGGGAAACAGAGGTGAGTAAGTCTGGTGAGCTAGAAAGCTTTGATTCTAGGAAACTTGGATAAGTCAGTAGCTTTGTGAGCACTGAATGAGTGGGTTTTGGAGCCAGTGTGTGTTTTTGCTTGCCGGCCGGGTGCAAGCTAGAATTAAAGCTGATGGCTCACCAGTTTTTGGCTCCGTTGTTTTATTACCAACCGTCTGAATCTAATGCGAACCTACATGGCCCAGGTGGCTCTGATGGTGACCTTGGCCACTGGCCTCACACTTCCATACTGTAAAGCCAATCAATAGTCAAGGCCGCCATCACAGCTGCCTGACCCATGCAGGTTCGCATTAGATTCGAACAGTCGGTAATGAAACACAGGAGCCAAAAACTGGTGAGCCATCAGCTTTAATTCTAGCTTGCACCCGGCGGGCAAGCAAAAACACACACTGGGCTCCAAACCCACACATTCAGTGCTCACAAAGCTACTGACTTATCCGAGTTTCCTAGAATCAAAGGTTTCTAGCTCACCAGACTTATTCACCTCTGTTTCCCATCTCCTCCTGCACAAACTCTTAACAAACTGCCTTCTTCCTCAGCACTCTGCCATCTTGGCTACTTCTCCTCCACATGGCCTTAATCTGCTCTCCTCTCTAACACCTCAGGAACCAAGAACCAAGAGAGAGAGAGCAAGCTCCCGGACTGCCCCAGTTTATAGCATAGAAAATCCAAACCCTTAATCCAATCTACAGACAAGAAAGTCTCTGATACAAAGCCACCCATCTGAGGCATAATGGGATTCCTCCCTACATCACCACCCTACATCATCCAATCAGTTAAGGGTGTGGAGAAGAGCTTACTCTTAAAACAAAGCCTTAAGCTATAACGACCTGGCCTGCTTACATGACAGCCTTTCCCCAACACCCATCCTAAGCATAAGAGCAAATAATATCACCTAGGTGACAGGCTTCCATGTGGGCAGCGCCATATTTAACAAAGTGAGCATAATATATTTTATCTGCCCAACACATACTATCCAGGAACAATTCCTTTTTATTTATTTTATTCATTTTAGAGAGGAGACACACACACACACACAGAGAGAGAGAGAGATAGATAGATAGAGAGAGAGAGAGAGAGAGAGAGAGAGAGAGAGAGAAAGGGGGGAGGAGCTGGAAGCATCAACTCCCATATGTGCCTTGACCAGACCAGTGCAGGGTTTTGAACTGGCAACCTCAGTGTTCCCAGGTCGACGCTTTATCCACTGCACCACCACAGGTCAGCCAGGAACAATTCTTTAAGAGAGTAAAGAGGCCTGCAACAGACCCTGTACCCTCTACATCAGCTGCTTCTCGAAATGAAACACCTGTAGTACAGGTAGAATCATCTCCAGCATCTCCTACATGTTCCTTAACAGTCCTGATTCACCTGACCCAGTATCTCCAGCACGTTCTGCAGGTTTTCCTGCCTCCCCAGCTTCCTCCTCCCAATAGGCCACTCTCCCATCCTGCAATGCCCCTTCCAGTGTGCAAGCCAACCACAGGAATAAGGGTAAGGAATTATTTTTATACTCATTTTCTTCTGTTAATACAGTACAGCGTACATACATTGCAATATATTTATGTCCTTATTCTGTGGCTTAACTGTGTTTTTATGTTCTAGATTATGATTTTACAACTGTGTTAGGATAGATAAGTGACAGGCTAGGGTGTGTTTCGACTCACACTAAAATTTGGGTTACATAACTGTCATTAGAACAGAACTGTGTCATAAGCTGAGAATCCCCTGTATAATTTCTCTAGTAGCTATATTTTTTACCTGTTTTGTTCATTGACTGCTTCTAAAAGTTAAAAACTGCTAACAATCATTGATATATTACAACTATGAAAATGTTGTTAATAGGAAAATTAAATACAGTACTAGAATTTCATTTGACTCTTCCCAGGGGTTCTACAGATCATATAAAAACTGTTCAAATTTAATATGACAGAGTTTTACTTGGCTGGTTTGATTTTATATTTTCATCTCTTTTCACTTATGCAGAAAATCTTGGTTTCTGTGACAATAACATAACAATCAGAAATTGTCAATCTTAGAATAGTAGAGTAAATGCTTGTATGCTCTTTATCTAGATACACAATGGTTAAAATCTGCCACATTTGCTTTATTTCTCTCTTGCTTTTGCTGAGTCATTTGGAAGCACATTGCAGAGCGCAGGACAATTCACCATTTGCATGTTTCTCCTAGAGCAAGGACTTTTTTTTTATAGAACCATTGTCTCATTATCAGACTCAAGAAATTTAATGCCAATTCTATGTTACATATGACATAACCTATATCCAAATTTTCCTAATTATCCCTAAAGATTTTCTTTATGGCTTTTTTTCTATGCATAATTCAATCAAGGCTCATTCATTGCATATAACAGAAATATCTCTTTAGTCTCTTCCATGGTCTCTTACTTTTATTTTACTTTATTTGTTGTCTTTCATGACATTGACATTTTTGAAGGGTTCAGTTGTCCATAACCAGTTTAAAAAAGAGGTAGCCAAGAAGGTCATCCAGCCTTAGGACTCAGAAGCTGAAACATAATTTAGAGTAAGATGTTATCTTTAGCCTGCCAGGAACTTAAACCTTGTGACCTTTAGTCAAAGCCTAATTATTGTCTGCTGCTGCTTCAGGGGACAACAGTCACCAAGGAGAGAAACTCAGGTTAGATCAGTGAAGTGTGCTGAGACAGAGAAAAAGAAAAACAATGATTGTTTTAAAACTACAGTTTGAATCAAATCAGAATTATAAGAACCCTCGGCTTTAGTTTTAATATCCACTGATGACCCGTGCTGGAATCAATTACAATGAGATTTTAAAAAGGTGATTTTATAAATCATTTTTTTGAAATGGCTGCTAATAGACCAGCTATTGGGCAGATAAAATATATTACGCACTTTGTTAAAGATGGCACTGCCTACATGCAAGTCCGTTGATAATAATGTGTTTTGGGGGACAGGCTGTGGGCAGGCTGGGTCGTTATAGCCTAAGGCTTAGTATTAAGAGTAAGCTTTTCCCCACACTCTTGACTGATTGGATGATGTGGGATGGTGCACTCATGAGGAATCCTCCCAGTATGTCTCAGATAAGTGACTTTGTATCAGAGACTTCCTTGTTTGTAGATTGGATTAAAGGTTGAGATTTCTACACTATAAAGTGGGGCAGACAGGGAGCTTGCTTTTTGGTTCCTGAGGTTAGTATTAGAGAGGAGAGCAGAGTAAGGCCACATGGAGGCCAGGAGAAGCAGGCAAGATGGCGGAGTGCTGAGGAAGAAGCCAGTTTGTGCAGGACGAAATGGGGAACAGAGATGAATAAGTCTGGTGAGCTAGAAACCTTTGATTCTAGAAAACTCGGATAAGTCAGTAGCTTTGTGAGCACTGAATGTGTGGGTTTTGAAGCCCAGTGTGTTTTTGCTTGCCCTCAGGGTGCAAGCTAGAATTAAAGCTGATGGCTCACCAGTTCTTGGCTTCGTTGTTTCATTACCGACCCTCCGAATCAAATGTGAACCTGCACGGGCCAGGTGGCGGTGATCCTAACCTCGACTACTGGCTTTATACCAACCTTCACAGTTTTGTCATAATTTACTTAGTAAGTCCCCTATGGATGTACATTTAGGTTACTTTTAATCTTATACATTTATAAATAGTTCTGCAAAGAACATTGTAAAGCCAGTAGTGACGGCCACTATCAGAGTTGCCTGGCCCACGCAGGTTCACATTGGATTCGAACGGTCGGTAATGAAACAACGAAGCCAAGAACTGGTGAGCCATCAGCTTTAATTCTAGCTTGCACCCGGTGGGCAAGCAAAAACACACACTGGGCTCTTAAACGCACTCATTCAGTGCTCACAAAGCTACTGACTTATCCGAGTTTCCTAGCATCAAAGCTTTCCAGCTCACCAGATGTAAGGCCAGGAGCCGCCATCATGGCCATTCACATGCAGTTTCCCATTGGATTCGGGCTGACGGTGAAGAAATGGCAGAGTTGGAGGATGGTAGGTGTTGGGCAGATAAAATATATTATGCTCACTTTGTTAAAGATGGTGCTGCCCACATGGGAGTTCGTTGATATTAATGTGTGTTCTGGAACAGGCTGTGGGCAGGCCGGGTCGTCATAGCCTAAGGCTTGGCTTTAAGAGTAAGCTCTTCCCCACACCCTTGACTGATTGGATGATGTGGGGTGGTGCACTCTCTTGAGGAATCCCATTATGCCTCAGATGGGTGGCTTTGTATCAGAGACTTTCTTGAATGTATAATTGGATTAAAGGTTTGGATTATCTATGCTATAAAGTGGGCGGACCGGTAGCTAGATCTCTCTCTCTTGTTTCCTGGGTTCCTGAGGTTAGTATTAGAGAGCAGAGCAGATTAAGGCCATGTGGAGGAGAAGTAGCCAAGATGGCAGAGTGCTGAGGAAGAAGCCAGTTTGTTAAGAGTTTGTGCAGGAGGAGATGGGAAACAGAGGTGAATAAGTCTGGTGAGCTAGAAAGCTTGATGCTAGGAAACTCGGATAAGTCAGTAGCTTTGTGAACACTGAATGTGTGGGTTTTGGAGCCCACAGTGTTTGTTTTTGCTTGCCCGCCGGGTGCAAGCTAGAATTAAAGCTGATGGCTCACCAGTTCGTGGCTCCTGTGTTTCATTACCGACTATTCGAATCTAATGTGAACCTGCACTGGTCAGGCGACTGTGATAGTGCCCCCGACTACAGGCTTTACAGTAGGCCATTCTGTTTATTGGTGTCTCACCAATACAGGCAAGCCACAAGAGAAGACAAGGGAGAAGCAGAAAACCAGCTTTTCCCATGGAGGTCAAGGGATCAGGGAGGCCCCTGCAATGGCAATAGCAGGAACCAAGAGAGCTCAAGCTACTGGTCTCTCCCATTTTATAGCATAGATAATCCAAACCTTTAATCCAATTATACAAACAAGGAAATCTCTGTATAATGGGATTCCTCAGGAGAGTGCACCACCCTACATTATCCAATCAGTCAAGGGTGTGGGGAAAAGCTTACTCTTAAAGCCAAGCCTTAGGTCATAACAACCTGGACTGCTTACATTACAGCCTTTCCCCCACACCCATCCCAAGCACAAGGGCAAATAATATCACCTGGGTGACGGGCTTCCATGTGGGCAGCGCCATCTTTAACAAAGTGAGCATATTATATTTTATCTGCCCAACAATCCACCCCTATGCTCACTTTACTACCCACAATCTACACCACCGACATCCCTGTACAAGGAAATTAAGTACATTACACAAATTACAGCAGTAGCACAAATCATACAGTTTCAACAATTACAAAGGTACATTGCATAAACAGAAACAGTACCAACTACAGCAATAGGATTAACAAATCAAAAGCAATGGGCGAAATGACAGAGCTGTCAACGGCACCAAGAGAGGCAAATCTTTTCCCTCTGGCAGAATACAGGCCAGAGTTTTATCTGCAGACAGCACTGTAGCTGGTACCAGAGGCCGCCCTGAGCGGGCATACCAAACCTTATTGGCCAATACACCAGCATCTGCTGGTTCTATGTGTAGTAAAATAGGAGAACTCATTATCGGCCATAAAGAAATTACAAAAGTGCCCTTCATTATGCTGTCCCCCTGAGCACTCAAAGGATAATACACTTCTACCTTAGGTGGCCAGGTGCTGGTTGCCCAAGGAGTTAACTGGAGGTCCACCTCTAGCCCCTTTCCCCATGGTGCCAACAAGGCCACCCATCTCAGATGGGGGGCAAGGACAGTCCAGGCCCAAGTCCATTGAAGCCGTTGGCCTTTAAGAAGGGCTGTTGGGGCAGGCAAGAGCACCTTGCCCTGCTGTCCAAAGCCTGGCTTGAGTAAAATGTCCTTGGTGCGTATCTGCAACTGAATGGGGGCAGCTGCCCGATGCTGGAGGGCGTCCACTGAAGCTGGGCTCCCACGTCGAGGTCTCTCATTCAAAATCCAGAGTACTGTCCATAAGCAGCGTAACCATTCAGTAAGGGAGCTGGTGCCCCCCTCCTGTCACAGTCCCTGCTTTAAGAGTCCATTATACCGCTCAATGATACCAGCAGCTTGGGGGTGGTAGGGAACATGGTATTTCCAGTCCACCCCCAGCTCTTGAGCCCATTGCCTCACCATTGAACCAGTGAAGTGGGTACCGTTGTCACTTTCAAGGACCACTGGTCGCCCATATGCAGCATTCAGGCGGTCCAAAGCCTGTATGACTGCCCTCTGGTCAGGATTACGGGCGGGATAAGCAGCAAGCAGACCTGTGGCAGTATCTACACAAGTGACCGCATACTGGTACCCTTCTGACTTTGGTAAGGGTCCAATGATGTCTATCTGCCATCGTGTCAGTGGAACATGACCCCTCTGGATCTGTTCAGGTTACACCAGTGGTCTCCGAGGGTGCTCCTTGGAACACACTGCACATTGCTCACAAGCTGCAAGTACCTCTGCATAGGACACAGGCAAGTTCCACACCTTAACCGTAGCCCACATAGTTTTCTGTCCTGCATGGAGCAGGCGCCGGTGGAGCCATTGCGCCACATCACCTGCAGGTGCAGTCTCCAACCATCGCACCTTTGCCAATGTATCTGCCTCATCATTCCCAGGATGGGCTAGAGGGGCATGCCCCGTGACATGATATACAGTCACCTGCTTCTGTCCTATTTCCCATAAGTCCTGCCACATGGCCTGACCCCATAGTGGGCGGTGCATTACCATCCACTGGTTAATGTGCCAAGTAGCAATCCAAAGGGTCAGTCCACGATATACAGCCCAGCTGTCAGTACAGATCACCAGAGGTGAAGGTTCATTGTGGGCAACTAGCCAAACAGCTCTTAATTCTGCCCATTGGCTGCTTTGGCCTGTACCCGTGTCCATCCAAATAGTCTCAGTGGCCGGATGGAAGGCTATGGCCGTCCACTTGGCAGGTTGGCCCCTGCTGGAACCATCAGTATACCAGGCATCCTCAGGGATGGGCACCCGTCCCTCCTGGTAGGGACTGACTTCAGGTTCTGCCTCCTGAGCCCCAGCTGCACCTGACTCTAAGGTTGCATAGGTGACTGGACCCAAGACTTCCTGCAGTTCTGCCCTCAACGGGCTGGTGCTAAGAGCACAGCGTTGTTGCAGGTAGGCACCCCACTTGGCCAGGGTGGACATTTGGGCCATACCACTACGTGGTTTTGTCGCCCAATCTCTCACCCATCCTGCAATAGGGTATGTTGTCTTGACTGTAACTGGTGTTGTGGTTGTAATACTCTCAGTAGCCAGGAGGGCAGCATACACAGCTGCCAGCTGCTTCTCTACTAATGAGTAACGAACTTCAGCACCTTTCCACAATTGGGACCAAAACCCAATAGGTTGCCGTAAGCGCTCTGTTCGTTGCCACAAGCCCCATCCAAACCCCTCTGAGGTTACATGAACATCTAGCTCACAGGGCCTGGCAGGATCAAACACATTCAAGGCCTGTGCCACCTTGACAGCTCTCTTAGCTGCTGCAAATGAACCTTGCGCCTGCTCAGTCCAATCCCAACGAACCCCCTTCCGAATAAGGTTGTACAAGGGGCGTAGTAACTGAGCCAAATGGGATATAAATGCTCGCCAATACCCCAACAAACCTAAGAATTCCTGTAACTGTTTTACCGTAGTGGGCACGGGGTATGCTTGGATCTTATCTATAACTGCATCAGGGATAACTTTTGTCTTACCCCACCAGACAACTCCCAAGAATTTAACAGATAACCCAGGTCCTTGTAATTTGTCCTCATTGACTGCCCAGCCTAATGCTTTCAAATGGGATAGCAGGGTAGGGACTGCTTGCTCCAATTCTGGAAGAGAATCACTAGTTAACATAATATCATCAATATAATGATACATGCGAACTGCCTCTGGCTGTTTCCATTTAGCCAGGTCAGCAGCCACCAGCCCTTGGCACAAAGTGGGGCCATGCAAATAGCCCTGGGGTAATACTGTAAAGGTTCATTGTCTCCCTTCCCAACTGAATGCAAATTGGTCTTGACTCTCTGCAGCTATGTCAATGGAGAAGAAAGCATTGGCCAAGTCCGCCACAAAGTGGTATGTCCCCAACTCATGGCTTAGCCGATCCATCATGTTAGCTATCGAGGGAACAGTAGCATGCAAAGGGGGAACAACTTTGTTAAGTTCTCTGTAATCTACTGTCATTCTCCAGGTTCCATCTGGTTTGCGCACAGGCCATACCGGGGAGTTGTAAGGACTGTGTGCTGGCCGAATGATCCCCACTTTTTCTAGTTCGAGGATTGTCGCCGTGACTTCTTCATAACCACCTGGCAGGCGGAACTGCTTGGTGTTAGTCACACACCAAGGGATGGGCAATTGCAAAGGGGAATGTGATGCATGTCCCCGCAACACTGCCTTCACAACCCTGATCCGTAGCCGAAACTCCCCGGCTGTAGTTTCCAACCATAGTCCTTGCAAGACATCTATCCCCAAAATATATTCAGGAATAGGAGATACATACACCTTATATGGCTTAGGAGGCAGTCTTCCTATCCCCAATGGAATAGTTACTGGCTTCACTTGAACAGTTTGGCCCCCATAGCCATCAATGGCCACTGGAGTCCCAGCAAACTGCTCTGGGTTCCCATAGAGGAGGGGACATTCTGCACCTGTATCCACCAAGGCCAACACCCGTTGTACATTGGAAGGGGACCAGTGGATAGCCAGTTCCACGTGTGGCCTCCGGTCCCCGCCCATCCCCGTTAGACGGGTCCCTCGGCCTTTTTCCTATTCAAACTGGTACAATGGGTCTTGGGAGTTCTCCTCTCCCTCGGCCGTCTCTATCATATAATCTTGTAACCGAGCTGCCCGCGCACCAAATGTTTTATTGGTAGCTGCTGGGGCCCTTCGTCTCAAAGGCTGGAACTTCTGTTCTGGTTTAAGCTGCCGCCAAAGCTCCAAAAGAATTTTATTAGACTGGTCATCCAATTTCCCCTTATCTGCTCCAGCCGCAATCAAATCTACCCACATCTATGTTCGGGTAACCTTTATAGGCCCATTTCCCTTGTTAGTTGGGGGGGCAACATGGGCAACAGCCCTCACTGCTTTATGATCCCTAGCGGCTTCCAACTGTCCCAAATCTGCTACCATCTGTGTAACTGCATTGATGGGCTGCCCCACATAGGGGCCCAAGATAGCCACAAGTGACCCAAAAAGGGCTGATGGGGCGCTAGCAAGAATAAATTCCCTCATTTTTGCCATAAACACTTCCTCATCTGGCCCACGGGACCCAGGGTTGAAAACAGCATTCTTCATACCTAGTTCCCGAAGGACCTTTACTAAGTCGCTGTAGCACTGCCACCGACTCATTGCCCCTAGCAATTCTCCAGCATTCTGCCAGACCATACGAATGGCAGCCACCACCCATTCTAATAGGGTATGGTCTCCTGGGTTGCCATGGCAGTTCTGAAGACGCTGCCTCAAGGAGGAGTGTGTGGTAATGGCAGCCAATTTCTCCATCTCTGTTCCGGAGAGCATGATGCCATCCACCCATATGTCCCATAATCGTAGTAACCAGGCTACCAGGGATTCAGTAGGTCCTGCCTAAATTGTGCCCCCAACTCCATCAGCTCTGCCTGGGTATAGGGCCGGACCACAGAGTGCTCCATTACCTGGGCAGGAGGCTGTGGCTGCCCCTGAGGGACTCTATGCTGCTGGGTTTTTACCTTCTTGGCGACCACTGGTCGGGCTCTCAGTGTGCGTATGGCAGCTTCAGCCTGAGCCTTCTCATCCTCAGAAGAAGAGATGCAAGCGCCTGCTCCCGCTGACTCAAAACCAGTCCACCGGCCCGGGTGCTGCTGCTCCTTTGGCGACCGTTTAGGCTCCTGTGGCTGCCATGCATACATCCTGGTATCTCTTACCAACAAACATCCTGGTATCTCTTACGCATATTGAAACTATTGTATAATTGTCAGATAAATTCTAGAAAGAAAAATAAGTAGTTCAAAGACATTTAACACTTGGTAGATATTTCAGAGTTACCCCCCTATTGGGCAGATAAAATATATTAAGCTTACTTTGTTAAATATGGTGCTGCCCACATGGAAGCCCATCACCCAAGTGATATTATTTGCCCTTATGCTTGGGATGGGTGTTGGGTAAAGACTGTAAAGTAAGCAGGCCAGGTCGTTATGGCCTAAGGCTTGGTTTAAAGAGTAACCTTTTCTCCACACCCTTGGCTGATTGGATGATATAGGGTGGTACACTCTTCTGAGGAATCCCATTATGCCTCAGATGGGTGACTTTGTATCAGAGACTTCCTTGTCTGTAGATTGGATTAAGGTTTGGATTTCTACATTATAAAGTGGGGCAGGCCTGGAGCTTGCTCTCTTGGTTCCTGAGGTATTAGAGAGGAGAGCAGATTAAGGCCACATGGAAGCCAGGAGAAGGAGCCAAGATGGCAGAATGCTGAGGGAGAAGTCAGTTTGTGCAGAGTTTGTGCTGGAGGAGATGAGAAACAGTGGTGTATAAGGCTGGTGATCTAGAAACCTTTGATTCTAGGAAACTCGGATAAGTCAGTAGCTTTGTGAGCACTGAATGTGTGGGTTTTGGAGCCCAGTGTGTGTTTTTGCGTGCCCACCGGGTGCAAGTTGGAATTAAAGCTGATGGCTCACCAGTTCTTGGCTCCATTGTTTCATTACCGACTGTTCAAATCTAATGCGAACCTGCACTGGCCAGGCGGCTGTGATCCTGGCCGCGACTACTGGCTATACACCCCCCAAAGAGTGATACCTATTTACATTCCAACAATCAATGCAGAAGACTGCCTATTTTCCCATTCCTTTATTTTTTGACTATATATATTTTAATTTTTTTTATTTTATTCATTTTAGAGAGGAGACAGAGAGAGAGAGAGAGAGAGAGAGAAAGGGGTGAGGAGCTGGAAGCATCAACTCCCATATATGCCTTGACCAGACCAGTGCAGGGTTTTGAACTGGCGACCTCAGTGTTCCCAGGTCGACGCTTTATCCACTGCGCCACCACAGGTCAGGCTTGACTATATATATTTTAGTTTATATCTACCACCTCCTATTTTTCCACTTCACTCTTGCTATATTCTGACTCTCACTAAGTTTACAGACCATTGTCACCTTTTCATTGCTCATTACACTCCCTCATGTTCTCTCTTTCCTACTTTACCAGTTTATGTCCCATGACATGTGATTACAATTGCTACTGCATAAAATGTTGTTGGGCAGATAAAATATAATATGCTCACTTTGTTAAAGATGGAGCTGCCCACATGGAAGCCCATCACCCAGGTGATATTATTTGCCCTTATGCTTGGGATGGGTGGGGGGGAAATGCTGTAATGTAAGCAGGCCAGGTCATTATGGCCTAAGGCTTGGTTTTAAGAGTAAGCTCTTCCCCACACCCTTGACTGATTGGATGATGTAGGATGGTGCACTCTCATGAGGAATCCCATTATACAGAGACTTCCTTGTTTGTATAATTGGATTAAAGGTTTTGAGTCTATGCTATAAGTGGGAGAGACCAGTAGCTTGATCTCTCTCTTGGTTCCTGAGGTATTAGAGAGGAGAGCAGAGTAAGGCCATGTGGAGAGGAGAAGCAGCCAAGATGGCACAGTGCTCAGGAAGAAGCCAGTTTGTGCAGAGTTTGTGCAGGAGGAGATGGGAAACAGAGGTGAATAAGTCTGGTGAGCTAGAAACCTTTGATTCTAGGAAACTCGGATAAGTCAGTAGCTTTGTGAGCACTGAATGTGTGGGTTTTGGAGCCCAGTGTGTGTTTTTGCTTGCCCGCCGGGTGCAAGCTAGAATTAAAGCTGATGGCTCACCAGTTTTTGGCTCCTGTGTTTCATTACCGACTCTTCGAATCTAATGCGAACCTGCACGGTGAAAGATTGCCGGGTGCCGCCAATGAATGAACGAAGAGCCGAAACAGCCAAATGAGCAAAAGTCAGGCTTTATTGGGAGGGCTCCGGGCGAGTTCACTGACCCTCGGATGTGAGTCTGTGAAGGCGCGCCCGGGGAGGGTTTCTGGGTTTTTTATATCTGCAGAGGGGAAGGATGGTAACGGTCGACCGGTTTGGTGGGGCGTGCAGTTCATGGAACAGCCTTGGGGACAGACAGTTTCGAGAATTTGGGTGTGTGCGGTTTGAGCAAGATTAACAATATCAGAAAGCTCAGGGCCAGGGAGGGTTTCACTACCCAACCCAGAGGCAACTACCGGACACACGGGTCAGGCTGCTGTGATGGCAGCCCCGGCTACTGGCTTTACAGGGATATAGGGGTGGACGCCATCATGCTCCCCAGAGCAGAGATGGAAATTCTGACTGCCATGGCCATGTGCTCCTTTTTGGGACAGTGTACGAGCTGCCAGGATGGCAGAGATGAGGGGGGAGGCTATAAAGCCCTATGTGTGTGGACTGATTTCCTGGACTATGACCGGATGGATGGGCACAAGCTCCTTTGTTGCGTGTACTTATGGATTGGACAATGTGAAATACCCTGATGGGGTGGGGATGGCTTTGCTGGAGGCCCTCCTTCCCCGGGAAGCTTTTCCCTTGGCTAGAGAAAAGGCCAAGGACATTTTGCGCTTTTGGCAAAGTGCTCAGAGACTGGTGAAATGTATCTTTGTAATTGTTGAAATTGTATGATTTGTGCTATTGCTGTAATTCGTGTAATGTACTTAATTTCCTTGTATAAGAATGCCGGTGGTGAGGATTGTGGGTAGTAAAGTGAGCATAAGGGTGGATTGTTGGGCAGATAAAATATAATATGTTCACTTTGTTAAAGATGGAGCTGCCCACATGGAAGCCCATCACCCAGGTGATATTATTTGCCCTTATGCTTGGGATGGGTGTGGGGGAAAGGCTGTAATGTAAGCAGGCCAGGTCATTATGGCCTAAGGCTTGGTTTTAAGAGTAAGCTCTTCCCCACACCCTTGACTGATTGGATGATGTAGGGTGATGCACTCTCCTGAGGAATCCCATTATACAGAGACTTCCTTGTTTGTATAATTGGATTAAAGGTTTTGAGTCTATGCTATAAAGTGGGAGAGACCAGTAGCTTGATCTCTCTCTCTTGGTTCCTGAGGTATTAGAGAGTAGAGCAGAGTAAGGCCACATGGAGGCTAGAAGCAACCAAAAAGGCAGAGTGCTGAGGGAGAAGCCAGTTTGTTAAGAGTTTGTGCTGGAGGAGATGGGAAACAGTGGTGAATAAGACTGGTGAGCTAGAAACCTTTGATTCTAGGAAACTCGGATAAGTCAGTAGCTTTGTGAGCATTGAATGTGTGGGTTTTTGAGCCCAGTTTGTGTTTTTGCTTGCCTGCTGGGTGCAAGTTGAAATTAAAGCTGATGGCTCACCAGTTCTTGGCTCCTGTGTTTCATTACCGACTGTTCGAATCCAATGTGAACCTGCACTGGTCAGGCGGCTGTGATAGTGGCCTTGACTACTGGCTTTACAAATGTCAAATCCTTTACCTCTTCCTTTCCCATCACAATACACCAGGGGTCCCCAAACTATGGCCTGCGTGCCGCATGCAGCCCCCTAAGGCCATTTATCCGGCCCCCACTGCACTTCCGGAAGGGGCACCTCTTTCATTGGTGGTCAGTGAGAGGAGCACAGGATGCATTTGCATCCATAGTTTCCATTGAAATACTGGTCAGTTTGTTGATTTAAATTTACTTGTTCTTTATTTTAAATATTGTATTTGTTTTCATTTTGTTTGTTTTTACTTTAAAATAAAATATGTGCAGTGTGCATAGGGATTTGTTCATAGTTTTTTTTGTAGTCCAGCCCTCCAACAATCTGAGGGACAGTGAACTGGCCCCCTGTGGAAAAGTTTGGGGACCCCTGCTATACACTATGGTGAAAATCCAGCCCCAGTTAAATCCAACCCCCTTCTTGGGTTACACCCAGCAGCTAAATGAGAATGGAGAAAAACAAACACCATGTGAAAGATACGCACTGCAAATTCATGTCCCCCCAACCTCAGTTGGGGCCTAGGCCATTTACTCTTCAACTTTCCTAGAGCATTATTTCATTTATTTTCTCCAACTCGGCAACATCTCCTGATTCCCTCTGGGGATGACTTTGCTTCCTACTTCTCTGAGAAGAGAACTTTTATAGCTACTGGCCCAATAGCGTTATTGCCCACACATTCTGCCTTCTTTCCTATAACTATGGCTATACTGCCAGTCCTCTTGTCTAAAGCACCCCTGCAGTTGTGCAATGGATTTCAATCCTGTCCACATACTCAAGTCACTCTCTCCAGCAATGGTTCTTACTCCTGCCTCGTAGATGTTTTCTTTCTACTGAATCATTCCCATTAGTATCAAACATATTATTTATTTATTTTTTACAGGGACAGAGAGAGAGTCAGAGAGAGGGATAGATAGGGACAGACAGACAGGAACGGAGAGAGGTGAGAAGCATCAATCATCAGTTTTTCGTTGCCGTCGCAACACCTTAGTTGTTCATTGCTTTCTCACATGTGCCTTAACTGCGGGCCTTCGGCAGACTGAGCAACCCCTTGCTGGAGCCAGCAACCTTGGGTTCAAGCTGACGAGCTTTTGCTCAAGCCAGATGGGCCCATGCTCAAGCTAGCGAGGTCGGGGTCTCGAACCTGGGTCTTCTGCATCCCAGTCCGACGCTCTATCCACTGTGCCACCGCCTGGTCAGGCAGTAGCAAACATATTATAACAGCTCCCATTTGGGGGGGCAATATCATCCAATGACTTTGTATCTTTTAGCCAATGCCCCAATTGTCATTTTACCTATAAGCAAAACTTCTCTACAGAATTGTCTATATTTCCTGATTCCACTCCCTTTCCTATTCTCTCCAGAACCTGTTCCATTCTGGCTTTTATTTTCATCACTCCACAAAAGCAGCTTTAATCAAAGTACCTGTTCGGCAGATAAAATATATTATGCTCACTTTGTTAAAGATGGTGCTGCCCACATGGAAGCCCGTCACCCAGGTGATATTATTAGCCCTTATGCTTGGGACGGCTGTGGGGGAAAAGCAGTAATGTAGGCAGGCCAGGTCATAGCCTAAGGCTTAGTTTAAGAGTAAACTCTAATCCACACCCTTTACTGATTAGATGATGTAGGGTGGTGATGTAGGGAGGAATCCCATTATGCCTCAGATGGGTGGCTTTGTATCAGAGACTTTCTTGAATGTATAATTGGATTAAAGGTTTGGATTATCTATGCTATAAAGTGGGCGGACCGGTAGCTAGAGCGCTCTCTCGGTTCCTGAGTTCCTGAGGTTAGTATTAGAGAGGAGAGCAGAGTAAGGCCACGTGAAGGCCAGGAGAAGCAGCCAAGATGGCAGCGTGCTGAGGAAGAAGCCAGTTTGTTAAGAGTTTGTGCAGGAGGAGATGGGAAACAGAGGTTGTAAAGCCAGTAGTCAGGGCCACTATCACAGCCGCCTGACCCACGCAGGTTCGCATTAGATTCGGACAGATGGCAATGAAACAACGGAGCCACAAACTGGTGAGCCATCCGCTTTAATTCTAGCTTGCACCCGGCGGGCAAGCAAAAACATACACTGGGCTCCAAAACCCACACATTCAGTGCTCACAAAGCTACTGACTTATCCGAGTTTCCTAGAATCAAAGGTTTCTAGCTCACCAGACTTATTCACCTCTGTTTCCCATCTCCTCCTGCACAAACTCTTAACAAACTGCCTTCTTCATCAGCACTCTGCCATCTTGGCTGCTTCTCTTGGCCTCCATGTGGCCTTACTCTGCTCTGCTCTCTAATACTAACCTCAGGAACTCAGGAACTGAGAGAGAGAGAGATCTAGCTACCGGTCCGCCCACTTTATAGCATAGATAATCCAAACCTTTAATCCAATTATACATTCAAGAAAGTCTCTGATACAAAGCCACCCATCTGAGGCATAATGGGATTCCTCCCTACATCACCACCCTACATCCTCCAATCAGTCAAGGGTGTGGGGAAGAGCTTACTCTTAAACTAAGCCTTAGGCTATAATGACCTGGCCTGCCTACATTACAGCTTTTCCCCCACAGCCATCTCAAGCATAAGGGCAAATAATATCACCTGGATGACGGGCTTCCATGTGGGCAGCGCCATCTTTAACAAAGTGAGCATATTATATTTTATCTGCCGAACAATCCACCCCTATGCTCACTTTACTACCCACAATTTACACCACCGGTATCCCTTTACAAGGAAATGAGTACATTACACAAATTACAGCAATAGCACAAATCATACAGTTTCAACAATTACAAAGGTATACACATTTCACCAGTCTCTGAGCACTTTGCCAAAAGTGCAAAATGTCCTCAGCCTTCTTTCTAGCCATGGGAAAAGCTTCCCGGGGCAGGAGGGCCTCCAGCAAAGCCACCCCCACCCCCATCAGGGTATTTCACATTGTCCAAAATACGTAAGTCCATTCAACAAAAGAGCCAGTGCTCACTCGGGTCGTAGTCCAGGAAATCAGTCCACGCACATGGGGTGTTAGCCTCCCCCCTCATTCCTGCCATCATGGCAGGTTTCACACTGTCCTAAAACGAAGCATGTGGCAATGGCAGTCAGCATTTCCATCTCTGCTCTGGGGAGCATGATGGCATCCACCCCTATGTCCCAAAATCGCAGACCTACCAGCAACGTAGCTACTGCTTGCTGCTGGGCTCTCACCTTCTGGAGGCTGCGGATTGCAACTCCAGCCAAACTTTCCTCATCCTCCAAAGAGGAACTGGAAACATCAGCTCCTGCTGCTGGGCTTGAGCCCCAGGCCACCACTGCCTTCTGCTCAGCAGGCCTTGCAACTCCAGCCCCGGCCTCAGCCCCGGTCCTGGCCTCAGCTCCGGCCCCGGCCTCAGGCCCAGCCTCATGCCGCTGCTGGCTCTCCACAACATCCAGAGCAATCTCCAACTCACGAACCTGTGATTCCTTCTCCAGCGTCTGCTCCATTTCCTGGTGAATCTTGCAAACCTGGTCAGCCTCCTCCTCCAGCGCTTCCTTCAGCTCCAGGGTCAGCATCTGTTTCTCCTACGTTTCCTCCAGCTCCTTCTGCTGCTCGGCCTGCAGGTCCTGGGCAGCCTCTTCTATAGAGCTCTCGGTTTCCTCACGCATGGCTGTAAAAGTCAGCCATCCAACAGTCCCCCAAAAAACAGCTATGGAAAACCATAACAGCAACCAGTCCTCTACTCCACCGCTCAAAGGTGGTGGTGGCTCCATGCCGGTCTGTATCAAATCCTGACAAAGACTACGCCAAATGTAAAGCCTGTGGCCGAGGGCCACTATCACAGCCGCCTGACCCACACAGGTTCGCATTAGATTCGGACAGATGGCAATGAAACAACGGAGCCACAAACTGGTGAGCCATCCGCTTTAATTCTAGCTTGCACCCGGCGGGCAAGCAAAAACACACACTGGGCTCCAAAACCCATACATTCAGTGCTCACAAAGCTACTGACTTATCCGAGTTTCCTAGAATCAAAGGTTTCTAGCTCACCAGACTTATTCACCTCTGTTTCCCATCTCCTCCTGCACAAACTCTTAACAAACTGCCTTCTTCATCAGCACTCTGCCATCTTGGCTGCTTCTCTTGGCCTCCATGTGGCCTTACTCTGCTCTGCTCTCTAATACTAACCTCAGGAACTCAGGAACTGAGAGAGAGAGAGATCTAGCTACCGGTCCGCCCACTTTATAGCATAGATAATCCAAATCTTTAATCCAATTATACATTCAAGAAAGTCTCTGATACAAAGCCACCCATCTGAGGCATAATGGGATTCCTCAAGAGAGTGCACCACCCTACATTATCCAATCAGTCAAGGGTGTGGGGAAGAGCTTACTCTTAAACTAAGCCTTAGGCTATAATGACCTGGCCTGCCTACATTACAGCTTTTCCCCCACAGCCATCTCAAGCATAAGGGCAAATAATATCACCTGGATGACGGGCTTCCATGTGGGCAGCGCCATCTTTAACAAAGTGAGCATATTATATTTTATCTGCCGAACAGAGGTGAATAAGTCTGGTGAGCTAGAAACCTTTGATTCTAGGAAACTCGGATAAGTCAGTAGCTTTGTGAGCACTGAATGTGTGGGTTTTGGAGCCCAGTGTGTGTTTTTGCTTGCCTGCCGGGTGCAACCTGGAATTAAAGCTGATGGCTCACCAGTTTTTGGCTCCGGTGTTTCATTGCCATCTGTCTGAATCCAATGCGAACCTGCGTGGGTCAGGCTGCTCTGATGGCGGCCGCGACTACTGGTTTTACAGTACCCAAAAACCCTCATGTTACCATAAAGATCAGTTCTCAGTCCTCACCTTTCATGACCCATTTGTAGCATATGACATTGTTAACAGACAGGAACAAGGCCCAGAGCAGGTGTGCCTTGGGCCAGCTTGTAATGTGTGGATTCTTGATTTCATACAAGAAACATTTCACAACATGTGTCCAAGTAATTTTGAAAGTACATTTATTAAAGGTGGGACATGAAACAAGGAAGGGCTTAAGGTAGAAGAAGCAATAGGAGGTAGCCTAGGCAGAGCTGCCTTGGCTTTCTAGAAACATTATGGGAAAGAAGTGAGCCCAGGTAGGACTGCTTTCAGATTACTGGAAAGTCAGTAAAGAAAGGGTTAGCTCAGGACAAGCTGCCACTGCCCATTGCTCCCTTGGTTGCATATCTTGTGGGGACCCTTAGAGTTTAGGAGAAATAAGATTCATTAGAAAAGGAGATTTAAGTGGCCATGCACTAAGGAGGAACGTGCTCCAAGGAGGGCGCATACGGGTTTCTTTGTCATAAGGGGTTTTATTTGCTTTCCAAAGGCAGGGTTTTAGGGGACATCTCATGGATGATTTTAGTGGAATATTCATCAGCTTTTCCAGGTGTATCTTTTTAGGGTTGTAGTCTCCACTGATTGGTCAACCCCAGAGAGAGAGGTTGTAAAGCCAGTAGCCGGGGTCAGGATCACAGCTGCCTGGCCAATGCAGGTTCACATTGGATTTGAACAGTTGGGAATGAAACACAGGAGCCATGAACTGGTGAGCCATCAGCTTTAATTCTAGCTTGCACCCGGCGAGCAAGCAAAAACACACACTGGGCTCCAAAACCCACACATTCAGTGCTCACAAAGCTACTGACTTATTCGAGTTTCCTAGAATCAAAGGTTTCTAGCTCACCAGACTTATTCACCTCGGTTCCCCATCTCCTTCTGCACAAACTCTGCTCAAACTGCCTTCTTCCTCAACACTCTGCCATCTTGGCTGCTTCTCCTCTCCACATGGCCATACTCTGCTCTCCTCTCTAATACCTCAGGAATCAAGAGAGAGATCAAGCTACTGGTCTCTCCCACTTATAGCATAGATTCAAAACCTTTAATCCAATTATACAAACAAGGAAGTCTCTGTATAATGGGATTCCTCAGGAGATTGCACCATCCTACATCATCCAATCAGTCAAGGGTGTGGGGAAGATCTTACTCTTAAACTAAGCCTTAGGCTATAACGACCCGGCCTGCCCACAGCTTGTTCCAGAACACACATTAATATCAACGTACTTCCATGTGGGCAGCGCCATCTTTAACAAAGTGAGCATAATATACTTTATCTGCCCAACAGAGGTCATTAGTCATTACTGCTGGGCCTAGTTTTGCTGCTTTTCTGGGCCTGGATCTGAAATACAACTGAGGCCTAGATGTTTGTTATCTCTAGGGAGGAAAGGTCAGTGAAAGGTCCAAACCACATGACCAGCCATATGCCTTAGGAAGAAAGGCCACCCTGGAGGCAAGGTCCAGCACTAGTTTTACCTGTTGGTAGGCACGCAGTGCTTTCCACCTTGGTGACCTTCTGTATATAAATGTAAATTTCTCAGCCAGTTGATTCAGCTATCTGTCTCAATTTCCCCATTCCACTGTAAAGGAATTTTTCTATCTTCTTACTATCTTGCCTCAACACATTTGGTTATGTCCTTCTTAAAACACTTTATTCTAATCTCTGCTCAAATGTCACTTCATCCAAGGGGCCTTTTCTGAGAACTCTGGGTTAAACAGCCCACCAACTAGTCCCTTTTATTTTCTACTATCGAACCCTCTACTCTGCAGTATTGATTACCACCTGACATATCTTATAATTATTTGTTAATTGACCTTTTCCCTCATTTCAATCCTGGTCTGAACAAAGCAACTATATAATGACATCTTTGAGACAATTAGGGCCATTTGAATATATATTGGCTATTAACAGATATTAAAGAATTATGTTAATTTTGTTAGACATGGTATTTATATGGAAAAATAGTCCCTGTCAATTAGAGATGCACAACAAAGTATATATGAGTGAATTGACATAACGCCCCCAATTTTCTTTTGAATACTCAGGAGTGAGTTTAAGTTGTTTTGCCCTAGGTAACTGAGGGAGTGGGGCTGTTATTTCCTGAGATTTTTGAAGACTGCAGAAGGAAGTACTAGTTTTGCAGGGGATGGGAGTGGGAGAAAAGTATGAGCTTGATTTAACATGTTAAATTTGAGATGTGTGAGGATACCCAAGTATAGATGTTGAGTAAGAATGGGATTCAGGGAAGAAAATGGGCTGGAGATAAACACCCAAGAGTCATCAAAGTATATATGATATTTAAAGCCATGAGTCTTAATGGGAACATTGAGGAAACTGAATTTCTGAAAAGAGAAAAAGAAGAGGTCTGAAGGCTAAGCCCTAAAGACTCAAAAATTCCCAGGCCACAGAGATAAGGAGAAGTCATTAGAGGATTAGGAAGGAGTGGCCAGTAAGGTGGGAGGTGAATAAGTATAGCAGCTGGAGAGCCAAGTGAAGAGAGTGCCCTCACCAAGGGCTCCAAAAATGGCAGTTTATGAAAATATTTAACAAGAGAATACAACACAATAATTTATTTGCCTATACCAAAATATACAACAATTTAAGATTATCAATTGATATAAAATATCAGAACTTTTATGGTAAAGTCATATTTTTTTGACTTTTTAAATAAAATTGCCATTATTATACAAATTATGCATTGAATAAAAGCTAAGTGTCTTTTAATTTTTTATTGAATTTACTGGGGTGACACTGGTCAATAAAACCATACAGGTTTCGGGTGTACAACTCTACAATTTCCTCATCTATACATTGCACTGTGTGCTCCCTACATCAAGTCAAGCCTCGACTTCTGAAAGGGCCCAACAAAATCCCAACGTTACACTTTTTTCTAATGGCACCAAGTTTGGTTTCATATGTGCAATTTTAACATTAATAGTACATAATGTTTTTTATTTATTTAAAAATACGGTTAACATGTATTTTTATTTTCCCTGTCTCTCTCTCTTTTTTACTTTTTTTAAAATTTCTTTTTATTTATTTATTTATTTTAGAGAGGAGACACAGAGAGAGAGAGAGAGAGAGAGAGAGAGAGAGAAAGTGGGAGGAGCTAGAAGCATCAACTCCCATATGTGCCTTGACCAGACCAGTGCAGGGTTTTGAACTGGAGACCTCAGTGTTCCCAGGTCGACGCTTTATCCACTGCGCCACCACAGGTCAGGCTCTCTTTCTTTTTAAGGGCCCAATATTTTTTTCTGCACCTCGGTCCTCAACCGACCTAATCCTCCTCTGCCTCACTGGGATCAGTTTCTCCACTGTCCAACCCTACCTTCCTCATTTCCTCAGAGATTCCTCTCCAATAAACTTCTGCACACAACTCTCCACCTCAGAATTTGTATGTAGGGAACCCAGCCTAAAAGAATGTTCTGTGAGGTGGCACTATCCTCCAAATGTAATTGTTTCATTTACAGTGTAATTATTAATTTTATTATGTGTTGAAAAAGCTGAGTCAATTATTCTGTAGAATTTTTCCATATTCTGGAGTTGACTGATTGTATCCCTGTATGCATTCTTTATCTGATACTTTCTGTAAACTGATAGTAATGCTAGAGGCTTAATTAGATTCACTTCCATTCATTAAAGCCTAGTATTCTGAAACCCTTTTTTAACTTCTCTTTTTCTACCCTGTAAAGTTTAAATATTGATTTTCTGATTCTAAAAAGAGAAAAAATCAGTTTCCCAGGATCAGGAGAGATCATGTAGGACTGCACCTCCCCCCATGCATACCCACACACAACCCCACAGTGACCATACAACCAAAAGGCTTTCTAAGTACACATTTGAGACTAGGAAGGGAAGACTGGCGAATGTGTTTATCTAGATTTACAACCTTAAACATTAAGTATCTTCCTCCCAAAGCAGAGTATGATTATGTCACTCTCATCTAGGAAGGAAACCAAAGAAAGCAACACCGTCTCTGGATCATTTGCATGTAGAATTCCACATTGTTACTAATTTTAAAAGCCATCCTGGCTTTCTTCTGTCAAATGGTTTGATTGTGGATCACTTTTTTTCATGACAGCTGGTGTATTCTAAGTCAATTAATCAACATGCATTTATCAAGCACCTGCTGTGTGATCAACGTCATTCTTAGAGAATTCATGCTGATTAAATTCTCTATAAAACAATTAGGAAGCTGTATCTTGTTTCTGCTCTGTCCCCATCCCCCAATTCACATAAATGCATTCCAAAATCAAATAGATGCTCTTTTCATATCAATTTACTGTATGAATTATCTAGACCCTACTCCATTCTGTTGAGGGTTGATAATACCTTGGACAATTATGCATAAATGTATATCCTTCTGCATAATTATTCTCTCTTATGATTTTCCTTTTTTAAATTGAATTTATTGGGGTCACATTGGTTTGCAAAACCATGCAAGTTTCAAGTGTACAATTCAATAAAACATCATCTACATATTGCATCATGTACCACCTTCTAAAGAAATTTGTTAAGATTTTTTTGGTTCATCTTACTTCTTTATTAATATCATTAAAAGTAACAGAAGCTAGCTTGAGCTGACTCGAAGGAAAATAAAAACTTACTGGAAATATATTGGGCTCTCTCATGGAATTCAAAGAAGAACTGAACCACCAGTCAGGCCTCTGGAAGAAGAGAAGACAACGCAGGAAGCTCTGGGGACCTTGACAACAGCTGCTCACAACCTTCACTTTGGAATTCTGCCACTAACATAACTCAGAGCCAAATTTCTCTGTTCCCTGTGTATCTCAGTTCAAAATTCAAATTCCTTGGAAGAAGAATCTGATTGGCTGAGCTGTGGTAAGGCTACTGCGGCTCCAATCAATTATAGCCAGAGGCAGAGTCCCATGCTCTAAATGAGAACTGTCCAATACATTGGCCACGTGTGACTATGGAGTATTCAAAATGTGGCTAGAACTACCAAGGAAGAGATTTTTTCATTTCATTTAATTGTTATTAATTTAAAATTTAAAACCAAAGCAATTTAAAATATTTTTTCATTACATATAAAATTATTTTGGTAGAACTACATTTCATTTTCATTGTTAAAATTTACCATCTGAATTGAGATGTGCTGCCAGTGTAAGATTTCTAAGACAGTGTTAAAAAAAAGAATATAAAATATTTTATTAATAATTTTATTTACAGCCTGGCCTGTGGTGGTGCAGTGGATAAACCTTTGGCCTGGAATGCCAAGGTTGCTGGTTCGAAATCCTGGGCTGCACTGGTCAAGGCACATACAACAAGCAAGCAAAGAACAACTAACATGAAGAAACTATGAGTTGGTACTTCCCATTCCATGCTCCCCTTGCTCTCCTGTCTCTGAAAAATCAATAATAAATTATTTTTAAAAAGAAAAAATAATAATAATTTTATTTACATTATATTGATTTAATATTGGATTGATAATGTTTTTAATATCTTGAGTTAAACAAAATATTAAAATAGTTTACTTATTCATTTTAATTTTTAAAATATAGCACTAGAAGATTTTAAGTACATATGTGGTGCACATTATACTTCAACTGGACAATGCTCCTCTGTATAGGTGCCAGGGATCCATTTCTGAGGACCAGGGGCAGTTTCAAGATACTGGACAAAAGTGTTGAGCAGAATAAACCCCTGAAAGAGTCAGTTACACAGTAAAAAAAGAAATACAGAGACTTCTGGGGCAACCTAATGTACTCAAATCATAGTGAAATACATCTGTTCAGTATTATTTTACCACTTCATTGCAACATTTGTTATATCATTAAGGAATATTGAAAGCTATTATCTCTGACTTTAATGTTTAATGCTATAAATTTCCATCCAACTAACATTTATTAACAAAGCCCCTATCCTCATGGAGCTGAAAATCTGATAGAGGGGAGAAAGATCCTAAGCAGATATACAAAGACACAATGCCCAGATAATTAATAGATGTTCTGAAAAAAAAATTAAGGAGATAGAGAATGACAGGGGATGCTCTTTAGCTGGGCAATTAGGGAAGACTGATCTGATGACATTAAAGCAGAGACTGGGATGAAAGGGAAATGGTGGGTCATGTGACTCAGGAAAAGCGGTCCTCCAGAAAATGAAATTAGTTCAGCATGTTTCAGGATCCACAGGGAAGCTTCTGAGGCTAAAGAACAGACAGAACTGCAAACAAGGCAGAAAGTGAATCTGAACAGGTAGTTTGGAGCCAGACTGTTCAGAATCCTCAAGGCAATTTAAATGTGAGTGGAAAAAAAAAAATTTACTCAACAGCCTAACTCAAAGAAACAGATACACATAGAACCTAAAGACAACCATAAAAGAGACATGAATGCAGAGCCACATAAATTTCTAAAACTTGCTCAGCATATGCATTAATAATTTATATGCAAGAGGTATACTGTATATATATAGTGACTGCCAATTATATGTAAGTACCACTTTTAAAACGCTTACTATATGTCATTTACCGGTTGCTGTTTATATTAGTTTTCTAGGACTACCTCAAGAAAATACCTCATGAGATAATTTAAACAGGACTGAATTTTCTTATGTTTCTGGAGGCTGGGATTCCAATCAAGGTGTCAGCAGGTTTAGTTTCTTCCCTGGCATTTCTCTTTGGCTTTCAGATGGTGACCTTCTTGCTGTGCTCTCATGTGGTCTTTTCTCTGTGCATGCTCATCCCTGGTGTTTCCTGTGTGTCCATATTTCTTCTTTAAAATTTATTTTATTTTTATTTTATTCATTTTTAGAGAGGAGACACAGAGTGAGAGAGAGAGAGAGAGAGAGAGAGAGAGAGAAAGGGGGAAGGAGCTGGAAGCATCAACTCCCGTATATGCCTTGACCGAACCAGTACAGGGTTTTGAACTGGCGACCTCAGTGTTCCCAGGTCGACGCTTTATCCACTGCGCCACCACAGGTCAGGCCATATTTCTTCTTAATCTGACAAATCTTACATCATATTGGATTAGGGCCTACCCCAACGACCTATTGTAACTCAGTCATCTCCAAATACAGTCACATTCTGAGGTAGTGGGGGTTAGGCTTCAATATATAAATGGGGGGAGCACAGTTCAGCCCATAATATTGCCTGCCATTTACCTATGAAGATAAAATGTTGAATAAGATGCTATTTTTAAAAGGGGTTACACTGAGACGAGTATTATCATATAATTATGGAAAATCGGTCAATTTTTTGAGAGCACAGAGGAAAGCATGCAGATTCTTCCTTGATGGAGGAGCAGAAGCAATCAGAAGACTTCACAGAGGAGGTTGCTTTCAAAGTGGCTTCAGAGGACCCTTAGACATTATATACTTTGTGCCAGCACCCATGGCAACTGTGCCCAAAATATAAAGTCACCAGTTCAGTTCAATATATTATATATTAGCAAATGATTAGGAAGCAAGAAGGCACTATGTAAATACTATTCTTCTTTATTTTAAAAAATAACTAGTTAAATTACTATATTCTTTATTCCTCCAGAAAACAAATTGTTAAACAAAAATCTAAACCCATAATATCCTTATTTGACTTCTTAATTTAGAGACTAATGCTTGGAAAATATTTTGTTGTTTCTTGCTGCTTTTCTCATCTATCTTTCTTTCTTTGGGTTTTACAAAATGATTATAAGTCTTGAATTTCTTTTTTTTTTTTCTGGGGTGGAGAAAGATTTATACAGAAATGTTACATGTCATACTGTGACTGATGACAGTAACTGACTATTTTTTGTGTGTGTGACAGAGACAGAGAGAAACTGAGAGAGGGGCAGATAAGGACAGACAGACAGGAAGGGAGAGAGATGAGAAGCATCAATTCTTTGTTACGGCACTTTAGTTGTTCATTGATTGCTTTCTCATATGTGCCTTGACCGTGGGGCTACAGCAGACCGAGTGACCGCTTGCTCAAGCTAGTGTCCTTGGGTTCAAGCTGATGAGTTGTGCTCAAACAAGATGAGCTCGCACTCAAGCTGGCAACCCCAGTGTAAGGCCAGGGGCCGCCATCGTGGCCATTCACATGCAGGTTCCCATTGGATTCGGGCTGACGGTGAAGAAATGGCAGAGTCGGAGGATGGTAGGCCATTCTGTTTATTGGTGTCTCACCAATACAGGCAAGCCACAAGAGAAGACAAGGGAGAAGCAGAAAACCAGCTTTTCCCATGGAGGTCAAGGGATCAGGGAGGCCCCTGCAATGGCAATAGCAGGAACCTAGAGAGAGAGCTCAAGCTACTGGTCTGTCCCATTTTATAGCATAGATAATCCAAACCTTTAATCCAATTATACAAACAAGGAAGTCTCTGATACAAAGTCACCCATCTGAGGCATAATGGGATTCCTCCCTACATCACCACCCTACATCATCCAATCAGTCAAGGGTGTGGGGGAAGAGTTTACTCTTAAACTAAGCCTTAGGCTATAATGACCCGGCCTGCCCACAGCCTGTTCCAGAAAACACATTAATATCAACGAACTTCCATGTGGGCAGCGCCATCTTTAACAAAGTGAGCATAATATATTTTATCTGCCCAACACCCAGGGTTTCGAACTTGAGTCCTCTGAATTCCAGTCTGACACTCTATCCACTGTGCCACCATCTGGTCAGGCTCAAGATAACTATTAATTGTGGCAGGAACTAGACGGAATAAGATGGAATATATCCTTAGCCAAGTTCTGTATTTCACTGGATTGGATAAGTCCTTGATTGATTTCAAACAGAATTCTTAGAGCTGTTTTGTTATACCTACAATAGTGTTCTTTTAAAATATAAACATTTTTTTAAATGGGTCTTATATCAAATAGCCTCTATAGATCTGAAAATAGCTCTATTTAAAATTGCAAAGTTCTGGCTTTTTCTCATTCTGTTTGAGATCACCTTGCAATTTTTAAACATGAAGGTGTAATGCTAAGAATCTTTTCTACTCATACATTTTCAGTTTTTTAGTTTCAATAATTTTTATATGAAGTACTAAATTCTTTTAAAAATAATGGTTAAATAGTAGCTTGTATTCTACCCTGGGCAGGGATTCGAACCCCTCCCCCCTTTCTCCAGTAAACTCCACCCTATCAGATGTGGCAACGTGACCCAGGCCAGTCAAACATGGTACCCCATTTCTCTGATCATACTGACAAATTAGGATGATGGTAATGTGGAGTTTCTAGGAAGAAACTCTGGTAAACTAAGAGGAACGGATAAGCTGAAAGCACAAAGGCAGCCGCATACTGGAAGGCCTCTCTGCCTCTAGCCAGCAATCCAGGACCACTGAGGGTCAAATAATAATTTCTCCTTGCCAATTTGAAAAAACCAAACTCTATCTCCAATCTAAAATGAATACAAAGGAGAAAGGCAGGAAACACACCAGAGACTTGATAAAAATTAGGGAACCCTGTCACCCTTGCCCTGTTCTCTTAAACAATTGTGCTATTCCCTGCCAAATAATTAGAAATCATGCCGGTGGCAAAACACTGCCCACTGGAGCACAGCCTCTGGGGAGGTTAGCCATTACTGGGAGACTGAATCGAGAGCCTATAGACTAAGCAAAGGTGGTTTCTATTGCTAAGAGACAGAAACTGTGAGGGCCAGGTAAAAATTCTGGTTTGGTGCCTGGTTTACGAACTCCCAGGTATAAATGTGGCAAAAAGCCACTATGACTCTCTGCCAAAACCTAACTTGAAAACAAACCTGTGGGCCCTGGCCTGTTGGCTCATGGTGGAACATGGGCCTGCTGTATGGAAGTCCGGGGTTCCCAGTTGGGGCACACAGGAGAGCAGGCCATCTGCTTCTCTGGCCATCTCCCTACCCCCTTCTTCTCCTGAAGCCATGGCTCAAATGTTCAAGCAAGATGGCCCCAGTGCTGAGGATGGCTCTACGGCCTCACCTAGGGCACTAAAATAGCTCAGTTGCCTAGCAGTGGAGCAGATGCCCAAGATGGGCAGAGCATGGGCCCATGTAGGAAGCTTGCTGGGTGGATCCCTATCGGGGCTCATGCAGGAGTCTGTCTGTCTCTCTGCCTCCTTGCCCCTCACTTACTAAAAACAGAAAGAGCGAAACACAAGCCTGTGAATGTTCAAAGTCTAAGGGAACACAGATATCAGGCCAACAAGAAGATGGTGGCTAAAGGGGTGTCATTCTGCAATAGGATGAGTGAGGGAGACTCACTTCTCACATGTGCAGACCCAGGGGCAGCAAGATTGAGTCACTCAAGAGCTCCACTGCAATAGAAGCAATTTTGATGACATTTACATTCCAAGACTGCGAGGAGCCCTGTTTTCATCTGACCAAGAAGAAAGCATATGGCCCAGAGTTCACAGACTTTAAGACAATGTGGTCACTGGACAAGACTTTGGGTTGTCTTTCTGGGAGAGGAACTGTACATGGAGGTGTTGCATTCAATTCAGTATGGTAAATTTTTGGAATTGCATGTTTCAAAAGGCCAAGTGTGTATAACAGTAAGCTTCAGTGGTTTGTTTTTTTTTTTTAATTGAATTTATTTCGCTGGCCATTATTGCTCTTTCTCTCTTCCAGTACCAGATCCTGCCTTCTGGAACAGATAGGGGCACATGTCACAAGCCCACCAATAGTCCTTTTTACAGATAATGTAATTAGTCTAGGGGTGGGCATGTGGCCCACGCAGGGCCTGTAATAGTCCTTCTCTGGAAGCAATACAAAGACATTGGGAAAAAGAGGTCTCTCTCCACTGGGATTCTTAGAGCAGATGATGTAAGCCTAGAGGTGTGGGCAACCTACTTCTCGGGCAGCCTGGAAGATGGAAGAAAATGAGGTCACTACTCAGAGGAGGCTGAGCTGAGATATTGGGGGAGGGTGAAAAAGAGAAGTTTGATGATATAATTTCCACCTGGGCCTGAAGCCAAACCCCTCTATAAATTTCTCTCTTCTTTCTGCCTCTAAGTTTAACTACTCTTCTTTTTTGGCTTAAATTAAAGTTGTGTTTCTATTCATTTTTACTGAAAAAGTCTTTATGTCTTTTTATTTTTCTAAAGATAAAATTAATAGATACTGTAAATGAAATTTGGAAATACAGAAAGAAAAAGGAAAATGTACTGTCACACTTCAAATATAAGTAGATTAGCATTGTAGAGATTTTGTGGTATATTAAATGTTATTTTACATTATTATGATCGTAAAAAATATTCAAACTTAATATATCTTCTATTTAACATTATAACATTTCCCCATGTTCTTAAATCATCTTACAAATATAGTTTTCATAAATTGTTTCTATTATTAAATAATTTTGAGACAGTATAACTATTTTAAGTTATAGTCAGCATTTATTTTCAGAAATATAATTACTAGGCCTAAAAATTAAGTTTCACAATATGTTTCAGATATGATTATTTAGATGAATGAAAATATACATATATGAGAAATTTGTCTTCCACGGGCAATTGGGATTAAGTGATTCAAATATATGGAGTTAAATAAAAGGAAAACAAGTAAAATATCATCTGGCCTTCAGTGAACAATTCTTTTTAGGAGCAAACGCTATCTTGAATTAACTCAATTCAAAATTTAAGCTACATACAATTAGAGGAACTAAAATAAAAACATAATATTCAAATAGGGCACCTTGTATACATTCCTCCCTAATTGATAATATCCTTTAAAACTATAATGTTAGCATTTTTCCACTATAAATATACTATATATAAAACGGCACAAGATACCACTGACTGATTTTTTCAATGAAAATGTCCATTGTCATTGAAGGTATAGGTGCAATGCTGGAAAGAATGCATGCTAATATATCCCTTTGGAGACAACTTTGCAACTATGAATGAATAAATAATCAGGCACTTAAATTACTTTATAGTATTCCAATAAGTGTACATATTTACTTAACCAATATTCTATTTGTAGACATTTAAATTGTTTCCAGTGTTTGTTTATTTGTATATTTTTTTAAGTTAGAAGCGGGGAGGCAGTCAGACTCCTGCATGCCCACGGTGGGGCAATGCTCTGCCCATCCGGGGTGTTGCTTCATTGCAACCAGGGTCATTCTAGCACCTGAGGCAGAGGCCATGGAGCCATCCTCAGCACCTGGGCCAAACTTGCCATAAATTGTTTCTATTATTAAATAATTTTGAGACAGTATAACCATTTTAAGTTATAGTCAGCAATGGAGCCTTGGCTGCAGGAGGGGAAGAGAAACATAGAGAGAAAAGAGAGGGGGAAGGGTGGAGAAGCACATGGGCACTTCTCCTATGTGCCCTGACCAGGAATCGAACCCAGGACTTTCACACACTGGGCCAACAACACTCTACCACTGAGCCAACCGCCCAGGGCCTCCAGTGTTTATTATTATTATTTTTTAAATGTTTTTATTATTATTTTTTAGATTTTATTTATTCATTTTAGAGAGAGAGAGAGAGAGAAGTGGGGGAGGAGCAGAAAGCATCAACTCCCATATGTGCCTTGACCAGGCAAGCCCGGGGTTTTGAACCAGCGACCTCAGTGTTCCAGGCTGACGCTTTTACTCACTGAGCCACCACAGGTCAGGCATAGTGTTTATTATTTTATAGATATGTATTAATTTATTTATATGAGATTTATATATTTGGATTATTTTCTATGGATTGATTTCCAGAAATGAGATTACTGAATCAAAGGTCACTGAATTAAGATTACAAATAGTCTAGTTCTTGATGGCGCTTGCCATAACTTTTTTAAAGATTTTATTTATTGATTTTAGAGAGAGAAAAGAGAGAAAAAGAGGGGCAGAAGGAGTAGGAAGCATTAACTCATTTCTTATTTTTAATTTTTTTTTATTTTTAGCAAGAGACAGGGACAGACAGTAAGGGAGAGATATGAGAAGCATCAACTTGTAGTTGTCTCATTTTAGTTGTTCATTGTTTCTCATACATGCCAGTAGGCTTTAGCTGAGCCACGACCCCTTACTCAAGCCAGCGATGTTGAGCTCAAGCCAGCACTCAAGCTGGTGACCCTGCACTCAAGGTGGCAAACTCTGGTTTAGAGCATGGGTTCTCAGCATCCCAGGTTAATGCTCTATCCACTGTGCCACTGCCTAGTCATGCTTAACTCACTTCTTGTATGTGCCTTGACCAGGCAAGCCCAGGATTTCAAGCTGGTGACTTCAACATTCCAGATCATACTCTGTCCACTGCACCACCACAGGTCAGGCCAAAATTACTTTTCAAAGAGGAGTGAGTGCGTCAATTTACCATGCTAATAACAATAAATGAAAGAATGCATTTCACACCACTATCTCTAATCTATTAAATTATTTTATTTTCTCATTTAAAGAAGTAGAAATTGATCTGGTTTTAATTTAATTTTTAAAATTACTAACTGAGATGAGTATTTTCTGAATATTATTTGAAATTTTGTTAATCTTCCAAACATAATCTTTTAACGAGTAAGATGACATCCTTTTTCAGGGAGGCTTCTGTCATATTAGGAAGAAATATACCAGGCTCTTCTGTCACTTTGTGAATGTGGGGGTGGAGGGCTGACTACGCAGGCCCACAGACTCTTAAAATGGTCTTCAAATACCTATTCAAAAAAATGTGTCAAACTGCTTCAGAAATAATAGTGATGGAGTCTATTAAAAATGCAGGTTCTTGGATTCTAGTCTCAGAGTATCTGACTTTGCAGGGCTGCAGTACATCATATTTTTAACAGTTCTGTAGGTGAGGTTGATATGTTGTCAGATTTGGACACTATTACTCTAAAGCAAAAGTTCCCATCAGCACCACCAGAGTACTTGTCAAAAAATGTAAATTATCTGGACTCCACCCAGACCTACTGAATCAGAAACTCTAAGGGTAGGGCTCAGCAATTTATTGTAACTATCTCTCAGCTCATCCTCAGGCAAAACCATTGCTCTATTATTGTAAGATGGGGAATTGGGATACATTCGAGATGTACTACCTCCTGCTTGCAAATTCAAAGGAGATGACACCTGCTGGATGAGCAGACTCTTACTGGGACAAGGGGCAGAGTGGCCTATGAGGCAGATATACCAACATGTGAAAAGGCACAGAGGCACACGACAGCACGAGGTAGCTCACCTGGCTGGAGTGTGGGGTGCCATAGGGGTGACAGGAGATGAGGGAGACAAGTTGATAAAGTGTTCAATGTTAGTGCAAAGGAATAGATATTTGTTAATATTTGATTACTCAGTCACCATCTCTCTTCCTAATTGCACCCCAATATTCATTGGGGGAATTACCTCTTCACCACTCTGTCTCATTGACAGAATGGTAATCCCAGTGTCCTCCTGGTACAGAAACCAGACGAGCCCTTGGAGAGTTCCCCTGGACTTTCCTCTTACCTCCCTGGTGTAGTCTAAGGATGAGAGTAAAGCCAATAGCCGAGGCTACTATCACAGCAGCCTGACCCACGCAGGTTCGCATTAGATTCGAACAGTTGGTAATAAAACAATGGAGCCAAGAACTGGTGAGCCATCAGCTTTAATTCTAGCTTGCACCCGGCGGGCAAGCAAAAACACACACTGGGCTCCAAAACCCACACATTCAGTGCTCACAAAGCTACTGACTTATCCGAGTTTCCTAGCATCAAAGCTTTCCAGCTCACCAGACTTATTCACCTCTGTTTCCCATCTCCTCCTGCACAAACTCTTAACAAACTGGCTTCTTCCTCAGCACTCTGCCATCTCGGCTGCTTCTCCTCCACACGGCCTTAATCTGCTCTCCTCTCTAATACCAACCTCAGGAACTCAGGAACCAAGAGAGAGAG
This sequence comes from Rhynchonycteris naso, assembly GCA_037038555.1. Classification (NCBI taxonomy): domain Eukaryota; kingdom Metazoa; phylum Chordata; class Mammalia; order Chiroptera; family Emballonuridae; genus Rhynchonycteris; species Rhynchonycteris naso. The sequence goes on from CM072998.1 coordinate 180,432,626, forward strand.
ATCAAGCTACTGGTCTCTCCCACTTTATACCATGGCTTCTTCCTCAGCACTCTGCCATCTTGGCTACTTTTCCTCCTCATGGCCTTAATCTGCTCTCCTCTCTAATACCAACCTCAGGAACTCAGGAACCAAGAGAGAGAGATCAAGCTACTGGTCTCTCCCACTTTATACCATGGCTCAAAACCTTTAATCCAATTATACAAACAAGGAAGTATCTGTATAATGGGATTCCTCAGGAGAGTGCACCACCCTACATCATCCAATCAGTCAAGGGTGTGGGGAAGAGCTTACTCTTAAACTAAGCCTTAGGTTACAACGACCCGGCCTGCCCATAGCCTGTTCCAGAACACACATTAATATCAACGAACATCCATGTGGGGAGCGCCATCTTTAACAAAGTGAGCATAATATATTTTATCTGCCCAACAATGAGCATGTGACCTAAACTAGCACAACTGCTCTCTCTGTCTTAGAACTTTTTTTGATCATCTTTTTATTGTGGAGACTTCAGACATTCACAAAAGTAGAAGGAATGGCATAACAAATCTCCAGAAACCAAAACTCATTATCAACAATGATCAATTCATGCCTGACCTGTTGTGGCACAGTGGAATAAAGCATCAACCTGGAACACTGAGGTCGCCAGTTCAAAACCCTGGGCTTGCCTGGTCAAGGCACATATGGGAGTTGATGCTTCGTGCTGCTCCCCCTTCTGTCTGTCTGTTGGGCAGATAAAATATATTATGCTCACTTTGTTAAAGATGGCACTGCCCACATGGAAGCACATCACCCAGGTGATATTATTTGCCCTTATGCTTGGGCTGGGTGTGGGGGGAAGGAGGTAATGTATGCAGGCTGGGTCGTTATAGCCTAAGGCTTAGTTTTAAGAGTAAGCTTTTCCCCACACCCTTGACTGATTGGATGATGTAGGGTGGTGCACTCCTGAGGAATCCCATTATGCCTCAGATGGGTGACTTTGTATTGGAGACTTCCTTGTTTGTATAATTGGATTAGAGGTTTTGATTTTACACTAAAAAGTGGGGCAGACCAGTAGTTTGCTCGTTTGGTTCCTGAGGTATTAGGAAAGCAGAGTAAGGCCACATAGAGGCCAGGAGGAGCAGCCAAGATGGTGGAGTGCTGAGGAAGAAGCCAGTTTGTGCAGAGTTTGTGCAGGAGGAGATGGGAAACAGAGGTGAATAAGTCTGGTGAGCTAGAAAGCTTTGATGCTAGGAAACTCGGATAAGTCAGTAGCTTTGTGAGCACTGAATGTGTGGGTTTTGGAGCCCAGTGTGTTTTTGCTTGCCCGCTGGGTGCAAGCTAGAATTAAAGCTGATGGCTCACCAGTTTTTGGCTCCTGTGTTTCATTACCGACTGTTCGAATCTAATGCGAACCTGCACGGGTCAGGCAGCTGTGATTCTGACCCTGACTACTGGCTTTACATTTGGTGTAGTCTGTGGCAGGATTCGATACAGTTCGGCATGGAGCCACCACCACATTTTTCCGCAGTGGAGTAGAGGACTGGTTGCTGTTTTGGTTTCCCATAGCTTTCTTTTGGGGGACTGTAGGATGGCTGACTTTTACAGCCATATGTGAGGAAACCGAGAGCTCTATGGAAGAGGCTGCTCGGCACCTGCAAACTGAGCAGCGGAAGGAGCTAGAGAAAACGTGGGAGAAAGAGATGTCCACCCTGGAGCTGGAGAAAGCGCTGGAGGAGGAGGCCGACCAAGTTTGTGAGATTCTCCTGGAAATGGAGCAGACGCTGGAGACGGAATCACAGGTTCGTGAGTTGGAGATTGCCCTGGATGTTGTGGAGAGCCAGCAGCGGTATGAGGCCGGGCCTGAGGCCAGGGCTGGAGTTGAGGCCAGGGCTGAGGCTGGAGCTGCAAGGCCTGCTGAGCAGAAGGCAGTGGTGGCCCAGAGCTCAAGCCCAGCAGCAGGAGCTGGTGTTTTCAGTTCCTCTTTGGAGAATGAGGAGAATCAGGCTGGAGTTGCAATCCGCAGTCTCCAGAAGGTGAGAGCCCAGCAGCAAGGAGCTCCTACTATACCTCTGGTAGGTCTGCGATTTTGGGACATAGGGGAGGATGCCATCATGCTCCCCAGAGCAGAGATGGAAATGCTGATTGCCATTGCCACATGCTTCTTTTTAGGACAGTGTGAGACCTGCCATGACGGCAGGAATGACGGGGGAGGCTAACACCTCATGTGCGTGGACTGATTTCCTGGACTATGACCGAGTGAGCATCGGCTCCTTTGTTGAATGGACTTATGGATTTTTGACAATATGAAATATCGTGATGCGGGTAGGGGTGGCTTGGCTGGAGGCCCTCCTCCTGCCCCAGGAAGCCTTTCCAAGGGCAGGAAAGAAGGCCGAGGACATTTTGCGCTTTAGGCAAAGTGCTTAGAGACTGGTGAAATGTGTGTACCTTTGTAATTGTTGAAATTGTATGATTTGTCATGATGTTCTAATTTGTGTAATGTGCCTAATTTCCTTGTACAGGAATGCCAGTGGTGTAGATTGTGGGTAGTAAAATGAGCATAGGGGTAGATTGTTGGGCAGATAAAATATAATATGCTCACTTTGTTAAAGATGGCACTGCCCACATGGAAGCCCATCACCCAGGTGATATTATTTGCCCTTATGCTTGGAGTGTGTGTGTGGGAAAGGCTGTAATGTATGCAGGCTGGGTTGTTATAGCCTAAGGCTTAGTTTTAAGAGTAAGCTTTTCCCCACACCCTTGACTGATTGGATGATGTAGGGTGGTGCACTCCTGAGGAATCCCAATATGCCTCAGATGGGTGACTTTGCACCAGAGACTTTCTTGTTTGTAGATTAGATTAGGGGTTTGAATTTCTACAGTATAAAGTGGGGCAGGCCAGGAGCTTGCGCTCTTGGTTCCTGAGGTATTAGAGAGGAGAGCAGATTAAGGCCATGTGGAGGCCAGGAGAAGCAGCTAAGATAGCAGAGTGCTGAGGGAGAAGCCAGTTTGTGCAGAGTTTGTGCTGGAGGAGATGGGGAACAGAGGTGAATAAGTCTGGTGAGCTAGAAAGCTTTGATGCTAGGAAACTCGGATAAGTCAGTAGCTTTGTGAGCACTGAATGAGTGGGTTTTGGAGCCCAGTGTGTGTTTTTGCTTGCCCGCCAGGTGCAAGCTAGAATTAAAGCTGATGGCTCACCAGTTCTCGGCTCCGTTGTTTCATTACCGTCTGTTCGAATCTAATGTGAACCTGCACGGGTCAGGCGGCTGTGATGGTGGCGTTGGGCCTGGCCACTGGATTTATACTGTCTCTCTCCTTCAACCCCCCCCCCCACCTCCTCTCTGAAAAAAAAAAAAATTGAATAAATAAAGTCTTAAAAAGAACCCAACAATGATCAATTCATGTCCAATCTACTTTGTATATACATTTCTTTATTGCCTCCAGTCCCCAAATCTTTTTGAAGCAAATCTTAGACATATAACATCAAAGAATATTTCCCTAGTATTATTAATATAAGCCATTAGTCTAATTTAAATAAGTTTGAAGAAAATATTTTTTTGTGCTAGAAGTGTGTTGGGCAGATAAAATATATTATGCTCACTTTGTTAAAGATGACGCTGCCCACATGGAAGTTCGTTGATATTAATGTGTGTTCTGGGACAGGCTGTGGGCAGGCCTGGTCAGTATAGCTTAAGGCTTTGTTTTAAGAGTAAGCTTTTCCCCATGCCCTTGACTGATTGCATGATGTGGGGTGGTGCGCTCTCCTGAGGAATCCCATTGTGCCTCGGATGGGTGGCTTTGTATTGCAGACTTCCTTGTTTGTGTAATTGGATTGGAGGTTTTGATTTTACACTACAAAGTGGGACGGACCAGTAGCTCACTCTCTTGGTTCCTGAGGTATTAGAGAGGAGGGCAGATTAAGGCCACGTGGAGGCCAGGAGAAGCAGCTAAGATGGCAGAGTGCTGAGGGAGAAGCCAGTTTGTTAAGAGTTTGTGCTGGAGGAGATGGGAAACAGAGGTGAATAAGTCTGGTGAGCTAGAAACCTTTGATTTTAGGAAACTCGGATAAGTCAGTAGCTTTGTGAGCATTGAATGAGTGGGTTTTGGAGCCCAGTGTGTGTTTTTGCTTGCCCGCCGGGTGCAAGCTAGAATTAAAGCTGATGGCTCACCAGTTCTTGGCTCTATTGTTTCATTACTGTCTGTTCAAATCTAATGTGAACCTGCATGGGCCAGGCTGCTGTGATGGTGGCCGTGACTACTGGCTTTACAAAGTAATACTATCTAAAGTCCTTTCATTGCCTAGTACTGACACAGACAATGCCTGGAAAAAGCATTTTCCTCATTGGAAGAAAGAAGAGATGAGTTTGGTCATCTTCTGTGTTTCTCTGCAACTTTGTCTATCTCTCTGTTACCTCCAAAGTTAAACATAACTGTATCAACTTTACTTAACTTAATCATATTTATTTAATTTCATATGTTATCATGTGCCATCTAATTCTAAAAAAGATTAAAAGCTTTATTTATGTTTCACTGCTCTAAAACTGTTTTTCCTGAATATTTTCAGCATTTGGCTACATCAAGATCATTGGTAATTTTTTTTTTATTAAGTGAGAGGTGGAGAGGCAGAGAGACAGGCTCCCTCATGCACTCTGACCTCAATCCACCCAGCTAGCCTCTTATAGGGTGATGTTCTACCCATTTGGGGCAGTTGCTCTGTTGCTCAGTGTAAAGCCTGTGGCAGAGCAGCAGTGTAAAGCCTGTGGCATCACAGCAGCCCGACCCACGCAGGTTCGCATTAGATTCGTACAGATGGTAATGAAACACCGGAGCCAAAAACCGGTGAGCCATCAGCTTTAATTCTAGCTTGCACCCGGCAGGCAAGCAAAAATACACACTGGGCTCCAAAACCCACACATTCAGTGCTCACAAAGCTACTGACTTATCTAAGTTTCCTAAAATCAAAGTTTCTAGCTCACCAGACTTATTCACCTCTGTTTCCCATCTCCTCCTGCACAAACTCTTAACAAACTGGCTTCTTCCTCAGCATGCTGCCATTTCAGCTGCTTCTCCTGGCCTTCCCGTGGCCTTACTCTGCTCTCCTCTCTATACTAATCTCAGGAACCCAGGAACTGAGAGAGAGATCAAGCTCCCAGACTGCCCCAGGTTATAGCCTAGAAAATCCAAACCTTTAATCCAATTATACATACAAGAAAGTCTCTGATACAAAGCCACCCATCTGAGGCATATTGGGATTCCTCAAGAGAGTGCACCACCCTACATCATCCAATCAGTCAAGAGTGTGGGGAAGAGCTTACTCTTAAACTAAGCCTTAGGCTATAATGACCTGGCCTGCCTACATTACAGCTTTTCCCCCACAGCCATCTCAAGCATAAGGGCAAATAATATCACCTGGATGACGGGATTCCATGTGGGCAGCGCCATCTTTAACAAAGTGAGCATATTATATTTTATCTGCCGAACACTCAGCAAGTGAGCCATTTCAGTGCCTGAGGCGAGGCCATAGGGCCATCCTCAGTGCTCAGGACAAACTTGCTCACACTATTTGAGCCATGACTGCAGAAGAGGAAGAGAGAGAGAGAGAGAGAAAGAGAGAGAGAAGGGTCGGGGGAGGGGTGGAGAAGCAGACGGTCACTTCTACTGTGTGCCCTGACCAGGAATCGAACCAGGACATCCATCATCCATATGCTGGGCCGATGCTCTACTGATGAGCCTACCTACCAGGACTTGTTAATTTTTTATATGGTAAAATATATATAACATAAAATTTGGCATTTTAACCATTCTTAAGTGCACAATTCCATAGCATCAAGTACATTCACAATGCTGTGCAAGCAGGTACTTTGTATATTGCAATGTAACATAAGGAGAGAAAACGCCAACAGAGTCTATTCATTGCAACATAAGTACCTGATAGGAATCCCTGCTATTAAAAACCACAGGAACTATCTCACCCCAAACAGGTTTTTCAGCCTTCCCTTCAATTCCATAAGCTCCCCCAAACTGCTTAAGATGATCACTATCAACTGTTTTTCTACCCAAAGAAAGATTTTAAGCAAAGAAGTGACATGTTCAGTTTTATATTTTGGAAAGATCACTTGACTATAGTATAGAGGTTATTATGGACTGAACTGTGTCCACTCCAAATTCATACACTGAATCTCTTCCCCCCAAGGTGACTATATTTGGAGATAAGGCCATTAGAGAATTAAGGTTAATGAGGTCATAAGGATGTGGCCCTAATCCAGTAGAACTGGTGTGCTTATCAGAAGAGGAAGAGATGCCAGATATATCTCTCTCACTCTCTCTCCCCTCCCTTTCCCTCCTCCATCCCTTTTTCTCCTCCCTCTCTTTCCCTCTCTCATTCTCTTTCCTCCTCTTTCCCTCTTCCCTCTCTTATGTACACAGAGGAGAGGCCATGTGAGGACATAGTGAGAAAGTTCTCATTTCTAAGCCAGGAAAACACCCACCAGAAATAGAATCTTCCTGCACCTTGATCTGCAACTTCTAGCCTCTAGAAGTGTGAGAAAATTAATTTCTGCTGTGTAAACCACCCAGTCTGTGGTATTATGTATGGCAGCCTGAGTAAAGGGATGGGGCAGCTTCTCTTACCAATGAGATCTGACAAAAGCCAATTTGTCATTGACTAACTGTTGGGTATTTAAAATATATTATGCTCACTTTGTTAAAGATGGCGCTGCCCACATGGAAGTCTGTTGATATTAATAGGTGTTGGTGGACAGGCTGTGGGCAGGCCTAAGGCTTAGTTTATTATTATAGCCTAAGGCTTAGTTTTTTTAAAATTTATTTTATTTTTATTTTATTCATTTTAGAGAGGAGACACAGAGTGAGAGAGAGAGAGAGAGAAAGAGAGAAAGGGGGGAGGAGCTGGAAGCATCAACTCCTATATGTGCCTTGACCAGTGCAGGGTTTTGAACTGGCGACCTCAGTGTTCCCAGGACGACGCTTTATCGACTGCGCCACCACAGGTCAGGCCCCTAAGGCTTAGTTTTAAGGGTAAGCTTTTCCCAACACCCTTGACTGATTGGATGATGTGGGGTGGTGCACTCTCATGAGGAATCCTCCCGTTATGCATAAGACAAGTGTAAAGCCAGTAGTCAAGGCCACCATCACAGCCGCCCGACCCACGCAGGTTCGCATTGGATTCGGACAGATGGCAATGAAACACCGGAGCCACAAACTGGTGAGCCATCAACTTTAATTCTAGCTTGCACCCGGCAGGCAAGCAAAAACACACACTGGCCTCCAAAACCCTCACATTCAGTGCTCACAAAGCTACTGACTTATCCGAGTTTCCTAGAATCAAAGGTTTCTAGCTCACCAGACTTATTCACCTCTGTTTCCCATCTCCTCCTGCACAAACTCTTAACAAACTGGCTTCTTCCTCAGCACTCTGCCATTTTGGCTACTTCTCCTCCACATGGCCTTAATCTGCTCTGCTCTCTAATACTAACCTCAGGAACTCAGGAACCAAGAGAGAGCGAGCTCCCGGACTGCCCCAGTTTATAGCATAGAAAATCCAAACCCTTAATCCAATTATACAAACGAGGAAGTCTCTGATACAAAGTCACCCATCAGAGGCATAATGGGATTCCTCCCTACATCACCACCCTACATCATCCAATCAGTTAAGGGTGTGGAGAAGAGCTTACTCTTAAAACTAAGCCTTAGGCTACAACGACCCGGCCTGCCCACAGCCTGTTCCAGAACACACATTAATATCAACAAACTTCCATGTGGGCAGCACCATCTTTAACAAAGTGAGCATAATATATTTTATCTACCCAACAATCCACCCTTATGCTCACTTTACTACACCACCGGCATCCCTGTACAAGGAAATTAAGTACATTACACAAATTATAGCAATAGCACAAATCATACAATTTCAACAATTACAAAGATACACTTCACCAGTCTCTGAGCACTTTGCCAAAAGCGCATAATGTCCTCGGCCTTTTCTCTAGCCATGGGAAAAGCTTCCCGGGGCAGGGGGACGGCCTACATCAAAGCCACCCCCACCCCCATCAGGGTATTTCACATTGTCCAAAATCCATAAGTCCATTCAACAAAGGAGCTTGTGCCCATCCGGACATAGTCCAGGAAATCAGTCCACACACATAGGGCTTTAGCCTCCGCCCTCATTCCTGCCATCATTGCCGGTTTCACACTGTCCTAAAGAGAAGCATGTGGCAATGGCAATCAGCATTTCCATCTCTGCTCTGGGGAGCATGATGGCATCCACCCCTATGTCCCAAAATCGCAGACCTACCAGCAGCGTAGCTACTTCTTGTTGCCGGGCTCTCACCTTCTGGAGACTACGGATTGCAACTCCAGCCCGATTATCCTTATCCGCCAAAGAGGAACTGAAAACATCAGCTTCTGCTGCTGGGCTCGACCCCCGGGCTGCCATCGCCTTCTGCTCAGTAGGTCTTGCAGCTCCAGCCCCGGCCTCAACCCCGGCCCCGGCCTCAACCCCGGCCCCGGCCTCAGCTCCGGCCCTATGCTGCTGCTGGCTCTCCACAACATCCAGGGCAATCTCCAATTCACAAACCTGTGATTCCTTCTCCAGCATCTGCTCCATTTCCAGGTGAATCTTGCAAACCTGGTCGGCCTCCTCCTCCAGCGCTTCCTTCAGCTCCAGGGTCAGCATCTGTTTCTCCCACGTTTCCTCCAGCTCCTTTTGCTGCTCAGCCTGCAGGTCCTGGGCAGCCTCTTCCATAGAGCTCTTGGTTTCCTCAAGCATGACTGTAAAAGTCAGCCAGCCTACAGTCCCCCAAAAAACAGCTATGGGAAACCAAAACAGCAACCAGTCCTCTACTCCACCACTCAAAGGTAGTGGTGGCTCCATGCCGATCTGTATTGAATCCTGCCACAGACTACGCCAAATGTAAAGCCTGTGGCTGAGGCCACTATCACAGCCACCCGACCCACGCAGGTTCGCATTGGATTCGGACAGATGGCAATGAAACACAGGAGCCACGAACTGGTGAGCCATCAGCTTTAATTCTAGCTTGCACCCGGCGGGCAAGCAAAAATACACACTGGGCTCCAAAACCCACACATTCAGTGCTCACAAAGCTACTGACTTATCCGAGTTTCTAGCTCACCAGACTTATTCACCTCTGTTTCCCATCTCCTCCTGCACAAACTCTTAACAAACTGGCTTACCCGGCGGGCAAGCAAAAATACACACTGGGCTCCAAAACCCACACATTCAGTGCTCACAAAGCTACTGACTTATCCGAGTTTCTAGCTCACCAGACTTATTCACCTCTGTTTCCCATCTCCTCCTGCACAAACTCTTAACAAACTGGCTTCTTCCTCAGCACTCTGCCATTTTGGCTACTTCTCCTCCACATGGCCTTAATCTGCTCTGCTCTCTAATACTAACCTCAGGAACTCAGGAACCAAGAGAGAGCGAGCTCCCGGACTGCCCCAGTTTATAGCTTAGAAAATCCAAACCCTTAATCCAATTATACAAACGAGGAAGTCTCTGATACAAAGTCACCCATCAGAGGCATAATGGGATTCCTCCCTACATCACCACCCTACATCATCCAATCAGTTAAGGGTGTGGAGAAGAGCTTACTCTTAAAACTAAGCCTTAGGCTACAACGACCCGGCCTGCCCACAGCCTGTTCCAGAACACACATTAATATCAACAAACTTCCATGTGGGCAGCACCATCTTTAACAAAGTGAGCATAATATATTTTATCTACCCAACAACAAGTGACTTTGTATCAGAGACTTCCTTGTTTGTATAATTGAATTAAAGGTTTTGATTCTACACTATAAAGTGGGGCAGGCCGGTAGCTTACTCTCTCGGTTCCTGAGAATAGCATTAGAGAGGAGAGCAGAGAAAGGAGAGCAGATAAAGGCCACGTGGAGGCCAGGAGAAGCAGCCTAGATGGTGGAGTGCTGAGGAAGAAGCCAGTTTTAGCAGAGTTTGTGCAGAGAGAAGGAGATGGGGAACAGAGGTGAATAAGGCTGATGAGCTAGAAACCTTTGATGCTAAGAGACTTGGATAAGTCAGTAGCTTTGTGAGCACTGAATGAGTGGATTTTAGAGCCCAGTGTGTGTTTTTGCTTGCCCACTGGGTGCAAGCTAGGATTAAAGCTGATGGCTCACCAGTTCTTGGCTCCATTTTTTCATTACCAACTGTCCAGATCAAATGCGAACCTGCACTGGCCAGGCTACTGTGATGGTGGCCTTGGCCACTGGCTTTACACTAACTGTCAACTTCTTGTAGTAAAAATAACAGTAGGTTCCAGAGAATAGAGGTGCTTCTTCTCCTACGACTTTGTTACTATAATTTATTACAATGAAACCTAGTGTCAGACCTAAATTTTCCATAGGCACAAACATGTATTAACAAGTAGGCCAAATAGAGTAGTCAACTGTTGGGCAAATAAAATATATTATGCTCACTTTGTCAAAGATGGAGCTGCCCACATGGAAGCCTGTTATCCAGGTGATATTATTTGCTCTTATGCTTGGGATGGGTGTGGGGGGAAGGTTGTAATGTAAGCAGGCCGGGTCGTTACTGCTTAAGGCTTTGTTTTAAGAGTAAGCTTTTCCCCATGCCCTTGACTGATTGGATGATGTGGGGTGGTGCGCTCTCCTGAGGAATCCCATTGTGCCTCGGATGGGTGGCTTTGTATCGGAGACTTCCTTGTTTGTGTAATTGGATTGGAGGTTTTGATTTTACACTACAAAGTGGGACGGACCAGTAGCTCGCTCTCTTGGTTCCTGAGGTATTAGAGAGGAGGGCAGATTAAGGCCACGTGGAGGCCAGGAGAAGCAGCTAAGATGGCAGAGTGCTGAGGGAGAAGCCAGTTTGTGCAGAGTTTGTGCTGGAGGAGATGGGAAACAGAGGTGAATAAGTCTGGTGAGCTAGAAACCTTTGATTTTAGGGAACTCGGGTAAGTCAGTAGCTTTGTGAGCACTGAATGTGTGGGTTTTGGAGCCCAGTGTGTGTTTTTGCTTGCCCGCCGGGTGCAAGCTAGAAATAAAGCTGATGGCTCACCAGTTCTTGGCTCTATTGTTTCATTACCGACTGTTTGAATCAAATGCAAACCTGCACGGGTCAGGCTGCTGTGATGGTGGCCTCGACTACTGGCTTTACATCAACCAAACAGTTCCTCTAAAATCTGTGAAGTCCACACTTCCTGTTCATGGCAGTCTAACAAGCTAACTAGCATGGAAGATTCATTTGGATGCCAACACAACTATGTTCTGATGGAGGATAAGACAACCTTCCAATCAACTCAAGTTAAAGAATTCTGTATTAAGAAAAACAACATAGAACTAAACAAGTTAGATCTGGAAACTTTGTGTGCTGCCTTAAAGGCTGTTAGGCTTCTGGGTTACCAGGTTCTAAAACTTCACTTATGCAAAGTGGCAGTACCTGTACAATATATTTTAAATAATGTTCATTTTGCTACTTAAAAAAAACCTCTAATGGTGCAGGTTCGGAAAGTAATATGTAAAGTGGTATACTTGCTTCTTTTGAGGAGTGGAGTACAGACTAGAATCCTTGGATTGCTAACTACTCACCTCTGTCTGGAGAGTGAACCCCTGATCAGGCTGGTAAAAAATGTTAAGTCATTGTTCCTGGGATACAGATTAATTTAAATACACAGATATACATAAAACTAGTGTATTTTTAAGCAAATTCCAGACACAATACCAGACATATAATCATGTTTAAATCTAATTTTATTTCCCACAGTATTTTTTTCTTTCCCAGGGGTGAAAGTGAGATTGATTTTTTAAAAATAGTTGCCATGACTCAGAAATACTTAAAATGAAACCCTTGCCTGACCAGGCGGTGGCACAGTGGATAGAGCATCGGACTGGGATGCAGAAGACCCAGGTTCGAGACCCCAAGCTTGCCAGCTTGAGCACGGGCCCATCTGGCTCGAGCAAAAAGCTCGCCAGCTTGGACCCAAGGTCGCTGGCTCCAGCAAGGGGTTTCTCGGTCTGCTGAAGGCCCGCAGTCAAGGCACATGTGAGAAAGCAATCAATGAACAACTAAGGTGTTGCAACGGCAATGAAGAACTAATGATTGATGCTTCTCAACTCTCTCCGTTTCTGTCTGTCTGTCCCTGTCTATCCCTCTCTCTGACTCTCTCTCTGTCCCTGTAAAAAAAAACAAAACGGAAATCCTTGCCAGGTAGCTCAGTTGGTTAGAGCAATCTCTAGACATGCCAAGGTTGCAGGTTCAATCCCTGGTCAGGGCACATACATGAGTCAACCAATAAATGAAAGAATGGATGGAATAACAAATTAATGTTTCTTTCTCTATCAAATCAACCAACCAATCAATTTTTTTTAAAGTGCATAAAATAGAAAATGCCTTATTTTTAGTCACAGGGTAAAAATCATATTCAATAATTTAGGCAAAAAGTAGAATTTAGTGGATCACAGTCCTGGTAAGAACAGGGAAGTATTTAACCAGAGGAACTCTGGACCCAGAAGATACTGAAAGTTCTTATCATTCTTGCTTTCTCTCTCTTTCCCTGTGCTTTGTGTTTCTTCCTCACAGGTCTATTTCATTATCTTCTAGTTCTGATATGACTTTTCACTGGGCAGCCAAGCCCCTCCAGCTTTACATCCTTTTAGCTCCATGAGCCCAGAGGCTGATGGGGAAAGATTTAGATTATCTCAATCTGTGTCACCTGCTCCTGATAATAACCCCCAGGTAATTCCCTCTGGTGGGAGGTTAGGGTGGCCTGTCTAAGTCTGGGTCACTTGCCTTGTTCGTTGTGGTGTGGAGAAGACTGTTATCAACAGAAAGGTAAGAAAGAAAGAAGAAAGAAGGAAAGAAAGGAAGGAAGGAAGAAAGAAAGAAAAAAGGAAAATAGTGAAGGGAGGTGTGTGGAGGTGGAGGAGGGTAAAGGGGGATAAAGGGTGATGGAAGGAGACTTGATTTTCGGTGGTGAATGCACAATACAATATACAAATGATGTATTATAAATTGTACACCTGAAACCTACCTAATTTTATTAACCAATGTCACCTCAATAAATTCAATTAGAAAAGGAGGTGGAGCTGAACTACCAATACTGTAGTTGGCACAGTCTCCCTCACTCCCTTCCTGTTCTCTTTTCCCTGATCTTCTTTGGCTTGTGTGTGTTAAATTGGATGTTATGGGCAGACAAGAAAAATTAAAGCTTTCTATGTCTTATGATTTTTTTTTTTTGTCTTGTGATTTTGTAAAATTGATCCACCTTCTATTTTTTAGTACAGGTATTGATTGACTTACGACCTATGCAACTTGCGACCATTCGACTTTTCGACCACAATTGCTAGCCACAACTGCTCTGCATCTGGAGCAGTTTTTGTATGCACCTATATTTTGTAAGTTTTGCAAATATTAAACCAGTTGTACTGGTAATGCAGTGTTTTACTTAAACCTGACGAATGTAAAAATAAGAAACAAAATGATGTAGAGATGATACAAATGGCATAAAATGAACAAAGAGAATTATGATATATAATAATAATGAAAGAAAATTATGATAAAATATGATTTAAAGATTTTTATAACATCATTTCACAGTTCTGTACATATAGCCTACTCAACTTATGACCAAATCGTGTTACAACTGGTCTGTCAGAACCATTCGTAGTTGTAATTCGAGCACTAGCTGTAGAAGAGATCATGTAGAACAGCTGGCATAAGAACCTTCTGGGGTCTTCAATTCCTCATGAAATACCATTAAAATGGGAACCTGAAGGTTTTTTTTTTTTATAAACAAATTTGGAATAATATTGATCTGGAAAAAAAGTGCCAATGTGCCATTGCAGTGAATATAATCAAAATAAATTTCCTCAGTCATTGAAATTAATTGAATCTGGGACAAAAGAAAAATAGTCTGTTGACCCATTTATCCACTCTCCCTAAGTAAGGAGCTCCTGGACTTTCCAGGTGAATGATGCTCCTGGTAAATAGCTCTCTGTCTTGTGGACAATAAAATGATTCAACAAATGCCATATGTAGTATTTAGCTCTCAAGGAGACCTATGGCCGAGTTGGAACACATTCTATTTGCTGTGCCCACTGAAGGGTACAATGAACAGATTGCTGGTAATAGCTCACTCCACACAGTGTCTGTCAGACATAAAGTGCCAGGCCAAAAAGTGACCACACACAATGTGGACATCATTATTTTACCATTTCTCTCAATTACTAAAAGTCTTCAAAAAGGAATAAAAAGAACCAACAACGAGAACACTATTCAGACAGCAATAAATTGAGGTATCAGATCTGACCGTTATATTATGATGACTAATTTATAGCAGTGTTGATTAAAAATGGATAAATGGTGTCAGTTGCAATTTTAAGTGTTAAAAGAAACACTAATGTAATAATTACTAGCAACTTTCTGGAATGGTTTTTTTTGTTTGTTTTTTGTGGGGTTTTTTTAAGTGACAAGAAAGGAGATAGAGAGACAGACTCCCATATGTGCCTGCCTGTGGTTGACACTGGGACCAATGGAGCTATCCTCAGTGCCTAGGGCTGACACTTGAATCAATGAAGCCACTGACTGTGAGAAGGGAGAGAGAGAGAAAGAGGAGAGGTAGGAGAGGAGAAGCAGATGGTCATTTCTCAGATGTGCCCTGACCGGGAATCGACCCCAGGACGTTTGCACACCAGAAGAGTGCTCTTTCTATCCACTGAGCAAACCAGCCAGGGCCTTTGGCATGTTTTTAGTAGCAACTTTTTTTTTTGTAATTCATAGCAACATTCAATTATTGAATATTTTCTGAAGAGGAGTACCATTGTAGCAAAAAATATATATTACTATTCACATATGAAAGATAGTGGACTCAGATAAGTGGATAAGACCCAAATAAAGGTGTAATAGTGAGGAATAAAGTCTAAGTTCTGTTACTTAGGACCTCATTGATTGTTGAGAATTGCAATTAGAATAATGAAATATATACTATTGTGTGTGCATTAATGGTATAATACCTTGATACTCTAAGTGTTGTTTGTGGACCTGCAGCATCAGCATTACCTGGGAGCTTGTTTAAAATGTAAATTATTTGGCCCTATCCTATACCTATTGAATCAGAAATTCTTGGAGCTGAGCCTGCAATCAGTGTTTTATACACCCTTCACATGTTTCTGGTGCACCCTATAGTTTGAGAAGCACCATCCTAATAGTTATGTGTGTTCTTCTGGTGGCTTGTGCAACAGCTCAAGAAATAGAACTTTATTGATCATGTAGATATCTATAATGCACAGGTCTCTCTTGTCTGGGTCACTACCTGCAGTGATAAGTCAATTTACTAGAACTTCAGTATTGCAATGCCTTCTTTCACCTAAACCTCAAACCCTCACATTAAGTGGGTTGAAATAGTCCATTTTCATCATTAATTTCTTTAAAGCCATCAGCTGGACTTCTCAGGTTACTCTTACTTCTAGAGTTCTGTACTCTGTTATGGTTACACAATTCCATATATTATATGCAATGCTGTCTCTGATTGTTAATACAACTAAGGCATTTCTTTTCTATAACATAGTCTTTAAAAGTTCACTTTTTAAAAACATTTTTTAATTATTTTTATTTTTATTTTTTACAGGGACAGAGAGAGAGAGAGAGAGAGGGATAGATAGGGACATACAGGAACGGAGAGAGATGAGAAGCATCAATCATCAGTTTTTCGTTGCAATACCTTAGTTGTTCATTGATTGCTTTCTCATATGTGCCTTGAAGGGGTGGGGTGGGGGGCTACAACAGACCGAGTGACCCCTTACTCAAGCCAGTGACCTTGGGTCCAAGCTGGTGAGCTTTTTGCTCAAACCAGATGAGCCTGCACTCAAGCTGGCGACCTCCGGGTCTTGAACCCGGGGTCCTCCACATCCCAGTCCAACGCTCTATCTACTGCGCCACCGCTCTGTCAGGCAAAAAGTTCACTTTTTTAAAACTATTTTTTCATAGGACTGAAAGGCTTGACTTTTCTTACATTACTTAGTACTAGGACAAATTCCTTTCATCATATGTGCTAGCCAAGGCCATACAATTCACTCCTTACTAGTCATATATTAATTAAAAATAAAATTGCTGGAAGGTACTTTTTGAACCAGTGATTAGTCAGAATAAAAGAAACCATTAAGTGTATGTGACAACCAATATTCTGTTCTAGGAGCAGTAGAACGTAAAGTTAACTAAGACAATTATCATTTAACATCTTGTTAAAGAGCCTAACCAGGTGGTGGTGCAGTGGATAGAGTGTTGGACTGGGACATGGAGGACCCAGGTTCGAAACTCCAAGGTCGCCAGCTTGAGCATGGGCTCATCTGGTTTCAGCACAGCTCACCAGCTTGAACCCAAGGTCACTGGCTTAAGCAAGGGGTCACTCACTCTGCTGTAGCCTCCTGGTCAAGGCACATATGAGAAAGCAATTAATTAACAACTAAGGAGTCACAACAAAAAATTGATGCTTCTCATCTCTCTCCCTTCCTGTCTGTCTGTCCCTATCTGTCCCTCTCTCTGTGTGTCTCTCTGTCACAAAAAACAAACAAAAATCTTGTTAAAGAGAAAATACAAAGTTAGAAAATTTTAATGACCACATCAGAAAATAAGATAAAAGATGTTCCTAGACATTATATAATTAATAGTAAAATAAATGGCCCTGGTTAGTTAACTCAGTTGGTTAGGGAGTCATCTTGATATGCCAAGGTTGTGGGTTCGATCCCCAGTCAGGGCACATACAAGAATTAACCAGTGAATGCATGAATAAGTGCAACAACAAATTATTGTTGTCATTTTTTTCTCTCTCCTCCCTCCTAAATCAATAAATTTAAAAATAGTAAAATAAATGAAAAACTTAGTAAAAGGAAGAGATAATTGGATTGAATAGACCTGGGCAGGTGTCACTCAAGGTTCCTCTACTGATGCACATGTTTAGGAAGTAACTGCTCCAGGAAGGGCCTCGTGTAGGTGCTGGAGAAAATGTGGAACTTGAGTGAGGTTTTTGGGAAAGGCAATTCAAATAGCAGAAACAGCATGAGGAAAGGTATGGTATAGGGCATTAATACAGTAGTTCTAGTATCCTTCTCCTTGCATATCACCAAGGAGCCTGTATCAATGACTGACCATTGCCAACCTTTGGGTATATAGTCCTTCGAAGGTTCTTTATGTTAATTTTGATGATTTTATTGTGTATACATAGAACAATGGGCCAGGCTCCACCAGCTTGACAGAATTTGCACAAACATCAAGGATGCCAATGTGCACTGGCTTTATTGTTAGGGTTCTGAGTTTCAACTGCCATGAATGGTCATGTGCTAGAATGTGCCTTTGTGATTAGTCCTCCATAAAGCCTTGAACCCTAAGAATTAAACTGACCCCCCTGAGTAGAGACATTCTACACATGTCCTCTGCCAGAAAGAAGGCACATCCTATGTGGCACTTAATGGGAAAGGACTTGAAAGCCTGTATCTGATCTTTCTGGATTCTGTCCAATGTGTATCTTTTTTCTGCTTTTGCTTTCTACCCTTTGCTGTAATAAACCTTAGCCATGAGTATAACCTGATATTGACTCTTATAAACCTTTCTAGCAAATCACCAAACATGGGTGGTCATAAGACCCCTGAAACATATTGCATGCAACAAGATTCAAAATGCATATAAATTTGGGGGACTAGAGGCAATAAATATTTAGATCTGGTGGGGAAATTCAATTCTTGATTGCTGGATATAGGTTAAGGGTATGTGGGTGTTTGTTGTACTATTTCTTAAAGTTTCCCATAAGTTTGAAATTTTTCAAAATGTAAATTTGTAGAAAAACGGGGAGTATTGGGCAAAAACAAAGTACTAAGGAATGTTAGCAATTAAAAATTAATTATTGTAATGTGTGCATGGGCATATGTGTATAGAATCATAGAATTGTGTGTTGTCTTGAAGATTGTAAGTTTTATACTTTAGTCAAATCTATCCATCTTTTCTTCTTTGTTTGCATGTGTATTTTCCATTACTTTTTTACCACAAACTCCTGTATTGGACATATGGGGGCCTGAGAGGCATGGGAGAGTCCTGAGTTTCTGGACTGGAAGTGAGCATGAGGCATGGTAAATGGGGCCAAGAGGATAATTACCTCGGCAGTTTCCTATGGAGTTCCTGGATCAATGGTGCCAAGACCAATAGTGTAGGATTAGGATGCCAAATTCAGACAGGACAATGAGAAGAGGAAGCTCTCATTCCAAGCTGATCTGACAGAGAAGGCAGGGCAAAGAGAGTTCAAATAGGGGGAAAGGCAGACAAGCCAAGAATAAGAATATATATATATATATACAACTAAAATTTCCTTTTTAACCTGATTCCTGCCAGAGCTAAAAGAAGGAGTATGTCCTGAAGTGATCAATACAGCTGGGGATTGGACACTTGTAAGGTCACAGAGTTCTCTCTCATCCTGAGATTGAATAAACATTCACATATATTTTCTTCTGGTTTTATTATGTGAGATTTTACATGTATTTTAAATCTCTCTGGTTAGACTATCTATGTATGTGGAAGAGATTGGTTTGTATTGTGCTAGCTAGCTTCCTCAGGTTTTATTAATAGAATATGCATAGTGGTCAAGAACATGAATTCTGGAGTCAGATTTTTTGGATCCAAATCTTGGCTCTAACATCCAATAAATAATTAGCAATATTACTTAACCTCCTGATATCTCACTCTTCTATTAAATGCAGGTAAAAATATTACCTACCATCAGGTTTTAATGACAATTAAAAGAGATATGTATGTACAGCAATTTGCACAGTTCCAATAGAGGCTGTGTGCTCAATAAGCTCTTTTTTTTTTCTTTTAGTATTTGAGATATCAGAAGAAGGAATTACAAATAAAGAAAAGAGAAAGGCTAGAATGACCCGTATGATGTTGGATTGGGATAAAAAGTATGAGGAGCAAGGTGACAAAATAGTTTTCTACTGTCATCCTACCACACATCAATTTTGACAGTCCCCACAGATGAGAGTAGCTTTGTAGGAGGCTGGGAGCTCAATGAACAAGCTCCAGGACATCGTTGGAGCAAAAAGGCTGAGAATAGACACAGTGAAGAGGGCAAGAAGAACAGTTTCACTTTACTTGTACAAGTTCTGGGAATCTAATGCATAGCATGGTGATTATAATTAACAATACTGTGTTGTATATTTGAAATTTGTTTAAGTAAGTGGACCTTAAGCATTCTTACCACATACACAAAAAAGATAATTATGTGAGGTAATGTATGTGTTAGTTGACTTAACTGTGGTAATCATTTCATAATGTATATACCTATATCAAATATATTGTACAATTTAGATACAACTTTATTTGTCCATTTTACCTCAGTAAAACTGGAAAAAAAGTATCAGTATGATCTAATAGTTTTGGATAAATATAGAAATAAAGGTATGTGCATGTGTGTAAATGTAAATAAATAGATATTAACAAATACACTGGTATATGCACATATTTGTTTTTGGCAATAATACCCCAGTAGCAACATGCATAACTGCTACCCAGATTTTGTTCTGTAAATACAATATTTCAAAACCATAAAAAGAAACCAAAGCTTCTTAGAAAAATGGCTGATTCCAGGGCTGGAACAAGGAGAGAACAAGAGAAGCCTGAATCATCTTGTGATGTCAAAAAAGAAAATGATCAAAAAATGATGGGGAAATATGGAAAGAACATAAAAACCAATTTGAAGGAAATCCCAATGGCCAAATCTGATATGATATAAGCAATAATGATATCAATATATTATATCAATAATGATAGCAATATATTATAACCCATGGAATAAAACCAATGTCCATAAGACTACATGATAAAAAAAAATTGAATAAGTAATTGATACAGCCTGGCCTGTGGTGGTACAGTGGATAAAATGTTGGCCTAGAATGCTGAGGTTACCAGTTCGAAACCCTAGGCTTACCTGGTCAAGGCACATATGACAAGCAAATCAATGAACAACTAAAGTGAAGCAATTATGAGTTGATACTTCTCATTTCCCCAACCTCCCTCTCTCCTCTCACTGTAAAATAAATAAATAAAATCTTTAAAAATAGCAATAATAATTGATACAGTTATACAAATAATTGGTGAAGTAGGGGAAAATTACAGTAGAATTTTAAGTAATGTTGAAAAATGAAGGAAATAGAAAATAACCTTTTGGCAAACATGATAGTAAAATTTGTTTCAGGCAAGAATCATTAATGGATGCTAAAATTGTTTGGCTAAAGTTTGGAGAAATGGAATTTTTACATAATGTGAAGGTATCTCTTCAGAAGATACTTGTTAATGGCAAAGAGAAAAAGTGTCAAGGTCATGAAAGACAAAGGAAGATTATAAAACTATTCCAGATTAAAGAGTATAAGAAGACATGATAGCTAAATGCATGATGTGATCCTGCATTGTCTGTGAAAAGGACAGCATTAGTGGGACAGTTGGCAAAATTTGAATATGGTCTGTAGGTTAGTCAGTGGTCTTTATTGGTATTATTCCCTTGGTTTTTATTATCTTAATGTGATTATGTAACATTTAACATTTGGGAAGTTGAGGTAAGGGTATACAGGAATTCTCTGTACTATTTTTGCAACCTTTGTAAATCTGAAATTATTTCATAATGGAAAGTTAAAATATAAAAATATTTTTCTCCTCTTCACTAAAGTCTTTTCAGACTTTTCTAATATATGTATTAGCAACAGACATATATTTTTGTACATAAATAGTTTTGTTCTGTTTTACAGAAATGGGATTTATTATACATAACTCTTTTCAGTTTCCACTTAACAACTGTATTCAACTCTTTTTTGAGTGTTGGCTCATCTCACAATAATCTAGCTTAACTTCCTTCTCCTCAAAGATGGACCCCAGACAACCCTATCTCTATTTACATAACTACATTCCTTGGTCACAGATAATCGGACCATTGGTAGAGCTCTGGCTCAAAATGGGTCCATCAAATTCTTTCTACGAGGAATCAGAAATTGGGGGTGTAATATTCTTATTCAGTCTGAGCTCCTGTCTTGAGTGAAGGAATTTAAAAATGTCAAAGCTGGCCTTGGCCGGATAGCTCGGTTAGTTTAGAGCAGTGGTTCTTAACCTTTTTTGAGGTACCGAACCCACCAGTTTCATATGCGCATTCACCGAACCCTTCTTTAGTGATAAATAAAATATGATTTTTTTTCCAAATTCAAGACATAGGTATATATTTTTTTACTGGTGCACAAAATGAGCCGTGCATGAACATCACCTTGCTCAAAGAACAAAACCAACAAAGTGCATGAACTCACAACAAATTACGGTATTACTTTATTCTGGTCTCTGCAGCAGAGGCTTCTCCGAACCCCTGAGACCGACTCATCGAACCCCTAGGGTTCGATAGAACCCAAGTTAAGAACCACTGGTTCACTGCGGAAGCACAGAGGTTGCTGGTTTAATCCCTGGTCAGGGCACATACGGAACAGATTGTTCTTGTCTCTCTACTCTCCCTTCCTCTCTAAATAAAATCAATAAAAATAAACATTTAAAAATGTCAAAGCTGGACTACAGCTGTAAGCTGATGTGTGAACTGAGTAGCAGAGACATTTGCTAGGTAGAGAAATGAGAATAAATAGACAAGCAGGGACAGAATATGAGAAGGCATTTGCTGGGTTTCTGGTTGCTAACTTTTTTTTTTTTGGTTGCTAACTATTTTATTATTTTCTCCCCTCCTCTCCTCTCAGTCCCTTCCCCCCACCCTTCCCCTTTTTTGTTTTTCCCCTTTTCTGTCCCTCCTCCTCCTTCTCATTCTTCTTCCACAAATAGGCAGATATAGATATATTTTATTTCCCTTTTTTCTTATATGAAGGTAAATATACTGCTGTTCTTTGTTTTTTACACTTATTAAAATTAGTTGTAGTCATCTTCCTCACTCTCTTTTACAGCTGTATAATATGACTTCATGTTGCTGCGGAAGAGTTTATTCAATTATTCTAATAGGAGTTACTTTTTTTTTATTTTTTTATTTTTTTATTTTTTATTAACTTTAATGGGGTGACACCAATAAATCAGGGTACATATGTACAATGAAAACATCTCCAGATTATCCCATCATTCAATTGTGCTGCATACCCATTACCCAAAGTCAAATTGTCCTCTGTCACCTTCTCTCTGTTTTTCCCTGTGTCCCTCCCCTTAACCCTATCCCACCCTCCCCTCCCTCCCCCCATCCCGTAACCACCACACTCTTGTACGTGTCTCGTAGTCTCATTTTAATGTCCCACCTATGTTTGAAATCATGCTGTTCTCAGTTTTTCTTTTTTTCTGATTTACTTATTTCACTCCGTATAATGTTATCAAGGTACATCCATTTTGTTATAAATGATCCGATGTCATCATTTCTTATGGCTGAATATTGTTCCATAGTATATATATACCAAAGCTTTTTAATCCACTCGTCTTCTGACGGACACTTGGGCTGGTTCCAGATCTTCGCTATTGTGAACAATGCTGCCACAAACATGGGGGCACATTTCTTCTTTTCGAACAGTGTTATGGTGTTCTTAGGGTATATTCCTAAAAGTGGGATAGCTGGGTCAAAAGGCAGTTCGACTTTTAATTTTTTGAGGAATCTTAATAGGAGTTACTTTTGAATTAGATGTGTTTTTTTTTTTAAAAAAAGAACTTTTAATAGAAATACGCACATATGCACCTATCAAATGATATGCTCATATCAAAGTGTACAACTCAGTGGATTCTCACAAACTGAACCCACTAGGGTAACCAGTAACCAGGTCAAGAAATAGAATATTATTAGAACCCCAAAGCTCCCTTGTGTTTCCTTCTTACTACTGTCCACCTTTACCCCACTGCAATGGTAACTAACCACTATCCTACTTCTAAGGATGATAGTTTCACCTATTTTTGTTCTTAATATCAATAGAATTACATAATATGCCCTCATTCATGTCTGGCTTCTTTCACTGAACATTATAATGTGAGAATCATCTATATTGTTCTGTGTAGAGCATTCATTTATCTTGCTGTATAGTATTCTATTTATGTATCCATTATATTGTTGATAGGCCTTTGGGAAGTTCCCAATTTGGAGATACTACAAATAGAGTCACCAAGAACATTCCAGCATATATCTTTGATATTCACAGACATACATTTCTGTTGCATATTTACTTAGAAGTGGAATTACTGTATTATGGGATATGCACATTTGGTTTTAGTACATGCTGCCAAATAATTTTTCAAAGGATCGATTTACACTCCCACCAGCAATATAAGAACTCAGTTTGCTTGGTAATTTCATTTTAGTCTTCCAGGTGGGTGTGTAGCAGTATACCACTGTGGTTTCTATTTGCATTTCCCTGATGACATATGTTTATTGATCACTTGGATATGCTCTTTTATAAAGTATCTGTTCAAACCTTTAGCCCTTTTTCCTATTAGATAGTTTTCATTTTCCTATTTTTTGAAAGACTTTGAAAAAATAAATATTATGGATACAAGCTATTTCTTGATGTCTTAGGTTTAATTCTCTGGAAGCATGAAATGAGGATTGTAGTGGAAGTAATTTATTTAAAAGTACTCCCTGTAGAAAATAATGTGGAGTGTGAGAAGCAGGCTAAGGAAGGCGAAGAAGCCAAGCAAAGTGTGACTTTAGACAAAGTGCCACTGAGAGTAGCTTCAACCTTATCCTACAGGGAAACTCTGGGACCTTAGTCATGCCTCAGAGTTTGACCCAGATTAAGATAAGGGAGCTGGGCCTGACCGGGCAGTGGCACAGTGGATAGAGCATCAGGCTGAGATGCAGAAGACTCAGGTTCGAGACCCCAAGCTTGCCAGCTTGAGCGCAGGCCCATCTGGCTTGAGCAAAAGCTCGTCAGCTTGGACCCAATGTCACTGGCTCCAGCAAGGGGTGGCTTGGTCTGCTGAAGGCCCGCGGTCAAGGCATATGTGAGAAAGCAATCAATGAACAACTAAGGTGTTGCGAAGGCAACAAAAAACTAATGATTGATGCTTCTCACCTCTCTCCGTTCCTGTTTGTCTGTCCCTGTCTATCCCTCTCTCTGTCCCTGTAAAAAAATAAAATAAATAAATAATTAAAAGAAAAGATAAGGGAGCTGGGCTTTCATACTCCTCATATGCAATTCTGATACATGCTACAACATGGATGAATTTTGGAAACCTTATACAAAGTGAAATAAACCAGACACAGGGAGGACAAATATTGTATGATTCCATTTGTGAGGTACCTAAAATAGTCAACTTTATAGATAGAGACAGAAAGTAAAACAGTGGTTACCTGTGGATGCGGAAGGAAGGAATGGAGAGTTATTATGTAATGAACACAGTTTCAGTCTGAGATGGTGAAAATTCCTGGAGATGGATAGTGGTAATGGTTGTACAACAATGTGAATGTATTTAATGCCATTAAAGTGTACACTTACAAATAGTTAAAATAGGCCTGACCAGGCGGTGGCGCAGTGGATAGAGCATCGGACTGGGATGCAGAAGACCCAGGTTCGAGACCCCGAGTTCTCCAGCTTGAGCGCGGGGGCCCATCTGGCTTGAGCAAAAGCTTGTCAGCTTGGACACAAGGTTGCTGGCTCCAGCAAGGGGTTGCTCGGTCTGCTGAAGGCCTGCGATCAAGGCACATGTGAGAAAGCAATCAATGAACAACTATGGTGTCTCAACGGCAACGAAAATCTAATGGTTGGTGCTTCTCATCTCTCTTCGTTCCTGTCTGTCTGTCTCTATCTATCCCTCTCTCTGACTCTGTCTCTGTCCCTGTAAAAAAAAAAAAAAAAAAAACCATATGATCTAGCAATTCCACTTCTGGTTATATATCCAAAGAAAAGGAAATTAGTGTCTTGAAGAAATATTTGTACTCCCATGTTCATTACAGCATTATTCACAATAGTCAAGATATAGAAACAACCTAATTGTCCATTGACAATAGATGAATAGATAAAGAAAACATTCTGATTTTCCTGCATTGATGACATATTCTTACAAGTCACTTTATATAAATACATTATGGTTTTTGTTAATGTGCTTATTACTGAATATATTAGGGTGTACAGGGGGTCCTTAGGTTGCGGCAGTTTCAACATTCGATGTTTTGAGTTTACAATGGTCACTCCCATAAAAACTTTAAAATATTGAGTCATGAGTGTTTTGCCTTACGCTGTTAGTGTCGTACTTATGGACTACATGGGTGAACTAGTATATTTATGTCCTTTTCCTTTTTTGTGGCTTAGTTGTGCTTTTATATTCTAGGTTATGATTTACAACTCTGTTAGGATAGGTAAGTGACTTAGGCTAGGGTGTGTTTCGACTTACACCAGAATTTGGGCTATGTCACTATCATAGGAATGGAACTGTGTTGTAACCCGAGGACCCCCTATATAAGTATTCAAGACATAGATGTGAATTAGCTGTATTTATCATTGTAAAGCCAGTAGCCGGGGTCAGGATCACAGCAGCCTGACCTGTGCAGGTTCGCATTAGATTCTTACAGTCGGTAATGAAACATCGGAGCCAAAAACTGGTGAGCCATCTGCTTTAATTCTAGCTTGCACCCAGTGGGCAAGCAAAAACACACACTGGGCTCCAAAACCCACACATTCAGTGCTCACAAAGCTACTGACTTATCCGAGTTTCCTAGAATCAAAGGTTTCTAGCTCATCAGACTTATTCACCTCTGTTCCCCATCTCCTCCTGCACAAAACTCTTAACAAACTGGCTTCTCTCTCAGCACTGCGCCATCTTGGCTGCTTCTCCTTCACGTGGCCTTAATCTGCTCTCCTCTCTAATACCTCAGGAACCAAGAGAGAGATCAAGCTACTGGTCTCTCCCACTTTATACCGTAGAATCAAAACCTTAATCCAATCTACAGACAAGGAAGTCTCTGATACAAAGCCACTCATCTGAGGTACAGTGGGATTCATCATGAGAGTGCACCACCCTACATCATCCAATCAGTCAAGGGTGTGGAGAAGAGCTTACTCTTAAAACTAAGCCTTAGGCTATAACGACCCAGCCTGCCCACAGCCTGTCCCAGGACACACATTAATATCAACGAACTTCCATGTGGGCAGCGCCATCTTTAACAAAGTGAGCATAGTATATTTTATCTGCCCAACAATCATATTTTGTATAACACATGTCAATATTATTTATGCATTGAGACCACTACAATAATGCTATTTTTTATAATGTTTTATTTATTTATTTTACAGGGACAGAGAGAGAGTCAGAGTGAGGGATAGACAGGGACAGACAGACAGGAATGAAGAGAGGTGAGAAGCATCAATCATCAGTGTTTTGTTGCGACACCTTAGTTGTTCATTGATTGCTTTCTCACATGTGCCTTGACCGCGGGCCTTCAGCAGACTGAGCAACCCCTTGCTGGAGCCAGCGACCTTGGGTCCAAGCTGGTGAGCTTTTGCTCAAGCCAGTTGGGCCCACGCTCAAGCTGGCGAGGTCGGGGTCTCGAACCTGGGTCTTCCGCATCCCAGTCCGATGCTCTATCCACTGCGCCACCACCTGGTCATGCCAATAATGCTATTTTAATTTTAGTTTTATTCTTATATTACAAACTTCTTAAGATTCTTTTCTGCATTCTTTGCTCTTGAAGTTACTGGTAGAGTTGCATTCGAATTTATGACTGACTTGAATTTCAAGAAAGAAAAAAATTTGTATGTAGTTGTATTTAATAATTTGGAGAAAATGATTAATAACCTCAGTGGTGGTATACATATATATTTGTAACATAATGCTGGCATGTCTTTGTACATCACCAAACATAAGAAACATTATTCCAGGGAAACTGAAATACTGTCTGCATATGAAATGTGAAAGAATGCCCTAAACAGTAATTTATTTTACTGTCTGCCAATAAGAGAGCAAAATGACCAAGTTGCTGGGTTGATGGTAGTATTTATAACTCAGTGTTAAACTTGGAACAAAAAAAAAAGCAGCACAGGTTGAATCAATAAAACTTGAGTAGGAGGAATTCCTACATGGTTTCTTTGCCTGCAGTCTCCCCTCTTCCCAATCACCACCCTATAGTGCTACCAGAATTTTCCTTTTAAAAGAGAAATCTGATATTCCCTTGATTTTTTAAAAAAGCTTCAGTTGGTCTGACCTGTGGTGGTGCAGTGGATAAAGCATCAACCTGGAATGCTGAGATTGCCGGTTCAATACCCTCGGCTTACCCAGTCAAGGCACATACAGGAAGCATCTAATAGAGTTGATGCTTCCTACTTCTTCCCTCTCTTTCTCTCTCTCTCTGAAAAGAAAAAAAAAGCTTCATTGAACCCTAGTGACTATAGAATAAAGTATGATATTTGAGTTTCTTCACGATATGACTTTTTCCATTTTTCACCATTGTCCACACCCTCAGAAGCTACATTCTTTAACCAAGCAAAGCTATTCATGGCTCCCCAAACATATAATGCTGTTTATTATTTTTAGTTTTTGATATGTCGCTTGTGTTGATCTTTCACCTAAAATTCCCTCTACTGCTCCTCCCCATTGAAAATCTACCTTTTATGCAAGGCCTGGTTTAAAAGTCACTGTAAAGACAGTAGTCGAGGCCACCATCACAGCCACCTGACCTGTGCAGGTTCACATTTGATTCGGACAGTCGGTAATGAAACACCGGAGCCAAGAACTGGTGAACCATCAGCTTTAATTCTAGCTTGTACCTGGCAGGCAAGTAAAAACACACACTGGGCTCCAAAGCCCACACATTCAGTGTTCCCAAAGCTACTGACTTATCCGAGTTTCCTAGAATCAAAGGTGTCCGGTAGTTGCCTCTGGATTGGGTAGTGAAACCCTCCCTGGCCCTGAGCTTTCTGATAATTGTTAATCTTGCTCAAACCGTACACGCCCAAATTCTTGGAACTGTCTGTCCCCAAGGCCGTTCCAGGAACTGCATGCCTCACCAAACCGGTCGACCGTTACCATCCTCCCCGCTCTGCAGATATAAAAAACCCAAAAACCCTCCCCGGGCGCGCCTTCACAGACTCACATCCGAGGGTCAGTGAACTCACCTGGAGCTCCCAATAAAACCTGATTTCACTTATTCAGCTGTTTGGTTCTTCACTTATACGTTCATTGGCGGCACATTAGGGTCTTCCATCTTTCATTTGGTGCTGAAACCCGGGAGAGGGGTTTTGTGACCCACCTCGGCCTTCTGGCTGGGGCAGGAGTCCCCCCTCTCTCCCCCTTGCCTCGTGCCGCCCGTCGTTTCGGACTCTGGGTTCCCTACGACCTTGATCGCCAATTGTGAGTAATCTGGTTTCTCTTCCGCTCTCTCTGGTCCTGCGTCTCCACCGGGGTTTCTCATCCTAGACTTGGCCGAGCAGAGAACCCCTCCATCCGCCGCCTCCTGGAGTCTTTATAGGGGTTCAATTGGAAGGGACGCCTTTCGGCTGCTCTCCTATCTCTGTCCTGAGATCTCTCATTTAGGTCTCCTGTCGGGAGACAGGTATCTGGAAGGGATGCCTCACTTATACTCTCTCTCTCCTCCGATGCCTAGGACCAAAAGGCCGGCCAAATTATGGGGAACTCTGAATCCAAAATAGACCCAAAAACACCTCTAGGGTGTCTCCTACGAAATTTTTCCAAATTGGGATACACTCAAACCCTCCGTCAGAAGAAACTCATTTTTCTGTCACGGGTCGCATGGCCTCAATATAACCTGGACAATAGGTCCTACTAGGCTCCAATGGGCACTTTTGATTTTAATGTCCTCCAAGACCTGGACAATTTCTGCCGCCGGACAGGAAAAGATTCTGAGGTCCCTTATGTCAGGCTTTCTGGGACCTTTGTTCCCGCCCCGACCTTTGCTCCCAATGTTCTACCCACCAAGTTTTTCTAGCCCTGACGTCTCCTCCTCCCAAAACTTCCTCCCAGGAACCCCCTCCTTACTCTCAACCCGATGACCTTCCCGACCACCTATCTCCCCCTCCGGCTCTCCCCGGCAAAAACCTCCCAGACCCAGGCCAGGTTCCGACTCCTTCCGCCCCTCTGGTTCCTTCTGCCCCACCTCCTGCAGACCCCCTAACCTCTCCCGTTGCAGCCCATACCAGGTCACACAGTCCCCAGTCGTCATCCGCTGTCCTTGCCCCCCTCTGCGAGGTAGCTGGGGCGGAGGGACTGGTCCGGGTACATGTTCCCTTTTCTCTCCACGACCTCTCACTGATAGAGAAACAGGATCCTTCTTGGCCGACCCCTCCACCTACATTAAGGAATTCCGTTACCTGACTCAGACGTATGACCTGACCTGGCATGACATTAAGGTCATTTGTACCTCCACCCTCATCCCCGAGGAGCATGAACCCATCCTCACTGCCGCTCGGCAGCAGGCAGACAGAGACCACTTAGTAAACAACCAAACTCCTCTCGGCACAGAGGCAGTCCCTGGGGAAGACCCTAACTGGAATTATCAACCTGGCCAAGGGTCTAACATCCCCCGCAGGAACCTTATGCTCCAATACTTAATCAGGGGCATGGATGCAGTTTCCAACAAGGTTGTTAACTATGACAAACTAAGGGAAATTACTCAACTCCCTGAAGAAAACTCTGCCCTTTTCCTTAACCGCCTCCAGGAAGCTTTAGTACGATATACCCGCCTAGACCCAGGGTCACGCAACGGGGCCACAGTTCTAGCCTCCCACTTCATCTCTCAGTCAGCCCCGGATATATAAAAAAAAAACTGAAAAAGGCTGAAGAGGGCCCCGAGACTCCCATCCAAGACCTGGTAAAAATGGCCTTTAAGGTCTTCAACGCCCGGGAGGAAACGGCTGAAGCCACCCGCCTTGAACGGCTACAGCAAAAGGTAAACCTCCAAACCCAAGCCCTGGTAGTGGCCCTTCGGCCGGTAGGGGAACCGGCAAAAAAGCCAATCTCCAAAGGAGGGCAGCGCACACCACCGGGTGCCTGCTTTAAATGCGGCAAAGAGGGCCACTGGGCCAGGGCCTGCCCACAACCGAGGCCCCCTACCAAGCCTTGCCCACAATGCAAACTTATGGGCCACTGGAAGTCGGACTGCCCGACCCTGGCTCAGCCTACGGCACTTCAATGCCCGGGAACTGAGAACCAGGCATTTCCAGTCTCAGAACTGCTGGGCTTAATGGACGATTGAGGGGACCCTGGCTCTTCGACTCCGGTTACCCTCACCGAGCCCAGGGCTACGCTCCAGGTAGCGGGTAAGTCTGTTTCCTTTTTAATAGACACGGGGGCTACCTACTCTGTCCTTCCCTCTCATTCGGGCCTTACAGTTCCTTCCCAGGTCTCAGTCATGGGAATCGACGGATCACCCTCGACCCCACGAAGGATGACCCTCCTTAATTGCCTATTTGAGGGTCACCCATTCTCACACTCCTTCCTAGTTATACCCTCCTGCCCAGTTCCCCTCCTGGGGAGAGACATTTTGTCCAAACTCCGGGCAAGTATTTCTTTTTCCCCCAAGCAGGTCTTTTTACTAGCATTAGTGCCAGGTCCCGATCCTGAGCCGGACTCGAACCGCAGGGTCCAGCTTTTACCCAGGGTAAACCCTGAGGTCTGGGATACGGGCACCCCCACTGTAGCCTCACACCACATTCCTGTCTTAATCAAACTTAAGGACCCATCTTCTTTTCCCAACTGCCCACAGTTTCCTATCTCACACACCCATAGGATGGGACTCTTGCCCATCATCACCAAACTTAAGACACAAGGCTTACTAATTCCCACCAACTCGCCTTGTAACACTCCAATCCTTCCTGTTAAAAAGACTTCAGGACAATACCGCCTTGTACAAGATATCCGCATCATCAATTCAGTGGTTATCCCCATATCCCCAATAGTCCCTAACCCATACACCCTTCTCTCACACATTCCCCCTAATACCACCCACTTCTCAGTCCTTGACCTCAAGGATGCTTTCTTCACCATACCTCTCCACCCGGATTCCTACTTTTTCTTTGCTTTCACCTGGGAGGACCCGGTCTCCAATACCGCCCAACAACTGACCTGGACGGTCCTCCCCCAGGGATTCCGGGACAGCCCTCATCTATTCGGGCAGGCACTGGCAACAGACCTACTTGCCTGCAATATAACTCCCTCCACCCTTCTACAATACGTAGATGACCTCTTAGTCTGCTCCCCAAGCGAGGCCGAATGCCTCAAAGCTACCACCCTCTTACTGAATTTCCTTTACAATAGGGGGTATCGGGTATCTGCCAAGAAGGCACAAATAGCCACCCCATCTGTCACTTACCTTGGCCTCTTGGTCACCTCGACCCACCGAGCCATCACCACCAAAAGGTTGCAGGCTCTTCGGGGCCTACAACCCCCCACCTCAGCAGCTGAAATCCAGTCATTCCTAGGACTAGTAGGTTTCTTTCACCACTGGGTCCCAAATTTTGCCCTTTTAGCCAAACCTCTCTACCTAGCAGCCAAGGAGGCGCCCGAGGGACCTCTGACCTCCCCCGAGACTGTCCGCAGGGCCTTCTCGGCTCTTCTAGGGGCCCTCTGCTCGGCCTCGGCCCTGGCTTTACCTAACCCCTCACACCCTTTTGTCCTCTATACTGAAGAAAGACAACACTTGGCTCTAGGAGTTCTGGCCCAGCCAGTGGGTCCAACTCTAGTCCCAATAGCCTATCTCTCCAGACAGTTAGATCCCACCACCCGTGGATGGCAACCCTGCCTACGAGCTCTCGCAGCCGCCGCTGATCTCACCACCGAGGCTCTGAAGATTAATCTCCAACAGCCACTACAGGTTTTTTCCCCCCATCACCTCACAGACCTCCTCTCACATCAGGCTTTGGCTCAACTTGGGCCTTCTCGACTCCAGCTGTACCACCTCCTCTTCATAGAAAACCCCTCCATCACTCTCTCTAATTGCAACTCTCTTTACCCAGCCACCCTCCTTCCCGTCTCTGACTCACCTCCCTCTACCCACTCTTGCATCGAAGTTTTAGAACATTCTAAATCTCCCCGCTCTGACCTTGGGGCTCATCCGTTGCCTAAGGCCCAACATACCCTTTACATTGATGGCAGTTCAATCTCTGAACCTCCGGGGCCCCGGCGAGCCACCTATGCCGTCGTTTCTGACACCCAGGTCATCGAGGCAAACAGCCTCCCCCTGGGAACTCCCTCCCAACAGGCTGAACTGGTTGCCCTAACCCGGGCCCTCATCTGGGCAAAGGATAAGGCAGTTCACATATACACTGATTCTAAATATGCCTTTCTTATTGCCCACTCTCACTGTATGATCTGGAAGGAACGAGGCTTCCTCACGACTAAGGGAACACCTGTTCTGAATTGCAAGGTCATTTCCAAACTTATACAGGCCATCCAACTCCCTTCGCAAATAGCCATCATACATTGTAAGGGCCACCATACCTCCAATTCCCCCATAGCTAAGGGGAATGCCTTTGCTGACAAGACAGCACGTTCCATGGCACGCACACACCCAACCTCTACTATCTGCTTTCTCTCAAAAACATACAACCCCCAATACTCCTCCACAGAGCAAAATCTTTTCCAATCTTCCCCTGAGGTCCAGATCAAGGATGGATGGGCTTTCAAAAATGACCTCCTCATCCTCCCACAGTCTCAGAGATACCAAATAATCGCTGACATTCACAAATCCTTACACATTGGACCTAAAGCCCTTTTTCATTTTCTATCTCCTCTATTCCACCACGACCATCTTCAGCAAACCATCCAAGACGTTCATTCCTCTTGCTCCACCTGTTCCAGGACAAACAGCCAAGGGGCCTGCCACGTCCGTCGCCCACTTCACCAAATGCGGGGCCACCTGCCTGGGCAGGATTGGCAGGTCGACTTCACCCACATGCCCAGACACAAAAACCTCAAATACCTTCTAACTATGGTGGATACTTTTTCAGGATGGATCGAGGCTTTCCCCACAACCTCTGAAACCGCGGGGTCGGTAGCTGACCACCTAATCTGAGACATCATCCCTCGCTTCGGTTTGCCCTCCTCCATCCAGTCGGACAACGGACCTGCCTTCATCTCCAAAATCACTGAGGCTGTCTCCACTCCCCTTGGTATACAGTGGAAGCTGCACACAGCCTACCATCCTCAATCATCTGGTAAGGTAGAAAGGGCCAATGGGCTCATCAAAGACCATCTGACCAAACTCAGCCTGGAGCTCCGTCAGTCTTGGCCTACCCTTCTCCCCCTGGCTCTGACCCGTCTAAGAGCTACCCCCAGGGGGCCTTCCCAACTTAGCCCCTCTGAACTCCTCTACGGCCGACCTTTCCTCCTGTCAACTCCGTCTTCTCCACACCCACCCCCTCTAGCTTCATACCTGCCCTACCTCTCCGTCCTCCGTTCTCTTCTTAGGGAACACACCAACTCGGCCCTTCCTGAAACTAGCCCTGGGGCCGGGCCAACAGAGTGGGTCACCTCAGGGGACCGGGTCTTTATAAAGACCCTTTCCCCAAAACCTCTCACCCCCAAGTGGGAAGGACCCTACACGGTAGTCCTGACTACCCTGTCCGCAGTTAAAGTTCTAGGAATCTCTGCATGGGTCCACCTTTCCAGAGTAAAAAGGGCTCCAGCACAAACATACTCTTGCACACCTTTGAGCCCCACTAAACTTAAAATTCACAAACACTGACTCCGTATTCAGCAATATGGTCCTCTGTCTCCTTTTCCTCATTCTACAAGCCTCCTTCTCTCCAGTCTCAGTTACTTTCACACCCTCACTTTTAGAATCCTCTGCAGAACTGGCTAAGGGCCCTCACGAGCCAGACGGTGCATGAGATACTACTGCTACGCCAATACCAACCCCTTGGAACCCAAGACCCTGACTACAACAACACAATCCCTTACCCCTAACGACGCCCCCATACAGCAGGAAGTAGCCAGATAAGACCACGTCGCCCCACTCCCTATACCAAAGAGTCAGGAATGTCCGGTAGTTGCCTCTGGGTTGGGTAGTGAAACCCTCCCTGGCCCTGAGCTTTCTGATAATTGTTAATCTTGCTCAAACCGCACACACCCAAATTCTCGGAACTGTCTGTCCCCAAGGCTGTTCCAGGAACTGCACGCCTCACCAAACCGGTCGGCCATTACCATCCTCCCCCCTCTGCAGATATAAAAAACCCAAAAACCCTCCCTGGGCGCGCCTTCACAGACTCACATCCGAGGGTCAGTGAAATCGCCCGGAGCTCCCAATAAAGCCTGATTTCGCTTATTCAGCTGTTTGGTTCTTCGCTTATTCGTTCATTGGCGGCACATTAGGGTCTTCCGTCTTTCAAAAGGTTTCTAGCTCACCAGACTTAATCACCTCTGTTTCCCATCTCCTTCTCTCTACACAAACTCTGCACAAACTGGCTTCTTTCTCAGCATTCTACCATCTTGACTGCTTCTCCTGACCTCCATGTGGCCTTACTCTGCTCTACTCTCTAATACTTCAGGAACCAAGAGCGAGCAAGCTACTGGTCTGTCCCACTTTATAGTGTAAAATCAAAACCTCCAATCCAATTACACAAACAAGGAAGTCTCCAATACAAAGCCACCCATCGGAGGCACAATGGGATTCCTCAGGAGAGTGCACCACCCTACATCATCCAATCAGTCAAGGGTGTGGGGAAAAGCTTACTCTTAAAACCAAGCCTTAGGCTATAACAATCTGGCCTGCTTACATTACAGCCTTTCCCCTACATCCATCCCAAGCATAAGGGCAAATAATATCACCTGGATGACGGGCTTCCATGTGGGCAGCGCCATCTTTAATAAAGTGAGCATATTATATTTTATCTGCCCAACAGTCACCTTTCTGTAAAAAACTATCTTGACTTTCTATGAAAACTTTCCTTTTTCTTCCTCAAGTATCACATGTTATGCTTTGCACTGTTTTATTTAATTTAATTATTTTATTTCTTAAATCACTTTTAATTTTTCAATTACAGTTGACATAAATTATTATATTAGTTTCAGGTGTACAACTCAGTGACTAGACATTATATAACTTACGAAGTGATCATCCTGATAAATCTCACACCAATCTGGCACCATACATAGTTATTATGATATTATTGACTATATCCCTATGCTGTACTTTACATCCCCAAGACTATCCAGTACTAATTTGTATATCTTAATCCCTTCACCTTTTTCACCCAACCTCCAACCTCCCACCTATCTGGAAACCGTCAAAATGTTCTCTGTATCTACAGTTTGTTTCTGTTTTGCTTGTTTCTTTATCTTGTTTTTCAGATCCAGTTGTTGACAGATATGTATTTACAAGGTGACCAACATTTTTACAATGAAAGGGAGGACAAAAACTAAATTGAAGAAAACAATATTGTAAATAAAAGAAACATTTTATTTATTGCAACAATAATACACTATAATATGATAAATGCATAATAAAAAAATTTGTAATATTTTATATTGTAATTATGCTTACATGCCTATTAATTTTTAATAATAACTTTAAGAAAAAAGTACTCATTTAGTAAAACTAAATATCAAACAAAACCACTAATTTGGAGTTATATTCAGGTATATTTATCATTTTCTAATTAAAAAACATCTGTTTTATGCAACTATTTAATCAAAATGTGTTATTAATAGATATGGTTTGAGGTTAGATTTCCACTTTAAATCTCTAATTTCAGGAAAATACTTGTAAATAAAATTATCCATATTTGGAAATTATTAAATAGATAATGAATTAATAAAACATGAATTGTGCTTACCTGTCTCTGATTGGATATTCACTGAGAAAAAAATAATTGTGAGTCTACAATGTCGTATGTAGCATGTTGTGTTTCAGTAAGAAGTACACAAAGCCATTTCCGTGCTCGGAATATTGCATGCTCTCTCAAGGTCTCCCGTGTGGATCGCATGCATCTCATAACCCGTCTCACTGCACTGTACTGATCCTTGATGAATCGTCATGTCAAATACAAATACGTCACATCACGTGCAATGGATTGACTCTGCGTCGATCGAATATGGACATTTACAGATTAGTCTTCCAATATCAAAAAGGAGGACATGTAGGAGGACACTTTTCAAGAGAAGACGGAACTTACAAAGGAAGGACTGTCCTATCTGAAGGAGGACAATTTGGTCACTGTTGGGCAGATAAAATATATTATGTTCACTTTGTTAAAGATGGTGCTGCCAACATGGAAGTTCGTTGATATTAATGTGTGTTTGGGGACAGGCTGTGGGCAGGCTGGGTTGTTATAGCCTAAGGCTTGGTTTTAAGAGTAAGCTTTTCCCCACACCCTTGACTGATTGGATGATGTGAGGTGGTGCGCTCTCCTGAGGAATCCCATTATGCTTCAGATGGGTTGCTTTGTATCAGAGACTTTCTTGTTTGTGTAATTGGATTAAAGGTTTTGAATCTATGCTATAAAGTGGGGCAGACCAGGAGCTTGTGCTCTTGGTTCCTGAGGTATTAGAAAGGAGAGCGAATTAAGGTCACGTGGAGGAGAGGAGGCAGCCAAGATGGTGGAATGCAGAGGAAGAAGCCAGTTTGTGCAGAGTTTGTGTAGAGAGAAGGAGATGGGAAACAGAGGTGAATACGTCTGATGAGCTAGAAACCTTTGATTCTAGGAAACTTGGATAAGTCAGTAGCTTTGTGAGCACTGAATGAGTGAGTTTTGGAGCCCAGTGTGTGTTTTTGCTTGCCTGCCGGGTGCAAGCTAGAATTAAAGCTGATGGCTCACCAGTTCTTGGCTCCGGTGTTTCATTACCAACTGTTCGAATCTAATGTGACCCTGCATGGGCCAGGCTGCTGTGATGGTGGCCTTGAGCACTGGCTTTTCAGTCACCTTAGTATTTAGTGCCATTTTATTGTTCAAACTTTTGATCTTTTTTTTTTCTTCTGAAAGAAGATCCTTTAACATTTTGTGTAATACTGGTTTGGTGATGAACTCCTTTAGTTTTTTCTTGTCTGGGGCCTCATAGCTGAGTTATCCCTCCTGGTTTTTATCTGTATTATGTGGGGTGTGGGACTGGCCCATTCCTCATCTCTATTCCTCCTACCAGTCTCGATGTGGTTTCTTTTTTAATTCACTAGTTGTAGGACTTCAATTCAGCTAGCTTTTAGGTGGTTCTGAATGATGTTTTTTTTTTTTCTGTTGTTTACTTGTAATTTTGATGTGGTTGGTTGTGGGAGGAAGCAAGTACTACATTTACTAACACTACTATCTTGACCAGAAGTCCCTGCACCGTTTTGGAATAATCAGTGTGTCTGCACTTTCTAGCTGTCAACTAGGTCACTGAGGTTCTGTGTCAAATGGAAATATCTTATTTATCTTTGTATCCCAAGTGCCCGGCGTATAATAAAGACTCAAAATGAATGGACAAAAGAAAAGGAACTAAACAGGAAGTTTTCATACTGGACAAAACACCCCAAATAAAATTTTTCACTGACATTTGCAGCTATGGCATGTGGCTAATGCTTCTCACAAGTTCAGGAAACATCAGATATTACTAGAAGATTATTTATTTATTTATTTATTTACTTTTTTGAAATAGTGTAGTACTCCAGTCCACTGGGAAAAACCTACTCAAGATACAAACTTATGTCAAGAGGAAGAGGGGGAGGCTTCCAAGGGAGGCAAAGAAAACCTGAATTTCCTTCTCCCTCAGCTTTTATTGATCTGAAGCAGAACCAAGGTAATAGGATTACAAGGAAGGGAGACCAGATGATTAGGGGAAAAAATGATTAATGACTGTTTTGCTGACATGGAGAAAGGGCTAATTTGGGTCAGTACATTCTTTTTCTTTTGCTAATTAACAAGCACAAAGAAAGGGGCAATCTAGAACCTCTAGGCTAATTTTCTAAAGCCTGGTCACATGCATTCCTTTGTGTCTGCACAAAGGCCACTCACTCACACAGTTTCTCGGTGTTTGCATCCAAGAGACATTCATTCAGGGCTTTTAACTAAAGTTCCCCAGTCCAAGTCATATAAGCTTCATGGTTAGATGGGTGATACCCTACAAAATAGAAATTTTTAAATGAATTTTAATTACTTCATTACTTCATAGAGGCCAGTTTTTTTTGTAGTAGTAGTTGTCAAGATGGGGATCCATTAGTATAGGAGTACAGGGATATTGTGCTATTTACAATTTGGAGAAACTCTGATAGCACTAGGCTACTTGATTTCTAGACCAGGTGGAATTTCACTTTCCTGCTTCTCTGGAGACAGCAATGATGTACAATCTGTGTGTACTTGGCATACTCAATAACCAGTTCCAGTCTCATTTACACTTTTATGCTGAGATCAGCATTCAAGAGTGCAATGAGGGGAGAAGAAGCATTCCTTTCATGATTCTACCTCTGACTTGAGCACCACAGTTTGTTTAAAAACACATGATATATATACCAGTAAGTAGACACAGATGATGTTTTGTAGAGGTGATCATTGCTATACCATCTGCCAGGGTCTGCAGTTGGTTAAAAAAAAGAAAAAGAAATTAGTTTGGCAGGATTTACTCTTCATAAAATCATGTTGATTTTTGCCAATTCCATGTAATTTGATATGCCCCTGCAAAATGAATAAGAGAAAAGTGCTTTCACATTGAGCTACAGGAAAAATATGGACATTGTTCTTATGACCCTTGTTCAAAAAAAATTTAAGTATGAGTTAGATAGGACCATAATAAATAAAAGAGATGTAAACAGCTGGGGAACTAATTCAGAATTACCAAAATTGAAAAGTGTACCTGCAACATAATTGATTTATTATTGCCATGTCTTAAACTAAAAAGGAAGAGGTAAAATCTAAAGTCTTCTGGGATAAATATATACTCAATCCAGAATTTGAAAACCTATCTTTTTAGATTTATGCTTGTAAATTTTCACAGCGGGTATGTATGAGTTTATGAAAGTTTACATTTACACATAAAGGACTTCTTCCTAATTTAGAGTAAAAATCTTCACATGATTAATGTATTGTGAAATGTAGAGCCAGTTGATATTTTCTACCAACAATTTCAGTCAGCAGCATGGTTTTCTACTATGTTGATTTTACAATGATTTTGGAAGACACTGTTAAGAACTTTCTCAAATATGAGTAAAGGGTATAACTCCAATTTTTACCAGCTTTGTTTTTGTTAAACAAAATGATGACTAAATTATTTCAAAAGAGAGATAGACATTCTAGAGAAATTTTGAATGAATGGGTTTTAGTGGAAGTTGGTTTGTGTGCAGAGCTTCCAGTTTTTGCTGTGAGTAGGGGAAACAGATAAGGGAATCACAAATGCCTCAAAATTTTGTTACTTAAAAAAAAAAAAGGTAATATAGAGCACATACTATGTAGAAGACACTGCAGGGCACTGATATTTTATATTTGTCAGTAAAAAAAAAAAGATTTGGTTTATACCTTGCATTAACACATTATATATGTCAAAATGTATCCCACAAATTTTTTTTTTTTTTTTTTTTTTTTTAATATATATATTTTTTATTATTATTAATTCTAATGGGGTGACATCAATAAATCAGGGTACATATGTACAATGAAAACATCTCCAAGTTATCCTATCATTCAATTGTGTTGCATACCCATCACCAAAAGTCAAATTGTCCTCTGTCACCTTCTATCTGGTTTTCCCTGTGTCCCTCCCCTCCTCCCTATCCTATCCTCCCCTCCCTCCCCCTACCCCTTAACCACCACTCTCTTGTCCATGTCTCATAGTCTCACTTTCATGTCCCATCTCTGTATGAAATCATGCTGTTCTCAGTTTTTCTTTTTTTCTGATTTACTTATTTCACTCCGTATAATGTTATCAAGGTACATCCATTTTGTTATAAATGATCCGATGTCATCGTTTCTTATGGCTGAGTAGTATTCCATAGTATATATGTACCATAGCTTTTTAATCCACTCGTCTTCTGACGGACACTTGGGCTGGTTCCAGATCTTCGCTATTGTGAACAATGCTGCCACGAACATGGGGGCGCATTTCTTCTTTTCGATCAGTGCTATGGTGTTCTTAGGGTATATTCCTAAAAGTGGGATAGCTGGGTCAAAAGGCAGTTCAATTTTTAATTTTTTGAGGAATCTCCAAACTGTTTTCCACAGTGGCTGCACCAGTCTGCATTCCCACCAGCAGTGCAGAAGGGTTCCCTTTTCTCCACATCCTCGCCAGCACTTATTCTGTGTTGTTTTGCTGATAAGTGCCATTCTGACTGGTGTGAGGTGATATCTCATTGTGGTGTATCCCACAAATTTTATGTCATTTTATTGTTAACCTATATCAGTTTTTTTTTTTTTTTTTTTTTTTTTACAGGGACAGAGAGAGCCAGAGAGAGGGATAGATAGGAACAGACAGACAGAAACAGAGAGAGGTGAGAAGCATCAACCATTTTTTCGTTGCCGTCGTGACACCTTAGTTGTTCATTGATTGCTTTCTCACATGTGCCTTGACCGCTGTCCTTCAGCAGACCGAGCAACCCTTTGCTGGAGCCAGCGACCTTGGGTCCAAGCTAACGAGCTTTTGCTCAAGCCAGATGGGCCCGTGCTCAAGCTGGTGAGCTTGGGGCCTCGAACCTGGGTCTTCCGCATCCCAGTTCAACACTCTATCCACTGCACTACCGCCTGGT
Organism: Rhynchonycteris naso; assembly: GCA_037038555.1. Classification (NCBI taxonomy): domain Eukaryota; kingdom Metazoa; phylum Chordata; class Mammalia; order Chiroptera; family Emballonuridae; genus Rhynchonycteris; species Rhynchonycteris naso. Next base: position 180,473,247 of record CM072998.1, read on the forward strand.
CAGGCAGTTCCTTCTGTTTTGTCATGGCATTCCACCAAAGATTTAAGCTTCTGCTAATTTGGAAAGAATTTTCACCGGGGTTCTCAGAAGGAGAGGGGACAGTCTGAATTTAAACTCGAAACATATAAAGTGGTTCTGTGTTGATAATACCCCTGTAGCAATTCAAGATCTTGAGATAACAGAATTCTCTAAAAAGATTGAAATATCCTGACTAATGGTGGCACAGTGTATAGAACATCGACCTGGGATGCTGAGGACCCAGGTTTAAAACCCTGAGGACTCTGGCTTGAGTGCAGGGTCGCCAGCTTGAGCATGGGACCATAGACATGACCCCATGGTCACTAGCTTGAGTCCAAAGGTTGCTGGCTTGAACCCAAGGTCAGTGGCTTGAACAAGGGATCTCTGGCCTCAGCTGGAGGCCCTCGGTCAAGACACATATGAGAAAGCAATCAATGAACAACTATGAGTTGATGCTTCTCATCTCTCTCCCTTCCTGTCCGTCTCTCCCTGTCTCTCTTTCTCTCTCTCTCTAAAAAAACAAACAAACAAAAAAAGCAAAATAGTATATGTTCAAGACAATGAAAGCACATTTTTAAAGAAGAAATATTAGGAAGAATAATGAATAATGAAAACAGAGCAAGCCGACTGAAAAAGAAACAAAGGGAAATGTGAGGGATAGTTTGATCAAGGGCAGTATGAAAAATAGATTCCATTAGGGTCTCTATTCTTAATTTATCACTAAATATGCCTTTGGTCTTTTAGTTTTATAAAAAGTTTTATTTAAAAATTTTTTTTAAAGAAAGAATTTCCATCTTGTATGGCTATCAAAGAATCTATAGAAATGGTCTTAGGTGACCATGCTAGCTAGTTTTCTTTTGGGGCCTTTAATTGTGATCTCTGGCCTTCTCTCTGCCTAGGGGCTGACCTCCATGCACCATCTGTGTTCTCTTGCTCTCTGCTTCTCATGTGGTGAGGCAGTGGAGAGCACTGGCCAGCAATGTAAATGAGAAAGACAGACAGACTGGGATATTCTTTTCCAGTTTTTTCTTCTGCATCATGGTGATGGCAGTGGACCCATTCTCTGTGAACACAGCACTTATTGGCTCTTTTTCCACTACAGGCTATTCAGGGTTCTGGTAACACAATTTCCTTCTTTTGTCCCTTCTACCCTGACTAGGGGTGGAAGCTCTCCCTGCTTTTGCTTCTCCCTGGGTTATTTGGTTCATTAGTTCTTCATACCTCTCTAAGTCATCCTTCATTAAATTCTCTTGTTAAACACTTCCAAGTTGCCTCCTGTTTCTTTGCTGAGACTCAAGAGAATTCCTCTCAAATAGTTTTCTCTCCAGGAGAAAGGTTTTCCACGGTAATGTCATGAGAAATTGAAAACAAGTGAACTATACCTGATACACTACAATAACAGAATCAATGTCCAAACAACTCTTCTGCATATTGTATACTTATACAATATAGTTGGATGATTAATTTAATTATTTATACTGGAAAAAGCTTCAAGCCTGTTTTTTGTTTTGCTGCATCCAGAGTAAATATAGTGATTACTAGTTTAGTGATCCACAAACAATGGTCAGGGGCCAAACTTGGCCCACCTTATCTTTAGCAAATAAAGTTTTACAATAACACAGCAATGCCTATTTTTTATGTTTAGTCATGACTGCTTTATGCTGCCATGGCAGTTGCAACAGAGACCTTATGGCACTCAGAGTCTAAAATATTTACTATCTAGTCTTATACAGAAAAAGTTTACTGACCTCTGAACTAATTGGTTGGATGCTATACTTGCCCTTTTATTTCTTTTGGCTTTATTAGATAAAATCTTCTATGTGTCTTGTGTGCTCAAAATGCTATCTCACACATATGGTAGCTCAGTAAATATTGATTAATAAAGAAAGTGAGAATGCACTGACAAATATAGAACTCATAACTGCAGTTTTACTATAACCCCAGAAACTACACTTTTATTTTTTTGCAAGGCTTGTTAGTCAAAGTTTAAATATGGCTATGGGAATTTGGAGTTTAATGTTTTAAAAATTGGTAATCTGGTAGTTCTACACACTTAACATATCATGAATACTGTTATTAAAAATGCATTTGAATTTCATTAATTTAAACTGAAAAACATGTCCAAATTTTAATCATTGTTGTATTTTCTAATGTCTTATAATAGTGGTATAGTTTAAAAATAATATTAAATAAATGCAGCAATGTATTAACCTCTGAGTGGTAGAATTATAGGTTTGATTTTTTTCTTTCTTCTTTATGTGTTGTTGATTTATCCAAATATGACAATGAAACATATTATTTTTATAATGAGAAAATAAAATAATTTTAAAAATATGAAATGTGAATATTTTATACTGCTATTTTAAGTTTAAGACACCAAAGACAGATCTTTAGGTTAGAAATTCATGGAATAAAATTGAGACTGAGAATCTTCTCAAGCTAATATATCAAGAAAAGCTTCAACTGGCACACCTTAATTGAAAATTAGCAAATAAAAATATTTTAAATTTAAATTTTTTAAGTTTCCTGAAATTTTTAACTTTCAATAGCAGAACATCAAATACATAATTTCTTTATCAGTATATGCATTTTAAAACATAAGTTTCTACTGTCCCTCAACAGAAGGAAATAAAATGTCTTCCTATTTTCTCATTTGTAGTGGTTATTATCATTTGAAACTTGTATTTTTTTGATATGGAAGCAGATCTACATTTTTTCCTTTGAGTAGAAGTACTTATTGTTTTAGCCCACATTTACTTTCAGTAGCCTAAAAGCACAAGCCGTGGTTTATGTGGAAACCTACTTGCTGATTTATCTTAAAGGAAAAGCTGTGTGGCAAATTCAAATGATAACCCTAAAACTGGTGTCATTATATCCAAGAATAGCCAGTTTATGTTTCTTTTATTAGAAGGTTTTAAGCTTTTGTATCATGGTATATCACTTATCAATTATATTTTTGTGCCTGTTCAATGAAATTTGTTTCTTTTATTAATGATTTATGATATGTTCTGACATAGGTGACATTCTATTTTAACCAGGTATTGCTAATGTCTGTCTTCAGGATGGAAACGAGTAGGTAGCAGAGGCTGGGAATAGGCTTATAGTCAGAATAGGAGAGTGATTTTTCTTTTTTACCATTTGAAAGTCCACTTCATAATAGTTTTACTTTTATATACATATTTTTATTTTCTCCTCCAACATCAGGTTTCTATTTGCTTAGTTTCTTTCCATCAGCAGCAATATAAATAGGAATGAGTCACTAGCTATTGCATAGATTTGAGTTAAAGGAGGAACCTTGCAAATACAAGAAACTGATCACATGATAGGATAGTCATATCCTGGAGATACATGGTAAGTGACTGTTAATTTATAAGAGTATTTCATGTCATACCATAAAAACTAGTAAAAGAAAGGGTAGCAGCAACTTACTTAATTAGACCAAGAAACTGACAGTAAGCAAAAACATTACACCAAAAGACACTTTTACCAATTCATGGATTTAACTCATGGAAGAGCCAATAAGGTCCTCACTTAAAAATTATTAATTCTTTTAGACTCTTTTAACAATCTGAGAATTGGAAGTTAGAGAGACAAGAACGTAGATCTGTTTCCGTATGTTTCCTGACTGGGGATTGAACTGGCAAACTCTGTGCTTCAGGATGATGTCCTAATCAACCAAGCTATCCAGGCAGGGCAATTATAATACCTTTTTAGAATATTTTCTTCAAAATGATACAAAATAAAAAAAATTGGGTTTTGAAAAGGATGAATACATTATATGCTGTCTGATAAATAAAAGATTATACGATGTTTATGTATTACTCTAAGCTTCACTCTGAGAAAAAAATTTATATAGCGTTGAGAAAAAATGGTCTTGAAAGCCATTTATGTTATGGTCTCAGTGTCTTTTTGGTTCTTCAAATTCACTGGCAAGCAGTAATCTCCAGCTAATGCCTCTTCTAAATTTAGTTAATTAGAATGGTTCTTCTCTGAAGTTTCTCTGCTGTAAGCTCTTGCCAATTATCAGGAATTTAAACTGGTTTAAGGAAGACTGACATATTGACTGAGATACTGTTTTAAATGTCATGGGCACAATGATGAATAAAACAAATCACTCTCCAAGAGTTCCCCGTCTACCCAGAAAAAAGAACGTTTAAACAAATACATGCCTTTCAGAGCAAGTTACAGAAATAAAGGGAGATTAGATACTATGCAGGTACTATGCAGTCACGAAAGAGGGCATAGTCAACCCAACCCAGGAAGAAGAATGCTTCACTGAGAGTGACACTTGAATTCTGAAGGAGTGGAAGTTGACCAGGATAGAAAGCAGGAAAGGGCATTGCGGATGGGGTTTGTGATGGTTCAGTTTGGAGCACAACATTCGAGTATTTGAGAAGAATAAATGAAGATTGGACTAAGAGGAGGATCCCTCTCTCTGCCCTGTCATCTCTTTCCAACTTTCTTTTCCTCTGCCCAGTTGAGATACAGGACAAAGCAACAAGTCCACTGTCTAAGCAGATGTACAGAAAGGAATGACATTGGTATGCCCATTTTTATAGCTGAGGTTCAAAAAAGTTAAGCAATATAACCTAATCTCTTTCTCATTGTATTTTATTTTTTTAAAACTATGTTGGATAATTAAAACATATGTGTTCTATGTCTTAGGTGAGTTAAGAATCTTATTCATTAGATTAAAAGGATTTAGAGATCCCTTTGAGACATCTCTGAGAGATTGGATGCTTTGATAGCATTTCTTTTTAAATAGTTATGAGGCAATGATGCCATTTTTTTGAGAAATAATTGATAATTCAGCTGTGTGAGGTGTCCAATTCCATGGTTTTTATAGTGTATATTTATTACCACAATCAATTTTAGAATATCTTCATTTTCTCAAAAAGAAACTCCATACCCTGAGCCATGAACAACCCCCCCCCCCCCAATATACTCCCAACCTTCCCAGGCCTAGGCAACCACTAATCTACTTTCTGTTGCTATATATTTGTCTCTTCTGGATATATCTTATAAATGGAATCATGCAATATATAGTCCTTTGTGACTGGCTTCTTTAACTTAGCATAAGGTTTTCAAGGTTCCTTCATGGTGTAGCATGTATTAGTAATTCATTCTTTTTTATTATCAAATAATATTTCATTTTAAAGCTATATCACATTTTACTTACTAATTTACTGGTCGATGAGAATTTGGGTTAATTCAGTTTTTTTGGTATTATTAACAACAGTGCCATCCTGACCAGTGGTGGTGCTATGGATAGAGCAGCAACTTGGGAGACTGAGGATCCAGGTTCAAAATCCCAAGGTTGCTGGCTTGAGCGAGGGCTCATCCAGGTTGAGTGCAGGTTCACCAGCTTGAGTATGGGGTCGCTGGCCTGAGTGTGGGATCATCAACATGATCTCATGGTTGCTGACTTGAGCTCACGGTTGCTGGCTTGAGCAAGAGGTTACTGGTTCTGCTGGAGCCCACCTTCACCCATCAAGGCACGTATGAGGAGCAATTAATGAACAACTAAAGTGCTGCAACTAAAAGTTGATGCTTTTCATCTTTCTCTCTTCCTGTCTCTCTTACACTCACTAAAAAGAAAAATGCCATTATGCAGCTGTATTTGTTATTTTTAGTATACTAAGTTATAGATATGATTAATTTTGCAAATATTTATCACTAAGGAGCCTGGTTCTATCACCTTCTACTTCTTCTCCTTTTTCCTCTTTCTTCTGCTTCTTCTATTGATTTAGAAAGAAAGAGGAAGGGAGAGAGAGATAGAGAGAAAACATCAACCTATCCATACATCTACCCACTGTTCCACCCATCCATGCATCTACCGGTTGATCCTTGTATGTGCCCTAACCAGGGACAACACCTGCAACCAACTGACCTACAGAGCTAGGGCAGTCTATTACTTTCTGTGATGTAGATTAAGAAGGTCATACACACGCATGCTTTTGTTTCCCTTTTCTTCCCTTCCCTTGCCTTATAATTGAGGCTTGGGGAGCCTCAATTATAATGCATGAGAGGAAGGGGGAATCTTTCTCTTGTTTTTATATTATTACTATTATTGATTGAGAGTTGGGGAGGCAGAAACAGATACCTGCATGTGGATCTACTCAGCAAGCCCCTTAGTGAGAGATGCTCTGCCCATCTGGGGCCATTGCTCCATTGCTTGGCAACCAAACTATTTTAGTGCCTGAGGTGAGGCCATGGAATCACCCTCAGTGCCCGGGGCCAACTTGCTGGAAACATTTGAGCCATGGCTGTGGGAGAGGAAGAGAGAAAGAGAGAGAGAAAGAGGGAAAGGGGAAGGGGAGGGGGGTTGGAGAAGAAGATGGTCGATCGTGTACCCGGACCAATAATCAAACCTGGGACTCCCACAGGCTGAACCAACTCTCTACTACTGAGCCAACTGGCCAGGGGCTAGGGCAGGAATATTTTTCTTGTGATCCCTAAATGGGATCATAGTCCATTCCAACCATTTAACTTCTGATTAGAAGAGAACAGAGCAAATAATTTAGACTCTATTCAGATGGGTATGATTTTTCCAAAGTCCTTTCTTGTTGGATTGAACGTTTGAAGAAAGGATGAATTTAGGACAAATAAATGACTACAAAGTACAAAACAAAAGTGCCTTGAAGAATTCGAGCAAACTTTTGAATTTAATCTTATAGGACATTGCAATTCAGAGATCATTAAATTGTCTAAATGTTCAATTTCTTTTTTGCTAGACAGAGAAATTTCCTGATTATACTCTTGAGATATTATAAAGTACTTCTAAGGCTGCTGTTAAACTACAGAATTGTGAATTGGTAGGTTTTCAGATAAGTTACTCCAGACCTCAGTCTGGTCTAAAGCTTCCTGTTTTTACAATTAACTCCTCATGTTTCTTTGTTGAGTGTGTGTGTGTGTGTGTGTGTGTGTGTGCAAAACCTAAAGATAGACCAGGAAGCATGTGGGGCCATCTGGCTTTAGAGGGGAATCCAGATTTCTGTGAGGGCTAGCTACTAAGCGTAAACTGGATAAACAATGCTATTATAATATCAACTCCTGGGCTAACTCTTCAGTCATCACTGTCCAAAGTGCCCCTAACTTCTTATACTTTGGTATTAATACTTCATGGGTTTTTCATGTATGAATGAAGCAGGTTGGTCTGTCTTAAGATAAACCCCAAAACAAGCATGAACACTTCCATGTTATTTAGTTAAGCTTCTGAAGAATTACAAAGAAAAGTAATCCAGACAGGCACTGGGCTGCTCCTGAAAGCAGTGTTTCCTTCCTTTTCTTGGTGCCTGCTCTTTCCAAGAAAGGATTGTGATTAAGAAAGAGTCATCAAGAGCAGAAGGAAAGGATTGCTAGCAACCTGAATGACCCAAGATTTGTGTACTGGCCAAGGCAATGCGACATTCTACTCTGTACACCAGTTAGCAAACTGTGACATGAATGCATCCTAATAATAATTAAGGTGATTTCGGAAGGGCATTTCTCTGCCCTCCAAACCACGGGCCATTCTCCTGTAACTGAAGTAAAGTAGGAGAGGCTACATTTCAAGTTTTTTTCCTAAAGATTCTTTACTTGGGGGGGGGGGTAATGATGAAAACAACATCAAACACATTTACAGAGCACTTATACACATTGCCATTTAATTTAACCCAATTATTACCCCTGCTTTACAGATGACAAAGGTGAAACACAGACAGGTTTAGTAAATTGCCTAGGCTCACACAGCTGGTAAGAATCAGAGCCTGGATTTGAATTTGGAAGACTCCAGAGCTCAGGCTTTCAACTACCTAATTAAGAAATGTGCTGTTTCTTAATTCAGTGTTATGGGAAAAACATTTTTGCTACTAACTTAAAATACCATATAAGTAATCAAAGTAGGTGTTTGTGTAAGTGTAAACAGCATATATTGCAAAACTATACTATATTTAGTCTCTCTCAAAAATTTTGTTTTACATGCTCATTTTGTTCCCTAGAAATGAGTAGCATTTGATTTTGCTTGAGAACTGCTGAAATTACTTTGATGGTTCGAGTCGTGCATAGCATAAAGATTTATGAAAAATATGTAATTTATTTATTTGTCACCCAACTTGGATGACTTCCACATGTTTCTTCTTAGTAGCTCTTTATTTTGTTTGGATTTTTTTCAATGGCCAAATAGTCAAACAACAGCTGAATCACGTTTACTCCCACATGTTGAAAGACAGCTTTGGCTATTTAAAATCCTACTACAATTACTTGCAACTTTGAAGATCATTCATGTTTTCGTGGAGTGGATTTTAAAAAGGAGAAGATAAAAGAAAAAAACAAGTTTGTGGCTTAAATCTCTTTTGCTATTTGCTGCAGTGAGTTTTCCCATTCTGTTTTGCAGGCGAAAGCACGCTTAACAGATCAAATCAAACTGTCCGAAAAGGCTGTCTGCATCCCTCATGGTTAAAAGAGGTGGATTTCGTTCCCTTTCCTTCACACATCAAAGAAGGCACTTGAGGAGGAAATAAACCATAATTAGGCGGAGTGAGCAGACAAACCCCTTCCTCTGCCTTCCCGATCCCCGCCCCCAGACCATGGCAAATGTCCTGGGCGCGAGCGAGGCGCGGGCCACCGCAGCAGCTGCAGCGAGAGCGCGTTCACGCCCGCGCCCGCCGCCAGGATCTGGGCGGCGGCGGCGGGGCCCGCCCGGGGTCGCGCTCGCCCGGGAGCGCGCTCATGCAGCGGTTTTCTTCTCCCATAATCCAGAGGCTGCGGAACGGCAGGGGCGGGGAGTCCGCGGAAGGATATAGGCGCGGAGGGAGAAGCGCGCTCCTTTTGACGGCGAGCTAGCGGCATCGGGTGTAATGCGGCACTGCGGCTCGGAAGCCGTTACTCCGGCTTCTCCAGAGAGGGCAGAGGACTAGGCTGGAGCGCGGCGGAGATTTTGCGCCAGGGCTTCCCAAAGGCGCACTGAAAAGGCTGGCGGGGCTGAGAATACTGGGGACTTAGGGACACACATTCAAGCCCCCCACCCTCTGGGAGGGGAAGGGGGCTGGAGGCCAGTTTCGAGGTTGGCCGAGGGATGTTGTCTGCTCGGGGGGAAGGGGTGAGCCCTGCCTGTCGTTGGTGAGGGGCTGCGGGCAGCGGAGGCTCTGCGCTTCGAAGCAGCTCCATGCCCACTGGTGGGTGGAAAGTGTTGAGCGGGACACGGAGCTCGAAGCTGACGGCTGCCTGGAACCCTTAACGTGAGAGCTAACGTGGTATTTCATTTAGCCCACGTTGGGATTAATTCATTGGAGGCAGCTTCGTTGGTCTGACTCCTACAGGAGCTGGGCAACCTTGACGGGGCTTTTTGTCTTGCTGCTCCAGCCCATTTTCCCTTCCTCCTCCTCCAGATGCCTTTTTTCTGTCCCTCCTCGCCCGGTACAGACATTTCCAACGCAAGCTGCGCTCGTGGCCGCTGTCGAAGCCACTTCTTGGGATTTCGGCTCGTTTTCCTCTGGGGTGTTTTTTGAGGAGGGAGAGTTTTTCTCTCCACTCCACGATGGGGGATTTTCTTCCCGTGCCAGAATAGACTTTAATTGATTTCTACTTCAACGTTTAGTGACCAGTTCCCTAGGCGTATTTTGTGTGAGTGTGTGTGTGTGGTAGTTCCTTTTTTCAAATAAATTAGCTGTAAAATGGAGAACGAAATATTTACTCCCCTCCTGGAGCAGTTCATTACGAGCCCCTTGGTCACTTGGGTAAGTGGGTGTTATTTATTGTATATTTTGCTGCATTATTTGTGGCTGCAGAGATGGAGGTGGGCATTCGTGTCGTGATGATCATTCTGTTGTAGGTTAAAACGTTTGGACCTCTGGCTGCAGGAAATGGGACCAACCTGGATGAATATGTGGCTTTGGTGGATGGAGTATTTTTGAACCAGGTCATGCTCCAAATGTAAGTGGTCTTTTTTCTTTTCTAGGTAACTTGTTTTCTTTGAAAAATTGCATACTGTGAACTTAGAGATTTTATGTTTCAAACTCCTAATTTGGCTCTGGCCAGAAAAATTCAGGGGGTTTAACAGTTGGACCTTGAAAAGAGTGATAATTACATGCCCAGCCTGTTGATCACAACCCAGTGACTAAAATTTTGAAACATTTAATTTTTCACTCCACAAACTATGTGTTGTCACTTATTGTTGAAATTCAAACCACAGTATACCCTTTAATAATTTACTAAAATGAAAGAAAGAATAAGAATATTTTCCTATGGGGGGAGGAGTCTTTACTGTAAAGTTACGTGCATTTGATGCAGGAATGGTTCTTATTAACCTTTGTGTCTAAAAATAAATGGCTCAGAATTTGAAACTGGTGAAGTAATAACAGGTTTCAGAAGAATTTCAAACAATGGTTCTAATTGGTGTGAACTGTTGCTGTAGCAAGTAATTTAAATGATACTAAGTCTGAGTAGATGATTTATTGTGTGAATTATTAGATTAATATTTGGGGAATCATTTTAAGGTATTAGAGCTAGTTTTGAAATGCAGATAACTGATTTCTTGATGACAGCTAGGTAATGATTTAGTAGGCACATCTTTGTCTTTTATGTTTATGATACTGGGTTTGTATTAAGTAGGAAAGTTTTTGAGATGGGAATTGAATATTGAAATCATATTGGTAGCTGGATCACTGAAATAAAAATTCTATTTTTAACATGTGGGTGTTGTAGCATACATGTATTCTAAGTACATCAGTGTAGGTTATCAGACTCTGAATTTTACATTTGTGCTCAAAATAATGTATATTTAGCCTTATTTATCTTGAATAGAATCCGTTTACAAGAGTAGTTTGGAACTTTTCATTTCAAAACATTCATCTTTTCTATATGGGTTAATTTTCATGCATTAATACATATTACTAGAGAATAAGTCTACTGTTAATGACTAATAACCAAATAAAAGTATCAGTTCTGTATTTTATTGGAAATTATTTTTTTAGATTTTTCTATTTAAAAGAGGATAGACGTCAAATAATTGTTCCAGTGGTACTCAGTCTATATACCGACAGAGTTTGTGTGCTGTTTTAAATGTATGTGTTGATCCTATAGGGAAGTACCAACCTACCATACGTTTTCCAGAAGTGTTTTATTTGTATAGTCACCCAAAGAAATATGTATGTTATCTTAAATGTGTGTATATGTATTTTTTTCTTAAGAGAGGTAAAAGGAGTGTAGAAATTAATTATTTCCAGGGATAGTAAATGTATTTTTGGCAGGTCTCCTATGGAACTGTTTTTTATCTTTGAAATAGCCCACTGTTTATTGAGCAAAATGGTAGACTAATTAAATTGACTTCTATTTTAGGGAACACACATGACAGGAAGGGTAGCCATTATAGTAAATACTCAGAACTTGTTTCCCTGTCTCTTTTCTTGTTTGTTTTTAGAAAGTTTTGAAATTGTATGCTGACCTCTAAAAAATAGGTGTATTTACAAAAAAATAGGAAAATGCTTTACTTTAGTTTTCCACTTGAATGGTTTTTATTTTTATCATTCTTTTCCAAAAGTTTTTTTTTTTTTAGTCCTAAATAGTTAGCTGAGGTGCTAAAAACACGTTAGCCTTTTTTCCACTCTGAGTGCAGTTTATACTTAAAAAAGTATATGTATATTTTGAAGTAATGGTGTTCCAAAATAGTGGTTGCCAGGTTGTTTTTTGGGGAGAACCTCGAATCTGCTTCTGTTTTCAGTTCCACCTCTCAGTTACTTTAAAAGTATTTTGTTCTGAATGACCTATATTAATTAAAGGAAAAGAAAATTAAGACACAAAGGAGTATGCTTTAGTTTTTTAAAAATAATTTGCTAAAGTGAGATCAATCCAAATTCATTATCCAATATGGTAATAAAATACACATTGTTTTAAAAGCTATATTTTACTAATTTTAAAATCAAGATTTCTGTTAAGCACTCAGTGTTTGAGTTAAGGTACTCTATTGTCAGTTGAAATTGTGTGCAGTAAGATAAACGTTAATCTTAGGTAATTTCTGGATTACATTTGGTTTTAGAATTTGTGAGTAAGAATCCTTTGTAAATGGAACTTTTCTTTCTGTTTTTTTTTTTTTTTTAGCGAGGAGGGGGGAGAAAAGGAGAGAAGCAGCAACCACAGTTGCAGCACCTTAGTTGTTCGTTGATTGCTTTGTCATACATGCCTTGACCACGGGGCTCCAGCTGAGCCAATGACCCTTTGCGCAAGCGAGCATTGAGCTTCAAGCCAGCGGCCTTTGGGCTCAAGCCAGTGACCATGAAGTCATGTCTATGATCCCACGCTCAAGCAGGCAACCCCGTGCTCAGGCTCGTGAGCCTGTGCTGGTGACTTTGGTGTTTTGAACCTGGGTCCTCAGTGTGCTGGGTCCTCAGTGTCCCTATCCACTGTGCCACTGCCTGGTCAGGCAGAATTTTATTTTTCTTTATGTTCCTGGTGCTTGGAGTTCATTGAGCTTCTTGGATTTGTGGGTTTGTAGTTTTCATCAAATTTTTTAAAAATTGGCCATTATTTACACATGCACAGACACAATTGATTTATTTTTTTGCCTCCACTGTTCCCCTTTTGGTAATCCAATTACATTTATATCAGGCTGCTAGATTTTCACTGACATTCCATTCAGTTTGTTTCAGTCTTCTCTGTTTCATTTGGATAATCTTGCTATGTCTCCAAATTCATTAATCTTTGTTTCTGTAATGTGTAATCTGATGTTAATCCCATCCAGCATGTTTTTTTATTTTAGACATGGTTTTATCTTTAGAAATGCAGTCATGTATAGCTTTCATGCTGTCTTTTCTCTAGCTTCTTGAACATGCAGAATTCAGTTTTAACTGGCTGAATGTCCAGGTCTACAGTTAATCTGTGTCATTTCTAGGTTGATTTTTTTCTTTTTATTTATTATTTTAATGGGGTGACATAGATCAATCAGGGTACATAGGTTCAGAGAAAACGTCTCCAGGTTATTTTGACATTTGATTATGTTGCTTACCCATCACCCAAAGTCAAATTGTCTTCCGTCACCTTCTATCTGGTTTTCTTTGTGCCCCTCCCTCTCCTCCCTCCCATCCCCACCTTACCACCACACTCTTGTCCATGTCCCCGAGTCTCATTTTTATGTCCCACCTATGTATGGAATCATATAGTTCTTAGTTTTTTCTGATTTACTTATTTCACTCAGTATAATGTTATCAAGGTGCATCCATGTTGTAAATGATCCTATGTCATCGTTTGTTATGTCTGAGTAGTATTCCATAATATATATGTACCACATCATCTTTATCCAATCATCTATTGAAGGGCTTTTTGGTTGTTTCCATGTGTTGGCCACTGTGAACAATGCTGCAGTGAACATGGGGCTGCATGTGTCTTTACGTACCAGTGTTTTTGAGTCTTGGGGGTAGATACCCAGTAGAGGGATTGCTGGGTCATATGGTAGCTCTATTTTTAATCTTTTGAGGAACCACCATACTTTCGTTGATTTTTTTTTTTTTTTGACTCATTATGGATTGTGTTTTCTTGCTTTATCATGCCTGGTGATTTTATTTATTTACATATATATATATTATTGATTTTTAGAGAGAGAGGGAGGGACAGAGAGAGAGAGAGAGAGAGATAGGAACATCAATCTGTTCCTGTATGTACCCTGACGGGATCAAACTGGCAACCTCTGTGTTTCAGGACAATGCTCTAACCAATTGAGCTATTTGTCCAGGGCCCCATTCCTAGTAATTTTTGATTGGATACCAGGCATTTGGAATTTTACCTTGTCAGGTGCTGGATAGTTTTGTATTCTATTAAATATCCTTGAGCTTTGTTCTGGGATGCAGTTAACTTGGAAACAGTTTTATATCTTCAGATGTTACTTTTACGTTGTGTTAGGCAGCACCATTATTGCACTGTTGAGGCAAAACCCTTCTTAATACTCTAGTTGGTGGCAACAAAAACTATTCCTGGACTTATGTGAACTCTAGGTAGGGTTTCCTCTAATCCTATTTGTTGGCTCCTTCACTGTCCTTTAATAGTTTCCTCACACATATGTACTGATAAGTACTCAGCTGAATGAAGACTTGAGGGATCCCTCTTCAGATCTCTGAATCTATCTGTGCAGCTTTCCTCTTAAATACTCTGCCTTATGTATGATAGTCATTATCTCCAGACTAAGTTATGTCTCCTCAATTTAGGGAGACCCCTGTTTTCTGCCTCAGTTCCCCATCCCTGTTCTAGGGCCTAGAAATTCTTTCAAGGCAGTAAGCTAGGGCAGTTGTAAATTTCATCTGTGTATTTCCCATCAGCTGGAAATCCATTGTTCTTTGCTGCTTGATGTCCACTGTCTTGACAGAATGCTTCCTATATTTTGTCTTTTCCTTTTTATACCCATTTGTTTTAGGCAGGAGGCTAAATTTGGCTCCTTTTATTCCATCTTGGCCAGATGTGGAAATCTGTTTATATACTTATAATTACATTTTTGCCCTTGCCAGTCTTGTGTTTCTGCTTTCAGATGTGGCATAGAATTTAGGTATAGAAGCCTTATGGTAGAATTTTATTTCAATCTAAAATGTTAATTTTTGCCTGACCAGGCGGTGGCGCAGTGGATAGAGCTTCGGACTGGGATGCGGAGGACCCCGGTTCGAGACCCCAAGCTCGCCAGCTTGAGTGCGGGCCCATCTGGCTTGAGCAAAAAGCTCGCCAGCTTGGACCCAAGGTCGCTGGCTCCAGCAAGGGGTTGCTTTGGTCTGCTGAAGGCCTGCAGTCAAGGCACATGTGAGAAAGCAATCAATGAACAACTAAGGTGTCGCAGTGGCAACGAAAAACTAATGATTGATGCTTCCCACCTCTCTCCATTCCAGTCTGTCTGTTCCTATCTGTCCCGCTCTCTGACTCTCTCTCTGTCCCTGTTAAAAAAAATAAATAAAAATAAAATGTTAATTTTTTTAAGTGAGAGGGGGGTAGATAGACAGGTTCCTGCATGCACTCTGACTGGGATCCACCCGGCAACCCCTGTCTGGGGCTGATACTCAAACCAACCGAGCTATCCTCATCACCCAGGGCTGATACTCAAACCAGTTGAGCCACTGGCTGTGAGAGGGGAAGAGAGAGAGAAGGGGGAGAAAGAGAGGAAGAGAAACAGATGGTCACTTTTCTTGTATGCCCTGACCAGGGATTGAACCCAGGACTTCTGCACACTGGGTTGATGCTCTATTCATTGAACCAACCAACCAGGGCCTAAAATGTTAATTAAGAGTAAGAATATTGATTAATTTAGTGACTATATTTGCTGTTTTGGACCTAGAATCTAAAAGAAAAGAGTTGATTTCTTCATTCCAGTTTACTAACTCTGCCTCATAATTTCGAAGTCTGTTCACTGACTTGGTATTCACTCTATTCAGAGATTAATCCTGAAAAAAAAAAAAAGAGAGAGATGAATCCTGGATTTCACTGTGTAGCTCCCCGAATCAAAGAATCTCTGTAAGAGCTTGTGACGTGGTGTCAGTCCTCTTTAACTAATGGGAAGAGGAAGCTATTTAGAGATCTGGAATGATGGGCCAGCTCCTGAGCATGCCGCAGGGCATTTTCCTACTTCAGCCGAATGAAATAATTTTTCCTCAGTGCCAGTTATGTACATAGGGCTTGGTGACACTGAAGTAGAAATAATCGTTTTTCTGTTTGAGATGTCATTCAGTTCTGTAACCAGTTTTGAATATTACTTGCTGTGAATTTTTAAGGAATTTGTGACTGGAATTTCATAATCTTAAAGTTTAAAAAGTATGCTATTCATATTACCTAAACATTTGAAAGTATGGATATGTTAGGGTTTTAAGTACTGAGAAAATTGTAATAATATCAAAGCAATAATATTTGGAATTACTCTATGATCCAATCCCATTAGATAGCTATAGAGCTCTATACTTGAAATACTTAGTAAATATGATATAATTGTTGTTTTTCTTCTTTTAGAATCTTGAGTTTGAAGGACTTGAGAAGTCATCTGCTGTGAAATCCATTTTTAATTAAACCCCTGACACATGGTCATCCAATTTCTAAGTATTTCCTGAGAAGTAGTTTCATAAACCATTTTTCTAATAGAGGAAGTTGATTGAGTTCCTTAGTTCTATCAATGCTTAAGTTTAAGAAGTAGATTGCACTAGCTTTATGACTGTAAAAACCCTAAAATAGCTTATAAAATATGTAAGTTGTCTTACCAAGTATGGCATTGCCTCTGAATTTTGATATGGTCACTGTTAGATTTACTTATTGGACCTTACAGTTTTTTTTTTTTAATTTATTATTATTAATTCTAATGGGGTGACATCAATAAATCAGGGTACATATGTACAATGAAAACATCTCCAGGTTATCTTATCATTCAATTGTGTTGCATACCCATCACCAAAAGTCAAATTGTCCTCTGTCACCTTCAATCTGGTTTTCCCTGCGTCCCTCCCCTCCTCCCTATCTCATTCTTCCCTCCCTCCCCCCATCCCATAACCACCACTCTCTTGTCCATGTCTCATACCCTCACTTTCATGTCCCACCTATGTATGTAATCGTGCTGTTCTCAGTTTTTCTTTTTTTCTGATTTACTTATTTCACTCCGTATAATGTTATCAAGGTACATCCATTTTGTTATAAATGATCCGATGTCATCGTTTCTTATGGCTGAGTAGTATTCCATAGTATATATGTACCATAGCTTTTTAATCCACTCGTCTTCTGACGGACACTTGGGCTGGTTCCAGATCTTCGCTATTGTGAACAATGCTGCCACGAACATGGGGGCACATTTCTTCTTTTCGAACAGTGCTATGGTGTTCTTAGGGTATATTCCTAAAAGTGGGATAGCTGGGTCAAAAGGCAGTTCGTGGACCTTACAGTTTTTATTATGTATTTATTTTTTATTTATTTGGGGAGGAGGAGAGAGATAGGAAGAGAGAGAAATGAGAAGCATCAACTCATAGTTGCGTCACTTTAGTTGTAAATTGATTGCTTCTCATATGTGCCAGGGCAGGGGGTTGGGGAGCTCAAGCCGAGCCAGTGACCCCCTTGCTCAAGCCAGTGACCTTGGCATCATGTTGATGATCCTGTGGTCAAGCCAGTGACCTCAGGGTTTCTAACCTGGATTCTCAGTGTCACAGGTCATTGCTCTATTCACTGTGCCACTACCAGTCAGGCATGGACCATATAGTTTTTGTTACTTTTTTAAAAAAGATACTCATGATGTAGTGTGAGTTGTTCTTTTATTACTAACTTTTGTGATTTACCTCCCAAATATTTCTCAGATGTGTCCTTGACTCTTGGATTAATGCAGTAGCCCCCGACTGGTCTTATCTTTGGTCATGCTTCCTTCAACTTATCAACTGTGATCATATGAAACTTTCATTTTTTAAATTTATTTTACTTTTCTTAAGTGAGAAGTGAGGCAGAGGGACAGACTCCTGCATGTGCCCTGAACAGTATCCACCTGGCAAGCCCCCTAAAGGACAATGCTCTGCCCATTGGGGCCATTGCTCCATTACTCAGTAACCGAGCTATTTTAGCACCTGAGGTGAGGCCATGGAGTCATCCTCAGCGTCCGGGGCCAACTCACTCCAATCGAGCCATAGCTGTGGGAGAGGAAGAGAGAGAAGGGAGAGAGGGAAGGTGGAGAAGCAGATGGTCGCTTTTCCTGTGTGCCCTGGCCAGGATTCAAACTCAGGACATGTGCATGACTAGCGGACATTCTACTGCTGAGCCAATTGGCCAGGGCCATATGAAACTTTCTAAAACACTCCTCTATCTTTAAGATGATTCATTAGCTTCTGCCTTAAGAGCAAACACATTACTTAAAGCATCCAGGCTCCTTTAGAATCTGGCTGCTGCCTACTTTTCCAGTTTTATCTTTGCATAGAATCACTCCTCAACGCATAGGCTAAGATTAAGCAAATTTATAGTTCCCAAAGATAAGTTGTGTTTTCATAGATCTCTGTGCCTTTCTATACATTCTTCCCTTCCCCAGAACACTCTTCCACCTCCTCACTATTGCTTTTTTAACTGCTGCTTGCTTACTGTCAATGCTCACATTCCCTGGTTTATCCTAGGTTTAGTATGCCAACTTGTGCTTCAATTGGACCTTATATATACTTCAGTAATAACATTTATCTCATTGTATTTCAGTTCTTGGTATGCTTGACTCTAATGACTACTTGTGAATTTCTGGAAGCTAGGGACTTATACAGTAGGTCATTGATATACAGTAGTTCCTCGTCTATCGCCGGGGTTAGGTTCCAGAACCCCTCATGATAGGTGAAAATCCCTGAAGTAGCAAACTTAATATATTATTTTAAGACTTTATAAACCCACACTCTTACAAACCTTTCCACACTCTTATAAACATTTCCTATGCTCTTAAACACTTTCTAAATAATTAAGATAATAAATATATAAAAATACCTATGTACTGCAAAATCCCGCGATACAGTGAAAAATGCGCGATGTAGAATTAGATAATACACAATTTAAAAATCCGCGATACAGTGAGACCACAAACAATGAACTGTGATATGGCGAGGAAAAGCTGTACTGCTGTTGTATGAATGAATGATAAATAGGGTATGTGGTAAAGTGGAATAAATTTGGGCTTTGAGTCAAACAAACTTGGAATCAGTTCTCACTGTGCTACTTATTAATGTGTGATCTTAAATAATTTACTTATTTCTGAATCTCAGTTTCTACATCTATAAGATGGGAGATAATGTTTCCTTCCTGGAGTAGGCATAATCTGTAGTAAATAAGGGATAGTATCTATTTTTTTGTGTGTGTGTGACAGATACAGAGAGAGTCAGAGAGAGGGACAGATAAGGACAGACAGACAGGAAGGGAGAGATATGAGAAGCATCAGTTCTTCGTTGCAACACCTTAGTTGTTCATTGATTGCTTTCTCATATGTGCCTTGACAGGGGGGTAGGGGTGGGATTGGGGAGGGCTTCAGCAGACCGAGTAACCCCTTGCTCGAGCCAACGACCTTGGGCTCAACCTGGTGAGCTTTGCTAAAACCAGATGAGCCCGCGCTCAAGCTGATGACCCTGGGATCTTGAACCTGGGTCCTCCTCGTCCAACGCTCTATCCACTGTGCCACCGCCTGGTCAGGCCTCTTTTATGTTTTGTTAACTATGATATCCCCAGGGTTGGTTACTGTCATTATCCTGTGCTATCCCATATCTATTAATTTACATATATTTCCTCAAACAAGTCATTGTTCACAGCTTAGTTTTGTATGATCTCTGTTGGTGTCACCTCTATATAATTGTTTATTATAGCAAGTTATTTAACTACTCAATTTTCTTCTTTATAAACGAGAATTATAGGGTTATTATGAGAATTTAATAGGATAAAATTCCTGATAATTGGAGTGTTATCTAGAAGGGGGCATGTATGGGTACATCTTATTTCCCTGGACTCCTTGCCCAGTAGTGGGGCATGGACTCACCACCGAGTAGGACTTAGGGCAGAGACCTCTTTTGCTAAGATTTAAATACAGTGTTCAGTGAGAAGGATGAAGGGATGGTTCATTTAAATATTCATTTATTCATTTGTTTCTAAAGGCTTACTTTATGACAAATTATCTTTTAGGTGCTGGGGATATGATGTTGAATAAGGTATGGTCTTTATCCACTAGTAAGGTGAATGTGTATATAAACAAATTGCAATGTAATATATGTGCTGCATAGCAGATTTATGTTCCTGATCCATGTTGACATAAAGAGAGGAAATGGCTTCTTTGAGGAGGTAACATTTAAACTGGGACATGGAAGTTGAGTAGGAGCAGTCAGGTGAATAGGAGTCATAGTAAGAGTAGGAAGAAGGACATTAAAAAAAAAAAAGAATTTATTGATTTTAATGAGAGGAGTAGGGGGAGGAGCAGGAAGCATCAACTCGTATGATTGGGCAAGCCTGGAGTTTTAAACTGGTGACCATAGCTCTCCAGGTGACGCCTTATCTACTATGCCACCACAGGTCAGGTGAGGAAGATATTTTAAGCTAAGAAATTAACATGAAGATATGAATGAAAATGATGGGATCAGTGAACTGTAGGGTATTTTGTATAGCTAAAGCAGAGATTATATGCTGCTTTAGGCTTCTTGCACATGAGAAATGCATTTGAAGTGGGGAAGATACCATGTCCTTACATATCACATATAAATTATTTTTATTTTTCCTGTAGAGACATGTATTACTACGTTCACATTCTCTCCTGAGAAGTTCAACCAACAGGATGTGTGTGTACATTAACACACAGGGGTAAAGGGGGCATTGATTTTAAGGATTTGCTTTATGAAACTGTGGAGGCTTGGGTAGTCTAAAATCTGATGGGATAGGCAGGCAGGCAGGCTGGAGACTCAGGGAAGAATTATACTAAGTTTAAAGGCAGTTTGCTAGCAGGAGATGTCTTTGTGCCTTTAAGGGCTTCAAATGATTGGATGAGGCCCACTCATGTTATGGAGGATAATCTGCTTTACTCAAAGTTCATTGATTTAAATGTTAATCTTATTCAAAAAACACATTCACAGAATGTTCAGAATAATGTTTGACCAAATATCTGGGTACCATGGTTCAGTCAAATTGACACATAAAATTAAACCATCACAACTAGTGTTTCTTAAACAGGGCCCACAGACATTCATGGGGGTCCCTGAGTACTTTAGAAATTTTAATTTTTGTGTTTTTATTTCAGTAAGTTATTTTTCAAGAGGTACTAATAACATTTTTTTTTCAGAAATAATTTACATTTGAAAGTTTTTTTCAGAGATTCAGACTAGCTTCTTAAACCACTTTCTCAGGCTGGGTCCATGGACTCTCAGAATGTGTATGGACAAGATCCTCAGAGATTTTTGATAATTTTCTTTGTTTAAAAGATGTCACTACCTTACTCCAGCTTGAAAAACAGTAGTACAGGCTATAGAAATCATAGGTAGAATTGAAACAAGAAAGCATTTGCATTTTAGAAGGATTGATGTTGGTGCTGTTGAGGGCCAAAACAGAAATAGAAGCTGAGTTGATGTATTAGTGCCGTGATGGCGAACCTATGACACGCGTGTCAGCACTGACACACGTAGCCATTTTCCATGACACGCGGCCGCATACCAGAGAAGTATGGGGCCGCATGCCGAGAAGGACATTTCATCCTCGGCTCCTGCTCGGCCAGGTGCAGTAGCCGAGGATAAAACATTTGCTGTAGTGTAGACACTCTGTGTCAGAGGTCTGTAGGCCAAAACAACAGAACTCTGGCACAGTGCGTCTAGTTCTGGGACTTCCGGTTAGGCTGTTTTTCTCAAAGTGACACACCACCTGAGTTATCCTCGGTTTTTTGGCGAATTTTGACACACCAATCTCAAAAGATTGTCCATCATTGTATTAGTGATATGGAAGAGAGATAATAACACTTAGTCATAGGACTTTGTTACCAATTTGATGATGTAGAATGAGAGGGGTGAGTTTAGGGTAATTACCAATTTTTTTACTTGGATGAAGAGTGGATGTAGGTATTGCCTTTCGAAAGTAAGGTATTACAGGAGAATGAAAAGTTGAGGGGAGAAGTGTAGAAAATTTCTGAGTTTATTTTAAATTATTTTGTGAACAGTGAGAAATATCTTGTGAACTTTGGGACCCATAGCTCTGGTGCTCAGGAGAAAGGTCTAGAATAGAGATAGAGATAGAGGATATCTTCTATGATTGTAATAGAAACTAATGCGTATTAGGAAAAAAAGGTAGACGATGGCCAATGATAGTTCCTAGGAAATAGCAACATTAAAAGGTTGGAGGTTTAAGGAAAGTAGAAAAATTACACAGAGCTGCTGGGAAGAAGTCACAAAAGGAAACAAAGATGAATGCAAGTATTGTTATGCAGTGTTGATGATTTACGACTTGGAAACCACACATTTATAGGGGAGCCAATCAGCATGATTGAATAACTTATTTAGCCTGACCAGGCGGTGGCGCGGTAGATAGAGCGTCGGACTGGGATGCAGAAGACCCGGGTTCGAGACCCTGAGGTCGCCAGCTTGAGCGTGGGCCCATCTGGCTTCAGCAAAAGCTTGCCGGCTTGGATCCAAGATCGCTGGCTCCAGCAAGGGGTTGCTCGGTCTGCTGAAGGCCCGCGGTCAAGACACATGTGAGAAAGCAATCAAAACTAAGGTGTCACAATGACAACGAAAAACTAATGATTGATGCTTCTTACCTCTCTCCGTTCCTGTCTGTCTGTCCTGAATAACTTATTTAGTAATCTTAGCTGCTCAGAAACTGACAAAAGTATCTGTAGAGTTTATTTAGAATTGGGAATTGATCTGTAGATGTGAGGTGGAATATCCTCAGGTGAATATTTAAAATGAGTAGAGTGTGAGCATTTTAGTGAGGAAAGTTGGTGTCATCAGGAGGCTGTAGGCTGGTGGTTGCAATAAGGATGAAGAAGAGTAGGTTTAGAAGGAGTGAAGGAATGAGAGAGGATTGAATAGGTCAAGGTCAGAGGGGACTTTCAGATTTTGAGGTTTTGGAGATGGAAATTCTGAGTGGTAATTTGTACCAAGGTTAGACAATACCAATGGATAGATAGAAAGGGAACAGAGTGAAAATAACTAAAATGGAGAAGAAATTTACTTCCTAATTCTTTATGCAGGTATGACCTCTTGATTAGCATTAGAGGTAGAAATTAGTATTTTGAATTAAAATAGAAAGCTGGAAAATAAATAGCTAATTTTAAGTTAATTAAAAATAATTTTAATAGTAATGTTAATCGTAACTTTTTATTTAGCCGTAATCCTTATATTAAAAACCAACTCAGAATATCTCAGTAGTTATTTAGGAATTTTTTAAAATGGTATATTCTTAATATGATGAATTAGTTTTTGAACTTTGCATTACTATTGACAACAGCATGACTGTTTCTTTTACCTGGATGGTAAAGGACCAAAGATAGTTTACTTTTAGGTCCAAAGTTGTAGAGGATGAAAAGTTGTGGAAAAAGATCAATAGAGGCAATATTCCGACCCATTTTTGTCAAAACTGGTTAAAAAATAAGGTAAATCACAGTAAAATCTTTGTTAATTTGAATGTTCAGGGAAAATAGTGTTGAGTTTTTTTATAATCGAAGGCTAACTTAATTTTTTCCAACTCTTTGTTTAAAATTTTTGCATATGAATATTTCTACTTTTGTACGTAGAATATACATGTGATGATTCAGAATCTTGTATCTCATTTTAATATTTTAAACTTAAGTATTTGTATTAAGTATGTAAAACTAAGATTAATCTATAGTAAATGGTGAGTGATCCCAAGCATATATTTGAAAACAAATCTTTGGTTATTAGCTTCTTTCTTTCTTTTCTTTCTTTAATTTGTATGAATTTTATGTTTTCTTTTGAGTAAGGGAAGGAGAAGTAGAGGGAGGAAGAGGAAGAAGAGGAGAAAGGAAGAGGGGTGTGTGTGTGTGTGTGTGTGTGTGTGTGTGTGTGTGTGTGTGTGTGTGTAAATTAGAGCCTACTCTTTGAATTTAGATTGACCTTCTAATGGTGTGGATAATCAAGGAAACCTAAATAAGGGAGGAAGTTAAATTTGATTTAAACCTTGAAGAGTGATTGAACTTGGGTAGCCATAGATGAGGAGAGGGAGTATTTTAAATTATCATGCAGCTTGAGGATAAAGCATATTGTATTTATGATTATGGCAATGATGAGGAGACTAACTTTAGTAGAGGATCTAAATTGGGAAATAGTATATAAAGTTGTGTGGTCAGAGTAGACCAGATTAGGGAAACCTGAAAATTAACTAGAGTAATCTAGGCTGCATGTAGTAGGCATTGGAAGGCCACTTAAAATTTTTTATTAGGGGATTAAAAGTATTGTAGGAAACCATTTTGGCATTAGTTTGCATAATAGACTGAGTGTGCAATTCATTTATTCACCTAATATTTATTGAGCATCTAATATGTACACTATTGTAAGTACTGAGAATACACTGGCAAATTAATGAAAACTTACATTGTATTAGTGTTTGGAACAAAGGTGGGGAATCAGGCCAGGACAAATAAGGAAGATAAGTTTTAGTGATGGATGGCCATCTGTACTTACTGTGATGAGGTTTTAGATCAGGGTGGGCTGTTTGGAGAAGAACTATTGATAAAGAATTGGTAGAATTCTGCATAGATACAGTGTGTGTAAGGGAAGAATGAAAGCTGATGTCAAGGTAAAAGCTGAGCATACAGACCATACTTAAAATTATGCATTTATAGGAAAAATTATGTGGAGTTTGGACATTTGAAAAATAGAAAATTTAGTTTCTTTTTATTTTTTCTAATTTGCAACTAAAAATATTTAAATGTATAATATAGCAGTGCTTTTTAATAATGATGCCTAATTTTGTATGAGAAACATTTCAATAGCTATGTATTTGTGCTCTTGTTTAAATTCTCATTACTGTTTATATTTTCTTAAATTTATTCAGTGAAATAATTTTGAAGATGTGTTATTACAGTTATTTTGGGCTATTAGAATGCTTTAAAGTCTGCATTTATGGGATATAACTTGTCTAGGAGATTTAATAATTCCCTGAAAACTAAGTTGCTAGTTGTTAGAATTTAGCCATCTTTGTGTTAATACTTCTGTTATTAGGATTCAAAGTTTTCATCTGTGGTAATAAAAAAGAGATCAAAGCAGTATTTCAGAGTTTGGTTGTTTTGCCTTCAAAAAATCTGTTTTCTGGGAATACGTATTCATATAATTACTTGAGTTATTTATTGGGGAAGAAAAGCTCAATCTTTTTTTTCAATTTGCTTCTTTGCACATTTGTTTTTGTTTTTTCCCCCTTAGTTTTAAAGTTTACAATGAAGAAATTAAATCCAGTATTATTGAATATTGCACATTTCTTCTGAATATCACATTATCCATTAAGTTCGCCAGTCACAGATACTTCGAAAATATTCTGAATCGCAGGTCGTTTATTCCTGTCTTTTAAAAACCAGTGATCCATTTTATTAAATTGTAGGTCCCTCAAACTTACTGCACTTGGGCCATTTGTAGACTGTGTTGCAAATTTTGTTAGCTTGTCAATTCATAACTCCTTACCTCTTCCTTTGTGTGCCTTTCCTCTAGCTTGGTTTTCAGTTCATTAGATATTTTTTAATACTACTTTGTACCCCTGGCTACTTTTTCTCTTGTACTTTGCTTCTTTTTATTGTATGCATTTCTTCTTTCATTTTTGCCTGTCCTTAGTGGTGCTTTTTAATAGGCATCTATTATTTTGCCTTTAATTGGTGGGCTTAAAATGAAATTAGCTTGTAACCTTTTTGGAGTACTTTTATGGTACACTTAGAAGGGCAAATTAACTAATACTGTGATGATTGCATTCTGCTCTTAATAAAATTCATATTCTTACAGTATCCTGTAAGGGGACTTTTTTTTAATATTATAGAAACTGATGATGAAAAAAGATTTTCTTATAGAATCAAAAATTTTTTGAAGTAAGTTTCTATGTAAATGTTATTAATTACAACCCATTATACTTTGGAAAATATTTTTTAAATTTTCCTCCATTTTAGAGGGCTTTATTGCTTCTCAGAAATGACAGTGATACTTGTCACTGATAATTAAAAGTGAACTATTTAAATTACCCTAGAAGGTTTTATGGACTTTAGGTTAAGAATCCTTACTCTCTTGAATTGATAGTATGGGGGTAAAAGCCACAAGTTGGTCTGGAGCATAAGCTACCATAGAATACTGATTAAAACAAATCTCTGTGACCCTATTGTAAGGATTAAGGACAAGGGTTGAAAGTTCCATCAAAGATTAGTGATGTCTATTGGTGCTATAAACAATCTTTGTTTCAGTTACTGGCCATGTAGTTGACTATCCTATGAATAAAGGTTCTGTTACTTTATGAAGGCACTAATTAGCATAATATTAAGTACTCAGGTTTTCAGACCAAGAACAGGAATTGATTGGGCAAATATTTATATATTAGTTCTCAAAGTGAGATCAAGAGATTCTTCGGGTGTGCTTGTCAGTCAGGTAAAAATTGTTTTCATAATAACATTAAGATGTCATTTGCCTTTTTGGCTTGTGTTGTGAAAACATTGATGGTGCAAAGCAAATGTGGGTAAAACTGCTGACACCTTAGCATCAATCAAGGAGTGGTACCAAATTGTACCAGTAGTCATTGTATTCTTTACACAATGTACTCGCAGTTAAAAAGAAATTCAGTTGCACTTAAAAATGTCCTTTAAAAATATGTCCTTGATGAAGCAATAAAAGTTATTTATTGAGTCTTGATCATTGAGTACATATCTTTAACACAAAATGGGAAGTATGCATTAAACATTTAGGTTGTGTAATGACGTGATGATTATCTCAAAAATACTCATGATTCTTTGTGTTGCAAGCTGAACAAGCCTGTATTTTGTGGAACATGATTTTTACTTGAAAGAACTACTAAAAGCTATAGTTATTCAGACTTGAGTATTGGGCAGACATTTTGTCAAAAATGAACAAAGTGAGCCTGTCGCTTCAAGGAAACAACTGATAGTATGTGCTATCAGTGATAAAATTTAAATTCTAGAAAACATGAGCTAGTAGCATCTCAGGATTTAAAGACTTTTCTGATGAGATTGGAGGGGATATTAATCAAAGTGATTTTTTGTATTGAATAATAAAATTTGCCTAATTTGGAAGATCTGTGTATAACTCAGTTACCCAATATTTTCAAAATAATCAATGCATAATAAGAAATCATGGATCTGTCATTCAACATGCCATGTAGAACAAAGAAAGAAAGGTTGTTGATAAGATTCAGATCCTACCTTACAACCAACCTTTAAGAAAGTACCACTTTACTGAGTTTTAGTAGCATCAGAGAATTTCAGTAATTATCTTGAATAGGCTATTAAAATGCTCTTTCTTTTTCTGGTTGTATCTTTGTCAGTTTTCTTCATGTACTTTGAGCAAAGTAGTGTACCACTGCACGATGAATGCAGGAGCCGGTTTAAGAATCCAGATGTGTTCTGTTAAACCAAATATTAAAGAGATTTACTCAGTTGTAAAAGACTCTCACTCCCCACTAAATTGTTTTGTTTTTGGAAAAGATGGTTATTTATCATAAAAATGCTCTTTATGTTAACATACAATGAGTTTGTTATTTTTAAATAGCTGAATAACTTATTTTTTAATTCTTAATTTAATTTTTAGTGTAAATATATATAGATCTAACTCACATAAACAAAAGCTGTTTAGAGTCCTCAGTAAATTTTAAGATTGAAAAGGGGTCCCTAGACTGAAAAGTTAGAAAACATCTAGGCTGATATTTTAAGAGCTCATGTTGGCCCATTCTAAAAAGTAAAGGTAGCTCTTCAGTCATTTTATACCAGTGGTTCTTAACCTTTTTTGAGGTACCGAACCCACCAGTTTTATATACGCATTCACCGAACCCTTCTTTAGTGATAAATAAAATACGATTTTTTTCCCCAAATTTAGTTTTGCCGGTGCGAGACTAGAGTTGCTCAACTTGGCATTGCATATCATGCAGATAGAACGCTGACTCCCATCCCGTTCCGTGATACATGTGAATCCATGTTGTACATATTTGTCTGACCACTTTCTTTTTTTGCTCGACATATTTAGTATGGATTAAAATATTAAGAAAGAAACCACACGATGTCCAACTATGACAGCTGTTGACTGCTGCGTGCACTAAATTCCCCGTAGCACTGGTTGGCCAAGCAATGTAACGTGATCCTTTGCAGCAAGTGATGGCCAAGTGGGGCGTGTCATCACGACTTTACACAAGTGTGTTTTTACCTCTGCGGCAGAGGCTTCTCCGAACCCCTGAGACCAACTCATCGAACCCCTAGGGTTTGATAGAACCCAGGTTAAGAACCACTGTTTTATACACTTCAGATAAAATTAAAGTTAACTGTATGTATAGTATTGGATTTTTATTCTTTTTGTGTCTATTTGCAACTTTTAAATCAGAATGTTAGTTCTGTTTGTTAAATCAGTGAGTATCATGCTGTACTGCTGGCTCAGTCTTGACCTAGTCAGAAGATGTCATAGATATTTCTTCAATCCTTGACGAGGTAACTTAATGTTTATTAAATTATAAGAAAGTACTGAGGGGATTCTGTGGCAATTACATATCATATACTTCAAGAATGATTGTTCAGTCATTGTAAAGTTTGAATTAGTCAATATATGTGAAACTATTCTATAGGTATATAAAGTATTAATATTAGGTTTTATTGGCAGTCATACACAGTAATTCAGTTTGTGAGAAAAAGGAGAAATTAAGGTAAAGGAATACTTTTTTTTTTAAACAACTCCAGCCTTGGCTGGGTAGTTTAGTAGATTGGAGTGTCATCTTTATGTACCACAGTTGCAGGTTTGATCCCCAAGTCAGGACGCATACCAGATCCAACTAGTGAATACAACAAATCCATGTTTCTCTTTCTCTCTCAAATCAGTAAATTAAAAAAATAAGAAAATCCTAATTTCCCTGGTAATTCTCAAGGCTAAGACAAATACCTTACTACTTGGATAACCCTAAATGGTGATATTTACCCTGTTAATTATTATTATTATTATTTTCTTTGTATTTTTCTGAAGTGAGAAGCAGGGAGTCAGAGAGACAGACTCCCGCATATGCCCAACTGGGATCCACCTGGCCTACCCACAAGGGGGCAACGCTCTGTCCATCTGGGGTATTGCTCCGTTACAACAGAAGCCATTCTAGTGCCTGAGGAGGCCATGGAACCATCCTCAGCACCCGGGCCAACTTTGCTCCAGTCGAGCCTTTGCTGTGGAAGGGGAAGAGAGAGATAAACAGAAAGCAAAGGGGGAAGGGTGGAGAACAGATGGATGCTTCTCCTGTGTGCCCTGGCTGGGAATCGAACCTGGGACTTCCACATGCTGGGCCGATGCTCTACCGCTAAGCTAGCTGGCCAGGGCTTACCCTGTTAATTATTTTTAATAAAGCAGTAATTCTGGTATATGCACAATTAAAGTTAGATGTGTGAATAACTTTTATTTCTAATGTTTTGTAGTGGCATTCAAATGTTATGTAATTATGTGTTGCCATATAATATATCTCAAAAAAATTTAAAAACACAAAAAACCTGCATAGAACTAGTTTTAAATTAGAATGGCATGATCAAAAATATGAGCGCCTGTAGTTTTTAGGCACCAACACTAAACAGATGGTCCAAGAGGATAAATACTAGGTTTACAGTCTGGTTAGAAGAACATAAAGCCATTAAAACTATCAGATTTCTGTTTCTCATAGATAATAGTCAATGAATAAGTAAAGACATAATCCTTGCTTATACAAGGACAAAATCTTAGAATATTAATGTTGTAGAATTGCTAACTTTCCTTCATCTATTACCCTAATTTAAAAATTATTATATACCATGGTAGATAATACTATTGCCTGTTTATTGAAATTAATACATCTTGTCATAAGTAGGTCGTTTATAAATGTGAAATTGCTTGAGGCTCTCTTATGCTGCCATGTTTCATTTAACTTCTGGCTGGACAGATTTCAGCTATATTGCTAGGCTGTTTGCCTTTAAAGCATTTTCCGACTTCTACTTACAAAAAGAGATATTTGATTTGAGATAATGATGGTTTGGAAAGAGCTATGTGATTTAAAAAGTACTTGTTCATATATCACGTATGTATAATTCAGTTGCTCATCTTTTATTTTAGAGAAAGGCCTTTCACAAAATAAATTCTTTGTTTAAGGTATGTTTTCAAAGGGAGTAATCAAAACTTCGTTAATTATGGTTATTCTGAATTAGTTTTTGATTAGCATTTTAAGTGTTAAACATGAAAGAGAGACAGAATATTTGGAATACTTGATAGACTATAATTTCTCTTTAGATGTACACCAGAAAACTGTATGATCATATTAACCAATGTCATGACATTAAATTTAATAAAAGTAAATAAATCTATAAAAATTTCTTTATAGAGAGTTTTGGAGTCATACTGGACTACATTCTGTTTAAATTACTGTATGAATTTGATTTTTATTGTATAAAGAAATAAAGCTTAGCTTACATGAAGGAATGGAGTGCTTTTTTTTTAAAGGAGAAATTATTTATATATTATTATTTTCTTATGTTTATGTGTAGTCTCACATATCTTATGCCTGAATCTCTAGCATTGAATCCTACATGCTAGCCTCATCAAATATGCTTTAGCTAAGTAATACAGCTAAGTATGCTTCAGATACTATTACTTATTTCTTCCCTAGAAGTAAATAAAATGACCAGACTTCTTAAAACAGAATATTTTGTGGGTGTTCTTTCCCTCTTTAAAAAATTTTTATATGGTTAAAAGAATTATTTAATACAAAAAGTTTTATAGAGAATAGCAGTCCTTCCCTCTTCTGCCTTTTAAGCAATTCCTTCTTTCATTTAGCCCCATATACTGTGGTAATAATATGCCTACCCTAGTATTTCTTGATTTATCCCTTTTAGACATTAGCTATTGACATCCTGATAACATAGATGAGATTTTAGCTCTTTTAATGCCCCATCTGTATTTCTCTTGTTTTTCTAATGTATTCAGTTAAATCAGTAATCAGTATTTATAGTATAACTATACAGGTTGGGGCAAAAATAGGTTTATGAATGTTGGTATGGAAAATAATAAAAATACAAGAATAAACTCTGTTTTGTGTACTCACAGCTGTAAACCTACTTTTACCCCACTGTGTATAATGTTTCCTGAAGAGCCAGGTAGTGTATAATTATTACATTTTTCCTTTAAAAAAAATACTATTTTTCCTGAATTTACTAATTTTCTTGATTTGCGTAATTTTCAGTAAATCTGTTCTTAAATATTCAACTCTTTTTCATAGGAGAAGAGATTAGGACTTTTTTAGGCAGTTTCATCTAAGATTAGTTTCTCTCACATAAAACAGATAATATTCTTGGGAGGTGAAAGGGCTTGTTTTCCCTGATTCTAGCATATGTCGGTTTGACCCTAACTCACATTAGGCATGTATCAGATGGGAAACCCAAGCCTTATAATGGGAAGTTTACTGCTCTCTAGGTCCATACTTAGCAGTTATGCTGGTATCCATGTCCAGAAAGTTTATAGATAGACTGTGAAGTCATATCCAGTGATTCTCGAGAAGTAGGAACTTTCCAGTTCCATTTACATACTAAAATAACTTGTGATTGATACAGTGTAGACTAGAAACTGAAACTGAGTCTCTGGGTACCTAGGTATCAATCAGCCTGCCCTACTAAAGAACTCCACTATTCTGTTGGATTTCCTTATGAGTCTACTAGATCATAGAAATCCCCTTAAATTCCATGTAATTATAGCAAAGATTTGTAAACACAAAGCACCACGGTTTTAAATAGGCTGCCGAAAACTTTTATTTTCTTATATTTGAGATACCTGTTGAATATGAAATTAATTTTAGGTGTTGAAGTACTTGTCTATAAATTTTTAAGCATGTTTTCTCTAGCTTATCTAAATTGTA
This sequence comes from Rhynchonycteris naso, assembly GCA_037038555.1. NCBI lineage: Eukaryota > Metazoa > Chordata > Mammalia > Chiroptera > Emballonuridae > Rhynchonycteris > Rhynchonycteris naso. The sequence goes on from CM072998.1 coordinate 180,504,765, forward strand.
CTTTACACTTTTCCCCAAATTCCAAAAATAATTTGACCTGATATCCTTAATATATAAAAACTAAACAGTTTCCTCATTTTATGTTCAGAATTGTCTTAATTTGTTACAAACAAGCTTTCTCAAAGTCTGAGAAAACTTAAAATTTAGAAATAAGTTCTTTTTTTTTTTTTTTTTTAAGGCTTTATTTTTTAATTTTAATTTTATTCATCTTAGAGAGGAGACACAGAGTGTGTGTGTGTGTGTGTGTGAGAGAGAGAGAGAGAGAGAGAGAAAGAGAGAAAGGGGGGAGGAGCTGGAAGCATCAACTCCCATATGTGCCTTGACCAGACCAGTGCAGGGTTTTGAACTGGCGACCTCAGTGTTCCCAGGTCGACGCTTTATCCACTGCGCCACCACAGGTCAGGCAGAAATAAGTTCTTTTTACAAAAATATTTTTGAAAGATTTTGAGGAAACCGAAATTGTAAATTCTTAACTTGCTAATTCTTAGAAGAGCTTTAGGCAAAGGAGACCTTAAGGCTTTTTGGCAACTGAATAAATTTCAAAATATCGTTTGAGCAATGTTGGACATAAGATTTAAAAAGAAACTTTAAAACTTTAGTTTTAAAAAATCACTTTAACGAACATAAGCTTGGTAACTCCTTCAGGGACAAAAATAATATTTACTATGTAAAAATTTTAAAAGTAGGAATGAGCCTGACCAAGTGGTGGTGCAGTGGATAGGGCATAAACCTTAGCATCCAGCTTGACTGTGGGCTCACCAGCTTGAGAACAGGCTCACTGCTTGAGCATGGGATCATGGACATGCCTCCAGGGTCACTGGCTTAAGTCCAAAGATCGCTGGCTTGAGCCCAAGGCCACTAGCTTGAGCAAGGTGACTGGTTCAGCTGAAGCCCCCAGGTCATGCATGTATGAGAAAGCAATCAATGAACAACTAAGGTGCCATAACTATGAGTTGATGTTCCTCATCTCTCTCTCCCTTACTTTCTGCCTCTGCCCTCTCTCTTAAAAACAAAAGTAGGAATGAAATCACACATGCTTATTAGAATATTAGACCTCCATCCCAAAGTATAATCTGAATTATATAGTGTCATGTAATGTGTTTGCACTCTAAATTTATACAGTTCTTTATAGTTTCTATACATTTTCAGTTATAATATTGAAATCTTAAATATTTACTGTGAGAAATTAAATATGTAGGTTTATAATAAAATACCACTAATGAACTGAGTGGAGAAAGGAAATGAATCTTATTTAGTTTGTACTGTGAAAGCAATTAGGAATATGCTTAAAAAATACAATAAAAACATTTATACACGGGTTTTTATTTTATTTTTATTTTATTCATTTTAGAGAGGAGACACAGAGTAAGAGAGAGAGAGAGAGAGAGAGAGAGAGAGAAAGGAGGGAGGAGCTAGAAGCATCAACTCCCATATGTGCCTTGACTGGACCAGTGCAGGTTTTTGAACTGGCGACCTCAGTGTTCCCAGGTCGACACTTTATCCACTGCGCCACCACAGGTCAGGCTATATACACGGGTTTTATAGAAAACATTGCTCAAACCTTTTTCTATCAGTCTTTGTTTTAATGAATGCTTCTGTAAGAAAAAGGGCTGATAGAGAGTAAATGAAAAGAAACTAAGATCTTAGGCAAATTATTACTTTGGACTTTGATTTTATGATTTATAGTGAAACTAGATAATCTCTGAAGTATTTTTATAGGTCTAGATATCACCAATGTATTAATAGATATTCATGGGTGAGAAGTATGAAAGGGGATTCAAATATAGAGCTAAGAAACCAGAAATAAAATGATGTAAGAAGGCTACAAAGGAAAATTAGAGAATGTCTATTATTGCAAATGAAATCTCCATAACTCTAGGTAGTATACCTAACATTTTTGTTACTAGAGTGTTCCTACTTTCTTCTCTCAACTCAAGTATATTTTTCTATACAATGATAGCTTGATTTAAGCTTTCAGAAAGTAAGTAATACGGCCACATTAGGTACTCAATATTTGTTTTACTTACTAAAAGTATACCAGAGCTCATTTTATAAAACAAGATTTCCCTTCAGCTCTCTGGGTTTTTATAAGATTTCCTGACCATGTGGCTGTTTGTCTTTCTCTACCATGACACATGGTCTGACCTTTGTGGTACATCCTCCTTGATTTTGTTAGTAACTAGTTCTGGTTGATGCTTTTACCTCAGAGACCCACTTTTCCAGTTATACTCTTGTTTGCCTTGGGCTTTTCATAATTTCCCTTGCACTCAGCATCAGTCAGTCTCAGTCCAGAGCTTTTTTCTTCTATATGTTTGGGTAAGGCTGAATTTTCTTCATATACGTGAACCAGACTAATACAAACAATAGATTAAATGCAGAAGTAAAGATGAGCATCAACCTGTTTTTAAAAATTAAACCAAGTGTTAAAGATTTGTAAAAATAGGAAAACAATGTCACTATCTTCACTGTCTTTTTTAAATTAAAATTTTTATTTTTAAAGATATTTAAAATGTACATAGTAATGATTTGATACACATATACATCTGAAAGGATTCCTACCATCTTGTTAAGTAACGCATCTGTTATCTCACATTTTTACCTTTGGTGTGTGTGTGAATATTTAAGTTCCAGTCTTAGCAAATTTCAATTATACAATACAGTTTTATCAACTATTATCATGTTTTACATTAAATCTTCAGACCTCATTCGTGTTAAAACAGAGGCTTGTACCCTTTTACCAACTTCTTATTTCCTTCAGGCCCTGGCAACTACTTCTCTGTTTTCTGTGTTTGTGAGTTTTTTTAGATTCCACATATAGGTGAGAACAGGGTATTTTTCTGTCTCTGATTTACTCCATTTAGTATAATACTGTCAAGATGCATCCATGTTGTTGCAAATGGCAGGATTTCCTTCTTTTTCATGGCTGAATAGTGTGTGTGTGTGTGTATCAGATCTTGATCCATTTATCTGTTGATGTACACTTAGGTTGTTTCCATATCTTGGTTATTGTAAATAATGATGCAGTGAACATAGAAGTGTAAATATTTTTTTGAGATTGTTTTCCTTTGCCTTATATACCCAGAAGTGGGATTGCTGGATTATACAGTAGTTCTATTTTTAATTTTTTGAGGATCCTCCATAGTGATTAAACAAATTTACATTCACATCAACAGTGCATAAAGGTTTCCTCTTTTTCACATGCTCACTTGTTATCTCGTCTTTTGATAATAGCCATTCTAATAGGTATGAAGCAATATCTCATTGTAGTTTTGATTTGTATTTCCCTGATGATTAGTTATGTTGAGCACCTTTTCATGTATCTGTTCATTTGTATGTCTTCTTTGGAAAAATGTCTGTTCAGTTTCTTTGCCCATTTTAAAATCGGGTTGTTTGGGTTTTTGCTGTTGAGTTGTATGAGTTCTTTATACATTTTGAATATTAATCTCTTATTAGGTATATGATTTGCACATATTTTTTTGTCATTTCATGGGTTTGCTGAAAGAAGCTTTTAAGTTTGATGCAGTCATTATGCTTGTTTATTTTTGCCTTTGTTACCTTTGCTTTGGGTGTGATTGATTTTATCATTCTTAACTATGGCCTGTTTTTCTTCTTCAGTTCTGCTACTACAGAATCACTAAACCCTTTGCTTTCATTAAATCTACAAAGATTACCCAAGATAAAAGTATTAACCTTTGTCATCACTTCATTCTTTAATTTCCTTGGGATGTTGCCTGTTTACATATAGTCTTCATTATCCAGTGAGAAGATATAGCATTTATTGGTTATTAGTCCATAGTTTATATTCTTGATTTAAATAGATTTGGGGTGATGGAGATATATATATTCAAGGAAATAAGAGGTTCTTTATCTCAGGAAGTTGTAGGGACAAAATTAGAATGATGAGCAACATTTGACTTATGTTTCAAATTTATTTTGCTACTGTCTTAGAAATATCAGATGCATTTTTATTAATTAGAAGCAGAGAATACGTTTTAAAATAATCATCTGTCCTTTTGGATCATCTCTTTTCATACAAATGAATGTAAGATTTGTTTAAAGAAAAAATGTATTATATGATTGTTTTTAGTCATCTATAGGTTGGTAGGTATATTTCAGTATAATTTTAAAGTATTAAAAATTTTTTTTTCAGTAATCCTAAATCGGAGAGTCAGAGAGTAAATAAAAAAGTCAACAATGATGCCTCGCTTAGAATTCATAATCTGTCCATCTTGGTGAGACAGATAAAAATTTATTATCAGGTAAGTGAGTTTTCTTTTTCATCTAGTATTTTAATAACTGCTTGCATATTCACATTTTTGTGTTATTTAGTATCAGTTGCCTAACAAATTAAATGCATATTATATGTCAGGTACTGGTCTGTTTGCTGGAGTTAAAATGGTAATAACAGTCTGTTTTTATGCAATATTAAGATACAAGCAAGCACTTCATTATCTGATTTTACAAGTAATTATTATATTTATGAATTTTTAAAACTAGTTCCCAGTTTCCTGAGAATTTGCATAGTGCAATACTTGGTTAGCCTGAAGAGTGTACTTCTTATTCTTCTTTTGTTTAAATATGAGCGTTCTCAAGGTTATAAATATACCTCTAAGAATTGCTATAGCCTGACCAGCCGGTGGTGCAGTGGATAGAGCGTTGGACTGGGATGCAGAAGACCCAGGTTCGAGAACCCGAGCTCCTCAGCTTGAGTGCGGGCCCATCTGGCTTGAGCAAAAAGCTTGCCAGCTTGGACCCAAGGTCACTGGCTCCAGCAGGGGGTTGCTCAGTCTGCTGAAGGCCCGTGGTCAAGGCACATGTGAGAAAGCAATCAATGAACAACTAAGGTGTTGCGACAGCAACGAGAAACTAATGATTGATGCTTCTCACCTCTCTCTGTTCCTATCTGTCTGTCCCTATCTATCCCTCTCTCTGACTCTCTCTCTGTCCCTGTAAAAATAAAAAAATAAAATAAAAAGAATTGCTATAGCTGCACCACACACAAATTTTAGTATATTACTTAAATATTTATTTCTATGAATTTTCTAATTTTTGTTATGATTTATTTCATTTATGAATTATTTAGAAGTATGATTTTTAGATTTCCAAACATGGTATTTTTCAAGTAATCTGTTGATTTTTGATCAAAGAATTTGTTTTGTATAATACTGATTTTCTTTTTGACACTTGTTATAAGTTACTTGGTTTGGCCTAGTATGTTGTCAGTTTTTTATTCACGATTCGTGTGTGCTTGGTGCTTGCAAAGATGTGTACTCTTTGGGTGCAAAATCAGAAGAAACTTGTTTGTTAATTGTATTGTTGAAACCTTTTGCAGCCTAATTAGTTTTGTCTCTTGATTTGTCAGTTACTAAGAAAGATGACCTGAAATCTTCCATTATGATGATAGATTTGTCAAGTCTTCCTTTGTACACTGTAAAGTTATGTTATAGGGTACAAATGCTTTTCAAATTGTTTAGTTATTAGAAGAATTATACCATTTATCAGTAATTCTTTCTGCATATTTTTTTCTCTCCTTGTTTAAAAGTTTTTCACTGTATATCTGTTTTTATAGAGGCCACTCTCAAAAGTATATCTTTCATATAGTATTTACCATAGCAAAGGCTAAAGTTAATCAGTGTCTGTGTTCTTTTAGAATAGTACTATGACCTTAGAATGCTTTAGCTCTAGTCATTTCCCCTTTCACTCTTAAGCTGTTATTGTCTGGTGTGTTATTTTTTTTAATCTCGTTAATTAGATATTGAAAATACCATCAAAATAAATTCAGTGGTCCTTTAGATCAAGCTACATGTTTTCCTTTTCATCCCTCCTCATGGTTTTCTTTTCTATCTCAGACCTGCCTCTGGGATCATTTTCTTACTTAAGTATTACATGTGTGTTTAGAGAGGTTTGTTGGTAATCAAGTTTCTCAGTGTTTATTTGCCTGAAAATGCTTTTATTTCACTGCTGTTCTTGAAAATTTTGTTGGGTTAACAATTTTCCATCAGTGTTTTGCAGACTTTATTTTATCTCTGAATTTTTTATTGTTCTGGAGAAGTCAGCTATTCATCTAATTTTTGTTCTTAGGTTAAACTTTTGTTTTTCTTCCTGGATGCTAATTTTGTATTTTCTAATACTGGCTTTTTACTATACTATTATCTGGCATACTACAATTATTTCTATTACTTGTGTACTAGGTTTTCTTACTCTGTCCTCCATGTTCTTAAACTTTCTTTTATATTATCAATCTTGTGCTACATTCTGAGAATTCTTTTTTAATATATATTTTATTATTATCAATTCTAATGGGGTGACATCAATAAATCAGGGTATATATGTACAATGAAAATATCTTCAGCTTATATTATCATTCAGTTGTGTTGCATACCCATCACCAAAAGTCAAATTGTCCTCTGTCACCTTCTATCTGGTTTTCCCTGTGTCCCTCCCCTCCTCCCTATCCCACTCTTCCCTCCCTCCCCCCATCCCATAACCACCACTCTCTTGTCCATGTCTCATATTCTCACTTTTATGTCCCACCTATGTATGTAATCATGCTGTTCAGTTTTTCTTTTTTTCTGATTTACTTATTTCACTCCGTATAATGTTATCAAGGTACATCCATTTTGTTATAAATGATCCGATGTCATCGTTTCTTATGGCTGAGAAGTATTCCATAGTATATATGTACCATAGCTTTTTAATCCACTCGTCTTCTGACGGACACTTGGGCTGGTTCCAGATCTTCGCTATTGTGAACAATGCTGCCACGAACATGGGGGCGCATTTCTTCTTTTCGAACAGTGCTATGGTGTTCTTAGGGTATATTCCTATAAGTGGGATAGCTGGGTCAAAAGGCAGTTCAATTTTTAATTTTCTGAGGAATCTCCAAACTGTTTTCCACAGTGGCTGCACCAGTCTGCATTCCCACCAGCAGTGCAGAAGGGTTCCCTTTTCTCCATATCCTCGCCAGCACTTATTGTGTGTTGTTTTGCTGAGGAGTGCCATTCTGACTGGTGTGAGGTGATATCTCATTGTGGTTTTAATTTCCATTTCTCTAATGATTAGTGATGTTGAGCATTTTTTCATATGCCTATTGGCAATCTGTATGTCCTCTTTGGAGAAATTTCTATTCATTTCTTTTGCCGATTTTTTGATTGGTTTGTTTGTCTTCCTGGTGTTGAGTTTTATAAGTTCTATATAAATTTTAGTTATTAACCCCTTATCAGATGTGCTGTCGAATATGTTCTCCCATTGTGTGGTTTGTCTTTTTATTCTGTTCCTATTGTCTTTAGCTGTGCAAAAACTTTTTAGATTGATATAGTCCCATTTGTTTATCTTGCCTTTTATTTCATTTGCCCGTGGAGATAAATCGGCAAATATACTGCTGCTACAGTTGTCGGAGAGCTTGCTGCCTATGTTTTCTTCTAAGATGCTTATGGTTTTACGGCTTACATTAAGTCTTTTATCCATTTTGAGTTTGTTTTTGTGAATGGTGTACGTTGATGGTCTAGTTTCATTTTTCTGCAGGTAGATGTCCAATTTTCCCAACACCATTTGTTAAAGAGGCTGTCTTTACTCCACTGTATGTTCTTTCCTCCTTTGTCAAATATCAGTTGTCCATAAAGCTCTGGTTTTATTTCTGGGTCCTCTGTTCTGTTCCATTGATCTATGTGCCTGTTCTTATGCCAATACCAGGCTGTCTTGAGTATAATGGCCTTATAGTAAACCTTGATATCTGGAAGAGTGATACCTCCTGCTTTATTTTTTCTTTTTAAGATTGCTGAGGCTATTCGTGTTCTTTTTTGGTTCCATATAAATTCTTGGAATATGTGTTCTATATCTTTGAAGTATGTCATTGGTATTTTAATTGGTATTGCATTGAATTTATAAATTGCTTTGGGTAATATAGACATTTTAATGATGTTTATTCTTCCTAGCCATGAGCACGGTATATGCTTCCACTTGTTTGTATCTTCCTTGATTTCTTTTATCAATGTTTTATAATTTTCTGAGTACAAGTCCTTAACCTCCTTGGTTAAATTTACTCCTAGGTACTATATTTTTTTGGTTGCAATAGTGAAGGGGATTGTTTCCTTAATTTCTTTTGCTGACAGTTCATTGTTGGTATATAGAAATGCCTCTGATTTCTGAGTATTAATTTTATATCCTGACACCTTGCTGAATTCATTTATAAGGTCCAGTAGTTTTTTGACTGAGACTTTAGGGTTTTCAATATACAATATCATATCATCTGCAAATAGTGACAGTTTTACTTCTTCTTTTCCAATTTGGATGCCTTTTATTTCTTCTTCTTGTCTGATTGCTGTAGCTAGGACTTCCAGAACTATGTTGAATAAGAGTGGTGAAAGGGGGCATCCCTGCCTGGTTCCTGATCTTAAGGGGATTGCTTTCAATTTTTGTCCATTTAGTATGATGTTTGCTGTCGGTTTGTCGTAGATGACCTTTATCATGTTAAGGAATGATTCCTGTATTCTCACTTTACTGAGAGTTTTGAGCATGAATGGGTGCTGGATTTTATCAAATGCCTTTTCTGCATCTATTGAAATTATCATGTGATCTTTGTCCTTCCTTTTGTTTATGTGATGAATCACATTGATTGATTTGCGAATATTGAACCTGCCTTGCCTCTCCAGAATAAATCCCACTTGATCATGGTGTATGATTTTTTTCATATATTGTTGGATCTGGTTGGCTAATATTTTGTTGAGAATTTTAGCATCTAAATTCATCAGGGATTTTGGCCTATAATTTTCTTTCTTTGTGTTGTCTTTGCCCGGTTTTGGGATTAGAATTATGCTCGCCTCATAAAAGGAGTTTGGAAGTCTTCCTTCCTCTTGAATTCTTTGAAATAGCTTGAGGAGGATAGGAGTTAGTTCTTCTTTGAATTTTTGATAGAATTCACTTGTGAAGCCATCAGGCCCAGGACTTTTCTTTTTTGGGAGATTTTTAATAACTGTTTCGATCTCATTTGTTGTAATTGGTCTGTTTAGGTGTTCTGATTCTTCCAGATTGATTTTTGGAAGGTTATATGATTCCAGAAATTTGTCCATTTCACCAAGATTGTCTAATTTTTTGGCATATAGTTCTTCATAGTATTTTCTTACTATGCTTTGTATTTCTGTTGTGTCAGTTGTTATTTCTCCACTGTCCTTTCTAATTTTATTTATTTGAGTCCTCTCTCTTTTTTTCTTGGTGAGTCTAGTTCAAAGTTCATCAATCTTGTTTACCTTTTCAAAGAACGAGCTTCTGGTTTCATTGATCCTCTGTATTGTTTCCTTCGCCTCTATGTCATTTATTTCTGCTCTGATCTCTATTATTTCCTTCCTTCTACTTGTCTTGGGTTTGGTTTTGTTTTTCTAGTTCTTTGAGCTGCAGGGTCAGGTTGCTTATTTGAGCTTTTTCTAGTTTCTTATGATATGCCTGTAGAGCAATAAACTTCCCTCTCAGAACTGCTTTTGCTGTGTCCCATAAATTTTGAGTTGATGTATGCTCATTATCATTTGTTTCTAGAAACTTTTTTATTTCTTCTTTGATCTCATTGTTAATCCATTCATTATTTAATAACATGCTATTTAGTTTCCAAGTGTTTGAGTATTTTGCAGTTTTTCTTTTGTGGTTAATTTCTAGTTTCATGGCTTTGTGATTAGAGAAAATGAATGATATGATTTCAATCTTCTTAAATTTCTTGAGACCATTTTTGTGTCCTAACATGTGGTTTATCCTAGAAAACGTACCATGAGCGCTTGAGAAGAATGTATATTCTACTGCTTTAGGGTGAAAAGTTCTGAAGATATCTATTAAATCAAGTTGATCTAGTGTCTCCTTTAAGTCTGCTGTTTCTTTATTAATTTTCTTTCTTGAGGATCTATCCAGTGTTGTTAGAGGGGTATTGAAATCCCCTACTATGATAGTATTGCTGTTAATCTCGCTCTTTATATCCATCAAAGTCTGCTTTATGTATGTCGGGGCTCCTATATTTGGTGCATAGATATTTATAATGGTTATATCTTCCTGTTGAATTGTTCCCTTTATCATTATGTAGTGTCCTTCTTTATCTCTTACTACAGCCGTTTTAAAGTTCATTTTGTCAGATATAAATATTGCTACCCCTGCTTTTTTTCATTTCCATTTGCATGAAATATTTTTTTCCATTTTTTTACTTTCAGTCTATGTGCATCTTTTGTTTTAATGTGTGTCTCTTGTAGACAGCATATGTATGGGTCCTGTTTCTTTATCCATGCAGCTACCCTATGTCTTTTGATTGGATCATTTAATCCATTTACATTTAAGGTTATTATTGATATGTAGTTGTTTATTGCCATTTTATTCTTTAAAGCTGTATTCTTCTTTTGCTCTATTCATTCCTCCCTTTGAACTGTTCACAACAGGCCCCTTAGTATCTCTTGCAGAATTGGTTTGGTTTTAATGAATTCCTTGAGGCTTTCTTTTTCTGGGAAGCTGTTTATTTCTCCTTCAATTTTAAACGTTAGCCTTGCTGGATAAAGTAGTCTTGGTTGTAGGTTCTTGTTCTGCATTACTTTGATTATATCTTGCCATTCCCTTCTGGCCTCAAGTGTTTCTGTTGAGAAGTCCGATGTCATCCTTATGGGGCTCCTTTGTAGGTGATAGCCCTTTTTTCTCTAGCAGCTTTTAAAATTTTTTCTTTATCCATTAGTTTTGGTATTTTAACTATGATGTGTCTTGGTGTAGATCTTTTTGGGTTTCTCTTTAATGGAGTTCTATATGCTTCTTGAACGTGTGGAGTGTTTCCCAGCCTTAATTTAGGAAAGTTTTCTGCTATGATTTGATTGAACAAAGTTTCCATTTCCTGTCCTCTCTCCTCTTCTTCAGGCACCCATATGATGTGAATGTTGTTTCTCTTCATGTTGTCACAGAGCTCCCTTAGAGTTTCCTCACATTTTTTGAGTCTCTTTTCCTTTTTCTTCTCTGCTTCTTTGCCTTTGTTTATTGTGTCCTCTAAGTCGCTTATTCGATCCTCAACGTGATTCATCCTGCTTTTAATTCCTTCCATTGTGGTCTTCAGTTCTGATACTGTATTTGTCATTTCTGTCTGATTCTTTTTTATTATTTCAATTTCATTTTTTATACTTGTTATCTCTTTATTTAGGTGTTCATAATGACTATCCATTGTTGCTCTAATTTCTTTGAACATCCTAAGTATCATTATTCTAAATTCTGCTTCTGGTAATTTGGTTATATCTGGTTCATTCAGGTCCTTCTCTGGGGATTTCTCTTGATTCATTTGGTTTGCATTCCTCTGCCTGCCCATTTTTTCTGTGTATAAGCAAGTTGTGGCCACTGGAGTCCAGTAGGTGTTGCCTTTGTGTTCTCTAGGTGTGGTCTGTCTGCAGGCCTCCCACCCCCTCTGCTGGTGCCTGGGGTGGTTGGGTATGAGCGTTGCCAGCGCCGGCCCACTGTGGTTTTTGCTGTGATTTCTGCCTCTCCTCCACGGGAGGGGCTGTCACTGAAGCCACAGGCCTTAGCACCAAGGGTAGAGGTGAGCACCTTTGCTCAACTGTGGACATAGCCTATATCTGGACTTCCACCCAGAACCCGCAGTCAGAGCCTGCTCGCCACAGTTTCGCGGGTTGGGCGGGGCTTTTGATGTGCTCTCAGCTGTGAGCCTTTGCCCGTCCGGAGCTTTCGGCCTGCCCTCGAGGCCTCGGCCCTTTTGCACAGGTTCGCAAACCCAGGTTTATTTGGCCAGGCGTGTTTGCTGGCTTCCGCTCAGCTGCATACTTCTGCTCGGCCTGGACTCTACCCCGCCCCCGCTTCGGAGCCCGCTCGTGCACGTAGGAATGAAATCCGCAGTTTCTCCGGCCGGGCGGGGATAGTAGTGTGGGCTCAGCTGCGAGCTTCCACTTGTCTCGTGGTCAACCCCATTCCTGCGCTCGGAGCCCGCTCACGCACGTTTAATGGTAAACCGCGGTTTCTCCGGCACAGGACTGTGCGGGGGGGCGGGGGGGGGGGTCTGGTAGCTTGAGCTCAGCCGCGAGCCCCTGCCCGTCCCTGGTCCTAGCCCTGTCCCCGCGGTCAGGGCCTGCTTGCGCAGGGTCGCAGAGCAGATTTCTGCCCGTTCCTGGCCTCCCGCTTTGTCCCCATAGGTGGCATTACAGGCGGGCCTGCATCTTCCAGAGCGCTTTCGCGCGTCCCCTCCACCCCTGCTGGGCTAGACCGAGCTCACACCGGCTTGGCCTCTGCCCACGCCGACAGAACCGTGTTTCAGCGTCCTGCCGCCCCAAACCCTTCAGCAACCTTCAGCAGAGTAGGAAGGGACCTAATCACACTGTAAGCCTGGGAGCTCCCTCACTTGTTTCACAGGTCAAAACTGTCGAAACGCCTCTTCCAGGCTCCGGGACTGCAGGCTGGGGCTTGGTTCCTGGGACCCAGGTCCCTCCCTCTCCGCCAAACTTTCCTCCTGCCACGCGGGTCTCTCCGGGCTGCCGTTTGCTCCAGGGAGCTGGGCAGCCCTCTTCGCGTTTTCGCTATTCCTACCAGTCTCAATGTGGCTTCTTCTGTGTTCCTTGATTGAAGAGTCCACTTAGTTTAGTTCATAGTTGGTTTATCCAGATGATGATTCTTTAAATTGAGTTATAATCCACTTTGGTTCTGGGAGTTGGAAGTTGGTACGTCCCCCTTCTCCGTCGCCATCTTGCTTCCCTTCTCTGAGAATTTTTTGAGGACTCTCTTTCCAGTTTGTTAATTTGCCCTTCAAATTTGTTGAATCTCTGTTTAACCACTTAATTCTTGACCCTAAATAGTTACACTTAATTTGTAGAAGTTGTGTTTGATTAGTTTTACATTTTTTAAGATTTTGTTTATTAGTCATTCTTTTAGTTCTTTTTTTTTTTTTTTTTTAGCAATTTAAAATGTTCTATTTTAAATTTTATGTCTGGTAATTCCAAGATTTGAAATCAGATCTGTAGGGATTTTAATCTGCCCTGTATCTTCTGTTTGCTGTTTCTCATGCTGGTTGATGGTGGCAGTGGTGTTTGTGTGTTGTTTTAATTGTGAGTTCATATTTTGGAGAGGAAGTTTATCTGTGGGAATACTTTCATGTCTAGGCCAAGTATGCATTGCTTCAGAGAAGATTTGTTTCATTTTGTGCAGCTAACCCAAAACCACTTTTACTTTATTTTAAGCAGCTTTATATTATTTTAGAAGCAATATTTGTTTACTATAGAAAACTGGAAAAATGTAAAATATGAACCGTTCTAGTGCCTTAATAAAGATTACTACATTAGTGCTTGAATATATATACATAATTCTGGATCTCTTTTTCTGCAACTCTGTGTATGTAAATGATATATTTGTGTGTGTGTGTGTGTGTGTGTGTGTGTGTGTGTGTGTGTGTGTGTGTGTATATAATGTTTTTAGTTGGGACTACATCATTGCACATCCTAAGAGAAACAGTCTTCCTCAATATCTACCAAAGGCTGATAAGAACAGCATTTTCCTTGCCTTCCTTTACAGGGTTCAATTTTTTCCTGTTATTTAACTGAGAATTGTCTTTTTAGTTTCTTCTGAGCTCAGTCATATATTTAAAAAAATTTTTTTTTAATCATTCAGAATTTTTGGATTCCTTTCTTCCTTTCTAATATTGAGTACTTGTTGTTGCCAGAAATAAAAGTTTGTACTAGATTTTTTTAGGAACATTTTGTCTTTTATTTTTCCATTGATTTTTGAGAGAGAGAAAGGGAAAGAAAGGGGTGGGATAGAGAGAGACAGAAGTTTCAAGTTGTTTTTCCATTTAGTTGTGCGTTCATTGGTTGCTTTTCATACGTGCCCTGACCAGGAATTGAACCTTGTGACCTTGGCGTTGTAGGATGATACTCAAGCCACTGAGCCACCCATCTAGGGCCCTTCAAGTCCAAATGTTATAATTGCCAAGATGATACTAACAATTTGACTTTTCTTGATTACACTGTTATTTGTTTTTTAGCTATATCTGTAAATATTTCATTAACATGTGCTGGATGACCATTTATAGCCTTTTCTTTTTGTTAATCTAAATTTGAATACCAGTGGACTAAATTTAGGGCTGAAAGTGATTGAATATTGTAACATTTTGTCAATGCTGTTTCAGATATTTAAAACATAAAATTTTACTGAGGGTTGAAATTTCCCTTAAACGCAGTAGTGGGGTTCAGCTGGTTTGCTCTGGTTCGGGAGAACCGATACCTAATTTTTTGTTGAGTTCAGCGAACTGGTTGTTAAAAGGGCACTTGTAATCAGAGTTCTCTCTTAGGTACGTGCCTGGGCAGCCACTCAATATGGAAATCACAAATTTACATTTTTTACTCTTCGTTAATGTTCATATGCACAACAACGTATTCTAAGCGCCTGTGGTAATTAATGTTCATTCTGTCCATAGGTGAAAAAAATTTGACAGAATTATGCTTGTAATATTTATTTATTCATTTTATAAAACTCATTATACCTTTGATGAAATGCTACATTTTAACTCCCTTGCATTTGTTACTTCAGTAAACAAACAAAATGTTGAGATAAAAAGTGCCAAACAACCAGGGGGTGACAAGCTATCATTTGTTTGAGCTTTGTGTTATGCCCAAAATTCCCCTGAGATATTATGAGTATTATTTAATATTTTTTCATAACTGTTTTTAAACTTTTCTTATAACGTAATCTAGTTTTGTGTACCTCTTTTATTATTCTTACTTAAGTATTAAATACATGAATAGTAAAATATCTTTTGGTATATCATTATTTTATACTGGAAACGGTCATTAGGACAGAGACCGGTTGTTAATATTATTTGAACCCCACCACTGCTTGTACCACTCTCCTGTGCTCTTCCTTTAGAAATAGTTTATTAAACCATCTCTTCCTGTCTCTGTGCTTCATATTCTTAGATAAAACATTTCTAAGGCACTTGTGAAATATCTTCAGAAATAGTTCAACCATCTTATGTACATGATTAATTTGACTTCTCATGTATGTAACCAAGATAGATAAACATGGCCTGCTTTAATATGACAGGTTTCAAGATAACATTGTCCGAGTCAGTGCAGTTCTTGTTACCTGTTCAATTATCTATCTTTGGAAAAATCGGATTATCTCCAAAAGTCTTTCTTAGGTTCTTAATTTTGAATCTTAATACACCTGTCAGAAAAAATATTTGATGTAAAATATTTGAGTGTATTTTGATTATTCTGATTCACAAAATGAGAGTGAATGTGGTTATGTTAAAATTCACAAGTATAGGCCCTGTCCAGTTGGCTCAGTGGTAGAGTGTCGGCCCGTTGTGTGGAAGTCCTAGGTTCGATTCCCAGTCAGGGCACACAGGAAAAGCGCCCGTCTGCTTCTCCATCCCTTTTCTTCTCGCTTCTTGCTTCTATCTTCTCTCTCTCTCTCTTTCTTCTCCTCTCCTCCTGCAGCCATGGCTTGATGGGAGTAAATTAGCACCAGGCGCTGAGGATGACTTCATGGCTTCTGCCTCAGGCGCTAAAATTGGCTCTGGTTGCGGCAGAGCAAGGGTCCCGGATAGGCATAGCATCGTCCCCTAGTGGGCTTTCCAGGTGGATCCTGGTTGGGGCACATGTAGGATTCTCTTACTTTCCCTCCTCCTCTCACTAAAAAAAAATATTCACAAGTACATGTCTACAGTTTTTTTTTTAATGGATTGGTAAACATTAAAGTCATTTTGCAAAAATGATTCCTAGGAAGAAAGAAAAATTGGTGGAATACCCTGAGGTGATTTTTAGTGGGGGGAGTTATTTCAGTGTATATTTTCAGTAATGATAGGTTAATTTAAGTGTCAGTATTCTTCTTTTGTTTTTATTTTAATGACTTAGAATATGTAAAAGCTAAGGAAAAATGATAATGGAATATCATTCAGATTTCTTCTCTGTTCCTCCAGCTTTTATTGAATCCCAAGGCATTGGTGAATAGCACAGATTTTGTCTCTATTCTCATGGAATTTATGGTTCCAGTAGAGGGATAATAGAAAAGTAAATAAATGAAATAATTTTGATTGTGATAAAAAATGACAATGAGGTAGTAATATGGGCTATTCAGAGAAGTAACTGGTAGAGGGATAATAGACAAGACAATGAATAAAATAGTTTTGATTGTGAGATATAAGGACACTGTGAAAGGTCTTGAGAGAAGTAACTGGTAACATTGGATTATTGGAAAGTTTTTTAAATGTACACTTTGTTATGTTCAAATGGAAATAGTGTGCAAGGAACAATCTTAGTCCAGTTTTAGAACCACCAGCAGCTATTGTGTGGTATGACTTCACTGACTGCATTTAAATAAGTATTTACAATGTACACACTTTCTTACAATGCTTAAGCAACATGAATTTTAATTCACAGAAGCTTGCATATCAATAAAAATGTTTTTGGCCCAGGCTGGTTGGCTCAGTGGTAGAGTGTCAGCCCAGTGTGTGAATGGTCTGGGTTCAATTCCCAGTCAGGGCAAACAGGAGAAATAACCATCTTCTTCTTCACCCCTTCTCCCCCCACCCCCTCTCTTCCTCTCTCTTCCTGTACTGCAGCCATGGCTCAGTTGGTTCGAGCGCATTGGCCCTGGGTGCTGAGGATGGCTCTGTGGAAACCTCCACCTCAGGTGCTAAAAATAGCTAGATTCCGAGCATGGCCCCAAAGGGGAGTTGCCAGGTGGATCCCAGTAAGGGCATATGTGGGAGTCTATCTCCCCTCCTCTTACTTGGAAAAAGAAGAAAAAAAAAAAGAATAAAAATGATTTTTATATAGCCAATTAAAAAATACAGTTGATATACAATTTTTATAGAAAGGTAATACAAAACCAACTAAAACTAATAGGAATGAAAGTAATTGTAATATCTTTCAAAGCATCTCTACTGTAATTTTCCTATTAAAATAATCTCTGCCATGTCTGTCTTGTTTTGTCGTTTTCTTTTTAAGTATTGCCATTCTCCAAATCTTTCTGGACTGCCTTCATACCAGGGTGGAATTTCTGCCTTTTAGGGAAATTTTGCTTTAATAGTCTTGGAAACTTTCTCAAATTCTTTATATTTGAATATTTGCATCTGTTTAAAAATTGCCACTTTCTCCTTATTTTCACTTCCACCAGTATTTCTCATTTCCTGCTTTATTTTAACCATTAGCATTTATCACTAAAAACATTTACTTACTTTCTATTTACCCCTACTAAAATGTGAATTTCATGAGATCAAAGATATTTGTTTGTTCATTGCTATATTTCCAGTGTCCAGAACAATGGCAGATAATAAACATGCAATAAATATTTGTTGAATGAATGCCTGTCCTGATTTTCTCAAAACTTTATATTCTTTCAGTTGTATTGATAAAATTCTTTCTCCATACATTTTTTTTATAGGTTTCTTATAATTTTTTTTTCTCTTCTCTGGCGTCCCTGGGTGGTATAGGTTTCTTATCATTTTTGTAACAAAATATCTTCACTAATTCATATACATATCATTCTTTACCCATCAGTTAATTTGTTCCTTCTTTTTAACAAAGACATATTTATCTTGGACTTATTTATGTGTTATTCTTTCATTTTTTTTAGTACTTTAAAGATAAACATTTTGAGAGCTAAGTGAAGTCTGGAAAATCTGAGGATGTTATAATAGAACTTACACAATAGCAATCAGTTTTTTTAGCCTCTGGTCTTTGTTTTTCTTTTTTTTCTACAGAGACAGAGTCAGAGAGAGGGATAGATAGTGACAGACAGGAACGGAGAGAGATGAGAAGCATCAATCATCAGTTTTTCGTTGTGGCGCTTTAGTTGTTCATTGATTGCTTTCTCATATGTGCCTTGACTGTGGGGCTACAGCAGACCAAGTAACCCCTTGCTCAAGTTAGCAACCTTGGGTCCAATCTGGTGAGTTTTGCTCAAGCCAGATGAGCCTGCGCTCAAGCTGGCGACCTCAGGGTCTCAAACCTGGGTCCTCCGCATCCCAGTCCGATGCTCTATTCACTGTGCCACCACCTGGGTAGGTGCCTCTGGTCTCTTATATCTTGTCTATATTTAAAAAAATTTTTTTTATTTATTGATTTGAGAGAGAGAGAAACATCTATTTGTTGTTTCACATATTTATGCATTAATTGGTTGATTCTTGTTTGTGCCCTGACTGGGGATTGAATCCACAAGCTTGGTGTATGGGATGTAATGTTACTTGTAAGACTGGAAATAGGAGACAAGGATTTTTTTTTTCTTTAAATGTAGCTAGACTCCTCTGAAGAACCATTAGAAATGGAGGTTTTAGAAAAATTAGGGTTTTTAAAATTTGTATAATTTTATCTGCCTTACCTAATATTAGTACTTGCAGATATAACTTAAAATCAACACTTGGAAATAAAGTAAAAGATAGATTTTTTTTCATTAACTTCAACATTTAATGAACTTTATAATTTTTTAAAACTTAATACTTTTATCTCACTACCTACCTTTCCCAACAAATGTCATGTGCATGGTAAACCGTGGAGCCAAAATTTAAGCTTAGGCATTCTGACTCTACTCGACTATGCTATATTAGGCATTTATAGTCCACTATACTAGAATACATTTTGAGATACATGGAGGTAAGTTACAATGTAGCAGTTTACTATAGCAATTTGCATCGTCCAAATATAATCGACTTCATAGTGTAATGGTCAAAACATATTAACACGAGGTCATTGATAATGCCATATGGTGAAAAGAAATATGAGATTGCTTTCATCTTGTGGAAAGACTGAATTAGCATAAAAGCATTGGGTAACAAGAGTTGGCAGGAATTGGGAGCCAGCTGAGGAAGAGGGTGGAGGAAAAGAGATAGCAGACCATATTGAAGAGTTCTACTTGGATAGTTTTCTTATAACAGTGTACCAACATAGAATGCTATAGCACAGATTAATAAAGTTAATTGCCTTGAAAATATAAATTGATGTTTTCTAGTGGATTCATCAATTTTGACTCATGTTACACCAAAATAAGTGTTGCAAATGAGAATTATCTTTAATATTGAAGTTGAGATAAAGTTTTTTTCCTAATAATTCAGGATGAGTTAAAATTTAAAGCCTCTTTTTATGAGAGTGAATTTGAATGTTTTAGACGATCTTCACTAAATGGGTTGTAAACATAACAGTGATTGCTTTTTTATATATGTCTTATTTATGATTTCTTTTAATATGTACAGTGATAGTTCTGATAACTGTTTCAAGGCAAGTGAAGTAAATATTAAAATTAGAATTAGAAATTTATTCCTTTTAAGTCCATTAGTCTGTTACATAGCTATAGCATATTCTATTTTGAGATAACCTGCTTTTAACTGGAAAATTCACTTATTAAATATCCAAACATGGAGGATCAACCCTTGGAGGAAGTGATTTTAGCAGTTTTTTGCATATTTTTTTTTAATGAGAGGAGGAAAGAGAGACCTGCATACGCCCCATCTGGGCTCCACCCAGCAACCCCCACCTGGGGCCAGTGTTCGAATCAACCAAGCTATTTTCAGCACCTGAGGCTGAGGCCGACGCTCAGACCAACTGAGCTATCCTCAGCTCCCAGAGCCGACACTTGAAACAATCAAGTCACTGGCTGCAGGAGAGGAAGAGGGAGAGAAGGGGGAGAGGGGTATGAAGCAGATGTTTGCTTCTCTTGTGTGCCCTGACGGGGAATTGAACCTGGGACATCAATACACTGGGCCAATGCTCTATCCATTTTGCCAACCAGCCAGGGCCTTTTTGTTCGCTCTTTCTTTCTCTCTCTCTTTCCTTCATTGTATTTTTCTGAAGTGAGAAGCAGGGAGGCAGAGAGACAGACTCCAGCATGCACTCGACCGGGATCCACCTGGCAAGCCCACTAGGGGGTGATGCTCTGCCCATCTGGCTGTTGCTCCATTGCAACCAGAGCCTTTCTAGTGCCTGAGGCAGAGACCATTGAGCGATCCTCAGTGCCTGGGCCAACTTTGTTCCAAGGGAGCCTTGGCTGCAGTAGGGGAAGAGAGAGAGAGAGGAGAGGGGGAAGGGTAGAAAAGCGGATTGGTGCTTCTCCTGTGTGCCCTGACTGGGAATCGAACCCTGGACATCCACACGCCAGGCCAACACTCTACCACTGAACCAACTGGCCAGAGCCAGCACATTCTTAATACTCTTGCTTGTATATCTAACACAATGCTGAGTATGTACTTTTATTTAAATGTATGCATATTTTTGGTGATAGTTGTTTAAACAGGTTATAAAATAATGTAGAAGAAAAACATTTTTAAACTTTTTAATATATATCTATAAAGAAATAGGCATAAAAGATTCTAGTTAGCTGCTGGTGTCATGCTATACACTGGGTATGGAAAATGCTTTTATGAATTTAGAATTATACATCTTTAAAAAGCAATATGTTAACTTATAGTTATTTCCTTCCCCATCATACTATTTTAAGTTAAGAATGATTCAAAAAGAATTGAATATTCTTCAGATACTGGCTGTGTCTGAATATGTAGTTAAGGCCAAGTTGTAAAGACACTCAGTTATTTCTGTAATATTGCAAAGATTCAGTGACATGACACCCATCAATCGTGTAGTCTAATTCATCCCAGACCTTTTGCAGCATGTTATTTTTAGTGGTTGAAAAGAAAAACATGATGTGTTTCTTCATTTCTTCACAGAAGAGCTAGTATAAACAGAAGATACATTTTCATATATTACCTAAAATGAGTAATTTGAAAGCATCCAGTACTTTCTGAATCATTGTGTACATTCAGAGTATATATTCCTTTTAAAACTTTTAATTTTTCAAATATAGTTTACTTTCAATATTATTTTGTATTGGTCTCAGGTGTACATAGCATAGTGATTAGAAATCACTAATGAAGTGATCCCCCGATATTTCCAGTATCCACCTGGTACCGTACATAGTTATTGCAAAATATCATTGACTATATTCCCTGTGCTCTACTCATGAATATATTTTTGTCACTAAAATTTTTACAAAGTCAAAGGAAGTAAAACATCTATTTTAGATAGAAGAGAAAAATGATTCACTGAGGAAGAGCTCACTTTCATGAAATGATAGTAAGAGAGGATTTTGAATAAAGTAACTAGCTTTCTTAGTTTTAATATTGGTTGATATTTTTAGTTCCCTAGAGAAGTAACAAAGAAAAAACCCAAATGAGAACACATGCTTAATCTTTTATTGTAAAATGTTGTTTAATTAACACCTAAAAATCAAATTTCTAAATAAATACTAAATCAATTCAACTTGACACTTTTATTTTGTGGACATTTGATATGTCTTAATGATTTAAGTCTATCTTATATTATAATTTTAGTATTTACTTCATTAACTGAAAGTCAAAAAAGGTTTAAAACCTTAGATTTCTTCTCATATTATCTTAAAAAAAATTTTAAGTGTAGCATAGCGTATCTTCAGAGAAGGGCACAAACCCTAAGGTGCGGCTTGTTGAGTAACTGCGTAGTTAGCATCGCCCATATAGTAATAACTTTTGGGTATCTTTTTACAGGAGACTTTGCAGCAATTGATCATGATGTCATTGCCAAATATCTTAATCATTGGCAAAAACCCCTTTTCTGGTAAGTATGAACATTAGCATAATGTGATAAAAAAATCTTTTCTGCTGTAATACTAGAATGCTTACCCAGATCTTGCTTATTTATTTACATCAACAGACTGTTTTTCATGGCTCCACAGGGAGAGTTGGAGGTGATACTCCCTTTTTTTTTTTTTTTTTCTTTCCCCCACTCGACCAATACTCCTTTTTATAGAGAAAAAATAAACTCAGAATATTTGTAGGTTGTAGAGGAGGAGATTAGACATACATTATACATTAAGTCTGGTGTTTTTCTGATTGTACTAAATTGATACTTTTCTGTGATGAGTTTTAGTGTCTCACATATTAGTAACAATGATAGAAGATGATGTAGCTTTAGGCTTCAAGGAACATAACCTTGGAGAAGAAGTGATTTTGAAATAATTTCTTGGTTTCTTTTTATATATCTGCTATCTACTATTGCCAGAGTTTTTTAACCTAAAGGTTTTACTGATTGATATGTTGTAATTTATAAATATAAATTACTTCTGAATAGAAATATGAGAAGCAGTTTCGTAGATCATTGCAATTATTTTTTTCAAAAGTTTCTGCACTTTACTAGATTTTAAATGTGACATGTTTAGAGATTTCATTTTTGAATAATTGGGGAAATTAACAACTACCTAACTATTTCAACAGTGGACTTGTTCTAATAGGCTACATGTAACCCAAATAAAGTGCATCTTCTCCAGATCCTACCCCACCCTCAGTCTAAATAAACAAAAATAGAACCAAAATAAAAACTAAAATCAAGAACTGTTTTTATTGAAGAAACTACCAATTAGATGAGGTGAATTAGCAGTTTAGACAGTCTTTATAGAGTTATTCTGGGATATTTGATTATACAAATAAAAAATGAAAAAATATTTTGTATATAGACATTTCTACATGCATTTAGTAATTATTTACCAGGTAGGGATCAAGAACATAAAGCAAATGGTATGTGCTCTGGAGGACCTTGTGTTTTTGGTAAGAGAGATAGATTACTTGGAAGTCATACAAAAATTGGTATGAGCCTGACCACCTGGTGGCACAGTGGATAGAACATTGGTCTGGATGCTGAGGACCCAGGTTTGAAACCCTGAGGTTGCAGTCTTGAGCATGGGCTCACTGGCTTGAGCGGGGTCTCTGGCTTGAGTCCAAAGGTTGCTGGTTTGAGTCCAAGGTTTCTGGCTTGAGTAAGGGGTCACTTGCTTGGCTGGAGCCCCCAGTCAAGGCACATAAGAGAAAGCAATCAGTGAACAACTAAGCTGTCATAACTATGAGTTGATGCTTCTCATCTCTCTCCCTTCCTGTCTCTCTCGCTTAAAAAAAATTGGTATGAAATAGAGATATGAAAAATATTGAGGCATATAAAATATGGAGCTATTACTTATTCTGAAAGTTGGCAGATTAGTGAGGTTTTGGAACCATTGATGGTTAGGTCAGAGAAGACTACACAGAGGTTACAGCTGTGCCAAGGATTGTGAGTAGGAAGTGGAGGGATGAAGGGGAAGGAAATAAAGACAGGCAGGGGGAGTAAAAGAAATTAAGACAGTTTATATATATTTATATTTGGGGAAAAGTGATTAGTCTGGCTAACAAAGTAGTTTGTTTTATAAAGAGTAGGAGGAAATGTTTGAAAAGATTTGGACTTTATTGTCCAAATAAAGACAGATTGGCCTCACGGTGAAATTCTGGCCTAAAGAATTCACTTTTTTTGTTAGCCGAATGTTTATTTTATTTTATTATTTATTTATTTATTACAGAGAGAGAGAGAGAGACAGAGAGAGAGAGAGAGAGAGAGAGAGAGAGACAGGGAGCAACAGAAAGAAAGAGAGATGAGAAGCATCAACTTGTAGTTGCAGCACCTTAGTTGTTCATTGATTGCTTTGTCATACGTGCCTTGACCACGGGGCTTGAGCCAGTAACCTTTTGCTCAATCCAGCGACCTTTGGGCCCAAGTCAGTGACCATAGGGTCATGTCTATGATTCCACGCTCAAGCCAGTGACCCTGTGCTCAAGCTGGATGATCCCATGCTCAAGCCAGCGACCTCAGGGTTTCAAACCTGGGTCCTCAGCATCTTAGGCAATGCTCTACTTACTGTGCCACTGCCTGGGCAGCCTATTTTATTGTTTTTTAATTTAAAAATATACTTGTTCCATGAAGGACCTCTCCCTCCTCACGGCCCCACTGCTTCCCCCCACCTCGCCTTCCTGGCTGTTTTTTAAAAATCTGAATTGAATTGGAGAACAAATGTGCTCTCCAGTTCTGTAACAGACCATTACTTTTATCCAGCTTGTTATATATACTTATTTTACCAATTTTACTGTAACTGACAATTGTTGATTGTTTTTTTGCAAGAGAGAGAGACAGCAGGGAGAAAGATTAGAAGCATCAACTTGTAGTTGTGTCACTTTTAGTTCATTGATTGCTTCTCCTATGTGCCTTGACAGGGGTAAGGGTGTGTGGGAGGGCTCAAGCCAAGCCCATGACCCCTTGCTCTAGCCATGGAACTTGGGCTTCAAGCCAGCGACCATGGAATCATGCTAACTGACAACATTTTGATTCTCATGAATCTACATAGTCGAAAGCCATTTAAATTTTACTGATAGATGAATCATGAAAGATGTGTTTTAGAAAGAAAACAACAATAGGCCTAAAAGAAACAAGACCTATTAAGAACCATTCTAGCTGACTTTGTGGCATATTCCTATATCCCCAGTTCTTAATTTACTGCACTGGTGTAGTATAATCATTTATGGGAAAGTAGTGGATTATAGTTGGCATACTTTATTGCATAGAGCCCTAAAGCCTGTTTCATCTATTCTGTAGCCCCTCAAAATTGAGATCCTTGCTCATTTCTTCTTACTGCGTTGTACATACACAGCTGTTATTTTTAATTCTCCACTATATTTGTATTCTTAACCTTCAATCAAATTTTTATGAATATTACCTCTAGTACTGCTTCTATCAATATGAGGAAAAGAGTTGATCTAAAGTAAAATGTTGCCTGACCAGGCGGTGGCGCAGTGGATAGAGCGTCGGACTGGGATGTGGAGGACCCAGGTTCAAGACCCTGAGATCACCAGCTTGAGTGCTGGCTCCTCTGGTTTGAGAAAGGCTCACCAGCTTGAGCCCAAGGTCGCTGGCTCGAGCAAGGGGTCACTCGTTCAGCTGTTAGCCCCCCAGTCAAGGCACATGTAAGAAGTCAATCAATGAATTCTACTAAGGTGCCTCAACGAAGAATTGATGTTTCTCATCTCTCTCCCTTCCTGTCTGTCTGCCCATCTCTCTGACTCTCTGTGTCTCTGCCACAAAAAAACATAAATAAAAAAATTAAGTAAAATGTTGTACTTATTGTTCTTATTTCAGAACAAGGCACAGAAGAAGTTAAAAAGTTGCTTTTACTTTTATTGGGTTGTGCAGTGCAGGTAAGTTAAAAGTTTCTTCATATTTCATTTTGATAACTACATGTTTTTTCAGAATCTAGTCTTTGAAAGACTTAAGGGATGGGCCACTGGTTTTCAAAGTCTATCTTAAGAGATTTAAAATAACTGTATAACCTCCTAAGAATATTTTGAAGAAATGGACTTGTTCTGTTATTTTATTTCAAACTTTAGTTATATTATCAGATAGTCATATCATTTTAAATCTTTAATTATTCTTTTCTTTATTCGGAGGCTTCTAATGGCCCCAAATATTTTCAAGTTTCCTTTGAGGTACCCTTAAAAGTCTCTCAAAACATTCTTATGATTAATGTTGCATATATGTGTGTAATTGAAGGGAACTGGGAATAGCAATATGAAGGAGGCAGAAATTATGAAAAATGTTTAAGTCTGGATTATTGTTAAATTGTCTTTTTAATCAATTACTGTAATAATAATAATAGCAATGATTTATAGGTATACCACCTTGTCTCTCTTTTCAGATAAGGAAGTTGGTGTTCTAATTAGGATGATATTTAAGTTATCCAAATCAAAATACTTGTGAGAGTCAAGAAAAGTAATATTAACAATTACAGTGAATTCTGATTGGTGGTAGCACAGTGGATAGTTCAAAACCCCAACGTAGCTGGCTCAGCCCGTCAATGTGGGGTTGCTGGCTTGAGTGGGGAATCATTCATACAATCCCACAGTTTACCAACTTGAGCCCAAAGGTCACTGGCTTGAGGAACGGACACTGGCATGGCCCCAGTGAAGGCTCTAGGAAAAGCTTAATTACAACTAAAGTGAAAGCAACTGTGAGTTGATGTTTCTCCCTCTCCCTCTCCCTCTCCCTCTCCCTCTCCCTCTCTCCATGTCTCCATATCCCCCTTTCTCCACCCTCTCTCAGAAGTAAACAGTGCACAACTAAAGTGAAAGCAACTATGATGTGATGCTTCTTACCTTTTCTCTCCCTTCCTGTCTCTTTTACTCTCAAAATAAAAAAATTACAGTGAAACTGCATGTATAAACTGAGACTGTCCCAGACAAAAAAAGATGGTCACTCTAGATCAGGGTCCATTGTTAGTAGGCCAAAGAGTTGAGATTCCTCTTAGGTCTGACTTTTCCTTTGATCAGCCATTGTTTGGATGAGTCACCACAATGTTACTTTAAGCTATCTTAATTCTTTGTTGAATGAGGTATTTGTAAACCAATAATGTGACTACTAGTAATGTTATATATACATATGCTAGAAATTATATATCCAAAGGAGTGTAGGCTTTTAGAGCTGACTGCTTGGGAGCTGTGGATATAATGTATGTTATTAAAGTTTCATACTGTATAATCTACTATAACTGTTTATTTCATAATTGATTACATATTAAATACAGTGTTTGTA
Source organism: Rhynchonycteris naso (assembly GCA_037038555.1). Taxonomy (NCBI): domain Eukaryota; kingdom Metazoa; phylum Chordata; class Mammalia; order Chiroptera; family Emballonuridae; genus Rhynchonycteris; species Rhynchonycteris naso. The sequence continues at coordinate 180,531,167 of CM072998.1, forward strand.
GTCATTGCTCTTCAAATTTGGTCATCATATTATGAGTTAGAAACAGCCCTAAATTATTTACATACAGCCTTTGTGTAATGTATTTGCTTTTAAAAATACCCTCTATTGGTGAATGTTATATAAATTTAGATAACATAGTGACATCATACATTTGGTTGTTACTTCCTGTAACTAGTTGGTTGTTATTGCTGGTTATTAAACCTGACAGTGGGAATGGAGCAGAACCAAGGACTTTTTTAATGAACAGTTCATGGAAAGCCTAAAATATTAAACCTTCATTGTTACCATCTGTAAAGCAACAAAAGATTCTAAAATCTAACCTGCTTCCCCCTACCTTACATTTTCTATAACTCAAATGATAGTATCCCAGATGCTGGAAAATGAAAAGAATGACATGGAAATAATGTTTCTTTTTCTAATCAGCTAAATAAAACATTTGATAAGTTAACCAACCCAGTGGGTATTTCCTAAAGAAATTTACCAGGACTATTTTACATTTGAATGACTGTTGATGTTCACGTCATTTTACTTTATTACTGAAATAAAGCAGTGCTATGTAATGGGCCTATTAATAAAAAAAACTAATAAAGCCATACTAGAAATCACTCATTGTAACGTTAGATATGTACATTTCTTCTTATTGAGCAACAGAATTAAGTCTTCATAAAGCAAAATAATATATACATAGACTTACCCTTGTAAGGATCCTGCCTCCTAACTAAAATAGTTTACATTATGTTAGCATGCAGTTAAAACAAGGAGGTTGTCTAGCAATGTTGAGTATTCTTTTTCCTTTTTTAAGGGAGAGACAGGAAGGGAGAGAGATGAGAAGCATTAGCTCGTAGTTGTGGCACTTCAGTTGTTCATTGATTGCTTCTTATACATGCCTTGCCCAGGGGGCTTCAGCTGAGTCAGTGACCCCTTGCTCAAGCCAGTGACCTTGAGCTGCAGGGCAGTGACCTTGAGGCTCAAGCCAGTGACCATAGTATCATGTTGATAATCCCACGTTCAAGCTAGATGATCCCACGTGTAAGCACGTGATCTTAGGGTTTTGAGCCCTGGGTAGTTGTTTCAGTTGTGATGCTAGAGTGGGAGGTCTACCATGGAAGGAGGAAGGGTCCAATTTTGGAAAAAAAATAATGTATTTAAAAAATGTTAAATTTTTAAACATTTTATGCAGTGGTATATACATACACTGGAATGTTCCTCGGCCATAAAATAAATGAATTTTACCCTGTGACAGCATGGATAGACCTTGAGGGTATTATGCTAAGTAAAATAAGTCAGAGAAAGGCAAATACTAAATAATTCCACTTATGTGGAATATAAAGAACAAAATAAATTAACAAATAATTGAAAGAGACTCATAGACACAAACAGTAGACTGAGGGTTGTCAGAGGGCGGGGGTGCTGGGGGACAGAATGAAAAAGATGAAGAGATTAAGAAGAACAAATTGGTAGTTACAAAATAGTCACAGAGATGTAAATTATAGCATAGGAAATATAGTCAATGATATTGTAATAATATGTACGTTGCCAGGTAGGTACTGAAAGTATCGGGGGGATACTTGTAAAGTATATGACTGTCTAACTACTATGCTGTAGACCTGAAACTAATACAAAATAATATTGAATGTATATTATAATTGAAAAGAAAAAGATTTTATTATTAATTTATGTTGCACATCCTTTATAGAAATAAAATTAAATGTAAATGTTAAAAATAAAATGTTAACGATCTGAATTTTTTTAAATGCACACTATATACCAGGTACAATAGTAAAGGACAGCACAGGGATTTAAAAAAAAATACAAAGTCAAGGAGTTTAAATTTTAGAGGCAAACACACTAAACATTAACAGTATGAGGTGATAATTACCATAATACAACATACATTGGTGCTCAGATGAAGTGTTTTTGTAAGTTTGCTTATAGTGTCGGGGAATGCCTCCTGAGGAGGTAATCAGTGAAATGAGAGCAAAGATACTGAGATAGCAGCTTGTCAGGGAACATCAAGTGTGGCTGAAATGTAATATGCATGGAATATAACATGCATGGGGGCAGGTGGCAAGAGATTAGACTGGAGAATTGCCAGGAATTGGGTCATAAAGGACTGTATTTGCCATATTAAGATTGAGTTTAGATTTCATCCTATAGGTATTTTGGAGCCACTAATACTAATGATGTCAAATGTGTAATAATCAAAATTTTCTGGCGGTCTGCAATTGTGACTATATAGACAATTAGAAGTCTTTGTTGATACTAAAGAGCCAAAAATGTACTTTAGGACAAGAACCAATCAGGCAACAAGTATTGTTTGAACACTTTCTAGGGTATAATCTGTTATTACAGAAAACCTGTTTATATAGTAGTTGAATAGGTTAAAGTTATAACATTTAGTATAATACATAAGTGTCATAAATGTTTTTTCACATCATGATCAGTTTTATGTGTTTATACTTGTAATTTGTAGGTAGACATATCAAATTAAACTTTGCCAGTATGATATACTGGAGTCCAAGAACTCAGTGGGCCACATGTTTTAGAAGATGTTACATTCATAAAAAGAAATAGAAAAGGAAACAAGCATTAGGGAATGGAAAACTTTTATTCTTTTGCAGAAAAACTTACAAAATTCTTCAATGGGAAATAGCATTCAAAAACAGTAAAATTAGCTATTATTCAAAGATCTTAACCTCACGGAATAAATTATGATTCAGATTTTTTATTCTTGATTATACATAAATATAAGCTACAAAATAGCTTTGAATATGAATAAAATTATTGAAGGTGTTTTTATTGACTAAACCAGTGTAGTTTCTCCAGAATATTTTTAATGGATATCACAAGTCTCCTAAACCACTTCTGAGCATCAGTTAGAATTTTCACAGATGTATATAGCTCTGCATCCCAGCTGTTGAGATAGTTGAGAGATTCCCAAGCAAAATCATCCTACTGAGAAAGAAAAAAGTTTGCTGTGTATGTTGTTTGAAAATTATAAAGACCATTAAAATTCAGCTTTTTTCAGCAGAACTTGGATTTTATATCAGTGCTGGCTATTCAGTATTCAAAAATATTACTTATTTTGGACTTTGGTCAGGTTGAATAGTGCTGAAAGTAACTGAGTATTAAATGTGGTTAGAATTAAAATTTTGACCTTTATGTGTAAATCTTATGCAGTTCTAACATTAGTGTTTGGTTCAGAAAACCTCTTTTGATTTTGTGCAGCTTAAGAGCTACAGTCTCTTGTTTTCTTACCAGTTATCAGTAAATCACCTTAAATATTTCCATTTTAGAACATTAATTATTGTATTACATTTTTGGGGAAATAAAGCAAGACTTAACTTCTAGCCAGTGCATTTTTTTCTGATATTTCAATTTTTATTACTTTTAATTGTTGAAAAAATATGTATAGCATAAAATTTACTACCATGGAGTATATTCATGTTTTTCTGCAACTGTCACCAATATACAACTTCAAAACTCTTCTCATCTTCTAAAACTGAAATTCTCTATTTTTTTGTTGTTGTTTTCTTTTTATTCATTTTAGAGAGGAGACACAGAGTGAGAGAGAGAGAGAGAGAGAGAGAGAGAGAAAGGGGGGAGGAGCTGGAAGCATCAACTCCCATATGTGCCTTGACCAGACCGGTGCAGGGTTTTGAACTGGCGACCTCAGTGTTCCCAGGTCGATGTTTTATCCACTGTGCCACCACAGGTCAGGCTGGACTAGCTACTTTTCAATACTTGGTAACCATATGTAGCTAGTGATTATTTTGTTGGACAGCACTGATATAAAACATTTGGTCTAATTATTCAACATTAAAGTTTGAATCTTCCTCTCATTCTCTTTTCCATCTTGATGGTCTCTCTTTTCTATCCTTCAAGATCTTATGACATCATTCTATATTCTTTAAGAAATCTTTACCTATTTATAAAGCATTTTCAGAATTCTTAAGCCTTTTAGAGACCCTGGCCAGTTGACTCAGGGGTAGAATATCAGTCCAGTGTGTGGAAGTCCCAGATTTGATTCCCAGTCAGGGTACCCAGGAGAAGTGACAGTCTGCTTCTCCACCCCTCCCCCTTCTCTCTCCCAACCCCCCCATCTCCGGTAACTATGGCTCAAATAGTTCCAGCAAGTTGGCCCCCAGTGCTGAGGATGGCTCTATGGCCTCACCATAGGTGCTGAAATAGCTCGTTTGCTGAGCAACAGAGCAGCGGCCTTAGATGGGCAGAGCATCACCTAGTAGGGGGCTTGCTGGGTAGATCCCATTCGGGGTGCATGCAGGAGTCTGTCTCTGCCTCTCTGCCTCTCACTCTCTCAATTAAAAAGAAAAAAAAGCCTTTTAGAGTTTTATAATAAAAGTGACATTTTGTAGAAATTGTGGATATTTTAAGGGTAAAGGAAGAATTCTCATTGATTGGCATTGAGACTGTGTTAAAGGGTAAACTTCTAAATGTAGTGTAAATAGTGGCTCTGCAGCTTAGGAAAGAAAAGAGTTTCTCTGTAGTTTAAATTGAATGCAGGTATGGCAGTTAAATTGTGGTACCCTTCAATGAGTGATAGTCATTAGAACACAGCCACTTTTTGTGCTCTTTAGCTCAGAAACTATGTGCAGGTTAACATTTTTGGAAGTGTTAAAATTTTTAAAAGTTTTAAATAACTAAACTTATTTTATATATGCTACAAATATACAGTCACAAGCGCATTAATTGTTCTTACTAGGCCTATTAAAAATTACTTATAGACAAAAATTCTTATTTTTAAACAAATTTTGTTTCATCTCCCCAATTTTGGCTTTCTCTCCTATAATTTTATATGTTATATCAGCCTAATAATTTTGTTTTTATATGATATAGAACTTTCTGCATTGATGGGAATGTATTTAAGTTAAATTTTATGGCAATAGAAATAGGATGTTATGATTTGATATAATAAATAGGTAGATTCTAAATCAGAACTTTGCTAAGTTTCTTAATGTTCAAAGAGCCAATTTTTTATTTTTTGAGAATATTGTCTTTACTAGTGTTCAGTGGCCCAGTAGATGTCACTGAGCTACACAAGGCAGTACTGTTTCTTTTGTAGCACTTCTCATTTGGTAGCTGCAAGAATAGTTATATGCACTTCTCATTTGGTAGCTGCAAGAATAGTTATACCAGCAGTTGGAGTGGAACAGAAGAGATGTAGATGGGAGGCAGACTAAGGTGCACATTAAACTATTTAATACTGACTGGAAAGAAAAAGATTCGGTTTTTCATTTTAATATTTTTAATTTATATAAAGCCTTTAAAAAGTTACACAAATACAGCCTTTATTCCACTTGATACAAGTGTACTTGTTTGTATATATACATTCTTAAATTTTGCCCTGGTAACTTTGTTATGTTATAAACAAGTCAAATATTTATTGTTTTACCTTATAAAGGTTGAACTGGTACACAAAAGTAAGAAGGTTCTTTTATTAAGATTGATGGATGAAGATGTGAGAATGAATTGTAAGCTTGAAGTAAAAATTGCTTAAAATTTTTTTTCCAAGAAGAAAGGCTGTGTTGTTTGATGATAGCCAAAGACTGACTGAGCATTTTGGCTGTATTCCGAACTCTGCCACTGACTCACTGTGTTTTTTGGCAAGTAACTTATCCTCCCCGAAACAAGTTCTTGATTCTTTTTTCTCTGTTTGTAAAGTTAGCATAATAATATTGCACTGACCTCAGATGGGTTGTGTAATGGTTTCCCACTTGAGAACTTTGAAGCATAAAAATAGTATGGATTTTCAATGCCTTGCTTTTTAACTAAATATTTCTAAATTATCTTTTTATTAGGGAAATATATTAGACCATTTAAATGCAAAACAAAACAAAACCCTCATTGTACTGTTCCAAACATAGCCAAGCTCTTTACCCTGATGGAATTTTAGTTACTTACAACATATTAAGTACTATAGCCTATAAAGTATAAATGATCATTTGATTTGTTTCTTTTAGTGTCAGAAAAAAGAAGAATTTATCGAAAGAATTCAAGGTTTAGACTTTGATACAAAAGCAGCAGTTGCCGCTCATATTCAAGAGGTAATAACTTGTATACAATTTTTATGAAGCTTGTGTATTTGTTTATATATCTCCCAAAATACTTAAAATCACAGGATGAGCAAGAACAAGTCAAGGTCAAATATAGATGAACTTTGCTTTTAGACAAATTGTCTTCTCTTTATAGGTAGTTTCTTAAATGAATCTTCTTAAGCATGGCATAGAACTAACCACAAATGTACTTTTGCCTTTATGCTGAGGGACATAGGCAAAAAGTGTTATTTTAGGAGTGAAGTATATGTCTTTGTTAGACAACACAGAATGAATAGTATAGTAAATGGAAGGAGCAGAAAGTGATCATTGCATGTAATTCAAAACTAAAGTGAAGTAAGATGATAACTAGTATTTTTTCTTTCAATGATTTTTCTTTCACAGCATATTTATTGAAAATATTACTTGAAATATAAACACATTAGCAATTTGTAGCATCTACATAAAAAACTTAAATCTAGTACATATTGTGCAATGTCAAATAATTGAAGTTATATAATTAGTTAAGATTGTTTTTAAAAGCGGCTGTTTCTGCATCTGTCTAGACTTGGTCTTTTTATCTTGTGCACTTTACAAAACTTTAGAACTACAGCATGTTAAATTTTGCATGCTGATAAGAAAGAGAACTAAGGAAAGATAAAGAGAATTTTTAAATAGTGGAAATTGGTGGTGTTAAAAATATTATGTATTTAAATGACTTTAGCTTTGTGACTTGGGTTTTATTTTAAATAAATGCTAAGTGTTGCAAGTTACTAAATTTGCCACGATTCTTCAAAATGTTATTTTTGCTGCTTATTGTGAAAGTTACAGCAAAATATAAGAATCTCAGAGAGAGAATGGAAAGCAAGAACGAAGTATTTCACTTATGTAACTTCCATTCTTTAAAAAATCTTTATGTAGAGAATCCTTTTCTCCTAGGTTTTGTGGCCATATCATCTTCAGAATCTACAATGAACTTACCTTTTCAAGTATAAAAGTATAATAACATATATTCTACAGAATTAAAAAACTTCTGCTTTTGAATTCAAGTACAGTACATTTAGTATTGTCTAGTGAAAGGTTAAATTGATTGTATTAAAGCAGTTGTCAGACATATCAATATTACCTTCCTTTAGGAATGCCTTGAATTAAATATCTTATTTTTTAGTTTACTGGAAAATAAATATAAATTTATTTAAAGATTATATTTAAAAATAATTTTTAGTACTTGCCCTTTCAATATTCATCAGTTTTAAATGTTTTTTAGACATATTTGCTTTTTATATTTTTATTATGTTAGACATAATATTTGAGCTACTATTTGCTAAAATGAAATAAATTTTTAAATATTAGCCATTCTTTATATTATTTATTTTGGTTGCTTTTCTAAAGGTAACTCATAATCAGGAAAATGTGTTTGATCTGCAATGGATGGAAGTGACTGATATGTCTCAGGAGGAAATAGAACCACTCTTGAAAAATATGGCACTGCATCTAAAAAGACTTATAGATGAGAGAGATGAACATTCGGAGGTTTGTAAATTTATTTTATTGTATTATCAAAGCTTGCTTCCCAAAAAAGAGAAAAGTAGCATTCAGAGATACTTCAGAATTGATATATATATTTTTTATTTATTCATTTTAGAGAGGAGACACAGAGTGAGAGAGAGAGATAGAGAAAGAGAGAAAGGGGGGAGGAGCTGGAAGCATCAACTCCCATATGTGCCTTGACCAGACCAGTGCAGGGTTTTGAACTGGCGACCTCAGTGTTCCCAGGTCGACGCTTTATCCACTGCGCCACCACAGGTCAGGCGATATTTTGTTTTTTAAGGATAGATATTGTAGTACTATATGTTCTTTTTTGTGTAGCATAGGAACCAGAAAGAACATCTAAGAGTCCCAGATTAGACAAACAACATTAGTAAACAGATTGCAGTAGATTTTCTTATCTCTTTTCCTTTTAATTACTCTAATTTTGTTCCTGTGTGTTTAAGTCATCACCATGGCTCAGCTACAGTATGAAAGTGTAAAACTGAAAATATCATTGATAATAGTGGGAAAATGATTGCCTTGGACCATAAGAATTTGATTAAGATTAATTTTTTAGTTTTATTGTCACATGAGATTGGGAAAATAAGTGTTAATATAAGGATAATAATAGGTGTTCTGAATAAATTTCCCACAAAAATTCTCAAATCTTTTTAGTTAGTATGATGAGGTATGATTTTTTAAAAAGGGGATTATTATAAGCTCTTTTAAGAGAAGACTTTGCTTTTTAAAAAGAATAAAATTGCTTCAGATTTTTTGGCTGTACTCTGAAAGCAGCTTGTAATTTTTAGAAGAGTCTAGACTTCAGTGCGTGTGGCGGTGAGTAATACTTTCTTAATATCAGACCAAAGTACTCTACCATTCAGAAGAATGTATGGCTTTGATAATTTGTTCCATTTACATGGAGACAGTTTTGAGCTAATTTATATAGAATTTAATTGCTCTTGGGACAAATAAAAGACTACATAGAAGACATTCGTAAAGATGTATTTTTCTGAACAAAACTTTCATGTCTCTTTAGCGTATATTCAGTTTTGTTGAGAAATTTTAGTTTTCATCAGTCAATAAGAGAAGAAAAATTAGGAAATAAGTATATATATTTTAGAGAAACAACTAAATTTTTAAAAGGTTAAGACAGTGAGACCAATGAAAGAGTGAATTGAAAATATCCCCAGTATATATCAAGCTTATCCTGAATTTTATTTCATTTCCATTCTAGTTTTTGAACCTGTTGCTGTATTTTTTTTGTCTTTTCTCCAAATTATTTGTTTTCTAGAACATTTCTTTGCTTGTATTTCAAGATATAAAAGGTATTTTGATAAGGTGTCTACCACCTTCTCAGGAATTACTTCTAAAAATCTATACTTTGGTTTCATAGGACTGATAAATTGATTTCACGTGAACTAATTAATATAGAGTGAAGGAGTACATTATTTTGGAGAAATGTGAACAAAATATTTGTCATTGCATTCTCTGTGTTAAAACTAAAAGGAATAGCCTGACCAGGTGGTGGTGCAGTAGATAGAGTGTCGGACTGGGATGCAGAAGACCCAGGTTCGAGACCCCAAGGTCGCCGGCTTGAGTGCGGGCCCATCTGGCTTTAGCAAAAGCTCATAAGCTTGGACCCAGGGTCACTGGCTCCAGCAAGGGGTGGCTCGGTCTGCTGAAGGCCTGCTGTCAAGGCGCATGTGAGAAAGCAATCAATGAACAACTATGCTGTCGCAACGGCAACGAAAAACTAATGATTGATGCTTCTCATCTCTCTTCGTTCCTGTCTATCTGTCCCTATCTATCCCTCTCTCTGACTCTCTGAATCTGTAAAAAATAAATAAAATAAAGCTTTTTTAAAAATTAAAAGAAAAAAACTAAAACGAATAATAAATACTCTAGAGCGATTATTTGAAAAACCTTTTAAAAACCTGCCTGATTAAGCACTTCAGTTGAATTTGTTTTTCTTTTTTCTTTTTTTTAAAATTGACTTTAGAGAATGAGAAGAAGGGGGGTGGAGAGAGAGAGAAACATCAATTTGTTATTCCACTGATTTATGATTTCATTGATTGATTCTTGTATGTGTCCTGACTGGGGATCAAATCTGCAACATTGGTGTATCAGCACCATGCTCCAACCAACTGTGCTGCCCGCCAGGGCTGAGTTTGTTTTTCTAACAAGGAAAAAAAAGTGGTCTTATTTTCCTGTCAATGATATTCAGGAAACAAGTTGTTAGCTGATTGAAACCCAGTTCTCTTGTTGGGGGGGGGGGGGATTTCAATTTCAATTTGGGTCACCCATGGACTCATTAGAAAAGATAATTAGAAATAATTATGAAAAAATATTAAACAAATGTAAATATAGTAAATAAAAATAATTCTGAATCATTTAATTGGACCCTGTTACAAGTTTTCATTTAGATTTTCCCTTTAGCATTTTTTTGTTGTTGTTGTATTTTTCTGAAGTGAGAAGCAGGGAGGCAGTCAGACATACTCCCTGATGAGCCTGACCGGTAACTTCCCAGCCTTCCCACCAAGGGGCAATGCTGTGCCCATCTGAGGTATTGCTCCATTGCTACCAGAGCCATTCTAGCACCTGAGGCCATGGAGCCATCCTCAGTGCCTGGGCCAACTTTGCTCCAATGGAGCCTTGGCAGCGGGAGGAGAAGAGAGAGAAAGAGGAAGGAAAGGGGGGTGGGTGGAAAAAGAAGAGGGGAAGAGTGGAGAAGCAGATGGATGCTTCTCTTTTGTGTCCTGATTCTCCTGACCAGAAGTTGAACCCAGACTTCCACACGCTGGGCCGATGGTCTGACTCTCTACTGCCAAGCCAACTGGCCAGGGCCGCATTTTTTTTGTTTTGTTTTGTTTTGTTTTGGTTGCTCTTTTGTCATAGTTGTTTCACTTCAATCTCTAAAGTAGACTTTGGTCACCCTGTTTTTAATTAGTTTGCCTTTTACTAAAACCAAATAGGAGATTTTAATGAATATAAGATCTCTTTATTGCCCCTATTTATTTTAGGACAAGCTCTGTGTTATAAGTTTAACATGTACTATTTTTATAAGTCTGCATACTAACCCCTTTTTATAAATTAAGATACTCGAGGTCAGAGAAGTAACTCCAATGCTTGTGTTCCTAACCATTATAATGCCTTTGTCTAAGTCCATGATTGTGATGAGTACATCTCTGATTTTTAGTCTTAATAGTGTGAATTGTATAGTTAGAATTATTTTATCACCTGAGTTTTTTCTTAGCATTGATATTTTTTTTTGTTTGCTCTTCAACATATATTATAAATACCTGCTTTTTTGCGTTAGAGTGCTTGGAAGCAACAAACTGACGAACATTCAAAAAAGAACCAAAAATTGTTATACTATAATAGGAAGTTATTTTAATAGAATAATTAACTGTATGTAATAAAATGTTGAAGGTGGTAATACCAAAAAGAGACATACATCTAAATACTAGATGATTTTAAAGAAGATATTACTTGCAACTACTAGTGGAATGTCTAGGACCAGAAGGATCAGAGAAGGCTTATTTAATTAAAGTTATGCTTTAATGACATTTCTTGTCAGATTTTTGGGAAAATGTCTAGAGGCCTTCAGCTCAAGAAACTACCACCATTAGAGAAAAGCCAGAGTGTTTTCATAGTCTTTAATGGAAAATACCTCTAGAGGCTCTTAATTTTTAGTAACAATTTCTTTCTTTCTTTTTTTTCTCTTTAAAAAATATTTTTCAGCCAGTAGTTCTTTTGTGCTCTGTTCATAGACATCTGGAAGCTCTTGATATCTCCATTTCACCACCTACTAAGTTCATATGTAGTATTGTCTTCAGTACATTTCTTTTTTTTTTTTTTAACAGGGACAGAGAGAGTCAGAGAGAGGGATAGATAGGGACAGACAGACAGGAACGGAGAGAGGTGAGAAGCATCAATCATTAGTTTTTCGTTGCTGTTGCAACACCTTAGTTGTTCATTGATTGCTTTCTCACATGTGCCTTGACCGCAGGCCTTCGGCAGACCGAGCAACCCCTTGCTGGAGCCAGCGACCTTGGGTCCAAGCTGACGAGCTTTTGCTCAAGCCAGATGGGCCTGCGCTCAAGCTGGCGAGCTCAGGGTCTCGAACCTGGGTCTTCTGCATCCTAGTCCAACGCTCTATCCACTGCGCCACCGCCTGGTCAGGCTTCAGTACATTTCTTGAGTTCTCTGTTTTGTCAGTCACTCAGTTAATATTTTTGAGCAGCTCTTTTTTGTGTTCACTGCTGTGATGGATAAGATCAGAGATACAAAGGAGGTATAAGAAAGATTGTATTTGGTTTACTGGGGAAAAAACTATACAGTAAATGAAAAATAAAAGGTAATGTAATTCTAACTTACTTATGAATGAAACATATTTATTAAACACTGTGTGTAGGTACTATTGTTAGAGTCAGTAGATGTTGGAAGGCAAGATTATAGATAATTGAGACAGAAAGAAAATTAACCAGTAAAAGTTGATTCCATTTAGATTGAGCCTTGGTTACTATGGAGATTAGTGACACTATGCATAGTCACAGGGAAGTTGGGCTGGATATACTGGGTGAATGGATAGAATATAGTATGGTCAATGAACATATCAACTACTTTTCAAAAAGTAGCATTGGGTGCGAATTAGAAGGTTAGCAAGAAAGAAGTGTGATTTTTATCTTCCTATATAGAAGAAACTTATATCTATATCTTTGAAGAAGGAGGAGAAAAAAGCCAGTTGTAAAAATATTGTAAAAATAAGGAATATGTATTGGGAACAAGCGATACATAAAAATGGAGTAATCTCAGGTTGTTTTGTTTCTTTGACAAATTGGAGGAAAGGTTATTTGTTGGAAGTGATGATTGTTGCTTGAAGTTGGAGGATTAAATAAAAAAAAGAGAATATATTTATAATAGCTATTATGGGGAAATTTGCCAGGAAATCAGCAAGATTTTCCATGAAAGGATTGATGGACATTGGAAAAAGTTTAATAGAGGATGGCTCTTACCAAGTGATGGCACAGTGGATAGAGCATTGACCTGGGATGCTGAGGAGCCAGGTTTGAAACCCCAAAGTCGCTGGCTTGAGCTCAGGCTTATAGACACAACCCTATGGTCGTTGGCTTGAGCCCAAAGGTTGCTGGCTTGAGCCCAAGGTCGCTGGCTTGAACAAGGGGTCACTGGCTCAGCTTGAGTGCCCCCCACAACACTTCTCCCTTGTCAAGGGACTCATGAGAAAGCAATCAATGAACAGTTAAAAGTGCTGCAGTATGAGTTGATGCTTCTCATCTCTATCCCTTCCTATTTGTCTCTTTCTGCCCTCCCCCAACCCTGCTAAAAAGAAAAAAAGGAAAATGGGTCTGTAATCAGGCTATGTATTTCTCTTGAGTTCTTTATTACCTTGGAGCAGGAATGGAAATAATTGATATTAGATAAGGAAAATAACTGTGTCAGTTAAATTTAAATTTGAATTCCTTTCATGCCTTCATTAGATGTGTATCTTGTGTTGTTATTTAATCTGAAATGGACATAATACTCCTTTCGCAGATTATAGTATTGGATGAGATCTGGTTGGAAAATCCCCTAGCTGTAAGTTCTGTAGATACTAGTTTTCCTCCTTTTTTCCAAAGAGTGAGCCATAGCCAAAGATGGAATGGTAGTGTTAAATTGAAAGTAAGGATGATATTTAAGGGTCTAATTTTAGTTCCAGGCTGAGTAGGAACTCTGAGTAGCCAGGAAAAATCTGTTTGACTAGACAAAATGATTGAACATTCAGACATAGGCATAGTGACATGGGAGTAATGCTAGTTGAGGAGGCATGGTATAAAAGAGGAATGGTTCATTCACTGGAGAAGCCTCTATATATCAGACAGGGAATGGATGTGGGATTATAGAAAGAAAAGGAATTGGGAAAGAAAAAAACGTTTATCAATAGACATTCTAGAATCTGTGAAAGCGGTAGCTTGATAGACCTTCATTCAGGTGCTGGACTATATCCCAAGCATAGGGAAATGAATTCCGATGTGTGGTTCAGAAAAATAAAAGAACAGGAAAAGTAATGATTCCTTGAGTGTGGTATAAGACTTGGTAATGAGAAATAAAGCAAGGGTGGTGATCTCATGGTCCTGAAGAGGTAGTCCCACCAGTCTGTGTGGTATAGAAGGATAATTGAAATTGCTGTAGAAGACAGTTTCTGTTTGCCTAGGAGGTTTGTGGGAAAAGGCTGAGAAATTGGTAGAATAAGAGGATTTTCCAATAAAAGGAAAATTAGGGGAATGGAAGAATATGATTGAGTAAGGTGCATGTAGGCTAAAAAGCCCTTGAAGTTCAGATTTAAGATATATAGAAGGTTTTTGTCTCATAGAACGTCTCTAGAGAAAGTGATAAAGGAAGCTTTGAGTTGGGAAGTAGACTGGAACTACTATTGTGAGAGGGATTGTAGGATATGGAGTCAAGAGACTGGCCTGGAGTCTTGCAATTGCTACTAGTTAATTTCTGATCAGGGAAAAATCAATCTCTATACCTCACTCCGTCTTGCTTGCAGAATCAAGAGATTGAACTAAACCTCTGAGGTTCTGTTAGGTCCCTCTGAGGGCCCTGTTTACAATCTAGAACATTATTCAGTTTTGCAGTGATGGCACAATTATATTTCTGTGCTGTCCAATACAGTAACCACTAGCTACATATGGATGTTGTACACTTGAAATGTACCTAGTGTGACTAAGAAACTGCATTTGTAACTTTTTAAATTTGTACTTAAATAGCCACTTGTGCTGTTGGCTACCATATTGTACAGCACAGTTGTAGATATATCACTTTTGGGTTAATTTCTTTCCTAGGTCAACAAGTCTTTCATGCCTTTCCAGCAGTTTAATTTATTTAATTAAATAAATTAATTGTAATTAAGTAATTGTGATTAATTAATTTTTACATCTAATGTGCCCACTGTCCTCAGAAAGCTTTCACCAAACTCACATTAATAGAATTAACCCCTTTTTGTGCTCCAGTAACAATCTGTTTACACATAATTATAATGCAAAGACAGATTTACTTCACACAACAGTGAAGGAAAGCAGTTTTCTGTCAAATAGAGAAGATTAAGATTCTTTTTTTTTTTTTACAGGGACAAAGAGAGAGAGTCAGAGAGAGGGATAGATAGGGACAGACAGACAGGAACAGAAGATTAAGATTCTTAAGTAGCTGATTTGGGGACCTGCTACAATGGGAAGACTTGATTTCTTCAGATGTTAATAAGACTTTTTACCTGACACTTGAATGGGCTTTTTAAATATGTCTTCCTGCTGGGCCTGCTTTCTAATCCTTTATCACAATTGACTTCTTTTGTTAAACTAAGAATGAAAAATAAATTATTTTCTTCTACTGTTATCTACTAGTTTGTCTAAGATCTGTTGAATCAAACTTTTAAAAATGACTGTTAATTATGACAAAGTTAAGATATTTTTGACCAGTGAATTGTTTTTGATATTATAGTATGTATAGTACTTAGGGACTAGTGTTGATGTATTTAGTTCTATGATATGTAAAATAATAAAAGTAATTCTGTGTTTATTTCCACCTTTCGTTAGACTATCATAGAGCTCTCTGAAGAACGGGATGGTCTTCATTCACTGCCCCATGCTTCTCCATCTGCACAGTCGCCCTGTGGCTCTCCAGGCATGAAGCGGACAGAGAGTCGGCAGCACTTGTCAGTGGAGCTGGCTGACGCCAAGGCCAAGATAAGAAGGCTTAGGCAGGAATTGTAAGTTGCTGATTTTCAAGGTTTATTGAATTTATATAGTTGCAAAGGTGAACTAAACAATATTTTTAGGCTTCTGACATAGTTATTAGTTCCCAATTGCTGGCCTATGTCATTACTAGTTTTTGTCAAAATGAGAAAACTAAGAAGACCAGCATTTGGTTTTTTTCATAATGCTAAATCTTACCAAGTTAAGGATGCCCTTTATTCCAGATCTATGTCCTTCCTATCTTTTGAGCGTTAAAATATCCTTTTATAAAATCATGTTTTCTCCTTAGCAAGTTGGGATTTCCTTAAATGTTTTATTTTTACATTCTTGAAATAGAAAATATTGGCAATCACTGATGCAGATCAGTAAGTTTAGCTCTTTTAAAGTTAATGTAATTAAAGACAATCACTGGTAGATAGTTTTATAGAAAGTTAATTTTGTGTATCTTATGCATTGAGTAATTGAAATGCCTGAGTCATGTACTTAGCAATGGTAAATATTAAGATTGGTTAGTGCTGGTGAAATTTATTTAACCTTCAAAGAACACTACAGAGAAATCAGTATAAATGGCACATAGGTAGGCATTCCTTGGCAAATACATATAAAAACATGACCAGTTTCTGCTGGAGATGATTTTATTTTTCAATTTAAAGGGAACAAAGGATTTTTGTGTTTTGGGCTTTTTCCTTTTTTGTTTTTGGTTGGTTTTCCTGGAATTTGGGTTTTAGAGTATAGATTTAAAATTTAAAGCCACAATTTGCAATTAAGTTTATTTACTGATTATTTAAAGCAGTTGGGTTAAGAAAGTGATTGAGTATGCAAGGTAGGAAAATAAAAAGTCTATAGGAAAATTTAAAAAACTACAGCTTTCATTGTGTGTGTCTGCATTATTATGTGTCTATTGAAGTGAACACGCCCAGGATATTCTATAAACAGCTGCACCAGGAAAATGAGGGGAACGATTGCTGTTATTAGTTTGACTGGCAGTTAATGGATAGCCTAAACAGTGAACACTAGTTTGTTCCATATAATTTAGCACCATCTTCTCCAGTCTTTAGATAAAGCATGCAATTAGAACTGCAGTGCTGGCTGTGAATTCATTAACATTTTACACTGTATTAGAATTTGATTTTTTTAAATAAAATTGACTTGGCTATGGAGTATATTAAAATTTCAAACAACTTAAAAAAGATAAGATCTGGTCTCTCATATGCTGATTGGAAAATGTAAATAAATATTTTTAATTAGTAAATATACTAGATATAGCAAGTATTCCCAGTAACTAGCAATGTCATCAGATATCTAATATCTTTGTTGTCCTTAAAAGTGTGTTCCTTGAGTGATTGCTTCTATTCACATTGAAGTCTTTTAGCTGGGACAGATCTTTACTAAAGTGATGAAGTGCAGAAGTCAGGATGGGTTAAAGTAATAGTTCAGGTTGCTTTAGACCTAACGGAAATAAATAATTGCAATGAGAATGTGCAAATGAACTAATAACGCACTCATGAGTGGAACATTATAGTATAATTGCTTTTGATCTGTAAACATACAGAGTAAAAGTATTATTTGCAATTTGGTTGGAAGAAGTAATTCCTTATAAATTACACTTTTGTGCAAGAGTTAACACTATCAAAAACTTTCTTTAATAATTTTCTCTGCCTTCACAGATCTCATGTTTTCAAAGAGTTTTTTCTCACACAAATTATTTTTTAAAAATAACTTTACCGAGGCCCTGGCTGGTTGGCTCAACAATAGAGCGTCACCCCAGTGTGTGGAAGTCCCAGGTTCGATTCCCAGCCAGGGCACACAGGAGAAGTACCCATCTGCTTCTCCACCCTTCCCACTCTCCTATCTCTATATCTCTCTCTTCCCCTCCTGCAGCCAAGGCTCCACTGGAGCAGAGTTGGCCCAGGCGCTGAGGATGGCTCCATGGCCTCCACCTCAGGCACTAGAATGACTCCAGTTTGAATGGAGCAATGCCGCAGACGGACAGAGCATCACCCCCTAGTGGGCTTGCCGAGTGGATCTCGGTCGGGTGCGTGCGGGAGTCTCTCTGCCTCCCCATTTCTGACTTCGAAAAAATACAAAACAAACAAACAAGAAAAAACTTTATTGAGGTATAATTTATGTATCAGAAAATTTATCTTTTAAAGCAGGGGTCCCCAAACATTTTACACAGGGGGCCAGTTCACTGTCCCTCAGACTGTTGGAGGGCCGGACTATAAAAAATACTATGAACAAATCCCTGTGCACACTGCACATATCTTATTTTAAAGTAAATAAAACGGGAACAAATACAGTACTTAAAGAACAAGTAAATTTAAATCAACAAACTGACCAGTATTTCAATGGGAACTATGGGTGCGGATGCATCCTGTGCTCCTCTCACTGACCACCAATGAAAGAGGTGCCCCTTCCGGAAGTGCAGTGTGGCGGAGGCTGGATAAATGGCCTCAAGGCTGGCTGCATGCAGCCTGAGGGCCATAGTTTGGGGACCCCTGTTTTAAAGTGTACAGTTCAGTGATTTTTAGTATATTCATAGAGTTGCATGACTCTCACACTAATTTCAAGACATTTTTGTCACCCCAAAAAAGAAACTCCATACACATTAGCAGTTCATATACCCCTTGAATTCTGTTCTGAACATATCATATAAAAGTAATCATACATTATGTGGCCTTTTGTGACTGCCTTCTTTTATTTAGCACAGGGTTGTCAAGGTTTATCCATGTTATAGTATGTATTGGTATTTCATTCTTTTTTATGATTAAATATTATGGGGATATATACCACATTTTGGTTACTTATCATTTGATGGGCATTTGTATTTACATTTTTTGACTATTACAAATAATGCTCCTGTGAACATTCATATGCATATTTTTGTGTGCACATATGTTTTCAATTCTCTAGGGTATGTATGAGGAGTGGAAATTCTGGGTCATATGGTAGTTCTATATTTAACCTTTTGAGGAACTATTAAATTGTTTGGCTGCAGTTTTATATTCCCACCAGCAATGTGTATGAGGGCTCCAGTTTTCCATATGTTCACCAATACTTGTTGTTACACACCTTTTTGACTATAGCCATTCTAATGGGTTTGAAGTAATATCTCATTGCATTTTTTTTTTTGTTTTAATTTTGTTTTTAGTGAGAGAGAGAGACAGACAGGAAGGGAGAGAAATGAGAAGCATCAACTTATAGTTGTAGCACTTTAGTTGTTCATTGATTGCTTTCTTTTATGTGCCTTGACCTGGGGTGGGGGCTCCAGCTGGGGTGGGAGGCTCCAGCCGAGCCAGTGACCTTTGGGCTCAACCAGTGACCATGGGATCATGTTGATGATCCCAAGCTCAAGTTGGTGATTCCACCCTCAAGTCATATGTGCCTGCCCTCAAGCCAGTGACGTTGGAGTTTCAAACCTGGGTCCTCAGCATCTCAGGTTGATGCTCTATCCATTGTGCCACCACTTGATCAGGCTTATTGCAGTTTTGAATTGTATTTTTCTCTGATGACTAATGATGTTGAGCATCTTTTTCAGTGCTAATTTGCCATTTGTGTATCTTCTTTGGAGAAATTTTTATTAAGATGCTTGCTCATTTTTAAATTGAGTTATAAGATAAACTTTTAAACAGATCAGTGAAATAACCTGAAACTGAGGGTGTATTAGAAGTCTGTGCAGCCAGCAATTGAAACCCAAAGGAGTTTTTGTCAATTCTGACTTTGGAGAAGAAAGGGAATGATGTTAGGAATATTACATATAGATATTTACATTTTAATTGATGATAGTCATTACCTAGTTTGAAAAGGCTCAACCTAAGCTGAAGGAAGTACAGCAATCTCAGTAGGATATAAGGAGGGGCATGGCAAGAAGTGAAGTTGAAAGTGATGGGATGGCTGCATGGATCATCATGTATGCAGTGCTCAGAACTTTAGACTTGGGACAAATTAGAGATTTTTTGCATAGGAGAGTAACAAGATCAGATTTATGTTTTTATTTTTATTTTTCCATAGATTTGAGAGAGAGAAAAAAAGGAAAGGAGGGGGATGGAGAAGAGAGAGAGAAAAGCATCAACTCATTGTTTCACTTAATTGTGTTCTCATTGATTGCTTCTCGTATGTGCCCTAGTGCCCAGAACAGGGTTCAAACCCATGACCTCTGGCATACCGGGTTGATGCTTTATCCACTGTGCCACCTGGCCAAGGCCCAGATTTATGTTTTAATAAAGAGATACTAGCCTAGTGGCTGACTTTTAGTGAGTGTTCAAATTGAAAATATAAATTATGGTGTCGGCCTGACCAGGCAGTGATGCAATGGATAGGGCATCAGACTTGGATGCGGAGGACCCGGGTTCGAAACCCTGAGGTTGCTGCCTTGAGTGTGGGATCATAGACACGATGCTATGGTTGCTGGCTTGAGCAAGGGTCGCTCACTTTGCTGAAGCCCCCCACCCCAGTCAAGGCACATATGAGAGAGCAATCAATGAACAACTAAGGAGCCATAATGAAGAATTGACGCTTCTCATCTCTCTCCCTGCCTGTTGTCTGTACCTATCTGTCCCTCTCTGACACACACACACACAATTATGGTGTCATTTTAAAAGTGGATTGAAGGACAGTTCAGATGAGAACTGGTGTGGGCCTGTTCAAAAATTGTAATAATGAGGATAGAGAAGAAATAAGGGAGAAGCAGAATCTTTTATATAATTCCTTGTTTCCTGTACTCAGTGTTTATTGGATGGCTATGCCTTTTATTTGGAATATAAGAGAAAGGAATAAGATTAAGGTAAAAGACAAGTTTAGTTTTTGTCATATTTAGTTTGAGGTTCCTTAGAAATATCTTGAGATAATCATCATATAAATCGACTATCTGGTTCATGATGCAGAATAGAGATTTGGGATTACTAGAATACTCATATGTAGCGTGTAAGTAGTAGTTGAAACCTTGGGAGTGAATAAGACTGCCCAGGAAGAACATGAATAATGAGAAAGATGTGTTTGTGAAGAACACAAACATAAAAAAAGTGTTTAAGGACACGCATTGCCCATTTTTTAGCCATGTTACTCAGTTTCTTTATCCATAAAATGAGACTTCTAATAATACTTACTGTAGAGAGATACAGCATAATACCAAGCTCATGAGCTTTAGATTTATTCTGCCTGAGTGTCATTCCTGGCTCAACACTTCTTAACTAAGTGACTGTAACCAGGTTAATCTCTCTAAGGCTGCTGGGTTTCCTAGCCTATTATGTAGGAATAATAATTGTGCCTACTGAAGGATTGTTATGTGAGGCAAATATGTAAGGTGAACAGTATCTAGTACATAAGTGCTCAATAAATGTAAGCTGTTATTTCTTTAGAGGGTTTTTGCTTGGTAAAGTGCTTAGGAAAAATAGCACAGATAATGAAAGCTTGATAACTATTAGCCAAAAGATGTGTCCAAAACATGAAATCAGCAAAAGAGTCAGTGAAGTAGAAAAGCCTAAGAGTGAAATTATAGAAGCCAATAGAGAGAAATTATCAAGAAGAATGGAGTTAACTGTACTAAATTCTTCAGAAATTTCTAAAAATAATCCACTGACTTTGGCAATGAAGAGAGGTAATCGACTCTGAAAAACTGTTAGTGGGAAGATACGGGTGGAAAGTCTCATTGCTGTAAATAGAACAATCAGATGGTGTACATATAGTTTATTTATGAAGCTTGAACTGCTGGATAACTCTTGGAAAACTTATTTCAATTTATACCTCACATACACCAAAGTGAATTTCAGATGGATTAAAGAACTAAATGTAAAATATGAAATAATGGTAAAGGAACCCGATGAGTATATATTTGTTCTCTAGGGAAGGTCTTTACACTAAATGTAAAATATGAAATAATGGTAAAGGAACCCGATGAGTATATATTCGTTCTCTAGGGAAGGTCTTTACACAAAAGCAAAAGAAATATTTATAAAAGGTGGTTGCTCTATTTGTATAATAAAGCTAAACCTGTAGACATCCAGGGAAAAAGTAAAAAGCATTTAACATACTTCTCAGAAAGTTAAACAGAATTTTCATTTCACACCTAGGTATATCCTCCCAAAATTTAAGGCAGGAACTCAGATATTTAAATGCCATTGTTCATTGCAGTATTATTCCCAGTAGCCAAAAGGTGGAACAACCCATATGTCCATGAACAAATGGATGAGTAAACAAAATGTGCTATAGGCACGTGATGGCAAATTACTCAGCCATCAGAAGGAATGAAATTTTGATATCTGCTACATCATGGATAAGCCCTGAAAACAATTTGCTAAGTGAGAAACCAGGCACAAAAATATTGTATGATTCCACTTAAATGAAATATCCTTAATAAGCGGTGGAAAGAGAATTTGCAAGGGACATGGGGGAGGGACATAATGCAGTGTGTAAGGGTATTATTGAGTGGAACACTTGAAACCATATCAACACAGCAATTATAAAGATAAAAATATTTAATAGGCAATTTCAGAGAAACAGAAATTAGATTAGAAGCAGGGGCTGTTAGGGTATGGGGCAATTGGAGAGTTACTGCTTACTGGGCACAGAGTTTCTGTTTGGGGTGATGAAAGAGTTTGGGAATTGATAGTGGTGATAGTTTAACAACAGTTGAAATGTAATTAAGGCCACTAAATGGTACATTTAAAAATGGTTAAAATTGCAGTTTTATGTTACATATGTGTTGCCACAATAAATAATAAAATTTGTTTGTAATTTCTGAAAAAAGTTCAATAATCTATAAAGAAATATCTGTAAGAAATATCTTATAAACTGTAAAAGGTAATAGGTTTTTAGCATTTAAATGGTACAAACATAAGAAAATAAATTTAGCCTTTCTTACTGTTCAAAACATGTAAGTTAGAACAGTGACAGCATTTTTCAGTTGTTAAATTGTTTCACATATAGGCATTTTTACCCATGTGGTTGCCTTATAAATTGATAATGACCATTATGGCAGGCAGTTTGACAGTAGTTTATCAAGTACCTTCAAATCTGTAATGTACTTTTACAAATCTGTCCTGAAATACATAGGGTTTTATGACAAATGAGTCCATTTTCCAAACCATTATTACTGTAAAAAATGGAAGCCACTTAATTAATTATGGTTCCTCTATCAAAAGGACTATTTCTCCTTTATTTAAAAATTATGGCTTTCTGCAGTGTGCATCTTTTATTATTAAAGAACAGAAGGTAGAAAAGTGAGATAGTGAGTGGAGATTTGACTTTGAGGATGTTGGCTCTGAAGGGAAGAGAGAAAGTAGGGATTAGAAGTAAAGCAGTGCAAAGAGAAAAAGAAAATAGGAGAAATTTGAGTATTTTTATAGGCTTCAGGGACGAAAACAATAGAGCTATAAAGATTTTAGGTATGTGGGTGGCAGTGTATAATTTCCTTCAGGCCATTGTAAATGTTGAAAGTGGTTTGGAGACCCTTACAAGTCTCAGACACAGATAGTACTACTGCCTTGCATAAAAGCTTATCCTGCTAATTTGTCTTTGACTATGCAGAGGAGAAAGAGAAAGGAGAGTGGAAATGGGAGAATCTCAGGAAAGATGGGGATAAACTATTTTATGAACTATGAGGATGTTAATCCTTGAGGTTTGCCTTTGGAGAATTTCAGGGGGAGCATGATTGATAATATCTAATCATGTAAATTCTAAAAATTCATTTCATTGTCTTTTCACCCTTTGTTGGAGTCATGGCTAATACTGTGTTCCACTAGATATTTAGTAATGATAATACATTTATAATGCAGGTGATGATCATAGTCTTTTAAAAGGAATAAGCTTATTCTTTAATAAATGTTATTTTCATTTAAGGGAGGAAAAGACTGAACAGTTACTGGACTGTAAACAAGAACTTGAGCAAATGGAAATCGAACTTAAAAGGCTGCAACAAGAGGTTTGTACCTAAAACTTTGATTATATAGGACCACTAAGTAATTGAAAATTGATCTTTCTCCTTATAATTTACAACCTTTACCTTAATGCTTTATGAGGTTACTGAGGCTTCAAGAGATCTGATGACTTTCTCAGTGTTTCTCTCTTCAAAAATACCAGAACCAAAACTAGAAATCATGGTCTTTGTACTTTTTTCTGTATCTGTGCTATTTAAACTTTGCTAAGATTTAAAGGAGCCTGTCTTAACACAATAAATTAAAATGAATTAGAAAAAGATTTAAAGGAGCCTTATAGGACTAGGGCAGTTCCAAGTTCCTCCTTTTTTGTGTATTTGGCTTCTGTGGGCTTGGTTGCTGGAACAGCTCTACTGTAAATTGTAGGAGCTCATGTGTAAATGCACTCTCTGAAGGTGCTTTATGTTAACTTGTATATGACAAAATGCTCTTTTTAAATAACAAGATGCTTTTAAATTTTTCATTCTTTTCCTATGAAATAAGATAACCTTTTACTTTTTAAAAATTATTTGTTTTTACTAAAGCTTTTTGGGTTTTTTTTTTCTTGAACCAAGATTTGTTTAAGAATATATATACTTCTTTTAATCACTTCATAATGTTTTGTTTTCGTTTTGAGGTAGTGAACAAGGTCTTCTTTAACCCATAAATGGTATGAATTGGGGTAAGGCTGGACAATTTTCTTCCTCTTAATTTCCCTAACCTGCCATTTTAACTTCAGGGAATACTGCACTTTCAGGATTATAAACTGAGACCTTTCTGGATGTATGAGAGAACATATAATCTTTTGTGTGTGTGTGTGTGTGTGTGTGTGTCAGAGACAGAGAGAGGGACAGATAGGGACAGAGACAGGAAGGGAGAAATGAGAAGCATTAATTCTTCATTGTGGCAACTTAGTTGTTCATTGATTGCTTTTCTCATGTGTCTTGATGGGGGGGGAGCTACAGCAAACCACTGTACATCATAATCTTTATTTCTAGTTATGTTGTGGCTGTTCTTCCATTTTTTTGTAGCAGGGTTTTTGTATCTGTGTTCCCTCGAAACAGTGGTGGTTCTCAATCTTTTTGTTCTTAAAACTCTCCCACTGTTAAAAATTAGTGAGGATTATATTTCCTGGTATTTGCTATATTAGAAATTGAAACTAAGAATTTTATATACTCAACCCATATCATGTTAACATAAAATATTTTAACTAAAACCCATTATTTTACAAAACAAAATAGAATGGTACTCTCTTACATTTTTGCAGATCTCTTTGGTGCCTCGCTTAAAGACAGCTAGATTCTCTTATCTGTTTCTGTATTTGTTCTGTTAAGATACCACATACCATGTAGCCCAGGGGTCCCCAAACTAAGGTCTGTGGGCTGGGTGTGGCCCCCTGAGGCCATTTATCCGCCTCGCTGCACTTGCAGAAGGGGCACCTCTTTCATTGGTGGTCAGTGAGAGGAGCACAGGATGCATCCGCACCCATAGTTCCCATTGAAATACTGGTCAGTTTGTTGATTTAAATTTACTTGTTCTTTATTTTAAGTATTGTATTTGTTCCCGTTTTGTTTTTTTACTTTAAAATAAAATATGTGCAGTGTGCATAGGGATTTGTTAATAGTTTTTATTATAGTCTGGCCCTCCTACAGTCTGAGGGACAGTGAACTGGTCCCTGTGTAAAAAGTTTGGGGATCCCTGATGTAGCCTTTGGAAAACTCTACTGTGCCCTCATGAGAATGAAAAAGGAAAATAATGTCTTAGAATTATTATGAAAATAGTTTTGACCTCATGAAATCCCAGAAAGGGTTTCAGGAAAGCGCAACTGTCTTTGGATCATACTTGAATAACTAGTGTTCTAAACAATTAAGAATTATGAGAAGACTTTTAAAAGATTGAACTTCAATATTTATCTCAAATGGCATTAAGATATGCAGTAATCGTTTTACTTGGATGCTTATAAAAACATCAGGATTTTAGTATGTCACAGCATATCTGAATAGAGCATTATTTCTCTATAGTATGTAATGATCAACTTATTAGGGCAGTTTGCCTCTTTTGTATTTTTACTATCCTATATTTTAAAGTTGAATTCTTTTACCTTAAATTAATTGCATATTGTTATGTTAAGTAGAGGTTAACTTATTTTAAGACATCCTGAATATTTTTTATATTCTAGACACAATATTATTGAATATATAAACATAAGTTTGCATATTTGTATGTAAACGTGTGTTTAAAATACTTATTCTTGCTTTTATATCTCCCCATTTTAAGAAACAACTTGAGATATAATTTATATACAAAATTCATACTTTTAAAATATATAATTTACTGAGTTTTTTTAGTAGAGTCATCAAGTTGCGTAGCCAAAGGCCCTGGCTAGGTTGTCAGTTGGTTAGAGCGTCATTCCTATACACCATGGTTGCGAGTTCAGTTCCGTTGGGGCACATACAAAAATCAACCAATGAATGCACAAATAAGTGGCACAACAAATTAATATTTCTCTATCCTTCTCTCTCCCTCCTCTTTCTCTCTCTAAAATTAATAAATGAAAACAATTTTTTAAAAGATTGTTCAAGCAGGGATTATCAGTTTGAAACTAGAAAGTAATATTTAAAATGTTAATATTTATTTATGTTTAGAACCTGAACTTGCTTTCGGATGCTCGTTCTGCGAGAATGTACCGAGATGAATTAGATGCACTTCGAGAGAAGGCGATCAGAGTTGATAAGCTTGAAAGTGAAGTCAACAGATATAAAGAGAGGCTACATGATATTGAATTTTATAAGGCAAGAGTTGAGGTATGTTGCATAATTTAAACCATTCACAATAGTTTTCTTTAAAAGAGTTATGATTTGGAAAATGCACTTAATAATGAATGGAATTCTTGAAATGTTTAGCAAACTAAATACCGTTGGATGTTTATTTTGTAATAGATCAGCGTATTGCTTAGAATTTTAAAAGGTAATATTTGGACATTATTAGTTTTATTTAACTCTTTGGGGCTCTTCTTTCATTCCTTTATTTAGCATTATTAGGTAGACTTGAAATCCTTCCCTCCTAGTCAAAAAAAAGTATTTCTCTGCTAATTTTAAACTTGTTTGTAGAAGTGAAAACAAACATATTGCTAATGGATTCTCATCTCAGAATGTTAGATTAAAATCAGTGAAGGTGCTTGTGTGTTCATGCACACCTGCTTGTGTCCTTTTTCTCTTTCAACAAATAATAAACATTTTATATAAACAAATTAGAAGAAACAGCCTCCCTACTTAATGATTGATGTACAGTGTTGCATGAAGTTGACTTTGACAGCAAAAATTTGATAGTCCTTGCACCTGCATCCTTTTCTCCTTTCTCAGTTAATTTCCTCATTGTCTGTAAACAGTGGAAATTTTGGTCATGTTTATTAATAGGGATAATAAGGAAGGAGTATGCAAAATTAAGAAGTGAAAAAATTAGAAGAGAAAATAGAACATTTGAGCCTGAAAGCTATCAAAAATAGACCCAATAGACTACAAAGATAAGGTGCATATTAATTCTTGGCTTATTTTTAAATGAGTATATGCACAGTACTATTAAAGGAGTCATTCATTTATTCATTCATTCAGTGAGAGAAAGGGAGGCAGAGACAGACGCCTACTGCATGACCCAGACCAGGATCCACCTGGAAAGTCCACCTGGGGCTGGTGGCCTGTTGCAATCGGAGCCATTTTTTAGTGCCTGAGGCAGAGGCCATGGAGTCATTCTCAGCACCCGGGACCAACTTGCTCTAATTGAGCATGGCTGCAAGAAAGAGAGAGAAGTGAGGGGAAAGGGTGGAGAAGCAGACAGGTGCTGCTCCCGTGTGCCCTGACTAGGAATTGAACCCGAGATATTCACATGCCAGGCTGATTGATACTCTACCACTGAGCCAACTGGCCAAGGCCATTAAAGGATTCTCATAGATGCCTCTTTTTTATATACTTTCACCTGACATTAGTTTATAAACTGGAGGCTTATAGCTTAGCAAGATCAATTTGTGAACATATGCCTTTAAAACAGATGTAGGCATTTTAAACATGTTCTCAAGATACTTAGGTAAAATATTTATTGACAGAGTCTTGGTTTATGATTTACACGAGTATTAGTTCAAGTCCTGGAATTTTACTCAAAATCCCAAACTCTTAACTTTCAAGTTACAGTTTAAGTGGAGAGAAATCTTTAAATCTACTATTTCAACAAAATAATTGTGCTGTGATGCTGTGGAGATGTATGTCTTAAATATATGCAAGACTTAGTTTTTCATCATTGTGATTAAGGGATTTAAATTACCCTGACAATTTTACATGAAATTATAGTAGTATTACTCATTCTAATAGAAATACTGAGTATTTTGTTTGCATAGTAGCTTAAGTTTTGAGGGGGAGAATGTAAAGCCAAGAAACCTTTGACCGTATTTTTATTTCTTGGTAGCTTTACTAACAGAACTGTTGACAAAAGACACATTAATGAATTATCTTACAATCAAGACTTTCTTTATGTTTCAGAACTTTAAAAAAACTAACAGATATTAACATGTTTGTGATAAATAAAGCCTAATTGAAATGTTTATAGGAATTAAAAGAAGACAATCAAGTTTTATTAGAGACAAAAACCATGTTGGAAGACCAATTAGAAGGAACTCGAGCTCGTTCTGATAAATTACATGAATTAGAAAAAGAGAATTTACAACTAAAGGCTAAACTGCATGATATGGAAATGGTAAGTATTGTAAAGTAGATCAATTATATGACCTCTAAAGGAAAAATTCTAAGGTTCATCTGTTTTCCGTATAATGACAAAGGATGATTAGTGTCCTAGACGCTGTAATGAAGAAGAGATTAAGTAAATAAATTCAATGTTTCTAATTTTGTATGAATACAGGAGTAGTAGAAATTTCTGCTTTTGTTATAGAGAAGCATTTATTTGTCTTGTATTTTTTTTAAACTCTAATAAAGCTATTTAGAATTGGGCCAGGATATTTTGTTATATCACTAAACAATATATTGACTCTGAGGAAGACATTTCAGTGTCCCCAAAGCTCAATTGAAAAGGATACCAGAAACCTGGTTGTTATACTAACCAGTAGTAAGTATAATAACTGCTTATTGCCGTTAAACTGTGAAAATTTTAAGCAACCCAGAATTTATTCTCATTCAGTCTGATAAATAAAAGTTATAAGTAATAAAATATCAGCTTGAAATTGTACTATTTCTTACCTTTCCTTTTTCTCCCGTCTCTCTGTCAATAAAACAGGAACGTGATATGGATAGAAAAAAGATTGAGGAATTAATGGAAGAAAATATGACTTTGGAAATGGCACAGAAACAAAGTATGGATGAATCATTACATCTTGGCTGGGAGTTGGAACAAATATCCAGAACTAGTGAACTTTCCGAAGGTATTCCATATATGGCTTTCTTTAAAAGGGTTGATGACTGCCTGACCAGGCGCTGGCGCAGTGGATAGAGAGTTGGATTGGGATGTGAGCACGGGCCCATCTGGCTTGAGCAAAAAGCTCTTCAGCTTGGACCCAAGGTCGCTAGCTCCAGCAAGGGGTTGCTCGGTCTGCTGAAGGCCCGCGGTCAAGGCACATGTGAGAAAGCAATCAATGAACAACTAAGGTGTTGTAATGGCAATGAAAAACTAATGATTGATGCTTCTCACCTCTCTCTGTTCCTGTCTGTCTGTCTGTCTGTCCCTATCTATAACTCTCTCTGACTCTCTCTCTGTCCCTATTAAAAAACAAAACAAACAAACAAAAAAAGGGTTGATGACTAAATGAAGTTGTATTTATGCTTACGTTTTTGGATATTTTATTGCGGTTATTTTCCCCAGATGAAGGTGTCTCAGAAGGTCACCTAATACTATCTACAGTTTCAAGAGTAATATGTTATTTCCACATTCCTGAGTTTGATTATCTTTGCATGTCTTACAACTAAACTTTTTTGAGTTCAGTAAGAGATTTGATCAGTTGTTTCAGCATTATTTTATGTTAGTATCACTAGAAACTTGAATACCAATTTATTAATTTATTTTGAGAAATATAGCTATCTACTAAAGAGAACAGAAAAGTCATATTAGCTGCTCAGCATATTTTTTCCCCCTATACTTGAACCTAAGTAGATAGTCAAAACATAGTGGGAAGAGTATTAGGTGAATGCGTAGCAAGAATAAAACAAGTTAGGGATCTTCATGGCCAGTGTCATCAGCATATGGAATCTCCATTTCAGGGTTCTACTTACCAACCAGTCTAGCCCCCGTTATTCCCTGGAGATAATGGAAGACTTCCCCCAGATAAACTTCTAACTTTTGGCTTTTTTTTCTTAAGTTCCACTATTGCCTTGTCCTCTGTCTTAAAGCCTGGGCATATACATACAGTCCAGTTGTTTGGGTTATAGTTGTGATTATGCTAATACTGATATACTTTATTGAACTTAACTCCAGTCACATTTATTAGATAGGTTTTGTAATTCCTATTACCCAGTATTATTCCACCAGCTTTCCTTCCTTCAGCAGATATTTATTAGACACCTACCATGTGTGAAATAGTATACAAGGCCCTGAGGATATAATAGTGTGGTAGACGTAAGGTCTGAAGACAGTTTATAGTCTGGTTCTTGCAGAATAATTACTTCTACAGATGACTCATATATATTACCATTAGGCTTTTTCCAGTTTTATACTTAGGAACCTAATTCCAAATTCTGGGAGCCCCATGTAATTCCCTATGTAGAAAGTGATGGTATTCAGCCAGTTAGCTTGCAGAGAGATCTGTTACTTAAAATTCTTGTGGAACGAACTTTATTTTATTTCTTGTAAATTGAGTTACAAAGAAAGCAATTCAAACTTAAATGTTTTCTACTTTAAAGTAATTAAAAATAATACTGTTAAAAGTTTCATTATCTGCCTGACTTGTGGTGGCGCAGTGGATAAGGCATCAACCTGGAATGCTGAGGTCACCAGTTCGAAGCCTGGGCTCGCCTGGTCAGGTCAAGAGACACACAAAAAGCAACTACAAGTTGATGCTTCCCACTCCTCCCCACCCGTTCTTTTTCTCTCTCTCTCTCTCCTCTCTAAAAAAATAAATCATTAAATCTTTAAAAAAAAGTTCACATCCAGAAAATTTGCTTCTAGAATTTTTCTACACACACAGGTATTTTAGATACCGATTAATGTGTATACACAATTCAGGTTCCTCTTTGCACCTAAGATTATAATACAGGCATTCTTTCATGTTGCTAAAAATGTGTTGTAAGCATCCTTTTTAATTCTTCATAGTCTGACTTGAAGCTTTTTTGAAGCACATTTATAGTATTGAAAGTATTAAGATATATGATGAATTTTAGCCTACTCTTGTTCATTTGAATGCGTGACTTCAAGTCATGAATTAGAGTTTTATTAAAGAAGATTTAGAGCTTGACCAGGCAGTGATGCAGTGGATAGTGTTGGACTGGGACACAGAGGACCCTGGTTGGAAACCCCACAGTCGCCGGCTTGAGCAAGGGCTTCATCAGACTTGAGCATAGGGTCTTTCGCTTGAGCATGGGATCATAGACATGACTTCATGGTTGCTGGCTTGAGCTCAGAGTTGCTGGTTTGTGCAAGGGGTCACTTGCTCTGCTGTAGCTTCCCTTGGTCAAGGCATATATGAGAAAGCAATCAATGAACAAATATGGTTGCAACAAAAAATTAATGCTTCTCATCTCTCTCCCTTCCTGTCTGTCTGTCCTTATCTGTCCCTCTCTCTGTCTGTCTCTGTCACACACACACACACACACACAAAAGACTCGGATAGCTAATGGGACTTTAAGGTGTCATTGACTATCTAGCACACCAGCTTTTAATGAAAAGATTAACAATATGCTTACTAGAAGAAGAGCTGAAAATAAGAATTGAGATTTTCTTTACTTAAAATTGGGGAGTATTTAACCATACCTAATTTTGTAAAGATTGTGTACTTGTGAGGATGTATGTTTTGTGTGTGTGTGTGTATGTGCGTATGCCTTTGCTTTTATATGATGGAGAATTTCAAACATACACAAAAGTAGACAGACTTAGAAATGTCTCCCGTACTTCTATCCATTGCCCTTCCTAAAATCTGGGATTTCAGAATAAATTCTAGGCATCACATTTCATTTGTAAATCCTAATATTTTTATATCATCAAAATATTCAATGAGTCTGCTCTAAGGTTATTAAAAATAATTATTCTTGACTTATTGGGGAGCATCATTTACAGAACTAGAAATTGAGTTTTCTTACTTTAAAACATGTAATGCTGTAATCTACTTAGGAAGATTATTTTACTTGACAACATGGAGTAGATGTTGTTCTTTACATGTGGCTTAGCAGGGTTTCTTTAAAAGGTGACCAGTGTGTACTTTCCTGTCTTTCTCAGAATCAGATTAGGATTCTTTCCCCTCAAACTATCTTCCTTTAGTTTTTGAAAGTGTGGCATAAGATATGCTTTATTCTTTCTGTATGTGCCACACATGACTATGAGATACACTGGGCCATAAGTATATTTTGTACTGGTAATCTAAGACTCATTAAGGTTAAAGTGGCTGGTATTATCAAGTAGGTAATTTCTCATGGAACTAGAACTGGAACTCTAGACTCTTCAGTCTAAATTTTATACTTTTACGCCCCTTCCCCCACTGAAATGCTTACAGATGCATTAAAAATTCAAGATTTACCTGTCTTTTATCTGTCTGTTTTTTCCATTGTGTCTACCTTAACTTTATAAATGTTTTATACAGTTAAGGACCTGATGATGTTCTGGTTTTACACTTATTTATTTAACTAATAAAGAGCAAGCATATATTTACCAATGACATTTTTTCAATATTGTAGCACCACAAAAATCTCTGGGCCATGAGGTGAGTGAATTGACATCAAGTAGGTTATTGAAGTTGGAGATGGAAAACCAGAGTTTGACAAAAACTGTTGAAGAGCTTCGGAGTACTATGGACTCCACAGAAGGTAACACTTCCAAAATCTTGAAAATTGAAAAAGAAAATCAAAGACTAAGTAAAAAGGTAAATAAAAATGAATGTTTAATGTTCAGAAATATATGTAAAAAGTATAAATAAATAGCACTTTTTAATGTTAAAAATTATGTAGCCTGACCAGGAGGTGGTGCAGTGGATAGAGCGTCGGTCTGGGATGTGGAAGACCCAAGTTCAAGACCCCGAGGTTGCCGGCTTGAGCGCGGGCCCATCTGGCTTGAGCCAAAGCTCATCAGCTTGGACCCAAGGTCGCTGGCTCCAGCAAGGGGTTGCTCGGTCTGCTGAAAGCCTGCGGTCAAGGCACATGTGAGAAAGCAATCAATGAACAACTATGGTGTCGCAACGGCAACGAAAAACTAATGATTGATGCTTCTCACCTCTCTCTGTTCCTGTCTGTCTCTACATATCCCTCTCTCTGACTCTCTCTCTGTTCCTGTAAAAAAAAAAAATTATGTAAAAGTATAAATAAATAGCACTGTAGTAAAACACTTATTTTCCAGTTTTTAATATGCCCTCAGTTCTTTTAACATGTAGATTTAAAAATGTACATAAATGTAAAGTAAATGAATTTCTATACTCATTATTCAATTTCAACAATGATTAACTTACAGCCAGTCTTATATCTACCCCTGCCTACTCTCCCCACAACCACTAGATGATTTTGAAGTAAATCCAAGATATGGTTTCATTTTACCAACAATTATCTCAGTATATATGTATAAAAATTAAGAAATTAAAAAAAAAGGACAGTGACATTATCACTCTTGAAAAATTAGTAGTTTTTAGTCAGTGTTTTAATTTCTTCAATTCTGGTTTGTTTTTACATTTTGTTTGAATCTGAATCCAAATAAGATCAATACATTCAATAAATTGATATGTCCCTTAAGTATTTTTCAGTCTATAGGTTTACTTTTTTATTTTTTAGGGAGTTTTTCTACTGAAGAAACCAGGTTATTTGTCTTAACTGAGTTTTCCCACAATTTAGATTTTGCTGATTGAATTCTTTTTGTGTCATTTAGCAAGTTCTCTTGTCCCCTGTATTGACTGTTTTACTGTAGGCTTAGTCAGGTTCAAATTGAGTTTTTAGTGAAAGTATTTATAAGAAGTATGTATAGGGGTGGGCAAAAGTAGGTTTATAGTTGTGAGTACACAAAAGTTTATTCTTGTATTACTATTTATTTTTGTATTATTTTCCTTATGAACCACTGTAAACCTACTTTTGCCCACCCATATATATTTCAATCAGGGGGCACATGTCTGCCTGTCTCTCTTTTTGTAATGTTAGTTGTCATGGAAAATCATTTGCTTGGATCCCTTAATTAACCAGAGATTGCAAATTCCTGATTTTCTAATTATATCATCCCTTCTTTGTGTGGTAGCTAGGGCATTTCTTTAAAAGAAAGGCTTGATTTTAAAAACTACTGGTTTAAAGAAAACACCATTGATTATTCTGGTGAATAGCTCTTATGGGAAAAGCAGGATGTTTGATCCTATTCCTTTATTTGCCAGTTTGCTAATAATGAATTGTATTTCTCATATACTCCTGAGATAATTGAGTGAGTTTTTTGTTTGTTTTAGTGTCAGTATGAACTCATGGGCTTAAGAATATTTAAAGTGTTTCAATCCACTCTATTTATTTTTCTTACTGTCCTAATGAAACTGTTTTCTGAATCCTTATGACACAAACTTAGAACTCCTTGGAAGCTTCCTTGCTTTCTGCCATGACAAACAGTATTTGGCTCCAAACCATGTCTAGTTTTTCCTTTGTTAGATTCTGGGTTTCTAGACCTCGTGATAATCTGCCAGACCTTAGGCCAGTGATTTTTGAACTATAGTATACATCAGAATCACCTGTAGGACTTGTCAAAACCCAAATAGCTGAGACTTCTGCCTAGAGTTTCTGTTTTTTGGTAGGTTTGGGGTGGGGGCTAAGAATTTTCACTTCCAGGAAGTTCTTTGGTGATGCTCATCCTGCTGTTTTGGAACCAGGCTTTGAGGGACCACTGTCTTCGATAGTGAAAATAGACCTTATTTTCTTACAAGATTTTTACTCTTTTTAAAACATTTTATATCATCTTTAGTCCACTGACCAAATTATCATAATAAGCATTGAGCTTTTGGAACTAAGGTCTTTGCTTAAGCCGGCAACCTCAGGGTTTTGAACCTGGATCCTCTGTGTACCAGGCTGGCACTCTATCCACTGTGCCACTGCCTGGTCATCATATTTTGAATTTAAATTAGTTTTTAATACTTATTGTACTTATTAACCTCATACTTTATCATACCTTTAAAATGTATAAGTGAAAATAAATTTAAAACCAGAATATAAATATTTATTGGAGTTTTGTTCAGCTTGTTTTTCTCTAGTAGTAGTCTCCTTTTTTCCCCCTTCTTTTCTTTTCCTTTTAAACCAATCTCCTTTTTGTTTCCTCATTAAACTTATATTATCATTTCTCATCTTTCCCTTCATGCTTTTTATACTCTCCTCTTCCTTTTCGTACACCAGAATTCCTGGACTATAAGATTTTACTTTACAAATCAACTAGAACCAAGGGAGCTTTTAATAAGATTTGTACCATCTTCAATATAGCATATAATTATTATACATTTACTTGGATTTGTCTTTGTGTTTAAAAGTAGAAATTTGCCCTCAGAGATGTAGAAGGTAACAAACTTAGTCATGTCTGCATATTTGTATAGCTGCTAAAGTTAGCATGAAACATTATTTGAATTTTTTTACTAAATTCTTAAATTTCACCATTTGGGTATTAAAACTGTATTTTATCTTTAATTCAGTGATTATCTTTTGTTTTGACATGTTTCTACTGTTTTAAAATACTTAATGATATATTGCTTTGTGACTTAATTTTCTCCAGGTTGAAATTCTTGAAAATGAAATTATTCAAGAAAAGCAATGTCTTCTGAATTGTCAGAATCTAAGCAAGGATCTAATGAAGGAGAAAGCGCAGCTTGAAAAAACAATTGAAACACTTAGAGAAAATTCAGAGAGACAGGTTCATAAATTTCTTATTAAGCATTGTATTTTAAAATTTATTAATAAGTGATTTTAGTTTGTGCAAATAAATTAACATTAAAGGGAAATATTTTAGAATTTTTTAGATTTTATTATTTTTTGAGAGAGAGAGAAAGTGTGGGGGAGGGGTGGGAAGAATCAAGTTGTAATAATTGCTTTTTGTTTGTATGTGCCTTGACCGGGCAATCCCAGGGTTTCAAACCTGAGACCTCAGCATTCCAGGTCAACACTTTTATCCACTGCACCACCACAGATCAGGCTGGAATTTTGTTTAGATTTTTTAAAGTAACTGGTTTTACCTTCCAATGTCTTGTATTTTAGAAAAGGTAAAAGGAAATATTAAGAGTTTTTAAAATTGCCAGTATGATTATATTTATGTCATACAGAATTTTGCAGTGCATGTGCTAATAAGTGTCAGGAAAACGACTGCTGAGTGGAGTTGAAGAGTAATGCAGCTGTACTCTGACCCCACTCAAAAAGGGTGAAGTGGTGGCAGCAGCCCTCTTGGATACTTTCAAATTTATTTCAAGTATTTACTGATCATTCTCATATTATGCTTGAGGAAACAGAACTGGATAGATTGACTTGCTGTTTTAAAATTTCTATTTTTTAGATGTAAAGGAATTTGTTTTATATTATCTAGGCATAGCCCTCAGGCTGCCTATAAATATACAGATTTCTCTATAGCTACGTACAGAACAAAACTTCTAAAGCTAAGTGTGAATCTGTACTTTCATAAGATTCTCAGGGGATTGTGTAACATGCTAAATTTTGAGTATTATATTAGCTCTTGCTATGAATTGGATGGATTAGTCTTCAAATGTACCAGGTGATTTTGTTATTTCGATGTTTCCAAATTAGAATTCTTTTGTTGAATGAATACATACCCATCTCTATATATGCACATATACAATACAGTAAATATTCACTGAGGACCCTGTGTGTATGAGCATCGCAAAATTTATTCATGAAAAACTTTTGTCCTCAAGGAGAGATGTGTGTGTTTCACCTATATTCATATTTGAATTTGAAACATACAATTATAAATAATTTGAAAGTCGTTTCAATTGCTGTTAAACACATCTCTCTTAATCATTCCTTTACATTACGAACTCCCTAAAGACATGAACTTTAAAGACCTGGCAGTATTGTATATACAGTGGTCTCTTAGGAAAATTTGTCAGAATTAAAGGTAAGATAGATGTGCTATAGCACCCTTTTATGTTCTGATTTCCCTCTTGGTTTTTGGAAGGGAATAACTATATAATTTGAAATAATAAGTTCTCGCTCAATTAAGTTTTTAATTTTCTCCTTTCTTTATTTTTAAATTAGATTAAAATATTGGAACAGGAAAATGAACATCTGAATCAAACTGTATCTTCCTTAAGGCAGCGCTCCCAGATAAGTGCTGAAGCAAGGGTTAAAGACATTGAAAAAGAAAATAAAATTCTCCATGAATCTATCAAAGAAACAAGTAGCAAGTTAAGCAAGATTGAATTTGAAAAAAGACAAATTAGAAAAGAACTGGAGCATTATAAAGAAAAAGGAGAACGAGCAGAAGAACTTGAAAATGAGTTGCAGCACCTTGAAAAGGAAAATGAGGTGTTACAGAAAAAGATAACCAACTTAAAAATTACTTGTGAAAAAGTTGAGACCTTAGAACAAGAAAATTCAGAGCTAGAAAGAGAAAACAGGAAATTTAAAAAAAGATTAGATAGCTTTAAAAACCTTACTTTTCAGTTAGAATCCCTGGAGAAAGAGAATTCCCAACTTGATGAGGAAAACTTAGAACTGCGAAGGAATGTGGAATCTTTGAAGTGTGCAAGCATGAAAATGGCCCAGCTACAGCTAGAAAATAAAGAACTGGAAAGTGAAAAAGAACAGCTTAAGAAGGGTCTAGAGCTTATGAAAGCATCGTTCAAGAAGACAGAACGCTTAGAAGTTAGCTACCAGGGTTTAGATATAGAAAATCAAAGGCTACAGAAGGCTCTAGAGAACAGCAATAAAAAAATTCAGCAGTTAGAGAGTGAACTACAAGACTTAGAGATGGAAAATCAAACATTGCAGAAAAACTTAGAAGAGTTAAAAATATCTAGCAAAAGACTAGAACAGCTAGAAAAAGAAAATAAGTCATTAGAGCAAGAGACTTCACAACTGGAAAAGGACAAGAAACAACTGGAGAAGGAAAATAAGAGACTCCGACAACAAGCAGAAATAAAAGATACCACATTAGAAGAAAATAATGTGAAAATTGGAAATTTGGAGAAAGAAAACAAAACTCTATTCAAAGAGATTGGTATTTATAAAGAATCTTCCATTCGTCTGAAAGAATTGGAGAAGGAAAATAAGGAGCTTGTAAAAAGAGCAAGTATTGACATAAAAACTTTGGTTACATTACGTGAGGTAAGCATAGTTACTTTAAAAGGCAAATATTTTTTATATTTTTAACTTAAGACTTATGTAAATTATATTGGAACCCACCAGTAATTTGCATCATATTCTTATGGCTCTAAAGTACATAGAAATTTAGGATTAGAACTATATAAACATTTAGTTTAAAATTAAAAACTAGAAATAATTTCCAAGTTGCCTACTTTTGTTAAACTAAAAGCACATGTAAATTGTATTTTTTAAGAAACTGTACTAGAAAAATTTCCTTGTGGTATTTGACTTGTTACATTATAATTTTACTTCAAAATAATGTTAAAATATTTGATCAAGACTCTTAGTGAATGCTAAGTACAATGGGAAACATGGTAGCTACTATTTATTGAATGCTAACTGTGTGCCATGCACTGGGCTAATGACCTCATAAATTGTAATTATATAGATTTATATAATTTTTATGACCAGTTCTTTATAGGTATTATCTCCATTAGATTAGGAAACTGAGGTTCAGAGACATTAAGTCATTTACTCAGGATGACACAGTTAATAAATGGTGCAGTTGGATTGCTGGATTCTAATCTAGAACTTTCAGACTCCAAAACCCCATAAATTTTTACCTCTAAGCCTAGAGAATGCAAATCAGGTTGAACTTAAAGGTCAATATTGAACCATCAGTAGTTTATTAGATCTATGTGTTGAGAAGAAATCTGAAATTTATAGGAATAGATTGGCAGCAGGTCTTGTGAAAGATGGTTGATATAGATCAGAAAGCGGCATGGTTAGCTCTTTTTAGCTATCCCTATACTATATATGATAACCCTTTAAGTTCAATTTAAAAGTATCTTAGCCTTCTGGTAGAAAATCACATTAGGAAATCTGCATTGATAAGAATGCCCCCTAGTTCCTCAGCTCCATATCTTTGTCCACTGGGAGAGGGATGCTTGTGGGAGAAGGGTGTTGTATAAGAAGAAACATGCACTAAATTTCTACCTTATTGTTGAAACTTTAATGGATGTGTATTTTTTCCTACAATTCTCAAACATAAGATGTGTATTCACAAGTAGAGTGGAGAGCAAATAGTTTCTCCTTTTATTTTTAAATACTAAACAGATAAAAATAAGTATTAGCCAAAAAAAAGCCAAAACTATTCTGTTTGGACTATGTTATATTATTGTTGCTTAACTAATTTTAAATGATGAAGGTCATTCCTATCTTTCCTGCTTTGAATTCTATGTATTCCTGGATGGTGATTGTTAGAATCTTGGCTGAGTAGTGTGTTAGATGTTTGTTTTTAACAGTTAAGTGAGTTTTTTATTCCTTTTAAAATAAGGATTTGGTGAGTGAAAAACTGAAGACTCAACAAATGAATAATGATCTCGAAAAATTAACCCATGAGCTTGAGAAGATAGGGTTAAATAAAGAGCGACTCTTACATGATGAGCAAAGTACTGATGACAGGTGAGTATTCACTCTATTTCACAGCTGAAATTCTTTTTATTTCTTTTTTTTTTTTGCTCAAACATTCATTCTTTCCTGTACTTTCTACAGAATACATTTAAGTGTTTTAGTTCACTATTTCTGGTTCCTTTCTTTCCTTAGAGAAAGTAGTATAGAAAAATGTTTAAAAATCAGATAAATACAACCTAATCTTGATCTAAGAAAAAAATGCTAAAATGTTATATGAATACAGATCCATAACAGGAAAACAATGCCATCTAGGTGGCAGAAGATTCAAGGCAATAATTGCCTATGAAAGTAGAACGAGTTATTGACAAACCCCTCTGGTGAAATATATAGTCAGCTGAAGCAAGTTATTTTTTATTTGACTCGTGTGCTTAAATGACTCAATTCTTGTGTGCCAAAATGTGGACTAAAAGAGAAATGGAAGAAAAGTATGAAACCAAGGAAAATATACTGAGAAGTAATTAAGGTGTAAAAATAAGTTAGAAAACTAAAGCTTGATAAAAAAATCAACATATACCATGGTAATTACAGTCTATCTGTTCAAATATTCAGGAGATTTACTGTTTAGCATCTAGTCAACACATGATTCCAGCTATGTGTTTATTGTTAAGAATATTGTTTTATGTAGGCTAGATTTTAATTCACTGCAATTTTTGCAATTGGTTAATTTTTATTATCTACCCATTGCTTCTAGAAAATATTTTATTCTATATCAAATAAATGTATATAGAAAAAATTCTGGTTATATGGGATTTGTTTATGTAATCTTGAGAAATTTAAAAAAAACAGGTTAATATCTCAAAAGGTTAGTTTAATAACAATTAGGAGTAATTTGAGACCTTTATTTTAGCAATCAATTCAAACAACCAAAATTGAATTAATTATACAAATATTTCATAAGAAAAATATTTTTGTGTCAATTGCCAATTTAGTTGATTACCTCTTAATATCGACACTGAATACACATTACTTCTTATTCAAATGTTTATTATCTGTCATGTGTAAGACATTTAAAAAGTAGATTTTCCACCCACCCCCACCAAAAAAGTAGGCTAAACTTTGTAGCTGCCCTGTGTTGTAAATTTATGAACCCAGCTCTAGAAGGACCCATCATACTGTTATATCTCTTGTCAAACCTTAATTTATACAATTAGTTAATGTTAATAGAGCTCTTACTATCTGCTGGTTAGCAAGCATCAAAGAAATGATAATATTTAGGCTGAACCTTGATGAGTGACAGAAATTTGCAAAGTGGAAAATGTGGGGAAGAACATTCCATGCAAATAAAGCACAGAAATGGGCTGAGTAATTCTTAGAATGAAATGAAAGATAGATTAGAAAAGAGGCAATTTGGAGACACAGAGCCCAATTAGGAAGCTATTGTAATAGTCTAAGCCTGATGTGATGCATTTATTAATCCACACATTTATTTATATAATGAAAGCATTAGACATGGAGATAAGAGCATATATTGAACTGAAAATTTTAGGAAATGGAATTGAGAGCAGTTAATACCTGTGATGCAATATAGGGGATTAGGAAAAGAAGTATCTTAAACCACTAAACCAGCTTCTTTCTCAGCCAGTAAGTTAGCCTTAATGTCATGAAGAAAATAGAAGCTCACTGACATAAATTCCTTTAACATTTTTGTCCTCCATCTCAGAATTTATGTATATCTACATTTGTCTTTACCTTTTAGCTCAGGTATTGTTCTCAATTCTTTGTTAGTCTAATCTTTTCAGCTTTTCATTTTTCCAATTTATACCATTCCCTCTGACCTCCTTTGAAGACAGTTATTAATAAGATATTCTTGCTATAAAGGAATTGGGGAATTGAAAGTATAAATAGATAAACTAAATTTAACAAAGTAAATTTAGTGATAGTGTTATAAACAGTGCCGTGCAATCATGTTTGTCTCTCTCTTTTGACAACTCTTTTCTAGTGTTTTCCCTTTCAATGTAGTTACCTAGGGTTGTGTTTCTCAGGCCTCTTATCAGTTCAGTTTTATGCTGCGCATTCCCATCCATCATCTCACCTGATATTCATAGTATTCTCTGCTTACTGGTTAGTCCAGAAGCAATTCATGCATCACAAATTCAGTATATCCAAAGATAGACTCATTAAATACTTAAAAATGTTCATTGACTCAAGCTGATACCAGAAGGAGTGAGATCTGTTTTCCGTTCTCAGTGAACTTGAAATCTGGTTGAGCATAAAATATATGAATATGAACTAATTAGAGTACAAAGCAGAATATGATAAAATTTCTCATTGTATGCTTTAGGTTTTTATTTGGTTTAGTCATTGGGGTTCTCAGCTCTAAGAAATAGATTAGTCATGATCCTTGGTTTATGATTTGCTTTTAAACTGATCATGCACTGTCCTTTTTGTTTAAAAAATCTTAATTAAAAATAATATAATTATTTATGAACATATCATTTAAAAAGATAAGCAGAATATTGACATTCACATTTATCTGCCTCTTCTCACTCTGTCACCAGTGTCCTGTGTCTTTAATATATCATTCCCTTTTTAAAATATTCTGCATATACTTTATACCCTAAAGACAGTCTTCAGTGAGTTTCAAGTCTTAACTATGAAAATGTTCTTGTATAAATACTTTACATTTAATATTATAGATAAATGCTTGATAATATAATAAATCCTTCACTTTCTGTTGATTCTATTCTTATAAAACTGAAAGGAATATTTTTTTTTCTTTTAAAGGTTTTTTTTTAAATTTTTTTAAAGTTTCTTTTTATTTTATTTATTTTAGAGAGGAGATACAGAGTGAGAGAGAGAGAGAGAGAGAGAGAGAGAGAAAGGGGGGAGGAGCTGGAAGCATCAACTCCCATATGTGCCAGTGCAGGGTTTTGAACTGGCGACCTCAGTGTTCTCAGGTCGACGCTTTATCTACTGCGCCACCACAGGTCAGGCTGAAAGGAATATTTTGAGACTTACAGAACTAAAAGGACTATAATGCTTCTTTTGAGCATTAATTTTTGCTTTGACAACCTAGGCAATAATCTGGAACTGTTTGCTCAGTGACTTTTGTTTCTTAAGTACCAGGAATAGTTTAAAAGGGAGAGACTGGGGCTAGGAGGAGGATAATTGAAATTTCCATTAAAAAAACTATTATAAGGTCTATTTATGGCACTGTGGTCATAATCTGTTTATAAAGATGATTTTCTAGCCTGACCGGTGGTGGCGCAGTAGATGAAGTGTTGACCAAGAATGTTGAGGTCACCAGTTGAAAGCCCTGAAGTTGCTTGCTGGCTCTGAGCTCAGGCTCATCAGCGCAGGGTCACTGGCTGAGCAGGGGACCATCCTTCCACACACACCCAGCACTTGCCAGCTTGAGCTCAAAGATTTCTGGCATGAAAAACCCAAGGTCACTGACTTGAGCAAAGGGACACAGGCATGCTCTGGTCAAGGTCAAGGCAGGTAGGGGATGTAGGAGAAGTTTAATGTACAACTAAAGTGAAAGCAACTTTGAGTTGATGCTTCTCAGCCTCTTCCTTGCTGTCTCTCTCTCTCAAAAAATATAAAATAATTTTCTGACGTTCAATAACAAACTTTTATTTTTATTATGGATAGTAGGTACAAACTTTTGGAATCAAAATTAGAATCCACTCTAAAGAAGTCCCTTGAAATAAAAGAGGAAAAAATTGCTGCTTTAGAAGCTCGGTTAGAAGAATCCACAAATTATAACCAGCAATTGCGCCAAGAACTTAAAACAGTAAGTGATTTCCTTGGGAAGAATTTTAATTGTTAAATATTTGGAAAGAAAATTGTAAAGTAGAAAATAACAATATAACATGATTTTATTAATATTTTGTGTTTTTCCCTCAAATTTGAGTGTTCTTAATTAGATCTTTGTTATATAGTTATGACAAACTGTATTTTATCTATATGCTATAATTTACTCAATCCTATTTCATGTGGTTAATGTGTGTATGTGCCCAGTGTAGTTAGGAACATGTCACAATTGTGAGAGTGGGATGGGGAAAACTATCAATGTGATACTGATACCACTCTAACTCTCTTTCTATTGAGAATCCAGGTAAAAATTTGATAGACAAAGGTATGGGTGTGAGAATACCAGGTAGAGGGAAATCACATGTGGTATAAGAAGTACCTTATCTCACAAACTTGAAGGTTGTTTTAGATCTGTTTTCTTGTGTATTTAGAATTTTTCAGTGAATTAATCAAGGTAGGGGCAACTATCTCTTTACCCTACATGAATAAATTGAAAATGAAGGGGCTTGCCTGTTCCATTGGGTTTACATAACACTAGATTGGGAGAATCATATTCTGGTCTGTTATTATTCCTTTTATCCTCTCTGCAGTGCTCCCAGGAATGGTTTTATAGTCAACTAAACATAAAAATTTACAAGACTACTGTAGGCCACATTTAGAACCATTTGATTCAGAACACTGTAGGAAATACAAGTAGACAGCTGGGCAGTCAGGTGTCCTCCTTCATGTGGTTGTCTGAGAATCATCTTCTCGCCAGATGACAGTTCATGTGAAAGAAGATGAGATTCATATTGGGTGTGTGTAGGAGCTACCCTGGCATTAAGACTTCATGTGCCACCACAGTTGTCATCTCTTGCAACAACTCCAAAAGCATAGATTTTAGATCTCCACAATACTTATTACCAATTTTAAGAGTTGCTGTCGTCAGGCCTCACCTGTGGTGGCGCAGTGGATAAAGCATCGAACTGGAATGCTGAGGTCCCCATTTGCAACCCTGGGCTTGCCTCGTCAAGGCACACATGGGAGTTGATGCTTCCTGCTTCTCCCCTCCTTCTGTCTCTGCCTCTCTCTATCTCTCCCCTCTCTAAAATGAATAAATAAAATCTTAAA
Source organism: Rhynchonycteris naso (assembly GCA_037038555.1). Lineage (NCBI taxonomy): Eukaryota > Metazoa > Chordata > Mammalia > Chiroptera > Emballonuridae > Rhynchonycteris > Rhynchonycteris naso. Next base: position 180,575,200 of record CM072998.1, read on the forward strand.
AAAAAAATAAAAAAAAGAGTTGCTGTACTCAGAGAAGTTGAAAAATAAGGCTTCCTATTAGATATTTATAGTTCTCCCAGTCCAAATACAATTTACCAATATGGGGACATATTTCCCATAAGCAAACCTGCCTGGTAACATAAAACATTCTAATTTTATCAGGTTTATACACACAGTTAACCAAAGAAGAATTTCTCATGCAGAAAGGAAAAAGATGTTATTCCCCATTTGCCCTTACCATCATTGCTGGTATTTGTCTCAGACATTACAGTGGAACCAGTATTGTTACAGAAGAAATTCTATAACTTTGTTTAGTTAATGTGAAGGGTTATCTAAAAAATAAAATTTGGTGCCAGATTCCATTAATCTGCTTTATTTCCTGAATATTTTTTACCCTATTAAGCAGTATAACTAGGTTACAAGTAAAGTCAACAACTCATGAAACTACTCAGCTAGAAAATAACTGGGTTTGGGGCCTTAGCCAGTTGATTCACTGTTAGAGCATCCCTCGGCGTGTGGATGTCCCAGGTTTGATTCCCGGTCAGGGCACATAGGAGAAGTGACCATCTCCTCTGCCCTTTCCCCCTCTCCTTTCTCTCTCTCTATTTCTCTTCCTCTGCTCACAGCCATGGCTCCTTTGAAGTTGGCCCTGGGCGCTGAAGATGACTACATGGCCTCACCTCAGGCCCAACATGGCTCAGTTGCCAAGCAACAGAGAAAGGCACCAGATGGGCAGAACATCGCCCAGTAGGGGGCTTGCCTGGTTGGGGCATGTGAGGGAGTCTTTCTCTCTGCCTCCCCGCTTTTCACTGAAGAAAAAAGGAAAAAATAAAATAACTGGGTTTAGATATGAGTTAGTATATATGTATTTCTAGTCTAAAAGGTAGAGATTTAAAAATTCAATAATCATTTCCAGGTATTTTGGCATATACTAGCTTCCTGCCATAAACATGTATTCTAACTATTCTAAGTATTAGTATTACACATGAAGAGGTATATCACTTGAAGATAGACTATGAAAGTTAAATATGAATAGTAGAAGGCCTGAAGTAACTACTAAAATAGCATGACAAAGACATATAGCTAATATACCAGCAAAAGAGAGAAAACAGAATTATAAAAAATCCAAAAGAAGACAGAAAGATAAAAAAGGTGGAACAAAGCCTGACCAGTGGTGGCACAATGGATAAAGTGTCAACCTAGGATGCTGAGGTCCCAGATTTAATACTCTGAGGTCACCAGCTTGAGCATGGGCTCATCAGGCTTGAGCGCAGACTCGCCAGCTAGAGTGCAGGGTCACTGGCTTGAGCGTGGCATCATCGACATGATCCCATGGTCGCTGGCTTGAGCAAGGGATTACTGGCACAGCTTGAGACCCCCAGTCAAGGCACATATGAGAAGCAATCGATGAACAACAAAAGCTCTGTAAATGAGTTTATGCTTCTCATTTTTCTTCCCCTTCCTTTGTCTGTCTCGCTCAAAAAAGAAAAGAAAAAGAACAATGTACTGATTAAAATAAAAAAAGTACAAATAGCAAGATGGCTGGTTTAAATCAAACCATATTGATGATCACATTAACTATAAAAAGTCTAAAACCCCAAGTAAAAGTCAGATTAATGGGTTAGATAAAAGGCAAGACGTTCCTATATGCTGCCTCTAAGAAACCTTGGTGGAAAATACATTATTTTCTGTGTGAGCATAAAATCTTTACTTCTGATTAAATGCATGAGGTAAAGGAACCATTTTTGAAACTTAGTTGTAAAACAAATGGTCTAAAAATGAGAAGTTTTGAGTTTTATTTTCATATCTTCTTCTTAATAATGGCATACGTCTGTAACCTTTCTAAGCCAAGGGAGAAAAGAGATCCTGTGGGAAATTAATGTGAAATAGGAGACTGGAAATTATGTCACCCATCTATGCTATTAGGGTGTTAAAAGTAAGGGGAAAAAAAACCCTGAAAAAATTAGGATCCCAGAACACCTATTAGATCACTTGCCAAACTTTAAATTACATTTTATCTTGGCATGTTTTTCCTTTAGTCTCACATCATTATTTTCTCACTCAATAGTAAGAAAGTATATTGTTGAGTCATAAACTTTCTTAAGGTTTGCATTAAATGTTGAATTATTCTAAATGTTTATCTTTGCCTTAATAAAAGGTTTGGGCTAATTTAGAAGCTTATGATAAATGTCTTCCAGTATAAACTAGTGATTCAGGATAAGTATAACAATTATCATTTCAAATTGAAGAGAGCTATTCAATTAATCAGCAATTTGGTAATGTAAGATGACCAAGTTGTTAGTTTGCGTTTGCTCTTGAAGGAGGATTTGGTTGTAGTCATACCAGAAAACCTTGGATAAGATATATATTTGGTTTGCTCACTCTTTATAAAATACATTACATAATTATATGTGATAGATCAAGACCTGATTAAAGCAGTCATTAATTACCTCAGCTCATTCTGGGCAACATACCCTTCATAAAAGGGCAGACACATATAGTTACTTCCTCAATTTTAATTTTGATCTCTTTTAAAGTGGAATTATTACATGTGTCAAATCTTTATTCTTTATGTGGGGATCTCTGAAATCTCTAAATCAGCTATAGATGTAGCTCTAAAAACACTTGTTAGTATTTAGCAACAGGTCTTGGTCTCCAGCAACATTTTCATCATAAGCAATAGGATATGAAATTACAGGAAATATTGTAGGAACATGGCATATAAGCAGAGTATATTTTATATTTTTAAGAGGAAAGCATTTATATTTTACAAAGTGTAAATTGTGATTATGCTAATATAATTGTACACATTATTTATCACATTTTTAAATAAAGTGTTTTTCACATTCACTAAAACCAGTGCAGAATAAAATTAATTGTAAGAAATAAAACTTGGGGCCCTGGCCAGTTGGCTAAGCAGTAGAGCATTGGCCCGGCGTATGGAAGTCCTGGGTTTGATTCCTGGCCAGGGCACACAGGAGAAGCGCCCATCTGCTTCTCCACCCATTCCCCTCTCCTTTCTATCTATCACTCTCTTCCCCTCCCGCAACCAAGGTTTCATTGGAGCAAAATTGGCCGGGGTGCTGATGATGGCTCCATTGCCTCCGCCTCAGGCACTAGAATGGCTCTGGTTGCAATGAATCAACGTCCCAGAAGAGCCGAGCACCAGCCCCTGGTGGGTTCGCCTGGTGGATCCCAGTTGGACGCATGTGGGAGTCTGTCTCGCTGCCTCCCTGCTTCTCACTTCAGAAAAATATTTTTAAAAAAAGAAATAAAACTTGGGTGATCCTTTTCCCCCATTAAAATATGCTAAATAAAATTTTAGGTGAAAAAGAATTATGAAGCCCTTAAACAGAGACAAGATGAGGAAAGGATGGTACAGAGCCCTCCTTCAACTTCTGGTGAAGATAACAAGTGGGAGCGAGAAAGCCAAGAAACAACCAGAGAGCTTCTGAAAGTTAAAGACAGATTAATTGAAGTAGAAAGAAATGTAAGTATTTTAAATTTTTTAATAAGAATAAGGATTTTTAGAAATAATATATAACTCAGAAAATTCATCTAATCTGGTTTATAGCTTTGTTCATTTTATACTTTCTTGACTGATCTATTTTGTAATATGAATAAAGATTGAAGAACTCAATTTACTTTTCTCCATCATCCTCACATAAGTTCATCAGCAAGCTTTATCAACACTATCTATTTAATAACCCAAACCCATTGACTTCTCTCCATCTTTGCTGCTACCTCTAGCACAAGGTAGCATCATCTCTCATCTGAACTCTTAAAATATCCTCCTAACTGGCCCTCCCTCTTCCACTCCTGGCTCAATCTAACCCACTCAATACAATAGTCAAAGTTATTTTTTAAAACATCATCCAAATCATGTCACTTTCATACTTAAAATCTTCAGTAGCTTCCCATTTCAATTAGAATAAAATCCAAATTCTTTGCTGTGTCCTTTAAGATCCTCCTGACATTGCCCTGCCTGACCTTATACATAACACTCTTCTACCCACTCTGTTTATTAATCTGGGGATAATAATATCAGTTAATATCTGGGAAACACAAAACAATGTCTGGAACATAATGAGTGTAATTATAAGAAGTGATATATCATTTAGATTAATAATTACATATTAGGCCCTGGCTGGTTGGCTCAGTGGTAGAGTATCGGTCCAGCATGTGGAAGTCTTGGGTTCGACTCCTGGTCAGGGTACACAGGAGAGGTGCCCATCTGCTTCACTACCCCTCCCCTTCTCGTTTCTCTCTCTCTCCTCTCCTTCCCTGGCTCGATTAGAGTCAGTTGGCCTCAGGCACTGAGGATGGCTCCAGTTGCAATGGAGCAAGGGCCCCAGATGGTCAGAGCATCACCCCCTACTGGGCTTGGCGAGTGGATCCCGGTTGGGGCACATGTGGGAATCTGTCTCCAACTCCCCTCCTCTCACTAAAAGAAATAATAATAATAATTTCATAGCCATTTTGGCATATAAAGTCCTATAAGCTAAATGTCTTTCCCATTGAATTTCTTTATAAATTTCCCTTGGGAAAAAAGTTACTTGGTTTTCATAGCTATTTTAGATAATGGGTTTATAAAGATGGCTTGCCCTATATTAGACGGGTAATTTTTTATTTTCCCAGTATATTTGCTGACCACATACTTTCTCATTGTAAACTTTTCCTGCTCTGATATATCCTTTCTACTCTCAGTTATCTCTTCTATTTGTTACAGACTAGGATTTTTTTTAATTTTTAGGATCATTAGAGGTTGTATATTTTGGTTTTCAAAGAGCTGAACTACAATAGTTCTTAACATGTAAGTGGAAAATGATTTATCTCTGGTGTGTCAAGATGGTATATAAATACTATATCAGTATTCTATATTATTTTTTCAGTATACATTTTTTTATCCTTTCGTTTTGAACAAATGGACAAAGGAAGAAGTCCAGTATCAAAAGCTCTTGAAGAGTTTTGCTTCCTCAGCTTTGATTTATATGGTATAATATGTGGGTTAAATCATGACTAATCTTTTATATAGAGATGTGTAGTATATATAACATGAAACCCAATAAATTGAATGTTATCTTTGCCCCCTAATGTAGACATGATAAAAGTTATTTGTTGGGATGCAGTTTTAACTTTTTATACATTTTGCAATTATATACAAATTCTGGACTTTTTATATATTACAGGTTTTTTTTGGTTTTCTAGAGTGTTCTTTGTTTATACTTTTTGATGTTAATTTTTTATGAAATGTTATTTAGAAATAATCCTGTAAATATATTCATGACAAACATTTTACTATCTAGAACATTAAATGTAAAGATCTATGATTTGGTTGTAATTCAGCCATTTAACTATAAAACTGAAATATGGCCATATGTACTAGAAAATTTTTAAACGATGTGTTTTGTTTGGATTTGCTCTAGAAGTCTTATAGATGAAATAGTTTTAGCGAGTGTTTTATACCCTGAAAAGATTACTAAAGAAAATGTGTAACATCTGTTAGGTCAATTATGCACTAAAACTCTTAAACAGATGGTTAGTTAAGATTCTTTCAAAAGTTTATGTTTATAAAATACTTAGTTTTGCTGTTGTTATCCTTGTGACTGCCACCTGTCTACCTACCTATCTATCTGTTTGCCTTTGGGCAATTAGAAAAGGAGCATCATTGACTAGAAACAGCCCTACTCATTCTGGACATACTGGGCATTTTAGAGCAGCATAAAAATGGTACAACTGATAATCTCGGTCTAGTTTCTTGTGTTAGTATATTTAGAATGGAGTATTTTGGTTTTCAGATGTTATAATGCAGACAGACACAGACACCGTAGTCCTTTAAGGTTTTATGATTATTGCTTTCTTTTTCTGAGATTAAATGCCTGTTTACAATTTGGCATGGGGAAACTTTTCTCTTTTAAGATTGTTAGGATTTTTTTGGATTTTAATGGTAATAAATAGACAAAATTACAGTATCTGTTAAACAGAAATAGTTTGATGTTGCTTTTATTTTTAATATGTATGTTTTCTTTATTAAGAATGCTACACTGCAAGCAGAGAAGCAAGCACTGAAAACTCAACTGAAGCAACTTGAAACGCAGAACAATAACTTGCAGGCTCAGATTCTCGCACTTCAGAGGCAGACAGTGTCATTACAAGAGCAGAATACTACTCTTCAAACACAGAATGCCAAGCTTCAGGTTGTAATGTAATATTTGGGTGATATGCAACCAAAGTTTTGATTATGCTATTAAAATAAGGGTGACTAGATGTAGTAACATTGTTTCTTAGTGAGTAAATGTACCAATTAATTGAAGATAAATTAAAATATTTCTATCTACTGCTACACCAGACTTGCAGCATTTTCAAAGTATCAGAGCCTGTAAATATTAATTAATAAATTCATTCAACAAATATAAATTAAATAAGCATAATTTTATTTATATTTACTTTATGGCCTTTCACAATAAACAAGTTGATTATAATTAATCAGGTAGAAGCCCTTGCTATGATTGCAGCATACCATTTCTTGTTTCATTTTTACAGATTTCTCATCAGTAAGTTATTGGAAAAGAACATAGCATGAGAATTTTGTCTTAAGACTTGTTCTTAGTTCAAAAGATTTGTTGCTGGAGAAAATTCATTCGGGGTGTCGAGAGAAAAGAATTTTAACGGTACACGTGTGGAAAAGTTTAAATGTAGTGGCAAGGTTTATTAGAGTCAATTAATATGCCCTTGGTGACAAAGAAGGTAGGCAGGTCCGAGTAGCACTGGCCTGAAACTCCAGATTATACTCCAGATATTGATTCTTCCTGGACCTGATTTGGACCCTCCCATTAATCAGTCTCATTTCTGGACCTCCCTGTGTTTCATGCCCCTGGTCCAATTCTAATTTCCAGTCTGCATGTCATAAATGGAAGAATTTTTCTCTTCCCCCATCACTGGATGGGCAATGCCTTGGGGAAACTCCTCCCAAACCTGAGCAGTGGGCTGAGGGCACAGTGAACTCTGAAAACACAACATATTCCTTAAATGTGCAATTTGGACCTGTGAATGCTTTAGCGTTCTTGCAAATTAAGCTAAATTGGATGTCGCAGCTTCCTGCTGAAGCAGGCCCTCCAGTTTTATTAAACTTTAATATTTTGACTCCTTCCAACTACCTTTTTCTCCCTTAATAACTAGCTAACTACCTATGTTAATAGATCCGTCTTGCCTGTATTTTTTTAAATAGGGCAATCAGGTAGGAGATATAGAATTCCCTGAAACATCTTAAAGAGCAGAAGAAAACAAGTTCCTTCTCTGAATATTGTTTTTTCTATAATTCTTTTACAAATGGTAAAGCTAATGCTAATTTAATTTAGACTGAAGAAAATTTCTAGTTGAGTGTCAAAAGTAATTTTTCTGTTCTATCAACTTTCACCTTCTAGAAAATGATAGACTAGTATTTCAAATTCTGTACCTTTTGATGAGTAAAATACAATATCTTGTTAATCACGTTTATTTAAAATAATTCAGCCTAAAACAAATATGATAAGATCTCATAATATACATCTATATATATTATAACACCTGCCAAAATCAAAATTAAATGGTATCCTTGTTCTTTGGGACACTAAAATATAATTCTCTTGCCTGACCAGGAGGTAGCACAGCAGCTAGGTGTCAGACTGGGATGTAGAGGACCCACATTCAAAACCCCAAAGTTGCCAGCTTGAGCGTGGGCTCATCCGGCTTGAGCGTGGGCTCATCCGGCTTGAGTGTGGGCTCACCAGCTTGAGTGCAGGGTTGCCAGCTTAAGTGTGGGATTATAGACCAGCCCCATGGTCCCTGGCTTGAGCCCAGAGGTCGCTGGCTTAAAACCCAAGGTCACTGGCTTGAGCAAGGGGTCACTTGCTCTGCTGGAGGCCCCCGCAAACCCCCATCAAGGCACATATGAGAAAGGAATCAGTGAACAACTAAGGTGCTGCGATGAAGAATTGATGCTCCTCACCTATCTCCCTTTCCATCTGTCCCTCTCTCTGCCTTTCTCCCTGTCTCTGTCATACACACACACACACACAAAAATTCAAACATTCTCAGTATAATGTGCATATATCTGCTTTAATATATTTAGAGCTTCCTAAAGTTAATGTAATCTTTTTTATTTTTTATTAAAGAACAACATAAGCTATTTTTCTTATGTCTGATAACAATACGCATTCTTATAGGTTGAAAATTCTACACTTAATTCCCAAAGTACCTCTCTTATGAACCAGAATGCACAACTCCTAATCCAGCAGTCTTCCTTAGAAAATGAAAATGAATCTGTAATCAAAGAGCGAGAAGACCTCAAATCTCTCTATGATTCGCTGATCAAAGATCATGAGAAACTGGAACTTCTCCATGATCGGCAGGCTTCAGAGTATGAATCTCTTATTGCTAAACACGGAACTCTAAAGTCTGCCCACAAAAATCTTGAGATGGAACATAAAGACCTCGAAGACCGGTAATCTATTATATTTTCTTTGTTTTTAATATAAAACCAATTTTCTTTGGGTAATATAATAAATGTGTGTTAATCAGACCTAACAGATTATGTAGGAAATTTATATAAATTTACACGTCTTGTGATAATGACAATGTAATAAATTACTCTTGATTTTTCATTCTAAAATATTTTCCCCTTAAAGAATTATTATAAACCAAGTAACTTTCTTTTCCCTAGTTATAATCAGTTACTAAAGCAGAAAGGACAATTGGAAGATTTGGAAAAAACACTGAAAGTAGAACAGGAAAAAATGCTGCTTGAAAACAAAAGCCATGAGACTGTAGCTGCAGAATACAAGAAACTTTGTGGTGAAAATGATAGGTAATGGATATTTATGTATTTTAGTACTGTATTATTCATTACATCCAAAGTATATACCATCCCTTAGCAGTATAATCCTTTACTTAAAATTTTATAAATAGTCCCCAGCAATATGTAAATTGCCCCACAAAATCATGCAACTAGTTATAGAATGGCTTAGGAAAAACCTAGATCCCCTTTTCTCCCTGTTATTTCTCTCTTAATTTACTCAGCTTAGTTAAGTTTATAAGCCACATTATGTAATGTAATTTTTGTGCCTTGACAGCATTTGCACACATTATTGAGACAGAGTGTAATGAAACCTGATTGTTTATGTCTGTCCTTTTGCTAGTCTGTTTTCCCAGTTCCTGTCTTTTGGAGTTGCTACAAGTTGAGCAACGTTATAATTTTCTAGCTAATTTATTTATACTTTTTTTTTAAACTTAATGGTTTCATATTGCCATGGAGCAATTATTTCTTAATTTGAAACCTGGAAAAGTCAAAAGTTGCCACTGGTTCCTGACCAGGCTGTGGCCCAGTGGATAGGGTCTCAGCCTGCGACACTTAGGACCCAGGCTTGAAACCCCAAGGTCGCCGGTTTGAATGAGAGCTCACCAGCTTGAGTGCGGGGTTGCCAGCTTGAGTGTGGGATCATAGACATGACTCCCCATGGTCACTTGTTTTGAGCCCAAAGGTCTCTGGCTTGAGCCCAAGGTCACTGTCTTGAGCAAGGGTCGCTGGCTCAGCTTGACCCCGGTCTAGACATAGATGAGAAGCAATCAATAACCAATGAAAATGAAGCAACAAGAAGTGCCTTCCATCTCTCTCCTCCCTCTCTCAGATCAATTTTTAAAATAAATTTGTTTTGAAGAATTTATTTTAGCATTTCCCATAGAGATGAGATTAAGGACATTGTATATTATATCTATAACCCACCATTCATGAAGCATCAGTAGTAAAATCTTTGATTTCTGTAGGTATTGATATGCTATATAGCTCTTTGTATGTCCCAATGAGGTTTGACTCATGGCATTTATTTATTCATGGATTCAACCTGTTTATGGAGCATATACTTGTTTTATGTTTCTGGTCTTGCCATTTTACTTTTATATTTTTTTACCAAGTCTTCATTTTATAAATGTACTATTTATAATTCCAGTATGCTGACTCAAATTTTTCAGTGAGTGAGTTGAAGTAAATTATTAGACGTTCTGAAAAAGTACCATCCTGAAAAAATGTTTGGTTTTTGTTTTTTTGGCTACCTTCTTCTTTTGTGGGTTCCTGATTGTAATGCCGTAAGACAAAAGTTGGTAAACCATAACCAGCTCAGCAGTCCAGTTACAGCATACATACTGTTTTTGGTACAGCCCCTAAACCAAGAACAATTTTTACATTTTATATGGTGTGGGGAAAACAGAAAAGAAGAGCTTGCTATAGATTGCATGTAGCCCACAAAGCCTAAGGTATTTTGTTCACTGAACCGTCACAGAAAAAGTTTGCTGGTCATGCTTTAGAGATCAGTGGCCCTCGTTCTGAAGGAATATTAGTAGAAAGGAAAAGAAAAAGTTATAATTTGACTTTTACAAAAAAATCTAAAATGTAACAATAATTGGGGGTTGCATAAATATGAATAATTTGCTACAACTGCAGAAACCTCAATAACTAAACTTTTGGTTTAAGTCTGAACATCTCAGTCATTTGGCAACAGATTGATGGACTGGATTGATTAATTCTTTTGTCTGATCTGTTTTGAATTTTCATGTTGAATTTTAGAATTTTCTTATTATATTTTTACATCTTCAACATATTTAAATACTGAAAGATTTCATTCCAAGGGGAAAAATATACTCAATTTTTAAAAATTATTCCATTGATTTTGAGAAAGAGAGGGGAAAGAAGAGGAGAGTGAAGCATCAACTCGTTGCTCCACTTCATTGTTCCATTGAGTTGTTCACTCATTGGTTGCTTCTCATATGTCCCCTGACCCATGATTGAACCTATGACCTTGGCATGCCAGGATGACGCTCTTGCCATAGAGCTACCCAACCAGGGTCAAAAATCCTCAATTTTTAAAAAATCTAGTTTTTATGGACTAGAAACTAAGTCTTGATCAGTTTAGGTACAGGCATAAGAATCCTTTATATTTTCTGTGTATATGAATGTGATTTAAAGCATTTTCACGTTGTATAAGTTATAGTGAAATCTATTAAGAGAATCTAATTCTGTTTCTATCATGATTTCAAATTATAGGTTGAATCATACATATAATCTGCTTTTAAAAGAGACTGAAGTTTTACAAACCGACCATAAAAACTTGAAAAGTCTTCTAAATAATTCCAAACTGGAACAAACAAGATTAGAAGCTGAATTTTCAAAGCTAAAGGAACAATATCAGCAATTGGACATTACATCCACCAAGCTAAATAACCAGTGTGAGGTGAGCTTTGACAAGATTAATCACTGTCTTCCTTCCTGTAGGTATTTAGATGCACCTAAAAACTAAACAGTGATATTATAATGACACTAGCACTAGATAGTTAGTGGGGTATTTCTCAAAGAAATTGGCCAGGGATAATTGAAATTTACAAGTATTTCAAAAAAACTTTCTTATTAATTAAAATTTTTTTTTACAATTAGTTTAAGCTATATGTTCAGATATTTTGAAAATTGTAAACTCATGTCCTTGTTTAATGAAAAAAATGTTACTGGCCACCTGATATACTAGTAAACCAAATAGTTAAAAATCTCTCCACATGTGGAATTTATATTCTGTTGGAAGGAAAGAGACAATAAACATGGTAAGTGAAATATGTAGTGTTTCAGCATTTTGTTACATACAGCTGTGTAGAAAATTACCCCAAAACTTAGTGGTATAAAACAGCCATATATTATGCTCACAGATTCTGTGGGTCAGACTTTGGACAGGTGCACAGGTGCAGAGAGCCAGTTTGTTTGTGCTCCACTTGCAGCTGGGTTCTCAGCCGTAAGACTGAAAGGCTGAGTGCATGTTGGTGGTAGATTCTGGCTATCAGTTGCAGGTATCAGTTTCTTCTCCAGTTGGCCTCTTCCCATGGACTGGTTTGGGCTTTCTCACAATATGATGGGAACCAGACAAAGCCAACTCTGTTTATCAAGCCTCAGAAGTCATCCATCATTTCCCCTGTACTCTGTTCATTAAGGCAAAGTCCTATCCAAGTTCAAGGGGGAAGAGAAATAGCCTCTGATGGAGAATGACAAAATTCTGGAAAAGCACATTTTACAAAATGGCAAAAGACGAAATACTGCCTGCTGTAACAATTTTGAAAATTAGCTTGATATGGTACAAAGCAGTAGTTATGTACAAGTAAAAATGGAGTAGAGCCTGACCAGGTGGTGGCGCAGTGGATAGAGCATTGGACTGGGATGCTGAGGACCCAGGTTTGAGACCCCAAGGTTGCCAGCTTGCACACAGGCTCATCTGGTTTGAGAAAGGCTTACCAGCTTGAGCCTAAGGTCGCTGGCTTGAGCTAGGGGTCACTTGGACTGCTGTAGACCCTGGTCAAGGCACATATGATAAATCAGTCAATGAACAGCTAATGTGCCGCAACAAAGAGTTGATGCTTCTCATCTCTCTCCCTACCTGTCTTGTCTGTCCCTATCTGTCCCTCTCTCTGTTACAAAAAAAAATGGTGTAGGCTAAAGGGGGGGTGAAAGGGATAAAGGACTGCCAAGGGGAAATGGAGTGTGGACTGAAATTTTAACCAGGCATCACTGAACAAAGATTTGAAGGAGATTAGGGTATTATTATGTGGCTATCTGGGGGGAAAAAACATTCCAGGCAAACAACCAATGCAGTGACCCTAAGACCAGGGGGATCCTGGTGTGTTTGAGGAGCACTCAAGGAGGCTTGTGTGGCTGAAGTGGAATGAGCAAAGGGGAGAGTAGTAGGAGCGAGATCAGAAATTAGCTTGGCTCAAATACATTGCCTTATAGGCAGGCCATTGTAAAAAACACTTCAACTTTTTTTTTTTTTTTTTAAGGTAAGAAGAGAGGAGATAGTGAAACAGACTCCTGCATTCTCCCTGACCGAGATCCACCTGGCAACCCTGTCTGGGGATGATGGTTGAATCAGCTGAGCTATTTTTAGTGCCTGAGGCTCTGTGCTCAGATCAGTCAAACTATCCTCAGCACCCAGGGCCATGCTTGAACCAACTGAGCCACTGGCTGCAGAAGGGAAAGAGGGACACAAAGGGGAGAGAAGTAGATGGTTGCTTCTCCTGTATACTCTGGCCAGGAATTGAACCCAGGAGATCCATATACCAGGCTGATGCTCTATCCACTGAGCCATTGTCCAGAGCCTCCACTTTTATTGTCAGTAAAATTGGGAGCCATTTGGAGGGTTTTGAATAGAAATTACATATGCCAATGTATACAATTCTATTCTTAATATAATTTTATGCCTTTTTCTACAATGGTTTGATAAAGTGCTATACGTTTTGAAATATAAAAATGATACTGAAAGTCTTAGCCTTTAAATTTTAAGGTTGATAACTAAATAATTAAGAGTTTGAATATAGCTTAACACATGAATTTCATGGAACTTTTAGGGCACCAGCCCTTAAACAAACACTTAAATAGAATAAGGAGTAGACTATATAAGGAATTTGAAGGTATATACAGGAAAAGGCAAAAGTAAGTTTACAGTTGTTTGTATGGAAAATAATACAATAAATAAATAATACAAGAATAGATTGTGTTTTGAATACTCACAACTATAAACCTACTTTTGCTCCATGGAGTACATTTAAATCCTCAACAAAGCTTAGAAAGTATAGAACATTCATTCTGCCTGTGACTTTAAAAAGTCTTAAGTGAACTATATTGGGGTAATGAACTTACAAAATGGTAGAGTGAGGAACATAATGAATCAACTCCCTAAGAACCATAAAATTGAACAAAACTGTCAAAAATAATCATTTTAGTACTCTGGAACTCAAGCAAAAGGATACAAGAAATTGAGAGGCATTTATTAAAAACTACTCAACTTTGGCTAGGAACTATTGTTGTCTGAGGCATTGTGACTTCTCCCATTCTCATTCCTGCCTCCGTTCCCTAGTTTCAATACCGGGTAATTCTGACAGGGTGCAGCCAAGCCATGAAAACCAGTACCTTTCCTACTGCAGGGGACTGATTTGATTTGAACAGAGCACAAAAATGCCCAATGCCTGGGAGTTGTCAAAGGCCAACTCTCAGCCTGATATATATACCAAATCAAGTTGGTATATTGGTTGGGACAAAGTAACACATCAGCAAACTCATCAGAAATTTAACTGTGAGTTCCAAGGAATGAGACAGCCAGTCATAGCAGGTCTTGATAATGTCTCACATGTCACTAGTGGTCTGGAAGGCTGCTTGAGAGAGACCAGAAAGGGTCCTTAGCTACCTACTTACCCTGGATGATTGTTTCAACTTGAGCCAGAAATTAATAACCCGTGGCTATGGGCTAAATCATATATTAACCCATTGAGTAGTACGAATATTCATGTATGTCCTCGTGCCTCCTGACCATCTAGAGTATGATCGATTTATTTTAAAAATGTGTAAGGCAACATTAAAAAAGGCAAATGTCTGCTCTTCTTGTTTCCATAAATTGGTTATCAAACAAACATGATTTTAAGTTAATAAAACTAACTGGAACTAATTTCATTTTTTGAAAAAAAAACTCACTCCCAGGGGTCAGCGAGCATGAAAAAAACTCACTACTCAAAGGGTTAACATAATATGGAGGGAGTGAAGAAATGAATCTGTCTATGTGGGAAGGGGCAGCAATTGCAAGAGAGCACAGTGAGTGTTTATGGAATATTGTTAAGATGCAGTTTCTTGACTCTGGGTGCTGGTGTCACATATGTGTTCACTTTGTAATAACTCATTGAGCTGTACAAACAGCAAATATTTATTTTTGCTCGTAAGTGCTGGTGCATGCACTGCTGTATGGACCAAGATGTGTTGATCTTAATAAGACTTGCTCCTGTGTGCCGGTAGCTGGCATGTTGTCTGAGAGCTGGCTGGTCCAGGCTGGCCCCAGCAAGCATGAGCTCTTCACTGTGTATGCGGTCTAATCCTCCAGACTATTCCCAGAGACTGAGTGGAGGCACATAGACTTTTTAGGCCTGGGCTTGGAGCTTATCGCATTACTTCCATCTCTTTCTCTTGCCAAAGGCATTGCAAATTAAAAAGAGAGAAAATAGATTCCACCTCATGATGGGAAGGGTGAGATGTCACATCATAAGAGGATAATAGGTGTAGGGAGAAGGGTAATTGAATTCAATTTTGCCATGAATTTGCCACGTTATGTTTCAATTTAAATAATCATTATAGAGAAATAAAACCAACTTAGCACAATATTGAAAGTGTTTAGATCTAGGCCCTGGCTGGTTGGATTAGCGGTGGAGCGTCCGCCCAGCGTGTGATGGTCCTGGGTTTGATTCCCGGCCAGGGCACACAGGAGAAGCGCCCATCTGCTTCTCCACCCTTCCCCTTCTCCTTCCTCTCTACCTCCCTCTTCCCCTCCTGCAGCTAGGGCTCCATTGGATTAAAATTGGCCCGGGTGCAGAGGATAGCTCCATGGCTTCCACCTCAGGCGCTAGAATAGCTCCAGTTGCAACGGAGCAATGCCCCAGATGGGCTGAGCATTGCCCCCTGGTGGGCATACCGGGTGGATCCTGGTCGGGCACATGTGGAGTCTGTCTGTTTGCCTCCCCACTTCTCACTTCAGAAAAATACCAAAAAAAAAAAGTGTTTAGATCTAGATGGCTGTTTATGGATATTCATAAATACTGTATTTTTCACTCAATAAGATGCACTTTTCCCCCCAAAAGTGGAGGGGAAAACACCCATGTGTCTTATGGAGCAAAAAATATAGTATTTTATTAAATATTTTAACACACCATTTGGTTCATAATATTTTTTTTTCTTGTTTCCCTCCTTAATACCTTAGGTATGTCTCATAATCAGGTGCATTTTATCGAGCGAAAAATATGGTAGTTTTTTGAGAATTTTTTAACTATTATTTTTTTTTTAGGAAGGGTTATTGTTGGCATTTTATTTTCTTTTAAAATACAGATCTCCGGGCTCCACTCCAGATTTGCTGGATTTAAATGCTAGCACTTAGAAATCTTCATTTTTAAAAATATACTTTACAAGTGATGCTGAATTTTAAGAATCACTACTTTGGGCTTTCTGGCTTCTCTTGGAACCTCTGGCCTAAATAAGGCTATGTCCTTCCAATTTCTATTAAATACAAAGAAAAAGCAGCCCAGAGCTACTGGAAACTAAGCTACCAGTGGTATGAGCTAGCAATACTATTCATTCATAATATGGTCTCACTGCTTTATTCAAGCTGCAAAAATGCATAAAAACTTTTTTTTTTTTTTTTAATGAAAAGAATCAGATAGGGACAGACAGACAGGAAGGGAGAAAGATGAAAAGCACCAGTTCTTTGTTGCGGCACCTTAGTTGTTCATTGATTGCTTTCTCGTATGTGCCTTGACCGGGGGGGGGGGGGGAGGGGGGGCTCCAGCAGAGCAAGTGACCCCTTGCTCAAGCCAGCAACCTTGGGCTCAAGCCAGCGACCCCGTGCTCAAGCTGGATGAGCCCACGCTCAAGTCGCTGACCTCAGGGTTCGAACGTGGGTCCTCTGCATCCCAGTCCAATGCTCTATCCACTGCGCCACTGCCTGGTCAGGCTATACAAACTTTTAAGGTTCCTTGAAAACAGTGTTTGAGGGAGGAATGAGGTTTATTAAGTACCTATTGCATGCTTAGCCAAAACTCCAGCTACTTTACATATATTATTTAATCTTTGCAAAAATCTTGCAGGATGGGAATTACTATCCTTATTTTATAGACCAGGTCACTGAAGCTCAGAGAGTTAACTACATTGTCTAGTGTTTCATAGCTACTTTAAAAGAAGGCCAGAGATTTTGATCTAGCTTTCGGACTGAAAGTTAAACAATTTTGAAGTAGTGTTTTTGGAATTAGATAATTTATTAAACCTAGTGTTTGTGAGAATTATGAAAATATATATGTATAGTATATAACCCAGTTGTCTAGCTGTCATTACTAACCTAGCCACTCACATTCTGATTGAAGTGTGACCATCTAGTTTTTCAAATAGTAGGAGATGTAAGTCTGTGGAGTACTCTATTTTTCAGATGTTTTGGGTGATTTGTGTTCAATATAAATGTTGATATTTTAAAAAATAAATATTTGTGTTTAAACAGTTGCTAAGCCAACTTAAAGGAAATTTAGAAGAAGAAAATCGACATCTACTAGATCAAATTCAGACATTAATGCTACAGAACAGAACACTGTTGGAACAGAATATGGAAAGCAAAGATCTTTTTCATGTTGAACAAAGACAATACATGTAAGTACCAGATACGTTTGCACTCTGAAATATTATTCATAATTTTATAATTGCACTTTCAGGAGGCAGAAAAACAATGCTAATTTTTGTTTTGTTTTCAACACACACATATATGCATATGTTTTAATGCTGTGTACCAGGCTTTATGCTAATAATCAGAAATACTAACATGAAAACATGGGTATTGCTTTTAAGGACCTAGTGCTATAAAGTGGGAAATACAAATAATTGCCATAATGGAGGTATGTAGAAGGCCATAGAAATATCACAGCGTTATTCTGGGAGAGTCAAGGTGGCCTTTCCAAAGTTGATTGCTTGAGCTGACACTTAAGGATTCACTAGGAGTTCACCTGGAACTTTTAAGCATACAAGGCCAATACAGCAATAAATGCAAAACAGCAGTGTGATGAAAGTGTGTTATGGTATTTTTCTTGGTGGAGCAAAATTGAGGAAGGAGGAGCAGCACAGAAATGGATAAACAGGAGCCATTTCACAAAAGTTTTTCTTTTTTCTTTGTTATTTAGAAAATAAATGTAATGGGATGACATTGATCAGTAAGAGTACATAGGTTTTAGATGAACATCTCCATAGCCTTTGAACTGTTGGTTGCATTGTATGCTCATCACCCAGAGTCAATTCATTTTCCGTCATGATATATTTATCACAAAGGTTTTTCTTTGCCATTCAAGGGAGTTGCTGAAAAATTTGAGCAAGGGAATAATATGATCAAGTTTGTATGTTGTTTTTATTTTTAAACCACTGATGGCATTTTAGAGTATGGATTAGAGGTTCTGAGAATAAAGCCAAGAAGTTTTATTAAAGCTGTTGCAATAATCTAGTGAAAAATATTCACAACCATTGTTATTGGAGATCAAATACAAGAGAGGTGTGGGAAATAGAATTAGCAGGGCTTAATTATTGGTAAGTTGTGTCTCCATTGAGAGTGGAGGAATCTGGTAAAATCAGGATTTTGGCCACGGCAGCTCAGTGTGTAGTCTTTGTATTAGACCATGATCCACGTTTACTAAATTCCTTTCTTACCCTTGTCACTACATGAGAAACAGCATATTATAATAGAAAGCACATATGTTGAATTCAGACAGCTCCTTAAATTCAATCCCAATTCTTCCAGTCACTAGTTATGTGACCAAAGACTTGACTTTATTTCTTTGATCATTGGGTTTTTTCCCCTTCCAAAAATAGAGACATAATAGCTCTAGGATTATCCTAAAGAGTAAGTGGAATAATGTCCTGATGTACATATGCTGACCAGGGCTTGTATGAAACCAGGGTACATTATATATTTTTGAAGCATTAATTTTATCATAGAATTTGGGATAGGAAACATTTTTATATTAATATATAGATACATCATCGAGGAAAAAGAAGAGTTTGCATGAATTTTTTTTTTTTTACAGGGACAGAGAAAGTCAGAGAGAGGGATAGATAGAGACAGACAGGAACAGAGAGAGATGAGAAACATCAGTCATCAGTTTTTTGTTGCCATTGTAACATCTTAGTTGTTCATTGATTGCTTTCTCATATATGCCTTGACCACGGGCCTTCAGCAGACTGAGCAACCCCTTGTTGGAGCCAGCGACCTTGGGTCCAAGCTAGTGAGCTTTTGCTCAAACCAGATGATCCCGTGCTCAAGCTGGCGACCTCGGGGTCTTGAACCTGGGTCCTTCCGCAACCCAGTCTGACGCTCTATCCACTGCGCCACCACCTGGTCAGGCTGCATGAACTTTTAAGATAAATGCAAAACTTCAAAGAAATGTTATATTTGTGGCTGGCCATTTTGGACTGACTACATCTTAATCCTTTCTGGTGCATGTATGCCTTTACTTGCCACCATAAGAGGTATTTTAGCTTAAGCAGTGAGTACATCTAAACCTTTTGACATTTTTAGTTTCCTGTGTCTTAAGCAGAGGCATTATCCAAATCTTTATCTTCTTAGCATTCTGACCCGTTGGTGACTAATCCATTTCCAGGGTGTCAGCGATTGTATCTATATACTGACTTACAAATATTAGGATGTATTCTGACTTTTTATATTTAAAATACACATCTTGCATATCAGACATTTCTGTTTGAATGCCTGTGCCACATGGTCCTAGCAAGAGAGAGAAAGAACAGGTAATGCTGAGAATTTGGAGGTTCCTGATGTTATTTGAAAGGAGAAAAAGAAGAAAAGATTTGGGAGGTTTAGGCTGTCTGCTGTTTGTGCCATGGTACACCTGTTGGCATCTTCTACCACATGTCTCTCAAATCAGTTTCTTCCAGTTCCCACTACCCTACATCAACCTCACCTTTCAACTAGACTATCCATTAGCCTCTTGAATGCTTTCTTTACCTTCATCCTTTCAGCTATATCCTGTTCTGTCATTGAGTTAAGCTATCTAAAGCAAAGATTTCATAATGTTACTTTGTAATGAAACCTTCAATACTTCCAGTTTCCTGTTGAGCAAAATCTTAACCCAAAACCCCCTCACTACTTAATTTAGCATTCTTGTCTTTCCTTTTCAGTCTATCTGATATGGCCTTGTTCTTCATGAGGTCTTTCTTTGGTCATCCAATATAGAAATATTTTCCCTTTTTTAAGTTCCTGTGTACTTCCACAGACTTATTTTGGCACTACTAGTGCCTTGGATTATAATTGTCCTTTGTGAATATATCTTCTCTCTCCTATATTGAAAGCAGAGCTGGGCTACTTATTATTCATCTTTATATTACCTCATGCCTTCTTCATTGTCTTCTTTGGCATTGCAGTGTTTTAGAGAGTTCGTTTTGTTTTTACTTTAGTTTAAGATCTGTGATTTATTTTGTGTGTGTGTGTGTGACATAATATATACTACTAAGAAGATAAAAATAAGACTGAGATCTGATACTGATCCATAATTTTGGATCAGTAAAACTTATGGATCAGTACTAACCAGTAATACATTGCTGAAGGCACAATATAATTCTCTACAAGTAAATTAAGCCTAAATAAGTCCACCATTAAAAGAATTGGTGTGAAGATATAGTTGCAAGATTATTTATTATATTTGTAATTGTAAGTAAACTTTTAATTTTTGCCTATATAAGTTATAATAAATCACTCGTTATTCCAAAGATTATCCAAAAATAAGGGAAAAGTCAATGTTGATATAATGTTTAATAGCTATAAAAAGATGTTTAAAGAATTTCTTTGTCATAATGAGATAATAATATGGAAGATTTTTTCCAACAAATCCTGTCGAAAACTTGAAACTTTAAATCCTATATACTTTTATTTAACTAAGTTATAAATTTAAAAAAAGGAGAAACTTGGAAAAAATCTATTCTTTCTGCCTAATAAATTCTTAATTTTCAACTCAGCTTTCTGTATTTGTTTATGTTTTTGGGGAAAGTTAGATCATAATCACAAAATAACTTAGTGTCATTTATAACTGTACAATATGTGATGCGTGTCCTAAAATTTAATTATTTTTATAGTGATAAGTTAAATGAATTAAGACGACAAAAGGAGAAATTAGAAGAGAAAATTATGGATCAGTACAAATTTTATGAGCCATCTCCTCCTAGAAGGTACTGTTAACCAAATTTTACTTATTTTTATTCTGAAAAAAAAGTTACAGTTTAAGCTTCTAATTTTCTGAAGGATCTATTTGTTGAATTTTAGACTGATAAGAACTTCTTAAATTATTCTATCAGGAGAGGCAACTGGATTACTCTAAAAATGAGAAAGTTGATAAAGTCTAAGAAAGATATTAATCGGGAACGTCAGAAATCTCTAACGTTAACACCTACTCGCTCGGACTCCAGTGAAGGATTTCTTCAACTCCCCCATCAAGATAGTCAAGATAGTTCTTCAGTAGGTTCAAACTCTTTAGAAGATGGCCAAACTTTGGGGACCAAGAAAAGCAGCAGTGAGTGCTGAACTCTTTTAACATTTGTGATCTCTAGTACTGCTTTAGAATCCTTTCCAAAGATTTTTTAAAAATAACTTCAACAGTCCTTTGAGATAATAGTTTGATTCATGCATTTCTTTTAATTCCATACAATTATAAAATTCACTGCATACTGTAATAATACATAAGCATGTGATTTTCTATAGTATTATGTGTTTAAAGATATCCCATAAACAGAGATATCAAAAGAACGTTAAAATAAGAGTCAGAATACCTCTGCCACTTGCTAGTTGTGTTAAATGGGCAAGTGTTTTACCTTTGTATCCTACTTAAGGTGATTATGAGGACCAAGTGAGAAATATTTACAAGAGTTCATTTTTATAATTATAACAAAATAATAAGTCATTTTATAATGAGGTTTTACTCAATTTTTGGTATCAAATTGAAACAAAGTTACATTGGGGAAAGCAAAGAAATAGGTATGCATTTGAAGAGAATGCTGTTCAAACATTTAGAAATAATTGAAGGTTATGAAAATTATTGAGGAAGTGCTTGATTGATAAAGGATTGGTTAAAATAGATGAGATATAAATGTGTGTATAAATTTGTGATTTAATATTTTTAATTATAAGTATAGAAGTATCACATTATATATAATTCATAATCTTTTAATTTCATTACTAGTGTGCTTAACTAAACAGCAAGAACAAAGTAAAAGCCTAAAAAGAAGTTTATTTTTAAATAGAGAAAGAGAAAAGAATCCAATGCTGGGCCCTTTGAAGATCTCTAAGAAATTGACTATCAGTGTTCTTATAAAATATGTAAACAGTATACTTTGAATCCACTCGATCACCAGTCATTAAATTTATTTATTTATTTATTTATTTAGTGACAGAGAGGGACAGACAGACCAGAAGGGAGAGAGATGAGAAACATCAACTCTTCACTGTGGCACCTTAGCTTCTCATTGATTGCTTTCTCATATGTGCCTTGACCAGGGGGCTCCAGCAGACCGAGTGACCCCTTGGTCAAGCCAGTGACCCCGGGCCCAAGCTGGTGAGCCCTGCCCAAACCAGATGAGCCCGTGCTCAAGCCAGCGACCTCAGGGCCTAGAACCTGGGTCCTCCATGTCCCAGTCCAACTCTCCATCCACTGCGCCACTGCCTGGTCAGGCCAGTCGTTAAATTTTAATAATAGATTTATATATATTTAAAATTTTTACTACTCTTCTTCTGAGGTAAATAGCGGGCTAAAACAGCTACTACTTCCCCTAAGGGTAGACTCTCCATATGGGTAACTCAGAGCAACTTAGAAAACTATTGACTTTGTTTTAGCTTTGGGAATTATCTCTGAAAAGGCAGTATTTTCAGGTGTAGGATATGGGACATTCATTATAGGGTCTATTTCAGAATGCATCTTTAGTACCTTAACAACTAGAATCTATAAGCAAGAAACACATCTTACATACATATGAACATATTCATACACATACTGGTGTGTGTGTGTGTTTATATACAGTGTGTCCGTAAAGTCATGGTGCACTTTTGTCTGGTCACACGGTCAAAAATGCACCATGACTTTATGGACACACTGTAGTAGGCTCAAGAAAGTTTAATTCTACGTCCCTTCATAAGATTGTTACCTGGGTGTTTTGCTCCCTAGTCTTGTCAGCCAAATCTATTTGAAACCTCTGAGTATTATTGTAGAGAGATAAAGTTTTCCTTTAAGTTCAAGTGAAGTTAAAGATCATCAAGTTTCCAGATAATTTAATTTTATATCTACCTTAGATATAAAATATCTGACATTGTATTAAATGAAAGTGGTAATGGGTGTACTTAATTTTTTTAATTAAAGGAAGATATTTCAATCCAGATATGAGAGCATACATAAGAAAGGCATGACAGTCTTTTCTAAGGCCATCTTGTTTGTTTTCAACAAGAGTTGGGCAAAAGTAGGTTTACAGTTGTTTGTATGGAAAATAATACAATAATTAATAAATAATACAAGAATGAACTTTCGTGTACTCACAACTATAAACCTCCTTTGCCCCACTCATCATTTGTTCATATGCTCTGCTGAAACCTCCAAAATAAGAATCAGAAGGAAGTCTATAATATTCTCCTTCCCTGCAATTGTCCAGTTTTAGAATTTTTAAAATAAACACAAAACCCAACACTGCTAACATTCCTTTAATTTCAGTATGGTTTGGGAAAAGAACACTGTGTATCTAAAAACTAATTGCCTTAAGAAGGATCACATTTTACAGCTGGCAAATTTGAAACTTTTTTTATCCTGTCCCTTTTGGAAGAGTGTCTGGCTGTCAGTAAAGCAGTTTTTGGAAAACAGTTGAAAACAAAAAGAACCTAAACAAGACAACATGTGCATGCTGCAACCACTCAGCGTTGTTTTAGCTAAGTGTCCATTTTTACATTGCTTTCAGTTCATTTCCTTTTAATCATTGAAAATAGTTGTGTTTTACAAAGCTAGACGAGAAATAGGTCAAATTAAAAGCTTAAATGAATCATGACTATTACCAATAGCAATCAAAGAATTAAGTTAAAAAGCTGAATGTACATTATATTCTCCTTAGTGAATGATTCTTGTCAGTTTGTCAGAAGAGCTTTATTTACAAGATAATGGCAAACCCTAAGAAAGAGCATAGTTATTAAGTCTGTGTACAGTATGTTTTTAAGTCTTTAGGCATGTTGCTTTCCTAGCTCCTACATTGCAGTTCCAGAAAGGTTTAACTTTTTTTTTTTAAATTCAAACTGTTAAAATACAGTTTTAAGAAAGTGACTCTAGGGAACTTTTTTATTTTTGTGCTAATGACGCCTACTGTAGTTCTAACCCTCATTTTCATTCACAAAATATTTTTTGCACAGTGCCATCTTTGGTTTTTTTAATAATTTCACCAAAAAAAAAAAAAAACCCTTCTGAATATCTAAAAATGTAATACATATATTTTTGGGCTCATTTTTGCTTCCTTTAAAAGGATGCTGCCTTATTTTTCAGCCTTACTGAGACTTAGTGCTGGCACTTGATACTACTGTCAAAATACATTTTTTCCCCTCTTTTCTCAGACAACCTTTTGTAAAATGAAATTTAATATAATTGCTCATGTCATTTTCTGAAAGACTTTGTTCAAAAGAATATATATTTACATGGTGCTATTAAATAATGTACCCCAGAATTCAGCTTAAATCAAGAAGTAATTTCCTATTCTTTTATTTATTAAAGTTTAAGAAAGTAATGAAAAAATTTAATGATTCTTTAGATTGTTTTAAACATTTCCTGGGCATCCTAGTTTTTATTGATGTATATTACTAAAATACTCATAGAATTTGCCTAACTTATTATTTTCTATAAAACCTTATCATTAAAAAAATTAAGAAAATAGAGGGTTAAAAAGCCTTATACATCTTTATTATATACTCTGTGGCCCACCAATAACCCTAATTTTTAAGGTATGCATTTGCAACTTGACTAGGAAAATTGTTTCATAAATAATTCTCACCAGTTCCTGTATTTATAGGACTTGAGCTAATCCAAGATTTCAAAGTATAGTATATGTTCCTCATTGTTGTCTTCAGTGCTTTTCCAAGTATTTTAAAATATCAGAGTACTTATTTCATATCTCATGATCACTCAGCAGCTTGAGAATAATAGCTTTAGTATAGCATACATAAGCTGAAACTCAAACATTCATTTCTGTCCTTAATTTCAACATTTAACTCCCATCTGTTCTTCTCCTTTTTCTTTCATATTTCTGTTTCTGTTTTTCCTCATGCTCTGACATTAAAGTGGTTGCACTGAAAAGACTGCCCTTTTTGAGGAACAGACCGAAGGATAAAGACAAAATGAAGGCCTGCTACCGTCGTTCCATGTGTAAGACTTTATGACAGTTCAGCTTCTTTCAATTGACTATGTTGGCTTCCATTACTAATTTTTCACTAACCTTTCTCTGGACGGTGCCAATTTTCTTATCATGCAAAGTGCAGACTTCCTCTAATACAAGGAGCTGGAAGAATTTTTTTTAACTGGCACTGAATTTGCATTATATGTATGTTCATTTATACATACATATACGTGCATATGATTATGTCATACGTATAATAACACTCTTGTAAATTTCCAGTGCTTTCCAAAAGTTGGCAGAACAAAGCTAATTTTTATGCCATAGAGATTATTTCCCCCAAAGAAATTTACTTAAAGAAAATATAACAAAACATTTAGCATCAGGAATTTATTTCCTTAATGAACTAGATTAAATAAATAAATAAATAAAACGGCCTTTAACCCTTAAAAATGTTTGGCATTCTTTACATAATAATACTCTGGTTTTCCTTTTCTTATGTGGAATGGGTAATTATGTAATCAGATTAAATGCCTGTCACTTTGACTATTGTCTCTTTCAGGTCTTTATTGAATGGTATACTTATTTGATTCATAAAATGAATAATTTCTGCAGTAACCTGCTCTGACCAAGGACTCTTTGTCATTTTCAATAATGATGCTGTATAAGAACTGCTTTCCATCTTATCTTTATTCATTCCATTTTTTGTTAACATAAAAATCACATTACGAAGGTTTCTAGTTATATTGCACATCACTGCGCAAGAGCATGGCAGTTGTACAGAGTAAAATTTCTTTTCCTGTCTTTAAAGGGGGTGGGATAAAAACGTGTACTGAAATTTATCAGCCTTTGGCCTATTCATTTCATTCAGCTGACTGCATGTCATAATTTGACCTTGTGATTATAGTTTTGGTTTTCACTTGCATTATTTCATAGAAAAAACCCAGATCATTTATAATACAAGAGAGAAATTAGAGCAAAAAACATTAACCATGCTGATTCATTTGCTTTCATTTGCATCCCAGCCATGAATGACCTGGTGCAGTCCATGGTCCTAGCAGGAGGACAGTGGACAGGTAGTACTGAGAATTTGGAGGTTCCTGATGATATTTCAACGGGTAAAAGGAGAAAAGAATTGGGATCTATGGCCTTCTCTACTACAGCTATCAACTTTTCAACTGTCAACTCTTCTACAGGCTTCAGACCCAAGCAGTTGGTTAATAATAAAGGTATAGGCCGTCTGCTCTTTGCACTGTTGTGTAATGGTTGGCAACAGGAATATTTAGTGACCTTCCCATGTGTAATTTCTTGACAGTAACAACCTGAAATAATTATCAAAACAATCTGGCTTTGATCTGAGGGAATTTTCAAATAATTTTAAAAATTTAAGACATGCAAATAACAAAAATCTCTTATAGGCTAGTAAACTAATAAGAAAAGAAAAAGGAAAGCAAGTAAAGTCTGAGAAAAGAAGAAAGTGGTAGAAACTTTTTTTAAAACCTGAAAATACTACGACTTCAAACAGAAAACCATGTAGAACAACCAAAGCTCTTGCTTGGCCTTGCAGGGTCTTGGAGACTGTTTCATTGTTTCTGGTCTTTCTGTAAGCAAGTAAACTCCATCAGAGCTACTAAATTTCTTACTCCTAGTCCGGCTTTTGATTGAGTCTATGAAATATGTTAAATTGAGATATACTTATATATAATTGAAAAGAATTTCCATATTGTCTGTGAATAAAATTTTATAATGGTTTTTTTCTGTTAATACTTCAATATTCATTTTGCTGTTTCATGTAGATACTACATCCTTTGAAGATATAAGTCCACAAGGTATTAGTGATGATTCTAGTACGGGATCAAGAGTTCATGGTAAGATACGAAATTTATTTAGAGACTACGTATTACACATACAATGTAGCATTAATTCTGTGAATGGGCATTGCCAGTAATCATGTTTTTTCTAACCTGCCTCTCATATCTCTGCCATCTCTTCAAACCTAATACTCCCATTTGTCCCTTTTAGGGTTACTGCTCATCTAAATAGTCTCTGTGTTAGTTAAGATTATTGTTAAAGTGTGCCTGCACAATGCTTAAAGGTAATTCTGTTGCTGTTTTAGTATAAGTTTAAAGTTATGAGTACTTTTTACCATTAATTTAAAATATATTTACTTTGATAAGGGATGAACTCTAAGGAACATTTTCTGCACTGTTAAGCATTTCAGGTTTTTAAATTTCTATCTGGAAAATCATATCATACAACACTAAATTATTAACAATAACTGGATAACAAGTTAAAGGAACTTCATATCTAAGCAGGACTTTAAGAAATAGGATAGGGATGTGTTAACTGTGCAGTTGTGTCCCTTGTACAGATAGGAATACAGACATTAAGTGCAGGTGCTCATGGCATCTCTGCAATGTGCAGGTTCCTTGTTTGTTATGTTGTAAGTGACCTAATCACTAGCACTTTTTTTGGCATGTTACTCTATTAATCTAAAATGGTCCTGGTTGCCTTACTGGTGGTGGTGCAGTGGATAGCAGAGGTTCCCAAACTACGGCCCGCGGGCCATTGTGGCCACCAGAGGCTATTTGCCCCCGGCCGCACTTCCGGAAGGGGTACCTCTTTCATTGGTGGTCAGCATATGGAGTACTGTATGTGGCGGTCCTCCAACGGTCTGAGGGACAGTGAACTGGCCCCTTGTATAAAAAGTTTGGGGACCCCTGGGATAGAACATCCACCTTGGACACTGAGGTCCCAGGTTTGAAACCCTGAGGTGACTAGCTTGAGCGTGGGGCCATCCACATGATCCCATGGTCACAGGCTTGAGCTCAAGGCCACTGGCTTGAGCAAGGGGTCACTAGCTCAGTGGGAGCCCCCTGGTCAAGGCACAAATGAGAAGCAATCAATGAACATCTAAAGTGACACAACTATAAGTTGATGCTTCTCATTTCTCTCCCTTCCTCTCCCCCCTCCCACCGTCAGTAAGTAAATAAATAAATAAAAACAGTCCTGGTAGCTATCTAGAAATCATATTCAAATCTAAATAAGCACTTTATCTTCTTTTCTTTGAATTTCAATCGTTGTTCAGAAGTGTTCTGTTCTAAAGTGTCTTACTGAATTACTAATGGAAATGTCTTTGCTCTCTAATCTGTATGATTCAGCTGTCTGTGGGCATGCTCATTGTGTGAAAATATGCATGATTACTTCCTCAAAACATTCTGTGATCAGAATGTCAATTTCAGTGTCATTGGCTGGAAGTTTTATTCCACTGTCTCCTGGTTTTTTCATTTAGCTTCAAGACCAGCCAGCCTTGATAGTGGCAGAACATCCACTAGCAATAGCAATAATAATGCTTCAATCCATGAAGTCAAAGGTATGCTGTAGGTAAATTTATTAATATGCTCCATCTATTTCCAGATTTAAAAGGGAGATTGATGAGTTTCTGGGGTAAAGTATGAAATCCAAATCCTCTAAGTTTGGAACATTTTATATGGAATAGTTTATACTTTTACCATTTTAATACAAATGTATACAAATGTAAAAACAGGAGCAGTTATTTTGGTTTCCATTTTTCATCTTCCACAGATAAAATATTTTTATTACAATCTTTATACTTCAAAATATTTGTAGGTCCTTATTTTATTTATGTTTTGTCTTTGTCATTAAAATGGTTGTCCTTAATTTTTTCATGATGCATGTATATTGAACTCACATTACAGAAAGTGTTTTAGAAATACTTAATTTATCCATGAAATAAGGGAAAATTTCTTTAACTTGATAAGGCAAAATTGTGTGTGTTCATGTGTGTAACAAGAGCCAAGTGCATGCATATAGTTCATTATTTTTCCTTAATTTTTAAATATGCATTTGAAGGTAAGGTTTTTATGCAATGTCTGGAAGCCTTGACTAATACTTTTTTTCTTTAAAGGTATACTGCCTTTTCTGGAATTAACAGATTATAAACATTTGTTAAAATACTATTCTCTACAGTCCAGAATTGTCAAATTCTAGTGAATGCTTATATCCTATTGCTGTTTGTACAGGCAGGTCCTGGGTTACAAAGGAGATAGGTTCTGTAGGTTTGAACATGCTTAAGTATTTATATGCACAGCAAGGAAAAATAAAATACTATGTTGAGGCAAACATCTAAGTTGCATTTAATAGATAAATGTATCTGTTCCAACTTATTTACAAATTCAACTTAAGAACAAACCTACAGAACCTACCTCATTTGTAAACCAGGGACTGCTGTATTATAAAATCCTGTCTTCATTTCAGTTTTATTTTATCATTAATGATATAGTTTTGTTGCTCTGATTATATAAAAATATGATTTTAAGGAGAGATTATTTTTTCATTTTTATAATAATGTTTGTATATTTAGTAGGAAAATGTAGTCTGAAAACACAAGTATTTGAAAATTTAAGAAAATCTTATTTCTATAAAATTGTTACGTAACCCGAGCCAAATTTTTTCATGACCTACTTTATTTTCTGTGATTAGAAAACCATGGAATGTTGTGTTTTCTATCTAAACACTTTATCCATGGAGTTTGCTTTTGATCAAAATGAATTAGCACTCTTAAGGAATAGCATAAACTTTAGGTAGCTTTTTTCCCAGAACTAATAATGTACATTCTATCTAGTTGCTCCACCTCAACTCAGTAGCCACCATACCAACAGTGGAGAGCAAGAACAATCAGGTGATTCAGACATTAAGTAAAGAATAAAGTACCTGTACTACATAGTTGATTTTACATTTTACTGGAATTTTTCTAGTAATTATATCATGTCTCCATTTAACTCTTGATATATACCTGCTATTTAAATGTTTAAATTTTTTCTTTAAGTTTATTTATTAGGGATGACCAGACAGACATTTAAATAAGGAGTAAAGACTTCAGAGAAAGGCAAAAGCATTAAAATTTTTAGCACTTAGAATACTTTTTGGTTTTAACATTCTTATTTTTAAACATTCTGAAATAATTAAATTCATATAATCATGTTTTGTTCTAAATGGTGAGGTGTTTTACCATTACATTTTACCCTCAAACATATTTAGAGGTTTGGGGCCCCTATCCTGTGTTATTCAAGGGTCAACTTGTATTTGAACCTGATTCTTTTTTAAATGCATTATTCATTTATTTACTCATCAAATGCATTAAGTGCTCCCTGTATATGTTTAGGCTCTGGGTATGGTGGTGAAAGCAAGTCTTTGCTCTTGTGGTGCTTATATTTGTCAAATTGACAAAATAAGCAGGCTATGGTAGACTGATAAGGAAATGTATGGTAGACAGAATAATCAGGCAATTGTTAGACTGGTATTAAATAAACATAGTTCACTAAGGATTTCTAAGTAAAGCTTGAAAGTTAGTTGGTTCTTCATAAGAATCCTGTCAGCAAATCTTAATACTTACATAGTTTTAGTCTCATTTCTATTATTGAACTCTTAACACACTATTTACTCCAAAAGCAGGTGCAGTTAATATCGAAGGCAGGCCACAAAGCCATAGCAGTGGAGAATTTAGCCTGCTTCATGATCATGAGGCTTGGTCCAGCAGCGGTAGCAGTCCAATCCAGTACTTGAAAAGACAGACCAGATCAAGTCCAGTGCTCCAGCACAAAATGCCTGATACAGTAGAGAGTCGAGCACATCACAAAAGCAAAACTGGTTCTCCCGGAAGTGAAGTTGTTACTCTACAACAATTTTTGGAAGAAAGCAACAAGCTTACCTCAATGCAGGTTAGTTTTATAGGTGACCTTAATTTAGATGGGCATTACAAGTTAGGTATCTATGATCGAACTTTAGAGCTCCTTTTAAAGTAAAATTAGAAATACTAGCAATTTATACAGTCTACTATATCAGGAAAACAAAGGCATGGCTGCTATTCATTCATCTGCTTTGTTTTTTAACAGATAAAGTCCTCAAGTCAAGAGAATCTTTTAGATGAAGTAATGAAAAGTTTGTCTGTATCTTCTGACTTTTTGGGAAAAAGCAAACCAGTTAGCTGTGGTCTGGCCAGGTCAGTAAGTGGAAAAACCCCAGGAGACTTCTATGACAGATGGACAACTAAACCTGAACAATTTGTGAGGCCTGGTCCTCGAAAGACTGAAGATAGCTACTTTATTAGTTCTCCAGGGAAACCTACACCAGGCACTCAAGGAAAGATAAAATTAGTAAAAGAATCTTCTTTGTCACGACAATCAAAAGAGATTAACCCTTATGCCACTTTACCTCGTGCAAGCAGTGTGATCTCTACTGCAGAAGGAACTACTCGAAGGACAAGCATCCATGATTTTTTGACCAAGGACAGTAGACTACCTATGTCAGTTGATTCATCACCAGCTACTGCTGATAGCAACATCACTGCAGCCTCTAGTGAGTACCATTTACACCAGTTGTCCTCCCATACACTTCACAGTCCAACACATTCTGTAGGTTCTGCACAAACTGATTTAGTTACAGATGTGCCTCAGTCTCTATATGCTCAGGCTAGAAACTCAACAGAAAGGTCACATTTTCTAAATCAAACTTTTGCTACTATTAGTATGTCTAATGATACATTTGGACTATCAGCTAAAGATAGCATAGAGTCATTTACTCTGGCTTATCCATCTCAGCCATTTTTATCCCTGAATACAGAATTAGTTAGTAACATAAGTGGGTTACCTGTCAGGCCAGTCACCAGAGGAACTGACCAGGCTTCTGCCTGTTTGAATAAAGCTGCACAGAAAGATGATGAACAGTTTTCTGATGATCAGAACCCTAATAACAGTAACTCAAAGTCTTCTGTAGGTAGCAATAATCTTATCACTCCTGCATGCCTCTGTCCTGATGACAAAGAAGCTGCATTGTTGGTTTCTGAGGATAATCAGACTGTTTGGTATGAATATGGTTGTGTATGATCAAAACTGCATAGTATAATACTGATGTCATTTGATATGCACTATGCTTCTCTGATTTGAAGAGCTACTGTTGAAAAGTATTTGGGTAGGCTCATATTTTTATTTTGAAATTGTGGCATAGTGTTTGGCTGTACATGATGGCTTGTATATAAATGTGAATGTGTAACTACACCAAAGCCTGCATGAAATATTAATTGCATTGTACATTTTATGCATGACTTTAAAAACCTTAACAATACATGCTCCTCTTTCACATTTCTTGTCACCTGATAAGAGTGTTACTTTTAGAAGCATGTTAAGATAGTTGCATGCTGTAATTACCAAGAAAGCATTTCTAAGTCATTTTACTTTGTTGCTTCCAAAAAAGAATGCTCATTTTGACCCTTCTTCCCTTTTGCTTTCCTTCTTTATCTCCCTCCCGAATTCCTTTATTTCCAGAACGTGCACTATGTATTGCACATGTATAGGAAAATATGTAAAAAGGTGTCATTTTCTCTTGCCATTTAATTATACCTCTGTCCTGTTTTATTTTCAAAGAAATAGTTAATAACTCAATACTTTATGTAGCAAATATTTACTGCTGCTCGTATTTATAAAGTTGTTCAGATTTAAAACATTGTTCATACTCATAAAGATAGTGTAATTCTTAAAAAAACAATCAAGTTTAAATGTGACTTATAGTGACTAGCAGCATTTGTATGTATTCTATTTCTTTTCTGCACTTTTCATCTTCTTTTAAGATTACTTTTTTACTCGGAATCAGTAAACACAGTTTTTCCAGTTCTTTCTTTATATAGAGTCAAAGAGAAATAAACCAATCATACTCAATGTGTTGGAAATTTGCATTTTTACTTCTAAAAGGGTAGCAAGTTTACAAAGTGGTATAGATTATTCTATAATTCTATAATTTATTATTAAATTGTCTGTCCTTATAACAGAATTTTTCAAAATGAGTACATTGTACTAAAATAAAATATTAAGATTTGTAACCATTTAAATAGGTATGTTTTTAGTGGAACAAATTTTAGAACTAAAAATAAATTATTCTTAGCTAAAAAAGAACCATATAAGTAGAGAAAATATATGCTAACTTTGACTTCGGTGTCATAAACTTTAAAATGATCTTGCTATGGTGGTCATAGTACTATTAAAGCAGAATCAGCCAAACTTGAATATCCAAGAATAAAGCAAAAATAAAAAAATATCGTAACTTTGATTTATCTCTAGAGGAGTATATATATCTTTGCTCTGTCTCTGGACTATTTCT
Organism: Rhynchonycteris naso; assembly: GCA_037038555.1. Taxonomy (NCBI): domain Eukaryota; kingdom Metazoa; phylum Chordata; class Mammalia; order Chiroptera; family Emballonuridae; genus Rhynchonycteris; species Rhynchonycteris naso. The sequence continues at coordinate 180,608,348 of CM072998.1, forward strand.
GCCATTTTGATTCAGCCTAAATATTACTGATAAATAACAACCTGACATCTGAAAGGAATACTTTGAAATATAACTTTCTAAAAGGGAAGGAAATTACTATTTACAACATATTTTTATATTAATTATGTTACTAATTGGACCAAAGAAATGATCTATAGAGAATTTTTGCTTAATGAAATTTTTATGCTTTGTAAATTAAGCCATCCTCTTGTACTTACACAAAATCATTTCAGAAACTGGACCTCATCTATATAATATCTTTCATCATACTTGTTTTCTCATAGCCAGCTATTACTAAAAGTAGTGCTAGAGCAGGTAATCAATCAGAAAATTTTTATATTTTTATTTTATTGTTATTGTTTCATACACAGTCTTAACATTTCTGTTTTTGGTGGATATTTTTTTTTCCATAAACTAAGTAGTAAAACTTAAAAGTAAGTATATGTGAGATTAGACAGAGGCCATATAGGATGCAAACGTAATAATTATTTTCTACATTGAGTCAAGTTTTATTTCTCAGCTATTTCAAACTTTTTTTTTAAGCAATAGAGAGAGAAACACACATAGTGAGAGAGATGAGAAGCATCAACTTGTAGTTGCGTCTCGTTAGTCGTTCATTGATTGCTTCTCATACCTGCCTTGACTGGAGGTCTCCAGCTGAGCCAGTGACTCTTGAGCTCAAGCTAGCCACCATGGGATCATGTCTATGCTCCTGCACTCAAGCCAGATGAGCATACACTCAAGCCAGTGACCTCAGGGTTTCAAACCTGAGACCTCATTGTTCCAGGTCAACATTCTATCTACTGTACCACCACTGGTCAGACTCAACTATTTCAACTTTTGAAATACTATAAATTGAAAATATTAAAATTTAAATTTAGTACTTCAAGAAATCTTGGTGCTATTGTAAGTTCTGTGATTATTACACAAAATTATGCTTACAGTAAAGAAGTATTTCCAACCCAAATGGCTAGTTACATATGCACCACATTTTCAAAAAGAACATACACACTATGGCATGTAAGACAGATACAGATACATACCATGTCCATGTGTTTTGATGACTGTCCAAGAATAGACTAATCTTCTCCAGAAATTGTCACAAGCTGTGGAGTCATAAGTCTCTTAAAACACTGTATCAACATAATACTTTCTATAATGAAATCTTACAAAAATGCCCCCAATTAAAAAGTTTTTTTAAGATAAAAGTAAAGCAACTCTCACTCAATTGAGCAGCTGCATGTTTTTATTCTAAGACATCTTCATAAAAATCCTATGGCTTCACAAAGGATAGTTGAAAAACGGTATGAGTTTCAGCATCCTAATTTTAGATGAAACTGCATAGTTTATATTAGTGGCTTTGGTTTCTAGAAATTATTATATTATACCCATATTATGTGTGACATTCTAAACTTAACACTGCTAAGCATTGAGTTCCTTTGACCAAAGCAATTTTAGCTCTAACAGTATAAGCAGGTAGTTATTATTTGCCTACAAAATATACCTCAAGCCTAGGTTTTCTTAGTAACTAATACAAATATTTCACTGTGGATGTTTATGCCACTGTGTGCAAGATTCCTTTTTACTTTACAACTATATGTGACCATCTAGTAAATAAACATAAGTAAACCTATCTGACACTAAAGCGGCATATTACTGCTTTTAAAATATAAAAATCAGTCTTTATGAGTATTGAGATATGTATCAGAATAACAAATTTCCCAGATCAGATTCCTTCTCCTTGCCCTACTCATTGAGAGCTCTTTAGTTTCTTATCTTCATGAATTGTATTGTTTAACCTTTGATTAAATAACATGAAATACTTTTTTCCTGCAGATGTGGACAAAGTACAAGAGAGCAGAAATTCAAAAAGCAGGTCTAGGGAGCAACAAAGCTCCTAATTCTATTACCCACTACATGACATGTGGGCCAAGTGGTGAGTTTCTTGCTGCAAATGTAAATGAGATTAGTCTCATTTATACAGACTAACCATAAGAACAAGTGCATATTGCATTAACCGATGTAAATATTGCTTGCTTAATTCATGACTTCTGTCTTACTAGTTATGGCATTATTTGATTGCCATAACATTTTGCCTGTCAAACAGGAAACAAAACTTTAAGAATTATTTTTTTTTTCTAAATTTAAATTTAATTTAATTAGTGAGTTATGTTTTAGGAATTCCTTTTTTAGTTCGAAGTCTTTTGTGTGTGTGTGGTAGGAATATAATTTTACCACAGTGTTCTTGGTAATTGAGGAGGATAAATGCCATTCAAACTTGTCTCTGACTTTCTGTAACTCTCATTCCTGTGGAAATACCTGGTGCATGCTGTTCTTGTAGTGCTGCTCTGTATTTTATCTCTCTTATCTTCAACCTTTTCTTATATTTTCTTTCTTCTTTCTACCTTTCAACTAAATACAGAGAGAAAAGTGTCCTTCAGTTTCTCAGTACGAAGCCTTTATTTCTGAAGTAACAAGACACCCAACTATAGAGATCATTTTTTAAAATCTTTTAAGACTATTCGATCCTGCATGCCTAGAGCAGGCAAGAAATACAAACCTTCATTCCTTCCTTGAATCAAGGAGCACTACTGGAGTCAACTGCCAAAATTTTTAGAGGGTTTTAGGACTTTTACTATACGTTATACTGTTAAGATCTACTGAATAAAGGATGTTCTCTCGCTAAGGACCAAGTGTTTTGAGGTTTCAAGAAGTACTCCAAGAACAACCTACTTCTTTCATCATTTGTTTATGAATTTATCTGTTTGCTTAATGCTTCTGCTATTAGCCAAAATCTAGCCATTTATATTTAGTTGTGTAAATCTAAATTAAATGCTGTAGTATGTTGTGGAATGTACTATATATCTCAAGATACAGAGAACATTGTTTTGGCATGCCAGAGCCTTATTTGGTTAGCAGACTGCATGTGTTGGTATTCTTTTTATTTTTAAAGTCTCTTATTTTGAGACACTGCAAAAGAAATTCAGTCTATAAGGCAAATCTGAAAAATTCATTATGACATAGGAGTTATAAAAAATTTACATTCCCCAATAAGCAACACTAAACATTCACATGTGGATACAAGTTTAAGTAAAGAGTGTTTTCTGAAACTTTTTTTAGTAAAGTGGTTTTCCAGCAAATGGCATTCCCAAGATAAAGCTGTTGTATTTTAACTCATTTCCCTTTTAGTATTGGGTTATGTATGTGTGTTTGTTTTTTTAAAATTGAGAGCTGACTATTGCTTAAGAAGTTTTCTTATGGCAAAAATAATGTAAATAATTTACTACAATCTACATTTGCCACAAACTCACTTCTTTTTAAGGTTATTGCTTATTAATAAGAATTTTTCTGTTTTCTGTCCTTTATAATATTACATTAAAGTTAACTATTATTGGTACTTTTGAAATATTTGTATGCATTTGTTACCTTAAACATTTGAAAGAAGCACAAAAAAATGTAGATTTAGTTAATTTAACCCAGGGAAACTTGAGTTTTTTTGTAGTTCCAATTTTATATCAGTTTTATTTTCTTATGAATCAAAAAGTGTAATGAAACCTGTTAATGCAAATTATTTAACATAATATCAGAATAATCTTAAAGATCTGAAATGAGAAAGATACTGACTTTTTTTAACAGTATACTTCTTAGGCTCATTACCAGCTCTAAAAATATTTTTTGGAATAATTCCATATTCCACAGTGTGTAGTTTATGAATTATAGTTTCATCACTAACTTAGTTGCTGTGAAAAATGTGTTCTTTCACTCTCCCTCCTATCCTCTCCTCCCCTCCCGTTCTCCTCCTACTTTCTCTCTCTTATATATATACTTTTTTTTCCTTGGTAGGCCAGTAGCAATCTTGTGTTCAAAGTTTACTTTCAAAAAGACCATTAATAATGAAAAGGCAGAATATATAGTTGACCAGAAATTAAATGGAAATTAGGAAACTTGGACTTACTAATGCTGCCATTAACTTAGGTTTTGCCACCAAATAATGCTGTCAAGTTAAATCCCACTTAAACTCTTGGATGAAAGGTGCTATGTAATGTAAATACAAAGGATTCTTACTAAAATACAAATATTATACAACAGACATACTTAAAACTTATACTTTGAAAAATCTCTCTCCATCATGCCTCCCTAGATTCAAGTATCAAATTGATAATGAGCATCATGGCAGCCTAGAGACCTTGCATATAAAAAATGTAAATTCAGTTTTAAGTGGATAAATGGAAAGTAAGTATAGAAATAATGTTTTCGCTAAAAAGAAGTAAGTGGGTAACATAGATTTATATTAACTAGCTTCTAATTTGTACAAGTAGGACACATCCCAGGACAATTACTGAAAGTTGAAACTAATGAGTAGGACCCTACTGAGGGTGAATGATACCTCAGCTTGACCTCTCCAGGGCACTAATATCCTAAAATAGAGAACCTGCTGACTCAAACAGCGCATTATTGCTTCATGCAGAAATGCTAAGGGAAGTCTATGAAGTGCTGAATCTGAGTAGGCTGACCCTGAGAAAGCTCAGTTAAAGCAACAACCAAGGGAATACTTGAGACAGCAAAAGTAGGAATACTCTCAATTATGTTCATCCCCCTTTTCATACCATTTCAAGAAAGGACTAGGTAGATGACCACATGAATATTTTACTTTCTCCAAAAGATATCATTGGAAGCAAACTTAAATTAGGAAGTTACTCTTTTTCCTTAAACTACTTTTGCCAAACAAAATAGTATGGCCAAATAGAAAGTAACTGGGGCATGACATGCTTTTAATCATCTGGTTCTATTCTAAATTTATACCTAACACCCACCCCCCACAAAAAATACTGAATGATTCAAGATACAGGATAAGAACTTTGGCCCAGAGCTCCAATAAAGTACCCCAGATTTGGCCATGTGGAAATATTTGGTCCAAGTTTTTGAAGTGGTGGTTACCAAAGAGTTCACAAAACAGGTTTGTATGTAGCACCTTTCATGGTAAGAGCTTATTTAGAAATCACTGCATATTTGAGAATTGCAACCACCTCACAAATGAAATATTACAGCCTGCAACTGTTTTAACAGTTTGCCAGGATGTAAAAATGATGTTGTACCAAATCTGGAATGACAATGAGGAGTAATGTATGCTAAATGACTTGTATTTTAAGTTACTTATGAGAAAAGTGGTGAATTTTTTGTTTTTTTGTTTCTGCTACACTTAGTCCTGAGATGTATTTTTTTCTTTAAGCCTTGAATGACTAATACAAAACGAGCCCATTTTATAATATAAACCTTGATGTACATGTTGAAATATTTGGACAATGAAAATGCCTTAAAAGGAATGCTTATGGATAAAGTTGCACTTATAACACCCTTTAACAAAACCTGATTTGAATTGTCTTTCATTTTTACTAAGGGATCTCTTTCAGTGTTTGCCATTGTACTTAAAACTGTTATTAAATACCAAATCAAATAACATAAAAGCTGTAACATTTCCTTTAAAAGTAATGATACTAGGGACTTGAAGTTGAATAAATAACAAAATGTTTATTACTGGGCAATACCTAATACCAGCCACAGAAATCCAGTTTATAACAAGAGACACCGTTGTTTATCTTTTTAAAAGCATCATTTTTCATTTTAGTTTTAACTTTATTTTTTAAATATCAGGATGGTTTAACATTCACTTATCAAAATGATGTAAAAAGAAATAAAGCAAAGGTGATTTTTATAACAAGTGGTTAGTAAACATTTAAAAATTGTAAAATATAATTTAGCCAAGTATTCTTTCCTTTTGCTCTAGAAAACGTATCTCCAGATGTAACCCATAACCTTGTTTAGATGACTCTGTCCTAATCATTTTGGGATAGGTTAATACATTAATAGATTGTACAGATATATCATTTTCACTTATAGTCATTTTAGTCAGAATGTGAGAGATGGCAACTGGCTTTGTGTCCTTGAGCAAGTCAGTCTTTCTGGACCTGTGTCTACCATAGATGGAGAAGGGCGGTTAGACCACGGATCTAAGTACCTCAGTGGTGTTGAGGCTCTTCATTCACTACACTTTCATTTTCTGTATAAAGCAACCTAAATTTTACCTTAAAGAGATACAGTAAACAGTAGGTAAAAACCATAGCACCTCAAAATAAGGTTATCATTATAGAAAATTTCTTGACTCTTGCATCTCTTAATTCCGTTCTATAGTTTATAAAAATTCTGCAATCAATACTTAGTTTCTAACCATGTATCAAGAAATGATAGTTCTTATTTTGCCTTTTAGTAACTCGTATTGGCATAAAGTAGTTTCTCTACCAATAGAAACCATATTTTGAGTAATCAAACTTATGAAAATATGGCTATTTTATGAATATCCCATTTAATTGTACTAGAGGAAAGTGATAATTTTTATGACAAGACCTGTAGACTATTTCTGTAGTATAGTCTATGCCAGACCCTCAACTGATTTTGCTTTGAATGAGGTGAAAAAAATGTCAGTTTTCCTCCCTGTTTTTGAACTACATTCTGTGTGACAACTCACAGTATATAATCTTGGGATGTTTCATATACTATAATTGAAAGAAGATGAGTGCTGTGGTTTTCAACCACTGGTCCGCCAGAAATTTCGTGCTGGTCTGTTCAGGTTAATCACCCTAATGTGGTATTAAGATTATAGACCCAAACCAGTAGTTGAAAACCACTGTAACCTAGAGGACTGAAGAAACTTGTTTACGTTCACTTATCCTTTGAACAAAGACTAAACAAATCCTTCTAATGGCCTGTGAATATTCTGCTGAGCATTAAAATATAATTTCAATGGTATAATGATTACAACATTTTCCATCCCTGTTTTGAGTGATTTTCTATATTAAGATTTTCTAAAAATGTACTCATATAAAAAGTTAATTAGCTTATTGTTTCATTGGAAAAAAAACATGTTTAAAATTACACACCCAGTAACGGACGTTTTTAGCCCTTGCCTCATGTTTGTTTTAATTATTTTGCTGGAGAGTTTGTATTCCTTAATCCTCATCCCCCAAAGATAATCAATATCAACAATTTAATATATTCTTATATTCCTTTTTTCTTTATATGTACACTATCATATGTATAATTTTATATATCACTTGCTTGTTTTAACTATAATAAACCCCCTAATGAAGATGTAAATTAATCTTAGATAGTTAACTAATCTTAGTTTTCATGTAAATTATTAATCTTGAAGGCATTCCTGTAATGAGTCATGGGGAATGGAGGATGGGGGGAGGGGTGGATCTGAGCTAACACTTTAATACATCTTTTTAAAAATAGATTTAAGGTCCTGGCCAGTTGGCTCAGTGACAGAGCATCCGCCTGGTGTGTGGATATCCTGGTTTGATTCCTGGTCAGGGCATACATTAGAAGTGCCTATCTGCTTCTCCAACCCTCCCCCTCTCACTGCTCTCTCTCTTTTCTCTTCCCCTCCTGCAGCCTAGGCTCCATTAGAGCAAGTTGGCCCTGGGCACTGAGGATTGCTCCAAAGCGTTCTCAAGCCCTAAAATGGTTCTGGGTTGCAATGCAGCAAGGTCCCCAGATGGACAGAGCATCTCCCTCTAGTGGTTTGTTGGGCGGATCCTGGTCACTGCACACGTGGAAGTCTGTCTCTGCCTCCCCTCCACTCACTAAAAATAAATAAAAGTAACTTTAAGATGAAAAATCTCTCCTCAAAATGACTTAAGTAGTCATCAAATCAAAGGTGCTAAATATTATCTCTTAATGCTCTTTACAAATTACAAATAAGAAATACAGCTTTCAGAAATGAATGTATTCTGAACATTAGCCCAGTTAGTTGTTTTTATCAAAATTTAGTATTATGGGATCATGTCCTGTCTTCTTCACAAATGTAAGAAAGTCTTCAGGGCTCAATCCCATGGTTGCAGCATTGGTCATTGGATGAAAGTACACCTTTTCATGTCCACCTTCCAAAAGAGCAGAATCCAAAACAAACTTCACATCTCCTTTATCACAGAATAGTGCCAAGGGTGTGGCACAGCCTTGGCCAACTTTTAGTTTTTCTAGCATGGCTGTTTCATCAGCAAACCGCAGCTTTCCACTCCCAACACCTAACTGCTTGGCAAGATCATTCAAATTCATCTGTCTATCATGAAGAACTGTCACCAGCCAATAGCTTTTTTTCTTTTTGTCTGTAAGAAATAAGTTCTTACTATGTCCTCCTTTCAAATGTTGGATGTGAGGCATCATTTCTTCAACTGTAAACACCTGTAAAATATCACATGAGAAATTTTAAAATATGCATACACAGTTATATATATTTAGGTTAGCAAGACGTACTTAGTGGCCTGGATTTCACTAGTAGAGATCAATTACAAAATACCTAGTTGTAGGACCTTACCACCTGAATTCCTCATATCAGGACCTCAAGTAGTTTCTCTTAGGTCAGTTCTCTATTCCAGTGGGCCAAGCCCTCATATTTTAAAATGCCTTTTCTTCTTTAGAAAGTTCATACCAGCCCAGACTGTTATTCCTTAGCATTCCATTACATCCAGACAACGTGACAACCTCCTGTCTTCAAATATATATATAATCACAGTAAGGATGAGAGGGCAGGGAATGAGAACCTAGACTAAGAACATCAGGAAGCTGGCAATATGCACAAGTAAAGAGGGGGAGTGGAGTACATGGGAGGGAATATCAGAAAATGATCTTTTTTGTTTTTGAGAGACATCAAACAAGAGGAAGAGATGAGAAGCATCAACCGCTCATACTTGACACGGGGGTGGGAGGGGGACCTCCATCTGAGCTAGTGACACCCTGCTCAAGCCAGCAACCTCTGGGCTCAAGCCAGAGACCCCGAGCCCAAGCTGGCAACCTTGGGGTTTCTGACCTGGGTCCTCAGCGTCCCAGGTCATGCTCTATCCACTGCGCCACCACTTGGTCAGGCTGGACAAGAAATTTAATGGGATAACATTGACCAATGAGAGTACATAGGTTTCTGGTGAACGACTCTATGACATTTGAAGTGTTGATTGCTTGTGTGCCCATCACCTAAAGTCAAATCATTTTGTGTCACCATATATTTGCCCCTCTTTTCTCCCCTCCCTCGGGGATGAAATCATTTTTACGTTAAATTTGTAAAGGTAAGACTAACTTTTATTATACATCTTTACCATCTGAAGATTACCATATTTAGCTATTACCATTACGATAGCTGTTACTCCAGCCCCGCGCAGAAACTTGTATGTCCCTGCAGCTCTCATGTTAGTTGGTTTCGTGAAATATTTGCAAATCTTCACATGCACTAAATCTTGTTAAAAATACCAAAATGTCTACTAACCTTGGTGCCCTGATGTGTGCATGATGCCTGATACATCGTAGCTACTGCAGAGACGGTTTATTGCTTGATAAGTTATTTTAGCTACACATAAAGTGGACACACCAGTTTAAGAGGCACAAATTCTCAATATGTTGCACTAATTCTCACATGAAATGTGATGAAATTCAAGAAGAAAATTAATTTTCTCACAATAACAATCACAAATCGAGAAGCCTTTGAAGTTCTTGTTGGGTCCCATCCCTCCTGGAATTCGGGAAATGCCCAGAAGGAACGTTTCTGTGGCAAGTTGGCAAGTTACCACCGGGACGTGAGGTTTTCAGGGCCTCGTCCAACAGCCGCGGAAGTGGCGCCCACCCTCCGGCCCTGCGGCCCTGGTAGGAGTGACTCACCTCCGGGTGCTCCACGACCTCCGTGCGGATGGCGAGCGCGTCAAGCTGCTGCTGGAGCGCGGCCCGCAATTCAGCGCAGGCCATGCTGCTGTCGTGGAGAGCCCGAGAACCGGAAGGGGAGGAAATACCTGGCATGACGGAAGTGTCTGGAGGGAAGGAAGGCCGCCACCGGAAGTGGAGTGCGCTCCTTCCGGAGGTGGGCTGTGGCCTCTGCGCGCGCCTCTCCACGGCGGCCATGACAGTTGTCAGCAGAGACCCTTGTAGCGCTTCACCAGGTGTCCCAAAAAAAGGAGGTGCCTTCGTTCTCATAGCCTTCCCTAACCCCGCTTCTGGTGCCTAGGTCCAACGTTACCTGCTGTTTTTGTTTAATTTTTTTATTTCTTTTTATTTATTCATTTTAGAGAGGAGACAGAGTGAGAAAGAGAGAGAGAGAGAGAAAGGGGGGAGGAGCTGGAAGCATCAACTCCCATATGTGCCTTGACCAGACCAGTGCAGGGTTTTGAACTGGTGACCTCAGTGTTCCCAGGTCGACGCTTTATCCACTGCACCACCACAGGTCAGGCCGTTATCTGCTGTTTAAGCAGGAGGAGAGCTGGGAATGACGTTCAGGTTAGGGAGTGTTGAGAGGACCCGGCTACAGACCTCCCATTGCCTGAGGAGGCAGCCTTGAAAGAGTGATGTGTTGAGACCATCTGGACAGTCTAGGTGACTGAACCATGTTACGGCCGCTGTATAAACTTTTAAATCTGGATGGAGATCTCGTCTTGCAGCCACCCAAGACAAGCCGCCTAAGTAAGTTAGTTCCTTTGCTAATAAAACTGTCACCTTCCAATCGGAGTGGCCTGCCTCTTCTGGTTTCTGCTTGCCCTGTGTCAGGGAAACGGTTTCGGACTTCACCAGGGAACTCCCCGAGTTTATGAAGCAGCAGGGAGAAAGGAGCGGGTGAAAATACCTATCCTTTTAAAACTTATCAATTTTTAATTTTTAAATTATAATTTTACATTTTCTGAAAATTAACTTTTGTTACTATTCATCTATAAATAATTAACTGTGGCAACCAGGGCTCGGCTTTTTCAGAAGCAGTTTGCCTTCCTCTTGGTGGGGTATTTTCTGCTATCCTTCAAACCTTTCACTCACCGCTTGAATGAGGCCCGAAATTTTGTGGTAGGATTTTATTTATGAGTTTAGATTAAGCTTCAAACCCCAGGTAAGCGTAGATGTTCCTTGGGACCCTTACTGTGAATAAGTTTAGGTCATTGCTGGGGTGCAACTTGAAGGCCTGGAGAAGGAAGCCTCCTTAGAAGAAACAGCAGAATGTCTGAGTCCTCAACCACAAAGCGGCCTTGGAGGAACTGCAAAAGAGAAGGACATCATAGCTGACTTCACAATTTCACCCAGAATTGGCCTTGGATAGCACAATTATAAAACTTCTCAACTTAAACCACCTTTTAAAACTATCAAGCCATGTATCCACTCTAGTTCTTGTTTCATTTAATTCTTTTTTTTTTTTTTTTTTAATTTTTTTTTTTTTATTTATTTATTCATTTTAGGGAGGAGAGAGAGTGAGAGTGAGAGAGAGAGAAAGAGAGAAAGGGGGGAGGAGCAGGAAGCAACAACTCCCCTATGTGCCTTGACCAGACAAGTGCAGGGTTTTGAACTGGTGACCTCAGCATTCCAGGTCGGCACTTTATCCACTGCGCCACCACAGGTCAGGCTAATTCTTTTTTTTTACAGGGACAGAGAGACAGAGGAGTCAGAGAGAGGGATAGATAGGGACAGACAGACAGGAACGGAGAGGTGAGAAGCATCAATCATTAGTTTTTCGTTGCCATCGCAACACCTTAGTTGTTCATTGATTGCTTTCTCACATGTGCCTTGACCGCGGTCCCTCAGCAGACCAAGCAACCCCTTGCTGGAGCCAGCGACCTTGGGTCCAAGCTGGTGAGCTTTTTTGCTCAAGCCAGATGGGCCCACGCTCAAGCTGGTGAGCTCGGGGTCTCGATCCTGGGTCTTCTTCATCCCAGTCCGATGCTCTATCCACTGCACCACCGCCTGGTCAGGCTCATTTAATTCTTGAATCACTGATTCTGGAATCAACAGTGGCTACTTACTACCCATGGCCACCTAAATTCAGGTCAATAACAAAAGCAAACATACTACATTATAGAAATATTTAAAAGGTGCAGCTTATTGGTCACATTGCATAACAAGACTGCAGCTGATTGGTTATTCTTGGTACCAGAAATCTTTATATACAAGGAGTGGTTTCTGACTTTTTTATTTTGAAAGAGACAAGCAGGGAGAGACAGGAAGGAAGAGAGATGAGAATCATCAACTCAGTGTTGCAGCATTTTAGTTGTTCACTTATTGCTTCTCTTACATGCCTTGACTGGACAGCTCCAGATGAGCCAGTGACCCCTTGCTCAAGCCAGTGACCATGAGCTCAAGCCAGCAAACTTGGGATCATGTCAATAATTTCATGCTCAAGGCAGCGACCCTGTGCTCAAGCTGGTGAGCCTGTGCTCTAGGAGGATGAGCCCATGCTCAAGCGAGCAGCCTTGGGGTTTTGAACCTGGGACCTCAGTGTCCTAGGTTGATGTACTATCCACTGTGCTATCACTGGTCAGGCTAGGCACCTATTTATTTTAAGTCATTTTGGAACAAAAGGTAGGTAATTACTATATTTTTTTTGTAATTAAAAGTATACCTTTTTAAAAAAAAAATCTGAGCAGCAATTTTTGTGGTGTGCTGCACAATTTTAGTAATTAGTTTCTTTGTGCCATGAGATGAAAAAGGTTGAAAGTCACTGCCCTAGCCCAAACTATTATCATTTTCCTCCCAGTCTAGACTACTGTTCTCTAATTTTAGTCTACCTGTTGTTAAATGACCAAGTATACTGCTCAAAACTAGTCTTACAATAAAATATTTTCATAATAAAATAGAGCTGAATTTGTCTGTGGTTAAAGTACTTTATGTCACTATATAAAAACTATGCTGCCTGAAATGTGGTGGCGCAGTGGATAAAGCGTCGACCTGGAAACACTGAGGTCGCCAGTTCAAAACCCTGCACTGGTCTGGACAAGGCACATATGGGAGTTGATGCTTCCAGCTCCTCCCCCCTTTCTCTCTCTCTCTCTCTCTCTCTCTCTCTCTCTCTCTCTCTCTCTCTCTCTGTGTCTTTCTAAAATAAATAAAATAAAAATAAATTAACTATGCTAACCCAGGTTCAAAGCAACATTTATTTGTCAGCATATTAAATACAAAAGAAATGCTATCCTTGGCTTTTTCTTAAAGCAAATACAATTTCAAATTTATATTGGAAAGAACAATATGAAACAGATTAAGTTTATTTTTTATTGAATTTATTGGGGTGGCATTGGTTAATAAAATTATATAAGTATCAGGTGTACAATTCTATAATTGTATATTCATTGTGTGTTTACCATCCCAAGTCAAGTCTCCTTCCATCACCATTTATCCCCCCTATATGAAACAGATTAAGTTTAAATTATCAGCATGAACTTGAGGAACTAGATATTTAGTCACAGAACTTGAACATGAAGTCTCATGATTCTAGTGGTGGGGTAATAAATGCAGGTTGCCAAGTTATTTTACAACCAAAAGACAAAGTGTGTGGCATTTCTACAAGAACACATTGAGTGAAATACTCGTTATTATTAGGAAGAGTGAATACTTGACAGGTAAGAAAACCTGGAAAAGAGAGCTAGAAGATGCAGTTATGCCAGGCTCCTAGACAAGGAACTCTCATCTTATGTATGCTTGAAGTAAAGAAACAGCTACAACTGTAGCCTACCTGGAAAAGGAAATAAAAAAATACAAAAGATTTATCAACCACCAGGGAACTGGACATCATTGCCCTTACTAGTTGAAGAATGTTAGTGATACCCACTATTGAGCGAAACGAAGGGCAACTCCAGGACAGGTGAGTTGAAAGCCATCCTAAGAAGCTGTGCATTCATAAAAGGAAAGCAAGGTGATGGGGAGGGGGTATGCTAGCTGCAATCTGTGTCTCTTCAACATAGCTTCAATATGTGCCATGCTTTCTTCTCTCATAGACCTTAAAACCTAGCAAATAGAACTGAGACATCCACAGGGGGTAAATCCAAGAAAATGTGCCTAATGCAATAATAGGAGATGCTTGAGGAAGCATTGGGAGCGCAGAAGGGCACCAAGCAGACTGAGGTTGAGCATCAAGGAAAGCATTAGATGAAGATGATACCAGTTTGAAGACTAAGTAGGAATTTGTAGGAAATAAATGTATTCCAGCTGAGGGAACTGCAGGAATTGAGGAATGGAGGTGAAAAAGCATGATGTCATTTGGCGTGAACAGCAGAGCAGAATAAGAGGCCTGCTTGCAGGAAACAGGGCTAGATCTAGGCACAAAGGAGCTTACCTGCTATGCTAAGAAGCCAGGAATAGCTCACCATAAAGGTATATTTTTAATAAATTAGGTGACATCTTCTTAGGGAATTCTATATTCTCAGTCATACTCTCAATACTCAAAGATATAGGGAAATACAATTCAGTAAATGAGGAAAATTAATTATAGAAGAGTAGTGTATAAACAATACACTCCCAATTTTGCTTTAAAAAAACATACCTTTTTAGTATAACAGTAATTTTAAAATAGACCTTCTTTCCCTAATCCCATTCCATGAAAATTGATTGCTAAGGCCCTCTTCTACAGGAAGAGGAATTATCCTAGGACAGGAGACATGGAGGTTAGCTCCTAGGATAAGGGAGGAGAAAGCAGATGGGTCCAGGAGGAAATCTGTTTCCTGAGAGTCAAAAGAGAGGGTGAGGACTGGGGTGGGAAAGATGGGAGTGTGGACAACAGTCCCTCTTTGACACTGTGTAGCTCAGTAGATAGCTTAATGGGCACGTGCTATCAGTGGAAGGCAGTCCATCTGGGGCAACCCTGCCAAAGCAGATGTGGCACAAGAACCCTCTGAGCATCTTTGCTCAATGAGGTGCTGTGACAAAGGACAATAATATGACAGTCCAGCTGTGTGGCTTCCAAGTCTCAGATTCCTACATGATGCTGTGGAGGGAAGGAGATCTCAATAACCTGAGATTAACATGTGGAGCCTTGGGCGTTATTAAGTTCAATAAAATATGATTGAAGATCAGCTAAGGGCTGATGTATAGTGGTGAGCAAAATCTGATAGGACCCCTGCCCTTGTGGAGCAGTCTTGGAAAACAGAGATATTAGTCAAATAATCCCCAAAACAAATGTTAAATTTCTTGAGTGGCTAGTGCTAAGAAGGACACATGCAATGCTGTGAGACCCATAATAGGGGAACCTCACCCACTTTGGGGGAGAAACAAGTGGGTCAAGGAAGGCCTCTTTGAGGAAGTGAAGCTTTAACTGAGATCTGAAAGACAAGGCAACGAGAAGAGTGTCCCAGGTAGTGGAAGCAGCATGACACTGTGCAAGGTTGGAAGGCAGCAAGCAAAAAAGGGCCCACTGAAAGATGGTTAGTGTGATTGACACAAAGAGCAAGGGGAGTGGGGTCACGGTTCCATTACCCACATAACAGAGCTGGCAGCTAAAGTCTTACTTGCTAGAGATACATTTCTTGAGCTGGTTATCTCTGGCTAATGGAACTGAGTATTTTTAAATTTTTCTTGACATTTTCTATATTTTAAGAATTTGTAGTTGAGCGTATTTTTATATCAGAGAGGAGGAATCAATAAGTTACTAGCAATAAAGAACTGTAAACCAAATCTGAAAAAGATTTTAAAATGTTAATATAACAGTTTGGGCTTGTCTGATCTTTTCCTCATAGGCTTTTCAGTTATAGGCTTTGGGGAAGGATACTCTTAAGAAATGGAGTGTTTTCATCACAACATTTCAAGGAGTATGTGATATCAACATAAGTGGTGATGTTTATCTTGTTTAATTGGTGGTTAAGGTGGTGTTTGCCAGCATTCTCCACTGTGAAGTTACTATTTCCATACTCCATACTCTATTCTTCAAAACAAGTCACTAAGTTCAGCCCCCACTCAAGAGGATTTAAGTTTTACCTCCTAATGGAAATTATACATCGATCTATTTATCATCTATCTATGATTTGGAATTATCCCTGCTCCTACATTATTTAATTATTTCAGTATAGATATATTGTATACGTGTTCGATACTTTTGGTTACAATCCAATACTATTTTTTAAAAGTTTTTAAATTTTTTTTCATTTTTTAGAGGGGAAGGGGGTGGGGGACAGCATGAAGTATCGACTCCCGTATGTACCTTAACCAAGGAAGCTCAGGGTTTTGAACCCAGGACCTCAGCATTCCAGGCTGATGCTTTTATCCAGGGTGCCACCACAGGTCAGGCTTTTATCTTTTGACTCAAATGTTTCCATCTTTGTCCATTGGGAGCTCTTTCAGGTTACCTTATATCTTTTGAATTCATCTTTTTCTTATAAGCCCTTTTTATGTTTTGATAAGTGCTTGAATTTACTACATTAACATATTGTCTTCATGATTAGAAATGTTATAAATTATTTTCACTTTAATATTAGGGAAAGATATGACTACTACTTTGATATTCCACCAACCAATTTCTGCTTGTTTTTCAACTGCACGGCAAAGCAAATAAGATAAAGAACAATTTCTTATAGAAATTGCACTTCAGTAGATGTTTGCGAATGTTAAGTAAAATGATAGCAATTGGAATGAACTTCAAGTATGTGAGTGTTAGGTTCATTAAAAATGATTTCCAGGACAGAGATTTCCATTCAATCATTCAGCAATACTGATTGCACTTATTTGTGGTAGGCACCCGGGAGACAAACATAAAAAAGGGGCTGGGGGTATGAAATAAGTGGTCAAACTATGAGGAGATAATATTTAGTATACTTTTGAGTAAGAAACTCTTCTATACCGTATCATTAGCCTTGGGTACCAGGACATATAAAACAATAATACACTTTTGAGAAGTAGTGGTGGTTATTGTTAAAGAGTATGAGGCCAAAAGACACATCTAATCAAGGTGCGTAAATGCTCTGGGAGGAGGGTGTAATCACCATAAAAGAAAATCCTTATTACGAACCAGGTGCTCTTATAAATCTTACTCCCATTCTGTGAAGCAGCTACTATCAGTACCATGTTGCAGAAACACAGAGTTTACAGAACGTCCCCAAGTCTTCGCAACTGGGAATGAGCTAGGCTTGGACGCACTCCCTCTTTATTACTTCAAATGTTCCGCACAGGAGGCGACTTTTGAAAGAGAAAGCGCTCCTTAACCAGTACGGTTTCACTTTTTTCCTTCTCGTTACGAACCCATCATTTCTCCCACATTTCTCCGTTTAACTTTCCTCGAGGGTAGGCACCGAGGCGCTCACAGCCCCAGGAGAGCGGTAACATCTAGAAAAGCAAGGGCGCTGCAGAAGCGACACCCGACGCGCAGCTGACGGGGGGAAGAGGCTACAGCTTAACTCAAACCCTTCCCGATTGGGCGCGCACCTGACGGATCGCCTCCGCCCTTGCGACAATAGAAACTTTTCCGTCTGACTTCCGGATTCCGGGAAGAACCGCTTCCGTCATCACCGGAAACCTACTGGGGACCCTTTCAAGAGACGCACTGGTCGACAGTCAGTTCTCCCGGGTCCGGAAAGTGAACTCTTCCAGGTCTCAGAATCCAGACCCTTTGGTCCTTATATAGGAGCTTAGAGAGTGGAGTCTCTTAGCCAGGTCGTCCGGGTGGCATAATTGGCCTAAAGTATCAGTGGCACAGATAATAAACATCGCTCTTTTTTTCGGAAGATTTTTCATGATGCATTTATTTTCTAAATGACCCTACTTCAAGCTTATCAAAGAGGTATGCAGTCAGAAGCACCGCGGCAGGTGCGGCCCCCCATCCCCGCCTCCTCTGTGCCCAAGGCTTTCTGGGCTCGGGTTCGAGGTGAAGCCACCTAGACCCGTACTTTTCCTATAGTGGCTTCATTTTACCTTTCAGATTAAGTTCCAGGGTTTCCAACTGTAATATTCAGACGTTTCCACCAGTGCAACTACATATTTCCAACACCCTTTTTCAGATTCTGTGAATATCCTCGCGGCGGGAGAACACCGAATTGGGTGTCAGGAAGCCGGGGTTCTACTTCTGACTGCCATTAACTAGCGGTATGACCTTGGAAAAGTTTATGTTTTTGTCGTTGTTGTTTTTGTTTTGTTTTGTTTTTTAAATCTATCTGGGCTCCGTTTTTGTTTTTGTTTTTTTCTGTAAAACGAAGGGCTTAGAATTCGTAGCGAGTAAGGTTCCTTCCCGTTTTGATATTTGGATTGTTGCCCCCATTGTGTTTTTCTAATTCCAGCCTTAATTATATATCTGTGCTTTGATTAATCTCCATGTAGGGCCTTTCCTCCTACTTCATTAATGTGTGTCCTTGTCAAATCTGGTTTTAAACTCATTAAAATTATTTTCCGCCCTAAGGAATCCCATGCTTCCTAAGCACTCTTTACTTAGTCCAGGGACTTGTAATTAAATAAGATATTTTATTTATTGTTATTTATTTTATCTTTTTCTTCAGTGAGAGGAGAGAAGGCAGAGAGACAGACTCCCGCATGCACGTACCTGACCGGGATCCACCCGAGATAGAACCACTAGGGGGCGATTCTCTGCCCATCTGGGGCATTACTTCATTTCTCAGCAACTAGCTCTTAGTGCCTAAAGCAGAGGCCTTGGAGCCATCCTCAGCGCCTGGGGTCAACTCGCTCCAATTGAGTCATGGCTGCAGGAGGGGGAGAAAAAGAGACAGAGAGAAGTGAGAGGGGGAGGGATGGAGAAGCAGATGGGCACCTCTCCTGTGAGCCCTGACTGGGAATCAAACCCAGAACATCCACCTCTTGGGCCAATGCTCCACCACTGAACCAACCAACTAGGGCTAAATAAGATTTTTTAAATATGCCCTTCTTGAGATGTTTAATATGCCTGAGAATTATATTAGAACACTTTAAAGACAGTGAACTTTGAAGGAAGTGACTGGCTTTTAAAGCTTTGAATCAACAAGTTCAAACTGTCTGGAAACTGGTGCTCAGGAAATGTTTGTGGACGGCAAAACATGTACTTCTTACGTGGCTTTAGTTGCACAGTCTGACCTGTGATGGTACAGTGATGGAGCACTGACCTGGAATGTTGAGGTTTCTGGTTGGAGACCCAGGGCTTGCCTGGTTAGGGCACACTCAGGAAGCAACTACTACTGCAAATTGATGCTTCCTACTCCTTTCCCTCTTTCTCTCTCTCCTCTCTCTAAAATCAATTTTAAAATTCTTTAAAACACCTGAAAGTCAAAGCTGTAGAAGTACAGTCTTGGAAGCAAAGGAGTAGAAGACTCGAAGAGAAAAAAGAACTATACTACTGAGTTATAAACAATACAATCTAGTTCTGTTGCATTGTTTCCTCAAGAAACTCTTCTTTCATTCCAAGAATGATATTCAAAGGCATTATTTAATAAATATTTATTTGGTGCCTTCTTCCCTCTCTAAGCGTCTTGGGGGGGCGGGGTTGAGTATTGAAAGACAAATCCAAGTAGTGGGAGCTAATTCAAAATTAGATGACAAACCTTTGGAGATTACAGGTAGATAAGAATAACAAAAGCCTGGGAGGTAGGAGTGAGGGGACCATAAGTGTAAGAGATGAAGTGAGGTTAGCAGAGGGCAGATAATGAATCTTTATATAATATGATTTGAAGTTGTACATTAAACTGATGATTAATGGGAGCCATAGGTGGGTGTTTAACAGCTGATGAGTTCAAAATCACTTTTTTATTTGGTTAGTTAGTATTTTTCAAGAGTGAAAAAAGAGCCCTTTATAAATGTATTTCAGTTCTATTATAGTGGGAACTTTAATAATAATAATAATAATACTTAATGTCTAGAGAGTGTTACTATGGAATCCCAACTCTGACTAGACTGTGAGCTCTTTCAGAGCAGGAATCCAGTTTTATTCATTGTAATTCTAGTACGTTTCTTTGCATGTAATAGATATCCAGTTAATATCTGTTCACTTGACTTAAATATTAACCAAAATATTACTTTTAAACACTTTTTTCTAGGAGAAACATGAACCAGAAGATGCTGAAGTTGGAGAACGTGTTACGATTTCACACTGTTTGTAGACAGCTGCACAGCCTAGGTCGAAGAAGAACATCAGCACAGTGGCAGTGTGTGTTTTCATCTGCTTACCCAGCGTGGACAGCTCAGCAGTATCCCCAGCCCTGGCAAACAGACATGCTCTTTGGGACTGCTTTATCTCAATATAGGCTTTTAGTAACAAAGAAGGTAGTTATTTCTATCATTACTGTATTTGGTCTGAAGTGAAAGTGCCTAGAACCATGAGTAGAAGTCCACTTTGAATATTTTGTCATCTACAGCAGCGTCTTTCAACTGCTGGTCCATGGACTGGTCTGTAAGAAATTTCATGCCAGTTTGTGAAAGAAGTTAACCACTTAGATATTGTATAAAGATTATAGACCCAATGATCTTAGTTGATATTGCTGATGCTCAGGTGATTTCTACCTTAGTGGTTGGTCCCTGAAATAATCCTGTTTTCACCAGTCCCCAAATGTAAAAAGATTGAAAACAACTGATTTACAGAATCTTTATTTCAAAATGCTACATTCTAGAGAATAAATCATTGTGAAGAAGGGAAGTTCTACTTAGTTGTTCAGTAATGCTGATGAATTTGATTACTTGGAAATTGGTATGTGACAGTGAATTCGGGATGCAGGATTTTTAATTTTAGTCTGAGATTTAATTGCTTATGGGAATGTTAATTGGTAGAAGTAGAAGCTGTGATTGTGGTAGATATTCTAGAATAAATATAAATTGTTCTTTTTCAAGTGTTCTGAATTTTTAATAGGAAGAAAAATCACGGAAATCTCAGTCATCGTCAACAAAATCTAAAAAGGAGGTGGAAGTATGGATTGGAATGACTGTTGAGGAGATGGCCAGAGTAATGGAAAAGGACATAGGTGAGCCACATGATTTTATAAGAAAAAATGTGAGCATATGGAATACCTGGTATTTTATTTGCAATGAGACCTGAGACTAAGGCATCCAAGGATGAAATTTAAGCTGGCAGTTTAAAAAGTTGTGAAATCTTTCTAATTTTTTTCACTTTAGATCACAAACTCTAATTTGTATTTTGGCTCTTGGCCAAATAAAATTCTCCTGGATTTGGCTTCCAATAAAAGTGGAAATGGCCTTGGCTGGATAGTTCAGTTGGTTGGAGCATCCTCCCGAAGTACAGAGGTTGCCAGTTTGATCCCCAAGCAGGGAACATACGGGAACAGTTTGATGTTCCTCTCTCTCTCTCTCTTCTTTTCTTACTAGAATCAATCTATACCATACATTCTTTATTAAAAAGTAGAAATGATTTTTTTAATCTGAGCTAATCCTTTTTCCCCCAGAAGTTTTGTGGGATATTAGATTAAGTCCAAATAATGTTTTTGGACTGAGGGACCATATCTATATTTATTTACTTTCTTTTTGTTTTCTATAATTGAATAATTTCCGTTTTCCACTAATTTTGACAATATCTGTGTGCCAGCAAAAAAATATTCATAGTATTAACTACAAATTTTAATACTATTATTTTTATTTATAATGTATACATTATCATTGTTATTTTTTTCCTCATTTCTTCATTGCACCATTGATGTATTTATTACCAATTTAGGATTGTTGGAAAAAAATTTCAGTTTTCATTATAAACTGACAATAAAATTCAGTAAGCAAGACATAGCCTGTGATCATAGCAAAGTATAGTTACAAGTGAAGCAGAATCTTGGAAAAAAGAAAATATTAATAATAATAACTCATTTATTGGACTGTTACTGTGTACCAATACTTTATTAATTCTAATTCACACAATGCACTAGAGGTAGGTATGATTATTATCCCCATTTGTAGGTTGAAAAACTGAGGCATAGAGAAGATAAATAATTGCCCAGGATTTCATAGCTAGTATGTGGTAGAGCCAGGATTTGAACCCAGGGACTATGGCTCCAGAGCCCATGCTCTTCTTAATCACAGACCAAATTATCTCTCAAGAATTGTCATTTTGTAAATTATAGCAGAACTCGAATTTTAATGTTTCCTGCCTGAAAGTGTTACCACTCTTTGTGCATATACATTATCACAAAGAATAGAAAATTAGCACACTGTCTTGCAGTTTTATAACTTAGCAGTTACATTATGTAATCATTTTATCACCAGAAAACATTAAGAGAACAAATGGAAAAGGTCATATTCAGAATTGTATTTCCCCTCAGAGCAATTGTATAGTGTCTGCTCTTCAGTATTCATGAAGGTTTTTGTTATTGTTGTTTTAGCAAGAGAAAGAGAGAGGGTGACAGGCAGGGACAGACAGACAGGAAGGGAGAGAGATAAGAAGCATCAACTCATAGTTGCAGCACTTTAGTTGTTTATTGATTGCTTTCTCATATCTGCTTTGACCGGGGGGCTTCAGCAGAGCCAATGACCCCTTGCTCAAGCCAGTGACCTTGGGCTCAAGCCAGTGACCATGGGGACTTGTCTTTGATCCCATGCTCAAGCCGGTGACCCCATACTCAAGCTAGTGAGCCCATGCTCAAGCTGGATGAGCCTGCAATCGGGGTTTTGAACCTGGGTCCTCAGCATCCCAGGTTGATGCTCTATCTGCTGCACCACCATGTGGTCAGGCTTCATGAAGGTTTTTCTTTTTTTTAATCTTTATTTTATTGACTTTAGAGAGAGGTGAAGAGAGAGAAAGAGAGAGACAGGAACAATAATCTGTTCCTGTATGTGCCCTGACCAGGGATTGAATCAGCAACTTTTGTGCTTTGGGATGATGCTCTAACCAACCGAGCTATCCAGGCAGGGCTCATGAAGGTTTTATAGAACATAACGTCTATGAATAACAAGAATTGACTATATATACATACACATTTATATATGTATGACATATGCAACTATAAGTTTTCAAAGAACTAGACTATGGTAAACTACTCAGTACTAAATGTATACAACATGCGATTTAATGTTTTATTGATGGTTCATATTGTTCATAAAGTATATAAATATTCCAAAAATGTATGAATATGCAGAAATTCCAATTTATGTAAATGCGTCATATTTTAAAGATTATTTTCTTTTCAGCTTTTGATATGTTAACATTAGAGAAACAGATAAGCTTATATAGTTATTTCTCTGATTGAATGTACTGTTTATATAAACATTTACTAGTAGAGGTCACTTCCTGAACATTTCATGATCCTAAAAGGTTTTATTTTATTCCACCCAGATTATATATATGAAGCTTTAATGAACACTGCTATCAACATAGATTCACTAGAAGCAGACTCACATTTAGATGAGGTCTGGATCAAAGAAATAATAAAGAAGGCAGGGATGAAGTTAAAATGGAGCAAATTGAAACAGGACAAAGTCAGAGAAAATAAAGATGCTGTGAGAAGGTAAAAACTTGATCAAGTATATTGAGGGAAGGAGACCATATAGTTTGATTTACACTTTTTAATGGAAAGAGTTGCCTTAAAATATCTTTTGCAATTAAAGTGATGTTAAACTTTTCTTTGAGGTGCTTAAGCATTAGTATCATTTAAGTTATTTTTAAGCAGAAGGGTTATTTTTCCTAGTTTTCCAAGTATGCATATTGATCCTAAATTTTAAAAATTTATTTGGCTCTGCTCATTTTCATGAAGATGCTAACTGTAGGTGGGTCGGCATGTCATAAGTCACTGTCTGTATAAAAGAGGAAAACACTTATAGCTAATCAAAGCTGAATGTTGGGTTTTATTGTTAATGGTAGTTCACAGAGATAACAGCAAATCAATTCACTGGCTATAAACTGTTCTGATGTTTAACACATTAAACTCCTTTGCTGTTAATTGTAGGCCCCAGGCAGACCCAGCTTTATTAATCCCAAGGTCCCCAGTTGTTACTATAATGGGCCATGTTGATCATGGGAAAACGACGTTACTTGACAAACTGCGGAAAACTCAAGTGGCAGCAATGGAAGCTGGAGGCATCACACAACACATTGGTGCCTTTCTTGGTATGAACACAGATTACCTTGAAATGTGCCTGGGAATTCCATATATTATTTTCTTAAACTTAGTGTCTTAGTATGAAATATATAAATTCAAAGTAAAATGGAAAGCTAACTGTTAAAGTCCTTGGTTTGATAAAAAGTAGAGCAGGTGGTTAATAAAGGTTATTTTGTACATTGTATAAGAAGAAATTTGTATTACCTTTTTATTCTAGCCCATTCTTAGTTTGATTTAATGAGTTTAAATTCTTCAATGCTAGGTTGTAATAATGTTGCTGATAGTAATTAAATAATAGCTACCATTGACTGAGCACCTACCATGTGCACAGCACAGTGCCAAGCACCTTATATGCTTTCTTTAAATTTTTTAAACAGTGTCATTACATAGATATTAATATTCCTACTTATAGTGAAGGAGGCTGAGACTTGATTAAGTTACATTACATGGTCGAGGTACACAGCTAGTAAGTGGCAAAGCCTGGATTTAAACCTAAGGCTTTTGGACTCAAATCTTGAACTACTAACTATACTAAATTGCCTTTATTGCTCAAGGCAGTTGTGCAGCTGATGTTTGCTAATGTAGGGGCAGCTGCCTATATAACTATCAGTGTATTCTCTCTCCAGAATAAATGCCAGTTGGTACATTTATGAAAGTAGTCATATTCTAGAAATATGAGTTTTAGTTTGAAATTATTATGTGCAAAGAAAACTCTACAGGTTATCACTTTTTGTTGAGAAATAATGATCTGTAGTGTTCTGATTAAGATTAATGGAAGGAATAAAATTATTTTAAAGAATCACTGTGTTTGCCCTGGCCTGGTAACCCAGTTGGTTAGATCATTGTTACGACTTAACCATGATTGTAGGTTTGATCTCTGGTCAGGCACATGTAAGAATTGACCAATGAATGTATAAATAAGTAGAACAACAAATCAATCTCTCTCTCTCTCTCTCTCTCAAAAGTAATTTAAATTATTTTTCTTCTTTTTCCAAGTGAGATGAAGGGAGATGGAGAGACAGACTCCCGCATGCACCCCAACCGGGATCCACCCTACAACCCTCATCTGGGGCCAATGCACAGGAGCTATTTTTAGTACCTGAGGGGAGGCTCCATGGAGCCATCCTCATTGTCTGGGGGATGTGTTCCAACCAATCAAACCATGGCTATGGGAAGGAGGGAGAGAGAGAGAGAGAAGCGAGAGGGGGCGGGGTGGAGAAGCAGATGGTCGCTTCTCCTGTGTGCCCTGACCAGGAATTGAATCCAAGATATCCACACGCTGGGTCAATGTTCTACCAGTGAGCCAATCAGCCAGGGCTAAATTTTTTTTTAAACAATTACTTTGATAATATCACATATAGTCCTTCATATTAAGGAAATACATATTTGGGTCCTTAATGTTGTTTGATTTCTGTTTCCACAGTCTCTCTGCCTTCTGGGGAAAAGATAACCTTTCTTGATACTCCAGGACATGCTGCTTTCTCAGCAATGAGAGCTAGAGGTGCTCAGGTCACTGACATTGTTATATTGGTTGTAGCTGCAGATGATGGAGTGATGAAACAAACTGTAGAATCTATTCAGCATGCCAAAGATGCTCAAGGTACTGTGATGGCTGCGCCAACTTACAGGAGTCACTGTTCTGGGGCATTGCACATGCAGCTCATTTACTCTTCATGGCAATCTCAGGATTATCATATCTGTTTTTACAGATAAGGTTCAATGACAGTTGAAACGTTTTCCCATGGACATCAGTACTACGAAGAGTAACAGGATCCAATTTGGAACCTGTGATCCCAAGTACAGTCTTTTTATTTTTTTTTAAATGTATTCACTTTAGAGAGGAGAGAGAGACAGAGAGAGAAATGGGGAGGAGCAGGAATCATCAACTCCCATATGTGCCGTGACCAGGCAAGCCGAGGGTTTTGAACTGGTGACCTCAGCATTCTAGGGCGATGCTTTATCCACTGCACCGCCACAGGTCAGGCCCAAGTACAGTCTTTTATTACTGTTTATTTGGCATAGGGTGAGACTGTAGCAGTCGCAAATAATTTTATTTTTTAAGATTTTATTCATTTTAGAGAGAGAGAGAGAGAGAGAGTGGGTGAGGAGCAGGAAGTATCAACTCCCATATGTGCCTTGACCAGGCAAGCCCTGGGTTTTGTTTTTGTTTTTTGTTTTCTCTTTACAGGGACAGAGAGAGAATCAGAGAGAGGGATAGATAGGGACAGACAGACAGGAACGGAGAGAGATGAGAAGGATCAATCATTAGTTTTTCATTGCCGTTGTGACACCATAGTTGTTCATTGATTGCTTTCTCACATCTACCTTGACCGCGGGCCTTCAGCAGACTGAGCAACCGCTTTCTGGAGCCAGTGATCTCGGGTCCAAGCTGGTGAGCTTTTGCTCAAGCCAGATGGGCCCATGCTCAAGCTGGTGACCTCGAGGTCTCCAATCTGGGTCTTCCGCATCCCAGTCCGACGCTTTATCTACTGCGCCACCGTCTGGTCAGGCAAGCCCTGGGCTTTGAACTGGCAACCACAGCGTTCTAGGTAGACACTTTATCCTTTGAGCCACCACAGGTCAAGCTGCAAGTAACTTTATATCATTGATATTTTAAGGAGATATAAAAGTAAGCAGAGAATAACAAACCCCCTATGTACCCAACACCTAAATTCATTAGAAGTTACAAAGTGATGATATTCTAATTCTGTTATGCCTTGTTCATTTATCATCTTGTTGACTTCTTTTCTAAAGGTAAAATTTTTTCTCAGGTGCTTTAAATAAATTCTTATTTGGTCAAAGGTATAAAATTGAAACTTTTAGAAAATTATTTGGCTATTTTCTCCCTTATTTCACCACTTAAAAATGATAACATACACAAATACTCTGCATATTCATTTTTATCCGGAAAGGACTGTATACCCACTGAGAAAATGCTGTTGTCTTGCCTAACCTGTGGTGGCGCAGTGGATAAAACGTCGACCTGGGAACACTGAGGTCGCCAGTTCAAAACCCTGCACTGGCCTGGTCAAGGCACATATGGGAGTTGATGCTTCCTGCTCCTTCCCCCTTTCTCTCTCTCTCTCTCTGTCTCTCTCTCTCACTCTGTGTCTCCTCTCTAAAATGAATAAATAAAAGAGAAAGAAATTAAAAAAAAAATGCTGTTGTCTTGCAAAAATGTACCCGATGGAGAGCACAACACTCCCCTAGTTTTCTTGGTAAGGGGAAAAGGTTGAGAACCACTGATTTAGTGAAATTCTTTCATCTCACAACATAAAAACTAAGACCCAGAGAGTTAATTTGCAACATGTCTGCATTTGGAATCTGATCTTCTAGCTTTCAGTGTAACTATCTTTCCTTTTTAATGTCTCCAAATTACGTTTGTAGAATGAACTGTGTTCTTAATGATTTGAGGGACTATAACAAAAAGAAGAGTGATAAATTTCCCAGGTACTGCCTGACCAGGTGGTGGCGGAGTGGATAGAGCATTGGACTGGGATGTGGAAGACCCAGGTTCGAGACTCTGCGCTCGCCAGCTTGAGCACGAGCCCATCTGGCTTGAGCAAAAGCTCGCCAGCTTGGACCCAAGGTCGCTGGCTCCAGCAAGGGGTTGCTTGGTCTGCTGAAGGCCCGTGGTCAAGGCACGTATGAGAAAGCAATCAATGAACAACTAAGGTGTCGCAACGCCAATGAAAAACTAATGATTGATGCTTCTCACCTCTCTCCGTTCCTGTCTGTCTGTCCCTATCTATCCCTCTCTTTGTCCCTGTAAAAAAAAAAAAAAATTCCCAGGTACCCCCTAACAGAGCAGTTGGTTAAGATATATGATAAATTCTTTGCATCATGCTTTCTATACTTGTTTTCTTGCTTTCTGTTAAGGTCCAGCTTATTAATATTGAATGTACTTTTTCACAGTGGAAGATTGTAGATTTCATAGCTTTTCTGTGTGTCTGTTTTCAATATCTGTTCCTTTGATACCTGAGAAAATTACAGAATTGATGAAACCCAACCAGAGAATTATTTTCTGGAATTTTGTGTGGTTTCTCTAATAAGAGGCTATGTTAATAATGACAAATAGATTATAAGATTATTAAGTAAACATTTATTGAGAATGTACTATGTGTCAATCACTGAGCTAAATGTATGAATAAAGAGTTTCTGTAAATCCTAAAGGAAAGTTTACAGTTATGATACCTAATTTCACCCCCGGGTAGAATGTTAGGTTTTAACATTGAGTCAGTAGCTCCTGGAAACAAGAGACTAATCATCTAGAAGCATTAGAATTGAGTTAGAATCCTCTCTTGGTTTTTTTCTGGAGATTCTCACCAGTATAGTTGATGATCTTGCTTTCAGGTTTAAGGACTGGCCTTGCTCTGCCCAACATACCTTTAGTTTTGTTTTAAGTCATCTTAAGTGTCTATTCTTAATTTAGATTATGCTTATGATTAAAGTTTTGACATCTCACATCTGCCATCCTTTATATGTAGATAGCAGAGTAGAGTGGATCCAAAGTGGGTTTTTTTAAGGTCTTTTGCTAATTAAGTACATCCACTGAGTAAAGAGAAAACCAGAAAAGATTGGTGTCTTTATTGTGAATACCTGGAATCGAAGTTGTCATTATTTGCACTCCTTAACTTTGTCTCTTTCAGTGCCTATTGTTCTTGCCATAAACAAATGTGACAAACCTGAGGCTGATCCTGAAAAGGTGAAAAAAGAACTGCTAGCTTATGATGTGGTATGTGAAGATTACGGAGGCGACTTACAAGCAGTGCATGTCTCTGCACTTACGGTAAATGCGCAGATGATGTGTTCAGAGGGGAATGCACTAACGTTATGACACATGTAGTTTCTTTTGTTTAAAAAGTCACTGAATACTCGGCAAAACTGGTATCATCCTTGTTGGACAGATTAGAAATTAGGCTCAGAAAGGTTAGTCACCAGCCCAGGGTTACATAGCTGAGTGGTGGGTAATCGGCTTTAAGAGACTTTTCCTTTTTTTTTTTACAGTGACAGAGAGAAAGATAGATAGGGACAGACAGACAGGAATGGAGAGAGGTGAGAAGCATCAATCATTAGTTTTTCGTTGCCGTTGCAACACCTTAGTTGTTCATTGATTGCTTTCTCACATGCGCCTTGACCGCGGGCCTTCAGCAGACCGAGCAACCCCTTGCTAGAGCCAGCGACCTTGGGTACAAGCTGGTGAGCTTTTTGCTCAAGACAGATGGGCCCACGCTCAAGCTGGTGAGCTCGGGGTCTCAAACCTAGGTCTTCCGCTTTCCAGTTCGACGCTCTATCCACTGCGCCACCGCCTAGTCAGGCGGGTAATCGGCTTTAAACCTAATGATTTTTCTTATTATGAGGTACTTAGAATGAGGAGAATAAATTATGAATACTATAGGGTTAGAGTATTAGTAGGCTAAAGACTGTTTTAGCAGAAATGAAATCTACTTTATAATAAAAGGTGCTTGTTTTTATAGTGAAAAATGGGGCATTTAAGAAAGATTTAAATGAATAGAAGTTTCACTGATACAAAGATGAATTATTTGAGTGTGGTTAGTAAGTAATTGACTCAGTGTTTCTAAGAATTAAAATGCAGCCCTGTCAGGTTCGCTTAGTGGTAGAGCATCAGTCGGGTGTTCGGATGTCCTGGGTTCGATTCTGACCAGGGCACACAGGAGAAGCACCCATCTGCTTCTCTCCCCCACCCCCACCCCTCTCCTTCTCTTCTGAAGCTATGGCTCAATTGGAGCAAGGGTGCTGAGGATGGCTCCATGGCCTCCACCTCAGGTGCTAAAAAATGACTCCAGTTGCAGTGGAACAAGGGCCCCTAGTGAGCTTGCCCGGTGAATCCTGGTTGGGGTGCTTGTGGGAGTTTGTCTCTGCCTCCCCTCCTCTCACTAAAAAAAAAATAGAAAAGAATTAAAATGCTATAAGTTTTATGTTATTTATTATTAATTCTATTTTTTAAAATTACCAATTATTCTTTTCTGATTGAAAGACACCAAGTAAGCTCAGTACCTGTTCTGTGACAGCATTTTCTAATTATCCTATGCAGGTTGCTACTAAGTAACAGTTTCCCTTTTTGTGCATTCTTACATTCTGTGGTTTATTCATAATACTGAGTTTTCCCCCTGATCAATCACTGAGGGATGGTATTGTATTTGGCCACATTATTTCAATTAAGTCTCATTTTATCTTTACTTTTCCTAAATTTGTTACCTGCAAGATGCTTAGAAATTATGCCTCCTTTAATGGTAAAACCATGCCTCTTTTTTTATGAACCTCATAAAATGCCACCTTACTTTGTTATCTTTCCACTATATCTCGATTGCTATTGTGCTCTGAAAGCCAGAGGCAAGATTAAAACATTTGAAGACATGGCTATTTTTTCTGCCCAAATATGATCATTAGATGAATAGAGAGATGTAGAGTTGCGTGCAGAAATCCAGAAACAGGGCTGACACGATTCCTGGGGTATGGAGGGAGCTGGTAGAAAGGGGCTGGGAAGTAAGATGAGGACTTCTTTTCCAAGGTCGAGATAGAGGTCTACTTTGTGCAAAGTAGACCTGCCAGCAGTGTTTTTCAGAGCAGCATTTTGTATATTGGAGTAAATACTAGGAATAAATGCTAGGAATAAGTAGATGGGTAAACAGAGTGTTTTGTTTTTGGTTGTCTGTGGTGGTTTTTTTTTTTTTTATACTTCTTTTTTTTATTTTATTCATTTTAGAGAGGAGACACAGAGTGAGAGAGAGAGAGAGAGAGAGAAAGAAGGGAGGAGCTGGAAGCATCAACTCCCATATGTGCCTTGACCAGACCAGTGCAGGGTTTTGAACTGGCAACCTCAGTGTTCCCAGGTCGACGCCTTATCCACTGCGCCACCACAGGTCAGGCGGTTGTCTGTGGTGTTTTATACTCTAACACCTGTGAGCAATCTCTTAGCTGACACTGAGAATGAAAAAAATCCCTTGCCCATCCGTTCCATTTCCATCACCAGTCAATCAGCTTCATGATTTTGGCCACTAGAAAGCATAGTAAACATGGATCATGAAAGGTGAAACTATCATGTCATCTAGCCCTTCATTTTACAGTTGAGGAAAGGAGAGACAGGGAGGTGAAGTGATTTTTTTTTAGTTTTGTACAGCTCTGAAAACATTGGATAGAACTTCAAGGTAAAGTACCATTGTAAAGAAAACGAGAGGAGCCTGACCAGGTGGTGGTGCAGTGGATAGAGCATCGAGGACCCAGGTTTGAAACCCTGAGGTCACTGGCTTGAGCTCGGGCACATGTGGTTTGAGCGTGGGGCTCACCAGCTTTAGCACAGAGTTGCTGGCTTGAGCATAGGAACATAGAAATAACCCCATGGTTGCTGGCTTGAGCCCAACATTGCTGGTTTGAGCAAGGGGTCACTGGCTCAGCTGGAGCGCCCCCACCCCCACCCCCGTCAAGGCACATATGAGAAAGCAATCAATGAACAACTAAAGTGTAGCAACTATGAGTTGATGCTTCTCATCTCTCCCTTCCTGCCTGTCTGTCCCTGTCTATCACCCCACCCCAATCTCTCTCTCTCTCTCTTGCTAAATAAAGAAAAAAGAAAAGAAAATGAGAGGAAGAAAGCAATTATAAAGACAGATGGAGGAGAGAAAGAATGAATGAAGCATGTGTTTATGAAAGGGTATTAACCAACACCACTAATGGCCATTTTTTATAAAAGAATTGCCACTGTTTTTTGCAAAATCTGTCCCTGGATCAGGTTTTCATGTTTATCCCCTCCCTCCCTCCCTCCCTCCCTCCAACTGCATAATTCATGCTTTTAATACTTAAGAGAAAAATATAATTGCCAAAGATTACTTGGCTTTCTGACCCTTATCAGATATTAATGAATATTAACAACTTCTTTTGTTGTTAAAGGGGGATAATATGATGGCTTTGGCAGAAGCAACAATTACTCTTGCAGAAATACTAGAATTGAAAGCAGACCCCTCTGGCCCAGTGGAAGGAACAGTAATAGAATCTTTCACAGACAAAGGAAGAGGGTAAGACTATTAAAATGCTTTCTTTTTAATAACTTTGTTCCATTTTTTTTGTGAATTGATCCTATAATAATGTGTTCTTTTCATTGCATGATATGGTTAGTCTATGAACAGTATTTTCTTTTTTTTTTTTAATTTTATTTTATTCATTTTAGAGAGGAGACACAGAGTGAGAGAGAGAGAGAGAAAGAGAGAAAGGGGGAAGGAGCTAGAAGCATCAACTCCCATATGTGCCTTGACCAAACCAGTGCAGGGTTTTGAACTGGCGACCTCAGTGTTCCCAGGTCGACACTTTATCCACTGCACCACCACAGGTCAGGCATATGAACAGTATTTTCAAAGCAAAGTATTTTATTGCACGAGCACACAACACAAGGATGCAGTTGTTCGTAAACTATTATAACTCTCTGTGTACATATAATAGTCATATTTAGATCGTGTACAATTTTTTATTTTACCCACTAAGTTAACTAAACTGGTAAAACATTATAGACTAATATAAGTTGGAATAAAATAGCAGTTGTTGCATTTTAGGGGTTATTTTTTTGTGTTTGTTTGTTTTTATTCATTTTAGAGAGGAGACACAGAGTGAGAGAGAGAGAGAGAGAAATAGAGAAAGGGGGGAGGAGCTGGAAGCATCAACTCCCATATGTGCCTTTACCAGACCAGTACAGGGTTTTGAACTGGCGACCTCAGTGTTCCCAGGTCGACACTTTATCCACTGCACCACCACAGGTCAGGCGCATTTTAGGGTATTTAAATTCTTTTGTCCTTACCCATTAATATAGCATATAGGAATGTCTTTGGAATGCTGTTCTCATCTTTAATTTCCCTCCCTATCAGCAAAAGGAGCCTTCTCACTGCTTAATACATTAAAGAAAGGGGACTAGGATTCCATCAGAACACTCAGCTACCTGCACCCTCCACTACCATAACTTTATAAAAGAAATTTTTGTGAAGGTAAAGGGATTGAGCAATGAAGGACAAGAAAAGAATACAGCTCATAGACACAGACAGCAATGTGGTGATTGTGGAGGAGAGTGTAAAGGAGGTAAATAGTGATGGATGAAGACTTGACTTAGGAGGGTTAACACACAATACGGTATACAGAAACGTGTTATAGAATTGGATGCCTGAAACCTGTATAATTATGTTAACCAGTGTCATCCCAATAAATTCAATTAAAAATGTATTTTTATTGCGGTAAAGATGCATAACATTAAATTTACCATCTTCATCATTTTTAAGTGTACTGTTAAGTATATTCACATTCTTGTGCAGTGGAATCTAGAATTCTTTTTATACATAATATAATAAATATATATGTTATATGTAGATATATATATATATATAAATACATTTTTTCTTTTTTATTTACTGATTTTAGTGAGAGAGAGAGAGAGAGAGAGAAATATAGGAACATAGATCTCTATTCCTGTATGTGCCCTGACTGGGGATTGAACTGGCAACCTCTGCACTTTGGGATAATGCTCTTACCCAGGGGTTGGGAACCTATGGCTCGCGAGCCAGATGTAGCTCTTTTGATGGCTGCATCTGGCTCGCAGACAAATCTTTAATAAAAACAACAATAACGTTAAAAATATAAAACATTCTCATGTATTACAATCCATTCATTTCCTACCACTCATGTTAATGGTTGCTGGTGGCTGTCCTCTGGGACAACACCAAATTTTTATTGAATAATGTGTAACATACACAGGTCGTTGTGAGGTCAGGAAGTTCTTTTAATCAAGTAGTCAGCTAGCTAATTGCAGAAAGCCTTTTGAAGAAGAAGATGGCTAAAAGAAGAAAAGATGAGGAGTATCGTACTTTTCAGCAGGAATGGACAGAGGAATTCGCCTTTGTGGAGAGAGCAGGTTCTGCAGTGTGTCTAATATGCAATGATAAAATTGCATTGATGAAATGGTCAAATATAAAGCGGCACTTCGACACACGCCATACTACATTTGCATCGAAATATCCAGCGGGAACAGCAGGTAGAAAGCATGTCAAGAGCTACTGTGCAGAGTGCAAGCTAGTCAGCAGCAACTCCGTGTTTGGACCCAACAAGGTGACTGGAATTTGGCTAGCTTTGCTGGTGCTTTAGCAATTATGAAAAACAGAAAGCCATTCACAGATGGGGAGTATGCCAAAATATTCATGCTTGATGTTGCCAATGAACTTTTTGATGACTTTTCGGATAAAGACGAGATAATAAAACGAATAAAAGACATGCCTCGATTGGCAAGAACTGTTCATGATCGTACCATCATGATGGCAAATCAAATTGAGGCAACACAAGTGAAGGGCATAAATGCAGCACGATTCTTTTCTCTCGCTTTGGATGAGTCAACAGACATAAGCCATTTATCCCAGTTCAGTGTGATTGCAAGGTATGCTATCTTGAATGGTGACACACTACGTGAGTAAAGTCTTGCTGTTTTGCCTATGAAAGAGACAACAAGAGGGGAGCATTTATTCAAGTCTTTCACTGAGTTTGCTAAAGAAATAATCTACCGATGGATAAACTTATTTTGGTGTGTACTGATGGTACTCCATGCATGGTGGGGAAAAACAGAGGATTCTTAGTGCTTCTTTGAGAACATGAAAAGAGACCCATCCTAAGTTTTCACTTCATTCTACATCAGGAGGCACTTTGTGCTCAGATGTGTGGCGAGCAGCTTGGTGAGGTGATGTTGCTGGTCATTCAGGTGGTCAACTTTATTGTTGCCAGAGCTTTAAATGATCACCAGTTTAAAACACTGCTGGATGAAGTTGGGAATAATTATCCTGGTCTGCTTCTGCACAGCAATGTGCATTGGTTGTCAAGAGGGAAGGTGCTCAGCTGTTTCGCGGCTTGTCTGAGTGAAATCCATACTTTTCTTGAAATGAAAAACGTTGAGCATCCTGAGTTAGCTAACACTCAGTGGCTCCTGAAGTTCTACTATCTCGTGGACATGACTGAACATCTGAACCAGCTCAATGTGAAAATGCAAGGCATTGGAAATACAGTCTTATCCCTTCAACAAGCAGTGTTTGCATTTGAAAACAAGCTGGAACTCTTCATCGCCGACATTGAAACAGGTCATTTACTACACTTTGAAAACCTGGGCCTCAGACATGTGGGTGAATAAGTTCAAGTAACTAAATGAAGATTTGGAAAGACTTGCACAACAGCAAGCAGAGTTGGCGAGCAAACACAAGTGGGGAGAAATGAAAAAACTTCAACCCGCAGACCAGCTGATTGTCAAAACTTGGAACGCGCTTTCCATCACATACCACACACTGCAGCATGTGAGTATTGCTGTACTGACAATGTTTGGCTCTATATATGTATGTGAGCAGTTTTCTCACATCTAAAGAACATTAAGACCAACCTACGATCACATTTAATGGATGGAAGTCTCAACGCTTGCATGAAGTTTAACCTCATCACATATCAACCAGACTACAAGGCCATCAGCAAAACCATGCAGCACCAGAAGTTGCATTAATGGTAAGAAGTACTTTATTCATCATTGGTTAGCAACAGCATGACAATGTTATTAAAAAGAATTCAGAAACTTATTGTACTTTAAAAGTGTTGGTCTTACATAAAATGCACACATTACTGGTATTTAGTGTTAAACATATTGTATGGCTTTTACAGAATTACATTTTAAAATATGTGGCGTTCATGGCTCCCTCAGCTAAAAAGGTTCCCGACCCCTGCTCTAACCAGCCAAGCTATCCGGCTAGAGAGCAATGTAGAATTTTTTCATCTTGTAAAACTAAAACTCTATACGCATGATACACTAATTTTCCATCCCTTTCCCCCAGGCCTGGCAGCTATCTTTCCATTTTCTGTTTCTATGGTTTTGAGAAGTTTATATATACTTCTCATGAATGGAATTATACAGTATTTGTTCTTTTTGATTGACTTTTTTCACTTAGCATAAATGACCTTTTATGGTTCATCCATGTCGTAGCATGCGACAAGGCTTTCTTTTGTTTTAAGGTTGCAAATGTTCCATTATATGTATATACCACATTTTCTTTATCCATTCTTCCATTGATATATATTTGGGTTGCCTCCACCTTTTAACATTTGTGAAGAAATGTTTTTGTAGTATGAAAAACTGCTTGAGAAGTTAAGTTGTGAAGTTAACACTATGTGTACATATTATATCTATATCTATCTATCTATATATATTTATATATGTCTCATAAAGATATCTTTGCTTAAGAAAGTACTGTTACATCCTGATTATGGCATTAAGAATAACTACCCTCATTTTCATTTTAGCCCTGTTACTACAGCAATAATTCAAAGAGGAACTTTGAGAAAAGGCTCGATTCTGGTTGCTGGAAAGACTTGGGCAAAAGTGCGCTTAATGTTTGATGAAAATGGAAAAACAATTAATGAGGCCTGTCCCAGCATGCCAGTGGGAATTATAGGATGGAGAGACCTCCCTTCTGCAGGGGATGAAATTCTTGAAGTAGAATCAGAGGTATATCAAGTTAATTCCTATATATTAGATATGATATAATGATTTAAAGTATCAATCTAAAGAGTGGGGCAAAAGTAGATTTATAGTTGTGAGTACATGAAACACAGTTTATTCTTGTATTATTACTTATTATTATTATTCTTTTCCATACTAACAACTATAAACCTACTTTGGCCCCACCCTATATAATGTTATACCAAATGAATATATTAATGTTAACTTATTTTATTTCTTGTGACAGAGACAGAGAGAGGGACAGATAGAGTCAGACAGACAGGAAGTGAGAGAGATGAGAAGCATCAGTTCTTTGTTGTAGCACCTTAGTTTTTCATTGATTGCTTTCTCATATGTGCCTTGACTGGGGGGCTACAGCAGAGCCAGTGACCCCTTGCTTAAGCCAATGACCTTAGGCTTAAGCCAGCAAACTTGGGCTTCAAGCTAGCAACCTATAGGCTCAAGCCAGTGACCATGGTGTCATGTCTATGATCCCAAGTTTAAACCAGCGATCTCGGGGTTATCCACAGTGCCACCACCTGGTCAGGCTAATGTTAACTTATTAACTAATGTTGATAATTCTAGACTATAAGGAGTGATGAGGGGGTCAGTGGTACCTTTACTGAATTTGGCTGTAGAATTTTTTAAAATTTGAGATAGGATTTTTAAATTTAATATTTCAATTATACACAAAGCTTCCAAATTAAAGTTTTATAAGTTTCTTGAAACTTATAAAATGAGTGGTGTCATATGAGTTAAACTAAATTTCATAGTGAGAAAAAACACAAAGCTTTTAACCCAGCAGTTCTGTTGTTTTTTCCCTGTAAAGGCAAGGGCACGTGAAGTTGTTGACTGGAGGAAGTATGAGCAGGAACAGGAGAGAAATGAAGAGGATCTAAAAATAATAGAAGAAAAGAGAAAGGAGCACCAGGAAGCACATCGGAAAGCCCGTGAGAAATATGGCACTTTGCACTGGAAGGAGAGATCATTTATAAAGTACCAAGAAAAAAAAGAACAAAAGTTCTTAAGGCCAAAAGAGAAAACAGAAAGAGATTCAAATATACTTCCTATAATTATTAAAGGTGACTTCTTTCTTTTTGAATTTTTATGAGTTTCTTTGAGCTAAAACTGATGACATGTGCCGGGAGCAAGATCTCAAATATTCCTTAAAAGTGACTTTTTAAAGATTTTACTTAACATTTTTGGAATATAGTATATCTTCATTCTCCCAATTAATTTGAGCCATTAAATTTAAGCAAAAAGTTTCTCAGTATTTTGGGGGAGACTATTTATTTTTAAGTAAGAGGAGGGGAGATAGACTCCCATATGCACCTCAATCTGGATCCACCTGGCAACCCCTATCTGGGGCTAATACTCTAATCAACAGCTATCCTTAGAGCCCGGGACCAACACGTGAACCAATTAAGCTACTGGCTCATTGGTTCACTGGCAGTGAGAGGAGAAGACAGAGAAGGGTGAGAGGGAGGGGAAAGGAAGCAGATGTGTCCGGACTGGGGATTAAACCTGGGACTTCCACATACAGGGCCAATGCTCTATCCACTGAGCCAACTGGCCAGGGTTGACTTTTATTTTTATTAAGGTATAATTGACATATTAGTTCCAGGTATACAACATAATGATTCGACATTTGTATATATTTTGAAATGTTTACTGCAATATCTAATTAGCGTCCATCACCGTGCATATTTAAATTTTTTTTCTTGTGATGAAAACTTTTAAATTTTTTTCATTTATTAGTAAGAGATTGAGAGAGAGAGACAGAGATGAATACAGAGACAGAAACAGACAGGGAGAGAGATGGGAAACATCAACTCGTAGTTGTGCACTTTAGTTGTTTATTGCTTCTTATACATGCCTTGACTTGAGGGCTCAAGCCAAACCAGTGACCCCTTTCTCTAGCCAGTGACCTTGGGGTTTCTAGTCTGGGTCCTCTTCGTCCCAGGTTGGCACTCTGTCTACTGTGTCACCTGGTCAGGCATGAAAACTTTTTAAGATCTATTCTCTTAGCAGCTTTCAAATATGCAGTACAATATTTTTTTATTTTATTTATTCATTTTTAGAGAGCGAGGAGAGAGAGAGAGAGAGAGAGACAAAGAAGGGGGGAGGAGCAGGAAGCACCCACTCCCATATATGCCTTGACCAGGCAAGCCCAGGGTTTCAAACTGGCGACCTCAGGGTTCCAGGTCGATGCTTTATCCACTGTGCCACCACAGGTCAGCAGTACAGTATTAACTATAGTCACCATGCTGTATATTATATCCCCGTGACTTATTTGTGACTGTAAGTTTGTACCTTTTGACTTCTTTCACCCTCTTGTCTCTTCCCTCTTGCTAATTTTGTTATGAATGTACATTTGGTTCATTATACTTTATTAAATTAAGTATATATTAATAGTACTAAACCTAATAAAAGTAGGTTTAATGGTAAATGTCATTCCTATTATGGTTTTAGATAGATTTTTATTATTTTTGTGTCAGTAATGCCTAACTTTTAACACCATTAATTTTAAACTATTGCTGCATTTAGGTGATGTTGATGGTTCCGTTGAGGCCATTTTGGACATTATGGATACCTATGATGCTTCACATGAATGTGAACTTGAATTAGTTCATTTTGGTGTGGGTGATATTAGTGAAAATGATGTTAACCTTGCTGACACATTTCATGGTAAGGATTCCATTTTCTGTTTAACTGTGTTTCCTAGAATACACTGAACCATTTGCTTCTTTTATTGCTTGGCTAGTCACACCTGACATCAGCTCCAAAGATTAGAGAGAGCAGAGGGAGAGAGAAAGAGCGATAGGAGTGGGAAGCATTAACTCATGGTAGTTGCTTCTCATATGTGCCTTGACTGGGCAAGCCCAGAATTTTGAACCAGTGTCCTCAGCATTTCCTGTCAATGCTTTATTCACTGTGCCACCATAGGTCAAAAATAATGTTTCTTAGGTGAGTGGATTTTTTAGAGAAAGAAAACTTCTTTTTTCATAAAGAATTTTTTCTTGTTAACCAAGCCACAGTAGAATTTATAAAATCCTTATATTAATTTGAAAATTCACTAGTTTTCATGAGAAAAAAATTACTAAATTTCTCATGTCTTCAACTTGCTTTTAATTTATGTAGAAGGAAATAAAACAGTATAGAGTTGAATTTCTATTTGAAAGACAAACTATTTAGTGCAGTATTTGTGCTCCTTTATTGACTGTATTTCTTTTCTTTTTTTTTAATTTTTATTTTATTATTTTATTCATTTTAGAGAGGAGACACAGAGTGAGAGAGAGAGAGAGAAAGAGAGAGAAAGGGGGGAGGAGCTGGAAGCTCAACTCCCATATGTGCCTTGACCAGACCAGTGCAGGGTTTTGAACTGGCGACCTCAGTGTTCCCAGGTCGACGCTTTATCCACTGCGCTACCACAGGTCAGGCTATTGACTGTATTTCTGATTGCCAGGTGTTATATATGGCTTCAATGTGAATGCAGGCAGTGTTATCCAGCAGGCAGCTGCAAAGAAAGGAGTAAAAATTAAACTTCACAAAGTCATTTACCGTCTCATTGAAGATTTGCAGGAGGAACTGAGCACCAGGTTGCCCTGTGCTGTGGAAGAGTACACAGTAGGTGAGTGGTCACTGACAGTTTATTTTGAACATTCATAGCTTAGATGCTGTAAATGACACTTGAAAGCGAAGTTTAGGGAGAATGTATTTTACTGTTGAAATGCATTCACTGTTCCAATACATATCCTATTTTCTAGAAAAATGACTACACATAAAAATTGAATGCAACTTCATGTATATTGTAAATACTTGCCCTCTGCAATACTTTAGGTGCTGAGGATACAAGTAGGCAAGTAGGGCAATAAGAACTTGCCCTCAAAGTTTAGACATGAACAACTAATTATAATACAAATTAGACTGGTGTGGGACGCATAAAGATTATTGTGTTGTGGAAGGAGCTGTCCATTTGTCCTGGAACTGGCAGAGAAATTTACCATGTGAAGAAAATTTACTTTACATTTAAATATTAAACATTTAAAAATACTCTTCTAGCATATTCCGTAGCCAGATTAACTGCTAAATTTATGTTGACTGAATCATAAAAATTTTGTTTATTGATTATTTATATATTTATTTATATAGAAAGAAAGGGAGAGAGAGAAACATCAATATGTGGTTATTTCACATATTTATGCCCAATTGTTGATTCTTGTATATGCCCTGACCAGGGATCACACCTGCAACCTTGGCATATGGGGACAATGCTCTAACCAAATGAACTACCTAGCTAGGGTGACTGAATCATTTTATGTGTTCTTTTTCCTCCCCATATTCAGATTTTTTGGCTTGTTATTTTTATGTTAGTTTTATTTTTTTTATTTTTAGTGATTTTCTTTTTTTATTCAGTGAGAGGAGAGGAGGCAGAGAGAGACAGGCTCCCACATGCACCCCAACAGGGATCCACCCAGTTAGCCTGTTAGGCGATGCTCTGTCCATCTGGGGCATTACTCCATTGCTCAGCAGCTGAGCTCTTTTTTAGCACCTGAGGCAGAGGCCATGGAGCCATCCTCAGAGCCCAGGGCCAACTCGCTCCAATTAAGCAATGGCTATAGGAGGGAAAGAGAAGGCGGGGGAGAGGTGGAGAAGCAGATCGACACCTCTCCTGTGTGCCCTGAATCGGAATCTAACTCAGGACCTCTACATGCCAGGCCGACGCTCTACCACTGAGCCAACCAGCCAGGGCTTTTTTTTTTTTTTAGATTTTACTTATTGATTTTAGAGAGAGAGAGAGAGAGGTGGGGGAAGAGTCGTTCCTTCTCATAGTAGTTGTTTCTCATATATGTCTTGACAGGACAAGCCTAGGGCTTTGAACTGATTACCCCAGCATTCCAGGTCAACACTTTATGCACTGTACCACCACAGGTCAGGCAGTAGTTTTAAATATCTTGAAAAATTACAAGAAAAGTATAAGGAATTCCCTCCTGTATAACCCTTACCCAATTCAGCAATATATTTACATTTGCCTCGTTTGCTTTAGTCTCTCCAGTTTTTTTCTGTATCATTTGAGAGCTTGTGTGTATTTGCTACTAAATACTTGGCATTTCCTAAACTCAAGGATGTACATTAGTACATATTTTTAACATTAGTATTATCTAAACCACAATCCATATTCAAAATTTTCCCATTGACCCAATAAAGACTTCATATATATATATTTTTCCATTAGTCCAGGATTATGGATTAATATTTTTCAGTCTTTTTTGACCATGACATTTTTGAGGTGTAGAGGCCCGTGACTTTGTAGAATGTGCTTTAATTTGGATTCAGCTGATATTTTCTCAGTTAGAGGTTTGTATGTTCTCATGCTAAGAGCAATTTGTAAAACTGAGTCATGAGGCTGACTAGGAGTAAACAAGCACCAAATAACACTAATCCTAAGAAATTAGTACATTATAGTATATGGTACCATGTCATTGTTGGAATTTATTTTTTAGTTAGTGAAAAAGTTACAGAAGTTACCAGTTGTGAGATTGAAAATAATTCAAGTAATAACAAATGATCTAGTCTAGAAAATATGAGGGACAGTTGAAAACAAGGTTTTCATGCAGGAGATAAGAATTGTACTAACCTTATTGATTATCACCTAATAGTGCATTTTACTCAGCCAAAAAAGTGAGTTCCTTTTTTTATTTGTTCACTCTTTTAGTAAGCATGTGTTTTTATGATTTTCTTTTCCAAGAATATCCAAGAATTATCTTTTTATTTTTAATTCTGGCCAGGAAAATAAAGTTGGAGTAAAAACAAACCAGGACTTCTATGTATGAGCTTGTCTTCTTCTCATATCTTTAGTTCTTGCCTTACACGTCAGAAATTATGTATTTTTCAGAATCTTTTGTTTTCTGAATTTAATGTTCTTTTCTTCCTAAAGGTACAGCTTCTATACTAGCTTCCTTCTCTGTAACAGAAGGAAAGAAAAAAATTCCTGTGGCTGGCTGCAGAGTCCAAAAGGGACAGTTAGAAAAACAGAAAAAATTTAAGTTAATTCGTAATGGACATGTTATTTGGAAAGGTAAGCAACATCAAAATCTGTTTCTATTACTGTATTTCCCCATATAGATGTTCCCATGTATAAGATGCACCTTCATTTTGGGGCCTGAAATTTGAAAAAAAAATGTATTACACTAAGTTACTGAACTCATTTTATTCATCATAAAATTCATACAACTCATCACTGTCAAAACTCCAATCCATTAGCCTGTCCTCATCTGTGTCTGATGAGGAGTCACTGTCTTCATATATTGCCTCGTCCTCAGTTCCACCTATAGCACTTGAAATGCCACAACCACTGTATAAGACAGTTTTAAGACCCCAAATTTTTTGAAGGGTGCATCTTATACATGGGGAAATATGGTTATGTCATATCCAGTCACTAAAACCTGACAATTCTCTGTAACCATCAGAAACCTTTCACTCTTATAATCCTGGTTCAAGCCAATGCTTTGTGTTTATAACCGGTCTCCAGTGGCTTGGTTCCCTCCCTTTACTAGTTATGATTCTTCCAAGATTGTTAGTCCTCTAGTCTTTTTTAAACCTCTAAAAATTCTACCTTTCCTGTCATGTCTCCTCCACTCTACATACTTGTTTGCTTCCATCTTTTTTGCCTGAATGTCTTTTACCCTGCTTGATCTTATTCAAATCCTGCGTACAGTCCAATGTTCTGCAGTATCAGCCTCTCTTTAAAATGGGAGATTTTGTATCTTTCACTACAAAGCAATTCTTTGAATTTAAATTTTGATTTCCAGCTGTAAAATTTATAGCAATTCCAGTGTAATTTTCCTTTTAACACTGGACTACACAGCACTTAGTTAAGTGCTTATTTGTTGAATATATTATAAACCTTAAATTTTACTTATTTTTTTTAAAGGCTCATTAACCTCACTGAAACACCATAAAGATGACGTTTCAGTCATCAAAACTGGAATGGATTGTGGTCTCAGTTTGGATGAAGAAAAGTTAGAATTTAAAGTGGGAGATGAAATTGTTTGTTATGAAGAAAAGGAAGTTCTAGTTAAAACCTCTTGGGATCCAGGATTTTAAAACTGTATTAAAAATGTAAACGATTAAGTATCTTTATTATAGAGAAACCAGTTTTGCATTATTGAAGGTAAGAATTCAATACTGGTCATTAAGCCCCCAAGTATTTTACCAAGTGTTAACATGCATTAACTGTCAATAGGAAAAATTAAATATTTAAGGATGCCTCCAACTAGAAATTCTGGTGCTAAGAATGCAGTAAAAGGGAATTGTTTATTGGCATATCATTGAATGTAATAATCAGTTAATTAACTTCAAGTCAGTTTTACTTAAGAGTGGTATCAAGAGCAGTCTTTTCTGAATAGAGTTCAGTGGGCAAAATATGGTACCAATCAAATACTGCTCAAAACTGTATTTTTCAGTGTCAACAAGACTAACTCACAAATGTTTGAGTTCAAATTCCTGAGTTCACATTCAACATTGGACACCAGAGTGTATTATTCCCTTGTATTGCCAAAGGCAAACATCCCAGCCAAATCACCCAGGGAGAACTTCTAGTTCAGCTTTTAAATTTCCTATGTATGAAATGTGTCATCTCTTTAGGGAACAAACACCAGAGCCACACAGATCAGTTCCCCAGTGCAGGGGCTGGAAGCAGGCATATGGTGGTTCTTCCTCACCCAGGGGTCATTGACAAAGTCTGCATCCATTTTTGGTTGTGGTAACTAGGGTGGAGTCAAGTGGGTGGAGGTAGGGATGCTGTTCATCATCCTATGATGCATAGGGTAACCCCCACTACAAATTATCTGGTCCAAAATGTTACTAGTTCTAAGGTAAAAAAACTGACAA
This sequence comes from Rhynchonycteris naso, assembly GCA_037038555.1. NCBI lineage: Eukaryota > Metazoa > Chordata > Mammalia > Chiroptera > Emballonuridae > Rhynchonycteris > Rhynchonycteris naso. The sequence goes on from CM072998.1 coordinate 180,652,529, forward strand.
CACAAACTGGTTTATTAACTAGACAGCTGATAGTAAATATAAAGGAACTCTTCAGATAAAGTAGTTCATCAAAAAAATGGTATGACCCATCAATCTGATGCTTTAAGAAGTCACTGGAGCCTGACCAGGCAGTGGCACAGTGGATAAAGCTGGGACTGGGACGCAGAGGACCCAGGTTCAAAACCCCGAGGTTGCCAGCTTAACTTGAGCAAGGGGTCAGTCGCTCTGCTGTAGCCACTCCCCCCTTGCCCTACATCAAGGCACATGTGAGAAAGCAATCAACAAACAACTAAGGAGCCTCAACGAAGAACTGATGCTTCTCAACTCTTTCCCTTTTGTCTGTCCCTATTTGTCCCTCTGTCTGTCACCAAAAAAATAAAAGTCACTGGAATAATATTAAATGTTAGTACATATCTTTTATTAGCCCATACACAATTACTTGTCTTCTGGTTTGTTGAAACAATAGGTCAGACAACATTTGCCACAGTAATGTCTGTCAAAGTGGCTGGCCATAAAAACTCCAGCACCACATTCATCTGAAGGGCACTCCCGACGAAGGCGACTGATTTTACCATTCTCATCCACCTAAAAAGTACAAACCAGTTGTTAAGACAATTTTACAAGACATTCTGAAGGGTAATTTAAGTGACTGAAAATATAACCTTTTAATCACACAATGGCAGTTTTTAGTATGTACTCAGAAACCAAAGAAACCCAAATCCTAACCAATAGTTATAACAAATAAGTTCAGAACTCTAATTAAAGTCCAACCTTGCAAGTGGTAGACAGAGCTAATAACTGAAGCCAGATCCAAGTTCAAAATCAAAACCCTAGCTTGGAACAAGCAGCTAGAGATAAAAACCCACTATCTAAAGTTCGTACAAATATCAAACAGGAAAGGAACTTTTATATTATAAATTGGCTCACTTTGTAGTATTTCAGGACAGCCAGCTTAACCTTCTTTCTCTTATGCTTATTCTTCTTGGGAGTGGTATAAGACTTCTTCTTCCTTTTCTTAGCACCACCACGAAGTCTCAACACAAGATGAAGAGTGGACTCCTATTAATGAAGAACATGAAACAGGCTTTAAAACCAATTACACTAAAGTTCATGTTCATTAAGAATGGAAAACTAGCATAATACATTTTTTAATTAGATGCAATAGGAAGCACACATGCAATACCAAAAGAAGGAATCTTGGGAGCAGAAACTTAATTCTTAAATAGTCATTATACCACAGGATGAAATCAGCAAAATCCAGAATGTGAGAAAGTGTAGCAGTACTTCTCAGATGTTAGTGGCCGAGTTAACTGGGAAATCTTGCTAATCTAATGCTAGTCTCGCCACATTTTTGTGTTTTTAAACATTTTAAGATGTTTAAAGGGCTGCTCTTCCCAACAAACACACCTTTTGAATATTGTAGTCAGATAAAGTACGCCCATCTTCTAGTTGCTTGCCAGCAAAGATCAGTCTTTGTTGATCAGGAGGAATTCCTAATGGAAAAAAAAAAAGCCCCCAAAATTAAGCCATAGCAGAACAAAAGTCTCTGCTCAAGATTTACAAAGTAATAATCCTGAATCAAATGGTACTAAGCTGTGAGTTTTTACTGTAGACCAAACACGGTTTTAAATGTTTACAAATTGTTAATACTTAATACATGTTGATACAATCTTCATTTTGCAAACCAGGAAATGGTGTAGAGAATTAAATAGCTCCTCCTAATTCACCTATGTGAAATGCACTGCAGCTTGGCTCCAAGCTCATAAACGTTTGTCTAACCTGTTACTCCAAAAATATTTCATTTTGTCCATCTGACCTCTTCCTACCCCAAGAGCACGTATGTCCAGCATCTATACAGGTAAACTGGAGCCCATGGAGGTTAACATTTCTGAACTAGGAAATGTTACTTGCCTTCCTTATCCTGGATCTTGGCCTTTACATTTTCTATTGTATCCGAGGGTTCGACCTAAGAGTGTTGAAACATAAATTGTAAACACTGTGGAAAACTAGGAAAAGCGTTCAATTCTATTTAAATTGAACTAAGCCAGGTAGGGGCCGAGCTTCCTTCCCTAAGAGAACTGACCACTGACTCGGTGGACAGGCCACCTCCCAGGACTGCCCCGGCGGCCGGGCCACACGTGCTCGCGCCCAATCGCCCGGGCGCCGCCCACCCCACCGCGGGACCCCTGCTGTGGTCGCCCGGCGGCGCCACTAGGAAGGAGATAGGCCCAGACTGTAGGCGTGCAACACCAGCCCTAACCCCCTCGCCGCCTGCTCAGCAAACAACCCTATTCAACGCCAGGTTTCAGAACCCAGGCTCAGAAACACAGGCAGAAAGCAGCGCCGCCCCGAAATTCACCTCCCGGCTTCATTCAGGCCTTGCCTTCCTCACACCACACACCTCAAGAGTGATGGTCTTCCCCGTCAGGGTTTTCACGAAAATTTGCATCCTGCCAGCGACTCCACCTGAGGTGGAGGAAAAAGAAGAGACGGGTTAGACCTGGGTTCACAAGAGAGGGAAATTGGTAGGGAGCTGGCCACGAAGCAGCCAAGAAGCACACACTCACCGCAGATGGCGGAACGGAAAGGAAGAGCGTCGTGCAGGACCACAGGGTTCCACTGGGCCGCGTCGGCGGCTCCGCCTCTTAGCCGACCACACCAAATGCCTGACTGCTGTCACAGCGGCTGTTTAACTATATGTCGAACTAGCTCATGAACCTCACTTCTCTCCCAATACTGGGCTTATATCTCACTTTAATCTCCAAGAGTGCTGTCGAGATAATAGATTTAAACAACTCAAGAGTGTCTTTAAAGGCTTTTTTTCTTATACAGTGGACGTGGCTGGGGGGAGGGGGCTCCGGGTCTCTAAAATGGGGTGGGGTTTAAGGGGCCTCATTGAAGAAGAGGAGAAAATGGAACTGTCTTCTGGGAATTGTAGTTTTCCACTGCTTTCTTTGGGCTGGGACTACTTGTCCCAAGATGCAGTTCCACCCTCCCCTCCCACCCCCACCCCCAGGTTTCCTGGTTACTATCTACAAGTACTACAAGAGTTGGGCTTTGGTGGAAGGATATAGGTGAGGAGGGTGGAAGGGTGAAGCGGCATGATGCTTTCCAGGAAGTTGGAAACCGGTCTGAAATGATTAGGAAGATAGGGTAAGAGGCTTAGAAAGGGCAGTGGAACGAAAGCATCGTTCACTGCCAACGGAGGTGGTTAGGGAATTGCTGTGGCCAACTCCCGGCAAACTGGAAACATAGATGGCTTCCTCAAAAGCTCCTGTTTATCCTTTTTTGTCCTGTAGCCCCCTTTGCAGACAACCCGCGGGTCTCTGCTAGCGTAAGGAAGGTTCTGAGTCTGGTTTGTCGTGTGAAACGGTTTAACATGTTGAAAAGATTATGACTGATTTTCAGTTTTTAAAATGAAGCCATAGGGGAAAGAAATCTGCAGAATGGTTAATTAGTTGTAGATTTCCAATTTGTACGTTGCTAGTGGTGGCGAAGGTCCTAAGAAGAAGTCTTCGGTATCTCTGTAGGATGCTTTCCTGGCAAGGCAGGGCGATTAGAAGGGAATCCTTATTATCTCTGTGTCTTACCCCCTACATCACCATCCCCAAATTTATGCCCTCCTTAATTTTCTCCTGGAAGTTTTCAGTGTCTAATTTCTAACCTGCCTCTAGTCTTTCTCCTGTTCTAACCCACCTTCACTATAAAAAAAATTTTTTCCATTGATGTGTGTGTGTGTGTGTGGGGGGGGGGGTTGATGAACTCCTTCCACTTAGTTGTGCACTCATTGTTTTTCTTTTTTTTTTTAATTTTTATATATATTTATTATTATTATTAATTCTAATGGGGTGACACCAATAAATCAGGGTACATATGTACAATGAAAACATCTCCAGGTTATCTTATCATTCAATTGTGTTGCATACCCATCACCAAAAGTCAAATTGTCCTCTGTCACCATTCGATCTGGTTTTCCCTGTGTCCCTCCCCTCCTCCCTATCCCACTCTTCCCTCCCTCCCCCCATCCCATAACCACCACTCTCTTGTCCATGTCTCATATTCTCACTTTTATGTCCCACCTATGTATGGAATCATGCTGTTCTCAGTTTTTCTTTTTTTCTGATTTACTTATTTCACTCCGTATAATGTTATCAAGGTACATCCATTTTGTTATAAATGATCCGATGTCATCGTTTCTTATGGCTGAGTAGTATTCCATAGTATATATGTACCATGGCTTTTTAATCCACTCGTCTTCTGATGGACACTTGGGCTGGTTCCAGATCTTCACTATTGTGAACAATGCTGCCACGAACATGGGGGCGCATTTCTTCTTTTCGAACAGTGCTATGGTGTTCTTAGGGTATATCCCGAAAAGTGGGATAGCTGGGTCAAAAGGCAGTTCAATTTTTAATTTTCTGAGGAATCTCCAAACTGTTTTCCACAGTGGCTGCACCAGTCTGCATTCCCACCAGCAATGCAGAAGGGTTCCCTTTTCTCCACACCCTCGCCAGCACTAATTCTGTGTTGTTTTGCTGATGAGTGCCATTCTGACTGGTGTGAGGTGATATCTCATTGTGGTTGTAATTTGCATTTCTCTAATGATTAGTGATGTTGAGCATTTTTTCATATGCCTATTGGCCATCTGTATGTCCTCTTTGGAGAAATTTCTATTCATTTCTTTTGCCCATTTTTTGATTGGGTTGTTTGTCTTCCTGGTGTTGAGTTTTATAAGTTCTTTATAAATTTTAGTTATTAACCCCTTATCAGATGTGCTATCGAATATGTTCTCCCATTGTGTGGTTTGTCTTTTTATTCTGTTCCTATTGTCTTTAGCTGTGCAAAAACTTTTTAGTTTGATATAGTCCCATTTGTTTATCTTGCCTTTTATTTCAGTTGCCCATGGAGATAAATCGGCAAATATACTGCTGCTACATATGTCGGAGAGCCTGCCGCCTATGTTTTCTTCTAAGATGCTTATGGTTTCACGGCTTACATTTAAGTCTTTTATCCATTTTGAGTTTGTTTTTGTGAATGGTGTAAGTTGATGGTCTAGTTTCATTTTTTTGCAGGTGGATGTCCAATTTTCCAAACACCATTTGTTAAAGAGGCTGTCTTTACTCTATTGTATGTTCTTTCCTCCTTTGTCAAATATCAGTTGTCCATAAAGCTGTGGGTTTATTTCTGGGTCCTCTGTTCTGTTCCATTGATCTATGTGCCTGTTCTTATGCCAGTACCAGGCTGTCTTGAGTATAATGGCCTTATAGTAAACCTTGATATCTGGAAGAGTGATACCTCCTGCTTTATTTTTTCTTTTTAAGATTGTTGAGGCTATTCGTGTTCTTTTTTGGTTCCATATAAATTTTTGGAATATGTGTTCTATATCTTTGAAGTATGACATTGGTATCTTAATTGGTATTGCATTGAATTTATAAATTGCTTTGGGTAATATAGACATTTTAATGATGTTTATTCTTCCTAGCCATGAGCACGGTATATGCTTCCACTTGTTTGTATCTTCCTTGATTTCTTTTATCAATGTTCTATAATTTTCCGAGTACAAGTCCTTAACCTCCTTGGTTAAATTTACTCCTAGGTACTTTATTTTTTTGGCTGCAATAGTGAAGGGGATTGTTTCCTTAAGTTCTTTTGCTGACAGTTCATTGTTGGTATATAGAAATGCCTCTGATTTCTGAGTATTAATTTTATATCCTGGCACCTTGCTGAATTCATTTATAAGGTCCAGTAGTTTTTTGACTGAGACTTTAGGGTTTTCAATATACAATATCATATCATCTGCAAATAGTGACAGTTTTACTTCTTCTTTTCCAATTTGGATGCCTTTTATTTCTTCTTCTTGTCTGATTGCTGTAGCTAGGACTTCCAGAACTATGTTGAATAAGAGTGGTGAAAGGGGGCATCCCTGCCTGGTTCCTGATCTTAAGGGGATTGCTTTTAATCTTTGTCCATTTAGTATGATGTTTGCTGTTGGTTTATCGTAGATGGCCTTTATCATGTTAAGGAATGATCCCTGTATTCCCACTTTACTGAGAGTTTTGAACATGAATGGGTGCTGGATTTTATCAAATGCCTTTTCTGCATCTATTGAAATTATCATGTGATTTTTGTCCTTCCTTTTGTTTATGTGATGAATCACATTGATTGATTTGCAAATATTGAACCAGCCTTGCCTCTCCAGAATAAATCCCACTTGATCGTGGTGTATGATTTTTTTCATATATTGCTGGATCCGGTTGGCTAATATTTTGTTGAGAATTTTAGCGTCTAAATTCATCAGGAATATAGGCCTATAATTTTCTTTTTTTGTGTTGTCTTTGCCCGGTTTTGGAATCAGAATTATGCTTGCCTCATAAAAGGAGTTTGGAAGTCTTCCTTCCTCTTGAATTTTTTGAAATAGCTTGAGGAGGATAAGAGTTAGTTCTTCTTTGAATTTTTGATAGAATTCACTTGTGAAGCCATTAGGCCCAGGACTTTTCTTTTTTGGGAGTTTTTTGATAACTGTTTCGATCTCATTTGCTGTAATTGGTCTGTTTAGGTGTTCTGATTCTTCCAGATTGATTTTTGGAAGGTTATATGATTCAAGAAATTTGTCCATTTCACCAAGATTGTCTAATTTTTTGGCATATAGTTCTTCATAGTATTTTCTTACAATGCTTTGTATTTCTCTTGTGTCAGTTGTTATTTCTCCACTGTTCTTTCTAATTTTATTTATTTGAGTCCTCTCTCTTTTTTTCTTGGTGAGTCTAGTTAAAGGTTCATCAATCTTGTTTACCTTTTCAAAGAACCAGCTTCTGGTTTCATTGATCCTCTGTATTGTTTCCTTCGCCTTCTATGTCATTTATTTCTGCTCTGATCTTTATTATTTCCTTCCTTCTACTTGTCTTGGGTTTTATTTGTTGTTGATTTTCTAGTTCTTTTAGATGCAGGGTCAGGTTGCTTATTTGAGCTTTTTCTAGCTTCTTATGATATGCCTGTAGTGCAATAAACTTCCCTCTCAGAACTGCTTTTGCTGTGTCCCATAAATTTTGAGTTGATGTATGCTCATTATCATTTGTTTCTAGAAACTTTTTTATTTCTTCTTTGATCTCAATGTTAATCCATTTATTATTTAATAACATGCTATTTAGTTTCCAAGTGTTTGAGTATTTTTCATTTTTTCTTTTGTGGTTAATTTCTAGTTTCATGGCATTGTGATCAGAGAAAATGCTTGATATGATTTCAATCTTCTTAAATTTCTTGAGACCATTTTTGTGTCCTAACATGTGGTCTATCCTAGAAAATGTACCATGAGCGCTTGAGAAGAATGTATATTCTACTGCTTTAGGGTGAAAAGTTCTGAAGATATCTATTAAATCAAGTTGATCTAGTATCTCCTTTAAGTCTGCTGTTTCTTTATTAATTTTCTTTCTTGAGGATCTATCCAGTGTTGTTAGAGGGGTATTGAAATCCCCTACTATGATAGTATTGCTGTTAATCTCGCCCTTTATATCCATCAAAGTCTGCTTTATGTATGTCGGGGATCCTATATTTGGTGCATAGATATTTATAATAGTTATATCTTCCTGTTGAATTGTTCCCTTTATCATTATGTAGTGTCCTTCTTTATCTCTTACTACAGCCTTTGTTTTAAAGTCCATTTTGTCTGATATAAGTATTGCTACCCCTGCTTTTTTTTCATTTCCATTTGCATGAAATATTTTTTTCCCTCCTTTTACCTTCAGTCTATGAGCATCTTTTGTTTTAAGGTGTGTCTCTTGTAGACAGCATATGTATGGGTCCTGTTTCTTTATCCATGCAGCTACCCTATGTCTTTTGATTGGATCATTTAATCCATTTACATTTAAGGTTATTATTGATATGTAGTTGTTTATTGCCATTTTATTCTTTAAAGCTGTATTCTTCTTTTGCTCTATTCATTCCTCCCTTTAAACTGTTCACAAAAGGCCTCTTAGTATCTCTTGCAGAATTGGTTTGGTTTTTATGAATTCCTTGAGGCTTTCTTTTTCTGGGAAGCTGTTTATTTCTCCTTCAATTTTAAACGTTAGCCTTGCTGGATAAAGTAGTCTTGGTTGTAGGTTCTTGTTCTGCATTACTTTGATTATATCTTGCCATTCCCTTCTGGCCTCAAGTGTTTCTGTTGAGAAGTCCGATGTCATCCTAATGGGGACTCCTTTGTAGGTGATAGCCTTTTTTTCTCTAGCAGTTTTTAAAATTTTTTCTTTATCCATTAGCTTTGGTATTTTAACTATGATGTGTCTTGGTGTAGATCTTTTTGGGTTTCTCTTTAATGGAGTTCTGTGTGCTTCTTGAATGTGTGGAGTGTTTCCCAGCCTTAATTTTGGAAAGTTTTCTGCTATGATTTGATTGAACAAAGTTTCCATTTCCTGTCCTCTGTCCTCTTCTTCAGGCACCCCTATATGCGAATGTTGTTTCTCTTTATGTTGTCACAAAGCTCCCTTAGAGTTTCCTCACATTTTTTAAGTATCTTTTCCTTCTTCTTCTCTGCTTCTGTGCCTTTGTTTATTGTGTCCTCTAACTCGCTTATTCGATCCTCAGCGTCATCCATCCTGCTTTTAATTCCCTCCATTGTGTTCCTCAATTCTGATACTGTATTTGCCATTTCTGTCTGATTCTTTTTTATTATTTCAATTTCGTTTTTTATACTTGTTATCTCTTTATTTAGGTGTTCATAATGACTATCCATTGTTGCTCTAATTTCTTTGAACATCCTAACTATCATTATTCTAAATTCTGCTTCTGGTAATTTGGTTATATCTGGTTCATTCAGGTCCTTCTCTGGGGATTTCTCTTGATTCATTTGGTTTGCATTCCTCTGCCTGCCCATTTTTTCTGTGTATAAGCAAGTTGTGGCCACTGGAGTCCAGTAGGTGTTGCCTTTGTGTTCTCTAGGTGTGGTCTGTCTGCAGGCCCCTCACCCCCTCTGCCGGTGCCTAGGGTGGTTGGGTATGAGCGTTTCCAGCGCCGGCCCACTGTGGCTTTTGCTGTGATTTCTGCCTCTCCTCCGTGGGAGGGGCTGTCACTGAAGCCACAAGTCTTAGCACCAAGGGTAGAGGTGAGCACCTTTGCTCAGCTGCGGACCCAGCCTATTTCCGGACTTCCGCCCAGAACCCTCAGTCAGAGCCTGCTCGCCACAGTTTCGCGGGTTGGGAGGGGCTTTTGACGTGCTCTCAGCTGTGAGCGTTTGCCCGTCTGGAGATTTAGCCCCGCCCTCAAGGCAGGGCCCTCCTGCACAGAGTCGGAAACCCAGGTTTATTGGGCCGGGCGTGTTTGCTGGCTTCCGCTCAGCTGCGTACTTCCGCTCGTCCGGACTCTACCCCGCCACCGCGTTCGGAGCCCGCTCGTGCACCTGTGAATGCAATCCGCCATTTCTCCGGCCGGGCGGGGATAGTAGCGTGAGCTCAACTGCGAGCTTCCACTTGTCTCTGGGTCTAGCCCGTTCCCGCGCTCGGAGCCCGCTCGCGCACGTATACTGGCCAACCGCGGTTTCTCCGGCCCCGGGGGGGGGGGGGGGCTGGTAGCGTCAGCTCAGCCGCGAGCCCCTGCTCGTCCCTGGTCCTAGCCCGGTCCCCCCCGGTCAGGGCCGGCCTGCGCAAGGTTGTAGAGCGGATTTCTGCCCGTTCCTGGCCTCCCGCTTTGTCCTCGTAAGTGGGGTTAAAGGCGTGCCCGCAGCTGCCGGTCCGCTTTTGCGCGTCCCCTCCGACCCTCTGGGCTAGACCGAGCTCACACTGTTTTGGCCTCCGCCCACGCCGACAGAACCGCGTTTCAGCGTCCTGCCGCCCACCATACCCTTAAGCAGCCCTCAGCAGAGTAGGAAGGGACCTAATACTCCACAATGTAGGCCTGGGAGCTCCCTCACTTGTTTCACAGCTCAAAACTGTCCAAACGCCTCTTCTAGGCTCTGAGACTGCAGGCTGGGGCTTGGCTTGGTTCCTGGGACCCAGGTCCCTCCCTCTCCGCCAAACTTTCCTCCCGCCCCGCGGGTCTCTCCGGGCTGCCGTTTGCTCCAGGGAGCTGAGCAGTCCTCTTCACGTTTTCGCTATTCCTACCAGTCTCAATGTGGCTTCTTCTGTGTTCCTTGGTTGAAGAGTCCACTTAGTTTAGTTCATAGTTGGTTTATCCAGATGATGGTTCTTTAAATTGAGTTATAATCCACTTTGCTTCTGGGAGTTGGAAGTTGGTACGTCCGCCTACTCCGTCGCCATCTTGCACCCCCCTGCACTCATTGTTTTTCATAAGTGCCTTGACCAAGGATGAAACCCACTACCTCGGTGGGTGGTGAGGACACCTTATCCACTGAGCTACCTGGCCAGGGCACTAACCCACTGTTGGGCAGATAAAATATAATATGCTCACTTTGTTAAAGATGGCGCTGCCCACATGGAAGCCCATCACCCAGGTGATATTATTTGCCCTTATGCTTGGGATGGGTGTGGGGGAAAGGCTGTAATGTAAGCAGGCGCAGTTGTTATAGCCTAAGGCTTAGTTTTAAGAGTAAGCTTTACCCCACACCCTTGACTGATTGGATGATGTGGGGTGGTGCACTCCTGAGGAATCCCATTATGCCTCAGATGGGTGACTGTATCAGAGACTTCCTTGTTTGTACAATTGGATTAAAGGTTTTGATTCTACACTATAAAGTGGGGCAGGCCAGGAGCTTGCTCTCTCTCGGTTCCTGCTATCACCATTGCAGGGGCCTCCCTGATCCCTTGCCCTCCATGGGAAAAGCTGGTTTACTGCTTCTCCCTTGTCTTCTCTTGTGGCTTGCCTGTCTTGGTGAGACACCAATAAACAGAATGGCCTACCATCCTCCGACTCCGCCATTTCTTCACCGTCAGCCCAAATCCAATTGGAACCTGCATGTGAATGGCCACGATGGCGGCTCCTGGCCTTACACCCACCTTCACTTTTGTCTCCAGAATATTCTAAAATGTAAAATGGCTTGACCAGGTAGTGGTGCAGTAAGAATAGAGCGTCCACCTGGGATGCTGAGGACCCAGGTTAGGAGCCCTGAGGTCACTGGCTTGAGCGTGGGTTTATCCAGCTTGAGCACGGGGTTGCTGGCTTATTTGTGGGGTCATAGACATGACCCTATGGTCGCTGGCTTGAGCCCAAGTTCACTGGCTTGAGCAAGATGGTCACTGACTCAGCTGGAGCCCCCCAGTCAAGGCATCTATGAGAAAGCAATCGATGAATAACTGAAGTGCCACAGCTACCAGTTGATGCCTCTTATCTCTTTCTCCCTTCCTGTCTGTCTGTCTCTCTCTCTTGCTAAAAAAAAAAAAAAAGTAAAATGTAAAATGATTACATTATTCTACTTTGCCTTCAGATTAAAATCCAAATTCCTTAGCATGATATCCATCCTCTGCCTCCATTACATCCTACTCTGCCAAACCTGTAACTTGCTTTATACTGTTGAGCTAATTAAAGTTCCTGACTTATTGTAAAGCCAGTGGCCAAGGCCACCATCACAGCAGCCTGACCAATGCAGGTTCACATTTGATTCGGACAGTCAGTAATGAAACAACGGAGCCAAGAACTGGTGGGCCATCAGCTTTAATCCTAGCTTGCATCCAGCAGGCAAGTAAAAACACACACTGGGCTCCAAAACCCACTCATTCAGTGCTCACAAAGCTACTGACTCATCGGAGTTTCCTAGAATCAAAGGTTTCTAGCTCACCAGTCTTATTCACCTCTGTTCCCCTTCTCCTCTCTACACAAACTCTGCACAAACTGGCTTCTCCCTCAGCACTCCACCATCTTGGCTGCTTCTCCTCTCCTCCACGTGGCCTCAATCTGCTCTCCTCTCTAATGCTAACCTCAGGAACCGAGAGAGTGCAAGCTCCCGGCCTGCCCCACTTTATAGTGTAGAAATCCAAACCTTTAATTCATTCTACAAATAAGGAAGTCTCTGATACAAAGTCACTTATCTGAGGCCTAATGGGAGGATTCCTAATGAAAGTGCACCACCCCACATCATCTAATCAGTCAAGGGTGTGGGGAAAAGCTTACTCTTAAAACTTGCATGTGGGCCTGACCACGTGGTGGTGCAGTGGATAGAGCGTCGGACTGGGATGTGGAAGACCCAGGTTTGAGACCCCGAGCTCGCCAGCTTGAGCGCAGGCCCTTCATGCTTGAGCAAAAGCTTGCCAGCTTGGACCCAAGATCGCTGGCTCCAGCAAGGGGTTGCTCGGTCTGCTGAAGGCCTGCGGTCAAGGCAAATGTGAGAAAGCAATCAGTGAACAACTAAGGTTTTGCGATGGCAACGAAAAACTAGTGATTGATGCTTCTCACCTCTCTCCGTTCCTGTCTGTCTGTCCCTATCTATCCCTCTCTCTGACTCTCTGTCCCTGTAAAAAAACAAACAAACAAAAAAAACCAAACTTGCACATGGGCAGCACCATCTTTAACAAAGTGAGCATAATATATTTTATCTGCCCAACACTTATGTTCTCTCATGCTTTGGCATTTCTGAAGAATTCATTTCTTCTTTGTGAGCCATTCTTTGCCTCATATTCTTCCAGTGAGTCTCCATTTTTATAACAAAACTCCTTGAAAGAGATGTCTATACTCATTGTCTCCAGTTCTTCCCTTTTCATTGACTCCTATCAGGCTTTGGTCCCCACCATTTTAGTGGAATAGCTCTTGTGGTCACCAATCACCTCTGTTGCTAAACTCAGTGGTCATTTAATCTTACTTGATCTGTCAGTAGCATTTTTTAAGAGTCTATTTATTTACTTTATTATTTGTATTTTATTTATTGATTTTTGGAGAGAGAGAGAGACAGTGAGAAAGCGGGGGCAGAAGCAGGAAGCATCTACTCATAGTAGTTGCTTCCTGTGCCTTTACCAGGCAAGTCCAGGGATTTGAACCAGCGACCTCGGCATTCCAGGTCAACGCTGTAACCACTGTGCCACCATAGGTCAGGGTGTCAGCAGCATTTGACACAGTTGATCCTTCCCTTTTTAAAACACTCTTCACCTGACTTCCAGGATACCACTCTCACGTCTACCTCCCTGGACACTTATTTATAGGCTGCTTTACTACTTCCTCTTAAACTACCAGAACCCTAAGCTTTGTATCTCCCCAAGGCCCAGGCCTTAGACCTCTGCTTTGTTTATATTTCCCAGATTGTTTTCATTCTCTCATAACTTTTAAATACCAGTTATATGCAAATGACTTATAAACACATCTCTTACTCAGATCACTCACCTGAACTCCATCTTCACACATTCTGCTGTCCACTGAACATCTCTAATAGGGAATCCCCAGACTCCTAATCATGAAGTTGTTCTTTCCAGTTCCATAAATGGCAGTTCCCATCTTTCTAATCTATGAACTCAAAAACTTTATAGTCATCTTTCACTTCTCTCTCTTACCTACATCTAAACCCTCAGCAAATGTTCTTGTTCTGTATACAGAACACTTGTCACCATCTCCATTGTTAGCATCCTTTATTAAACCACCATTATTTTTCTCCCAGATGATTGCAGTAGCCTCCAGGAAGTTCTTCAGGCTTTGACCCTTGTCTTCACACAGCAGCAAGAGCAATTCTTTGAATATGTAAAAAAAAAAAAAAAAAACTGTCATTTTTCTGCCCACAGCCCTCCAATGGCTTCCCATCTCACGCAGAGTAAAACCTAAATTCCTATAAGTGAGACTGTCACTTCAGGACTGGAGTGACTGGAGGCCACAATTCTCTTCTCAACCTTGTCCAGAGAAAGGGCATCTTTTCTAACCTGCACAAAGGTGCTCGTGTGCTGGTTACCTGTCCTGCCTTCAAGGCCATGTATCATCCCTGATCTAGCTGCTACCTCTCTGACCTTTCTCCTCTCCCTTTTATTTATTTATTTTTTTACAGGGACAGAGAGAAAGTCAGAGAGAGGGATAGATAGGGACAGACAGACAGGAATGGATAGAGATGAGAAGCATCAATTATCAGTTTTTCGTTACTACACCTTAGTTGTTCATTGATTGCTTTCTCATATGTGCCTTGACCGCGGGCCTTCAGCAGACTGAGTAACCCCTTGCCTGAGCCAGCGACCTTGGGTCCAAGCTGGTGTGCTTTTTTTCTTTTTTTTGCTCAAGCCAGATGAGCCCACGCTCAAGCTGGCGACCTCAGGGTCTCGAACCTGGGTCCTCCGCATCCCAGTCCAACACTCTATCCACTGCACCACCGCCTGGTCAGGCTCTCCTCTCCCTTTCTTACTCTCTTCCAGTCCCACTGGCCTTCTTGCTGGTCCTCAGACATGCTCTCCTGTCTGGAGGTCTTTGGACTTTCTGCTCTCTCTTCTTTAATCATTCTTCTCCCAGGAATCTATATGACTGACTTTTATCAGATTTCTGAAATGTCACCTTACCAGCGAGGGCTTTCCTCTTCCCACCTTCCTTACTCTCTAGCGGTCATTTCTGGTTCCATTACCCCCCACAACTTGCCCCCGTCTGTCATACTATATTTTTACTCTGTGTTATCTGTCTTTCTACTTGAATGTAACCCCTGGGAAGTTAAGGACTTTGTTTTGTTCAATGCTATGTCTCTAGCATCTAGGATAGTGGCAGACACACAGAAGTTGCCCCTGTATATTTATTAATTAAATAAATATAGTATAACTTAAGCATTGTCCTAGATGTGGTTTCTTTAGATGTCCCTGATGTTTTTCTGTCCTTTCCCACAGACTAGTGAGATGCCCCTCTGGGCCCATTGTGTCCGCCTCTGTCACACTGCCTCCTCAGCTCTGTAGCAGTGGCTCTTTTGAGCAGACCCAATAGGCCTGATTCGGAACCTTTGTGATTTCTCTGTATCTCTAAGTGTCAAACATGAATGAATGAATGGTAATCTGAGCTGGTTTATGTAACTCAGTGCCATTTCATAGATGTTGAGAAATAATCACTTCAGCTGTGTTCAGTTTGAGGGCACTGCAAATCGTGTCTTCTGAGCAGACCAGGTAACTTCTCAGTGATTATTAAGGAAGCATTTGTTTGGTATGTACTCTTTTAGAAACTGTATTATGCACTAGAGTGCATATGGTGGGGAAGTATAATGGGGAATGAGAACATTTTGGTTCCTGATATTGTTAAACTTACTGCCTACTGGAAAAGACAGAATATAAACAAAGTTTATAACACGATGTGCCTCAAATGGTAATACCATGATGGAGGAAGTACATTACACAGAACCTTGGGATAACATAGCAATGGCACTTAACCAAGTTTAAGGGAATTTAGGGAAGCTTTCCTGGAGCTGTATAGGCTGAGATCTGAAAAGCCAGTAGAAGCCAAGAGAATGAGAGTGGTAGTACTCATGTACCTTGAGGGGGAGGAAAGTGGAGGGGATTAAAGGGAGGGAATGTTGGCATTGGAGATAATTATGTGAGACCCTTAGGTAAGAGAGCAACTTCATGGAGTGGCGTGGGAGTAAGGAGGACTGGGGGCATGAAAACACTAAATCTAATCAGAGAAAAAAAGTCCTAGGTTCTTATAGGACATTCATAGATGAAGTAAAGGAACTTGAATTTTATCCTAAGGGTAATAGGTAGCCACTGGAATTCAGTTGTGACCACCCACTCCCAAATGCTCACCCATTTCTTCCTCCTTTGATGTTTATTTTTTACTATCTGAAATTTCATTATTTCTAGTCTGTCTCCCCTACTAGATGGTAAGCTCCAAGTAGCTAGGGAGTTTATATTATATTGCTTAGTCTCTAGCTATAAAACAGTGCCTGGCACTTAGTAAACACTCAATAAATACTGACTGAATAAATGAATAAGGAAATTGACTTCTCGTGGGAAAACTGTTGTCCATTTACAGATTATTACCTTTTTGGAACTATTTTATATTCATTTATAAATTGATTTTTAAAAATATTTAGTTCATTTTTAAAAAGATAAACTAGGTCTTTTAAACTTTGAAATTATTTTGCTATCTCCCTCCTCCTATATATGGCTTATGAGCAGTATTTATAGGTCATATATGTTATTTCAGATAATTAAATATCAGTGATATTGCTCAAACATGGTAAAATTGATTTAGACATTTATTCATCAAAGCATTATTTATAATAGTGAAAATGTCCCACATTGGGAGAATGGTTAAATAAATTATGGTGTATCATATGATGAAATACTATGCAATCATTTGAAGTTATGATTTTGGAAACTAACAACATGGAAAAGTTGTTAAACTTTTAGTATTAAGTGAAAAAAATTAGGATACAAAGCTGAATATAGAGTGACCCTAATTTTTATAATTATAATTATATATTATATAAATATAAAATTATAATTATAAAAATTGGAAGGAAATAACACCAAAATATTTAGTAGTCATTACATTTGGGTGGTGGGTTTCTGAATGATCTTTGGTTTTTCATTAATTTTCTGGGGGGAGTTTCTAAAATTTATACCATGATTATATTCTTATACAGAATGTTTTGCCTTCCCAGACATTTTTTAGCATGCCATGGGTTTTGTTTGATGTTAATATGGCTCCATGCCAGATGCCAACTTCTGTATCCAACTCTAGTTGGGTAATGATTCTTTACTGAGAGCAGTGGAATGTAGCTTGAAAACTGTACTCAGAAAGGTGCTGTTTATTATCTTTGACATCATGGATGGATTTTAGAAAAAGTCCTGACTTGTTACTTTTCTGTCAGTACATTTATATTAAAGATAAGAATTATAATAAATTTTATTCTAAAAATAAATGCATGACCCTGGATGGGTAGCTCAGTTGATTAGAATGTCATCCCAATACACCAGGGTTGCGGATTGATCCCTGGTCAGGGCACATCCAATCACCAACCAATGAATGCATAAATAAGTGGAACAACAAATCAGTGTTTTTCTCTCTCTTTCTCCATTCCTTTCTCTCTCTAAAATTAATAAATAAAACTCTAAAACAAAACCCTGCATGAATTATTTATAGCTATTGTGTGCTGGATGACTGCAACTTGGCTGGGGAGGCAAGCAGGTAGTGAAGTATTTCACTTTGTGTCATCAGGAGATTTTCAAACTAGTTTTCCCACATGAAACAAATAAAATGCTGAACCTTCTCTTAGAGAGTGTTGAATATTGAGAAACCATCACACATATGATTTATATGCTTGGTTAGTAAGAAAAGAGCTCTTCATTGACTGGTGGTAGGTATTTCTATCCCAAAGGGATAGTACATGACAGTAGAATAGATTAGTTCTTTTAAATCATGAGTTGAAATATTTATTTCCGAGTTCCATGGGACATTCTTTTTGCATTTGTTTTAGATGAATATTTGACTTAATTTGTTTTAAGCTTTAGATTAATTGATGGTCTTTCTTTCTTTCAGGCTTATCAAAGTGTTGGCTATGTTGCTAAAGCAAGCCAAGATTTAACTTTCCTCTGGTGAATAAGTATGCAGAGTATGACATGGCAGTTCAAGAAATAAATAAACATGCAGTTCTCCCACCTATCCTTAGTAGAAGTGACAAGGAATTTTTGGAAAGTATACAAACATACATAACTACAGAAACTGAAAGAGTGGGCTGTAATGAGGAAGGGCCTGCTGATGAATATTACATCATATACCGAAACGTTTTTGATAAGGTATTATAATGCTCTTAAGACAATGGAGTTTTCATGGAGAAGAAATGGTCTTTCTTGGAAACTAATATTTCTGTCTCAGTAACACAACTGCTTGTTTAACTAAATATGTCAATTTTCAGAAGTTGGTCCATTTTGTTTGAAAGGGGTGAGTGGGGAAAATGCAATGCTGCGTTTGTTACTAGACAGTTAATGAGTGTTTCAACTATTTTAGCTTACATGCAAGCTATCAATTTTTATTTTTTTGTCAGTTTTTGAGCAACGCCAAGGTGTGCCCTCTAACAACATTTTGACCTCTCATCTGAAAGTATTGTAGGATTTGTGAAGGATTGGGATGCAAGCAGGAACCTGGTCGCTCCTTGTCTTGAATTTGTTTGTGGTATCGTTAATTAAAATCTTGGTTTAGGCTTGAATGAGCACAGCGATCATCAGCCTTTTTCATCTCATGGCACACAGATTACTTACTAAAATTCTTCAGCACACCAAAAAATATTTTTATTTTTGATCTGACAAAATAAATAGGTGTAATTTTGATTCATTCACACTAGATGGCTATTGTGGTGGCTGTCGTCATTTTTTTATTTGACAAGGGAAAAAGGGTCAGTGTTCCTTACTAGTCAGGTAGTGCACGTTTTAAATATTCTTGCAGCACACCAGTTGAAAATTGCTGATCTAGCATATTAAATTGAGACTCCTTAGATTAGCAGTCTAGATAGGAATTGCAAACAGGGGGTTTGACTAGACTGAACATTGGCAATATGGAGATAATATTAGAAAGTGCTATAGTATAGGCCCTGGCCGGGTAGTTCAGTTGGTTAGAGCATTGTCCCATTATGCCAAGGTTGTGGGTTCAGTCACCAGTCAGGACACATATAAGAATCAACCAATGAGTATATAAATAAATGGAACAACAAATCAATGTTTCTCTTTCTTCCTTCCTCTCTCTCTAAAATCAATAAAAAGAAAAAAAAAGGAGAAAAGAAAATGCTGTGGCTTATATAACATTTGATTTTGCTTTGAAAGTTTTTAGCAATACCTGTTTTTCCTTATGAACATTTGCAATTTCTCCACCAGTCCTAATTTTTTTGTCTTGCTTTATTTTCCACCTACAACCCCCTTGGAAGGCACTCTTACAGTACAATAAGTGAAATCAGCATTCTTTTCTCCTTTTCTAAAAGAAATGATTACAGAAGTCTTAAGACTTCTGTAAACTGTTGGTCTCTGAGTAAAACAGCCACAGGTGAAATAGGAACTCAGTCTTTTCTTTAATTATTAAATATTATACACACTATGAGTCTTCTCTGTTCTTTAAATAAAAATATTGTTCTTCCCTATAAGGAAAAGTGAGCAGAAAGCAGTAATAAATATCTACCAGTAGAATTAAGAAAATTAATGCACATCCATAAGAGCATAAAACAGAGAAACGATCTTCCTTGTAAGTCATCTAGAAAGTCCTTTAAAATGGTACATTGACAGATTAACTTGATCTTTATGTTGTTATGATTAATGATATTACTTTCGGTGTTTTAATCATTAATGAATATATTAGATGAATGTTTAAAGGTACAGTCTTGAATAGGTTTCATAAATATCAAGAATTATGCCAAGACCCTGATTCTGTGAAATTGGCAAGGGCAAGTTGTCATAACTGTGCTATGCTTATTTTTGCATGCCCAAGTGCCAACACTTACAGTTTTCTTACATGAAGAGCTGTCTGCTTTAAATTAGTATAGTTATAGTAAAGTCATTTTGGAGGTAGTTTTGATAAATTTAATTCTTAGAAAAAAGACATGGTATTAAATAAAAGATAATATTTATATCTATAGTCCATTTCTCTCTACCCCCAATATTGTCATTTGAGCTCTTTGTACATGGTACACTTATCAAATACAAATGTACCTATTCTTCATGGCTAAGAGGGGATCTGAAATCTAAATATTTTAGTACTTACAGAAACTTTTCTACTAGCTTTTTATTAAGATAATTTGCCTTTCCATTTTCACATTCCAGCACAGTGCATTGTTAATAATCTATTAATGACCATGTTCTCTAATCTTCCTTCTACTTTTGGAAGGATCTTCAATTTGCATCTCTAAGTACTTGACACCAGGGAACAAATACTAAATTCTGTTTAAAATCACAGAATATTTGACCTGGTGAACCATGCCTGAATCAAAGCAAGGAGGACTTGAGGGTAGGCTGTAGAGAAAGCCAAGGACTTAGTAAGCAAAGAAGACCAAAGCTTGAAAGAGTGAGCTTCTATAGAAACGGGTGAATTTCAAGGCCACTGGACTCTGGCAAGTGGCTGGTCTTTTGTGTTTCTGGTAGCATGTTGTACAAATAGTCTGGGTCCGTATATGAGAGCAGAGGTGGAATGGATGCTGTTCCTCTTCTCTCTCAGACCCCAGTACCTAGTAAGTATAATTTTGTTTTTCTTGGCTTTAATGGATTCTGTAATACAAAAGTCTCAAACTTGAATGCCTCCAGGGTCAAGGAAGTTCATTTAAAAGAGTTGAGTGGGGTGGCTGTGAGAGAATAGGAATCACGTGGGACTAGTAAAATGAACCAGTTCGGTCTACAGCTCCAGCTGATTATTGCCATTAAGGAATGGTGGTTCCATGTTGGTAGATTTTTCATAGTTTTCAGGAGAAGCTGGAAATACAGTTTTCAGGTAAAATTTTCTAAATTTTGAAATATTTTGTGAGTCAAGCAAAACTATTCTACCTGTGGCATGCCAGTCTGTCTCCTATATTACAATGTATTATCTACGCATTCTCAAAGGTTCCCATGAGTGTTCTGAAATCTCTTCTAGCAGACAGAAGCTGATATGGGAGCTGATGAATATATCACTACAAGTCAATTAATGTATCTGAGTTGTCTTGGATTGTTGTAGCACATCCCAGAGGTGTGGGGAGTGGAGGATGGCCAGGAACAACAGGGTGCTTAATTGAAAGACCACAGAATAATGACTTCTGTTTTATTTTGGGTTCCTGGGTGGCAGCCCTCCTTATTTGAATTGATAGGTAGTATGGTCATGTCAAAAAGACAACTAATATCTCCCACTCAGATATCGTCTCCTGGTACTTGCCATTGATCAATAACACTGGGGAACAAAATTTTTGTTGCATCCACAAGAACACTTGTTCTTACCTAATTCAAGTGTGCTGATCTCAAATCTGACATTAGTTTTTCTCTGTAAGCTACAGGGTTTTTTTTGCAATTCAAGATTCTAGGTTTTCATCTTGTAAAATTTTCAACATTTAGTTTAACATAATGAAGTAGAATGTCTTCTTGGGCATCATCTTTGTGAAAATATAATAATTTATATAATGCAGTAAATACACTAAAAGATATGATTGCATCAGAATTTGTCTACAATTTCAAAACAGAACATATTAAAACTTATTTTAATCATAAAATTTGCACAAAACTTATTTAAATTCTATTCAGGCAAAAATTTGCGTTTGTAGCTCTTGCGTTTGTGTACTTGTTGAGGACAATCTCGTTTGGTGCTCCAGCAATAGTCTGCTCATCACTAACAGCTCCAAGATTTTCGGGAAACTTACCAAGGTGACTTTTCAGGAAGTGAATCTTAACACTCATGTTCCATCCAATGTCACAGAAAGCCAACAGCATCCTTTGAACCAGAAGTTCATAGTTTTCTGCATTTCTGTTGCCAAGGAAGTTCTTTGTAACTGCCACAAAAGACTGCCATGCTGCTTTCTCCTCCTTATTCGAAGAATCCTGGCAAATTCTTTGTCACATATGCGAGTTCGAATTTGAGGTCCATCGAATACGCCTGCTTTTATCTTCTCAAAAGACAAGGCAGGAAAAGCAGAAATAATATGTTGAAAGCATTCACTTTCTCTATTCAAAGCCTGAACAAACTGCTTCATTAAGCCAAATTTGATGTGAAGTGGGGGAAAAATGATCCTGTCTTGATTAACTACAGGTTCGTTCACAATATTTTGCATCCCTCCTTCCAGAGCTTCACGTTTCGGCCACTTTCTGTGTCCAGTATTTCTCCTGAGCTTGACTGTCCCACAAACACAGAAAGCAAGGATACTTTGTGAAATCTCTCTGTTGTCCTAGCAGAAAATTGACCATTTTAAGATCCACACAAATGATCCAGTTATGCTCGTCATACTTCAGAAAGTCGAGGACAATTTTTATGTCATTATAATCTCATAGATGAGTTGGATAACCAATTGGAACCGCTGCATAAACATTACTGTTGTGTGGGAGAACACATTTCAGACTCTGTTTAGAGCTGTCAAGAAATAGCCGCCATTCTGTTGGACTCGTAAGTGGTAACACCTAGCTGGCTGAGAAGACTACTGATATCATGACAGTAAACAAACTGTTTGTCTTCGGAAAAAAAGTCCACAAAAATTTGTTCATGCTTCCTGAAATGGAATACTTTAGCTGACTGGTGAAGTATATTCATTTCTTGAAGCCTGGAGGCTAATAACTCAGCTACTTTCTTTGATAGGCCCAAATCTCTTACTAAGTCATTCAATTCGGGTTGGCTAAACTGCTGGGGGGTTAATGACTGCTTGGCATCAGAAGAAGACCCTTCAGATTTTACAACCATTTCCTCATGCATGTTATCAAAATATACTTGATCACCATGTTGACTTTCTTCATCCTTAGAAGAAATAAAACTATTGAAAACTGGAACCAGGAGTGTTTCAGCGTGTGGAATAGGTCGTATTGCTGAAGGAATATTAGAATATGCGATCATATGTCATTTTTTCTTGCCGATGCCCTTTGTATGGATCAGACAGAAGTAACAGTAACTGCTGTGGTCCTTAGGTTCACGCCAAACCATGGGAATACCAAAAGGTATTCCTTTGCATTTTCCTTTTGTGCAGTCACAAAGCATTTCCTCACAATCATGACACACACTATGAGGAACCCAATTCTTGTCTTGATCGCCAAGGGGAACTTGAAAATAGGCAATATATGCACGTGTCACAAATGAGAAATATTGTGCCTTTGATGTTGAAGTGTGTAACAGCCACATATATAACAGAAAGTGTCAGGACTATTTTTACATTTACGCCTACTTGAAGAAGCCATGATTCAATCTTAAAATAAGAGGGTGTTTCTATCAGATAATATATTTATACATTTAAAAACAACTACAATTATGTAAAAGTGATGTTTGTAAAATATTAATTGCCTTGTGGTTATGTTCAATCCAAGAGTCGTTGCCCTTTAACTCCAATTTAAAAACCAATGCATGCCATTAACTGTAACAAAAATAAATTAAAATTGCATAAAAACTAGAGCATGCACCACAAAATGGATTTCAAATTTGAAATCAGCGATGCTGAAATATATAGAAAAAGTTCTAAAACCTCATGCAACAGAAAATGAAAAATAAATTGTTCCTTAGTGTAATCTCATATCATTTTTTGAGATACCAGATGTCTTTCTGGATAATTTTTTCTAGATACTGTCTAGCTAAAAGGAAATTAGTGGGGGATACCAGAGACTAGAAATGTAGCAGGGGTAGAAAACCTAATTGGAGCTTTCAGAGAAAACTATGGGTTAATCACATCTATTTTCTTTACACATAAAATTCTTCTGAAATCCTTGTAAGCACAATTTGGAAATTGTAAATTATAACTTTTTTGTTTTTTAACTTATTTTGAGTGTTTCTTATTTATTTTTGCATGGGTAGCACATACATAAGATTAACAAAAAAAATAATAAAAATGGAAAATAGAAAGGAAAGGAGGGCCTGACCTGTGGTGGTGCAGTGGATAAAGCGTCGACCTGGAATGCTTAGGTCGCCAGTTCAAAACCCTGGGCTTGCCCGGTCAAGGCACATATGAGAGTTCATGCTTTCTGCTCCTCCCCCTTCTCTCTCTCTCTGTCTCTGTCTCTCCTCTCTCTAAAATGAATAAATTTAAAAAAAAGGAAGGAGAGAGGGAGGAAGGGGCCAAGGAGAGAAGGAGGGAGGGAGGGAACCTAGATTTGGAGGTGGTAAGGAATGATATGTAATTATATTTAAAAGACCCGAAATTGGGATAATTAAACCTGGTATTGGTTTTAACTGGCATATATGATATGTATGTGTTCATACCAAGAAGAGAAAAATAGGATCTTTATTCCTCATATTTAAGCTTGCAGTACTGTAATGATTCACAAAGACCATATATTTAGGAAATATCTTTAATATCTAGTCATATTTGTGTAAACTAAAATTTGTAAAATTTTAGACTACTTTGCTCATCGTGTTTTATTTAAAAAATAATCTATAATGCTGTTTGCAAGGCTTTTGATCCACAGTGTTCTAGAAAAAAAATCAGTACCATAGGCAGAAAAATCATATTTCAGGTAATAGAATATGTTACTGCATACAAATCCATTCTTACTTCAATCAAAAAAGAATACGATGCCATTATTGAGAAAATAAAGAAAGAGCAAAGAACTACATTTTGTCTTCATGGAAAACTTAAAGTTTTGGCAGCAGAGCCCACAACATTGGTATATCACAGGAAAAGAATAATCCAACTTGAAGCAAAGTAAGTATATTAATAAATAGGTGATCATTAACTAGCTAGCATTGGTTCTGTCTTTTTGAATTATAATTTTGTTTTAAAGCTATGTTTTATTTTTAATTTTTATTTTTAATTTATTGTGTTAACATGGTTTCAAGTGTCCGACTCAATATAACACTCTACACCTCGCATTATGCCCCCCTCTGAAAGCCATGTTTTCTTTTTACACTTCCTACCAACTTGAAATGACTATATATATTTTATTGAAATTACTATATGTTTTGCTTAAAGTTCTGTTTGAGAATTTACATCTCTTCGGATAATTGGAGGCATGTTGTAGTATCACAATATGAGGGATGCGGATAGGTGCTCCAGGTAATTTCTTGCTGGAAGATTTGATAGTACAATTTCATAATTACCATCTGAATTATAGCACTTAATTCTGTGATGTACAAATGTGACTAACCTACTAGGAAAGGATCAGGTGCTCACTCTTACTGAGTTGTCTCGTATTTCCAGTGTTCCTTCCATATAGTAAATGATGGGCACGTTATTTTTATAATTCCAATCAACTTGGAAATTATGCAAAGTTTGACCTTGTAATATGGCTGGCTAGATGTTGAATCTTCCAATTGAAAAATGCAACATAAAACATTTTCTAAAAATCTTTCCAAAAGCAATGGGAAGCTGACAAGATAGTAAGAGATCATTAGGGCAAAATCATAATGGAAGACAAAACAGTAGAGGACCACTGAAGCTTCTAAGGTCCTGAGAGCATTTATTCAAATTAGTGATCATAAATTTCAGTCTAGTGCGGCACAGGGAAGAAAGACGGAGCCCAGTATCTGCCCAAGGGGTGTAGTTGACTGGAAATCCTCCCTGTATAAAGCTGTGATGATAAAGGGCTACACTTAAGAGTGAACCAAGAATAAGCTGTCCCAGTCTTGGGGACTGCATAGAAAATTACCTTCTGCTCAGCAGACTGCTAATAGAAACAGGATTTATTTTAGGGGTAATGAAATGTTCTGGATCTAGAAATGATAGTGGTTTCACAACTCTGAATATATTAAAACTCACTAAATTGTATACCTTACAAGAGTTAGTTTTAAGGAATGTGAACTATATGTGAATAAAGCTATTTAAAAAAAAAGACATGGGCCTGACCAGGCGGTGGTGCAGTGGATAGAGCGTCGGACTGGGATGCGGAAGACTCAGGTTCGAGACCTTGAGCTCGCCAGCTTGAGCACGGGCCCATCTGGCTTGAGCAAAAGCTCGTCAGCTTGGACCCAAGGTCGCTGGCTCCAGCAAGGGTTGCTCCATCTGCTGAAGGCCCGCGGTCGGGGCACATGTGAGAAAGCAATCAATGAACAACTAAGGTGTTGCAACAGCAATGAAAAACTGATGATTGATGCTTCTCACCTCTCTCCGTTCCTGTCTGTCTATTTCTATCTATCCCTTTCTCTGACTCTCTCTGTCCCTGTAAAAAAAATAAAAAGAAAGACATGGAAGACAAGGTGAAAAAGTTATATGTTTAATCACAAATCTAAGAGATAATATGGGACTGGGATAATATTTGAAGGGGTAAAGGCTGACAACATTCTAGAACTGGTGGACAATAGCAATTTGCAGATATAAGAGGCCCCAAAATTTCCAAGTAAATAAGAGATACTCAAGTAGATTTATTATAGTGAAATTGTCAAAGATAGAGATGATGAAAGTAGCTACAGAAAAAGGCAACACTTAGATCAGGGGTGGTCAATCTTTTTATACCTACCGCCCACTTTTGAATCTCTGTTAGTAGTAAAATTTTCTTAACCGCCCACAGTTCCACAGTAATGGTGATTTATAAAGTAGGGAAGTAACTTTACTTTATAAAATTTATAAAGCAGAGTTACAGCAAGTTAAACCATATAATAATAATTACTTGCCAAGAAATTTATGTTGGATTTTCGCTAAATTTGGCAGACTAAATCTTTATAAAACAACTTACTATAGTTAAATCTATCTTTTTATTTATACTTTGGTTGCTTCGCTACCGCCCACCATGAAAGCTGGAACGCCCACTAGTGGGCGGGAGGGACAAGGTTGACTACCACTGACTTAGATACTTCTCAATGTGTTGTAGCATATATTGAGACTTAATTTATTTATTTTTTGGCTGAATAATATTTCCTTGTATGTATATACCATATTTTGTTTACTTATCTGTTGACGAAGAGTTGGGTTGTTTCCATCTTTTGTTGTTTTTTAATTCTTTTTATTTTATTCATTTTAGAGAGGAGACACAGAGAAAGAGTGAGAGTGAGAGAGAGAGAGAGAGAGAGAGAGAGAGAAAGGGGGGGAGGAGCTAGAAGCATCAACTCCCATATGTGCCTTGACCAGACCAGTGCAGGGTTTTGAACTGGCAACCTCAGTGTTCCCAGGTCGACACTTTATCCACTGCGCCACCACAGGTCAGGCTGTTGTTTCCATCTTTTTTTTTTTTTTTTTTTTTTTTTTTTGAACATAAATTGCATCTTAAGGTTTAATTGTCTGATGCTCAATGAGGCTTGAACAAAGGTTAAATGTTTTGAAAAATTACTGATATTTTTACTGTTTCCATCATGAATTTTGCAATGTTGAACAAGTTTTGAGCACAGTTAAAAAGGCTTTGCCAAAAAAAAAAAAAAAAAAAAAAAAGGCTTTGCCACATACTTTTTATTTAAAAGGTGACACCCTGGTATTTATTCTCTCGTTTAGAAAGATGAAATACGTCATTTAAAGTTTTGCCACAACTTCCATATATTTAAGGTTTCTCTTGAGAATGAATTCTCTAACATTTAGTAAGATTCCCCTACCAAGCAAAAACTTTATTACACTCCCTCCATGTGAGGTTTCTGTACAGTATAAACTCTCTGCTGATAAGGTTTCAGGACCAGCCAAAGGCTTTGCCACATTCTCTTCATTTGTCAGCCTTCTCTCCAAAATGAATTCTCTGATGTCCAATAAGGTTTGAGGAGCAATTAAAGGCTGTTCCACACTGTCAACATTGATAGGGCTTCTCTCCAGTATGAACTCTCTGATGTTTCTTTAGAACAGAGAAACTTTTAAAGGCTTTGCCACATTGTTTACATTTGTATAGTTTCTCTCCTGTGTGACTTCTTTGATGTATTGTGAGAGTTGAGGATTGGCTCAAGACTTTGCCACACTCTGTACATTTGTATGGTTTCTCTTCTCTGTGTGTTCTTCTATGTATGGTAAGAATTGAGGTATAGTTAAAGGCTTTGCTATATTGTCTGCATTTATATGTCTTCTCTCCAGTGTGAATTCTTTGAGGTATAGTAAAGTGTGAGTTAAAGATAAAGGTTTTTCCACATTGTAAACATTTATGAGTTCTCTCTCCAGTATGGATTTTCTGATGGCTACTAAGACTTGAGGATTGGCTAAAGAGTCTGCCACATTCTGTACATTTGTATGGTTTCTCTCCTGTGTGGCTTCTTTGATGTACAATAAGAGTTGATGATTGCTTAAAGGCCTTGCCACATTCTGTACATTTGTATGGTTTCTCTCCTGTGTGACTTCTTTGATGTACAGTAAGAGTTGATGAATCAATAAAGGCTTTGCCACATTGTCGACATTTGAATGGTTTCTCTCCTGTGTGAGTTCTTTGATGTACAGTAAGAGTGGAGGAACAGCTAAAGGATTTGTCACATTGTCTGCATTTGTATGGTTTCTCTCCAGTGTGAATTCTTTGATGTATAGTCAGTTGTGAGTTAAAGATAAAGGTTTTTCCACATTCTAAACATTTATGAGTCTTCTCTCCAGTATGGGTTTTCTGATGTCTATTAAGACTTGAGGATTGGCTAAAGGCTCTGCCACATTCTCTACATTTGAATGGTTTATCTCCCGTGTGACTTCTTTGATGTATAATAAACTTTGAGAACCACTTAAAGGTTTTACCACATTCTAAACATTTACGAAACTCCTCTCCAGTATGAATTTTCTGATGATTATAAAGAGTTGAGGAAGCTTCCCCATCAGTATGAATAATCTCATCTTCAGTATGATTTGAAGATTGCTTAAAGAATTGGACATATTTACTTTGTTTATTTGTTATCCCCACAACATGAATAATCTGATGAATATTAGAATGTGACATTTGGTCAAACACTTTTCTGTGTTCATAATGGTTCTCTGGAAACGGAGTTTTCTCATTTTGATTATGAATTGCTTCTTGTTTAAAGATTTTCCAATGTTCATTGCATTGATAACTTTTGTCTCCATTATGTGTACCCAGTATTGTTTTAAAGAAATCTTCTATTCCTGGCTTTTCTAACAAAGTCTGGTTGTCTTCAGATGGCATAGCCAGGGAGACCAGGTTCCTGTAGTTCTCCAACGTTACATCCACGTACAGTTTCCGCTGAGCTGGGTCCAGGCATTCCCACTCCTCCGGAGAGAAATTTACAGCCACATCCCTGAAAGTAAATGGTTTCTCTCTCCATTCCTGTCTGTCTGTCCCTGTCTATCCCTCTCTCTGACTCTCTCTCTGTCCCTGAGAAGCAGCCATTCTGTCCTGGTCCTGCTCCTGCTGGTTTTCTCAGGTGACAGTATGTTGTGGAGTCAAGTCTGTATTTCAAGATTTTGCTACCACAGGTGTCCACACAGCCTCTCTATCCACTTCCACCTCACTCACAGACAGAAGGACCTGGGAATGCTGGAAAGGCCACGTTCTCCTGTCCTTCCTCACTCAGGCGCTAAAAGAGCTCGACTGCTGAGCACCAGCCACAGATGGGCAGAGCATTGCATCCTAGTGGGCTTTCCGGGTGGGTCCTGGTGGAGGCGCATGCAGTAGGGTCTCCCTGCATCCCTGCTTCTCACGGGACTCCGCACTCACCGCTCGGGGTTCGGGAGCGGGGCTCTCGGCGTCCACAGCGACCCTCAAGCTCCCGCGTGCAGGAATGGGACGGGAAGGTTCAGGTTTAAACAGGGAAGACCGTCTCCAGACCCCGCAAGATCTCCACTATTGCGGCTTACGTATTTGTCTGTTTCCATCTTTTAAGATGACCAGACGTCCTGCTTTTGGCTGGACAGTCCGGATTATTTTATTATTAATTTTAATGGGTGACATTAATAAATCTGGGTACATATGTTCAAAGAAAACATCTCCAGGTTATCTTATCATTCAATTATGTTGCATATCCAACACCCAAAGTCAAATTGTCCTCTGTCACGTTCTATCTGGTTTTCCCTGTGCCCCTCCCCTCCTCCCAATCCCACCCTCTATTCCCTCCACCCACCCCATAACCACCACACTCTTGTCCATGTCTCATAGTCTCATTTTTATGTCCCACCTATGTATGAAATCATGCTGTTCACAGTTTTTTTCTGTTTTACTTATTACACTCCATATAATGTTACCAAGGTCCATCCATTTTGTTGTAAATGTTCTGATGTCATCATTTCTTATGGCTGAGTAGTATTCCATAGTATATATGTACCAAAGCTTTTTAATCCACTCATCCTCTGACAGACACTTGGGCTGTTTCCAGATCTTCACTATTGTGAACAATGCTGCAACAAACATGGGGGCGCATTTCTTCTTTTCAAACAGTGCTGTGGTGTTCTTAGGGTATATTCCTATAAGTGGGATAGCTGGGTCACAAGACAGTTTGATTTTTAATTTTTTGAGGAATCTCCAAACTGTTTTCCACAGTGGCTGCACCAGTCTGCATTCCCACCAGCAGTGCAGGAGGGTTCCCTTTTCTCCACATCCTCGCCAGCACTTATTCTGTGTTGTTTTGCTGATGAGCGCCATTCTGACTGGTGTGAGGTGATATCTCATTGTGGTTTTAATTTGCATTTCTCTAATGATTAGTGATGTTGAGCATTTTTTCATATGCCTATTGGCCATCTGTATGTCCTCTTTGGAGAAATGTCTATTCATTTCTTTTGCCCATTTTTTGATTGGATTGTTTGTCTTCCTGGTGTTGAGTTTTATAAGTTCTTTATAAATTTTGGTTATTAACCTCTTATCAGACGTGCTGTCGAATATGTTCTCCCATTTGTGGTTTGTCTTTTTATTCTCTTCTTAATGTCTTTAGCTGTGCAAACACTTTTTATTTTGATATAGTCCCATTTGTTTATCTTGCCTTTTATTTCATTTGCCCGTGGAGATAAATCAGCAAATATATTGCTGCTACAGACGTCAGAGAGCTTGCTGCCTATGTTTTCATCTAAGATGCTTATAGTTTCACGGCTTACATTTAAGGCTTTTATCCATTTTGAGTTTGTTTTTGTGAATGGTGTAAGTTGATGGTCTAGTTTCATTTTTTTGCAGGTAGATGTCCAATTTTCCCAACACCATTTGTTAAAGAGGCTGTCTTTACTCCATTGTATGTTCTTTCCTCCTTTGTCAAATATCAGTTGTCCATAAAGACGTGGGTTTATTTCTGGGTTCTTTGTTCTGTTCCATTGATCTATTTGCCTGTTCTTATGCCAGTACCAGGCTGTCTTGAGTATAATGGCCTTATAGTAAACCTTGATATCTGGAAGAGTGATACCTCCTGTTTTATTTTTAAGATTGCTGAGGCTATTCGTGTTCTTTTTTGGTTCCATATAAATTTTTGAAATATGTGTTCTATATCTTTGAAGTATGTCATGGTATTTTAATTGGTATTGCATTGAATTTATAAATTGCTTTAGGTAATATAGACATTTTAATGATGTTTATTCTTCCTAGCCATGATCACGGTATATGCTTCCACTTGTTTGTATCTTCCTTGATTTCTTTTATCAATGTTTTATAATTTTCCGAGTACAAGTCCTTAACCTCCTTGGTTAAATTTACTCCTAGGTACTTTATTTTTTTGGCTGCAATAGTGAAGGGGATTGTTTCCTTAATTTCTTTTGCTGATAGTTCATTGTTGGTATATAGAAATGCCTCTGATTTCTGAGTATTAATTTATATCCTGCCACCTTGCTGAATTCATTTATAAGGTCCAGTAGTTTTTTTTTAAACTTCTTTTTATTGTATTCATTTTAGAGAGGAGACATAGAGTGAGAGAGAGAGAGAGAGAAAGAGAAAGGAGGGAGGAGCTGGAAGCATCAACTCACATATGTGCCTTGACCAGACCAGTGCAGGGTTTTGAACTGGCAACCTCAGTGTTCCCAGGTCGACACTTAATCCACTGCGCCACCACAGGTCAGGAGGTCCAGTAGTTTTTATACTGAGACTTCAGGGTTTTCTATATACAATATCATATCATCTGCAAATAATGACAGTTTTACTTCTTCTTTTCCAATTTGGATGCCTTTTATTTCTTCTTCTTGTCTGATTGCTGTAGCTAGGACTTCCAGAACTATGTTGAATAAAAGTGGGGAAAGGGGTCACACCTGCCTGGTTTCTGATCTAAAGAGGATTGATTTTAATTTTTGTCCATTTAGTATGATGTTTGCTGTGGGTTTGTCGTAGATGGCCTTTATCATGTTAAGGAATGTTCCCTGTATTCCCACTTTACTGAGAGTTTTGAGCATGAATGGGTGCTGGGTTTTATCAAATGCCTTTTCTGCATCTATTGAAATTATTATGTGATTTTGGCCTTCCTTTTGTTTATGTAATGAATCACATTAATTCATTTGCGAATATTGAACCAGCCTTGCCTCTCCAGAATAAATTCCACTTGATCATGGTGTATGATTTTTTTCATATATTGCTGGATCCGGTTGGCTAATATTTTGTTGAGAATTTTAGCATCTAAATTCATCAGGGATTTTGGCCTATAATTTTCTTTCTTTGTGTTGTCTTTGCCCGGTTTTGGGATCAGAATTATGCTCGCCTCATAAAAGGAGTTTGGAAGTCTTCCTTCCTCTTGAATTTTTTGAAATAGCTTGAGGAGGATAGGAGTTAGTTCTTCTTTGAATTTTTGGTAGAATTCACTTGTGAAGCCATCAGGCCCAGGACTTTTTTGGGGGGCGGGAGTTTTTTTTATAACCGTTTTTATCTCATTTGTTGTAATCGGTCTGTTTAGGTGTTCTGATTCTTCCAGATTGATTTTTTTTTTTTAGACTTTTTATTTATTTTATTTTATTCATTTTTTTTAGAGAGGAGACACAGAGTGAGAGAGAGAGAGAGAGAGAGAAAGAGAGAAAGGGGGGAGGAGCTGGAAGCATCAACTCCCATATGTGCCTTGACCGAACCAGTGCAGAGTTTTGAACTGGCGATCTCAGTGTTCCCAGGTCAACGGCTCTATCCACTGCGCCAACACAGGTCAGGCCCAGATTGATTTTTGGAAGATTATATGATTCAAGAAATTTGTCCATTTCACCTAGGTTGTCTAATTTTTTTGCATAGATTTCTTTGTAGTATTTTCTTACAATACTTTGTATTTCTGTTGTGTCAGTTGTTATTTCTCCACTGTCCTTTCTAATTTTATTTATTTGAGTCCTCTCTCTTTTTTTCTTGGTGAGTCTAGTTAAAGGTTCATCAATCTTGTTTACCTTTTCAAAGAACCAGCTCCTGGTTTCATTGATCCTCTGTATTGTTTCCTTAGCCTCTATGTCATTTATTTCTGCTCTGATCTTTATTATTTCCTTCCTTCTACTGGTCCTGGGCTTTATTTGCTGTTGTTTTTCTAGTTCTTTTAGATGCAGGGTCAGGTTGCTTATTTGAGCTTTTTCTAGCTTCTTTTGGTATACCTGGAGTGCAATGAACTTCCCTCTCAGTACTGCTTTTGCTGTGTCCCATAAATTTTGAGTTGATGAATGCTCATTTTCATTCGTTTCTAGAAACATTTGTATTTCTTCTTTGATCTCATTGTTAATCCATTCAGTATTTAATAACATGCTATTTAGTTTCCAAATGTTTGAGTATTTTTCAGTTTTTCTTTTGTGGTTAATTTCTAGTTTCATGCCATTGTGATCAGAGAAAATGCTTGATATGATTTCAATCTTCTTGAATTTGTTGAGACACGTTTTGTGTCCTAACAAGTGGTCTTTCCTGGAAAATGTACCATGCATGAGTGCTTGAGAAGAATGTATATTCTACTGCTTTAGGGTGAAAAGTTCTGAAGATATCTTTTAAATCGAGTTGATCTAGTGTATCCTTTAAGTCTGCTGTTTCTTTATTAATTTTCTTTCTTGAGGATCTATCCAGTTATGTTAGTGGGGTATTGAAATCCTCTACTATTATAGTATTGCTGTTAATCTTGCCCTTTATATCCATCAAAATCTGTTTTCTGTATTTCGGGGCTCCTATATTTGGTGCGTAGATATTTATAATAGTTATATCTTCCTGTTGAATTGTTCCCTTTATCATTATGTAGTGTCCTTCTTTATCTCTTACTACAGCCTTTGTTTTAAAGTCCATTTTTTCAGATATAAGTATTGCTACCTCAGCATTTTTTTCATTTCCATTTTCATGAAATATTTTATTTCATCCTTTTACCTTCAGTCTATGTGCATCTTGTTTTAAGGTGTGTCTCTTGTAGACAGCATATGTATGGGTCCTGTTTCTTTATCCACGCAGCTACCCTATGTCTTTTGATTGGATCATTTAATCCATTTACATTTAAGGTTATTATTGATATGTAGTTGTTTATTGCCATTTTATTCTTTAAAGCTGTATTCTTCTTTTGCTCTATTCATTCCTCCCTTTGAACTGTTCACAACAGGCCCCTTAGCATCTCTTGCAGAATTAGTTTGGTTTTAATGAATTCCTTGAGGCTTTTTTTGTCTGGGAAGCTCATTATTTCTCCTTCAATTTTAAATGTTAGCCTTGCTGGATAGAGTAGTCTTGGTTGTAGGTTCTTGTTCTGCATTACTTTGATTATATCTTGCCATTCCCTTCTGGCCTCAAGTGTTTCTGTTGAGAAGTCAGATGTCATCCTTATGGGGGCTCCTTTGTAGGTGATAGCTTTTTTTTCTCTAGCAGCTTTTACAATTTTCTCTTTATCCCTTAGCTTTGGTATTTTAACTATGTGTCTTGGTGTAGATTTTTTTGGGTTTCTCTTTAATGGAGTTGTCTGTGCTTCTTGAACGTATGAAATGTTTCCCAGCTTTAATTTAGGAAAGTTTTCTGCTATGATTTGGTTGAACAAAGTTTCTATTTCTTGTTCTCTCTCCTCTTCTTCAAGAACCCCTATGATGTAGATGTTATTTCTCTTTATGTTGTCACAGAGCTCCCTTAGAGTTTTCTCACATTTTTTGAGACTTTTTTCTTTTTTCTGCTCTGCTTCTGTGCCTTTGTTTATTTTTTCCTCTAACTTGCTGATTCCATCGTCAGCGTCATCCATCCTGCTTTTAATTCCTTCCGTTGTGTTCTTCAGTTCTGATACTGTATTTGTCATTTCTGTCTGATTCCTTTTTATTATTTCAATTTCGTTTTTTATACTTGTTATCTCTATATTTAGGTGTTCTAATGACTATCCATTGTTGCTCTAATCTCTTTGAACATCCTATCATTATTTTAAATTCTGCATCTGGTAATTTGGTTATATCTGGTTTATTCAGGTCCTTCTCTGGGGATTTCTCTTGATTCATTTGGGTTGCATTTCTCTGCCTGCTCATTTTGTCTGTGTATAAGAAGGATGTGGCCACTGGATTCCAATGGGTGTTGCCTTTGTGTTTTCTAGGTATGGTCTGTCTGCAGGCCCGCCACCCCCTCTGCCGCTGCCTAGGGTTTTTGGGTATGGGCATTGCCAGCTTCGTCCCACTGCGGCTGTTGCTGTGATTTCCACTTTTCCTCCGTGGGCTGGGCTGTGTTCTGGTGCCTGGCTCTATAAGCCTCAGCCTACCTGGGCCTTCGCCTCACCCCCACAGTTTTGGTTGTGCACTGCACTCAAGCCACAAGCCTCAGCACCAAGGGTAGAGGTGAGCACCTTTGCTCAGCTGCAGACCCAGCCTGTTCCCAGGCTTCCGCCCAGCCCCTGCGGTCCAAGCTTGCTCGCCACACTTTCTCCGGTTGGATGGGTCTGCTGACGTGCACTCAGCTGTGAACCTCCACCTGTCCTGAGCTTTATCCCCGCCCCCGAGGCCAGGGCTTGCCTTCGCAAGATCGCAAACCGTGGTTTCTCAGGCCAGGCAGGGCTCCTGGCATGTGCTCAGCTGCGAGCCTCTGCTCATCCAGGGCTCTAGCTGAGCCCCCGTGTTCAGAGCCAACTCATGCACACAGGATGGCAAACCGCAGTTTCTCAGGCCGGGCGGGGCTGCTGGCATGCGCTCAGCCAGGAGCCTCCGCCTGTCCCTGGTCCTAGCCCCGCCCCCACAGTCAGGGCCGGCTTGCGCAGGGTCGCAGAGCTGATCTCTGCCCGTTCCTGGCCTCCGCTTCCCCCCCCCCCCGCAGGTGGGGCTGCAGGCGGCCCACAGCTGCCGGACTGCTTTCCCGTGTCCCTTCCACCCCTGCTGGGCTAGACCAAGCTCACACTGGCTGGGCTGGGCCTCTGCCCCACCAACAGAACTGCGTTTCAGCATCCCACCACCACCGTCCCTCCAGCTAGAGCTCAGCAGTGTGGGTAGGGGCACCTCAGCTCAGACCCCAACACTCCTTACTGTAGTCCTGGAAACTCCCTTTGTCTAAGCAGCTCCGCTCTAAGTTTCGCGGGAGAGCTTGTTTGGTTGGTGTCCTGTCTCTCTTTGCTGGTATTGCTAGTTTCAGGGGAAATACTCATTTTTGATTAGGGAAGTGACTCAGCCCAGAGGTTAGGGTGGCTGTCCCTCAGAGTGTTTCTCCCTGAGCAGCGGGAAGTGCACACTCTCTTCCCGCTGCTCTGTTCCTCTCCTCTGTCCCCGTTCCCCGGAGCCCCGGGTGAGTGGTTGTGAGAGAGGTTTTCTGCACTTTCCCTTTAAGAAGAATCTTGGGTCTGAGAAAACTACTCTTTCTCACAAACAGTATCCTCACTTGTTTCACAGCTCAATACTGTCCAAACGCCTCTTCTAGGCTCTGCAAGTGCAGGCTGGGGCTTTGTTCCTGGGACCCAGGTCCCTCCATCTCCGCCAAACTCTCCTCCCACCACACAGGTCTCTCTGGGCTGCTGTTCGCTCCTGGAGCTGGGCAGCCCTCTCCGCATTTTCGCTTTACCTACCAGTCTCAATGTGGCTTATTCAGTATTCCTTGGTTGAAGAGTCCACTTAGTTTATT
This sequence comes from Rhynchonycteris naso, assembly GCA_037038555.1. Classification (NCBI taxonomy): domain Eukaryota; kingdom Metazoa; phylum Chordata; class Mammalia; order Chiroptera; family Emballonuridae; genus Rhynchonycteris; species Rhynchonycteris naso. Next base: position 180,688,765 of record CM072998.1, read on the forward strand.
TCAGAGTTGGTTTATCCAAATGACGATTCTTAAAATTAAGTTATAATCCACTTTAGTTCTGGGAGTTGGAATTTGGTATGTCTGCCTACTCCAGCGCCATCTTGCTGTCTACAGTCCCGATTTTTAACAATTTGTCCCATGTCCTGTGGCGTTTTACAAAAGTCCCGATTTAAAAAAATATATTACGATACTATTTTTGCATTCTATGAAAATTTTTTTTTGCTCCATATAGACCAAATTTTTAATTAAGAACCCCCCCGTCAATGGTGTCCCGCTTTACCAATTTTAAAATCTGGTCACCTTATGACTTTGGCTGTTATGAATAATGTTACAATGAACATTTATATACAAGTACCTATTTGGGTCCCTGCTTTCAATTCTTTTGAATGTCTGTTTCCTTTTATCATTGCTTTCTTTCACAAGCATAAATTTACATGGATGAAAGCTGATAATTATTTTATTTTTGCAGTTCTACCTTCATAAATACTGCAAGCTCTTGTTCTGATCAACCTATATTTACCAAGAATCAGATATAGACAGCAGTTATCTGCTGACACACTTGTTTTCAATTTGCCAAAAGCTCTGTGACATTTATTTATCTAATTTATTTTAATTTGTTATTTTCTCCCTGTGTCAACATCTCAGTGATAAGCTAGGAAGTAAACTTCAAATGCTTAAAAGAGGTTTATATCTACTTCTTGGTATTTGAGATCCCCATTTCAGGAGGAATTCAGTTTTATCCCAACTTTAGAAGTGCTACTTATTCCTCTAGCTCAGTGATTCTTAACTTGGGTTCTATCGAACCCTAGGGGTTCGATGAGTCGGTCTCAGGGGTTCGGAGAAGCCTCTGCCGCGGAGGCCAGAATAAAGTATTACCGTAATTTGTTGTGAGTTCATGCACTTTGTTGGTTCTGTTTTTTGAGCAAGGTGATGTTCATGCACAGCTCATTTTGTTCACCAGTAAAAAAACATATACCTATGTCTTGAATTTGGAAAAAAAAATCATTTTATATATCACTAAAGAAGGGTTCGGTGAATGCGCATATGAAACTGGTAGGTTCGGTACCTCAAAAAAAGGTTAAGAACCACTGCTCTAGCTCTAGGATCAAAATTGCTGTAGTATGCTGAATAATGGCTCCTAAAGATACCAGGTCCTAATCTGGGGAACCTGGAAATGTTATCTTATTTGGAAAAAGGGTCTTTGCAGATGTGATTACATTAAAGATCTTGAGATAGGGAGATTATCTCAGGTTATCCATATAGCAAAAGTGTCACAAGTTACTACCTCAGTCACAAGTGTCCTTATAAGAGATGGGCAGAGGGAGTGTTGACACAGACAGAGGAGGAGAAGGGCATGCAGACACAAAGGCAGAGATGGAAACAATGTAGCCACAGAAGTCCAGCACCTCCCAGCAGCAGGACAAGACAAGGAAGATTCTCCCCTAGAAGTTTCAGAGGAGCGTGGTCCTGACAACACTTTGGATTTAGTACAGTGATACTGATTTTGCTGGCATCCAGAACTGTGAGAGAATAAATTTCTGTTCTTTTAAGCCATCAAGTCTGTGGTAATTTGCAATGGCAGCCCTAAGAAATGAATACAATTACTTACAAAAATGAATTTTAAATTGCAAAGGTAATTTTCATCTCAAGGGAATAGACATGGTACTTTGTGGTCAGATTATTATGTTTAACACTTATAAATTTCCAATAAGGAAATAGTATTTTATTGATGCTCTGAGAGATGATTGTTCCTCACTTGTAAGGTTAGAAAACTTTTGGGGGGCACTGTTTTATAAACGTCCACCTAAATCTAGCATGGTTCAAAATGATAATTAGGCACAATAAATTAATGATTTAACCTGCTTTATTATACATCTTATGATTAAATAAGTTAGTTGAAAGAAACATAAGAAAGCCTTTTTGTTTTTCAGAATGAGGGTTATTGAAAGTAATTCTTCAAAGATTCAATTGCAAATAGACAAAATGAAACAACTTAGGGCAGAGTATGGCATAAAAGAAGTAAAATCTTTTACTTTCTGCAAAAATCCTTCAAAACCAATTCCAGGTACTGTGTTTTGTGTAAAATATTTGAAAAAAATTCTAACTGTTCTCAGTTATTATCTGTTACATGAATGAATATATATGTGCTATGTGTATATCTTCCAAGTATACAAGGACTTTATCTATACTTTACAAATAACTTTAGCCAGGACTCTAGGTAGAAACAAGGGAATGAGAAAACCCTAAAAGATGAAATGAGTTTTAGTCTGATTGCATTCTATAATGTGTAATAGTTCTTAAAGTGTGGCTCCTGGTCAACAGCAGCATTAATTGGGAACCTGTTAGAAATGCAAATTCTCTGGCCTCACAGCAGACTGACTGTTGTCAGTACTCCAGTGATGGGAATGGGTGGAGGTGGAGGTGGAACCTAACAGTTTTAACAAGCCCTCCAGGTTGTTCTGATATACTCTAGAGTTTGAGGACCCATGGTATTGTACATGAAAATTATACTGTTGTGTGTTAAGTTCTGGTGAATATATTATTGATTCATATTGATGAATTTATCAAGGATGTTGAGAGGTTTGTATGATGGATAGAGGATTTACAAATATTCATCCTGAAGACAAGAAGGTTTTTGTTTGTTTGTTTGCTTTTAGCGCCCAAGAGAGAGAGATTGAGAGAAAGAGAGACAGGGACAGAGAGACAGGAAGGGAGAGAGATGAAAAGCATCAACTCATAGTCCCTGCACCATAGTTATTCATTGATTGATTTCTCACATGTGCCTTGACTGGGGGTTTCTAGCTGAGCCAATGACCCCTTGCTCCAGCCAGCAACCATGGGGTCATGTATATGATCCTATGCTCAAGCCAGCGGCCCCATGTTCAAGCTGGTGAGCCCACAGTCAAGCCAGCGAGCCGCACTCAAGGTGGCGACATCAGGGTTTTGAACCTGGGTCCTCAACGTCCCAGGTCATCCCTCCATTCATTGCACCACCACCTGGTCAGGCAAGAAAGTCTTTGAGAATAGATAACTATTCAAAACTTTTATGGATTTCAACTAGTGTTTATCCAGAAGCAGAATCAATAGGTGGAATTTAGGAAGTCAGATTTTGATTCAATGGAAGAAGCTATGGTCTTGAAATAATGAGCACTCCACACCAGAGGATTTCAACTGAGGTTGAACGATTAACCAGTGTTTGGTACAGGCAGGGACTAGATTCCCTTTTAAATATAAAATTATGACTAACAAAACATAAGTAAGATATATATATATATATATATATATATACGTATATATATATATATATATATATACGTATATATATATATATATATATATATATAAAATAACTGACAAATTGATTAAATGCTGAGAGGATTCAGGGTAAGGCAATGATTAAAATTGAATAGAATTAATCCAGGGGGGTTTCTGAAGGAGAATTTTTAGGTATGCCTTTAAAGGCAATAATAAGGCTGAAGGAGAAAGGAAGTCATTTTTAGTGTGTGTGTGTGTGTTGTTATGGCACAATTAGGGGGAGAGGACTGAAGATATGGCTGGCATTTATAAACTTTGCATTGGAGAGAATAGCTAGATTACCCCGGGGTTAGCTGTAGTAGTTTAATGAAAGATTTAGTTAAAGAGATATCACTAGGCAGAAATCCTGAGTTGTGAGGCAGATACTCTTAGTGTTACTGAATAATAGCAATATTCAGGGGTTTGCAAGATGTGGTGATGAGGTCATTTAAATTTCCTTTTTTAAGATGCTAAGGTTTGGACAATCAGTCTTCCTGTAATCCTCACTGCTATGTTTAAAAACTGCTAGCCATTTAAAATTGTATGCTAGTTCTGTTTACATTCGGTAAACTATAAGCTCATGCTACCATTTCTTAACTATTTTTTGACATGAAGAACTCTGACCTATTTTGCTTTTGAGCACAAGAGTCCCACACGTGGCTTGTTTGATTTGTTCCCTTTTCCTGTAGGCATGACTCTTGAAAAAGCCCTCAATTTAGATGCTCTCAATAAATACTTGAAACATCTTGAAGATAAATATGCAGAAATTAAACAACTAATGTCAAAAAAATATGTGCCAGCTCAGAAGAAGGCAGATTTAGAGGAGGAAATGATTGTGGTACTGAAACGACGAGATGTAGCTGAAAATCTGAACAGAGAATTACAGTTTCGGTACACAAGTTGATTTCAAGCTTTAAGCTTTTATTGTGTTTATTCAAATATTTCACTATCTTATTTTAGGTTCAGTATGTTGTTGATGTTTTTATCTTTATAGTCATCAAAGACTGCAGAATATTTTAAATGCACTTATTTCATGGGTAAAATCTGATATGAGCAGCTCATTTCAAAGCTTCGTGAATCAAGCTGAGGAAACTAAAGAAATACACGGTAGTTTATTTAAAAAAAATTACTTCTTCACCCCCCCCTCCCAAAGCTAAAGAGTGCAAATTTTCTGAGGCTGAGTTTAAAGAAAGCAAAAATGTACTATTTCTGTTAGGTCTCTGTTGCCCTATCAGCATCTTCCTTCAACACCTGACAGATTGGTAAAGAATAGATGTGGTGAGCCACAGAGATAATATCTAAAAATGTACCTTAAAATAAGGAAGAAAGAGAAAGGGAGGCACTCAGTTTAGAAGAGGTTGTTGCTATTAGAAATCAGCATTAAGTTGTGGGTATTAAACATCTATATGCTCATTATTTTCTCTTGATTTTAACCTTAAATACTATCTGGTGGGTCTTTTGGTATTTATAGATGACCAAGGCATTTTTGAAGAACTCTGTGATCCAGGCAGGGCAAAAGAAGCTGAAATTTTGCTTTACTACATTGAAAGGCAAGTATTTTAAGCTTTGATTTTTTCCTTGTTAAAATAATATTGCATTTATTTAATATGTATTCAAGCACTTATTAAATACATATCTAATATTTATTTATTAAATGTTTAGTGCACTTATTTAGCATCTTGATGAGCTGTAGTGTCTAGCTTTTGTATCTTTAAATTTTTACTATAGTAGACAAATTAGAAAGTAAGCTAGAATTTTTAAAAAATAGTTTCTTTGTGAAAAAATACTGGATTGGTAGTCTAGGAAATATTTCAGAGATTATGGGTATATTATAGTGTTGATGTAAATTTTATTTATATATTTCTTGCATTCCCTCACCATCAACTTGGTATTATAAAATGTTTTTTGAGAATGTCTTCTCTTTGAGTTAGATTATCCTAACGATTAGGCTACAAATGACAGAATATTAGAAGGAAAAAGAGAAAGACCATCTTATAGAATATATGAATCTAGTTATAATTTATTGCAGTTGCTTTTCTCTATTACTATGTCACTGTATTTAGTCTGTATTAAGACATTTCTAACCAGTGTGTTTTGTTTATATACAATATTTTTAATGTATAATGAAATACAATGGCTGTAGGTTCAATGAATTACTTTCACTCGGTGAATATGAGAAGGCAGTTTGTTTGGCAGCGAGCAGTCCTAAAAGAATTCTTCAAAACATTGGGACAGTGAATAAATTTAAGGGTAAGCATTTCTCTCTAAACCTTATATATGTATGCAAGTTCTACTTTTTCCCCGTGATAGAATAGAAAGTTTTGAACTGGGAGAGTCCAGTCTTATCTCTCCCATTTACACAGTCCCCTTAGCTGTAATATTAAAAGGTTTGATTAGGTTTTCTAAATTAAATTATGTAATATTTCAAGTATACAGTAAAGTATGAAGAAATATAACAGCCATGCCCTCATTAATAAATGTTAATATTTTGTCAAATTTGTTCTACTTTCTTTTAAAAATGACTTTGTGTAAGTTGGTATACATACAACAAATTAAAGTACACAATTTGATAAGTTTTGACATGTGTACCACAAACAAGTTCCTTTATTTCTCTCAATGATTTCTCTCTCCCCACCACAGCTTCTTCTCCAGGCCCTAGGCCACCTCCAGTCTCCTTTCAGTCTGCTTTGCATTTTCTAGTATTTTATATAAATGGAATTATATAGTAGGTATTCTTTTTTGACTGACTTCTTACATTCAGCATAAATATTTTGAAATTAATCCATATTGTTGTATTAATCGATGGTTCATTCTTTTATTTATGAGCAGTATTTCATTGTATCACTACAATCCCTTTATCAGATAAATGATTTGCAGATGTTTTCTCTAGTCTCTGGCTTGTCTTCTAATTCTCTTAACAGTATCTTTCTAAGGATAGAAGTCTTTAATTTTCTTGAAGTCCAATTTGAGAATTTTTTTTTGTTATGGATCGTTATGTTAGTATCATACCTAAGAAATCTGTGCCTAGTCTTTAGAGATATTTCTCCTCATTTTTTAAATAAGTATTTTTATTTTTATCTTTTCTTTTAGCCAGAAAGAGAGAGATAGACAAAAAGAGAGGAAGGGATAGAGATAAGAAACAACAACTCGTAGTTGTGTCACTTTAGTTGTACATTGAGCACTTCCCATACATACCATGACCAGGGGGCTCTAGCCAAGTCAGTGACCCCTTGCTCAAGCTGGTGATCTTGGGCTTAAGACAGTGACCATCGGATCATGTCTATGATCCTATGATCAAGCCAGCAATCCCGTACTCAAGTTGGTGAGCCTGTGCTCAAGCTTCATGAGAGCCCATGCTCAAGCTGGTGACCTAGGCGTTTCAAAGCTGGGACCTCAGGGTCCCAGGTAATCACTCTATACACTGTGCCACCACTGGGAAGGCTGTATATCTTTTCTTTTATGGCTGCGCTTTTGCTGTTGTATCTAAGGATTCTTTGCCTAAATGAAAATCCTGTGTTTTCTTCTAAGAGTTTTATATATTTAGTTCTGTAACCTACTTTGAATTAATTTTTGCATATTGTGTGAGGTAGGGGTCATATGTATTTCTTTGCATATGGGTGTGCAGTTTTCCCAGTACCATTTGTTAAGAAAAGGACTTTTCTTTACCCATTGAATATTTTGGCCCCTTTGGCAAAAATCAATTGACCAGCGTTTACTTCTTTCTTTATTTTTTATTAATTTTAATTTATTGTGTTAACATGGATTCAAGTGTCCCACTGAATATAACTCCCTCACCCCCACCTCTGTGTTCCCCATTATACCCATTTGTCCCCCTCCCCATAATTCCCTCCCCACTTCCCTCTGGGATTTGCTGTCCTATTATCTATATCTCTGAGTTATGTATATATAGTTTCACTAATCCCTTCGCCTTCTTTGATCCCATTCCCTCATCCCCCTTTTCTCTGACAGCTGTCCCACTGGTTCCTGTGACCCTACCTCTGCCTCTATTTTGTTTCTCAGTTCACTTTATTCCTTAGACTCCACATTTAAATGAGATCATATGATATTTGCCATTCTCTGCCTGGCTTATTTCACTTAGCATAATAGTCTCCAGGTACATCCATGCTGTCGCAAAAAGGTAAGATTTCCTTTTTCATGGCCGCATAGTAATCCATTGTGTATATGTATCATACCTTTTAAAAAAATTCTTTTTATTTTATTTTATTTTATTAATTTTAATGGGCTGACACCAATAAATCAGGGTACATATGTCAACAAAAACATCTCCAGGTTATCTTATCATTCAATTATGTTGCATACCCGTCACCCAAAGTAAAATTGTCCTCTGTCACCATCTCTCTGGTTTTCCCTGTGCCCCTCCCCTCCTCCCTATCCCAAACTTTCCTCCCTCCCCCCACCCCGTAACCACCACTATCTTGTCCATGTCTCATAGTCTCATTTTTATGTCCCACCTATGTATGAAATCATGCTGTTCTCAGATTTTTTCTGATTTACTTATTTCACTCCATATAATGTTATCAAGGTCCATCCATTTTGTTGTAAATGATCCGATGTCATCATTTCTTATGGCTGAGTAGTATTCCATAGTATATATGTACCAAAGCTTTTTAATCCACTCGTCCTCTGACGGACACTTGGGCTATTTCCAGATCTTCGCTATTGTGAACAATGCTGCCACGAACATGGGGGCGCATTTCTTCTTTTTGAACACTGCTATGGTGTTCTTAGGGTATATTCCTATAAGTGGGATAGCTGGGGCAAAAGGCAGTTCGATTTTTAATCTTTTGAGGAATCTCCATACTGTTTTCCACAGTGGCTGCACCAGTCTGCATTCCCACCAGCAGTGCAGGAGGGTTCCCTTTTCTCCACATCCTCCAGCACTTATTCTGTGTTGTTTTGCTGATGAGCGCCATTCTGACTGGTGTGAGGTGATATCTCATTGTGGTTTTAATTTGCATTTCTCTAATGATTAGTGATGTTGAGCATTTTTTCATATGCCTATTGGCCATCTGTATGTCCTCTTTGGAGAAATGTCTATTCATTTCTTTTGCCCATTTTTTGATTGGATTGTTTGTCTTCCTGGATGTCTTGAGTATAATGGCCTTGTAGTAAACCTTGATATCTGAAAGAGTGATACCTCCTGCTTCATTTTTTATTTATAAGATTGCTGAGGCTATTCGTGTTCTTTTTTGGTTCCATATAAATTTTTGGAATATGTGTTCTATATCTTTGAAGTATGTCATTGGTATTTTAATTGGTATTGCATTGAATTTATAAATTGCTTTGGGTAATATAGACATTTTAATGATGTTTATTCTTCCTAGTCATGAGCACGGTATATGCTTCCACTTGTTTGTATCTTCCTTGATTTCTTTTATCAATGTTTTATAATTTTCCGAGTACAAGTCCTTAACCTCCTTGGTTAAATTTACTCCTAGGTACTTTATTTTTTTGGTTGCAATAGTGAAGGTTATTGTTTCCTTAATTTCTTTTGCTGACAGTTCATTGTTGGTATATAGAAATGCCTCTGATTTCTGAGTATTAATTTTATATCCTGCTACCTTGCTGAATTTATTTATAAGGTCCAGTAGTTTTTGACTGAGACTTTAGGGTTTTCTATATACAATATCATATCATCTGCAAATAGTGACAGTTTTACTTCTTCTTTTCCAATTTGGATGCCTTTTATTTCTTCTTCTTGTCTGATTGCTATAGCTAGGACTTCCAGAACTATGTTGAATAAAAGTGGTGAAAGGGGGCACCCCTGCCTGGTTCCTGATCTTAAGGGGATTGCTTTTAATTTTTGTCCATTTAGTATGATGTTTGCTGTGGGTTTGTCGTAGATGGCCTTTATCATGTTAAGGAATGTTCCCTGTATTCCCACTTTACTGATAGTTTTGAACATGAATGGGTGCTGGATTTTATCAAGTGCTTTTTCTGCATCTATTGAAATTATCATGTGATTTTTGTCCTTCCTTTTGTTTATGTGATGAATCACATTGATTGATTTGCAAATATTGAACCAGCCTTGCCTCTGCAAAATGAATCCCATTTGATCATGGTGTATGATTTTTTTCATATATTACTGGATCCTGTTGGCTAATATTTTGTTGAGAATTTTAGCATCTAAATTCATCAGGGATATAGGCCTATAATTTTCTTTCTTTGTGTTGTCTTTGCCTGGTTTTGGGATCAGAATTATGCTCGCCTCATAAAAGGAGTTTGGAAGTCTTCCTTCCTCTTGAATTTTTTGAAATAGCTTGAGGAGGATAGGAGTTAGTTCTTCTTTGAATTTTTGGTAGAATTCACTTGTGAAGTCATCAGGCTCAGGACTTTTCTTTTTTTGGAGTTTTTTGATAACTGTTTCGATCTCATTTGTTGTAATTGGTCTGTTTAGGTGTTCTGATTCTTCCAGATTGATATTTGGAAGATTATATGATTTAAGAAATTTGTCCATTTCACCTAGGTTGTCTAATTTTTTGGCATAGAGTTCTTCATAGTATTTTCTTACAATGCTTTGTATTTCTCTTGTGTCAGTTGTTATTTCTCCACTGTCATTTCTAGTTTTATTTATTTGAGTCCTCTCTCTTTTTTTCTTGGTGAGTCTAGTTAAAGGTTCATCAATCTTGTTTACTTTTTCAAAGAACCAGCTCCTGGTTTCATTGATCCTCTATATTGTTTCCTTAGCCTCTATGTCATTTATTTCTGCTCTGATCTTTATTATTTCCTTCCTTCTACTGGCCCTGTGTTTTATTTGCTGTTGTTTTTCTAGTTCTTTTAGATGCAAGGTCAGGTTGCTTATTTGAGCTTTTTCTAGCTTCTTATGATATGCCTGTAGTGCAATGAATTTCCCTCTCAGTACTGCTTTTGCTGTGTCCCATAAATTTTGAGTTGATGTATGCTCATTATCATTCGTTTCTAGAAACTTTTTTATTTCTTCTTTGATCTCATTGTTAATCCATTCATTATTTAATATGCTATTTAGTTTCCAAGTGTTTGAGTATTTTTCAGTTTTTCTTTTGTGGTTAATTTCTAGTTTTATGGCATTGTGATCAGAGAAAATGCTTGATATGATTTCAAGTCTCTTGAATTTATTGGGACCATTTATGTGTCCTAACATGTGGTCTATCCTAGAAAACGTACCATGAGCGCTTGAGAAGAATGTATATTCTACTGCTTTAGGGTGAAAAGTTCTGAAGATATCTTTTAAATCGAGTTGATCTAGTGTATTCTTTAAGTCTGCTGTTTCTTTATTAATTTTCTTTCTTGAGGATCTATCCAGTGTTGTTAGTGGGTTATTGAAATCCCCTACTATTATAGTATTGCTGTTAATCTTGCCCTTTATATCCATCAAAGTCTGCTTTATGTATGTCGGGGCTCCTATATTTTGTGCGTAGATATTTATAATAATTATATCTTCCTGTTGAATTGTTCCCTTTATCTATCTGTAGATTCCTTCTTTATCTCTTACTACAGCCTTTGTTTTAAAGTCCATTTTGTCAGATATAAGTACTGCTACTCTGGCTTATTTTTCATTTCCATTTTCATGAAATATTTTTTTCATTCTTTTTGCCTTCAGTCTATGTACATCTTTTGTTTTAAGGTGTGTCTCTTGTAGACAGCATATGTATGGGTCCTGTTTCTTTATCCATGCAGCTACCCTATGTCTTTTGATTGGATCATTTAATCCATTTACATTTAAGGTTATTATTGATATGTAGTTGTTTATTGCCATTTTATTCTTTAAAGCTGTATTCTTCTTTTGCTATATTCTTTGCTCCCTTTGAACTGTTCACAACAGGCCCCTTAGCATCTCTTGCAGAATTGGTTTGGTTTTAATGAATTCCTTGAGGCTTTTTTTTGTCTGGGAAGCTCTTTATTTCTCCTTCAATTTTAAATGTTAGCCTTGCTGGATAGAGTAGTCTTGGTTGTAGGTTCTTGTTCTGCATTACTTTGAGTAAATATATCTTGCCATTCCCTTCTGGCCTCAATTGTTTCTGTTGAGAAGTCAGATGTCATCCTTATGGGGGCTCCTTTGTAGGTGATAGCCTTTTTTTCTCTAGCACCTTTTAAATTTTTTTCTTTATCTCTTAGTTTTGTTATTTTAACTATGATGTGTCTTGGTGTAGATTTTTTTGGGTTTCTGTTTAATAGAGTTCTGTGAGCTTCTTGAACATGTGGAATGTTTCCCAGCCTTAATTTAGGGAAGTTTTCTGCTATGTTTTGATTTAACTAAGTTTCTATTTTCTGTTCTTTCTCCTCTTCTTCAGGAACCCCTATGATGCGAATGTTGTTTTTCTTCATGTTGTCACAGAGCTCCCTTAGAGTTTCCTCACATTTTTTGAGTCTCTTTTCCTTTTTCTTCTCTGCTTCTGTGCCTTTGTTTATTGTGTCCTCTAACTCGCTGATTCGATCCTCAGCCTCATTCATCCTGCTTTTAATTCCTTCCATTGTGGTCTTCAGTTCTGATACTGTATTTGTCTTTTCTGTCTGATTCTTTTTTATTTTTTCAATTTTGATTTTTATACTTGTTATCTCTTTATTTAGGTGTTCATAGTGACTATCCATTGTTGCTCTAATTTCTTTAAACATCCTAACTATCATTAATCTAAATTCTGCTTCTGGTAATTTGGTTATATCTGGTTCATTCAGGTCCTTCTCTGGGGATTTCTCTTGATTCATTTGGTTTTCATTTCTCTGCCTACCCATTTTGTCTGTGTATAAGCAAGTTGTGTCCACTGGAGTCCAGTAGGTGTTGCCTTTGTGTTCTCTAGGTGTGGTCTGTCTGCAGGCCCCCCACCCCCTCTGCCGCTGCTTAGGGCAGTTGTTTATGGGCGTTGCCAGTTCTGGCCCACTGCGGCTGTTGCTGTGATTTCTGCCTCTCCTCCACGGGAGGGGCTGTCACTCAAGCCACAAGCATCAGCACCAAGGGTAGAGGTGAGCACCTTTGCTCAGCTGTGGACCCAGCCTGTTTCCGGGTTTTCGTATAGCACCTGCGGTTAGAGCCTGCTCGCCACAATTTCTTGGGTTTACGGGGCTTCTGACGTGCTCTCAGCTGTGAGCCTCTGCCTGCCCGGAGCTTTAGCCCCGCCCTCGAGGCCAGGGCCCTCTGGCGCAGGGTCGCACACCAAAGTTTATTGGGATGGGCATGGCTGCTGGCGTGCGCTCAGCTGCGGACTTCTGCTTGTCCTGGGCTCTACCCTGCGCCCGCTTTCAGAGCCAACTCGCACACACAGGATGGCAAACCGCGGTTTCTCCAGCCGGGCGGGGCTGCTGATATGAGCTCTGCCACGAGTCCCCACCCGTCCCTGGTCCTAGCCCCGTCCCCACGGTCAGGGTCAGCTTGCGCAGGGTCGCAGAGCAGATCTCTGCCCGTTCCTGGCCTCCTGCTTTTCCCCCGCCTGTAGGGTTACAGGTGGGCCCATGGCTGCAGGACCGCTTTCGCGCGTCCCCTCTGTCCCTGCTGGGCTAGACCGAGCTCACACCGGCTGGGCCTCCGCCCCCGCTGAGAGAACCGCGTTTCAGCGTCCCGCCGCCGCCATCCCTTCAGCAACCCTCATCAGAGTAGTAAGGGCCCTAACACTCCATACTGTAGGCTTGGGAGCTTCCTCCCTCTAAGTAGCTCAGCTCTAATTGGCGCGGGAGAGCTTGTTTGGCTAGTGTCCTTTCTCCCTTGGTTGGTATTGCTAGTTCCAGGGGAAATATTTGTTTTTGATTAGGGAAGTGACTTTGCCCAGGGGTTAGGGTGGCTGTCCCTCAGAGTGTTTGTCCCTGTGCCTTCAGTCCACACTCTCTTCCCGCTGCTCTGGTCCTCTCCTCTGTCCCCATTCCCTGGAGCCCCGGGTGAGTGGTTGTGAGAGAGGTTTTCTGTGCTGTCCCTTTAAAAAGAATCTTGGGTCTGAGAAAACTACTCTTTCTCACAAACAGTATCCTCACTTGTTCCACAGCTCAATACTGTCCAAACGCCTCTTCTAGGCTCTGCGAGTGCAGGCTGGGGCTTTGTTCCTGGGACCCAGGTCCCTCCCTCTCCGTCAAACTCTCCCCCTGCCACACAGGTCTCTACGGGCTGCCGTTTGCTCCAGGGAGCTGGGCAGCCCTCTTCGCTTTTTCGCTATTCCTACCAGTCTCAATGTGGCTTCTTCTGTGTTCCTTGGTTGAAGAGTCCACTTAGTTTAGTTCAAAGTTGGTTTATCCTGATGATGGTTATTGAAATTGAGTTATAATCTACTTTGGTTCTGGGAGTTGGAATTTGGTACATCCGCCTACTCCATCGCCATCTTGCTCCTTGTATCATACCTTTTTAATCCACTCGTCCACTGACGGACATTTGGGCAGTTTTCAGATCTTGGCTATTGTAAACAACACTGCAAAAAACATGGGGGTGCATATCTTCTTTTGAATCAGTCATCTGGTATTCTTAGGATATATTCCTAATAGTGTGATAGCAGGGTCTAAAGGCAGTACCATTTTTAATTTTTTGAGGATATGCCATACTGTTTTCCATAGTGGCTGCACAAGTCTGCATTCCCACCAGCAGGGTAGGAGTGTTCCCTTTTCTCCACACCCTTGACAGCACTTATTATGTGTTGGGTTTTTTTAGAGGAAGAGAAGGAGAGAAAGGACTGAGGATCGAACTGGCAACATCTGCACTTCTTTTTTTTTTTTTTTTACAGGGACAGAGAGAGAGTCAGAGAGAGGGATACATAGGGACAGACAGACAGGAACGGAGAGAGATGAGAAGCATCAATCATTAGTTTTTCGTTGCCGTCGCAACACCTTAGTTGTTCATTGATTGCTTTCTCACATGTGCCTTGACTGCGGGCCTTCAGCAGACCGAGTAACCCCTTGCTGGAGCCAGTGACCTTGGGTCCAAGCTGGTGAGCTTTTGCTCAAGCCAGATGGGCCCACGCTCAAGCTGGCGAGCTTGGGGTCTCGAACCTGGGACTTCCGCATCCCAGTCCAGCGCTCTATCCACTGCGCCACTGCCTGGTCAGGCTATTATGTGTTGTTTTGTTAATGAGCACCATTCTGACAGGTGTGAGGTGGTATCTCATTGTGTTGTTAATTTGCATTTCTCTAATGATTAGTGATGTTGAACATTTTTTCATATGCCTATTGACCATCTGTCTATCCTCTTTGGATAAGTCTGTTTAGTTTTTTGGCCCATTTTTTAATTGGATTGTTTACCTTACTGGTGTTGAGTTTTAGAAGTTCTTTATAAATTTTTGTTATTAACCCCTTATCAGACATATTGGCAAGTATGTTCTCCCATTGTGTGGTTTGTCTTTTTTATTTTGTTAACGGTGTCTTTTCTTGTATAAAAGGTTTTTACTTTGATATAGTCCCATTTGTTTATTTTGTCCTTTATTTCACTTGCCCATGGAGATATATTGGCAAAAATATTGCTACGAGAGATATCAGAGAGTTTATTGCCTATGTTTTCTTTCGAGATGTTTATGGTTTCGTGACTTACATTTAAATTTTTTATCCATTTTGAATTTATTTTTATGAATGGTGTAAGTTGGTAATCTAGTTTCATTTTTTTTGCCGGTAGATGTCCAATATTCCCAACACCATTTGTTAAAGAGCCTGTCTTTACTCCATTGTATGCTCTTACCTCCTTTGTCACATATCAATTGAGCATAAAAGCGTGGATTAATTTCTGGGTCCTCTGTTCTGTTTCATTGATCTATATGCCTGTTCTTATGCCAGTACCAGGCTGTTTTGATTACAGTGGCCTTGTAGTATACCTTGATGTAAGGAAATGTAATACCTCCCACTTTATTCTTCATTTTCAAGGTTGCTGAGGCTTTTTGTGTTCTTTTTTGGTTCCATATAAATTTTTAAAATACTTGTATATCTTTGAGGTATGCCATTGGTATTTTGATAGGAATTGCTTTGGGTAATATACACAGTTTAATGATGTTTATTCTTCCTATCCATAAACACAGTATATGCTTCCACTTGTTTGTATCTTCCTTGATTTCTTTTATCAATGTTACATAATTTTCTGAGTACAAGTCTTTTACCTCTTTGGTTATAATTATTCCTAGGTACTTTATTTTTTTTGTTGCAATAGTGAAGGGGATTGTTTCTGTAATTTCTCTTTCAAACTGTTTATTGGTGGTGTATTAAAATGCCACTGATTTATGAATATTGATTTTATATCCTACCACCTTTCTGAATTTATTTATCAGATCTAGTAGTTTTTTGAGTGAGACTTTAGGGTTTTCTTTGTACAGTATCATGTCATCGGCAAATAATGATAGTTTTACTTCTTCTTTTCCAATTTGGATGCCTTTTATTTCTTCTTCTTGTCTGATTGCTGTGGCTAGGACTTCCAGAACTATGTTGAATAAAAGTGGTGAAAGGGGGCACTCCTGCCTTGTTCCTGATCTTAAGGGGATTTCTTTTCATTTTTACCCATTGAGTATGGTGTTGGCTGTTGGTTTGTCATAGATGACTTTTATTATGTTGAGGTATGTTCCTTGTATTCCCACTTTGCTGAGAGTTTTGATCATAAATGGGTGCTGGATTTTATCAAGTGCTTTTTCTGCATCTATTGATTTAATCATGTGATTTTTATCCTTTGTTTTGTTTATGTGATGAATCACATTGATTGATTTGCAAATATTGTACCAGCCTTGCCTCCCTGGAATAAATTCCACTTGATTATGATGTATGATTTTTCTAATATATTGCTGGATCCGGTTTGATAATATTTTGTTGAGAATTTTAGCATCTATGTTTATGAGGAATATTAGCCTATAGTTTTCTTTCTTTGTAGTGTCTTTACCTGGTTTTGGAATGAGGATTATGCTTGCCTCATAAAAGGAGATTAGAAGTCCTCCCTCCTCTTGAATTTTTTGTAATAGCTTGAGAAGAATAGGTGTTAGTTCTTCTTTGAATGTTTAGTAACATGTGCCTGTGAAGCCATCCAGTCCAGGACTTTTGTTTGCTGGGAGTTTTTTTATAACTGTTTCAATTTCATTTGTTGTAATCAGTCTGTTTTGATTTTCTGATTCCTCTATATTGAGTTTTAGAAGATTGTATGTTTCTAGGAATTTATCCATTTCACCTAGGTTGTCCAATATTTTGGCCTGTAGATCTTCATAGTATTTTCTTACCGTCCTTTGTATTTCTGCGGTGTCAGTTGTTACTTCTCCACTTCATTTCTAATTATATTTATTTGAGTTCTCTCTGTTTTTCTTCATGAGTCTGGTTAAAGGTTTGTCAATCTTGTTTACCTTTTCAATGAACCAGCTCTTGGTTTCATTGATCTTTTGTATTGTTCTTTTAGCCTCTATGTCATTTATTTCCACTCTGATGTTTATTATTTCCTCCCTTCTACTTCCTCTGGCTTTATTCATTGTTCTTTCTTCTAGTTCTTTCAAATGCAAGGTTGAGTTGTTTATTTGAGCCTTTTCTTGCTTCTTAAGATATACCTGTAATGCTATGAACTTCTCTCTCAGGACTGCTTTTGCTCTGTTTCATAAATTTTGAGTTGTTGTATGTTCATTATCATTTCTTTCAAGGAAATTTTTTATTTCTTCCTTGATCTTGTTGTTAACCCATTCATTATTTAATAAATGCTATTTAGCCTCCAAGCGTTTGAATGTTTTTCAGTTTTTGTATTGTAGTTGATTTCTAGTTTCATATCATTGTGATCAGAGAAGATGCTTAATATGATTTCAATCTTCTTAAATTTATTGAGACTTGTTTTGTGTTCTAACATGATCTGTCATAGAGAATATACCAGGAGCACTTAAAAAGAATGTATATTCGGCTGCTTTGGGGTGAAAGGTTCTGAAGATGTCAATTAAATCCAGTTGATCTAGTGTGTCATTTAAGGCTGCTGTTTCTTTGTTAATTTTCTATCTGGAGGATCTATCCATTGATGTTAGTGGGGTATTAAAATCCCATACTATTATAGTATTGCTGTTGATCTTGCCCTTTATGTCCATCAAAATCTGCTTTATATATTTAGGTGCTTCTATATTAGGTGCATTGATATTTACAATGGTTATATCTTCCTGTTGGATTGCTCCCTTTATTATTATGTAGTTTTAAAGTCCATTTTGTCAGATATAAGTATTGCTACCCCAGCCTTTTTTTTTTTAATTTCCATTTGTGTGAAATACTTTTTTCCATCCCTTCCCTTTCAATGTATGAGTATCGTTTTTTCTGAGGTGGGTTTCTTGTAGACAGCATATGTATGGGCCCTGTTTTCTTATTCATGCAGCTACCCTCTGTCTTTTGATTGGAGCATTTAATCCATTTACATTTAAGGTTATTATTGAAATGTACTTATTTATTGCCGTTTTATTCTTTAAATCTACATTCCTTTTTCTTGATTTTTTTTTTTTTTTTTTTTTTTTCTCTTTTTACCACATGCCCCTTAATATATCTGGCAGTACTGGTCTGGTTGTTATGAATTCCTTGAGTCTTTTTTTTTTGTCTGGGAAACTTTTTATTTCTCCTTCAATTTTAAATGATAGCCTTGCTGGATAAAGTAGTCTTGGTTGTAGTTTGTTCTTGTTTTGCATCAGTTTGAATATTTCTTGCCAATCACTTCTGGCCTCAAGTGTTTTTGTTGAGAAGTCAGATGTCATCCTTATGGGGGCTCCTCTGTGGGTAATTAACTTCTTTTCTCTTGCAGCTTTTAGTATTCTTTCTTTGTCTCTTAATATTGGTATTTTAATTATGATGTGTCTTGGTGTAGACCTCCTTGGGTTCACTTTAATGGGACCCTCTGTGCTTCTTGAACTTGTGTGACTTTTTCCTTCATCAATTTAGGGAAATTTTCAGCTATAATTTCTTTAAACAGGTTCTCTATCCCTTGCTTGTTCTCTTCTCCTTCAGGAACCCCTATGGTACAGATGTTGTTTCTCTTCATGTTGTCACAGAGGTCTCTTAGGGTTTCCTCAGTCTTCTTGAGCCTCTTTTCATTTTGCTGCTCTGCTTCTGTGCTTATATTTATCTTGTCTTCTAACTTGCTGATTCGATCCTTTGCTTCCTCCAGCCTGCTGTTGATTCCTTCTAGTGTAGTCGTCATTTCTGATATTGTATTGGTCATTTCTGACTGGTTCTTTTTTATGATTTCAGTGTCCTTTTTGATGCTTTTTATCTCCTTCTTTAGTTATTCATTATGTCCATCCATTGTTGCTCTAAGATCCTTGAACTTACTAAAAATTATTATTTTAAACTGCATCCGGTAGTTTGGTTACTTCCATTTCATTTAGTTCTTTTTCTGGGGATTTCTCTTATTGATTCATCTGGGTCACATTTCTTTGTCTACCCATTTTCTCTGTGTATAGACTCCTCCTTTGGGGATGCTGCTTGTGTAGCTAGCTGAGTCTATGGTTGGTGCTGTCAGCCACCAGCTACCAGTTGTGTTGGTTCTAGATCTTCTTGGGTTGGCATCAGCTGTTGTTTGTAACCTGCTGTGAGCTACTTGTCTGCATCCACTGCTCTTTTTGCTGTTTGTGTCTGCATTTTCTGTGCCTGGATAGTGTGGGAAAAGCCAACCTGTGTATAAGGACCAGCTTCATACTGCTTAGAGCTGACAGCAGCTCTGTAAAAGTCCCAAGCTTCATAAGATTTTCCTCCACTTTTCAGCTGCTCCCCCTCCTCTTGCAGCTGCCTGGTCTTCCCAGAGTCTTCAGTAGAAAGACTGTAGTGTGGACCCAAACTGGCCTCACCCAACCGACCTCTCAACAAGTTGCAATCTTGTTGGGTTTAGGCAGCTGAGGTTGGGAATACAATGTTAGTGGGCCCCCTACTCTAGGGGTCTCTTGGGCAGGGATTGTGGCCCCTACTCCAGAGCCTAATCCCTCAGCCACTGCTGGATATACTCAAATCTTATTTCTTTCTAACAAGGTGAGCAGCAGGTTTAGATCAAGTGGGGCTGACAGTCCCCTCTGCAGAAGTTCTTACAGCTGATGAGACAACGGTTTCAAGGAGGAAGACAGAGAGTCTTTTCCTGGGACTGACTGTGCCCCTCAGAAAGTGACTAAGCTCCTTAACCAGATCCAACAGTATGCTCACAGGAACTCACACTTTAAATGTCCATGCTCTAAGCCTCTCTCCTTTCTCCCTGTGGAATCTTGCCCTGAAGGGGAGGATATCTGGCACCCAGGCCAGTTTACTGTGAAACTCTACCCTATCCAATGCACATGTGCCACTGTTCTGGTGCTGATCACAGAGAGCAGAACTCACTTCAGTTGGGACAGGTGTGAGGAGCCCTTCCTTAGGATACCACTCTAGCAAGAGTTGTTAGGTCCTGAACCAATGCTCTCTGCAGCTGGCCACTGGATGTGCCAGCCCTGGGCCTCCCTGGCAGGAACCCAGTACAGACCAGTGGGAAACACTGCCCATGACTGACCCTCAACAACCTTCTTGGAGCTACAAGCAATCCATAGTTTGTGGTTGCCTCCGCTGGGCCCAGGTGCTCATGGAAATACCAGCTGCACACTTAGGCTGGCTTTTACCCAATCTGGGCCTGGCAGAAAGTCCGCTTAAAAGTCCAAGGTTCCCTGAATCCATCCTTCTGCAGCCTCTGGCTGCTGGCTGCTTGTTGGAATAATCTGCTGAATAAACCTCTGCTAGAGTATAGAACCTGGGGAACTCAGGGATTAGAAAGGGTGTTGGGTGTGGCTCCATCCCTTGGCCCCAGGTGTCAGTCTGTCCAGATTTTTTTCACAGACCTCAGTAGGCTGTGGCCCTAGAAGTCTGGTGGCTATGGCCTCTGAGACCCAGAGGTGTGGTCTGCCTGCTCTCCGGACAGTTTATACTGAGTCTCCCATGAGGTGAAAGCACCAGTCCTAGAGTTGGGAGCATGTGGGGGACTGCTCCACCAATGTTTATTTCTGAGCTCTTAATTCTGTTCTGTTGCTCTAGATGTTCATCCTATGCCAGTATCATACTACCTTGAGATATGAACAGACCAACATACAAATATTTTTTTAAGATCCGAGCAAAATTCCGAGATACGAGTCGTGATTTGGGAAGCTGCTGCTAGTTGGTGCATTGGCGCACAGGTCCAGTATCGGCAATTTGATATGAGTTACTGACTTATGAGCTTGGTTACAGAATGAATTAAATTTGTATCTCAAGGTACCATTGTATTTTGATTAGTATGGTTTTCTAGTACATTTTGAGATTAGAAATGTCAGTTCATCATTTTTTCTAATTTATTTAATTTTTTTAATTATTGATTTTGGTGAGAGAGGAAGGCAGAGAGAGACAGGGACATCATGCTGTTCCTGTATGGGGATTGAACCAGCAACTTCTGTACTTTGAGACAATGCTCTAACCAACCGAGCCACCCAACCGGGTGGCTGTCCATCTTTTCATTCATTCATTCATTCATTTATTTTGACAGAGACAGAGAGAGGGACAGACAGACAGTAAGGGAGAGAGATAAGAAGTATCAATTCTTTGTGGCAGCATCTTAGTTGTTAGTTGATTGCTTGTTCGTTGATTGTTTTCTCATATTTGCTTTGACTGGGGGGCTACAGCAGAGTGAGTGACCCCTTGCTCAAGCCAGTGACCATAGGCTTCAAGCCAGTGACCTTTGGGTTCAAGTCAGCGACCATGGGGTCATGTCTATGATCCCACACTCAAGCCAGTGACCCTGCACTCAAGCTGGTGAGCCTGCACTCAAGCTGGATGAGCCCACGCTCAGGCTGGTGACCTCAGGGTTTCTTACCTGGGTTCTCTGTGTCCCAGTCCAACATTATATCCACTGCACCACCACCTGGTCAGGCCATCTTTTTATTTTATTTTATTTTATGTTTAAGATTTGATTTATTGATTTTACAGAGGGAGGAGAGATGGGGGCAGAGTGAGAAGTATCAACTCATTGTTACTTCACTTCAGTTGTTCATTGGTTGCTTGTTGTATGTGCCTTGACCAGGCAAGTGCAGGGTTTTGAACTGGTCACCTTAGTATTCCAGGTCAATGCGTTATTCACTGCACCACCACAGGCCAGGTGGCTGTGCATCTTTCTTTTTTTCTTTTTGCTTTCAATGAGAGGAGCGGAGGCAGAGACAGACTCCTGAATGTGCCCTGATCAGGATCTACCCTGGCAGGCCCACTAGGGGGGCAATTCTCTGCCCATCTGGGGCCCTTGCTCCATTCCAATTGGAGCCATTTTTTAGCGCCCAAGGTAGTAGGCCTTAGAAGCCATTCTCAGCACCCAGAACAAACTCACTGTAATTGAGCCATGGCTGTAGGAGGGGAAGAGAAGAGAGAAAGAGACAGAGAGAGAAGTGAGGGGAAAGGGGCGGAGAAGCAGATGGGCGCTTGCCCTGACCGGGAATTGAACCCAGAACTTCCACATGACAGGCTGATGCTCTACCACTGAGCCAATATGTCAGGGCCTCATCTTTCTTTTGATTAGTATTAGCATAGTATATATTTTTATACTTTCAATTTATTTGCATCTTTGTTTAAAGTCAATGTCTTCTAGATAATGTATACTTGGGTCCTACATTTTAATACAATCTGACAATCTTTGCCTTTCAAATGCAGTGTTTAGGTCATGTATATTTAATGTGATTGTTGACACGGCTGAGTTTTGTTTTCTGTTTTCCTTAACTCTGCTTTGTTACTTTTTCTCTTTTTCTGCCTCCTTTTGGATTTGTGTAATTTTTTATGATTCTAGTTTTATCCTTCGTTGATATATGAGCTATAACTTTCTGTTGATTTATTTTGGTTGTTGCTTTAGGTTTTATAGATTAAATCTTTAATTTATCACATTCTACCCTCAGGTGATATAGTATATGAAAACAGTATATTTCTAAATTTTTACCATTTTTGCTCTTCATTCCTGTCTGTCAGTTTATATTTCTATCTGGTATCATTTTCTTTCTGCTTGAAAGACAACCTTTAATATTCCTTATAGTGCAAATCTGCTGCTGATATAGTCTTTTATTTTTTTAATGTTAATTTTATTGATTTTAGAGAGAGGAAAGGAGAAAGCAAGAGTGAGACAGAAACATCTATCTATCCCTGTATGTGCCCTGACCAAGGATCAAACTGATCACCTTTGCACTTTGGGACATTGCTCTAACCAACCAAACTATTTGGCCAGGGCTTCTTTCAGCTTTCTAAAGTTCTTACAGTCTGTGCTTCTCTCTTAATTCATAGGTGACTATCAACAATTTTTGACATTCCTTGGCTTATAGACACATCACTTTAATCTCTGCCTTGGTTTTCACAAAGCATGTCATGTTTAGTCATTATCCAAAATACAAAGTTGAATTCAAAAGCCTTAGTTAAAAATGACAAATATATCATTTTAGATTAAAATTTTTTAGAAAATGCAAAGAGATGAAAATAATATGAAGTAAGAAAAAGCAAACTATTACTTAACACATTTGACTTAAAAACTGTTCTCTCTGTAGCTGTTGGAAAAATTAGAGGAAAGCCTTTTCCTTTACTCTTATATTTTGAGGCTATATTTAGTACAAGTCATGCTTACAGAAGGCCTATTGATGCACAACTGACCCTGGAAGGAATCAAATGTGGATTATCTGAAAAGCGTTTAAATTTAGTTATCAATTGGGTCACTCAGGAAAGGTAAGAACAATTGAATTTTTACCTTAATTTTGATATTTGGTTAATGAAGTTGTTTTAAAAATTGTAATAGTTTTCTTATCAATACATTATTTCAGCATTTATTTCAGGTTTCTATTATAATTAATCAGTATGAAAGTATTTACTAAGCATTCATGGAGTAATGGGCCTAGTCACAGTTAATCAGGAGTTGACTCATAGTAGCGCTGAATGTAAAGCCAGTAGCCACGGCCACCATCACAGCCGCCTGGCCAATGCAGGTTCGCATTTGATTCAGACAGATGGTAATGAAACAACAGAGCCAAGAACTGGTGGGCCATTACCTTTAATCCTAGATCGCACCCAGTGGGCAAGAAATACACACAGTGGGAAAACACTTCCCTTTCAATTCAGGGCTCCCAAAGCCACTGACTTATCCGACTTTCCTAGAATCAAAGTTTCTACCTCACCAGCCTTATTCACCTCTGTTTCCCATCTCCTTTTCCCTGCACAAACTCGGCACAAACTGGCTTCTCCTTTAGCACTTTGCCATCTTGGCTGCCTCTCCTCTGCAGTGCTAATTTTAGGAACTGAGCGTGAGAGCTCCTGGTCTCCCTTATTTTATAGTGTAGAAATTAAAGCCTTTAAGCTGGTATACAAATAAGGAAGTCTCTGTTACAAAACCACTTATCTGAGGCATAATGGATTCCTCATAAGAGTGCACCACCTCACATCATGCAACAGTCAAGGGTGTGGGGAAAAGCTTAGTGTTGAGAAGATCTTAGTATAAAAGGGTGGGAAATGATTAGTATTAAAACTAAGCCTTAGGCTCTAAGGACCTTGCCCGCTTACAGCCTGCCCCCACACCCAATGCAAACTATAAGCAAGCAAACATATATATCATATTTACAAACTTATTTGACCCACATTAGCAGTTCACAAGATGATTTCTGACCACTTACTGGTGGATGAAAGTTGATCCGTAAGGATAGAAAAAGATTGATCTGTATGTCTCATGCTGCAGAGAAGGAATAAGGCAGGAACTTGGTTCCTGACAGGCTGTAGATACAAATAAAGGATAAAATGGGGAGAAAATTTATAAACAGGAGAAGCATGGACATTCAGGGGAACATCCAAACCAGAAAGGACAGGTGGGTGGTGGCTCCTTGGAGTTGGATCTCAACACAGACTGGTAGATTTGTACAAGGGCTCTGTTAGATTGGATTCTCTGGAACTAAAGCCTGAGACAGGAATTTAGTTGCACATGATTAATAGAGTTAGGCCTTCAGAAGAAAAATGTATAAATGAAGCAGAACAGGGAGGGGGAAAGAGCCAAGCAAGGATGTGACCTCAGGCAAGTTCTAACCTTGGCCTTATTTATAGAGGGATGGCTCTGAAGCATAGACGGCACCACAGAACTTATCCCCATTGAGGCAAAGGGCTGGCCTTTTATATCTCTGTATCAGGGGCTGTAGGCTGTCTGGATGGGGTGTGAGTGCATAACTCCATGGGCATAGTGGCTCCCACCAACCAAGGGCAATTCACTAGAGTGGAGGGACCTCTGAACCACTGACAGCCAATTCTTAAGAGTAATTGAGTAAGAGTGTGCTGGCCCAGTAAGGAGGATATGGGCAAGATAACAAAACAGCATTTATATCAGTCATCTGTTTGCTTCTCACATTAAGTTCACTCCATCCAGGCACAACTTTTCCAGGATTCTGTGGTCATAATTCTGAGGGAAACATATAAGAGGAGGGTTAGTGGGATGAACTTTGTCATTATAATTGGTCCTATGGCTGTACATTTGTTTTTTATAACTTTATTGAGATGTAATTTACATACAGTAACCTATACATATTTAAAGTGTACAATTTGATTAGCTTTTTAAAACAACAGACATGGAGATATAATTAATGTATAATGAACTGCACATGTTTAAAATGTACAATTTGAAAAGTTTTGCCCATGAAATCATCACAATCAAGATAATAAACATACCTATGACCTTCAAATGTGTCCTTATATCCCTCCTTTTCTAATGCCTCCTCCTTCCTTCCACAACCCCCCACTCACATCCCTCCTCATCTTTAGATAATCACTGATCTGCTTTCTGTCAGTATAGGTTAGTTTGCATTTTCTAGACTATTATATAAGTAAAATCATATGTTATATATTATTTTTTCTTCTTGGTTCAGCTTTTTGCACTCATAATTATTTTGAGATTCATCACTTTTAGTTAGTATTCATCATCTTTCTCTTCTATTACCCATGTTAGATTCTTTTCACTCTTATCCTTCTGATGGTCTTGATGGCTTATCTGATGGGTTAACTGTGGTTGCCCTGCTTTATCAAACCATGGTTTGGTTTTATTTTATTTTTTGACAGAGACAGAGAGATAGTCAGAGAGAGGGACAGATAGGGACAGACAGGAAGGGAAAGAGATGAGAAGCATCAATTCTTCATTGTAGCTCCTTAGTTGTTCACTGATATGCTTTCTCATATGTGCCTTGATGGGGGGGATACAGCAGAGTGAGTGACCCCTTGCTCAAGCCAGCAACCCTGGGCTCCAGCTAGTGACCATAGGGTGTGTCTATGATCCCACACTCAAACCAATGAGCCTGCATTCAAGCTGGTGCGCCCATGCTCAATCAGTTAACTTGGGTTTGTTTTTCTTTTCCTCTGTCACCTTTTATGTATTTTATTTGTACCCCTCCCCTCCCCCCTCTCCATCCCTCTCCTCACTTAATCCACCCCGTAACCACCACACTCTTGTCCATGTCTCATAGTCTTGCTTTTATGACCCACCTATGTATGTTTGCTTGCTTGTATTGGGGCAGCGCCATGTGTATATAGTCTATGGAAGGCTGCTGTGCTTGCCCTCAGGATGGCAGATTGCAAATAGTGGGTTGCCTTCCTGCTTGGAAGGGGCCATTGTTTGCTGGAGAAGCCCCCCCACACACCTGTTTTGCTGGGAGAGGGAGAATAAGAGGGAGAGGGAGTGGTGACAGGAGTACAGAGGGTGAGTCCAGAGACTGAGTCCGGGTTGTGGAACTGGAGACCGAGTCAGGGCTTGAGAGCCCTGATTGCCACCTGGCTGTTTTGCTGGGGACTGCTGAGGCTGGTGGGGAACCTGTGAGTCTGGGTGAGCCCGGAATGCTGAGGGTCTTGGGAGCCCTGCCTGTTTACTTGTCTGCTGTTCAGAGACTCCAATAAATGGTATGGCCCATTGTCTTCTGGCTCCATGTTCCTTTACCATCTTCCCAAATCCAGCCACAACCACAGCAGCCACCGGCTTTTCAGAGCCCATCCAAAGTCAGGGACAACCAAGATCATATTCAAACAGGTCCAGAGCATACAAGCAAGCTTCATAAATAGGTGGCCCAGATCCTATGCCAACTATCACTGACTGACAGATACTACTTCTATAGCGCTCATCTGTGGCCTCATGCAAAGGTGGGGTTGCCTAAGACCAGCAGGTAGAGAAACATTTGACACCCTCAAATGGAAGAGAATTTTTGTTTACCTTATAATTTGAAATCACACCAGTCTTTTCAGGAGAGTTTTAACATTGTTTGTAGATTTTTAAAATTACTTGTGCCCATTTTTGCCAAAATGTCTTCCCCCAAAGAAATAAATGCTGATTGTTTTTGTTCCTGCTGTTAAATTGTAGATGTGTTTAATTTCTTCTATACTAATTGCCTAACTTGGAATTCTTACAGATCATAGAAAATCCACTTCTAGTGTGCTGAATTTTCAAATATTTCATTTTCATCCTCTGATCAATAAGTCTCTAATGTGTGCCTTATTGATCTGCTTTCACTAGGCTCACATTTTCTGAGGAGGCTGGGGATGTGATTTGTGAATATGGGGAGCAGAATACCCATTACAAGTCCAAATGCCTGGCTTTAGCTCAGATTATCTACAATGAGTGTAACCTGCACAGCAAAGCTGTTCTTTGCATGTGTAAACAGGGTCTGATTCATGAGGCCATGGAATACATACACCAATTCAAGGACTTGACTTCTGGTAAGTAACAAAGCCTACTTATTTTTATACATTCAAATTCTGGACTTTAATTTTAAGATTGATCACCCTTGTTAGTAGGCAATATTTGGGCTTTACATTATAAAGTCTATTCTATACATACTGATAAGTAGATTTATTTTGTCATTTTCAATAGAACAGTTAAGCTGGTTGACTTTTATGCTTGACATTCAAATACATTATGTATTTTCTCAATACATAAACATTTAATAAACAATAAACTGATGGTCCTGAACCAAGATCATATTCAAGCAGGTCCAGAGCATATAAGCAAGTAGATTTCTGATAAGTAGATTTCTTCTACTAAATATACAGTTTTAAAGATAAGTTTTGCAGTATGTTTTCCATGCTACTTAAAGGATTTAAAAGAAATAGCTGAACTTATTTGTCATATATAATGTTCTGAATTATGATATAAGCATTAGGAATGAAGAATTGGTGAAATAAAATTCATTTCAAAATTTGAAACACCTGGGTTGCAACTGGGCAGTAATCTGAGAGAACTGTGAACCTTATAGTGACCCTAGTTGAGTAATCGTGTCTCTTATTAAGAATTAGTTAAGCCAGACCAGGCAGTGGTGCAGTGGATAGAGCATCGGACTGGGATGTGGAAGACCCAGGTTCGAGACCCCGAGGTCGCCAGCTTGAGCGTGAGCCCATCTGGCTTGAGCAAAAGCTCGCCAGCTTGGACCTAAGGTTGCTGGCTCCAACAAGGGGTTGCTTGGTCTGCTGAAGGCCCGCAGTCAAGGCACATGTGAGAAAGCAATCAATGAACAACCAAGGTGTTGCAATGGCAACAAAAAACTAATGATTGATGCTTCTCACCTCTCTCCATTCCTGTCTGTCTGTTTCTATTTATCCCTCTCTCTGACTCTCTCTCTGTCCCTGTAAAGAAAAAAAAAAAAAAGAATTAGTTAAGCAGTAACATCAATGTACAGGCAGTCCTGACGTCTCCCCATATCTCAGGTCTACGTCAGT
The DNA here is from genome assembly GCA_037038555.1 of Rhynchonycteris naso. Classification (NCBI taxonomy): domain Eukaryota; kingdom Metazoa; phylum Chordata; class Mammalia; order Chiroptera; family Emballonuridae; genus Rhynchonycteris; species Rhynchonycteris naso. The sequence continues at coordinate 180,716,662 of CM072998.1, forward strand.
CCTGATGTCCAGGCTATATACTCCAGTTCTAAGAGCTGCAAAAATGAAACAAAACATAGCACTTTCAGGTCACATTTTTTTAGAAAAAAGAATATGAATCTGATTATTTTCAAACAATAAATTGACTTACTTAGAATATTTTTTTAATTACTAATTTCTTCATTCACTATATAATAGCATGCCAGATACTGTTACTTTAATAATAGCTAATAGTTCAGCTTTTTACATGCACTGTCACTTAATCCTTATGTTAACTCTATGAAGTAAGATTTATTTATTTATTTTATATTTATTAAGTAAGAAGCAGGGAGGCAGAGATAGACTCCTGCATGCGCCCCAACTGGGATCCACCTGGAAAGCCCCTATCAGTCAATACTCTGCCTGGCTGGACCACAGCTTCGTTGCTCAGCAACTAAGCTATTTTAGTGTCTGAGCTCGAGGCCATGGAGCCATCCTCAGCACCCAGGGCCAACTTTGCTCAAACCATTGGAGCCATGGCTGTGGAAGGGGAAGAGAAAGAAAGAGAGAGAGAGAGAGAAATGGGGAAGGAGTGGAGAAGCAGTCACTTCTCCTATGTGCCCTGACTGGGAATTGAACCTGGGACTTCCACATACTGGGCCAATGCTCTACAGCTGAGCCAACTGGCCAGGATCTGAAGTATGTTTTATTATGATCCCAGTTTTGTAGATGGAATAAAAGAAACCCCACCATGTTTCTACAGAGAGGCTAAGGTATAGAGGTAAGTAATTTGCCTATATGCATGCAACAACAGAACAGAATCTGGCATAGTAGGAATTACCTGATATTTATTTTATATACACTTTCAAATTATTTATTTTATTATTATCTGTATACAGATTTAGTTCCTATATTATTACTTTTCCATAGGTAAGAATTTTTTAGCCTGACCTGGTAGTGGTACAGTGAATAGAGCGTCGACCTGGGATGCTGAGGACCCAGTTCAAAACCCTGAGTTTGCCAGCTTCAGTGTGGGCTCATCTGGCTTGAGCTTGGGATCATAGACATGATCTCATGGTCACTCAACTACTGGTTTGAAGCCCAGCATCACTGGCTTGAGCCTAAGATCACTGCCTCAAGCAAAAGGTCACTGGCTAGACTGGAGCTCCTTGACCAAGGCAAGAATGAGAAACAATGAACAACTAAAGTGCCACAACTATGAGTTGATGCTTCTCATCTCTCTCCCTTCCTGTCTCTGTTTCTCTATGTCTCACTAAAGAAAAAAGGAATATAAATTATGATTGTAGCTTTCGATTACCTCATCGATTAACTAATAGATTAAACCATATGAAATTGTTTTTCTTAGAGTAAAAAATGGTCAGGTGCCCAGGCAACTTTATATGGCCCAATCTCTAGCTACTTGGCCTGGCTAATGGCTTCTTAAAATCTTCATTTTTGAGTATCTAAATGCTTGATATTGTTAGGAAAAAAAATTACTCAGGCCCCCTTTTTTTGTGTGCAGGTACAGAAAGAAAGACATTATAGTCCTTAGAGGTTGGCCCTAATATGAGCAATAAGATATAGTCAAACATAACAAAGTATTAGGTGGAAACTTAGAAATTGTAGATACCAAATCTAGCACTTTTATGATGCAGAAACTGAGATCCAAAAGATTGAGTGACTGGTGGAACACTGATAAGGATTCAGGTTTCTTGACTGACAACCTAATCCTTTTTATTTTATCACCTTTCTTTTCATGATAGGTTTTTGATACATTTTTTTCTTGGTCCTCTTTGTTATGGGTTTCTTTTCTTTGATTTTTACTATGCTGAGCATGATTTTTTCTTTTTAATTGGGGATAAGTACTATTATTGAGGGCTTTGGAAAGATTGGAAAAGAAGTGTTGATTAGCAACTATAACATTAGCTAGTTTTAGTCTCTATTATTACTTTAGGCTGTAGAGACATAGTTTTTCATTTTTGCTTTCAGATGACCTGATGCAGCTAATAAAGTTATGTCCCAACCACGAACTAACTCGGTGTCTCACTAAAGAATGGAATGGGAAAACACCATTTTTATCTTTCGGTCTTGCTGTACTTTATTTGTTCTCTGTAGATATGAAAGAAGTTGGCATTAAGCTACTTCAAGAAACAAGTAAAGGTGGGAAAGGTAAGTAAAGTAAAATGATCTGGAAGAAATAGTAGTGGGTTATTTAGGGAAAGGTTCAAGATTTTTATGTTTCAGTTAAATCAGTCTTCTGAGTTCCTTCTTCACAAGAGTTAACTTTAGTTTGTAAATGCAAAGATCACCATGTCAATGATAGTCTGCCAGCAATAGCATATTTTTTGAGGGAATTAGAATGAAGAGAAACTTTATGAAGTGTGAGGTGAACATCATAATAATTATGATAGCTAACACTATAAAAACTTTATATTAGTATAGGTGTATATTTAGTAAATTTATATGTATTTTAAATGTTTAAGCATAAACTTTATATTTTTTATTATTAAATTAAATATATATGTAAATAAAATTTATATGTGATATTTACTCTGAACCTATTCTGTATTAGGATAAAAAATAACTATCTCCTTTCCTGTCTCTAATTCAGCGATTTGCAACCTTTTTCATCTCATGGCACACATAAACTAATTACTAAAACTCTGCAGCACACCAAAAAGTAAATTTTTTCCAATTTGACAAAAAAAGGTATATTTTTATTTCATTCACACCAGATGAATATTGTGTTGGCTGTTGTCAATTTTTTATTTGACAGTCTAAGGGAAAAGAGGTCAGTGCTCCTGACTAAATAATCAAGTATTGCATGTTTTAAAAATTCTTGCAGCCCTAACCAGGTGGTGGCACAGTGGATTGAGTGTCAGACTGGAACACAGACGACCCACGTTCAAAACCCCGAGGTCACTGGCTTAAGCGCAGACTCATCTGGTTTGAGGAAGGCTAGCATGGCTCACCAGCTTGAGCCCAAGGTCACTGGCTCGAGTAAGGGGTCACTTGCTCTGCTGTAGCCCCCGGTCAAGGCACATATGAGAAAGCAATTAATGAACAATTAAGGTGCTGCAACAAAGAATTGATGCTTCTCATCTCTCTTGCTTCCTGTCTGTCTGTTCCTATCTGTCTCTCTCTGTCTCTGTCACAAAAAAAAAAAAAAAAAAATTCTTGCAGCACACTGGTTGAAAATTGCTGTTCTAATTTAGTATAGGAACTTGAACAGACACCTTGATTTTAAATTATTATATGGGGTCAAAGTAAGAATAGTAAATTACATAAAAATATTGGGGAAGATAATTTTGAAATTATCATTACACATCAATTAAAATATTTTATTTGATAGAACAATAATGATCATTGGTAGAAATAAATAATAAGTGATTACAGGATTCTAAAATGAAAACCTCTTTTATTATGTATCATTAAGCAATGCAAGTAATGGATAAGAAATGAGTTCTATAATAGATATGTCCCAAAGAGGGTCAGTATAATCAAAAATAAATAATATTATTTCCTTTAGAAAAATATTAATTATAGAAGCCCCATCATTAAGAGGTCTCTATCTAGAGATAGAATGGTAGGTTTACCAGAGTTTTTTCACTCTTTGGGTCAACACTACTAGTGCATTTATAAAAGGGTTTGAAGGGTCATGAGAACTAGACCTGTGAGCTCTCGGTTATTTGATAGTTTCTAGTGGGACCTTGTAGACTCTGAATAAGGCTGAGCCCATATTCTTCACTTTCTGAGCTTCCTTTCTTGTAGCCATCAACACCTGATAACCTTACAAAGGAGGGGTTCAGTGGAGGAGTGGGGAATATGAGAAATGGTAGAGGGTCGAATTGAGGACTGAAAATGTTAGTGAAGAAGGATAGGGATTACCATGAGTGGGACCGAGCACATTAAATTTATTGGACTCAGGTACAGGAATCAGGTTTGAGAGTTACTGAGTTGAAATGATATCCCTTTCTATTTTTAAACAATTGCTAAGTGTGGATTATCAAGTAAGAATAAGTGCCATATGATAATATTGTATTTCTTTCCTTAGATGCAATAGAACATCTTATGATAAATGATCCATTTTGCTGCCTAGAAAAGTGGCAAGAAGTGGCAAACATATGTTCACAGAATGGTTTTGACAGATTATGTGATGATATAATGTCCATCCTTCGATCTCAGGCTGGACTTACAGAAATTTCTGAAGAGGATGATACTGTCAACTTAATGCAGCATGTGTTTTGGTAGTTCTGTATATTAACTAGTTGAGGGAGCTTCTACAACATTTTATGTATGTTGGTTGTGGAAACTGATTTTGGAATAACTTATAAATAAATCTAGAGTATGAAGCTCTCAGAAATAAATCATGCTTCTTTTGTTATCATTATATTTAAATTTGTTTTCGAAACATTTATATTACTGGTTTTCCCCCCATATGGTCATTTCTTGTATTGAATCTTGATAAAATCCAAGAATATAACAGTATGAAATTCAGTTTAGGTATTTCTATCTAAGGGCATAAGCTTATGTATAGATATGCTCCTTTCTGGTCATCTAATTTGACAGCAAGAACTGAGGAAGGTGTGATAGTATCCTGTCAGACTGATCTCCCAAATATCAAATGCCATAAACCTGGCTTATAATAAGAAAAGCAAGATTTCATTCAATGTTGGATTCACAGGTGAAAACATAGAGTGTAATAATTTTGTGCTACGGATTTAAAGCTGTGCCCAATACTTTGGTATATATAAATGGCTTCTATAAACATTAGAACTGTAGTATGTTCTTACCTAGAGAGAGGAAAGCCAAATTTTGCATAGAAGTAGACCTGAGATACATGTAGGCACAGAAAATTTGTCATAAGAAGTGGTTTTGGATGATTTCAAGTATCTGAGCACTTAATTAAAAACTCAAGAATTCTGTGTCATGGATAGGTGTGATTTTCAAAACATTTAATGGTCAGTATGCCATGGCACCAATCAATCAGAACAGGTACCCAACTAATCAAAACAACATGCAGCCCTGATGCCACACCAGAGCATACCAACTGAATGCCAGCCTTGATCATGAAATGTGGTAAAAATAAGCTGCTGTTAGAGCAGTGGTTCTTAACCTGGGTTCTATCGAACCCTAGGGGTTCGATGAGTCGGTCTCAGGGGTTCCGAGAAACCTCTGCTGCGGAGGCCAGAATAAAGTAATACCGTAATTTGTTGTGAGTTCATGCACTTTGTTGGTTTTGTTCTTTGAGCAAGGTGATGTTCATGCACGGCTCATTTTGTGCACCAGTAAAAAAACATATACCTATGTCTTGAATTTGAAAAAGAAATCATATTTTATTTATCACTAAAGAAGGGTTCGGTGAATGCACATATGAAACTGGTGGGTTCGGTACCTCAAAAAAGGTTAAGAACCACTGTGTTAGAGTAAGAGTAAAGAGCGTAAGTTTTCCTCTCCTAAATTTAAATTGGATATATATTTTTTAATTTTAGAGTGGAAAAAATATTTACTTGGAATCAGAGAGCCTTGTATTCAAGTTCTTGTCCTATCTTTTACTTTTTGTAAAATATGGGCAGTGATATCTCCAAAAGGTTTGTTCGGAGGAGCAGTGATAGGTATGTATAAGTATATAACATAATGGAGAAACTTGGTAGAAGATAACTAATTTTTATGTAATAGGTCTCCAAACCACGTTTCTTTACTTGTTTACACTTACAAAACCCTGTATATCTATTCATCTTTTTTTCAAATTATAGGGGAAAGTAAATTTAGAAAGCTACAGAGGTAGTTGAAGTGAGCCTGCTGGGCTGCATGTGCTCAGGAAACGAGTTACAGAGGCAGAAAAAGAGCCTTTGGAGTTCAGGAGAGAGAAGGCAAAGGTAGTGTGGGAAAAGAGGAGGGAAGGGAAGGCACGGTGCGCTCTCCAGAGTGAAAACTCCTTTGACATACCTATTGTGGATATTAAGGTACCTGTCTACACTAATATTAGCATGCTTGGATTATTTTATAAATCCAGAATACTGGCTGAATTCTCAATTTTCCCATATATGGCTAAACACAGTAGTGGATAATTATAATTCAGTTTTCCAAAAAGTAGTGGGTTTTTTTTGTTTTGTTTTGTTTTGTTTTACAGATTTTATTTATAAGTTTTACAGAGAGAGGAGGGTAGGGGGACAGAAAGTTGTTGCTTCACTCTAGCTGATCATTGCTTGCTTGTACGTGCCTTGATCCCCTGTGGATGATCCCTTGCAGGATTTGGAACCAGCAACCTCAGCGTTTCTGGTCAGCACTCTATCTCCTGCGCCACCACAGGCCAGGCTAAAACGTATATATTTTGAAAGTAATGTATAGTCTGATGAGGCTGTGGTGCAATGGATAGAGCATTGGACTGGGACACAGAGGACCCAGGTTCAAAACCCCAAGGTCGCCAGCTTGAGCGTGGAGTTGCCAGCTTGATCACAAGGTTGCTGGCTTGAGCATGGGGTCATAGACATGACCCTATGGTCGCTGGCTTGAGCTTAAGGTCACTGGCTTGAGCAAGGGTCACTCACTCTACTGGAGCCCCTCCCACCAAGGCACATATGAGAAAGCAATCAATGAACAACTAAGGTGCTGCAACGAAGAATTGATGCTTCTCATTTCTCTCCCTTCCTGTCTCTGTCCTTCTCTCTGACTCTCTGTCTCTGTCAAATAAATAAATAAATAATGTATATAGTTTAAAAAGCAATATATTAGTACAAGGCTTATAATAACTAATATTATTTTTATTTTTGGCCTTCACATTTTCACATTAGCTGAGCTTTTTGAGAAAAGAGAAGGATGAAAAAAGGAAGGGAACAAAAGTTTATTTCAGTAGCATTATTTCATTATGTACCAATGGCTTAAAATCATTTTTTCTTTGAAACTTGTATGATTGATAGAAAGCTATTACATGTGTGTTGATAGAACTTAGAAAAAGAAAAATGTGTCCTTGAAAGCCTAGAGGAAGAAGTAGGGACATTAATCTGGAAAAAGCTTGAAACAGTAGCTGTTGCTGAGACTGTTAATTTTAGTTTGGTTTTATAATGTTTTTCTTCCACGCATTATTATTCCTTCTCTGTTAACCTTACCTTTGGCAGTTTTCCTGAGGAGAGTGAAACTTGTCAAGTGAATATAAATTAAAGTGCCTGGAGGTAGAGTTGGTAGAAAGAGCAAATAGATGAAGTACAGAGGGGTAGGAGAAAGACTTGAGCAGTGAGCTACAGAGCTTGGGAGTGGTCAGAAGCCCCTAAGCTGCTCTTAAAACAGGTGTCACACGTCAAGGGTCTGCACTCTCAGCCAGCTCTGCCATCTAGCTGTGTCCTTTTCCTCATGAATTTATTTTGACTATGTAATTCCTCTTGTCATTTATAACTCAAAAGTTCAGTCATTCCACAAAATTACATGTAAGTTCCCAATGCTTTTTAAACTTCTGCCTAATTTTAAATGCCAAGATCAACGTCAGCAATAATAACACATTCTAAATACCTATTTTGTGTATGGTCTCTCCTATCAATATTGCAATTTCAGTATGAAGACTCAACCTTTTTATTCCTTTTTTTGTTATAGAGGGAGAGAGAGAGACGGAGAGAGATGGGAAGCATCAACTCATAGTTGCACGGCACTTTAGTTGTCCACTGATTGCTTCTTTATATGCCTTGATGTGGGGTGGGGTGCGCTAGCCAATGACCCCTTGCTTAAGCCAGCAACTTTAGGCTTCAAGCCAGGTATCATGGGATTATATCAATGATCCCACGCTCAAGCCGGCAACACTGCACTCAAGCTGGTGAGCCTGTGCTCAAGCCAGATGAGCCTATATGCTCAAGCCAGAAACCTTGGCAACCTCAGGGTTTTGAACCTGGGTTTTCGGGGTCCCAGGTCAATGTTCTGTCCACTGCGCCACCACCAATCAGGCAAGATTCAACATTTTAAAAAGTAACTAACAATATGTATGACTGATGCTGGCACAGTGAATAGAGCATTAACCCAGAGTGCTGTGGATGCTGGGCATGGTCTTGAGCCGAGGTCACTGGTTTGATCGCAGTCAAGGCGCATATGAGAAGCAATCAATGGATGCACAACTACATGAAACAACAAGTTGATGCTTCTCTTTCTCTCTCTACCCTTACCCCCTTTCCTTTCTCTCTCTATAAAGACTTTGATACTTTTTTTAAAAAAGTAACTGACAATAGCTCTTTAGTATCATCTAATTATTCCAGTCCATCATCAAAATTACCAGTTGTTTAAAAATGCCTTTTTTTAACCTGACTATGCGGTGGTGCAGCGGATAGAGCATTGAACTGCAACTCGGAGGACCCAGGTTCGAAACTCCGAGGTTGCCGGCTTGAACGTGGCATCATAGACATGACCCCATGGTTTCTACCTTGAGCCCAACGGTCGCTGGCTTGAGCAAGGGGTCACTCACTCTGCTGTAGCCCCTCAGTCAAGGCACATATGAGAAAGCAATCTATGAACAATTAAGCTGCAGCAACGAAAAATGGGTGCTACTCATCTCTCTCCCTTCCTGTCTGTCTGTCCCTCTCCCTGACTCTCTCTCTGTCTCTTGTCAAAAAAAAAAAAAAAAGCCTTTTTAGAGTTGAATTGTTCCAATTAGGATGTAAACAAGATTCGTGTGTTCTATTTGGTTGCTGTGTCTCTGAATCTAAAGTATGCCCCTCCTGACTGGGTGGCCTGACTTTGTTCTTACAGGGAATATTCCACATTCTAGATTTGTCTGATTGTTTCCTATATTATTATTTAACTTGTTCTTTTATTTCCGTATTTCCTATAAATGGGAGTTAGTGCTAAAAACTTGACTAAATTTAGATTCAACTATTTTGTTACGGATACACCATAGGTGATGCTGAGTACTTCACATTTTGTCAAATGCTTAGTTATCTCATTGCTTTTTTTTTTTTACTTTCTTATTGAATTTATTGGGGTGACATTGATTAATAAAATTCTTAGGTATACAATTCTATAATACATCATCTGATTACCACCCTGAAACAAGTCTCCTTTCATCACCATTTATTCCCTTATACCCTCTTCTACCGCCTCCCACCTCCTCATCTCATTGGTTCTTGAGATAAAGCCTGAAATTCTTAACATGCACTAAAAACACCCTACATAATCAGGATTCTAGCTGCTTCTATAGACTTATCTCATACTGTGCTCTTGACATTCTTTGAGCTAGAGCCAGTGGTTCTTAACCTGGGTTCTATCGAACCCTAGGGGTTTGATGAGTCGGTCTCAGGAGTTCGGAGAAGCCTCTGCCGCGGAGGCCAGAATAAAGTAATACCGTAATTTGTTTTGAGTTCATGCACTTTGTTTTGTTCTTTGAGCAAGGTGATGTTCATGCACGGCTCATTTTGTGCACCAGTAAAAAAACATATAACTATGTCTTGAATTTGGAAATAAAATCATATTTTATTTATCACTAAAGAAGGGTTCAGTGAATGCGCATATGAAACTGGTGGGTTCGGTACCTGAAAAAAGGTTAAGAACCACTGAGCTAGACACTTGCCCTCTGTCTGCTCCTCTTGTAAAGGGCTTCTTTTTACACCTGGCCAATAATTTCTTTTACCTCAACTCTTAGTTAAAATTTTCTCCAGGAAGCCTTTGATGACCTCTGTAATTAAGCCAGTGTTTCCTTTTTTAGGTTGACTTTTGTTGCTGTTATTATGAGTAATTATGGTTGTAGTCACTGAACAATACTTTTTATTGAAGACAAGGACAATACCGTTGAGGGTGTGGCAAATGGGGGAGGAGTTACTGTATTAGTTTTTTTGGGTTGTTGAAACAAAGTACAGAAACTTGAGTGGCTTAACCATCAGAAACTTAAATTTGTCTGATTGCTTCCTTATGGCAGCGATTTTCAACATTTTTCATCTTATGGCACATGTAAACTAATTACTAAAATTCTGTGGCACACCAAAAAATATATATTTTTTGCCAACCTTACAAAATAAGTAGGTATAATTTTGATTAATTCACACTAGATGGTGTTGTGTTAGCTGTTTTAATTTGACAATGTAAGGGAAAAGAGGTCAATGCTCCTCATTAGTCAGATACTGCATGTTTTAAAATTTCTTGTAGCACATTGGTGTGCTGTAGTACACTGGTTGAAAATCGCAGCCAGTGTACTAGCTGCGATTTTGTGGTATCGTACTAGCTGCGATTTTGTGGTATCGTCTTAGAGTCCTGGAGCCTAGAAGTGAGATCAAGGCATTGGCAGGCTTGGCTACTTTGGAGGACTGTAAGGGATGAATCTGTACTAGCCTCTTCCTCTCTCTTTGGCTTAGAGATTGCCATCTCTCCATGTCTTCTTGTCATCATCTCTCTATGCATGTCTATATCCAAATGACTTCTTAGAAGTACCAGTCATATTGGACTAAAGCCCACCTTGATAACCTCATTTTAACTTGATTACCTCTGTAAAGACCCTATTTCTAAATAAGGTCACATTTTGAGTTACTGGGGGTTAGGGCTGCAACATATGGATTTTGGGAGGACACAACGAAACCCATAACAGTTGCCATTATGTTACTAAAATCACAGTACTGCATACAAAGTAAATTTCAGTAAGTAGTTGAATGAATAAATACCCAGGCTGGACCTGGCATCTTTCATGTTTAATGCCAATCTTGTGAATTAACTTTAATCTTGCTTTATTTACTTTTTTTTGGAAATGTTATTGGTATATAAACATACATATACATAATAATACATCCTAAAAATACATATATTATAACTGTAGGGCTCAATATATATTTATGTAACAAACTCCCAGGTAAGAAAACAATACTCCTAGAATCCTAGAAGCCCCTTCAGTCACCATTATCCACTCCCAAAGATAGCCACTATCCTGACTTCTCATACCAGAGATGAGATTTGCCTAATTTTGAATATTATATAAATGATTTTATAATGTATTTGTGTCTTTTGTTCTTTATTACCTTATGAGACCCTTCCATGTTGTGTGTAGTTGTTTATTCTCATCACTATTTTTATTCCATTGTTTAAATATACCCCAGTTCTACCATAGATGGACATTTAAGTTGTTTACAGTGTAGGGTTAATACACATTCCATGAACACTTGTACATGAACATATGTGTGCATTTCTGTTGAACTCCTGCTTTTCTTTTATTTTAGGTTATATATTGATGGCTGTATATTAAGTCATTCCAGTAGCTTTAGGGTCAGCACTGCATTAATATTTGATTTGTAACATTATTCTCTTCTGCTGTAATGAAACTCTGCATTGGATTAGAAATAGCCAATATTAGTCATATTTTTCTAAATCTATGACTTTTTAAAAAATAGATATTTTGAGCAGATTTCTGTTTGGAGAAATATAGAGCAGAATGTATGGAGATTTCCCATATACCTACTCCCCCCACATATACACAACATCCCCCATTATCAACGCTGCCCCAGAGTAGTACACTTGTTATAATAGATGACACTTCATTATCATCCAAAGTCCACAGTTAACATTAGGGTTCACTCTTGCTGTGCCTACCATAGATCTGGATAAGTTTATAATAACATGTGTCTACCATTATACTATCAGGCACAATAGTTTTACTGCTCTAAAAATCCTTTATTCTGTACCTATTTATCCCTCATGGGTTTTTTTTTTCCATTTTTAATATGGGACACCTTTTTGCCTCCCATGAATGAAGAAATTTTTAAAATTGATTTTAGAGGGAGAGGAAGGGAGAGAGAGAGAGAGAGAGAAATATCAATTTGTTGTTCTACTTCTTTATGCATTCATTGGTTGATTCTTGTGTGTGCCCCGACTGGGGATCAAACCCGCTATCTTGATTTGGGATGACGCTCTATCCAACTGAGCTACTCAGCCAGTACTGGAGCAAATAGTTTTAAAGTGCTCTCTGTGTGCCAGAGACACTGTGCTAGCTCTTTTACTATATATTCCTATTAAATTCTTGCAACAGTTTTATGAAATAGATATTATTATCCTCATTTTTATAGGTGAAACAAAGGCAGTTCAGAAGGCAAAATAACATGCTGAAGATCACATTGCAAGGGTCATAATGAACTAAGTTTCTCTGACTTCAAATTAGGTGTTCTTTCCATCATACCAGTGGGAGAGAGGAAAATGTTCCCTCCAGAGTCCGAGAGAAACTGTGCTAGTTACATTTTTGTATAACTATTATAGTCAAGCATTTATCAAAATGAGTTTCTATTAATTTCATTCACTTGGAAAGGTTTGGAAATTTTCTGAAATGGGAATTTAAACTAATGAAGACTTGTTAACCAGAGTTTTTCTAAATTCTGGATTAATTAAGAAATAGTCACTGTATTCAGTCACCTTTTAAACCTTAACATATGAAAATGTTACTTTTTGGTTGCCTTTATTCTGTTAGATTGCTAAAACATAAGTAGAAAATCAAAGTACAGGCCTCATTGGTATTTTTTTAACTGTCCATTTTATGAAAAGATCATAAATTTCTTTCACTATTTTTTTTTTTTTTTAACAGGGACAGAGAGACAGTCAGAGAGAGGGATAGATAGGGATAGACAGACAGGAACGGAGAGAGGTGAAAAGCATCAATCATTAGTTTTTCATTGCCGTCACAACACCTCAGTTGTTCATTGATTGCTTTCCCACATGTGCCTTGACCACGGGCCTTCAGCAGACTGAGCAACCCCTTGCTGGAGCCAGCGACCTTGGGTCCAAGCTGGCGAGCTTTTGCTCAAGCCAGATGGGCCCGCGCTCAAGCTGGTGAGCTCGGGGTCTGGAACCTGGGTCTTCCACATCCCAGTCCGACGCTCTATCCACTGCGCCACCGCCTGGTCAGGCATAAAGATCATAAATTTCTTCCTTTTCTTCTTGAAAAAACAACAACAGTATTTTGACAAAGTTAAACCAGTGTAGTATTATTGAACATATAAAGTTGTCAATTTGTTAGTAGTTATAATTCTTAGGTTCCATTTCTTTAACCCTGCCAGTAAGTCTCGTTTTTCACTCAAAAAGCTTCAAAGTTAATGATAACAGTATGTCTGATGTCACAATCCTTTGTCCAGCAGCCAATTAGATGATGCCCACAACCCTTCTCACTCCCCCTGCCCAAAAAAAAGGCCGTTAAAGCCCAGTTCAACCCTGTATTAGGTGTAACTCCCTTTGTGAGCCAGCCCGCTGGTTTCTTTTCTTTAAAGCCTGTACGCTGGTCTTTTCGGACACCATGGATTTTAACAATAATTTGTTATATTCTTTTTTTTATTTTTATTTTTATTTTATTCATTTTAGAGAGGAGACACAGAGTGAGAGAGAGAGAGAGAGAGAGAGAGAGAGAGAGAGAAAGAGAGAAAGGGGGGAGGAGCTGGAAGCTCAACTCCCATATGTGCCTTGACCAGACCAGTGCAGGGTTTTGAACTGGCGACTTCAGTGTTTCCAGGTCGACGCTTTATCCACTGCGCCACCACAGGTCAGGCTTTGTTATATTCTTGAATAAAAAATATATACAGCCTGACCTGTGGTGGCACAGTGGAAAAAGCGTTGACCTGGAACAGTGGGGTTGCCATTCGAAACCCTGGACTTTCCTGGTCAAGGCACAAATGGGAGTTGATACTTCCTGCTCCTCCCTTCTCTCTCTTTTTCTCCTCTCTAAAATAATAAATTTTAAAAAAGAAACAGATACATAATACTATTGTTTATGTAGCTTATTTCCATTTGTTCCTTTTTTTTTTTTTTCAGGGACAGAGAGAAAGTCAGAGACCGGGACAGACAGACAGGAACGGAGAGAGGTGAGAAGCATCAATCATTAGTTTTTGTTGCCGTTGCGACACCTTAGTTGTTCATTGATTGATTTCTCACATGTGCCTTGACCGCAGGCCTTCAGCAGACCAAGCCACCCCTTGCTGGAGCCAGCGACCTTGGGTCCAAGCTGGTGAACTTTTGCTCAAGCCAGATGGGCCCTGCACTCAAACTGGCGACCTCAGGGTCTCGAACCTGGGTCTTCCGCATCCCAGTCCAACGTTCTATCCACTGCGCCACCGCCTTATCAGGCCATTTGTTCCTTTTTTACTGTCAATTATTTATCTTGGGAATCTGTCAATCTCTCCTTGTGTTTTTTCTTAGACTTCAAACAAAAGGTCACAAGTATCTACAGAGGCCTATTACACTACTATAAATGAGTGAGATGTTTCATAGTTAGGCATAGGGGTATTTGAGGATTTTTAAATTTTTTGAGAGAGAGAGAGAGAGAGAGAGATAACCATCAACCTGTTGTTCCACTTAGTTGTTCAGACTTGGATTGCTTCTCATATGTGCCCTGACCTGAGAATGAGCTGGTGTACCCAGAATCAAGCTGGCAACACCAGGCTTAAACTGGTGACCTCAGTGCTCCAGACAATTTTTGTCATGTGGGATTATGGACTAAGAATTACCCTATCAGGAGCTGAAAATGTAGATTTGATGTGAGCAGTCTTGATTTTCAGAGTACTGTGTAAGCCAAACAAATCACATATACAGACCAAACTTGACCTGTAGGCCATCAGTTTGAAACATCTTTCCTTAACTTGGGAGGCCAGATTTAACTTTTTTGTTATCATTAACTTTGAAGCTTTTTAAGTGAATAAAGGAAGTAAAGATCTTTATTTTTATTTATTTATTTTTATTTTATTCATTTTAGAGAGGAGACATAGAGTGGGAGAGAGGGGGGGGGGGAGGAGCTGGAAGCATCAACTCCCATGTGCCTTGACTGAACCAGTGCAGGGTTTTGAACTGGCGACCTCAGTGTTCCCAGGTCGACGCTTTATTCAATGCGCCACCACAGGTCAGGCTAAAGGAAGTAAAGATCTACCATATTTTCTCGTTCAGAAAAAGGTGCTGCAGAATACCCAATTTACTGATGCCTTGGTAGTAGAAGACAGGATTCTTTAACTAAAAAAATAGCATTACTATTTTTTTTTTACAGGGACAGAGAGAGAGTCAGAGAGAGGGATAGATAGGGACAGACAGACAGGAACGAAGAGAGGTGAGAAGCATCAATCAATCAATCATTAGTTTTTCGTTGCCATTGCGACACCATAGTTGTTCATTGATTGCTTTTCCACATGTGCCTTGACCGCAGGCCTTCAGCAAGCATTACTATTGAATATATGTATTGCCAGTGCCGAATAGAAGCCATTTGATATCTAATGCACAGGAACTTGAAAAGTAGCACAGGTATAATTTGTGTGTAGAAAGAGGAAAAGATACATGCTTCTTAAAGAATTTTGACAGTCTTATTTCTCACACTAAAGGATTAATTTATCAGTAATCTTCCCCAATAGTGTTGTAATAAAGATGGAAAAGAAGCAATATTACAGTTTTTTAAAAAAGACTACTGAGATACATTCTGAAGATTTTCCTAATTGAATCCTTTTGTCTATTTAGTTAGCTCTTTGTTAGAAATTCCATGGTGGTTTTGGGGCTGCCATTATCACATTGTATTATTAAACTGCCTTCAGAAATAATTACCACTAATTTTCATTGCTCCATGGAGTGCAAACTCTGTCTTGAAGCTCCATGTATAGTGACCATTAAGGCTACGGAAGATGTTTCTGTTATATTCTATTATCTTGTTTCCTTGGGTCAGATCATATAATACAATTACAAATAGGGCCAACTTTAGGTGCATATATGCTTAACATAAAGTGCTTGTCATCTTCAAATTCGTTGTATACAGATTGAGAATTCTAATAAAGTTCATTTCCTTTTGAAACTCTATTCTCACCACACACATGCTCACACAGTTTGAAAACACAGAATCAATGTGAGGATGTATATTTTGGAGGCAGACTCCACCAAAGTCTGTATGCTATTATTTCCAGCTTCTCTTGGGTGACTACTTATATTGATAACTTCCTGTTTCAGCATGCGGACACAAGTTGTTGCTGGTCCTAGGATCAATAATGCGGGTGGGAAAGCGATTGGCAGAGAGACGTCAGTTCTTAGAGTTAAAACAAGCATATGCAGCATAAAGACCTGTCTTTGGCTGGGACTGATGAGAATATAGTATAATTTGGCTCAGCAGGTGGCGGTAGAGAGGCCAGTAAGACCTTCACCTCTGCTCCAGCACATGGAATTGTTTTTCTGGGGAAGAAGTGAGGCTGCTGCTATTGTTGCCGATCATATTTTGAAAAATAGCATTTGGTTTGCAAGCTTGGGTAATATGAGGACCTTTTTTTTTTTCTAACTTTAAAAATTGTAGTAAAACAGACAAAATTTTATCATCCTAATCACCTTAAGTGTACAGTTCTGTGATATTAAATGCATTCATAATGTGCTGCCATTACCACCATTCATCTCGATAACTTTTAATTTTATAAAAATGAAGCTCTATACCCATCATAAAGAACTCCTCATTCTCCCCTTTCCCTGAACCCCTGGCAGTCACCTTTCTACTTTCTGTGTCTATGACTTTGACTAAGTCAGATAATTGGGCATACAGTATTTGTCTTTTTGTGATTGGCTGTTTGGGGTGGGCACAATACAGTGCCTTATCTTTTCTTAGCCCTTGGCTAAACTCCATCTGAGACCAAACCCACGCTTTTTGTATAGAAGCCTGAATATTCCTGTTTCCCAGTTGTGTGGAGGACAACAAAGCGCAGAAAAGGAAAGAATTGTTGGCACACCCAGGTGCCTTTTCCCTCTTTGGGATGTAGCAAGTCCTCTACCTCCCCAAACTTTGCTTCTTTAATGACTATCCCCAACCCTTTGGGTTGTTGTCACAAAATTACATCTTTAAACACTATGTGCCCCAAACCATAAACTAGTATTTCCTTTAAATGCATAAGTCTCTTAAATTATGTAGAAAACAAAAACAAAGAGTTATAAACCAGTTATAGTCATATTAGCTTTTAGACTAATTATTTCTTTAAAGACCAGTTTTAGAAGAGTAAGAGAGAAACTACTCATTGTAGTTGTTTCTTTTGTATGTGCCTTGATCGGGCAAGCCAGGGGCTTTGAACCAGTAACCTCAGCATTCCAGATTGATGCCTTATGCATTGTGCCATAGGTCAGGCTGACTAATACCTTTAAAAAATGTGTTAGGTTCTTAAATCATGTAGATAGCAAAAGATATAGTTACAAACCATTGTTACAGTATTGGCTTTTATAATTGCCTATGTGTTTACCTTTATTGAGATTTTTATTTTTTCATATGGCTTCAAGTTACTATCCAATGTCCTTACATTTTATCCTGCGGGACTCTGTGGAGCATTTGTTTTTCAGGGAAGGTCTGGTGGTAATGAACTCTCCAGCTTTTGTTTATCTGGAAAAATCTTAATTTATCCCTGACTCTTTAGTTTCTAGCTTTTTTTTTTTCTTTTGGCACTTTGACTAGCATTGCCTTCTGGTCTCCAAAGTTTGCGACGAGAAATCTGCTAACAATCCTTTTTTAAAAAATATTTTTAAAAACTGATTTGAGAGGGAGAGAGAGAGAGAGGGAGGGAGGGAGAGAGAGAAACAGACAGACATTGATCTGTTTCCGTATGTGCCCCAACTGGGGATGGAACCACAACCTGGGTGCTTTGGGAAGTCGCTCAAACGAACTGAGTTATCCAACCAGGGCTATCTGCTAACAATCTTATTGAAGATTTCCTGTATATGATGAGTTGCTTCTCTTTGACTGCTTTCAAGATTCTGTTTTTGTCTTTCAAAAAATTGATTATAATGTGTCACATTGTGGCTTTCTTTGAGTTGATCTTAAAGTTTGTTGAGCTTCTTGGATGATGTTTATTTCATGTATTTCATCAAATTTGGGAAGTTTTCAGCCATGCTTTCTTCAAATATCTTCTCTCTTCTTCTTCTGGGATCCCCACAATTTGTATGTTGCCCCACTTGATGGTGCCCCACAGGTCTCTTGGGCTCTGTTAACTTCTCTTCAATTTTTTTCCTGTTCCTCAGAGTCAATAATTTCCATTGTCCTGTCTTCAAGATTGCTGATTATTTCTTTGCTGGTGAAATTTGCCTTTGACTTCCCCTAGTCAATTTTTCATCTCAGTTATCGTACTTTCCAATTTCAGAATTTTGTTTAGTTTCTTTTGAGATTATTTTTTCTATTGATATTTCCATTTGTTCAGGCATTATTTTCTTGACTTTTCCTACCATTTCTTTAGTTCTTAGAGCATCTCTATGACAGTTATTTTAAAGTCTTTACCTAATAGATCTGCTATCTGTTCTTTTTTCATGGACAGTTTCAGTTGATTCTTCCCTTTCCTATTTCTTTATGTGCTTTGTGATTTATTGTTGAAAACTTGGACATTTGAATCTAATAATCCAGTAACTCTGGACATCAGATTTCTCCCCTCTTCCTCAGGGTTTGCTGTTGCTGCTTTATTTTGTTTTGATTGTTGGAGGCTGTCTCTGTGCTGGTGATCTTCCTGAGGTGTAAACTTAAGCTCTTCTCAGGTTTTCTTTGAGCCTGCACTGGCTCTGGACGTGTATGATGACTTTCTAATTTCCCCTGTATAATGGGATGGTTTTGGGGAATGCCCAACTCTTTTGTGTTTGACTCCCAAAAGGAGAAAAAGAAAAAAAAAATGAAGGGAGGGGGAAAACAGAGTACTGGCCAGCTTTTTAAATCCCCTGGAAGTCACTTTAGCCGGAAGGGGTGGAGTATTGCAAAAGTGGAGGGAGGTATAATAGCAATGGCCAGTTGTCATTTTGTTGACATCTCTGAGATCGGGAGCAGCAGTCAGTGATCAGAGCACAGATCCCCTATAATTGGAAGGTGGGTCCTCTTTGCTCACTCTGGCTCTGGCAATCTGTGTGTAAGCTGCTCCAGGAATAGGGACACAACTTCTTGCCATGAGGCTGGGAGTGTGGGATGGGTAGCTGCTATTGTATAAGAGCTGAAATTGATTAGAATTAACTGGAATTTACTGTCCAAGACTTCCCCTGGAAGTTGCAAGTCTTTAGTAGACTCCAGAGTTCTGCAATAGTTATGACAGACAGGATTTGCTAACATAATTATGGGAAGAAAGATTCCCGGTGCCTTCTACTCTTCCGTCCTCCCAGAATCCTCCTTGAGGACCATTCTTTGGGGATTTGTGTTCTTAAGAGGATGGCCCTTTAAAGAAAAATAAAATGTTACTCTACATGAAAATGTTTAAAGTTCTAGCACATTTTCTCTTTGAGCTGTTCAGTTGAAACAGGAATAAGGGTGGGGTGAGCTGGAGGCTGGAGATGAGGGTTTTGTTTTCTAGACATAAGGTTTCTTTTCAAGACATTTCAAAGGCCCTGCCGTTATACAGCAATCCCACAATTATATGCTCGAACAGGCCCTTGTGGCCTGCTGACTTTTCTGTCGGTGTTATTCCAGGTTGAAGAACAGGCTAGCTGCAAAGTTGTTGCTTATACCAAAATTTTAGCTTTGAAAAATGTTGACCTGCCCAGTCTATTCGTCAGAAAAGTAAGAAATGTACACACAACAATATCCCAGGCTGATCAGTTTATTGCTAGATTGTAGGGAGTCTGTTTTCTCAAAATCATTGAGATGATTTCAAAACTAGTTGAAGAAGGTACCTGGTTATTCTGCTTACACAGCGTTCACTCCTTGATTCAAAGTGGGGAGATGAGGTTATTACAGGGTTGGAAATAAGAGACATCTCTTGGTGTCTCTGAACAGGACCCAGACCTAGGAAGCAATTTTGAGAATCCTTGTTATTTTATGACTCAGCCTGCCCGCTCACAGATCCCTGCATAACACATATCTTTTGAAGGGAGCCCGTGGGCCAGGGGCAAGCTTGTTTTCAGCTCGCAGTTGAGGTTTCACTTCTTGTCTTTGTTCTGCTCCCATCAAATACAAGACACTGAGCTCATTGATCAAATAGCTTGTAATTTCTCCAAGGGCAGTTGAGTGTCGAAAGGAGGAGAAACAGCAATGCCTGAATTTTCTGAAGAGGTGAATACATTTAGGAGGGCATGGAATGATTTGTAAGTCAGAGTTTCTCAACCTCAGCACTATCAACATTTTGGACCAGATAATTCTTTGTTGTGTGAGGCTGCCCCGTGCACGGTAGGATGTTTGGCGGTGTTCTGGCCTCTATCCACTAGAGGCCGGTAGCGCTCCCTGTTCCGCTGCAACCAGTCATGACTAGCGGCCTTCCCTGCAAAATGGTTGAAAATCACCAGTTCTCCTCATGAATATAAAAGCTCTACCAATCCACAGTTAAACATAATAATTACTGGGTGGTTCTCCTGCAAAGAGGATCGAAGAGAACGAAGTAAGTGAATGTGCCTCCTTGATTTCTTTCCCTTAAATCGTTTCACGCAAACCCAGAATGTATTCTAAGGTAAGTGCAGGGAAACAAATGAACGAAATACAAAATAGGATTTACCGTACTTCCAGTTCGTAACCAAAATATCTAAATATTTTAAGAATTCTTGGCAAGAAAGAAGTAACTAGTGTGCTCAGATTTCTCTCACAGGTAGAAGAAGCACATAACCCCCCAACGTGAGCTGCCTGCCTGGCCAAGTTCTGCAGAGCCTCCTCCTCTCCCCGCTGCTCTCCAGGAGGCACAGCGGCTGCTCTGGTCCCAGGAACCGTTCAGCCTCAGGTTTAACCTTTTTTCTTTTCAACTCTTGATCCCTCCCTACCTCTTCCGTTAGCAGCCCTGCCAAGATCTCCAGGCTGTGGGAATGCCTACTTTGAAGAGTGGAAGCTAAGGCAGTTTCCCTGGATAGCGTGTAGATGGTGACTTGTTATTGTCCTGGAGTGACGTTTGCCACCTAGGATGATAAACTGGACTCTCAAACGTGAGAAATTGGCATAGCCATTAAAAGGACTAACAATCAAACCAAGATTTGGAAGAGGTTCCTTTGTGGCCTTTACAGAAAGCCACAGAGATGGTGATAGGGTTGAAAGCATGACCCTTTGCAGAAAACCTAGTAGAAATGGGATCATTCACCTTGAAGAAGGATTGAAGAAGAATCATTAAGGGTTCTAAACAGAGAAGCTTCTAAATGGTATTTTGTTCTGTTTTTGTTTTTTTTTTTACCTCTGCCTAAGATAACAAAAATAAATTAATACAGGGTGTGAGGAATTTAGATGTATTTCAGGAAACACTTGTGATAGTTAAGGTTTATCAACTTTGCAAGGGTGGTTTTAGAATCTTCTTTAAGGTCTTGAAGAACTGCCTGAATTTGTTCCTGGCTGAGAGGTGCAGGTAGGGTGTGGTCCTGCAAGAGGCCTTTTCAGTCTCATTGCTCTGGAACTTGGATGGCTCATATATACTGCTGGGGTTGAAGTGACCATCTGTCACCTAGACGGATGTGTGGAAAACAGCTGTGTTAGACTTGCTCGCTGGTTTCCCAGCTGTAAGCACTTTGCGTGAGCACGTAGCAGAAAGCCACATGTGTGTCTTAATGAAAAGCTATGGGTACTTTCCCTCAGTGGCAAGTGCCCCAGATCGCTCTCCCACCACGAGGTGCGGTTCCCTGATTCCCTCAGCAGCCACTGTAAGGGGCGGTGTTCCTGATCTCTTGTCCTCCACTGCAAAAAGTGGTTTTCCTTTGCTTACTCACTTGCCTGTCCCTGTGAACCTCCAATAGACGGGTAATGGCCTGACGCTTTCCGGCTCTGCAGTTTCTCTACCGTCTGCTTCAATTCAATGTGAACTTGCCTGGCCTTGACCACTGGCATTACAACAGAGTTTAACTTCATTCTCTAAATAAGAACTTGGGCAGTGTTTTTTCACAGGTGTGAGTTATTCAACCAGATTCAACAGATAGAGGTTTTCTCTTTGCCTTCAGTGGAGCTCTATATATTGACTTAGACGAACAGTATCATATGGTTTCATAAGATTGTGAGATGGAGGTTTGCATGCAGGCTGTTCACTAGGTATCAGCAACGTGGAGGGGAGAACAAGACAGCAGGATTGGGCAGAGGGAGAATGAAGCTCTGAAACAATCCCAACAAAGGACTCAGCTGACCACATGGAAACATCTGACACTACGATGGGCCCTCTGAGGTGTCACCAGTTGGGGCAGTGGACAGCCTTCATATTCTTGTGGACGAGTCTCTGGATGGGGGCTGTGTTACCTTGGGTAGGGCAGCTTCCTTTAGTCCAAGCTGTCCCCAAAGAGGGCCAATGGCTGAGGGTCTTCTTCTAGCAGCATTCCCACCACCTAGGGGAATACACCCTGCATTCAGGAAAGGGGTCTGGGATGGGGGCATCACTGAGTTCATCATGGCAGCTTTCCCTGTCTTCTGCTCCTGTCTGAAATTTGCCTTGACCCTGTGCTCATTTACACAAGAAGCATTTTCCCTTCTTCAGGAACCTATTTCCTTTGCTCTCATTCCCATCCGGCCCTTGCCACCCTAGTACACAGAGCAAATGCAGAGTCACGGATTCTGTTTGTTCTGAAGTGTGTTCTTCCCTCTCCCTCCTACCCTCTCCCTTCCTGCCCTCCTTCAACTCTCATCAGACAGATTCACCTGCTTCCAATTTGAATAGTGTGGCAGCCAGACAGCGTGACATCCAGCCTGGATGGCAAGTGACATCCAGCCTGGATGGCAAGTGACATCCAGCCTGGATGGTGAGTTACAGGCCAACTGGCTTCTTGCTCTTTGGAGTTTTTCCATTGTTCCCTTAGTGGGCACATATTCCCCCTCTGCCCTCTGCCAATACCTTGTGCATGAATTCCCAGGGTGGCAGTGTCGAACACTGGGCTGGAGCCTGGGTTAGCTTAGCCGCCTGTTTGGGGGACTTTGATCATGGCCTGTCTTCTTGATTAGTTCTCTAAAATGAGGAGAGACTATTGGTCTAAGTGATCCCCGGCATCTCTTCTAACTCCAACATGCAGTGACTATTTTTGTGTATTTTTTTCTTTTTTGTATTTTTCTGAAGTGAGAAGTGGGGGCAGGGGGTAGAGGGGTAGGCAGACAGACAGACTCCTGCATGTGCCCAACCTGGATCCACCCAGCATGCCCACCAGGGGGCGATGCTCAGCCCCTCTGGGGAGTTGCTCCACTGCAATCTGAGCCTTTCTAATGCCTGAGGCGGAGACCACGGAGCCATCCTCAGTGCCCAGGCCAACTTTGCACCAATGGAGCCTAGGCTGCGGGAGGGGAAGAGATAAGAGAGGAAGGAGAGAGCAAAGGGTGGAGAAGCAGATGGGTGCTTCTTCTGTGTGCCCTAGCCGGTAATCGAACCCAGGACTTCCACACACCAGGCCAACGCTTTAACGGCCAGAGCCAACATGCAGTGACTTTTGGATTTGAAGGATTTTCACAGAAGGAAATGGGAATAAAATGGATGCTAGATTCCCTATTTAGTTTTTGCTTACTATCTCTCCCACATAGAATATTTCAGCCTTCTTTCCCAACTAAATGCAAGATATGGGATTAGTTATATCCCTGATGTATTTGAGGGAGTGAAGATTTAGAATCCCCAGAACACTGTGGAAACCAGTCCAAAATGAAATCAAAAAGGTCTTAGCTGCCTGTCTTGCAGCTGCACTGAGCCTCTGTCTGGGATCTCTCCTGTGAGGTAAGTCAAGTGAAGGTGAGTCATGACTTGTCTTGAGCAGAATTTGAAATACTCAGGGGAGTTCACTGCAGCAAGAGTTTCCTGCCAGTTTCATTCTGCTAGCCTCCCTTTTTCTTAATCTAAATGGATGTAGCTATCACTGTTGGTATTCTCTGTAGCAGTTTTTATTTATTTTTTTTGAGAGAGAGACAGACAGATAGGAAGGGACATGAGAAGCATCAGCTTGTAGTAATGGCACTTTAGTCATTAATTGATTACTTCTCATATGTGCCTTTATGGAGGGCAGTGGGGGAGCTCCAGCTGAGCCAAGCCAGCAATCTTGTGCTCTAGCTGGCAACCTTGGAGTTTCAAACCTGGGACCTCAGCATCCCAGGTCAGTGCTTGTGGGGAAAATAGCTGTGTTAGGCTTGCTCGCTGGTTTACCAGCTGCAAGCACTTTGCTTGATTAGTGCGTGAGCACACGTGCCACCACCAATCAGGCTTGCTTTTTTTTTTTTTTTTTAATGCATGAGACCAGCCAGATTAAACATTGGCCTTGAAAGGAATTCAGGCTCAAGGACAACTGGTGGAGGCCCTTTAAATCATCTTTTCTTTTTCAGGCTGGTTGTCTCATTAGATAATGACAGACCATGATAAATGAGCTGTGTAAATATGCAGAGGGAGAGAAGAGGCTAGTGGAAAAGTGAACCTGGCTGTTCAGAGCACAGGGCTGAGCTTATTTGCATAGCAGCTCAGGTGTGGTTACTTATTTATGAAGTACATTTCCTCTGAGGTGTGGAAAATAGGCTAGCTGTGAACATGATCTCTGCCCTAGAATGCTCGTGGTCAGGAGGCAGAGCCCGGTGGGACCCCGACGCCCCTCCCGGGAGCTCCTGTTAATTCCCTGAGCTTTTTCTTGTCTTCCCTTCATGTGGCATTGTGAGCTCCTGGAGGCAGGGTCAGTGTTTGGTCACCACTGATTCCCTGTGCCCAGTGTCTCAGCTGGCACGTGGCAGGCCTTCGATAAATAAACGTGTATTGAACAGCACCTGGCAGTGAAGCTTACAGCTCCTTGGGAAATGCAGGGAGGTAAACAGAAAAGGAGAGGCCATGGATCTTTCAAACTAGATGCCCGCCCTGAAGCAAGAGGAGGGAGTAATGCTAGAGCCCGAAGGACAGAAGAAGGGATCAGCTGTGGCCCTCCTGCAGGAGAAAATCCCAAACAAACTGGACCTTCATCCAAGAGCATGGTGTGATTCCTCCAGAAGGAAAACAAAAAACCCAAAAAACAAACAAAAGAACAACCTCCCCCAACCAACTCCCCTTCAAAAAAACCCCTGCCTACCCCAAACAGCAATTCCTCCAATCTTAGTGGTGCCCTAGTTATACAGAAGAAAGAACAAAGAGGTGATTTGAGCATCTCAAAATTGAAATAGCTATTGCCAACCACCACAGGATCAGCAGAATCATTAGATTTCAGAAAATGCACAACCTCTGAGGCCTCTGTATTCTTCCACCCTGATGTCAGATTGCTGGCAGCCCACGCTGAGCTTGCTCGGTAGGAATGTGCAGCGAGACCGCTGCCTCTAGAGAGCTGAAGGGAGGAGGGAAGGTCAAGCTCGCCCTGCTGGGAATTTGGAAGTTCAGCACTGGAGGTCAGTTCACCAGCGTTGGACACTAGTCTCTCAGCTCCCGGTGACAGAGGGAGGACAAGGCAGGCCCTCTCAGCTGATTAGACACAGATGTGTGTGTCTCTGAGCTTCTCAGGGGCCTGACAGGGAAACTGAATTTATCCCAGGTGGTTCAAATAAAAATACTTTTAAAAAGGGATTCACAGAGGTGTAGGCAAGGTTAAGGGAACAAACATGAAAGGTGGAGGTGGCCAGAAACTTGTATTCGTGGGGAGCCATTACCTCCCTTGGGCTAAAGGACAAAGGGAAGGAGGACATCTTGGTGCCTGAGCCAGTGAGTGCTGGAACTATGGAGGGGCCTCCAAAGTCAGGGCACCAAAGCAAGGAGGGAATGGGAGAAATCCCCTGCCATGTTTTCCTGCTGGGCGCCTCCCCTTGACCAAACCATAAGCCAGCCAGCAGGGGTGCCAAGGATGAAGCCTTCCTCAGGGGTTGGCCTCCAGGGGCTGAGAACACAGGAGGTGAGTCAAATGGACAATAACAACCCGATTACCATATACTATATCTAATTTTAAACATTTCATATGACTTTTTATATGTTTTCTTATTTAATTCGTGAAATCCCTCTACAACACGTTGAGCCAGGGGCTTTCAGAATACTGGGGTGGGGTGTGGCTTCACAAGCTTCAGGCCAAAGAGGCTCTGGACACCAGCGAGGAGAGAAGGTACTGGAACAGTGACTGTGGCACTTTGTCCACTTTCCTCGGTCTTTGTAGTGTCCCCACACTTGTGCTTTTTATCCTGAATGTTTCCCAGCAGTAGAAAGCTGTCTTCTGCTCAACAGGCCAACCTTTGTGGAGAAAATCCTGTGGCAGGCTGTGGACAGTGACAGTGTTAAGCAGGCCAGGTCCCTGCTTCCATCCCGAGGGAGGATGGGAACAGCCAGGCCAGCAGCCTGGGGACCCTGAGGAGCGGGGATGGGGTGGTGCTTGGCCTGCACAGCAGTGGTGTCTCCAGCTCCTCTGAGGCGCCTATCTCCTCCTGGTTGTTTAGCTTCCCTATCATAAGGGGTGGATAGGGTGCAGTAGGGAGCAGTTCTCCCTGGCTCAAGTGCACACTGGAGTGGGGGGACCTCCAGCCATTCAGGCAGCAGACACTGACACTGGGTCTATTTTACTGTAAGGCGATCCTGGCAAGGGCAGCCATTTGATCTGAAGGGCAAGGTCTTATCGCCGCATAAATATTTTATCATTCGAGGCCCCAGTGAGCAGAGGCATGGACAGGGCTTCAGTGCACATCCAAGTCCCCTGCTGCCTCTCAGATATCCAGTGCCGAGGGTGGAGCCATCAGAGGGTGTGGAGGATGGCTTCCCGTCACATGACCTCCACTGACATGCTGAGTCAATCACCTCACCTCTCTGCACCTTAGTTTTCTCAGCTGCAATATGGGAATGATTTTCCAGCCCAGCTCTAGTGCCCTTGTTGCAGAGATCAGATTCAATAACACATGAAAGCATTTTGGAAGGCAGAAAATGATATACCAAATGTACCAGTTATTAATTCCAACCATATTTTTTTTCCAGAAAATGTCCTTCAAGAGGCCTAAACCATTCTTGAGCTGCGTTTATTCATTTGTTAATCTAGCACATATTTATTGAGCACCTGCCATGTGCTTCTTCTCTGTGTTATGGGTTGCCAGGGTTCTTTGTTCTTTCCCATTCATCAGTCCTGTTCTATCCAGGTTTTTTTTAATTAAAATTTCTTTTTATTTATTCATTTTAGAGAGGAGACACAGAGTGAGAGAGAAAGGGGGGAGGAGCTGGAAGCATCAACTCCCATATGTGCCTTGACCAGACCAGTGCAGGGTTTTGAACCAGCGACCTCAGTGTTCCCAGGTCGACACTTTATCCACTGCGCCACCACAGTCAGGCTCTATCCAGGTTTTATTTTAACCTCTGCTCTCTAGGATTGACAGGGAGTATAAAAGGCAGTCAAATGCTCATGTTGTTGACTAGGACTTTATGTGTTGGTTGAAATGAGGTTTCAAGGCCCCTGCTTATTACATCTAGGCTTCTGCCTTTCTGCCTTAGGAGCTGCAGGCTATGTCTGGATGAGGAGCCCTGCAGCGAGCCATGAAAACCACACCAGGGCGATCACCTCAGGTTGTGCCTTGAAACTCATCAGCGGTGGGCTGGGCAGAAGAGACAGCCTTTCCCATTCTGTGAGCTGGAGAAAGAGGGAAGGCAGGCAGTTGTGGTGGATGCAGCTCAGGCGAGGTGCTGTTAGGATTGTGTGCCCCAGAGGTGACTTCTCACTTTTAGTGGAACCTCTGTTGGCTGGACAAAGGCACGAATACCTGGCTTGGGCTATCAAATACTGGGATGTCCTCTCAAGACATGAGCCTTAGAGCAAGAAGCACAGTATTAGAGGGGCTCCCGTGGCGGGACACTTCAGGATCCCCTTCCTAGCCTGAAGGGACCCCGCCTGAGCTGGTCCTAGATAAACTACCACATGGCCTGGACCCATTGCACTGGGTGTGTAATGTTTTCCTGTTCTTTTCTTCAGCTAATAAACCAACCCTCCTACAGCATCCATTTCCCAGTGGGACGTGGTGGTGGGCAAAGTATCAGTAAATAACCACAAAACAGTGTCCTTGCCGAAACAGAAAAAGATGTGGGACAAGGCCTTGCAAATTTGATGTCCCCTGGTACTTTCAAAACGTGCTCCAATTTGAGGATCCCAGGGAAGGGAGAGCCGGCAGGGAACAGTCGGAAGCAAAGCCCATGCTTTGGGCCATCCCACCACCTTATGTTGCCAGAGAAATCGGCACAGTCTCAAATACTTGGTAGTAGGCCTGTCTGCTAGGAATTGGTGCTTCTACATCTGTCTTTTATTCCTTGTTACCCCCAAACCAACATCTTTAAACAAATCTAGCCTCTTTATCTGATGCATTACCTGCAGCTAGGCCCAGGGACTGAGTAGGAGCTGTGTCCAGTGATGAATGTGGCCATTGCTGGATGATGGAGGTTGATGATGAGGACACAACAACCTACTCCTGGTCACTACCCTTAGTTAACAGGAGCCATAATGGGATGGCTGACAGCCCTTCAAGGAATTTATCTTATTTTAGCTTCTCCTTGTAGAGGTGCTTCAGGACTTTATAAAAACCCCTTCCTGCATGCCTGTGATCTGTTTCTCATTGTTTCTGAAGCTCAGAATACTATTTTTAAAAGAAGTTCACTTGTTCTTGCTGCCGTGGGTAGGAGCTGCCAGATCCTGGGAAGAGGTTGGCTGTTTTCATAGGTGCTGCATTGATGCAATATTGGTTTTTACACTGTGCCCTGCAATCACACTGCATTAGGCTGCACTGGCTCAAGACGGTGCAGAGATATTTTAGCATGAAACATCTTAGTTCATTCTCTGGAAGCTGCTGACACTGTCGCCTATGCAGCCCCCACCAGGTCTGCTGGAACCTCAGCTTGTCCGTGACATCCTTCTTACTATTGAGTTGGAAACAGTCTGAGAGGAGAGGGTGTCACAGGTAATCCGTGGGCACAGCAGTTTGGCCTGAACTGGTGAGATTGCTTCTCTCCTAGTCTGCACGGTGGGCGGGGCCAAGCGAGGGGAAGTTCTTAAAGAAAGAGAGCACATTAATGTCAGAAATCTGCAGTCAGACTGAAAACACCGGGCAAAGAGACATGCACTCTGAAAATAGAAATAAGGGTCAGTAGCCACATTTTCCTTTGCAAATTAGCACTTTATGGGTGTCATTGGGAGCACGAGGTAGACGCTGTGATGATGAAGGGAAACGCATCGCACCTGGGGGCTGTCCAGCTATTGTCACACTGCCCCAGACTCCACGTGGATCTGTACTCCGCGGTGCGTTGCGCCAGCACTCTTGAGAAACCTGGATTTGGAAAGGTCTCAGAAGAGTGCTGGATATGTTGCAAATGCTCTTTCAGTGCTTGACATTTAAAATATACAGGAGGATTGAGGCCCAGACCTGAGACTGAGGGAGCTACAGACAGGAATCTGCAGCAGGGTGGAAGGGAATGTGTGTGGGGTTCGAGGTAGGTTGTGGTTGAGGACATAGGACAAGATCTTTGAGGGGCTGAGGCTACAGGAGAATTCAGGGTTGTTCCTGGAGGAAGGGAATCCTCAGATACCTTTTAGTTGTGTCCATGGTGTGTCAGTTGCTTCAAAGACATTCTCCATACATAGTCACGTATGCAGTAGGTGTTGCTGTCACTTTTTTTTTTGTGACAGAGACAGCGACAGATAGGGACATACAGGAAGGGTGAAAGATGAGAAGCATTAATTCTTCGTTTCGGCACGTTAGTTGTTCATTGATTGCTTTCTCATATGTGCCTTGACGAGGGGGGCGGGGATGTGGGGCGGTTACAGCAGAGCAAGTGACCCCTTGCTCATGTCAGAAACCTTGGGCTCAAGCTGGTGAACCTTGTTCATACCAGATGAACCTGCACTCAAGCCTGTGACCTCAGGGTTTAGAACCTGGGTCCTCTGCGTCCCAGTCTGACACTCTATCCCAGGGGTAGTCAACCTTTTTATACCTACCGCCCACTTTTGTATCTCTGTTAGTAGTAAAATTTTCTAACTACCCACTGGTTCCACAGTAATGGTGATTTAAAATTAGGGAAGTAACTTTACTTTATAAAATTTATAAAGCAGAGTTACAGCAAGTTAAAGCATATAATAATAATTACTTACCAAGAACTTTATGTCAGATTTTGCTATGTTTGGCAGAATAAATCTTTATAAAACAACTTATTATGGTTAAATCTATCTTTTTATTTATACTTTGGTTGCTCCACTACCACCCACCATGAAAGCTGGAATGCCCACTAGTGGGCGGTAGGGACCAGGTTGACTGCCACTGCTCTATCCACTGTGCTACGGCCTGGTCAGGCGCTGTCACGTTTTTTAACAGATAATGAAACTGCCCAGGGTCACCCAGCTACTTCAGGGGGCCACCTCTACCTGAGGAGGAATAGGAGTAGAGGATGGATGTGGGTCTGTTCTCCACTTTGTTGTGGGAGGGGCAACACACCCTCAAACCCCTCTACCCATCCATCCACCCACCCACCCACTCTAGGGCTCAGGACCAGGCTGTGTCTCTTCCCTAAGTAGTTGGAAGGGGAGCCAGGCCCCAGTGGCCTTGCTCTATCTTGAGCTCAGAGGGCCTGAGTCACCCCTCCCTATGGCCCTCGAGCCTCTGATGGGGATGTGAGTTCTCTACAGCTGCCCCAACTCCTCGCTCTTCCTGTCTCCAGGGACTTTTTGGCCAGAGGCCCAGGCTATGCTGATAGCAAACTGACAGATTTCCTAAAATAGGAAGTCATGTCACCCACCCATTATCTCCCTTTGACTGAGGGGAGTAGGGCCTCCTTAGTAGAAATCTCTCTGTATAGATTTGTTTTACCAAAAGCAGCTTTGGCATAAAAGAGTGTGGCTGAATGAATATTGAATGTCTTTTGTTCAAGGACCAGTTTACAGTCATCTAAAGTCTGTTGAGCCCCAAGGGTTAACTGGAATAATAGGGCAGGTTGGGGGTTGGATGGGAGTCTGTGCTCTCACTTCCTGTTTAAAGGGGGTAAGAGAAGCCCACGGGACCTCACTGACTGCCCAGCTGAGTTCCTTTCCTTCCTGCAGAGGCCCAAGGCCCCGTGGGGCAGTGCAGGGACTTCTAAGATTGGTGTTAGAGCAGCCAAATTCAAGTTCTGGTTACATTAGTTTTCTAATGAGAAGACCTGAAGTAAATATTTCTGGGACTTGGTTTCCTTGTCTGTACAATGGATGTAACATTATACCCATAGGGTTGCAGTCGACATGGAGGTTGGGGAGCCTCTGTGTGCTTCAGGTGCTGGGTCAACACTCCAGCTGATAAGAGACAAGCTTTGTTTGCTCAGAGATAAAACTGGGCCCAGAACAGGAAAGGTGAGCCCTCGCTCACCTGTCTACTCAGAGAGCCACTTCTCTGAGGCTGTGACTGGGTCAGCCTTTCCATCCCATTGTCTTGCCTCTCTTTCATGTTGATTATAAAAATAACCACACACCACCTCCATTTTGCTGTTTGGATTTTGCTTGGCTGCTTTAATTCACCTGTTACGTGGGTTTTTTTGTTCTCCCTCTACCCTCAGTGGATCTGAAGTCGGATTTCACCTAATGGAGCAGAATTTCCCATTCTTTTGTTTTTGAGGAGTGCAGGTTTTGTTTTGACTGAGCAGAATTCCCCTGCTGTACTTAGGTTCCCAAGCTTGCACATGATTAGGCAGAGAGGCCATTGTAAGCACCACAGTGCGATAGTAACTTTAAAAAAAATAATTATTAATTGATTTTAGAGAGGAAGGGAGAGAGAGACAGGAACGTCAATCTGTTTCTGTATGTGCCCTGATCAGGGATCAAACTGGCATCCTTTGCCTCTCAGGAGGATACTCTAACCAGCAGAGCTATCTGTCCAGTAAGGTAGTAACTTCTTTCCTTTCCCTGGGTGTGATTCTGCCTTGAAAAATAGTACAGGGAGGCAAGGCAGACCCAGTCCCAAGGCCAAGTCGTGCTCACACCCTGTCCATGCTTGGTGCACTTGGCAGTGGTGTGTTCGGCAGGACTCAGAAGGGGCTGTCAATGTGGATCTGCTGTTAGGCCCTGTCCCTCTGCTGATGGCTGTGGGAAGAATCATGAGGGCACAGTTGCCCTCTCCCCCACAAGGAGAGGCCTGGGGAAGGCTTTCTGGAGGGGATTCTGCTCCCCTCTTGATGTAATTAATTGGCTTTGGCTGTTTTGGCGGGGCGTGGAGAAAGACAACTGTGGGAAACCAGAATGGTGGAACTCACAGTGGTGCCCCAGCTGCCCGGGCTTAGCAGGAAGCAGTGTCTCATCCCGAGACCCTTGTGACTGGTGCAGTGACACCTCCAGACCCACCTTGGGGGCTGGAATTAGTGCCTGTTCCTGGAATTAGTGCCTGTTCCTCCCTGGTCCGTACAAAGAGAAGAGCAGGTAAAGTCCTTGTACTGGAGGAACCCAAGACCTACCAGAGAGATTCAAGCCCTCCCCAGAGCAGGAAAGATGTAATCACACCAAGACAAGTGGGCGTGTTGGTCAGAGTGGGCGGGGGTGAGGAGGGCAGTTTGCCTGGGCTCATTCTGGCCTTCTGAACTGGCAGAGGGTGTGAACTAACATTCCATTGTTGCACTTCCCTCTTTCCTTCCTTCTTTCTTTCTTTCCAATGGAAAACCTACAATTTGTGTAACACTGTACTAGGTCCTGGGTCAGAATGAATGCGTTATATACAGGATTCAGTAGTTCCTGTACAAGAGTGTCAGAGCCAGTGTCAGGGAGCACATCCTTGAGGGCCAGCCTCTCCTAACCAAAGGGCCAAGCCCTGTACTTTCAACATGAGGGTTAGAGCTCAAGAGCCTTGTCCAACCACGGGCGTTGCTCTGGACTGCCCACAGTCTGGCCTTGGCTTCTGCACCTGTTCTGTTTGTTCCTTTGTTTCTACCTTTTAGAGTCTCAGTCATTCACATAGATTCTGACTCTACGTGGGTGTCTTCATTTGTCATTTCTGTGACTGATTTGGAAAAGACCCTGACCACCCCTGACACAAAGCCTGGGTCCTGGACCCCTTTCTCTTCTTGGCCAGCCTACTGGTTTGAGTTCTAGCAAGTTGCTTCAGCTCGTATGGAGCATATAGGACTTTAGAGTGACTGAGGAGAGAAGGCCTAGATACAAACAAATTTTTAAAAAACAACAGTATGTTAACTGCTAAGAGAACAGGCTCAGGTCTCAGATGGTTTGATTTTGGTCCCGAAGGATAGTCAGAATTTGCATAAATGGAAAAAAGTAGAGAGTGCATTCTCGGCAGGAGACAAAGCTCAGCAAGGGCTGAGATGGAAATGTGCCCGATGAGTTCAGGGAATATGAAGAGACCGGTTCTCTAAAAATATTTACCAAGTGCCTCCCGTGTGTGAGGCGCATAGAAGCTATAAAGAAACAGTGGTCTGCATCCCCCAGGACTCTGTGGGGCTCTGACTCTGAAATTCCCCCATCAGAACCGAAAGGAATAAAGCTGGAATAAGAATTGAGGGTGCAGCAGACTAAAAATGTGTGCTCAGGACATAATCTTAGTAAAGCTGCAGATTACGGTTAAAGCAAACATTTACAAAGAAGATTGGCATGAGGAATGTGCAGGGAGAGGGAGACGTCCCGTGATGCAGAGCTTCTGCCTTGCTCGCTGCAGTCGCAGTAGCTGGCAGAAGAGGAAAAAAATGAGGGCCAAGCACGGGTGGGTTTTATAGCGCTCTCTGCAGACAGGCGCCGATGCTCCTGACATTTGTCATGTTGCTATTGTCTTGGTGATGGTGGCAGCACAGTCTCACAGGCCTGGGGAGCCCTTTCTAAGTTATTCCTTTCTTTGGCTTTTTTGAACTTGTCACAGGAAGTTGCTTTGGTTTCCTCTCCCTGAATACAGAGGAATACCTGGGGTCCCTGAATTAGGTAACAGGTGACAGTACTCTGAGTCACTTCAGTGGGAAAAATTACTAATGAGGTAGATGATTTCGATCCTTGCATTTGCTCTCTTGAGCACATCCTGAACATAGCTGCAGTCTCTGAAAGAACTTAATTTGAATTTGCATTTATAAAGGCTGTCATATTGTCCCTTAAATTCCATTAAAAATGACAAGACATAAAATAAGAGCACAGGAGTGTTGATAAAATGTATATCCATTCACTCATTCAGCTGCTAGGCACAAAACCAAGTGCCTGTTTATAAAAGTCTCACTTGACTATCCTCCTAAATGTACAAGATCAGGACACTCTCTAACTACTTGAGCAAGGGATTCCAGGCTCCAGTTCTTTAGTGGAAATGTGAACTGCCCGCCTATAGGAAGGACATGGAGAGAAGGGAACTGATCAGTGGTCTCTGGCAGCCATTAGGCCACAGGAGTCAGCCTTACCTCCTTCAGGACTTTGGTGAGGTGATCACGTTTCAGAAGCAAAGGTCCTTGTCCAGGGGTGTGTATGCAGGAGGCATTAGACCAAGAGATGGGAGAATAATCTAGTGAGTTGGGAAACAAAATCCAGAGTGGAGTCCTGCAAACTGGCGGAAACTGGCTTGCCTCTGATGAAGCCAGTTCCTCTTACACAACAAGCAGGGGCGCTCTGCCTGTTTTCAACCCAGGCTCTGTGAACCTAATCTTACCTGGCCTGCTGGGTGGAAAGGTGGGTTCCCAAGAACGAGAGAGTGGGATACACAGTCCAGGATCTGAGCAATAGGCAGATGCCTGGAGTGGACACGGTCCCCTGGGGGACAGGGTGGGACACTGTTGGCGAAGCCCCTACAGCCATAGGGAAGAGGGTGAGCTGTGGGTCTGTCTGTGTGCTCTCCTGCTCACTCCTTTGAGAACCAGACTCAACCAAGAGAGGAGAGGTTGACACAGGACAGGGTGGAGAGTGTGCTGTGGATGACCAGCCCGGGCTGCTGCAGGTCACCTTCCTGGTTGTCAAAACCTAGGGAGTGGCATTGTTGGACTGTTTTTGTTTGTTTGTTTGTTTGTTTTTAGGTAGGAATTTGTATC
Organism: Rhynchonycteris naso; assembly: GCA_037038555.1. Taxonomy (NCBI): domain Eukaryota; kingdom Metazoa; phylum Chordata; class Mammalia; order Chiroptera; family Emballonuridae; genus Rhynchonycteris; species Rhynchonycteris naso. The sequence goes on from CM072998.1 coordinate 180,751,353, forward strand.
TATATAAATCATTTGTTAGAACAGTTTGAGTTCAGAAAGAGTAGAGACTGAGGTGCCCCTGGGTTTATTTTGGGGTGGTATCTCTGACTCACTCAGAGAGCTGTTGATCTTTTGTACCTCAGTTTCTCCTACCCACGGAAACAGGATGAAACCTGCCTGCTGCCAATCACAAGGCTGTGGGAAACTTACTTAGCTACAATAAAGACCATTTATACACTCTTAAAATCTTTGAGGGAGGCAGGATTTTGGCCTGCTATATATATATATTTTTTTTCTTCTTCTTTTTTAAATTGAATTTATTGAGGTGACACTGGTTAACATAATTATAGGTTTCAAGTGTACATTTCTACAACACATCTCTGTACACCCTGGTGAACATTTTCTATGGGGGGGGGCTACATGATAGTTTGAAAATTCTTGATACAGGTGAAACCTGTTTCATTGTTTGTGCCAATCTCTCTCTTTCCTGCTTTCCTTTTAATCATTCCCACATAGTAATGAGCACTAGTATTAGTCACTAATAAATGATCACTAATAATAATAACTACAATTTACTGAGTACTTCCTATTGCCAATCACTTTGATAAATATGATATTACCTTGAATTCTTAAAACAGATATGGAAGCTGGGTATTATTAGTCCCCCTTATACTTGGGGAAACAGGCTCAGAAAGCTTAGTGGAAAGGGTTTAGACAATCCAGCTAATAAGTGACAGAAGCCAGGATTGTAACTTGAGTCCACCTTGCTCTAAAGCCATAACCTTTCCATCCCACCAGCTCCTGGCCGCCCTTCTCAGATTTCTTTTTCTTTTTTCTTTTTTACAGAGACAGAGAGTCAGAGAGAGAGATGAGAAGCATCAAATCATCAGTTTTTCATTTTGACACCTTAGTTGTTCATTGATTGCTTTCTCACATGCGCCTTGACCGCGGGCCTTCAGCAGACTGAGTAACCCCTTGCTGGAGGCAACGACCTTGGGTCCAAGCTGGTGAGCTTTTGCTCAAGCCAGTTGAGCCCGCACTCAAGCTGGTGAGCTCGGGGTCTTGAACCTGGGTCTTCTGCATCCCAGTCTGACGCTCTATCCACTGTGCCACCACCTGGTCAGGCCCTTCTCAGATTTCTGAGGGCAGATGTGTGGATTCTTCCCAGAGAAGGCAGCTCCTAGAGGAAAAGGGACCTGCAGAGTGGTGGTTGCTGAGCACAGCGCTGACTGTGTCGACACTCAACCCATGACGTGTGTTGTGCTTAGTTAAGCCGCTTGTGGTGAGCACAACGCACCTTCCTGTTTTCAGCCTTTAGCTGAGAAGCCATCTGAGACTGAACCTGCCCATGTTTGTATGGCAGCCTGCATGTTCTTGGTCCCCCGTTACATATGTGGAAGGTGACAAAGCTCAGAAAAGGAAAGAGTGCGTCCACAGCCTGATCACACACCCAGATCCCTCTCCCTCTTGCACTGCGGGGAGGCAGCAAGATCCTGCGTCCCCACTGACCACTTATTCAGAGGGACAACGGCAGGTGGTCTTAGGGGTCACTGGAGATTGGGCTTCTCTTCTGCTGTTTCTAGAAGCCCAGTTTTCTGACAGCATAGCTTATCTGGAAGCTGTTAACTTTGTCCTAGTTCCCTTTATTGCATGCATACTTGTCCTTTTAGCATGCTTTTAGACAGTGGGTGTGGTGGATGAGGAGTTGAAACCTGTCTTCATTATGCAATGATGCCAGGTTTAGGAGTATTTCTTGCCTAATGATAGCAGCTTGCAAAACAGTTTCCATGGCTCTCAGCACAGCCAGACCTGCCCCTGTCTGTTGTCATACATCTGCTCCTGAAAAGGGTTTGCCATTTGGAAATGCAAGCATTTGACTCTAGCAAATGACGCCCTGACACAATCAATCTAGTGTTTGATGTCCTCTAAATGTCATCGTCTAGTGATCAGTATTGATTTTGGTAGCTCTTTCAGAGTCTGGGCTGTCAGCAACCTGGTTGGGAGGATCACAGCCTCTGGTACCTGGAGAGTAGCTGCTTGTGGTCCTGGTACAGTGCCAGGACCAGAATTCCCCAGGGCCTGTCATTAGCTCTTCAGAGGAGGTTTTGTATACAACATTCAAAATACCTGTCAAATTTCTGTGTTATGTAATCATCACCAACATCACATAAGTAAGACTTTTTTCTTTTTCCCATTGTGGTAATCACCATCCTGATACTTAGCTGTTTAGATAAGGATGCACAATAAGACAGAAATTTAAAGCCTGTTTTATATATGTTCACATTTTATTTTTCCAGCTTTCTAGCCTTCTTGAGGAATGATGAATTCCAAATACCATATTTTTTTCTAGTATCTAAAATTTGCCTCTTGAAAAAAATATTCAAAAACTTTAAACTTTTGAAGTGTGGTCTTGGTTTCTTAGATTTTCAACTTAAATATATAATTTTTATTTTAATGATTTGAGGCAATCAATACCAGAATTGTATGATCATGCTGTAACTCAGTAATGCTCTCTCAGGGCGATAACACTGAGACAGATGGGCGTGGCCCTTTGTCTTCTCAGTAGCTGCACATTTGTGTGCTCTGCTTTCCCTGGGCCTTCAGCACTCTCCGCTTTCATTGCTCCCTGCCACCACGGTTCTGTTGCTTCTCACCCTTACATCTCACACAGTAGGAGGAATGACTTGGAAATAGTTCTTTCCTGGGCAAGTGCAGCACATGGCTTTTGTGACAGCAGCCAGTGGCTTTCAGTCAGGCTGCCACTTGAGAAAATGCATTTCACCCGTATGAGGACCTTACAGGTTATAGATCCATCAGATGTAGGATTAGGCTAGTGTCCTTTATTTCCCAACCTGCCTCTGACAGAAGCCACTGCTCTGATTTCTATTGTACCACAAACCCGATGGTTCGTGGAGCAAACGAAGCTTTCCCCCTCATTCTCAGGGAAATGTGACATGCTTTGCCTTGTGTCCTCTTAATTACTTCCCCAGACTTGATTTGTTCAGAAAACAAAGATGAGGTAAAGAATAATCAACTATGGCCCTTGCCCTTGTAGAATCGTGATGGGTGGTTAGGGAAACTGACAGCGTACAGGTGAGTGAGCAGAGTGGGTAATGGGGAAGGAGAGAAAGCACTGACTGGGAGCTGAGTATGGGATTGGCCAACGTTAGTGACCCAGTTGGAAAGGATGGTGTGGCCTCTGTGGAATTGATGGTGTTTCTCTTTGTGGCATAAATGTTCTCAATAACACTGATGAGAAGATGATGACTGAAACTTCTTCTTTTATTCTAACCAGATGAGACCATTAGTTTCCTAGGTCATTGTATAACTGGTTTGTACTGAAACCTCTCTACCCTGGCCAGTGCAAAGGTTAATACTAACGGCACCTGGGAATTAAACTTAGTGTGGTTCAGGTAAAACTGGCATCTGGTGGGGAGGTGGTATCATGACCATCGCTCAGGACACTGTCATTCCAGAAAGCTGGTGTCAGCATAGGCTGGCACTGAATCACTGAAGACCTGTGATGGCAGTGATTATACTGCTCACAAAAATTAGGGGATATTTTATAGTTTCATATTTATTTTAAAATATCCCCTAATTTTTGTGAGCAGTATGTACAGTCAACCAAGTACAACTTCCCTCTTTTCCCAAATGAATCTTAAGGTCCAAAGAAGAAAATATCTTACTCAAATTCAGAATTGCAGAACCAGAGAAAGAACCTGGGTCTTCCACGTGGTAGGCCAAGGTGTCTTCTTCAGTATAGCCTCAGAATACAATACTCTCTTACTGGACTGAACTATAAAGTATTTGGCTCTAGGAACCTCCTTATAAAAAATAAAATGAAGCCATGCCTTTAGCACTATTCAATAATACTCCAATATGGGTGGTTATAGTTTTCTCTTACATCCCCCAGGCCAATAGGATAGGATTGAAGACTAACTTGCTCCCATCCCTACCACTGATAAAAACTTCCATTTTCTTTTTCCCTTCTGCTTTACTCTAAACTACATGCCCAGCTTAGTCAGGGCAGCATCTTTGTAATTGATTAGCCTAGCAAACGACTTTCCTGTTTGGGTCATGTCAGGATTTCCTAGACAACGCAGATCCTCGGGCCTTTCTTGTGTTTTTCTAGTTGCCATTTCTGTAATGAAAGTGAAACTCGAGGTGTTCCAGAAGAAGTCCCACAATCCCTCGCTCCGCTCCATCGCGTAGGCGAGCAGGAGTCAGGGAAGAAACGCTATGAAATGTTCCTGTTAGGCCATTGATAACCAACGTGAGAAATGTTGTTAGAAAAACTGACCTGAAGATGATGTGTTCTGGAATTAAAAAAAACTCCATTCTAGAGTTTTATAAAGGCATGCTTCATCTGGTGATTTAAAAAACTTTTGCTGTTCCATTGTACTTCTATCAGGAGATGCATGTTTAATGAGCACTGGACTGCAGTGTTAAGTACTCTCTGAAGCCTGCCACCAGAGGGACTTTACATTACATACCAGTCCAGCCTCCTGCTACTCCCTTGCACACACTCTGTGCTCCGGTTAAACTGAAGAAGCTGTCCGTTTCCATGCCTTCCTGCCTGTACTCACATGGCTCCTCTGCCTGGAATGGCTGCTCTTTACCCCATTATCTGCCCAATTCTTTCAATTAAATTTAAGAATTATACTTGTTATGCAATATTATATTAGTTTCAAGTGAACAGCATAGTGACGCAACATATACATGACTTACGGAGTGATCCCTACAGTAAGCCTAGTAACCCTGGTCTTTAAATAAAAGCTTTGCCTGCCTTCAGTGCTGCTAGGTATGTTTCTGATGAGGGATGTTTTCCAGTTTTAGAAGCAAAGATGGCTATCTCCAGTGATTCACGGGCTCATTAATCACTGTCACAGAACCCCAGCAACACGGGAAGGTTTCTCCAGGTGATCTTTGTAAACATCCTCTAATCAGCATGTAGGTTAACTAATATTTGCACATTGTTTTCCTACCGGGTGCCTCCAAAGGCCAGTGTTGTGACAGAAGAGAAGATGATTCAATTCAGACCTGATGGGAACGCAGGATATAAAATCCAATACCACTGATAGGAGCAATGAACAGTAATGACAACCTATATTTAAATAGCATGAGCCTTGATAATTATCCGTTGCAGTATCTGGTCTTTCAGGATGTGAAACTCATTCTAAAAATTTAAGTCCTGGAAAATACTGGTAGGCTTATAAAAATTATACATTGTAAGTACGTGATGTTCTGAGCAATCCATTCGCTTCTGCCGGGGTCCATGTGCCAAGATGACCATCTGCATTATAAAAAACTACAAACAAATTTTAACTAAGTTCTAAATTCTCAGCTATTCTCTGTAGGGCATTGATCAAAATGTTATCTACCAACATGATCCATAGTGTCTTTGAGGTTTTGCTCATTAGGTCTGTAGCCATTTGCCACTGTGGGGGAACCAGGATACCTCATACTGTGTAAATGGCTTGATTCCTTTGCAGAAATGTTGTGAATATTAATTGGATTGTAGGTCCCCCTGTAGATGGCACAGTTTAGTGTAAAAATTAGAGACTATTATTTTGATCACCCATTCCCTGCTGCCTATTCCAAAGCCAGATCTTAGTTTCGCTTGACAAACAAAAAAATCATTCCTTTAGTTATGTCATAAATAGTTGGTTAGTCCTGGATTGTGACCATAGATGCCTGGGCCTTGGTTGATAACAGGCACTAGCTTTTAGTAAGATGTTGTGATTAGAGTATGGAAGGAGTTGGAAAGAGCAAATTGGTTCAAAGTACTGATTTATCCCAGTGTGGTCTTCAGACTGGTCTTTGTGCTCACAGAGTTGTGGGCTCTTGGGATCGGAGGGGACCATAGAGGTAAACCAGTTTTACTTTTTCTGCTTTCCAGAAATCCATAACATAACCCCCTGACAGATGTCAGCTAGCTCTTGCTTGGACACCTTCAGGGTTGAGTGGGCTTATCTCAACCATTGTTACATATTTGCAGTCATTGGGACATTATTTCAACTTTTGAGCCAAAAATATACTTACATTTTACTTCCAACTATTGGTCTTCCTTCTCAACTCTTAACAGGACATACAGAAGGCTGCTCTTCTCACTAGGGCAAGGCTTCCTGAGGAAATAATACTGAGCTTACATGCTGCCATCCAGCCTTGTCTTCGCTGAACTAAACATCCCCTGGTCTCACAGCTGTCCTTAGTTGATGGGGCTTCCAGAACTGCCTCACAATTATGGTTTCCTCAATGAGAGGAGGAGCCTGCGTGTGTACAATGTGACAAAACTTGGCAGGGAGCTCGTAGGTCTTTGGTGGTCTTATAATAAAGGCAGACATCCCTCTGAATGGCACTCCTTCTCTGACCTTACGGCAGCACACAGCCACAAGCACTCAAGGAGCCCAACTGTAACTGACCCTCCAAGGTTCCAGTCTCCAAGGAACCAGCAGTGACATCGGGCTGCGGGGACAGCCTCATACTATCGTTGTGCAGAGTGAATTCACTTGGTGTAGCTCCTACTGATTATCTCATTATCCAAAGTGATGAAATAATTCCATAGAAATGTTTTAAGCAGCACATGGGGTATCGAACACAGTAATAAAGCACAAAGATGGGCAGCTCTAAGTTTGAATATGGCTCTGTCACTTCAGCAATTAACATCTTAGTCTGTCTTCTCCTGGGTAAAAGGACGATGTTATTACTATCTGACAAAACTGACGTGAGGACTAAATGCAGTGACATTTCCAAAACAGAGCCTGGCTCGCAGGTGCTGTTGAGTGGGTTCTGATGTTCTTGGCACACGGGCTTTTTTTTTTTTTTTTTTTAGTTTTGGCCTTCTTCCCTCCAAAGCAGTCCAAGTAAAAATGTTTGACATGTTTTGGTGTGGTGGTAAAAGTCTGAGGAATCTAAACCAAGGTGTGGCAAATTCTTTTTTTTTTTTTTTTTTTTAAATTTTCTTTTTTATTTTATTCATTTTAGAGAGGAGACACAGAGTGAGAGAGAGAGAGAGAGAGAGAGAGAAAGGGGGGAGGAGCTGGAAGCATCAACTCCCCTATGTGCCTTGACCAAACCAATGCAGGGTTTTGAACTGGCGACCTCAGTGTTCCCAGGTCGACGCTTTATCCACTGCGCCACCACAGGTCAGGTGGCAAATTCTTTTTGTAAAGGACCAGATGTAATCATTTTAAATTTACATTTAAATAGCCACATGAGTCTGGTGACTACCTTACTGAACATACCAACCTTGAGCATATATGTATTAGAATCATGGCAAATAGGCTAAATTCAATCTGTAGATTGAGTGACTAATAGGCAGTAGGGAAATGTACTAAGTTTTCTAGTAGAAGAATATCAAGAACAGAAATGTGAATACCAGATGACCAACAGCTGACACCCTTGTACAGGGTAATCAGGAATTGCAGCTTTGTGGGTCATATATAGTTTCTGTCACAACTTTACTCAACTTGCTGTTGTAGTGTGAAGGCAGCCATAAACAATATGTAAATAAATGAGTGTGGCTGTGTTACAATAAAGCTTTATTTACAAAAAAACAGAGCTGCATTTGACCCATAAGCCTTTGTTTGTCAACCCTTGGTCTTAAGTCTTCTTTTCCTATTTCTTTTCCTTACCTCCCTCCCTCTCTTTCTCTCTTCATCTCTTCCTCCCTCGCTATGATAAGAACACTTAACGTGAGATCTAGCCAGTTAAATTTTGAAGTGTTCTGAAGTATTGTTAACTATTGTCACAATGTTGTGCAGTAGATCTCTAGGACTCATTTGCTTCACATAAGTGAGATTTTATACAGATTGAACAGCAGCTCCCTGTTTCCCCTCCCCCCAGCCTCTGACAACCACCTTTCTACTCTCTGCTTCTATGAGTCTGACTATTTAAAGCTCCTCATATAAATAAACTCATGCAATGTTTGTCCTTTTGTGACTGGTTTAGTTCATTCAACATAACATCCCCAAGATTTCTCCATGTTGTCATATAGTAGGATTTCCTTCTTTTTTAAGGCCGGATAATACTCTGTTGGGCGCCTATAACACTTCCTTTATCCATTCCTCTACTGATAGACATTCAGGTTGTTTTTATCCTAGCTATTGTGAATAGTGCTGCAGTGTACACAGGAGGGAAGGTACCTCTTTGAGATCTTGATTTCAATGCTTTTGGATAAATGCCCAGAAATAGGATTGCTGAATGACAGGCTACTTCTATTTTCAATTTCTTTTTAGGAACTTCCATACTGTTTTCCATAGCAGCTACACCAATTTACATTTCCACCAACAGTAAGGATGTATAGTGTTCTCCACATCCCTGCCAACGTTTGGACTTCAACTCATTGGATAATAGCCATCCTGATAAGCAGGAGAAGTTAGAGTCTGGGTTCCTGATCTCCGCCCTGGTGACCTGCTTCTGTTGTTTCACCTTTCCAAGAGCATCCCTCTTCTACACCGAGGGCCTTTCCAATGCCTTTGGGCTCTTTGGGCACATGGCCCCCAAACCTGTCTGAAGATTTTTTTCAAGTACTTGTAGCTGTTGGACGGGCAAGGACCTCCATCTACTCTCCTTGAGAGAGAGGTGAGTGTGTATAAACCCTTCAGAGGAGATCCACTGTGGATTTCATTATCAGAGGGGGCAACACACTTATGTCCTGTGTTTCATTGAAATCACCTGCTGGTGCGCACAGTACCCAGTTGTATGCTTTGGTGACACCCCAAGCTCTTTCTTTGTAGCATTTAATTCAGCTACAGTTATTTGTGTAATGATTAATTTAATGCCTCTTTTCCTCTCTATGAAGACAGGAACAAGTTTGAATTGCTGTCCCTGGCTATATTCCTAGCATTTATTAGAGTGACCAACACAAGTACATAATCAGCAGATACCTGCTGATGTCCAACCCCTTCACTCATACACAGAAAGTATTTTAATTTCTTGGGTTGACACGGTTTACCAAACTATAGTTTTCAAGTGTAAAACTCAACAGAGAGCATTTTTAGATCACATTTGTCATACTTCCTCTTCCTAACACTGTGGGGAAAAGTTTGACTTTCAACTGTTAATAGACCACCAGGCCTGAAAAACAAGCCATATATTACACTGGGAAACAATTTTTTTTCATTTTCTGTTGCACGAGGTTTTAGAACTGTTTCTATATATTCCTGAATCACTGATTCCAAATATGAAATTTGTTTTTTGGTGCATGCTCTAGTTTTTATGCAATTTTAATTTATTTTTGTTATAGTTAATGGCATGCATTGGTTTTTAAATTGGAGTTAAAGGGCAACGACTCTTGGACTGAACATAACCACAAGGCAATTAATGTGTTACAAACATCACTTTTACATAACTGTAGTTCTTAAATATAAAAAATTATCTGATAAGAACACCCTCTTATTTTGTTTTAAGATTGAATCATGGCTTCTTCCAGTAGGCGTAAATGTAAGAATAATCCTGACACCTTCTGTTATATATGTGGCTGTTACACACTTCAATGTCAAAGGCACAATATTTCATCACTTGTGACTGCATATACTGCTTATTTTCAAGTTCCCCTTGGCGATCAAGACAAAAATTGGGCTCCTCATATTGTGTGTCATAATTGTGAGGAAATGCTTTGTGACTTAACAAAAGGAAAACACAAAGGAATGCCTTTCGGTATTCCCATGGTTTGGCATGAACCTAAGGACCACAGCAGTGACTGTTATTTCTGTCTGATCCATTCAAAGGGCACCAGCAAGAAAAACCAGCATATGATTGCATATCCTAATATTCCTTCAGCAATGCGACCTATCCCACACTCTGAGACACTCCCGGTTCCAGTTTACAATGGTTTTATTTCTTCTAAGGACAAAGAAAGTGAACATGGTGATCAAGTGTATTTTGATAAGATGCATGAGGAAATAAATGGTTGTAGAATCTGAAGGGTCTTCTTCTGATGCCAAGCAGTCATTAACCGCCCAGCAGTTTAGCCAACCCGAATTGAACGACTTAGTAAGAGATTTGGGCCTATCAAAGAAAGCAGCTGAGTTATTAGCCTCCAGGCTTCAAGAAATGAATGTACTTCACCAGTCAGCTAAAGTATCCCATTTCAGGAAGCATAAACAAATTTTGGTGGACTTTTTTCTGAAGACAAACATTTTGTTTACTGTCATGATATCAGTAGTCTTCTCAGCCAGCTAGGTGTTACCACTTACAGTCCAACACAATGGCAGCTATTTCTTGACAGTTCTCAACAGAGTCTAAAATGTGTTCTCCCACACAACGGTAATGTTTATGCAGCAGTTCCAATTGGTTATTCAACTCGTCTGTGAGAAGATTATAATGACATAAAAATTGTCCTAGACTTTCTGAAGTGTGAGGAGCATAACTGGATCATTTGTGTGGATCATAAAATGGTAAATTTCCTGTTAGGACAACAGAGAGGTTTCACAAAGTATGCTTGCTTTCTGTGTTTGTGGGACAGCTGAGCTCGGGAGAAACACTGGACACAGAAAGAGTGGTCGAAACGTGAAGCTCTGGAAGTAGGGATGCAAAATATTGTGAATGAACCTGTAGTTAATCAAGACAGGATCATTTTCCCCTACTTCACATCAAACTTGGCTTAATGAAGCAGTTTGTTCAGGCTTTGAATAGAGAAAGTGAATGCTTTCAACATATTATTTCTGCTTTTCCTGCCTTATCTTTCGAAAAGATAAAAGCAGATATATTCAATGGACCTTTTATTCGAACCCTCATATGTGACAAAGAATTTGCCAGGAAAATGAATAAGGAGGAGAAAGCAGCATGGCAGTCTTCTGTGGCAGTTACAAAGAACTTCCTTGGCAACAAAAAAGCAGAAAACTATGAATTTCTGGTTCAAAAGGATGCTGTTGGCTTTCCATGACATTCGATGGAACATGAGTGTTAAGATTTACTTCCTGAACAGTCACCTTGGTAAGTTTCCCGAAAATCTTGGAGCTGTTAGTGATGAGCAGACTACTGCTGGAACATCAAACGAGATTGTCCTCAACAAATACACAAACGCAAGAGCTACAAACACAAATTTTTGCCTGAATAGAATTTAAATAAGTTTTGCTCAAATTTTATGATTAAAATAAGTGTTTTAATATGTTCTATTTTGAAATTATAGACAAATTTTGATGCAATCATATCTTTTAGTGTATTAGAATATTTACTGCATTATATAAATTATTATATTTCCACAAAGATGATGCCCAAGAAGACATGCTACTTCATTATGATAAATTAAATGTTAAAAATTTTACAATAAAGCCTGGCCAGGTGGTGGCGTAGTGGATAGAGCGTCAGACTGGAATGCGGAAGACCCAGGTTCGAGACCCTGAGCTCGCGAGCTTGAGCACGGGCCCATCTTGCTTGAGCAAAAGCTCGCCAGCTTGGACCCAAGGTCGCTGGCTCCAGCAAGGGGTTGCTCGGTCTGCTGAAGGCCTGCGGTTAAGACACATGTGAAAAAGCAATCAATGAACAACTATGGTGTCGCAATGGCAACGAAAAATTAATGATTGATGCTTCTCATCTCTCTCCGTTCCTGTCTGTCTGTCCCTATCTATCCCTCTCTGACTCTCTCTCTGTCCCTGTAAAAAATAAAAATAAAAAAATTTTACAATAAAATGAAAACCTAAAATTTGAATTGCAAAAGAACTGTAGCTTACAGAGAAAAACTGTCAGATTTGATATCAGCACACTCGAATTAGGTAAGAACAAGTATTTTTGTGGATGCAACAAAATTTTGTTTCCCAGTATTATAGAGATGGCCTTGCCCAAAGACCTACAATCCCAGGTCTCAGGAGTTTTCTTAGTAACTATCACTGACACATCTTTTCTGTTTATGCAATTGTCGGGGATTTATTGGAGGGAGGTGACATTAATAACTTAAGGAACTCTTAAAACTTAAGAATGTTGATTCATTCACTATTTTCTCCCTTAGAGAGAGGAACTTTTCTAATTTTTGTAACTGGTGTGCCTTTTTCTGATGGTTAGATTGGATTGTTAACTAAGTTCCTACAGAGGGATTTTCCTTTTGTAAACATAACGGCAGCAGAAGAAAGGGAAAGGCTGAACCCCGTGTTCACACACCAGTGGTGGAAGTGCAGCTCCTCCAGCAGCCCCAGAGCAGACAGAGTTGGCTGACCTCCATGAGGCAGGAGGGCAGAGTGCTAGACACATAGGCTGCTGGGAGAGTTTCAGGGTTCAGCCTGCTGCTCACACCCCCGGGAAGGTAAAATGCTCTGGGTCAGTCAGAGGTTACCCAGCACGCAGAAGTGAGGGGGGAGGAAGGGTGCGTGTAAGTGGGGAGAGAGATTGATGACATGGCTCTTTCCCCGTGACTTTGTATTCCAACCACCCAGTGCCCTCTGTGGGTCTCATGGAGGGCAGATCCCAACTTAGAGCCCCTTCTTCCCTATTATAACCATGCTAAAGGCTCAGTCAGTGCCCGATGGCTCTGGCTGCCATAATTTGGCTGAATAACTCCAGTCACTAACTTGTCCCATGACTTTTTTACAGATCTGAACAGAGCTCAGTGCAGTTTCGTCATCTCTCTTCCCCTTTGTTTGGGTTCTTCAGTGGGTCGAATAGCGGCCTCCCAAAAGATATGTTTGAGTCCTAACCCCTAGCATCTGTGACGGTAATCTTATTTGGAAAAGAAGGTCTTTACAGATGTAAAGATCTTGAGATGAAATCATTCTGGACATAAGGTGGGCCCTAGGTTCAATGACAGGTGTCCTTATAAGGGTTAAGGACACACAGACACAAAGGAAAAGGTTATGTGAAGTCTGAGGCAGAAACTAGAGTGATGTAGCCACAAGCCAAGGAATGCCAAAGTCTGTGCCTGGTGGCGGCATGGAATGGGTTCTCCTTCAGAGACTCCAGAAGGCACCAGGCTTGCTAGCACCCTGATTCTGGACTTCTGACCTCCACAAGTGTGAGAGAAGAAATTTCTTTTTTTTCAAGCCATCCAATTTGTGGTGATTTGTTACAGCAACCCTAGGACACTAATGCAAGTGGCAATGTGAGTGTCATTCGGAAAAGACTTTAAAGACCTGAGCATAGCAGCCCCACATTATCTTTTCAACAGCACTGTTGAGCTGAGGCAGCCGGGCTTGTAAGTATTCGAGGAAAACAGTCCTGGGGTTTCTCCTCCCCTAAAGCCAGGGGCTGCCCATAGTAGATAACACTCCTTTACCCTTATCAGCTGGGAAAATGAGAGACTAGCCGTACGGCTTAGTGACCACTGGCTGGCTGGGGAGGGGTGGAAGGCAGCCGCATCACGGGCCTACCATGTTGCCCCTCTCTCCACTCTTCCTCTGCTTCTGAGCATGTGAGCTGGGGAAGCTCTGCGCAGCTGTTTGCAGCAGCTGCCGTGAGTTAGAGGCAAGCGCAGTCTATGTTCTAATTGGTGAAATCTTGCCTGAAGACACCAAGCAATGCAACATTTAAATTTAGAGGAAAGAAACCCTCCCACCTTCTCTGTTCTCTTTGGTCTTCCCCTCTCCCAGGCACCAACCTGTCCACCTGACGTCAGAGAAAGTGGACCCGGAGCAGGGACTGCGGAAGCTGAGTGAATACCAGGCATGTGCGCGTGCGTGGCAATGGGACCCACTGAGAGGTCAAGGTGAGGATGGCTTGCTGTGGCTGTTTCAGCTGCCATCATTAAAAAATGTTGCAAATTCATTTTGGCGTTGTGCAAAAATCTTCATTTGTCCTGTTAGCTGGAAACACACACACACACACACACACACACACACACACACACACAATTGTCTCATTTAACAATAAAGGGGAAAATTTTTGGTACTCACAAAATGGTCCATGCGATGGCCTCCATCAAGACATTGCTACTAATACATGTATATCATTCGTAGTTGCTCTCATGTGCTTCATGTCATTTGAGTCTCCCAACAGCCCTTGAGGTAAGTACAGGAAGGATTATTATCCCATTTAAAAATGAGAAAACAGAGGTTTGTGAGGCTAAGAGGACAGGGGTAGGCAGCAGGGAAATAGCAGAGAGCTCCAAGCCTGGGGAGGAACATGGGTTGGAGGATGAGTATGAAGAAATCTTCCTGGCTGGAGAGCAGGGTTTGTCGGGGAAAACATACAGTCAGAGAGCTCTGTCATGTGAAGATGTTCTTGGAGACGCGTTGCTGATAAGGAATGTCAACCAAATGGGAAGAAGATGAGAGAAACCTGTGGTTTGAGGGCAGAGGTTCCCCTCTGGAGCCTGAACGTTCAGTAACAGGTGGATTTTTAGTAAAATGGTGTGTCCTCACCCTAATGACTGCCCACAATAATGATACTTCATGATAACTTGATGAATGAACTCTGTCCCCTACAGTGAAGAGTGGAGGCCGCTATGGGAGCGAGTGTTACATCACAGGCCTGGCTTGGAATGGGGTCCCCTGTGCAAGGCAGCATCTTGGGAACTTGGCTCTCTCAGGCTCCGGGAAGCCGGGGCTGGTTGGATGTGACCCTTGGGTTGTTATGCGGCTGTGATGAGCTCTGAGCAGAGGCACTTGGCACCTCCAGAATCCTCCGCAGGAAGCCTGTCCTCAGCTCATTTGACTCATCCTATTTGTGTTTTGATTTGCACACAAAATATTAATCTCGCTAACGGCCCTCTCCCCAGAGCCTCATCAATTAGAGCTTCCCCCAGTTAGAGTTGTTTTTGTTCTTCGCCCCCTTTTGTTGACCAGCCTGGACATTAGTTAGGAGGGAGAAGAAAGGGAGGTTGTCTTTGTGGGCCATGGCCCTGGAAAGCTGGCTGCTAATGAAGGAGCCCTGAATGGTGGGATTGTGCCGCTGTTTATATAGTTTTTATTTTCATTTGCATCCGTACCAGGCTCGGATCCCAAGAGTCATTTGACCTTGTTTGGAGCTTTTATCTCCTCCCATTGAGCCAAACCTGCCAGCTTATCATTTGCCTCAATGAAGTTAATGTGGGTCCCCCTCCCTTTACTTTTATCATGTGTTGTTGTTGAATTGTTACATCCGTGGAGAGAAAGAAAGGCTCCACAGAACCACAGAAGAAGATTTCTTCTCTCGTGTTCCCGGATCATCTGACACGTAGCCCTCCCGTCACCAGGACTCAGAGACCATGGCCTGGATTGAGGCGCAGGGATGGAGGGTGAGGGATAGGGACCAAGCATCAAGGAGCTGAGCCGAGTGTCTTCAAGTAAGAAGTGAGAGACATTGTGCTCCGTCTCCCCTTCTCCTCTGTGTGAACGCACATTCCTTACCCTTTTCTTTCCCTGAACGTGGCAGCACAGTCTGACTCAGGAACCTGCCCCAGCTTACCACTCCCTTTTTAAATAAATTGCAACTCCTCAGCCTGGCATTTGAGACTCCCCATGTTTTAGTCCCTTTCTGTTCCTGCTGCTGGCTAATGAGAATTTTTAGTTCCAGTGTATTGACTTCCTGGGCCCATGGTTCTCCCCACCTGTGAGCCTCCCTCTGCATCAAGTCCCTGCTCAGGCCACAGCCCCAGCTGGAACGCCCTTGCCTGCTGCCCTGCCTTGGTCTCCAGCCATGGCCTCTTTGTTTACGGAGTGAAGGCTTTCCTGGTTTTCTTCACTCACAAGGTCCTGGCTACTCCTAATGGGTCCCTGATCAGCAGCAGCAGCCTCCTCTCAGAACACATGAGAAATGGAGAATCAAACTGCTGAATCAGAACCTGCATTTGAGTGAGACCCCTGGGTATTCAGTGTGCACAGTAATATTGAGTAAGCTCTGTTACTGACACCTACGGCTCTTTTCAACTGTCACCTCCACCTAGTTAGCAATTTATTCCCATTGTCTTCATACTTGTGGATCCTGCCTCGCCAGTATGAGTAGTAACAGCTACAGACAAGGACACGGGGCCTCAGGTTCACTCACGGTATCTCTTAGCTCTCAGACAACACTGAGTATGTTGTAAGAACTCAGTAAGTATTTATTTAACTCAGTGCTGATTTGCCCTGGCAAATTATTGGACATCCAATGTGTTGATGTCCTTCAATGTATGCTTGTTCTGCCTTCTTCATCTTAATTATTAAGGGCAGGGATCTCTTGTTATTTTATCTCCGTACAGCTTTTTCCCCCAGGACTTTTCAGAGCAGAGTCTAAAGTAACTATTCCATCTGGAGAGATCACCTCTGACCCTCTTTTTACATTGTGTTGGGTCTGAAATCCTAGTGCCAGCCCAGAGCATTGTCCTTGGGGACTCCGCCCTCATCCTTATACACACCATCCTTATCTCAGCTTTCCTAAAGTCGTTACTGCCAGTATCAGGTTGTTCTCAATATCTGTCTCCAGCACTCCATTTCCCCAAACCAAAGACTTAGATGCTGCCATCAAGAGGTGACAGATTAGTGGGTGGAAGGGGGTAGAGAAGTCGAAGCACAGTGTGCACGGGGAAGGAGGGGATGAGCTCGTGGCTCTGTGGGCCTCAGGGAGAACTGCTGGGGAAGGTGCCTCAGACTGTGGGTGGAAGAGAGGAAGGTTTTGTGTTCAGTCTAGGCTGGGCCACGTGACAAGGCACACAGGCCAATGGGATATGAGGATGACATGGGGATGAAGAGTCAATGCACTGTTGCACCGTGTGTGTGTGTGTGTGTGTGTGTGTGAGAGAGAGAGAGAGAGAGAGAGAGAGAGAGAGAGAGAGAAAGAGAGAGGAGAGGAAAAGAGGAAAAAGAGCAGATGGAGGAGGAAGAAGAAAGAGCTGCCTGTGTGCACAGGGTGTGGAGGGAAGAGGCAGCTCATGGAAGTGAGATGTCATTCTGTAGGTGGTGGAGAGCTACGGGGGACACTGAGCTGGCAGGAGACAGTTGGGAGTTTAAATCTCCCTGTGCCGACAGTGTGGTGGGTGGTCTGGACAGGGTGAAAGGAGCACCTGTGGGGAGGCTGAGGCCAGAGACTTGGGCAAGAGAAGATAGCATCCACCCAGAAGTGCCAGCCATAAGGAACCCCAGAGTTGTGCCTGTCTGCCTACCTGACATCCAGTTAGGTGCCGATTCCTGTTCAATCTGCTTCCCACCTCCCCAGGTAGGAGAGTTGTCCTCTTGTCCATTCCCAGTGGATCACCTGCATACACATCACTCATGTTTTCTTACCTTGAGTGTTTTTCAAAGTGCAGTCTAGTCTGGCTCTTTTCCCAGGATCTGTAGTGTCACTTCCAAGAAGGCAAGGACTTCAGCTTAGCTGAGCAGCTCTCCCAGCCTGTCCAGGTTGTTGGGTTGTCTGCTTGTTGAGCAGATAAAATATATTATGCTCATTTTGTTAAATATGGCGCTGCCCATATGCAAGTCTGTTGATATTAATGTGTTTTGGGGGACAGGCTGTGGGCAGGCCAGGTTGTTATAGCCTATGCCTTAGTTTGAAGTGTAAGCTTTCCCCCACACCCTTGACTGATTGGATGATGTGGGGTGGTGCACTCATGAGGAATCCTCCCATTATGCCTCAGATAAGTGACTTTATATCAGAGACTTCCTTGTTTGTAGACTGGATTAAAGGTTTGGATTTCTACAATATAGAGTGGGAGAAACCGGGAGCTTGCTCTCTCTTGGTTCCTGAGGTATTAGAGAGGAGAGCAGATTAAGGCCACGTGGAGGAGAGGAGAAGCAGCCAAGATGGCAGAGTGCTGAGGAAGAAGCCAGTTTGTGCAGAGTTTGTGCGGAGAGAAGGAGATGGGAAATAGAGGTGAATAAGTCTGGTGAGCTAGAAACCTTTGATTCTAGGAAACTTGGATAAGTCAGTAGCTTTGTGAGCACTGAATGAGTGGGTTTTGGAGCCCAGTGTATGTTTTTGCTTGCCCGCCGGGTGTAAGCTAGAATTGAAGCTGATGGCTCATCAGTTCTTGACTCCGTTGTTTCATTACCGACTGTCTGAATCTAATGCAAACCTGCACTGGCCAGGCGGCTCTGATGGTGGCCATGGACACTGGTTTTACACTGCTCTAGACTGCTCACCACAACCACCACCACCCAGCTCAGGCCTCCTCTCTGCTCAGAGCTTCCAGTTCCTGGAGCCTGCCTTGCCCTGGGGCATTTCAGAGCTCTCTCCTGCTCTTACAAAGCCCTTCCCCCATTCTACAGGGTGAATTCTACTCTTTCTCAAGACCCAGTTCAAATATCATCTCCTAGGAAAACCTTCCCCAGCCTCACATACAGGTGGAAGTGCTTCCTCTGCTGCCTGATCAGAGCCTTTAAGCATCTCTCTCTGGCTTCTCATGTTGAATTTGAGGTGACTGTTTATGCATGTGCTTCCCCTCCCCTCGAGGGCCAGTACCTTGAGGTGATCCCTGGAAAAGGACTGTCTGGGAGGCCCAGAAGGGAGATGTACCTGGTATACCCCTCTCCCCAGGCCCTGCGCCTCTCTAACAACAGCTCCCCACTCTGCACCTGTCCCAGGGCACCAGTATGTTGTTGAATTAAACTCACATAAGTAGGCAGTTGGTCTGAGCTGGGAAAATCGTGGCCCTAAAAGAGAATCCAGATGTGAACTGTCCAATAGAAATGTAATGCAAGCCATGTTTAAAATTTTCTAGTTGTAACATTAAAAATAAGTCAAAAGAAACAAGTATTCATAGCTACTCTGTCTGTAGTAGCTCCAGACTGAAAGCAACCCCAAAGTGCATCTAAAGCAGGGGTGCTCAATACGTCGATCACGATCTACTGGTCAATCGCGAAGGAAGTGTGGGTAGATCGCATGACATTAAAAAGACATTTGTCTTTTGATTGGCGTACAGGGTAGCCAATCTGACGTCTGAACTTTTGACACCCTACGCATGCATGTTAAACCGTGCTAACTTGTTTAGTTACATTGCTGCATAGTTAACCTTCAATTTATTTAAACTAAATACAACAAAGGGTATAAAAATGAGTGCCGTAGCTGGTCCAAGTAAGAAGCCTAAAACCTACCACTTTCATACAGAATGGGAGGGGATTTTTTTCAGTGTGTCCTATTCTAAGTGCGTTTGCCTCATCTGTCTGTGTGCCATTGCTATTCCAAAGAAGGGAAATGTGGAGCGGCTTTTTCGGACTATTCATAAAAACTGACATTGACTTTCCTCCAAAAAGAGAGCTGAGAAGGAGAAAAGTGAAAGAAGAATGCACAATATTAAATAGCAATAATAGTAACTTAAATAATGATAATATGGAAGAAATAACTTTATGTTTTGCATTTTTATTGTAGGTAGATCATTTTGACTTGGTCACCTTATAAGTAGCTTACAAGCTGAAAAAGTGTGGGCACCCCTGATCTAAAGGCTATACAAACTGTGGTATATTCACATGATAGAACACTACTTGGCAGGAAGAAGGAATGAACACCTGGTACATGCGACACTGTGCAGGAATCTCACAATTATACTGAGTGAAAACATTAAAAAATGCATGATTCCAATTCTAGAATATGCATACAGAGTGTCTGTAAAGTCATGGTGCACTTTTAACCGGTCATAGGACAAAAGTGCACCATGACTTTACGGACACACTGTATTCTATAGTGACAGAGTAATTGGGGATCATCTTGGGCTGAGGAGTGTGAAGAAGGGACTACAAAGGGGCATGAGAAAACTTTCTGGGGACGTGTTCATCACCTTGATTGTGCTGGTAGTTTTATGGTGTATACATAAGTAAAAACTTATTTAATCATATCCTTTAAATATGTGTAGTTTATTATATGTCAATTTACCTCAATATAGTAGTACAGGTAAAAAAGGATAATTAATATATTTTAACATCTCATATATAAGATTATCACTTTAACATATAATTAGCATAAAATTATTAATGAGATTTCTACACTTATTTTTGGACTGTCCTTGAAATCAGGTGTGCATCTTGCCCTTACATTTCCCATGCTCAGTGGCCACCTGTGACGGGCAGCTATCATGTTGGGCAGCACAGATCTAGACCCTCTAGTGAAACTCCCTCCTCTAGTTTAGAGGGGTTTTCTCCTTGCACTGGGCAAACAACTCTTCAGATCTCTAGCTGAGGGGCTTTGAGCAGCCTGGAGAGCCCCTTTCTGTGGCCATAAGAGTCCTGGGCCCTCTGGGAGAGCTGGTTAGAGGGTGGTCCTGGGGAGCCTAGAACTTAGTGTGAGTTCACATCTCCCATCCCCTCCCTTTCCTTTACCTCTGTTTCAGCTGGAAAGGTAGCATTCTCTTTGAATATCTATTTAAGAGACACCTTCTAATTTTCATTTTGCTTCAGAAAGTGAATTCCACTGCACCGCATGTAGGAGGTTGGTGCTGGTGCAGGGAATGGGGTTGCCCCAAACTGAGGAGGATGCCCCTCGGGTGGACATCAGCCTCAGAGAGTGGTTCTGAGGGCTGCATCTGACAGCCTGGGGGTCCGGGACCTGCCCTCCCATTCCCTCAGCTCCTATCAAGAAGGGGTCCGAAGGGATGGGGGGAGGAACGAGAGGTGCTGGTGCAGGACAAACAGGAGCTTCACCAGCCCTGTGGTTGTGGGGTCCCCTTGAGGGTTGGCCGGCAAAGGCTGCCTTAAGGATAGTGAGAGCTTTTTACGGTGCTGCCACTAACCAGCTCCGGGACCCTGACTGAGTTTACCGTTCTCAGGGTCTCAATGCCCCCATTCATAAAATGAAGTAATGACAACCTCAAAGGCTCCATCCAGCCTGGTGAGGAACAGTGATTCTATATGCACTGAATTGAGCACTGGGGCCGAGCATGCCCCACAGAAGGGGAGGTTACAGGCAGACTCACCTGTGTGAATTGAAAGTGGATTTACAGCTCTCTGTGCTGTTTGACTTTTTTATAGTATTTTTTACTTTTGCAAGTAAAAAAGGGAAGAAAAGGAAAAACCTTAAAAAGAAAAGTATGTGCATGCAACCTAACTCTTAAAGTGATTAGTGCGCAGGGTGGGGTAAAAGTAGATTTATAGTTGTGACCATGAAACAGAGTTCATGTTTATATTAGTATTTAATTTAATTATTGTATTATGTTCCATACAAACAACTATAAACCTACATTTTTTTTTTCCTAGTGAAAGAAAAGTAGGTTTATTCAAGAGCCAGCAACTTGAGAAGATGGTGTACTCTTGTTACAAACAATTGGACACACATACAGGAGTTTTTATGAGTGGAGGAGGAAGGAAAAAAAAAGGAATTGAAAATAGGAGGTTGAGAGTTTCCATTTAGGGGACTACATGCTGGTCAACATAGTCTCTTCAGATAACTGGCTGAAGGTCAGCAAATATCCTGGAGCTAAAATGTCTGAAAGTCAGAGTCTGATTCTTTAGAAGTTAATTCTCAGAATTTTTTGTTTGTTTGTTTTAGTTGAATTCATTGGAGTGATACCAGTTGACACAATTATACAGGTTTCACGAGCACAATTCTACAACACATTCTGTATACAGGGGGTCCTTGGGTTACGACAGTCTCGACATATGATGTTTTAAGTTTATGACACCCAATTCCTTAAAACTTAAAAAAAATGAGACATGAGTATTTGGGCTTATGCCACTAGCATCATACATACAGACTATTTGGGCAAGCTAGTTTGGAATAAAAGTAAGAAAATTTTTTTTGTCTTTTTTTCTGTTACTACAGTACAGTGTACAGTACAGTGTACAGTACAGTATATTTATGTCCTTTTCCTTTTTCTGTGGCTTAGTTGTGTTTTTATGTCCTAGATTATGATTTTACAACCACGTTAGGATAGATAAGTGACTTAGGCTAGGGTGTGTTTCGACTTACACCAAAATTTGTGTTGCGTTACTGTTGTAGAAATGGGACTGTATTATAACCCGAGGACCCCTGTATGTTTATTGTGTGTTCACCAACCCAGGTCAAGTCTCCTTCTATCACCTTTAGTCTCCCTATACTCTCCTCCACCTCCTCCCACCCCGCACCCAGCCTGGCAGTTACCACACTTTTGTTCATGCCAGTGAATCTTTTGTTTTGTTTTATTTTTGTTTCTTTCTCAGTCCCTCCACCTCCTTACTCAGCACTCCCCCACACAGGTGTCAGCCTGCTTTCTATATATGATTCTGTTTCTATTTTGCTTGTTAGTTAATTTTTCATTAGATTCCACATATGAGTGAAATCATATGGTAAGTCTCTCTCTGACTTGTTTATTTCACTTAGCATAATGCTTTTCAGGTATAAACCTACTTTTGCCCCACCTTGTATGTATGTATGTATGTATTTATTATTTGTGTGTGTGTGTGTGTGTGTGACAGACAGAGGGACAGATAGGGACAGACAGACAGGAAGGGAGAGAGATGAGGAGCATCAATTCTTCATTGTGGCACCTTAGTTGTTCATTGATTGCTTTCTCATATGTGCCTTGACCCGGTGGCTACATCAGACCGAGTGACCCCTTGCTCAAGCCAGTGACCTTGGACTCAAGCTGGTGAGCCTTGCTCAAACCAGATGAGCCTGTGCTCAAGCTGGTGACCTCGTGGTTTCGAACCTGGATCCTCTGCATCCCAGTTCGATGCTCTATACATTGCTCCACAGTCTGGTCAGGCCCACTGACAGTATTTCCTATGCTGTACTTTACATCACTGTGACTATTTTGTAACTACCAATTTGTACTTAATCTTTTCACCTTTTTCACCGAGTTTCTCAACCCCCACTTCTGTGGCAACCACTGGTCTGTTTTCTGTATCTGAATCGATTTCAGTTTTGTTTGTTTTTTATATTTCGTTCTTTATATTCCACATATGATGGAAATCATATGGTGTTTGTCTTTCTCTGTCTGACTTATTTCACTTAGGCTAATACCCTCTAGATCCATCTGTGCTTAACTTTTCTTTAAAGTTTTCAAACATACACAGGAGTAGAAAGCATAGTATAATGAATTCCATGGGCCAGTCACCCAGCTGCAGCAGTGAACATACTGCCATCCTAGTTTCATCTCTTCTTCCAGCCTCCACTTTGTTTTGGTGGTTTTGAAAGCAAATTCCTGTTGTCCTATCATTCTATCTGCACATACCTGAGTAGGTATCTCTAAAACAGTGATTTTCAACCTTTCTCATTTCACTGCACACATAAATTACTAAAATTCTGCAGCACACCAAAAAATATATTATTTTGCTGATGAAAAAATAAGTGTAATTTTGACTTATTCACACTGAATGGCTATTGTTGGCTATTATATATATATATCATGGGTTATTAACCTGGGTTCTATCGAACCCTAGGGGTTCGATGAGTCGGTCTCGGGTTCAGAGAAGCCTCTGCCGTGGAGGCCAGAATAAAGTAATACCGTAATTTGTTGTGAGTTCATGCACTTTGTTGGTTTTGTTCTTTGAGCAAGGTGATGTTCATGCACGGCTCATTTTGTGCACCAGTAAAAAAAATATACCTATGTCTTGAATTTGGAAAAAAGAATCATATTTTATTTATCACTAAAGAAGGGTTCGGTGGATGCGCATATGAAACTGGTGGGTTCGGTACCTCAAAAAAAGTTAAGAACCAATGATATATATATAAAATTTTTTTTACTTGACAATCTAAGAAAAAAGAGGTCAGTGTTGCTTTTTTAAAAACAATGCTCAAATCAGATGCTTGATTACGTTAAGGAAAAACACCTAGAGAAAAGCAAGGGGAAAGGTTGACACATTTAGGGTAGGATGCAAAGGGGTGCAAGAAAAACAGGACCTAAATTGGGGACATGGAGTTTGTATGTGGTCTCTGGGCCATATCAGCCTTCCCTGCTAATGGTGCAGTTATTAACATAGACAGAGGTGAGACCTAAGCAGAGTTGTGCCCACAGATGGAAGTTTCCCTGGATCAGTGGCACGCTGATGCCAAAGATATTCACAGCCCAGTATACCTGGGAACTGGGGAGCTCACCAGTTAGCCAGCTGGTGAATTTTATTTGTATATTTTAGAGAAAGGATGGGGCCAGAATGGTTGTCATCCTCCACATTGAGACTTCATGTATGAATATTTAAGGTCTCATGAATATTTAGAGTTCCAGTGCCTCACGTATGTTCAGTGCCTTAAGAATATTAGGCCTCCCTTGGTCCTTCCGTTCTATGTTTATATAGAAACACATCTTGTGCTTACTATCATCATTTAACACATTTCTAAAAGGTTTTGCCTTTATTTTACAAACTTAAACTTATCATTTTCTAAAATAAGTAGTCTGTGAAGCAAATGCACATTACAGTAGGACTTACAGATATCCAAGCCAGAGAAACCTCTGTGAGCGAGAAAAGATGCTTCAGACCAGGTATTGCATGTTTTAAAAATTCTTGCAGCACATTGGTTGAAAATTGCTGCTCTAAAAGGTAAGGACTTTTAACAAAATAATACCCTCAGCGCACCCAACTCATATTATAATAAATAATGTGTTCAATTTTCCCGATTGACTTTTTAAAAATATCTTTCTACCATTGGTGTGTTTGAATCAGTAACAGACTACCCAAAGCTTTAAAAAGCATAAAAGGAAACACTTAAAAAATGTCCTGGTTGTGGCCTGTGTGTGAGCCAGGTTGTCTGAAGGTCATTTCCTGGACTGCCTGGTCCTGTGCAGGGCTCATTGCCTTGTGGAATGGCAGCCAGCACATGTGGAGCCAGAAAGCCACACACTGACCCATGTGTCCCAACTGGACCTTCTGGGGAGGGACTAGCAAGGAACCCTGAGGAGGGAGAATTGGCATCCTGGACTCCACTCTTTTCAGGGAATGAACTGCTTTACAAGTTCAGGCATCACTGGCTTTTCCTCTCCAAAAGCAGTGTGCTCTTAGCTCTGGGTTTCTGCACTCCCCAGCTGCTCTTATGCAAGAGTGTAGCCCCCAGCTCTTTTGCAATCAAACCCTCAGAGGAGGCAGCTGGGTCTTCTACAGCTAGGGAGAGCTAGGGAAGTCCTTAGGGGCTAGCAGAGGCCCTGGGACTGGACAGGTGGCGGGACCAGGTGGAGCCTGTACATTTGGCAAGAGACCTTACTAGCCAGTGTTCTCTGAGGGGAAGGCTGTGGTAGAATCAGGGGTAATGGGGGAGGGGAGGCACAGTGACTGGCAAAGTTTAAATCTGCAGGACTGAAAAACAACCTGGCTCACAGGCCTTAACCAAGGCAGTTTTTGAAGTATTTTTTAAACTCTTTTTTAAAGCTCCAAGTATTCTTTTACTGATTCAAGCAAACCAATGATGAAAAGATGTTTTTAAAGTCAATCAGGAAAATTAAACACATTACTTATTATATATGGTGTGCTAATGGCATTATTTTGTTTAAAGTCCTTATATTGTACGTATTAATGTATATGCAGGATTATACATATATATTTTTAATTATTTATTGCATGACATCGGTTAATAAGAGTATATAGATTTTAAGTGTATATTTTCATGATACATGATCTGTACATTGTATTGTGTACCCACCACCCAAAGTAAAACAATCTTCTGTCACTATATATTTTTGATCCCCCAAGTTGTACGTATATTAATAAAATATACCTGCAATCCTGCATGTACGTTACATATGTATTTATAATTTCTATCATATTTCTATGAAAGATCAAGGTGGCTTGCAACGAATAGGCACATCTGTCATTAGAACAGACTTAGCATGTGGGCTATCTTTTGCGCACACTCACCAGTCTTTTTCTTATAATGTCTTTATTCAAGAACTTGCAAATTTATTTATTTATTTGAAATTTTTTGACAGAGTCAGAGAGAGGGACAGACAGACAGGAAGGGAGAGAAATGAGAAGCATCAGTTTTTCATTGCAGCTCCTTAGTTGTTCATTGACTGCTTTCTCATATGTGCTTTGACCAGGGGGCTACAGCAGAGCAAGTGACTCTTTGCTCATGCCAGTGACCTTAGGCTTCAATCCTGCGACCATGAGGTCACGTCTATGATCCCATGCTCAAGCCAGTGACCCCGCGTTCAAGTTGGTGAGCCCATGCTCAAGCCAGATGAGCCTGCGCTCAAGCTGATGACCTTGGAGCTTTGAACCTGGATCCTTTGTGTCCCAGTCTGATGCTCTGTCCACTGTGCCACTGCCTGGTCAGGTGAGAACTTTCAAATTTATTATTGCATACTTGCTATTTTTAAGCCATATAATGCATCAAGTTAGAGTAAGGATCAAAATAAATGTGAGCACCCAGTACAAGTTTAAATAATGTGCTACTGCTTAGATATTATAAGTTTTCTATATACCTTTCTTTTTAAAAAATCATGAGTTATTTAAAAACAAAGGCTATTACATTACTCTTTCTACCTTTTGTAGAGACAATAATATAATAAATACTGTTGTACCCATCACCAAGCTGAAGAATTCTTATCCTATAAATGTAAATTTAAGCCTCTTAAATGGCTCCAATCCATCCCCATCCTCCCACGAGGTGTTTAGCTCTCTCCTGTATATCTTTATACTTATTTGTTTATATTTAAAATATAGTAATATTAAATAAATATTAGTACATATCATAAACAGCAAATATTTGTATGTTTTGAAAATTGCTTAAATAGCTTTATGCAATTATTTAGGGAATAGATACTTGATTTTCTTTATATAGTAAAGACTGATAGGGCACTCAGGACTTTTGTGTGCCTCCTGGACCTCTCTGTTCCACCTAGTGTTCAAAATAATGGCATTAAGCAACTTCTTAATACCTCCCCACTGTGCTCTTATTTCTCTCTGTCCTGGCTGACCTGTCCCAGTCTCTGCAAGGATACCGTGGTAGCCCTAGAACCAGACAGACCTGGACTGAAGCCTTTCTGTGTTACCTGGTAGTTCTGTGACTTGAGGCAAATTACTTGACCTCTCTGAGCCTCAATTTCCTCATCTGTAAAACAAATACTGTTATCACTTGTAAAACATAATATTATCACTCACATCAGAATTGTGAGGTTTAAAGATGGCAATGCAGGTTAGGGGCTTAGCTCTGGATCTGCCAGGCAGAATTCAGCAAATCAAAATGTTTTGAAGCACTTTATCTTTCTGACTTGTTCCTCCATTATTGCAAGATGACAGCTTTGAAGAATCAGGTCCTTTCCACCCCCCAACCTCCCCCCGCCCCTTCGGTGGTCTAGAACTGCCTGATAAAATCCTTCCGTCTAAACAAGGCCATGCACACTCCTTCAGGGCTTGTGAGCAAAGAGCAATCACTTCCTTTCTGAAGAGGAATGGCATAAGAATAAACATTTCTGTGCTGATAACTGCGGGTCCTCACTGGGCTCAGTTTTTAAGGATGACAGAGGCCCCTGACTCTGAACAGAATATGGACTTTGCATGCCGGAGCCTAAGCCAGGCAGGCCAATGGGACCGGGTGGGAGAGCCGCCCGGCTGGGTTTCAGACAGCTGAGATGTTGTCAGCTGCTCACAGGTGGTGTTCCTCTTCTCTTTACTTCTCAAGCAATGGACCTGGTTTACTGTGAATTAAGGTCTTTCTACATATGTATGCTGCAATGAAATAATGACCAGGGCATTTAAGCTCAAAGCATGACTCCCTATTTCTGGTCAAAGCATTTTCCTCTTAATAATTGAGACATTTCCCCCTTTAAACTGTGCTTCATAAGTCAATAAGAGGAAGCTGGGCTGGGCACCCAGGGCTATTCCTCCACTGTTGGCTGGCTGTCAGGACATACCAGGAAGGACTCTGCTTCTCTTTCTGTAAAATGGAGATAAACACATGTACCCATTCCTCATTTCCTCCCACTGAGATGAGTACTCATTTAGCTCCAGACTCCTCTGGGCTTGGGGAGCCTCCAGTTTCCCCTTTGGGGCTGAGGCTGCCCCCCATAGCTGAGTCTCCCCTGGACTGGCCCTCAGCTGAAGTGAGTGCTCTGGGCAAAGTTACACCCCCTTCCCAGAGACAGATCACATCCAGGGACTAGTCCATGAGGAGGAGCAAAGGTCCAGCTCACTTTCCTCATGTGGAGACAACTCCGAAGGGTCCTGCCCTCTCAGCAACAGGGCTCCTTGTAGTGACTGCATCACAGCCTAGCTTCTTCCTCTACCCAGTCCTGTCTTCACGCCCCCAGAGGTCTTGTTCCTGAGAGCTGGTCCCAGGAAACCTCTTGCATGAGAATCTCATGGTATTGGTGTCTGTTCTCAGGGTGTTGGTGTCTAGACCTCTCTGAAACACAGTGGAAAATAAAGTAACATCTGTCAATTCTTGGAACTTATATGAAGTAGGAATCCTGGTATGACATATAACTGACACATTACTTTCTGAGTTTTATTTATAAAAATTCAAGGATACAAAAGCAGAGGGGAGGCTGGCCTTATTCAAATAGATAAACACAGTGTAATCAAATCAGAAAAAGGGGGAAGACACATGAAGGGGTTTTCGGGAAAGGTTTAGATTAGAGTGGGTGTCAGAAAGTCAGGAATAATACATCTGGAAATAAAAACATAGTCTCATCTGGGTGGGGCTGACAACACCAGACAGGTGGCTGTTCCTTTTCTCTACCCTGTCCCCTCTCCAGACCCCAGTCAGGCTACATGTACCCCTGAAGGGGAGGCAGACCTAATGAATTGTGTAAGTCTGTCCTTGCAGAGCCCGGGACCTTTAGCAGTTCCTTTTCCCTGTTCATTTTAAAGTTGCACATGTAATATATTAATATATTTTTCGTGCAAAACTGTCAACTAACCAAGCAGTCATAGCAAAAGTCCCTCCACTGCGGCGTCCCTAACCAGAGAGAATTGTTCTTGTCAATTTAGCATGTATTCTTCCAGATATATTTCTGTCCATTTACACACACATCTACACATATAGAAATATGTGGTTTTGTGGGTAGACAGGTTTTGAGTATAAATAGGCATATGGCTAAACAGTTCACTTTTTTGACTTTATGTATCTTGGAAATCTTTCCAGATCAGTGCTCAGTGTGCCACCTACTCTTCCTATCTGCCGCATAATGTCCCTACTATGACTGTCTAATGCAGTGGTTCTTAACCTGGGTTCTATCAAACCCTAGGGGTTCGATGAGTCGGTCTTAGGGGTTCGGAGAAGCCTCTGCTGTGGAGGCCAGAATAAAGTAATACCGTAATTTGTTGTGAGTTCATGCACTTTGTTGGTTTTGTTCTTTGAGCAAGCTGATGTTCATGCACGGCTCATTTTGTGCACCAGTAAAAAAACATATACCTATGTCTTGAATTTGGAAAAAAAATCATATTTTATTTATCACTAAAGAAGGGTTCGGTGAATGCGCATATGAAACTGGTGGGTTCGGTACCTCAAAAATGGTTAAGAACCACTGGTCTAATGCCTTATTAAGCCAGGCCTTTCCTAGTGTCCATTTAAGTTCTTTCCAAGTTATGCTTTTACAGGGCTGTGATGAACATTTTTGCATGTGCCTCCTCACTCACAAACGTGTCTTTTCAGGTTAGCTGTTGGAAGTAGAATGCTGACCAAAGAGCACACACATTTTAAAATTTGATACAACTTAATTGCCGTCCTGACTCTCAATGCTGGATATTTTTTTTCCAGTTTATTGAGATATACTTGACATACAACATTCTGTAAGTTTAAGGTATCCAGTGTGATTGTTTGATACACACATGCATTTTGAAATGATTACCACAATTAGGTTACTTAACACATCTATTGCCTTATACAGTTACAGTATTGTTGTGATGGTGTAAACATTTAAGATCTACTTTCCTGACAACTTTCAAATATATAATATGGTATTATTGCTAATGATAGTCACCATGCTGGACGTTAGATACCCAGGATTTACTCCTTTTATACTGCAAGTTTGCACTGTGACCAATATATCTTCATTTCCCCCACCCTCTTGCCCCTGGCAACCACCAATCTATTTTCTGGTTCCATGAGGTCAGCTTTTTAGATTCCACATAGAAGTGAGATCATATGTATATTTGTCTTATCTGTTATCTTTTTGATAATAGCCATTTTAACAGGTATGAGGTGGCATTTGATTGTAGTTTTGATTTGTATTTTCCTGATGATTAGTGATATCAAGCACCTTTTCATGTACTTGTTAGACATCCATGTGTGTTCTTTAGAAGTTTATTCAGGGCAATTGTTTGAAAGAGTTTGGGACGAACTGGCATTAATTCTTTAAATGTTTGGTAGAATTCACCAGTGGAGTTGTCTGGTCCTAGGCTTTTCTTTGTTGGGAGGTTTTTGATTGACGATTTAATTTGCTTACTTATTATTGGTCGGTTTAGGGTTTCTAATTCTTCATGATTCAGTCTGGTAGGTTATATGTTTCTAGGTATTAATTCAATTTTTCTAGGTTGTCCAATTATGATTGTTCAAGCAGTCTCTTATGATCCTTTGTATTTCTGTGCTATCTGTCATAATGTCTCCTCTCATTTATAATTTTATTTATTTGCATATTTTTTCTGTTTATTTTTTGGTAAGACTAGCTAAAGGTAAAACACTGGATATTATTGGCCTTTTTAATATTTTTCTTTGCTGCTTGCCATTTATATTTCTTTTATGATGAAGTGCCTCTTTATATTCTTGCCTTGTTTTAATTAAATCCTTCACCATTTTCTTGTTGAATTGTAAGAATTGCCATTATACTAAATATTAATCCTTTGCCAGGTATACACATTGTATATATTATAATATGTCGCTTTCTTTGTGATATTTTTTATTGTTCCAGGTTTTGAATTATGTTGCCCAGGCTTTTAGTCTTTTGTGTGTGTGCGTGCGCATGTGTGTGTGTGTGTGTGTGTGTGCGTGCTCCTGTGTTTTTGCACTTTAAGTAAGCCTTTCTTACCCTCATGGCTATAAATATGTGAAGCCTTTTATTAAAGTTGCAGTAAGTCAGAACTGTTTGTAGGCGAGAATCGGCTTGGCCTTAGACACTTAAGAGAGGAGCCAT
Source organism: Rhynchonycteris naso (assembly GCA_037038555.1). Taxonomy (NCBI): domain Eukaryota; kingdom Metazoa; phylum Chordata; class Mammalia; order Chiroptera; family Emballonuridae; genus Rhynchonycteris; species Rhynchonycteris naso. The sequence continues at coordinate 180,782,119 of CM072998.1, forward strand.
GTAGGGTGGCTCTGCTCCAAAGGCCTGCACCTCCGCATTTTCCTCATCTTTAGAGGGCAAGGGACAGAAGCCATGGCTGATGGATAGTCACCACTACCATGAGGCAAGTCTAGACAGCCTACCTTAAACTGTTCTTGCTGCCCACTCCACCCCAGAAAGGTGCAGAAAGTGCGAGGCCATACTATAGACCCCCGTTTTGGAGAGTTCCATCCCCTCCACCCCAAAGTCCTTGGCATGCTCAGCAGTCCCAGAGCAATGCAGGTGGGTATAACAGCGGAGGTGCTGTTAGGACATGCTGCCATATAGTAAAAAAAAGCAGACATAGAGAAGAAACATCTGTCATCACAAGATCTCGCTGAAGTATCTGCATTTGTAATGCAATGAGCTAGGTCAGTGGTCGGCAAACTCGTTAGTCAACAGAGCCAAATATCAACAGTACAACGATTAAAATTTCTTTTGAGAGTCAAATTTTTTAAACTTAAACTATATAGGTAGGTACATTCCTTACCGAGGTAGCACCCGCACATGGTATTTTGTGGAAGAGCCACACTCAAGGGGCCAAAGAGCCGCAGTTTGCCGACCACTGAGCTAGGTAGTGCGCAGAAAAGAGGGATGCCCAGCCTTTTAGACATGGCTCCTTCCACAGACGTGCAGTAGAACAGAGTCAGACAGATCCACGATTGAGCCCCAGCTCTGTCCCTTTAACGGCTGTGGAACTTCAGGCAAACTGATGACTTGATCACGGCATTGGTCCCCTCCTCTATAAAATGAGCATCTCCCTTGTGGGTTGTGTCTGTGAGGACTGATGAGTTAATGAGTGGGAAAATAGGTTGTAGGTGCTCCAAGAACTATAGTACTGTTATACTTGGAGCCCAGGGAACACATGAAGAAGAACAAGGTCTCTATCCTCAAGGAGCTGTGATGTGCATACGAGGGAACAGAAATCAGGATAGGACAGGAAATGATCGAGTTGTCACACTGTATGGTCCTGGCGGTTGGAGAAGGGTCCAGTATTCCTGTGGTTCGAGTGTAATCCTATTTGTGGTTGTGAGTTTATGAAAGTTGTCAAATGTGTTCTCTGAGAAACGAAGTGAAACAATCCCATGGAAGCTGTTCTTGTCAGCAGAAGCTGTTTGTCCCACCTTGTCTTAAAGGGCAGTGGAGCAACACCTGTGGCGGATTCTGTCCCAGGCACCTCACTCGCAAGCTGACTTGCTTCTCCTTACGCTTACCCTTTAGTGCAGTGGTTCTTAACCTTTTTTGAGGTATCGAACCCACCAGTTTCATATGCGCATTCACCGAACACTTCTTTAGTGATAAATAAAATATGATTTTTTTTCCCAAATTCAAGACATAGGTATATGTTTTTTTACTGGTGCACAAAATGAGCTGTGCGTGAACATCAGCTTGCTCAAAGAACAAAACCAACAAAGTGCATGAACTCACAACAAATTACGGTATTACTTTATTCTGGCCTCCATGGCAGAGGCTTCTCCAAACCCCTGGTTCGATAGAACCCAGGTTACGAACCACTGCTTTAGTGCCTGAAGGGCTTTTATCCAGTGGTGGGATTCAGCCCATCTGCACCGGTTCAGCAAAACCGATACTAATTTTTTGTAGAGTTTGGCAGACCAGTTGTTAAAATGGCACATGCAATCAGGGTTCTCTCTAAGGTGGGCTCCTGGGCAGCTGCCTAATGTGGAAATCACAAATTTACATTTCTTACTCTTTTTTAACATTCATCTATGCAACAGCGTGTTTTAAACGCCTGTAGTCATGTTCATTCTGTCCATAGGTGAAAAAAATTGCAAGTGAGGATGCCAATCAACAAGCAATATAGAAATATCTTAAATAGCAGTTAAATTGGTTTCTGTCAGGTATTATTTAATATTTTTTCATTAATTTTTAAAAATTCTTATAATCTAGTTTTGTATATCTCTTTTATTATTCTTATTTAAGTATTAAATGCATGAAATAAAAAAATTCAGTGTATCTTTTTTATATACTTAGAAAGGTCATTAGGGCAGAGAATCAGTTGTTAGTTATTTGAATCCCTCCCTCCCCTTTTATCCATTGTCCTTCTGCTCCGACAACCTTGGTGAAACAACCCTGTGTGAGTTTCTGAGTACCTGACCAGGAATCTCCAAAAACACTGAGAAATTGGCTGATAAAGTTTGAGTAGCAAAAATGTAATATATCCTTGGTCCCCTCAGTGGGAATTCAGTCTTGCTTTATGCTTTGTCCCCAAAGGAATGCAAATGTTCCTTTGAGAAGTAGCAAACATTGATAGTGGTGAGAGAGGTTGGGGTGATGCTCTCAGCCATAACTTGCTGCACAGTCTGTGTGTGCTTGTGTGTTTGTGTGTGTGTGTGGCAGGGGTGCTGGCCGTGCCACTATGGTCCACAGAGAAGAGGCCTGTGACTGGCCTGTGTGTTACTTGGCCTTTGTTCAGCTGTGGCTCAGTGCAATGAAGACACAAGTCCTCAGTCCATCTCTAAATGGACCATTTTTCTTCCCAAGACCAGCTGCCTGATAGATAGCTCTCTGGCCATCTTTACAAAGGGCAGTGGTGGCTCTATCACCTCTGGAAAGCAGTTCATGGTTGGGTTGCTTGCAGGACCCAGTGTGAGAAGAAAATGCAGGGTCCTTGCTCAAAGAGCAGGAAAGAAAACTGCTGTTAAAAGTACTAAAATGTGCCTGACCTGTGGTGGTGCAGTGGATGGAGGGTGGACCTGGAATGCTGAGGTTGCTGGTTCGAAACCCTGGGCTTGCCCGGGCAAGGCACAAACAAGAAGCAGCTATGAGTTGATGCTTCCTGCTTCTCCCCCATGCCTTTTTCTCTCCTCTCTCTCTCTCTAAAAAAAAAAGGACTAAAATATAAAACTTTTTCTTTAAAATATATCTATTACTTATAAACATAATAGGCATAATAGTGTTTTATGAACAACAGCATAAACTTACATATGCAAAAATAATGCTTTTGGTGTCATATAATATTATAAAGTACAATAAAGTACAATGCTTTATTAATGTGATCTTTTGATCATAAGATTTTTCTGGTTTGCTTTTTTGCAAATTCATTTATTAGATCATTAAAGTTATATTTTTAGCAACTTCATTTTCAATAGATATAACTGAAAATAACATTAGTCACTCTTGGCAATTGCAAGAGCTCAAGCAGTTTTTGATAGTTGTTAGTTTTGGAAAGGATCCTTCTGCAGGTACAACCGTTACTGGAAATGTTAGGTATATTATAGAGGCTGGGACAACATTAGGATACATTTTTGGTAAATTATTTCAAAATAAAAATTTTACTACATCTAGTACATGATCAGCTTTATATGAGTCTGACTTTAATTTTTAAATAAAAAATTATACAATGGCATTTTAATGTTTCCTCTGGCACTTCCTATAACTTGTAGAGGCGGACAAGAAATTGGAAGCTATTTCATGATTTCTGTATAATTAAATATATTTATATATCTATAGCTTTATCTTTGTTATAAGAAAAATTAATTTAAACTTGTTTTTCTTTTGTTAATAATTGGCTTATCTGAAACTTCATGTGAAAATATTGTTCTTTCTGTTGACTGCAATAGTCTCTAAAATTACTTTGAGCTCTAAGTCTATGGATATTTGCTTTGCAGTGCTGGGACTATTTTTGAACCCAGAAGTTCTAAATTCTTTAAAGATTTCTAGGGCCTGGCTGGTTGGCTCAGTGGTAGTATATCAACCCACATGTGGAGGTCTCTTACTCTCCCACCTCCTGCAACCATGGCTCAATTGGAGTGAGTTGGCCCCAGGTACTGAGGATGGTTCCATGGCCTCCACCTTAGGTGCTGAGCAATGCCCCTTAGTGTGCTTGCTGGCTGGATCCTGGTCAGGCGCATGCTGTAGTCTATCTGCTTCCCCTCTGCTCACTGAATTTAAAAAAAAAAGACTTCTAATAACTTTTTGATAGATATTATTACCATGTCTATGTACACAACTTTATTGCATGATAATTTGCTGACACACTCAGTGCTACTGCCTGAGCACTCACTGGCAATTGATTCCTGTCCCAGCACTCGGCCTGGAGAGTTGGTATTTGTGTAGCTGGTATAGAGATGAGCACTGGGGATGGGTGGCCATGCTGGCCTCCCATCATGGCCCTACCGCTGCTTCCATGAGGAGCTGCTGCTACTATCTCCACTGTCACTAATCTGAGCTCAGATCTGGGTCTGGCCATCCCTTCAGCATATTGCCTGCTGTGCACTGTGTGTGCTCTATTGCCAGTGTATCTCCTCCATTCACACACATACTTTGTTCTCTCATCAGACTCTGCTTACAAAACACAAATTCAAAGATGAAGTTAAGAATGTCAGGACGGTGGTCACAGAGCACTGGAGCGAATCTGAGAGCTGGGCGCGGTGCAGCTGCACAGGCAGCGCCCGTGGGGTCAGTCCCATGCAGGGCAAGTGTGCAGCCCTCAGTGGGGAGCGGCAGCATCTTTGTAGTACAAGCCAGAAAGCGCTTTAAGTCAGGGGACCCATAAAGATCACAACTGTGTTCTAAAAATGGAAACCCAGGACATCCCAAGTTGTCAAGCGGGGGCAGCACACTGATCATCAGCTTGACAGACTTATTATCCCAGGGTGGAAAGGTACCATTACTAAGTAACTCAAGTTACTTATTCCCCCCAACCCCACCCCACTATCTGGTGACCTAGGCTGCAAGAGAGGTCAGCCAAGCTTAGGAGGCGACCATTGTCAGGTGCTGGGGTAGCAGATTTTCTGCTGAAACTCTTGTCACTGCACTCATCCCTTCATACAGTGTAGAGCAGTGGTTCTTAACCTTTTTTGAGGTACCGAACCCACCAGTTTCATATGCGCATTCACCGAACCCTTCTTTAGTGATAAATAAAATATGATTTTTTTTCCAAATTCAAGACATAGGTATATGTTTTTTTTTTACTGGTGCACAAAATGAGCCATGCATGAACATCACCTTGCTCAAAGAACAAAACCAACAAAGTGCATGAACTCACAACAAATTACGGTATTACTTTATTCTGGCCTCCGCGGCAGAGGCTTCTCCGAACCTCTGAGACCGACTCATCGAACCCCTAGAGTTTGATAGAACCCAGGTTAAGAACCACTGGTGTAGAGAGTGGAGGCAGTATCCTATGCCCTTGTCCAGCCAAGCAGAAGACTGGCCAGAGGACAAAGAAACAGCAGACAGGAAAGTAGGCCTGGCAAAAACGCCTGGTGCTTGATTTGACCCTAATCAAGTGCTTTCTTCAGGATGATGTGGGAGTTCTCTGATGACAGAAGTGGAATTTAGCTCTTTAGTCAGAAATCCAAAAATAAGATATGTTTGGTAGTTAAGCTGGTACCTTGGACAGTTTTCATAACTTTTCTCATTACAAAATCAACTCCAATATTTAGAGACAGATGTTATTTAGAAAATACAGAGAAGTAAAAATAAAAATCTCACCTAGCAGGAATAACCACTGCTAAAATTTTGACATGTGCTCTATCATTCTTTTTATTTGTTTTTTTTAATGTATTTTTAAAAAATGTTAACTAGCCTGACCAGGCAGTGGCACAGTGGATAGAGTGTTGGACTTGGGATGTGGAGGACCCAGGTTCAAGACCTCGAGGTCACCAGATTGAGCACAGGCTCATATGGTTTGAACAAGGCTCACCAGCTTGAGCCCAAGGTCGCTGGCTTGAGCAAGGGGTCACTCGGTCTGCTGTAGCCCCCTTAGCCCCCCCTTCCGGTCAAGGTACATATGAGAAGTCAATCAATGAACAACTCAGCAACTGCAATGAAGAATTGATGTTTCTCATCTCCCTCCCTTCCTGTCTGTCTGTCCCTATCTGTCCCTCTCTCTGACTCTCTCTCTGCCTCTGCCACAAAAAACTGGCAGGTAGGCTGTCTAGACTTGCCTCATGGTAGTGGTGACTATCCATCAGCCATGGCTTCTGTCCCTTGCCCTCTAAAGATGAAGAAAATGCGAGGTGCAGGCCTTTGGAGCAGAGCCACCCTACATGGCTCCTCTCTTAAGTGTCTAAGGCCAAGCCGATTCTCGCCTACAAACAGTTCTGACTTACTGCAACTTTAATAAAAGGCTTCACATATTTATAGCCATGAGGGTAAGAAAGGCCTACTTAAAGTGCAAAAACATGAAACATATCAAAGTAACATTAATTAATAACATTATATAAATTTCAGGTGTACAACTTTATAGCGTGACATCTGTATACTCCATTGTGTGCTGGACACCCCAAGTCTAGTCTTCTTCTTCCATCACCATGTTTCACTCTTGTGAACAGCACTGCTGTGCACATCCTCACATATGTCCTCTGCATATGTGCAAGGGTTTCTGCAGGACAGGTAGAACTGCTGAGTTGAATGCTGTATGCATATGCAGTTTGATTGCCAAATCCCCCCTATAGTTTTGATACAAAGCCAGACTCCAACTAGTGGTAAGTAAGAGGTCTATTTTTTTTGCCCAAAACTTTATCTACATTTAATTTTATCAGATTTTCAATTGTTGCCAATCTGATGGAGATGAGTGGCTCATTGCTTTTATTTATGTGTCTCTGTTACTAGTGAGTTTGGGCAGCTTTTCCTAAAATTATTGACCACTCAAGTTTCTGCTTTTGTGACTTCTCTGTTTTCTTTATCCCTCTTTCTACTGGGATTTACCTTTTTTATTATTGTAGGAATTCTTTGTATATTCTGAATTCTAATGTTTTCCCTTATAGTTTGTGGTTGTTGTTTTTTTACTTATCTAAGAAATTTTCCCAGGAGGTTTCACTTTTTATATTGAGGTAGTTAATCTATCTAGAATTTGCTTTAGTGTGTAGTGAGAAGTAGGAACTGAATTATATCATATTCTATCTGGAACACCAAAAATTCCAACATCATTTATTGAAGTGCTTCCTTTCCCAATCAATTTATCATTATCCATTTTTTTTCAATGAGTATATATTGAGGTTATATGGGTCAGGCACTGTTCTAGGCACTGGAAAACAGTAAACGTGGGGGACAGGGAAAAAAGTCTTTGTCCTCAAGAAGCATCCATTTTAGTAGAGGAGACAACAAAGTATATAGTATGTCAGATGCTGATACCATCTATGAAAAAAAATAAAGCAGACAAAGAGGACAAGGATTGTGGAGGGAGAAATGCTATCATAAAGAGGGTGGCCAGGGAAGGTGTCACTTACAAACTGGTAATGTGATATTTAAGCAGAGACGAGAAAGTGAAAAAGTGAGGATGTAGATATATGGGTAAGAAAGTTCCAGGCAGAGAGAAGTACAAAGGCGCTGAGGAGGGTGTGCGCTTGGTGTGTTCAAGAAAACCGGCGCTGGATGGATAGTTTAGTTGGCTAGAGCATTATCCTGGTGTGCAGAGGTTGTTGGTTTGATCCCTGGGCAGGGCACAGACAGAAACAGATCGATGTTCCTCTCTCACTCCCTCATCAATAAATACATTTAAAAAAAACCAAAACAAAAAACCATCAAGAAGGACACCAGCAAGAACATGGCTGACACAGAGGGAGCCAGGAGAGAATACGAGGAAAAGAAGTCAGGCAGGAAATGAGGAGCTGGACCATGTGGGCCACTGTTAGGACTTCAGCTTTTGGTCTGAGTGAGCTGGGGAATACTGCAGGGTTTTGAACAGGACATCATCTGACTTATTTTTTATTTTTTATTTTTTACAGGAACATAGAGTCAGAGAGAGGGATAGATAGGGACAGACAGATAGGAACAGAGAGAGATGAGAAGCATCAATCATTAGTTTTCGTTGCCGTTGCAACATCATAGTTGTTCATTGATTGCTTTCTCATATGTGCCTTGACCGCGGGCCTTCAGCAGACCGAGCAACCCCTTGTTGGAGCCAGTGACCTTGGGTCCAAGCTGGCGAGCTTTGTTCAGGGCACATGGGCCCACGCTCAAGCTGGCGAGCTCGGGGTCTCAAACCTGGGTCTTCCACATCCCAGTCTGACGCTCTATCCACTGCGCCACCGCCTGGTCAGGCTGACTTACATATTAAAACATTCACCTTGGTTTCTTACTTAGGGAAGTCAGTGAGACTTCTTGTCACCTCAATTTTTCTATCTTTGGGGTAGGGGATATCTAAAGGACCCTCAGCTCTTAGTTAATACGAGGCTGCTTATATGATGCTATAAAGGGCTGGACCTTCTTAAGGAAGAGGCTTCTGGTGATTATCACTGCCAGGGAAGAGTAAGAATAATTGCAGGTGATGATAGTGTTGCTGATTATAGTGACCTCCATGGATAAAGGGGTCTGTCATGCTTATGAGAAAATTCTGGATACTTTGATGGATGCTCTGGGATTATAATTATTTATTCCCAGAGCTTTATGTTCAAGAGACTGGTAATGAAATAGAACAGGTGCCAGACAGGTAGATATTAACTAAATGTTTAATTAGCTGAAGAAAGAAAGCAGTGACAGTCTTAGGACTGTCATTGACATCTCTCGAGATCCTAATAGTTTAAACTTGGCAGTATTTCTTAGTGACAGTTTCCCTGTCAAGGTGATTCCTTGTGGTCAGTTTAGATATCCCCTCCTGGCCTTTTCTTGGCTCCTTGAAGGTCTATGAAAATTCTCATCCCATCATAACCAGTTTAATCACAGGTGATTTTTTTCCAGACTGCCAACTCTGTGACAACAGGGATCAGGCTCCTCTTTTCCCTGCTCTGTTCCTAGTCCCACGTACAGTATCTGCCAGGAAAGAAGAACAATAAGTATGTGGGGAATGAATCAAAAACTGTCTTAGGACACAGAGTTATTGTGTGGATTTGCAGCTGGTTCTGGGTCCTTGGGCTTATTCTGTTGGGGAAGGTGTTGTTCAGTGCACTTTTCTAGTCAGTTTGGCTGGGTGGCCCCATGGGACTTTTCCCAGCTGTCTTGGTGGCTTCCTGGGTTTCCTTGTTGGTTGAGTCACCTCCCCTCCTCCAGTGGAGACCCAGGGGGCCCCTGCAGTTGGGTGCAGTGTCAGGAGCAGCTGCTGCCTGCAGCCTGTGCGTGTGACATGGAGACCACTCATGTCTTAATCTCTGCATCAGGCTGCTGACAATAAACAAGCTTCCCTCCCAGCAGCTGTTGACAGTCGCCTCCCACAAAGCCCACCCAGCCTTGCCTGAAGATGGCATGACTCCCTCCCAGTTGCTCTAATAATAACAACACTATATTCTTAGCCAGAGCTTGAGGGCTTCACGCACATAGACATTTTTCGCTTGCCTTAAAAAGTGAGTCAGAGAAGCATAGAAAGAGACAAAACTCATTGGACATTTATTTAACCATCTCCAAGCTAATCTGTTCAGGGTCAAGTTCTCTAATTTCCCCCAGCTTGTCTTCTGGCTATTTGAGCAGTGGGAAGGGGACAAGCAGAGCAGAGGCACAGTGAGAGGCCTGGGTGTCAGGTCGAGGCTTCAGGGGAGGCCCCGCAGGAAACATGGCCAGGCAGGCAAGAGCCTGGGCTCTTGTTTCTCTACGGCTGCCAGGGTTCCAGCGCAGGGGATGGGGACAGAGATCACACCTGCTGGGAACGGCAGCCTTAGAAAGCCAAAGAAAGAAGCACAGGAAGGACTGCTTCCCTTCTAAGAACCTTCTGTTTCCTTCCACCTCGGCCTCTGCTTGGCGTTGATGCAGAAGCTGCTCGGTGGCCCTCCCGCACTGCGAGGCCCAGGTAAGCGGGCGTGGGAGCCGGCGGTGCCCCGCCTCGCCTCCGTGGGTCCAGGCACAGGCAGTGGCTTCCCAGGCCGGGTCTGCATTGTGCAGCCGTCTGCACTGCACGTTCCCAGCTCAGGAGAAGCAGACGGAGTGACACTTGGAGGAACACATCCGCCCGCAGCTGAAAGGAGAAATGAGAAGGAGACTGGTCAGTGGCCTGACTCCTACGCCCCTGCGTAATTATGGATTGGCCAAACCACCCGCCTCATTTTCTCAACAGCCTGGCCACGTGTGGAAGGCAAGGCAGCTGTTGAAACCACATGCCCTGGACCTTAGTGGGGCTCCACCTGCCAGGAGCAAGACTGCCCTGGCAGATCCCTGGGGAAGTATTTACTTCTCCCTAGTTTTTTCTCCTCTCCCTGTAATACTGCCATAATTTTCACTAAGATTTCTTGTTGGCCTGGCCACTCAGCCTGAAGAATACATGATTACACTATCCCTGGGAATGCCTGAAGTTCTATGAAGAAAAGTGCCCTATAAATTTAAGGCATTATTATATTTACTTCTATTTTAAAGCTTTTTGCTCACCTCCAGGAAGTTGTGTCCCTTAGCTGAGGGATGAAGCCAGCCAGCCATCACACATGAGTTAGTTCTCTGTCCTTTAACCCTCTGAATAGTGAGTTTGTTTTCATGTTTGCTGACCCCCTGGGAGTGAGTTGGTTTTATTTTCTTCAAAAAATAAAATTATTTCCAGTTCGTTTGATTAACTTAAAATCATGTTTGTTTTATAACCAATTTATGGAAACAAGAACAGACATTTGCCTTTTTTAAAATGTTGTCTTACATATTTTTATAATGAATCGCTCATACTCTGGCTGGTCAGGAGGCACAAGGACGTACATGAACGTTCGTACTACCCAACGGGTTAATAGACTCAAACTTTGCTCAGAGCTTTTCAGATAGAGTCATTTAAAACTGCAGCCTGCCTATCACCATGAGAAATCCATCATATCCTTCATCAGCCTGTCAATTATATTACATTATGCGTGGAGACACAAACGACAGCCCCCAGTGTAGAAACAAAACTAAAACTTTTCATTGAATAATTGCAGAAAACTTGATTGTAATTCACTAAGAATACATTTTGATGAGTAAGAAAACAACATTTCTAAAAGTAGGTCAGGGTGCTTTTACGGAACCAAAAAAAAAAAAAGCCCATGAGGATCTCTGCAGGTATATAATTGGGGGGGGGGGGGGTCCATGAGCCTCCTGCCTCCCTCCCACTTCCTTTGTGCTTCTTTTCCATGCTGCTGTGGGTGACGGCTCAGGAAGAGACCCTGGGCATCTCTCCTGTGAATCCTTCCCTAAGATGTCTCCTCTCTGATTGCTCCCTGCACATATCAGCCTCACTAGCACCTCAGCTCCTAATTTTAGCTTCTGGTTTGCATTCTGTGTAGCATACAAGGAAATATCATGCAGAATTTAGATAGAAGTCAGCCTGTTTACTTTCTGATAAATTGACAGGGACTCATAGGATGACTGAAGGCTGATAGTAGAACAGGGAACAACAGAATGGTTGTGCCTTATTTGTATTAGACAGCAGTCTCTTTTCAGCATACCATGAACTAGACCCTTTCTGTGCTTTTCTCTGTATATGACTTCAGAAACTGCTGAGCTTATTCCTGGCATTGTAGAAACTCAAATTGACACAGAGAATGGATGTATTTGAGGAGCAGGAAGGAATATGTCACATAAGAGTACTAACTAGATTCGGTAGTCCGTAAAGACTAGAAGCTGGAAAGATCTACACTGTCAGACAGGCAGAGGACCATGTCCTACATCGTACATCATGTGGACTACCTTCTTGGGTGTCTTAAAGGGTAGAGCAAAACTTTGTGAGCAGACTAGATCAGTGCTTCTCAAAGTGTGGGAGCATCAGCATTGTCTGGAAATTTCAGAATCTTGGGCCCTGGACTCTGTACCTAACGAATCACAAAGTCTCTCCAGTCACACTAAAAGAGGCTTAGTTTCTATAGCTTTTTCTTTGTCTTCTCAGTTGGGGTTGCTACAAACTTCATTAGTGAAGAAAACAAACCGTTCTTTGTTGTGAAATATGACACACAGAAAAGTGCATAGATATATTGTAATAATTAAAACACCTGTGTCATTTCCACCCCGGTTGAGAAATAGAACCTTGCCAGTACCCTAGGAGCCCCCTTCCCAATGAAATCTCAACCCCCTTCCCCACCCTCGAGGAAACCACTCTCCTGATTTCTGTGGTGCTCACTTTATTTCCTTTAAAATATCATCTAGCCTGACCTGTGGTGGCGCAGTGGATAAAGTGTCGACCTGGGAACACTGAGGTCGCCAGTTCAAAACCCTGCACTGGTCTGGTCAAGGCACATATGGGAGTTGATGCTTCTAGCTCCTCTCCCCTCTCTCTCTCTCTCTCTCTCTCTCTCTCTCTGTCTCTCCTCTCTAAAATAAATAAATAAAAAGAAATAATAAAATACCATTTAAAGCTGCATCTTTAAATAGCACAGGGTAGTCTTGCCTGGTTTTTTACCTTTATCTAAATGGAATCACAAAATACACACTCCTTGGTGTCTAATTCCTTTTGCTCAATATTTTACAAGATTTCATTGAGTTTTCAATACAGTAGTTCTTCCCCTTGGTAGTGCTGCCATACCCTCTCATTATTTGGATCCACACCGAAGAAGAGCACAGATTTTCTTTTAAAATCATAGTAAATTAAAATTAATTTGGTTAATGAGAAGTTCATGATGCTCCTTGAGCCAATTTATTTTCCAGGATATTGCCAAATGAATGAGCACCGGGAATTCGTGCTTTAGGGTTCCATCTGAGTCTTATCCGTGCCTGGAACAGTACTGAGATGGTCAGGATGCCCTTCCGGAGGTGGTGCCTTACAAAAGAAACTCCCAGAACTGTGAGCTCTCGGGGGCCTCAAAAGCCCATCATTCAACCAGTGTGTTGCATTGGATCAGGTACGAGGAGACCCGGGAAAGTTTCAAGGCAACACGTCTGTCTTCATGTGAGTCTCATTCAGGTTTTCTGATCCATCACACAAGCAACAACTGTGTAGAAGGCACATGCTAGAAACTGTAGAAGAGGTGACACATCTGAGGCACAGTTACCGTCAGTCTTTCCCTGTAGATTCTTGCTCCTTACAGAGGTTAAGACCATGGCCGTTTGAGTCAGACCAACCTGGGTTCTGGTCCTGACTCTGCTACTTGACTTTAAGCTGTGACATAAGTTCATATCCACCTTAAAAATGGAGACTATAATATATCATGGAGCTATTTTGATGATTCTTTAAGAAGTGCTTAAAAAATGCTTAGCCCAGCATCTGAATAAAAATAATTCCATCTAATAGTGAATGCTTCCAAAGTGCCAGGTTCTGCAATCCTGTGTGATTAGTTCTATTGTTACCTTCTATTTCAGATACAGAAACTAAGGCACAGAGATGTTAAGAAACTTGCCCAGGATCCCATAGCTAGCATATGGTGGAGGGAATCTAACACTATGGCTCAATAACAGTTATCTATTTTTATTATCATTTTAATGCCTAGGTTTTGGTGTTCTTGATGTGCTTCTTTCATCATCTGTTTCAAAGCTCTCATATGGCTTCTAGCACAGCTGGGGTTTTCTCAGCTGCCTGTCCCAGATCAGCCTGATGAAATACATGAGACTGGCCTTTGAACTTGAGAATTATGCGGTCTTCTTGTTACATGATCCTCTTTTTAGGGTTGTCCCTCACATGAGAAGCTGGTGATGACAAAGGTAGCCATGTTAGATATATACCAGAGGGTCTTATGTTTTAGCTGTCACTTTATAAAGCATTAGTTTTCCCCCAAACCACATACCTCAGTGACACGGGATTCTGTAGTGCTACATGCCTCAGTGACATGGAATTCTGTAGTGGTACATGCCTCAGTGATATGGGATTCTGTAGTGGTGAGGGCTGGACACTGTTCCTGTAAGGATGACTTAATAAAGCTGCCAGTGAGGAGATTTCAAGATGGCAACAGAGTAGGCAGATGTTTCAACTGCCACCCCCCAGGGCCAAATTGAATTACAATTTAATTTAAGAACAATCATCTTGATATACCAGTTTTGAACTAAATAAAGAGTCTATAACCAAGGATCACAGAAGGAGTCACACCAAGACTGACAGGAAGGGCAGAGATGTGGAAAGGGCTGCCCCACTCCCAGGAGCCAGTGGCAGCTGAGGGTCTGGAGGGACTCTTGCTGCAGGGAGGTTTGCCCTGAGAGGGAAAGGTCCTAAGTCATAGGCAGGCAAGGCTGGTCAATATTCACAAATAAATAAATGTGATTCAGCACATAAAAAAATTAAGGATAGCCTGACCTATGGTGGCGCAGTGGATAAAGCGTTGACCTGGGAACACTGAGGTCGCCAGTTCAAAACCCTGCACTGGTCCGGTCAAGGCACATATGGGAGTTGATGCTTCCAGCTCCTCCTCCCTTTCTCTTTCTCTCTCTCTCTCTCTCTCTCTCTCTCTCTCTCTCACTCTGTGTCTCCTCTCTAAAATGAATAAAATAAAAATAAAAATAAATTAAGGATCAAAACCACATGATTATATCAATAAATGCAGAAAAAGCATTTGATAAAACCCAGCATCCATTTATGATCAAAACTCTGAGCAAAGTGGGAATACAAGGCGCATACCTCAACATGATAAAGGCCATCTATGACAGACCCACAGCCAACATCCTACCCAATGGGCAAAAATTAAAAGCAATACCCTTAAGATCAGAAACAAAATGGGGTGTTTCCTTTCACCACTCTTATTCAACATATTCTGTAAGTCCTATCCACAGCAATCAGACAAGAAGAAGAATAAAAGGCATTCAAATAGGAAAGGAAGAAGTAAAACTGTCATTATTTGCTGATGACATGATACTAAAAACCCTAAAGTTTCAGTAAAGTCACTACTAGACTTGATAAGTTAATTTGGCAAGATGGCAGTATATAAAATTAATATTCAGAAACCAGTTGCATTTTTACACACCAACAATAAACTGTCAGAAAGAGAAATTAAGGAAACAATCCCCTTCACTATTGCAACAACAACAACAAAAATAAAGTACCTAGGAGTAAATTTAACCAAGGAGGTAAAAGACTTGTACTCAGAAAATCATAAGACATTGAAAAAGAAATCAAAGAAGATACAAACAAGTGGAAGCATATACCATATTCATGGATAGGAAGAATAAACATGATTAAAATGTCTATACTACCCAAAGCAATCTATAGATTCAGTGCAATTCCTATTAAAATACCAATGGCTACTTCACAGATCTAGAACCTATATTGCAAAAACTTGTTTGGAACAAAAAAAAAAGAAAACAAAAACAAAAAATCCTGAATAGCCTCAGCAATCTTGAAAATGAAGAACAAAGTGGGAGGTATCACACTTCCTGATATCAAGTTAAACTACAAGGCCATTGTAATAAAAGCAGCTTGGTATTGACATAAAAACAGTCATACAAATCAATGGAACAGAACAGAGAACCCAGAAATAAACCCACACCTTTATGGTCAGTTGATATTTGACAAAGGAGACAAGAGTATACAATGGAGTAAAGACAGTCTCTTTAAAAAATTGTGTTGGGAAAACTGAACAGGTACATGCAAAAAAGCAAAAACAACCCCCCCCCCCACCAACTTATACCATTCACAAAAATAAACTCAAAATGCAAAAAGACTTAAATGTAAGTAACAAAACCATAAAAATCTTGGAAGAAAATATAGGCAATAAACTCTGATTGATATCTCTTGTACCGATATTTTTGCCAGTATATCTCCATGAGCAGGTGAAATAAAGGATGAAATAAACAAATGGGGATATATCAAACTAAAAAGCTTTTGCACAGCAAAAGACACCATTAACTAAATAAAAAGACAAACCACACAATGGGAGAACATGTTCACCAATATGTCTGATAAGGAGTTAATAACAAAAATTTATAAAGAACTAAAACTCAACACCAGGAAGGTAAATAATCCAATTACAAAATGGGCAAAAGAACTGAACAGACACTTCTCCCAAGAGGATAGACAGATGGCCAATAAGCATATGAAAAAATGTTCAACATCGCTGATCATCAGAGAAATGCAAATTAAAACCACAATGAGATACCACCTCACACCTGTCAGAATGGCGCTCACTAACAAAACAACACATAATAAGTGCTGATGAGGGTATGGAGAAAAGGGAACCCTCATGCACTGCTGGTGGGAATGCAGACTGGTACAGCCACTGTGGAAAACAGTATGGCATTTCCTCAAAAATTTAAAAATGGAATTGCCTTTGACCTAGCTATCCCACTTTTAGGAATATATGCTAAGAATCCCAAAACACTGATTGAGAAGAAGATATGCGCTTCCATGTTTTGTAATAGCCAAGATATGAAAATAGCCCAAGTGTCAATTGGTGGACAAATGCATAAAAAAATGATGGTACATATACACAGTGGAATACTACATGGCTGTGAAAAAAAAAGGAAATCTTACCTTTGCGATGGCTTGGATAATTATTATGCTAAGTGAAATAAGCCAGGCAGAGAAAGACAAGTAGCATATGATCTCACTTATATGTGGAATCTAATGAACAATGTGAACCGAGGAAAGAAATAGAGGCAGAATCAGGGTCACAGGAACCAGAAGGACAGCTGTCAGAGGAAAGAGGGATGAAGAGGTTGGATCAGAGAAGGTGAAGGGATTAGTGAAATTATATATACATAACACAGAGATACAGATAACAGGACAGCAAATCCCAGAGGGAAGGGGGGGAGGGAGATGAGGAATGGGGCAAAGCGGGTATAATGGGGGACACGTTATTGGGGGCATGAGGGTATTATATTGAGTGGGACACTTGAATGCATGTTAACATAATAAATTAAAATTTTAATAAAAAAAAGAGCTGGCAGTAGTGACATATCAGTGACTCTAACTTTCAACAAGATAACAAGATATGAAAATTGATAGTTTCCCCTGCCCACATGTGGTAAGAGCAGAAGCAATGCACAGAAATGGATGAATTTGAAAGAATGTTTTCCTTCTGTGGCTGACAAAGGCTTAGTGTCCTGGAGTAGAGGCTATTGGGAACACTGTGCTTTCCTGGGCAGTAGAGATGGGGTGGACCTCCTCCCTTCCTTTCCCACAAATCTTGTGATAAGGATGTTTTACCTTTATCTTCACATTTCTTAATTGTGTTTGTTTTGGGAGAGAGAAGAAGGGAGAGAGATGAGAAGCACCGACTCATAGTTGTGGCACTTCAGTTGTTCATTAATTGCTTCTCATATATGTCTTGACAGGGGTGCTAAAGCTGAGCCAGTGATCCCTTGCTTACACCAGCGACCTTGGGCTTCAAGCTAGAGATCATGAGATCATGTCAATGATTCCATGCTGAAACCAGTGCCGCTGCACTACAGCTGGTGAGCCTGCGCTCAAGCCAGATGAGCCCATGCTCAAGTCAGCTATCTCAGGGTTTCAGTCTTCAATCTGGGCCTTCAGTGTCCCAGGTTGACACACTCTATCCACTGCAGCACCACTGGTCAGGCTATTCTCACATTTCTTAAGGATTTTCACAGTATGATAGGCAGAATCATGGCTCCCCTCAAAGATATTCACATCCAAATCCCTGGAACCAGTTTACGTAAAGGAACCCACAGAAGTTCTAAGAGAAGAGGAAGGCAGGAGAGTCCGTTTCTGAGAGAAACAATGTGAGGAAGACTCATCCAGCCATTGCTGACCTTGAAGATGAAAGGAGAGGAGCATGAGGTAAAAAAACACATGTGCCTCTAGAAATTGGAAGAGGCAGGGAAACAGATTGTCCTCTATAACCTTCAGGAAGGAACACAGGCAGGCTTGCTGACACCTTGATATTAGCCCAGTGAGATCCCTGTCGGACTTCTGACCTCCAGAGCTGTAAGGTCATTTATGTCGTTCAAAGTCACTTAAGTCTGGGGAAATGTGTGACAGAAACTATAGACAACTAATAACACACAGTTTAACCCATATGGCAAAAATATAATTTGGAAAATCAAATAGATTGAGGGGGGAATTAAAAATTCTTTTTTCTCTCAGCCTTAGCTGCTATATCTCAAGTTCATGAGACTTGTAAGGCCAGATACATGTGTTGGTGTGGGATGCATGGTGGTAACTGAACTTTCTCTATTTCTTAAGCTGTCTTGAATCTACCTGTCAGTTCATGTACACTGTGGTATCCCCTGCTTGACAGGAAGAGGTGAATGGGGACCACTTCTCTTCATGTCATTACCACCCCTGAGCCTATGCAGACGGGGATGCTTCAGAGGAAAACACAGTAGGACCACTCTTCAAGGGCACCCTGAGGGGTTATGCTAACTTTCTGTGGTTCTCTGGCCTTATCTTAATCAATTCTGGCATCAGTCATGACCTGGACAGTTGAATCTCCTTGTCCCCTTCTTCCACTAGCCCCTGCTTAGACAAGTGAGGTCACTCCCTGTGCTGAGTCATCTCTCAGATTGCAAAAAGAGGGAGCAGCAGAAGAGGGAGGCAGAATAAACCAGTTATCATCACGTGCAAAAGAGGCACCAAGTCCCAGAACAAAGCAGTGACATCATAAAATGTTCTAAGTGTTTCTGTCTTATTATAGCTTAATGTAAAGGCAGATAATTCCAAATTGCTGATTGGAAAAAATAAATCTAGCTGTATATAAATTGTATAGTTAGCATTTTAAAAGGAAAACAAAAACTTCCAGCAAGTACAAATAAAAATCAAGTTTTAAATAAAATGTGGTTTCCCAAAGTAAGTTTCCCATAGGCCAAGCATAAAAGAATTTCTTTCATAACCTAGCTTAGTTGCTCAGGATCAGGGTCAGAAGTAGTTTCTCTGTTTTAGGTCAGGAAAAGTGACCCAGAACATACCCAGGGGCAGAGAAGTGTCTACATTTGACACCAGACTGTTAAGCCAGAGGCTCCTTGGATCCTAGAGTCTTCTACCATGTTTCCTAATCCCTTTGAACTGGAGTTTGCATCTTCTTCACCTTCTCACAAGGGTAGTATTTGCTCCTGCAGCTCTCAGGTAGGGTGTGGGGCAGTATGAATGATGGAACCGTGCTGATGAATCAATTCACCTATGTTGTAGCCCACAGGTCATACAGGTTGGGGTGAGAGGTCAGCTGCAGAAGGGAGATCCATGATTTTGTCCAGTTACAACAAGGGCCACTGCAACTTCTCCCCTCAGAGTAGCTGCCACCAAGACCCAGTCCGCTCTTCCTCCTGTAGACAGACTGACACATGCTTCCCAGGAGAGGGCCGAGTTGGGGATTACCTGGCGTAATTATCCTCACCTCTTCAGTCACCAGTTACTCAGTTGTAGAAGTACAGGCCTATGCCTGAACCTCCAGGGTTTATCCATTCGGAAATCTGTTTTCACAAGACAGCAATGCTGGGCCCAGAGCCAGGGCAGCATGGATGCAGGGAACTGCAGAGTCAGGCTCCGGAAGAGCCTCTGAGGGCTGTGCAGACAGAGCTGAGGCAGCTGGCTCTGAGTTGGATGGAAGGGCAGTGCCTGGGGAGATGCTGTCCTATAAAAAGCTCCGAGGTCAGTTTGGGGCTTTCTCTTCCTTCCCCTGGCCACGCCTAGATTTAGAACCATACTGGTGTGGATGATGCAGCTTTTCTAAAACCAGTAGTGTTGAAGTCGGGGGTCTGACTCTTAACCCTCCACTCCACCCTGGGCTCAAATCCTGCTTACTCCCCATTGACTTTAGGCTCTGTGATCCCCCTCCCCAGGTTTCCTCATCTGTAAAGTGAGGATTTTACTCTCTCCCCTCCAGGATTGTTAAGGGGAACAAGTGAGACATCCTATGCCAAGCATTTAGCAAATAAGAGTTCAGTCAGTAGTGCCTTTATTGTAGTAGTATCTATCGTCATCACAGCCCAATATTGAAAGTTGGCAGGGTGGCCTGGTAGAGCCTAAGCAAGCTCACCCACAGAGGAACCTCTCCCAGCTGGCCTCCAGCTCTTTACAAAGCTGGACACACACTTCCCTGTTTGTGGGAGCACTTATTTGAAAGACACGGCTTGAGCATTCACTTCTTTCTGTCATCATTGGAGCAGGGTCCCCAGGGGCCCCTTACAATCAGCTGATTCTGGTAGTCAAAGCAGTTGTGAGAGCTGTTGCCCACAAGCCAGACTTCAGCACGCTGAGTCATCCTGCAGGGTCTGCCTGCCCAGCCAGTCACCACGACAAAAGGCAGGCAGCAGTCAGGCGGTAGCTGGGAAGATGAATGGCAGAGGATTACTGAGAACTTTTCAAAGGGAGTTTAGAGAATGTCTCTGTTTAATGTGCCTGGAGGAAGGAAGGGTGGGGAGGGTGCTCACATTTATTAAACACTTTATCACCCACCTGGCCCCTACAATTAGGCTTTGATTTTGTTGAGCCCCACTCTAAGTACCCAGTGGGACTCTCTCCTTTCAAGCAGCCCCCTCCACACACACTTTTTAATGGATCCTTGGGTGCGCACTCCGACACCCAGTAGACAGTGGGAGGTGGTTGTGAAGGGAAAGCCGCTGGTGTGGTCCTGGATGGAGGAACAATTCTGCTCATCCTCTGGCCCTCCCCCAACCCACACAGGGTTGGGGTTGTGGGAACAGGAATAGAAAGCACTTATTTCTGTAGGAGGCTGAGTGAGGTGGCAGAAAGGGAAGCGACTTGCAACAGGACTGTGTTTCACAGTTGCTATGGATATTTAGTTGTTTGTGTCAATACCACCATCTACTTGGGCCTAGGATATGAGGGTACCTCTAAAAAATGCTTTATCATTGTCACTGTGCTTATTCCCTGTCTTAAAATCTTGGAAGAGTGAGGTTAAAGTGAAGTGGTTTCTTTCATGCCAGTTTTCCAAGGTTCCCTCTGAAATTCTTGGAAAATAAAAAGCCATTTTGCAACTGTCAAATTTCCCAAGCTTAGCAGGCAAGTGAGTAAAAAGAAATATTTAAAAAATAATCATCTGTATTTTTTCTGATTTGAGGTTGGCTTTTGATTTTATTTCCTGAGTGAACACATTCTGCATTTACTTAAAGAACGAGTTAAACAGTAAAAAGTGGACATATACATGTCTTCAGCTGGACCGACATTGGTCTGCACTGTTGATCAGTAATCAGGAAATGAATGCTGTTTGGGAACATTTGCTTTGTGCACTGGCAAGAATTTTTTAAGCCTTTATTGGCTCTGACATGTCACAACTATTCCTGATTGTTCTGCTTATTTTGATATTGTCACTGTGTGTAAATATCTGTCATAAAGAAACAGATGGTGAGGAGAGAGTCCGAGGCACTGTCTGGCCCATCCCCCTGCTTCACTGCTAGCCGCCGTGTGCTTTCTGTTGAGGAGAGAGACCATGTGAAATCGAGACCCTGGAATGTTTTTGATAATTTGTTCCGTTATTTTACCATTTCTTCTTTACCAAAGTTCCCCGTTACTGCTTATGAGTATAAGTCAAATGTCTCACTCTTCAATGAAAGGCTAACACTTGTTCCCCAGGGAATAAGTAATATCCCTGAGCAGGTCTAAGAGTGTTTTGAGGTCCTCCCAGAATCTCCCCTTTCCTTGACTGATTCTCATTTTCAAACATTTAGAGGGTCTTTATTTCCTCTCTACTTGGCCCCTGACCCTGTGTCCTCCAGGACCCCCAGCCATCATGTGCTCTGAGTCACTATTTGCTTTTCCTCTGACAAAGTAGTGCCTACATCACACCTCTTGCTCCCGAGCATGCCCCCAATATATCCATCCTGCTTGAGTTCTTCCTCTTCTAGGTGACTCAGCAGAATGGTTGGTGAGCAGCAAGTGAATATTCATAATAATTTCAGAGGGCAGAAATTCTAGGAACATTTTTTACCAAGGCTGCGTTATCCCTTTTCTATGGCAGGCCCACCTAGCTACATGACATTGCATCTGTTGGTCCTTCTAAAGCATGGAAGCAATGTGAGGAATTTGCTCTTGTAAGCACAGTCAATACCAGGAGTGATCAGTGGAAGAGAAGCTGAGTTTGAGTCACCCGAGCAATTTATTCTGTATTGACATTTCCCTTACTCTGCATCTATTCATGAAGGGCTCAGACTGCTTGGGGACTTTTTCCCCCAGGCAGGCACACCCACTGTTGAACTTCACTTTACGGCTTATGATTGGATTTTGACTGCATTTTAAAAAGGAATTTAGCACTATTTTTGCATATAATCATTTTTTAAATTTCAAGATTTCAGAAGTGTATAATTTATCAATCTTTGAAGAATTGTGGCTGAAACATATCACAAAATGGGTGGATTTAAAAATAATAGTTCAACCAGTAGATTTAAAACAACTCCACTCCTCATAATTCAGAAATGGTACTGAGAGCGGTAGCTGGCTGTACCTGCTGTCCCTAAAAAAGGCTATGGATTGGAAAAAGATTCTGGCCATGACCTTCTCTTAGCCGTTTTCTTAGAAATGTGTTTAGTAGAGCTTCTGAAATTGTCCTCTGAGGAATATAACTGTTGAAAGTTCCTGTAGAACTAGTTTCTTACTAGTTTCTGGGATTTTAATCATAAAAGTTGATCCATTATTCATTTCTTTTGGGAATCAGAGTAATAAGAGAGTAAAGCGGTAGAGACAGGCCTGATAGTTTTATATACATTTCCAAATCCAGCATGGCCAACTTGGCCAGTTTCTTCATTGGAGAATTCCAACTTCATAAGCCACTTACATTTCTTTTTATGTGACTTGAGAGTCTTCCCCTCAAAATACAGTAAAAACAAACAAAAACACAATACCCCCCCCCCCCCACTCACCCATGGCTCTCCAGAGACTCTTGCATTTAATAAATCCTGGTTCTTGCCTGACCAGGTGGTGGCGCAGTGGATAGAGCGTCGGACTGGGATGCGGAAGACCCACGTTCGAGACCCCGAGCTCACCATCTTGAGCGCGGACTCATCTGGCTTGAGCAAAAGCTCTCCAGCTTGGACCCAAGGTCGCTGGCTCCAGCAAGGGGTTGCTCGGTCTGCTGAAGGCCCGCGGTCAAGGCACATGTGAGAAAGCAATCAATGAACAACTAAGGTGTCGCAACGGCAATGAAAAACTAATGATGCTTCTCACCTCTCTCCATTCCTGTCTGTCTGTCCCTGTCTATCCCTCTCTCTGACTCTCTCTCTGTCCCTGTTTAAAAAATAAAAAATTCTGGTTCTCAATATCACACACAAAATTCCTAAAGCTATGTATATGTATAATATATGACTGAATTGAACATGTAGGGAAAAGTGTGATTCATAGTTAATGCCCAGTCTCTAAGGTCGGGAGGGCAGGATGAGGTTGTCCAGAATCTAGTCTGCATTCATTTACATGCACCACATATAGCTTTTCCTGAGTCACTCAGAAGTATCTCAGTGTGTTTTTGTAATTATAATCGGTCAAGGAAGAGAAACTCAGGACCCATGTTCGTCCAGGGAGCAACGTGGACGTTCCTGATGTTCACGGACACGAGGGCTCTGGATACCTAGAGTGCCCTTTATCTACCCAGAGCCTGACTGACGTCTCTGCTCACTTTTGTGTCTGCTCTGACCAGAGTGCATGACCTAGTTCTATAAATACCAGCCTTGTTTAAATAAGAGCTTGGACTGGTGGCTACCACATATCCCCAGATGCACAAGGCAGGCAGTCCGGTCCTGAACTTGCTCTGCCCTCCCTCTACCAGAGTGCACAGAGGCACGGGGGTGGAGCTGACAGCTGCCATCACTCGCCTTTTCTTTCCACAAATGTGTGAGGCCCTGGATGAGGGTTTGAGAGGGTTACAAAGATGAATAAAAGTCAGTCCCAGCTCTCAGGGAGCTTACAGTGTGGTACAATAGATGAGATAGGCACAGATAATTATAATATGAGAAAGAAAGAAAGACCATGGGGGAGGAGCAAGAGCAAGAAAGAGCTCTCTTCCAAGAGAGGAATACTGACAGACTTCGTGGAGGATGTGCATTTGAGCTAAGATGGAAGATTAGGCAGGATTTGAACATAGGAAAATAGGTGAGCAGTTGAGAAAAATGTTGCTTTGGAAATAAGTCAATCAGAGAAAGATGAGCACCATATGATTTCAATTGTATGTGGAATCTAAAGAACAATATAAATGAACAAATGAAACAGAAACAGACTCATAGATAGAGAATAGACTGATGGTTGCCAGACAGGAGGGGGTTAGGGGAGTGGGTGAAAATGGTGAAGGGATTGAAAAGTACAGCTTGGTAGTTAAAAAATAGTCATGGGATGTAAGTGCAGCGTAGGAAATATAGTCAATAATATTGTAATAACTATGTGTGGTGCCTGTTTGGTACTGAAACTATCGGGGAGAACACTTTGTAAAGTATATGATTGTTTAAGCACTACGCTGTAGACCTGAAACTGATTTGAAATAATATTGAATATAAACTAATTGAAAAATAAAATTAAAAAAAGAAAAATATTACTTTGGATTACTAGCTTATACACCAAACTAATTTCCAAATTCCAACGGTACAGCATAAAAAATATACAACTTCCCAAATAGCAGAAAATATAATGGAATATTGATGTGATCTCAAAATGGGGAGGTTACTTTTAAGTGTAAGAGAAAAGCGGTAAAATGTAAAAGACTGCTTTTGACTATAAGGTGAAATATCAAAAACATCCCACACAAAATAAAAGAGCAAGAGAGAATGGGGAAATAGTCATTAATTATAATAGCAGATAAAGGATTCATGTCAATATATAGAACTCACATCAAATAAATTAGAAAAATAAAAACCCTAATAGAAAAATGGACGAAAAGCAATGAGCAAGTCGCATAAAAAGAAATGTAAGTGGCTTATGAAGTTGGAAAAATTCCATGAGTAGTCACCAGAGAGATGTAAATGATAACAACAAAGATGTTACTTCTCACCTATTAATCAGAGCAAAGTTTGACTTTTCTTTTTTGATATTTAATCCCTAATGTCCAGGAGGAAAAACAGAAGAAGGGACAGCTGTTTTGCTCGGAGCTGCCTTTTAAAACTCTTTGTTTCTTTAAATGTTTTGTGAACTTGGTTTTAAAGTATACTTCAGTAACTTCTTGGATTAATAAAGAGGCTTAAACTTATTTTTTTAGACAAGTAATGTTATGAAGTTTTGTTTCACAGATCTCTCGGCTTGCATCCCCTACTCCTGCCCTGCAATTCCAGGACTCCAGAGAAGCAGCAGGTTGTGACCCTCAAGCGCTGGCGCAGAGCAGAGCTCAGCCACCTACCACCCAGGTCAAGTCTGCCCACCACCAGGTTTTGTAAGGCCTGCCAGCTAAGAGAAAATTCTACGTTTTTAAATGATTGAAAAAAAAATCAAAAGAAGAATAAAAATGGCATGTGAAAAATATATGGCATTGAAGTTTTAGTGTCCACAAAAAATGTTTTCTTGGCACAAGCCTCGCCCACTTGTTTACATAGAGACAGACCACTGCCTCTCCTGTGCTTTAGCAGCAGGGGTGAGTCATCTCAGTGGTAGGGGAGGGAAGCCTTTCCCTTGACCCTCTTAATGTTCCTGGCTGAGTCTGAAAATGAAGCGGACAAAGACAAATTAACATGAGAAAAACGTACAAATTTTATTGAATTTTTACATGTGCAGTGGAGGCTTCACAAGAGAATGAAGATCTGAAGTGTCCAGAGCACGGAGCTCTTATAACCTCTAGGCCCGTGATGGCGAACCTATGACACACGTGTCAGCACTGACATACATAGCCATTTTCGATGACATGTGGCCGCATACCAGAGAAGTATGAGGCTGCATGCCGAGAAGGACGTTTCAGCCTCGGCTCCTGCACGGCCAGGTGCAGGAGTTAAGGATAAAACATTTGCTGTAGTGTAGACACTCTGAGCTGGAGGTCTGTAGGCCAAAACATTTTGTTATTTAAACTATAAATATTGCGAAATTATGTTTTATTTTTCTCAAAGTGACACACCACCCGAGTTATGCTCAGTTTTTTGGCAAATTTTGACGCACCAAGCTCAAAAGATTGCCCATCACTGGTCTAGGCAAAGAAACAGTATATTTGTGAAGAACCAACAAGGCAAAGAGGTTGGGCTAGTGGTAGTACGTGGTGAAGGAGAGTCTGGGCAGGTAAGGCTTAGATGAATAAGGTTTGCTTTATACAGCATTCTTAGCCCTAAATTTCCTGCCAGAAAATGAGAATATCTGCTTTCCTTCTGGAACAGGGAGGGCACCTTTCATATCGGAGGTTTATGATCTGTTTCAGGGAAGAAGGACAAGTGCAGGAAAGTCCAAGTAATCTTCCTGCTTTGGCTATTTTTTAAAATTTTTTATTAATTTTTAATTTATTGTGTTTATATGGGTTCAAGTGTCCCACTGAATATAACACCCTTACCCCCACCCCTGTGTCCCTTTTTATACCCCCTTGTCCCCCTCCCCCTAACTTCCTCCCCCCTTCCCTCTAGGATTTGCTGTCCTGTTATCCATATCTATGTGTTATGTATATATGATTTCACTAATCCCTTCACCTTCTCTGATCCCATCCCCTCATCCCCCTTCCCTCTGACTGCTGTCCCTCTGGTCCCTGTGACCCCGCCTCTGTCTCTATTACATTCCTCAGTTCATCATGTTCATTAGATTCCACATATATGTGAGATCATATGATATTTGTCTTTCTCTGCCTGGTTTATTTCACTTAGCACAATAATCTCCAGGTCCATCTATGCTGTCACAAAAGGTAAGATTTTCTTTTTTTCACAGCTGCTTTGGCTTTTTTTTTTTACAGAGACAGAGAGTCAGAGAGAGGGATAGATAGGAACAGACAGACAGGAATGGAGAGAGATGAGAAGCATCAATCATTAGTTTTTTGTTACAACACCTTAGTTGTTCATTGATTGCTTTCTCATATGTGCCTTGACCGTGGGTCTTCAGCAGACCGAGCATCCCCTTGCTCGAGCCAGCGACCTTGGGTCCAAGCTGGTGAGCTTTGTTCAAACCATATGAGCCCACGCTCAAGCTGGCGACCTTGAGGTCTTGAACCTGGGTCCTCCGCATCCCAGTCTGACGCTCTATCCACTGTGCCACTACCTGATCAGGATGCTTTGGCTACTTTTTAAAAATTCCTTCAGCTTAAGATACTTAATATGCCAACATGCCATATTTGGGGGTAGCATCTCCCAATCCCCATTACAACAAAGACTGCATGGCTCACAATGCCCAAAACATTTACTGTCTGGCCCTTTATAACAAAAGTTGCTAACACCTGGCCCAGAATACTAGCTATGGTGTCTTCAAGAAATTTCAATTCTACGAATATAAATCTTTTTCATTTGACATTTTGATCCTTTTCTTCCCTTTCCCCCTAAATTATCATCTGTTCCAAGGAACAGATTTGGACTGGAGGTTATAAAATATCTCATCTTTAAGGAAGTTGGTGTTAACAGTTTTAAAGTATTCACTTGTTAACTTTATAATTCAAAGTAAGGCAAGAAACTTTTTATGTCTTTAGAATTCAGATGTTACGTCTAAAACTAAAATACTAGTAAGAAAGAAAAATAAACTTTCTTATTTATTTATGTTCTTTTAATTTTATATTTGACTTGGAAGTGTCAAAATATATCATGTATCCTACAGTGAGTGATAATTTTGTGAAATCTGAATATACTGATGACATATACATTTTAGCCAGTTCACTTATCAGAGGAAAAATTCAGTTTAGCAATATAAATTTGAGCAAAAGTACAGTTAATTTATTTTATTATTATTATTCACATGCAGTAATTCTTCTAGTTGATTGTTGATATGCTTCAGGATACATAGGGTTGGTTCATACCATAAAGTAATGGCAGGAACTGGGTTTTTATTTTCACAGCTGCATAGCTAGTAATTATACACCTAGCACATTGCCTGGCACATACTATTAATAGAAATACATGCTTAGTGAATGAATGTGGCTTGTTCATTGTTCTAAAGATATCAAAATTTTATTTATTTTTATTTACTTATTTTTTACAGGGACAGCGAGAGAGTCAGAGAGAGGGATATATAGGGACAGACAGACAGGAACAGAGAGAGGTGAGAAGCATCAACCATCAGTTTTTCGTAGCGACACCTTAGTTGTTTATTGATTGCTTTCTCACATGTGCCTTGACCATAGGCCTTCAGCAGACCGAGTAATCCCTTGCTCGAGCCAGTGACCTTGGGTCCAAGCTGGTGAGCTCTTTTTTGCTCAAGCCAGATGAGCCCGCACTCAAGCTGGCGAACTCGGGGTCTCGAACCTGGGTCTTCTGCATCCCAGTCCAACGCTCTATCCACTGCGTCACCGCCTGGTCAGGCTAAAGATATCAAAATTTTAAATTCCATTTGTTTTTGTGTATGTATAAAAACATACATGAAATTAGAGATTCAGTGAAGGCAAGGTATACTGTTTTTCAATATATCAGTATTTTATTAGCAATAACTTCATTTTCACAGAAGCTTATTAATATTATGCCAGTCAACTGAGAAGCTACCATACCATGAGAAATCTCTCTAATGCAGTGGTTCTTAACCTTTTTTGAGGTACTGAACCCACCAGTTTTATATGCGCATTCACCGAACCCTTCTTTAGTGATAAATAAAATATGATTTTTTTTCCAAATTCAAGACATAGGTATATGTTTTTTTACTGGTGCACAAAATGAACCATGCATGAATATCACCTTGCTCAAAGAACAAAACCAACAAAGTGCATGAGCTCACAACAAATTACGGTATTACTTTATTCTGGCCTCCGTGGCAGAGGCTTCTCTGAACCCCTGAGACCGACTCATTGAACCCCTAGGGCTCGATAGAACCCAGGTTAAGAACCATTGCTCTAATATTATTACAACTGATATTCTTCTGCTGTTCTGAACAAGTTATAACAACACTGATTTTCAAACAATATATATGTCTTCTGATTGAAAAAACTAATACCTATTCATAAGAAATTCATGGGCTATAAAAATATATATTCACAGCTTTGGCTATCTTTCTTCAGAATTTTTTCTATGCATAAGTCAAAGTGTATAATAATTATTCTTTTACTAAAATATGAGTGTACTTATTATACATACTGTTTGGAACTTTGTTTTCTCTCAAAAACATGTTTCCATGTTAATACCTAAAGTTCTGTTTTATTATTTTTAGTGACTGAATACCTTCCATTATATGAATCTACCATCATTCATACACAGCCATTTTCCTGTTGGCAAATGTTTGGATTGCAATGATTATTTTTAAAGTGTTTTAAGTACCATGTTATCTTAATGACAAACAGCTGCTTTAAAAAAAATCTCAGGAGTGCTATCAGGGGACACACACACACGTGCGAGCGCACGCACACACAGGGTGAAACAAGCGAGTAAATTGTATTTAAGCAATGCTATACCTTGGTGCATCCTGGGAATTTCTGGCCAGAACCCCATGAGCAACTTGGCCTAGCTGATGTAATGACAGTGCAATTATTGTCAGTGATGCAAGTATATAAAAATGCAAACAGAAGGCTTTGTTTTAATGGCATAACCACTATGGAGCTGATCATAGTAGAGCTCTGTAGGTTTTTCAGGTTTAGTGAGGGACCTGGGAGATTTGTTACGATCTAATTTATCACCTAGGAAACAGCCACTTGGGCTGCTGCTTCCCTTTCACTGTCTTTGTTCTGAACCATTTTGTGCAGTAGCCCTGAAATCTTTCAATGCCTCAAACCAGAAGAAAGACTTGTATTACAAATGACTGAATGGATATTAGATGGGTTTCCAGACAGAACAGTGTTAGGATTTACTGGATTTGGGACATATCTTTGATTAGAAAGGGAGCTGGAGGATCCCTTTGAGAATGCCATCTCTAATAGCTCACTGTGCTCAACTAGGAGACTAGACAAATATGGTTTGGCAATGACCCCAGTGCAAAGTAAGACCATGACTCCCCAACTGGGCCACTCCCAGCCAGGCTGCTGCCAATTTACCCCTTTCCAGAAGAGCAGGAAGTATGCTTAGTGCTTGGGGACCTTGTGACTGTCATTAGTTTGTTGAATTTGGATTCCTTTATAGGAAATGTTGTAATGTGTGAGTGTTGCATCATTTAGAGCTGCATATTATTGGGATAAATGTTGCAGATGAAAATTTGAAATAATTAAAAAAAAAATAAACCAGTGTGGCTTTCTTCTCCAAGAAAACATCAAATGGCAAATTACACCGGTACTGCTGGGGTCCCGGGGGCCCTGGAATGGGAGGCTTCGGCAGTGGTGTCTGAGGATTGGAGTTGAAGCAGAGGAGCTTTCTGGGCAAGGCTGAGGACCGGCATTATATTCCTGTGATCAGTATGGGTTGCCTGGTCAAGGATGTGAAGCTCAAGTCATTAGAGGAGATCTATCTCTTCTCCCTGGCCATCAAAGGATCTGAGATCATTGATTTTTTTTTCCCCTGGGGCCTTCCTCAAAGATGAGGTTTTAAAGATTAAGCCTGTGCAAAAGCAGACCACCACTGGCCAGTAGACCAGGTTTAAGACATTTGTACCAGTCAGGGATTACAATGGAAATGTTTACTGAGTGTTAAGTGCTCCAAGGAGGTAGCCGCTGCCACCTGTGGGGCTGTCATCCCTACCAAGCTCTCCACACAGTGAGAATCCTGGATGAACAAGATCAACAAGTCTCACACTGCCCCTTGCCTTAATTTGGACTTAAAATTCTAATGTTTAAATTGTAAGTAAATCTACTCAAACAATAGCAACCAAACTATTATAAATTATTGCTGATGATGTTTCTTGACACAGTGCCATCTGGTTTTTGTCTCTTTTTAGCCCAAGGTTCTCACATTTTATTTTAACAATAGCTACTCAAATTTATCTTCTTTGTACCACTGCATAGCACAGAAATCTGTGTTTTTAACAAAGGCTGTGAATTAGTATTATCAGGGAAGTTTGAAAAATACTATTTGAGCACACATCCATGCTACAAATCCTTGCAAGATCTCCATATAGCAGTGTTTTCAAAACCTTATTTAAAGGTGATTCCCAGTAAGAAATACAATTTATTTTTAAAACCAGGGCATACAAATATTTATGTGTGCAGTAACAGAAATAAAATGTTTACAAAACTAATCTATGTTTATTTTTAGAATTTTTCCATTGATTTGAGAGAGACAGAGAGAAGGGGGAAAGGAGAGAGAGAGAAGCATCAACTAGTTAATCCACTTATTGTGGATTGCCTCTCATTGGTATCCTGACCTGGGATCTAATTTGTGACCTTGGCTCACCAGGACAACACTCCACTCACTGAGCCACCCAGCCGGGGCCCACAAAACTATATTTTTCTCCTCTATTCTATTTCACCTTAAAATAAAGATAGTCAGGGACTCACTAACTTGATGTTGAGACCCCACAGCTTAAAAACACTGTCCTGTGGGTTAAAAATCCAAGGGTTTTTTTTTTTTTTAGCTTGTTCTGTCACAACCTCACTCTTGGTCATGTTTTGCAAATACTTCCATGTTAAACTGTTTAATGACTATGGCTTTCTTAGTGTGTGGCGTGTCCTTCGCCTAGACCCTCTTTTGGCCTCCTGTCCACTTGGTGAACTTTTTTCTTTCTTCAAGTCTTTGCCCAGATGTCGCTTCCTTTATGTAATCTCTCCTAAATACTGGAGCCACCATGGGCAACTTTGGCCTAGATGTTTCCTTTGCAATTTATACATGCCCCAATTAATGTCTAGCATCTACCTCACAACCCGGAAATGATCTGTTTACACTGTTTGTCACTCTAATTATACCACACTCCTTGAATGTAGGGAACTCTTTCTCACCAATATGTGTATTCCAAGACCTAGAAAGATAAACTTGATAAACAGTAAACCGTGGGCCAAGTATAAAGGAATGAGTAACCCATTGTCAGGCATGAAGATGTGATCACAGGTGTGTTAGTGCAGTACCCCGAGCTCAGGACAGGAGATGAAATAGGAAAGCAGTTTAGAGGCAGATTGAGAAAAAAGCCAAAAAGCCATGCTGGAAAAACTTGAGCTTTGTCTTGCAACTAACACACAGTTTTGTTCCTGAGTGGGATTATTTGGTCAGAGAAAGGGTATGTTCAGAGCTTGGGTATAGAAGGACAGCTTTGTGAGTGTGGTGCAAGGTGCTAAGAAGGGACTGGAGGCTTAGGCTTGAGTCTGTAGGAATAGTTGTAATGATAGGTATGGTCTGGAAGAAACCCCTGAGACCCATATTAGGTAGGACCTGGTGACTGGTAGGATGCCAAGGATGAGAGAGAGTGAGGAATCAAAAATAGCTTGGAACCTCAGCCAAGGGATTAAAGTCAGTATCGATAGTGATAACTCAGTTGATAGTTTGTACCCTCAATACGTTGTGAAAAATGTGGCACTTTACCTATGTGGTCTTTCTTCTAATAATCCACAACTGCAGTCGAATCATGAGAGAAAATCAGATAAATCTCAGTTGAGAGACATTTCTGCAAAATATTCTGCCAGTACTCTTCAAAACTGTCAAGGTCATCAAAAACAAGGAATGCATAAGAAACTGTTACAGCCAAGAAGAGCCTAAGGAGATATGACTAAATGTAATGTGGTACCCTGGATGGGGTCCTAGAAGTGAAAAAAGGTATTAAAAATCTAAATAAAATATGAATATAATTATATTAATTATAATTAATAATAGCATGTCAACATTGGTTTGTTAATTGTAACAAATGTATCCAACTGACCTAAAAAAACTGAGTTTGAGATGGGTGATGCTGTGATTAATGTCATGATGGTATATGAATGTTACATGATGTATGAATAGTGGATGAGGATGATGTAGAAGATTCTGGGAGGACTTGTGTGGAGTAGGAGGTTATTTCATTGGTATTCAATTTTTTTCTTCTTCTGTGTATCTCTTTCTTCCACTTCTGGATACTAATACTGAAGTGTATCTGAAGTCTACTTTATTCTTTGCCTGTCCTAACTCAGCAGTCTTGCACAGGCACCTTGGCTTATACCTTGGTTCCCTGTGCCTGGAACATTATCCCATCAGGTTATCTTTTGGTTGGCTCTTCCTTATCATTCAGCTCAAATGTTCTCTCCCCAGAAAGGCTCCTTTGACTGCTATCTCAGTAGCCCCTCCCTGGTCACTCTGCTGTGTTTTCCTCACAGCTCTCCTTACCATCTAACATTGACTTGCTTGTCTACTTGTCTGTGGTAGATCTCCCCCTGGAATCAAGAGTCCCGCCCAAAAGGCAGACCTCATCTCCTTTATCATGGCTCTATCCACAGCCCTGGACCAGTAGTATCTGGAAACGCCCAGGAAATATTTGCTAAATGAATTCACTTAAGACAGTCAGCTCAGGTTGCCACAACAAAATACCATAAACTGAATGGCTTTAACAACAGATGTTTATTTTTCACAGTTCTGAAGACTGGGAGGTTCAAGATCAAAGTGCTGGCTGATTGGGTTCCTGGTGTGTGCTCTCCTCCTGGCTTGCAGATGACTTTCTTCTTGCTGTGTCCTGAGGTGAGGGTGGGGAGTTATAGCTCCCTCCATTATGATTCCATCTCTTCTGCAGCCAGATACATTAGTGTAGGATATTAGTGATTGCAGGAAAATTGACTCCTTTATGGTATTTCCATGTCCCTCTTATATTCCCTTTCAAAAGAAAAAGAATAAAAGACATTAAAAAATGATTTGCTTCCCCAATTCTTTTTCTCCTTAGATGAAACAAACCTTACAGACAACAGAAGCATATCTAAATGTATCTTTTCCTTGGCAGATCGCAAAGGGGAGTTAATTAATGGATCTTCGGACTGCCTTCCTCTGGCTGGAATCAGAGGAGGGAAGAATTGGCCACATTTAACCTATATTACCCTTTTCTCTTACCCATTTCCCTCCTCTTTCCCTCCTTTTTCTTTGACAGTTCTAATTCTCCTGGTCGGTATATGTGGGGGTGCTGTGGTGTGCTTGCACACTCCAGATCTTAGGGGAGATATAGGACATGACTTGGTGCTTGCTCTGGGAGAAACATCACCTCTAAGCTGACCTGGGGATCACTTAGGGTTATGGGAGCCAGGACCTCCCTCAACCAAAATAAACACCTTTCTGGCATAACAAGAGGATGGATAACATACTCTTGGGGGCCCAGAGAGGTTATTGCTTTATATATTTGTATAAAATACATATTTATATATTATATATACACGCACATATACAAATATCCATGTTTTCAGACATTTAGAGTTCAAAGGGATCTCCATTGCATTTTTGAGCATTTTAACCACAGAATCTATTGAGCTAAATATTTACAGGTATTCAATAGGAACAAATAAAAATTCTGTATTATATAAAAAATAAACATGTGCAGCATTTATTTCTTCACGACAAGAGCTGTTCTTGCAATTTTCAGGCTGATGAGTGTGCAACACAGGCTATCAGAATACAAGCATTTTCAACCAACCAGAACAAGCAAGGCCCTCACCATCTGCTACACACACACACACACACACACACACACACACACACACACCCTTATTTATTCCCCAGGCCCAGTAAGAAACATTGAATTAATAAGTGGAAAAGTCAGTTTTTTAGTTATTATCTGTAGTTAGTGACTAAGAGTCAAACAAAATTTTTTTTCCCTTTTGGAGGAAGGTCTGAGAAGAAGGGAAAATAAAAAGAGCAGAAAATTTCAATAAGGTTATGAAAAGGGACAGAACTGGTTACTTGGAAAGAATGACACTCCTCACGTGTGAATTTTCCTAGGCCTTCTGCCAGCTCCTGAGAGGCCTCTGCTTTCCCACGGGAGCCCCAGGGCATCCGCCCATACAAGTGGTTCATTTTGCCTGACTTGGGGAAAAACGGTTAAATAACAAAACTCTGATGAGGGAGGTGTTACCAGATGCCACAGTCCGGGGTAGCCTTTCGTAGAGGGGAAGCAGGAGACAAGTGAAACTCAAATGCAGTTATTTCACAAATTGTTATTGAGCACTGGTCCGTGCCAGGTACTGCTTTAGCAGCAGGAGATAAAAGACCTCTCCCTTCATGAAACTGCATCCTAGTGGGAAGAGAAAAATGAAAAATAAGTAATTCAAGAACAAGTGAGTATTATTAGGAAATAAAACAAGGTAAAGATAGGGGCCAGAAGGTTAGAGATCGTGGCAGCTAGGCAAAAATTTAGGGGAGAAGCATTTTAGGTAGAAGAATAGCAAGTACAAAGGTTCTACTGCTGTGTGTGTGTGTGTACGCACGCGAGTGTGTATGTAGGAAAGGTGGAAAGAAATGAGGTCAGAGAGGTGATTAGGGACAGGTCACATGGGACCCTTCAGGCCATGGGGATGAGTTTGAATTGCAATGGGAAGCCAAAATGATTTGAAAGGGTGGAGTGATACCCTCCGATTTGCTCCCCGCTGCTCCCCCCAACCCCCAGCAATCTGAATGGCAATTGTTATGTAGAAAAAAGGCCACTGAGGACCAGCATAGAGGCAGGATGACCAGTTAGGAGGTTCTTGCCCTAGTTCATTTGAGGAATGGTGGCTGATACTTGGTTGGGATAGGTGCAGATATACAGGGAAGGTGAAAACGTCTAGACTTGGTTTATGTCTTGGAGACAGGGTTGATAGAGCCTGCTGAGGAAGTGGCTATGAGGATGAGAGAAAGAGGAATCCAGGATGATATGTAGTTTAGAGCTTGACCAACTGAACGGATACAAGGCTGTTAACCGAGATGAGGAATATTGAGGAAGGAGAATGTTTAGGCTGTGGAGTCCAGTTTGGTTTTTGGTCATTTTCAATTGGAGTTATAAGGGTGATAGTATATTAGAGGATATTTTATCACTTCATATTCATCTTGAAATACCCCCTAACTTTTGTGAGAAGTCTAAGAGGAGAAATTGAGTAGGCTGTTGGATCCAAGGTCAGGCCTGGGAGGGATTTTGGGAATCATTAGCTGCAGTCTCCTTGCCCCTTAGAATGGGCTCAAAGCCCCAGTTCACCTTACATGAACTCCAACACCCTCAAGGTGATTTGGGGAAATTTCCAGGCAGATAGAAGGGAGGAGGTGGCTGCATTCATAGCTGTCCCTTCTCGCTCCAGCTTCTGCTTTCTTAGAATCAGTGCAATTTGAACACAATTTCGTCTCCCTCTGTGGTACCCTTCCCCCAGAGAAGGCATTCAGCCACTTCCATAATTTTCATATTAAGTCAAGCTATCAAGTGTGCAAGAGACCACATTAAAGAGTTGCTGAAGACAGAGATGAAGGCATGTATTTGGAGAGAGTATGCAGTAATACTATAATAACACAAATCATGTTAAATGGAATGTTAGTCCTTGCTATTTTTTAAAATGTCTTGGGACCTCTTCCTGAGAGATATTTAGGAATGTCTCTATGGCCTCATCACATCTCACATTCCCCTCACTGGGCTACTCAAAGCAGAGGAATTAAGCTCTCACAGCCCCTACCCCACCTTCCCCACAAGGCACCCATTTTTACATATTCAAATCTACCAAGAATTCAGAAAAAATGGCCTTCATTTAACAAATCTCTCTTTAGAAAACATTTGCTGTTGGTAAAAAGCAAGCCTTTCTCAGCTTTAACAATCCTTGAATTGTGTCTGCTCTGACAGCTTCTCAGGGGTAGAAAGCAGGGGAGGGGGTTTGGTCTAGTTGCCCCTCCCCAGTCACTGATCTTGGCAATGGGACAATATTTCATACCCCAGGTATCACAGGACTCACCTTTTACAACATGCCTGGAGAGGCCAGGGAATGGAACAAGACTCCTCCCTCTATACTAGGACCACAGTGCTTTATGGAAGAGTGGTGATCAGTGGAAGGCACTTTATTTTGAGAGAGACTTGTACCTCAAGTGCTTCTGTATTTCACAGATTTAGAAAATGACGACTAAAAACAGAAATAGCTAAAGCACTAGACATGCAGTTGACAGCGTTGGCTTAGTTGGAGCAGAGCATGTCTGTTCTTTGAATACTGAATTTTAAGCACACCTAGACAAAGAGATAGATTTTTCTGCAATTGATATATCCATTAATGCAGATAATTCAAGCAAGTGACTTGTCTAATCAAAATGGGATGTGTCTGGAAAAAACTGTAGAAGCATACAAAATACATTCAGGGTTCTGTGATCTCAGAGTCAAAGCAGAGATACTCCCCCCGCCACTCCCCCCCACCCCTCCAGAGTGGCAGGCTTAACAGTGCTGCACTGGAGGGGGTGGTATTTTGCCACCACACTGGTGTATGAGCACTGGCTTTTAGCATTCATACTGACGCTAAAGTTAATGATAGAGCATGTGCTATGGGTTCAGTTCTTCTGAAGCCTTTTGTTTTCTTTGTAGTATTCAGAGATAAAAGAACCGTAAAGATAACCTTATTATGCCATTTGTCTGGCTAGAGTATAGAAACCAGATAAGCTGTCCCTTAAAAAAAATGTCTCCTAACGAGGACACATTCCTAGTTGGTGGTCCTACCCTTGTATATAAACTTCACCTTTTCACCCTCTCCTTCCGTTTCTGTGTTTCTCCCTCTGTCTCCATCCAATTCTGCTCCTGTGCTTTCCGGAGATTCCTTTCTTTCCACCTTTCACCAAATCCACAGGTTCCCAAAAACCATCCTTTTGTTCAATGTAATTTGGTTGTAATGTTGGTAAGATGTTGTAGGAACTTAACTCTTGTTTATATCCATTAGCTTGGGGTAAAATGGGCTTTGTTCTATGTCATTTAAGCTCATTCATTGAGCTTAAAGTGGACAAACCATTGACGATATTAAGTAAGGACTTATTGCAGTCATTTTTAACCTAGTCTGCTTCCCTTACCCTTTGAGGAAAGCTATGGACTTTCACCTCCAAAAATGTATGTACAGGAGGTCCTCGGGTTACGACACAGTTCCGTTCCTATGACAGTGATGTAACCTAAATTTTGGTGTAAGTTGAAACACACCCTAGCCTAAGTCACTTACCTATCCTAACACAGTTGTAAAATCATAATCTAGGACATAAAAACACAACTAAGCCACAGAAAAAGGAAAAGGACATAAATATACCGTACTGTACACTATACTGTAGTAACAGAATAAGTGAGTATAAAAGAAAGCACGACGCTAACAGTGCAAGCGGAGACACTCATGTCTGTTTTTTTGTTTTCGTGGAAATGAGTACTGTGAACTCAAAACGTCGTATATTGAGACTGTCATAATCTGAGGACCCCTGTATGGGACATACATTACAAGGCTACTAAAATCTATCCATTAAGGACTCTGCCCTAAGGGGCTACATGGTGGTTGAAGGACGTGGGTGGGCGTTCTGAGCTCTGGATTATAGTATGACCTGTGGCTCTTTTGGTGAAACAATGACCTGGGCTGGCCTCATTGTGGGGCCCTGGCAGCTCTACTCTTTGCTTTGTCTGTAAGCATGCCAAGTCTTCCTATTCCCTTTTCTGTAAAATCTGGTGTTTGGATTAGATGATTTCTCAGGTAACTTCTAACTATGGATTCCTTGTTTGTCCCTCCCTGCCAGCCCTGTGTCATGTGCTATAGATCATCCAGTCATCCAGTGCCCTGCTCTGAACATATTCCATATATATTCCTCCTTAGGGAACATAAGAGAACGTATGAGGGAAAAAAAAGGTTTTGATATGCTGTCAGTTATAGTCCAAGTCTAAAAGTACTTATATTAAAGAATATTATCAAGTTAATCGAAAAGAATGCATGTGTGGTTTGCATTTTTAAACAAACTTTATGTGCCCCAGTCACTGTCAGCTCTGATGCAGACCAAGCAGGGAAACAGTTATCATTCCCACTTTCCCTTCCTTCTCTACGGTATTCTTGAGCACCCACTGAGTTCCCTCTGTAGGTAGGGCCCTAGGGATAGAAAGCTGTGCGCAGAGTTTGTCTGTGCCTCCCAGGAACTCGTGTTCTAGCGGGGAGGAGATTACAAAAACCACCAGTACACTGCTCTAGCTGTCTGTTCAGGGCATTGAGAAGGCAGTCCTCAAGACACGGGCCTTAGACACCTGTGCGTGCAGTCACTCCTCTTAGATGAAGAGCACTAAGGTTATAGAGCCATAGCTCTGCGGGAACGGAGAGGGGGAATGTAGCTGTCTTCCTCTTTGCAAATACAGTATGGATATTTATACGTTATTTGGAAAACTTAAGGGACTTATTAAGAATATTACCAACCCATCTGCTTGACAAGTATTTAAAAATAAAACCTGACCATACAAATTATCCTCAAGAATCTGGAGCGAAGAATGCGCCTGGAGGCTGCTTGCAGCGGTATAAGTTAGCTCAATTGTGTTGGGAAGCAATTTTAGCAATATCTAGTATAGCTGAAGACATGCATATATTACTATTCAGCTCTTGCACTCTAGAGAAGTTCTCATGCAGGGGCTCAGAGATACATGAATAAGAAATTTTTCAGTCTTTGCATCATTGTTTATAATTGTGAAAAAATAAAAGCAACCTAAATGGGCATCAACAGGATTCAGATTTGAAAAATAAGAATGTTGTATAGCAATAAAGAGAATAAATTGAACTATCAATAAATGGGAGTATCGATATAGATAAATCTCAAAAACAAGTTATGGAATATTTTCAGCATAATATCATTTATATGAAGTTTTAAAAATGCAAACCAATGTCATATATTGTTATGGGTATATCCATATATTGTAAAAGTATGATATTGAAAAGATAATAACCAATGCTAATGAGTATGTGGAACAGCTGGAAATCTCATCAACATTTTGGAAGCTGTTTGACACTTTTCAGTAAAATTAAATGTATACAGACACGTGACCCAGAAATTCCACTTCCAGGTATACACTGAACAAAAATATATACATAGATGGACCATGACTCACGTACAAGAATGTTCATAGCAGCACTATTTACAGTAACTCCAAACTGTAAACAACCCAAATTATTGCCTTGATAACTGGATGAACAGATTATATGATGTTTATATAATAGGATGCTACACACCAGCAACACAACTGAACAAAATACTGAATGAACCTCACAGACATAATGCAGGGCAAAGGACACAGAAAAGCACATACAGTAGGATTCCATTTATATAAAGTTGATAACTAGGTGAAATTGGTTGACAGTGACAGACTCTGGATGGTGGTAACTTTTATGGAAAAAGTGGTGGGCTGGCAAGGGGTCCCTTAGGGGTTTCTGGAAGGATGGCCATGTTCCATTTCTTGATCTCAATAGCAATTACATAGGAGTATTCATTTTGTGAAAATTCATTGAGCTCTAAATTTATAATCTGAGTAGCATGCTTACTTTAATCAAAGTTTGAAAAGCAAGCAAACAACCTATTTGTGGACAGTGATCTGCTCCTGAACTTGTTATACAGCTTTGTTTTGTTTCTTTTTAAAGATTTTATTTATTGATTCTTAGAGAGAGTAGAAAGAGAGAAAGGGGAGTGGGGAGCAGGAAGCTTCAACTCATACAAGTTGCTTCTTGTACGTGTCTTGACCAGGCAAGCCCAGAGTTTCAAACTAGCAACCTCAGCATTCCAGGTTGACACTTTTATCCACTGCACCACCACAGGTCAGGCAATTTATTGCTTTATATTCCTGTTCTGGGGAATAAGCCGGACACCTTGACCATTGTGCGTTCTCATTATAGATTAATTGGGAAATAATAAAATAGCTGCTATCTTTGAAGACCTGCGACACTTCTGTCCATGATATATATTTGATAGCAAGGGGCTTGAAGTCAGAAGATGTGACTCTTGGTTCAATTATTGATTTACTCTACAGTCTTGGGTATGTTATAGTAATCACTCTGAACTTACTTTGGTCAAATGAGGACTGCAGTAATGTTTTCTTTAAAGACTACCCAAGATGAATTTGAATATATTGTGTAAACTTTTAAGGAGCCACAAATCTAATTTATTACAATCTAACAAATGTGCAGCAAAATGATATTTATGTCTAATGTTAGAAGGGTGCTGGAGTATTTAATATGTGTATCAAAGGATGGAATGAGTCTGAACAGGATCTGAAATACAAATTCAGTTTTTCCTATGTAGATTGGAAAAGGATTATATGATGGTTAATTTTTTATTCAGTGAGAGGAGGGATGGCAGAGAAACAAACTCCAGCATGCACCTAACCGGGATTCACCTGGCAAGCCCACTAGGGGTCAATGCTCTGCCCATCTGGGACATTGCTCAGTACCTGAGGCAGAGGTCATGGAGCTATCCTCAGTTCCAGGGACCAATTTGCCCCAATTGAGCCATGGCTTCAAAAGGGGGAGAAAGAGAAAAAAAAGAAATGAGAGAGGGAGGAGTGGAGAAGCAGATGGGAGCTTCTCCTGTGTGCCGTGACTATGAATTGAATCCAGGATATCCACATGCTGGGCCAATGCTCTACCACTGAGCCAACCAGCCAGGTCCATGATGGTTAATTTTATGTGTAAGCTTGGTTGGCTGTGATGCCTAGTTGATTAAACAAATACCTCTAGATGTGGCTGCAAGGAATTTTTTAGATGTGCTTTTGAAAAAAATTTCAACACAATTTTATTATCTTATACTTCTATAATTCAGGAGTTAATATTTAAATTCATAGGCTTTGAGTAAAGCCGGTTACCATTTGTTATGTGAGTGGACATTATCCAATAGTTGAAGTCCTTAAGAGAAAAGACAGACCCTCCAAGAGGAAAGAAATTCTGCCTCCAGACTTCCTTTGGACTCAGGACTAGAACATCAACTCTTTCCTGGGTCTCCAGCCTGCCAGCCATCCCTGCAGATTTTAAACTTGCTAATTCCAACAAATGCATGAGCCAGTTCCTTGAAATCAATCTATAGCTTTCTCTATATAGACATCCTTTTGGTTCATTTTCTCTGGAGAGCACTGACTTACTGGTTAGATGAGGGACAGAGAGCAGGAAAGTGAGAGAAAGGTTTTCATGGCTGTGAGGGAAAAGAGGATCTAGTACCTTTTTTGAAAAGTGAATTCAGCAGGCTTGGGTGAACAGTTTTCTCTGGACTACACGCGAAAGTGTGACTTTTCCTCTTACATTTCTACAAATTTTATATTAAGTGATGGTGTAGGTTTGCCTATTTAGAAAACCCACTAGTATTTTTCCTTCTAGTGTGTGTGTGTTTGAAAGATAGTTTAGATCATTTTGCATATACAAAGTCATGTTCTGCTCTTATTGTTACATTCACACAAGCATTTTTCTGTGTTGTGACAACTGTCACAGACATCAATTTTAATGGCTGCATATACAACCCAGTGATAGTAATTTATTTACTTGTCCCCCTATTGTTTACCCTCGATGGTTGTTGATATGTTGATTGTTGTTACTGTTATTTTTAATTATAATGCAGCAAGGTTTGTGGGTAAAGGACAAAATTTGGGAACCTTTAGATGTGGATTTGAATTTCAAAAATGCTACTTAGTTGGTATGACTTAAGGCAAGTTACTCAACTACTTTAGTGTGAGATGTGGATGATAATACTTAACTTTTTAGGTTACAATGATGAAAGTAGAACACACATATATGTAAAATGCCTAGCAGTGTACAGTCATCCCAGCTTAACTTCAAATAGTACTAAACTCTGTATATACCATGTTTTCCCCTACACACACATACACTTTATGGCTTCTTTTTGGGATATCCAACTGTCAGCATCCCTTCTCTTGCACTGTGGGGCCATTATTAAGTAAAATAAGGGTTACTTGAATATAAACACTGAGTTATGGCAATAGTCATTATGATAACCAAGATAACTACTTAGTAACTAACAGGTGGGTGGTGTATACAGCGTGGAGATGCTGGACAAAGGGACGATTCACATGCCTGACAGGATGAAGTAGGATGGTGCAAGATATCATCACAGTACTCAGAATAATGTGCGATTTATTGTTTTTTCAATTTGTTTTTAATTTTAATTTTTTTTACTTATTGGCATTATTGGAGTGACATTGGTTAATAAAATTATATAGGTTACAAGGAACACGGTGGTGGGGGTGAGGGTGTTATATTCAGTAGGACACTGGAATCCATGTAAACATAATAAATTAAAATTAATAAAAGATTTTAAAAAACTATATTTAAACTGGAAAAAAGAATTCTTTCTGGAAAAAACCTTCAGCAAATGACTTTGGAATATGAATTATCCTAATATTATAGTTCTGATAATTCTTTATTTCCCAGTGTACACTATGATGACTTAATACATGTATATATTGAAAAATGTTTAGCACAAAAAGGTTAATAAACACATTCTTTATTACCAAAAAATAAAAAATGAAAAAAAATTATATAGGTTACAGGTATACACTTCTATTATATATCATCTTTATGTTGTTACTATGAAAGAACAACAGCAATTTAACACTTATAAATTCCTTTTGGAATTTTCCATTTAATATTTTTAGATCACAGTTGACTGAAACATAGAAACTGAAACTGTGGATGAGGGGAGATTACTATGCCTGGCACATGGTAGGCATTTAGTAAATGACAAATATAAAATTTCTAGTCAACTGTCAAGTCCCCAAGGGCAAGCAGGGATTTTATTATTTCCAACATCTAAACTGACTGATGATGCCTAGTACTCAGTACAGTGCCTATGTGCTGAACTGCCAACTGCTTTAGTGAGCTTTACTGAAATGTAGAATTATTTTCTTAACTGGGATTACTGTGTCAAAGGATATGGACAGGTAATGCTCTTGAAGTATGTTGTAGATTGGTCTCCCATAAGGTTTGTATCAACGTAAGTGGTTGTTACACAACCAGGAAGGTATTTATTCATGAAAGCAGTGGGTTTCACCTGCCATGAATCATGTCTGCTGTCAAAACCAGTGGCCTTAGCTTTGCGTTGTGGCACCAAAACTGCCCTGTACTGGAGGGAAAGGAACATACATCTGGCCAGGGGTGGGTGAAATTGGGCTAGTCACCAACATCACCTTACTAGGGGTGCCCAACCAGGGACTGCCTATTTTTGGGGCTTATTTGGGAGTGAGGTGGTTGGGTTTTGGTGGCTGCTCCTGGTCTAGCAGTTCTTGAATCCTTGACTTTTGCAGGGTATTGTATCTCTAATAACATTCTAGTTGTGATACAACTTTAGAGTGTGTGGAAAAACAATTATAGAAGTGCTTGTTTGTGATGTTTTTATGCCAAGCTAAGGGAGACCGAGGCATCAGGTGACTACATCTAGGTTCCTATATTCACAAACAGCTTGGATACAACTTTATCA
This sequence comes from Rhynchonycteris naso, assembly GCA_037038555.1. Taxonomy (NCBI): domain Eukaryota; kingdom Metazoa; phylum Chordata; class Mammalia; order Chiroptera; family Emballonuridae; genus Rhynchonycteris; species Rhynchonycteris naso. The sequence goes on from CM072998.1 coordinate 180,826,069, forward strand.
GCCAGATTCTGTGCTCCCAACCAGGGAATGGTAGCACCAGTGAGAAATAGTCTCTGTAATTTCAGAGCTTATAGATGCAATCTTAATAGATACAAAAATTTTCCACATTTATGCTTAGCGATAATGTCAAAGATTAAATTTAGGCCTTCTACCAGTGAAAGTACCCATCTACTGGGAAGAACACAATGGCTGTATTATTTAAAGGCAATATGTGGAAAAAAGAAAAATTTAAGTGTGTTAAGGCCTCCTTTTCCCCGTGTTTGATACAAATGAATTAGCAATTTTGATTAACAGAAAAGGCAGAGGGCATTTCCTTTTTAATTTTTTCTATTACTAGGATGAAATAAGCTCTCTGGATTTGCAATTAGTGCAGTAATCAGGACTGTTTAATGTTCAAAATATCTGCACATTCACATGCATATTGTGTTGTAAAGATGTCATTTAAGTTAGACAAAGAATAGCTTAAAAGTAGGGTAAAGACAGTGTACCCTTTTGAGAAATCTGAATATAGAAAAAAATGTCACTTCTTCCAAAAATATTTTTTTTCTTTTTCCTCTTGAAGACCAAAAATATTTTTGAGGGAGGGAGGGAAGGAGAGACAGAAGCATCAAGCTGCTCTTGTATGTACCCTGACTGGGGAATCGAACTGGCAACCTCCACACTCAGAATGACACTCCAACTAACTGACCTATCTGGCCAGGGTTTTACTGATTGATTGATTTTTAGAGACACAGAGAGAGGACAGGAGAGAAAGGGGAGGGTGAAGGGAAGCATTCATTTGTTGTTTCACTTATTTATGTATTCATTGGTTGCTTCCCATGTGTGCCTTGGGATTGAACCCCTAAGCTTGTTTTGGGATGATGCTCTTAACCTACTGAGTTAACCTTTCTGACAGATAAGGGTTGCAGTTTTCCACATAGGGCAAAGTAAGTTCTTTTAAATCAATTTAATTAAGCCTGACAAAAGAGATAACATTAGTAGCACAGTTTGTGATATTCATCATGTGTATAAATATGCAAAATACTGTAATTTATTGTATGTGTGTGTGTGTGTGTGTGTGTGTGTGTGTATGAAAGACAGAGGAAATAGCATATGCCCAATACATTAGGAAATATAGAATATTTGAAAAGATTTAAAAAGCCCTTCTCTAGTGAAAAGGTGATTTTAGTCTACAATTATAAGTCTGACACAGGATGTGGAGAGAAATATGGAGATGAACTATGACAACAGAATCATGGTAATTGGTATACATTTGCTTCTTGGCATTCAGTTACAAGGAATGTCACATTATTACATTTTTTAATATCAAATTAAATTTGACCAACACCTCCACCTAACCAGGATGATTGGAAATCCACTCAGTCATTTTGTAAAGCTCATTTTTCCCTTGAGATGAAACAAAAACAATGCTAGCAAATGTCTACATAGAGCTCACTCTGTGCCAGGTACTGTTGTAACATAGTACTGTACAGTAATTCAGATTATCACCACCGGACTCTTTGAGGTAGGTTATTTGTACTATCATACTAATTTTTACATTGAAGAAACTATGATATAGAGATTAGCTTCCTCTAGATCAACTGGCCAGTAAGGGGCTAAAATTTTGGACCCAGGCAGTCTGGTTTGAGAATCTGTTTCCTTAACTATTATACTAATTCCAGAGTTGATGCATTTCAGGTTCGTTGGGATAGGGATCCTGGTCCCTTCAACCCTAAAACCATCCCTCTGTAGGAGAGTCTAGAGCAGTTGGCTCCATGATCTGAAACACAAAGTAAAAAGTAGTGTGGCCTGTGGTCAGATCTGACAGGAGACATTTTGTTCAGTGAGTGTAGTTAGTATCTTTTCAGCATTCTGAATTAATTGCTGACATTAGGTTATAGAGATTTCATTAAAAATTCAAGATTTCTAACTTTTATTGACAAGTCACAGAATCTGGCAATTCCAGTAAGGTTCCCACTGGGCCATAAGCCAGAGCCCCTTGACCTCTGCATCTTTACTCAGGAGCAAGTTCTCTCCCTGTTTTTAGACTCAGACTTTTTTCTTTTGTTACAGGACAGATTCAATCAGTCAGACTTGAAAACAACAAAGCTCCCTTTCCCCTGCTTTGGGGCAAGGAATCTAAGCCCTCCAGGGTACACAGTCCTGTCTGCCCCCATGCCAAGAGGGGAATAAAGAAATACTACTTGTTCCTTCATGGTGCATCAACCACCCACAATTAATTTCTCACTGGCATAGCACTGGTATAACCTGGCTTTTATAAAGACTGAGAATTGTTTTGGCTCTCTCCGTTCTCTGTCTCCCCAGGCACTGAGATTTACCCTTTTTGGCTCTTCCCTTGTCTTTACCTAATAGATCAATTAGCCGCCAAAACTTAGGCACCAAAAGCCCTTGTGCCTACAACCTCCTGTATACAGTATTCTCCACACCCACTGCAAGATACTACTTTAGAGCAGGCTCTCCGCTCCTCTTGTCTGGACCATCCTAATTCGTGACCTCTTCCCAGGTCTACTGGTTCCAATTTTATCTTTTTTACTATATTTTACATCTCTCATCCTTATCCCCAGTGCTCAGATTATCTCAAACTCTCTTTTCCCCCAGTACCTGCCCTGGGTTTTCCTACTTTTATGATCATTCCATTCTCTCAATCTAGATTTCCCTCCCTTCTTTCACTTATTCACATTTTAGCTCTCTTTCAGTATCCTTAAATTTAACTTTCCACAATTCCAATGGGAAGTAGTTACTCCTTCCTTTAAAGCCACACAGCCCTTTCCATGAACCCCCTTTAAAGCACTTACCACTTTCAATATGTGTTTATAAATATTGTTCCTACTTACTAGTAAACCTTTTGAGAGTCGAGTTCATTTTGAATGCCCATTTTGTATGCCTACAACTCCCAGAATGGTGTCTCACAAATATTTTTAGCAGGTTTTCAATATGTATTGAAGGAAGGAAGAAAGGTAAACAGGCTAAAGTTTCCTACAAAGCAAAATAATATTTAGTAATAGAAAATTTTTTATTTCTTGTTATTGTGTCCTCACCTCTATAACATAAAGAACTAAAATATTTCTGAATCTAAACTATTGAGCTTCAAAATAACATGGTAAAACTATTATTTCTACCTTGAGCTTTTTTATTTTATGATATTCATCTATGAGCTAGCTTTAGAGTTGCTACCAACTTCCACAACATCCTGCAAAGCAGGCGAGTTGCTGAGGCACATCACCTTCAAGGATGTGAGTGTCTAAGACGGAAGACTTGAAACTAATATCAGGGTTGTATTATGCTTACTAGTTGCCTCTGATTAGGCATATGAGTTGCCTTTGTGATATGCTGTGGCTTTGGCTTAACCTTACAACTAATGTAGCCCTGTGATGTGACTGAACAGGTGGCCCTAACGGGGTGTGGTGGTGTGGGAGGTGTCATGTCCAGATCTCATGTCAGAGGCAGAGGGTCATGCTCTGGCACCGCCGCATGCCAGTGAGTGGTCTGGATAAATTTATCAGTCTCTTTGCCTTTAAAGAGGAAAATTGTGCTTTATCGCTAAAGTCCTTTTCCATTCTCAGTATCTATGAATCATGTGCTTTGACTATATTTTTCAATACATAGAGTCAGCAAATATTCCCAGAAAGCCACTGACATGAGCAGACCAAAGATGAATGGGAGTTCTAGAGATTGTATTTTAAAGTGGTACCTAATGACTCCCTGATTTTTTTGCATATTGACATAGTAATAGAGCATCATGTGGATTAGTATTCTGTTATAATTCCCAGAAGATGTTGGGGCAATCATTAGCCATTCCCTTAAGTATACGAATTTGCTTACAAAATTCCTTTCTCGGACTGACCAGGCAGCGGTGCAGTGGATAGAGCATTGGACTAGGATGCAGAGGACCTTGGTTAGAAACCCCAAGGTTGCTGGCTTGAGCTGGGCTCATCTGGCTTGAGCATGGGCTTACCAGCTCTAGCATGGGGTGGCGGGCTTGAGCATGGGATCATAGACATAGCCTCATGGTTGCTGGCTTGAGCCCAAAGGTCGCTGGCTTGAAGCTCAAGGTCACTGGCTTGAGCCCAAGGTCACTGGCTTGAGCAAGGGGTCACTCACTCTGCTGTAGGCCCCCAAGAGAACACATACGAGGCACATACGAGAACATAATCAATGAACAACTAAGGAGCTGCAATGAAGGATTGATGCTTCTCGTCTCTCTTTCTTCCTGTTTGACCCTATCTGTCCCTCTCTCTAACTCTCTCTCTGTCTCTGTCAAAAAAAAAAAAATCCCTTCTCCTTTTACTCTTAGCATTATGGACAATACATGAGAATAAATCTGCTACAGTTTCTTTTAATAGTCACAACAAAATGTTATGCTACTGCGTATTTATGCTTTCTATGAAATTATTTGTAGACATTACTATAAATAGTTAAATAGGAGGAGATGCACATTGGATGGTGAAATTAATGCTCTCGGTCGTTTGACATTTACAGAGAAAAGAAAATATTGAGATTGAGCTAAAGGTTATCCCCAGCAGGAAAGAAAAGTTCATCTAAGTTTCCAGGCTGCAATAAACTCCTTTTAAAAATGGTTTCTGAGAAGCAAGATGGCAACGAAGTAGGCGGACGTACCAACTTCCAACTCCCAGAACCAAAGTGGATTATAACTCAGTTTTAAGAACCATCATCTGGATAAACCAACTTTGAACTAAACTAAGTGGCCTCTTCAACCAAGGAACACAGAAGAAGCCACATAGAGACTGGTAGAAATAGCGAAAATGCGAAGAGGGCTGCCCAGCTCCCCGGAGCAAACGGCAGCCCAGAGAGACCCGCGTGGCGGGAGGAGAGTTTGGCAGAGAGGGAGGGACCTGGGTCCCAGGAACCAAGCCCCAGCCTGCAGTCCCAGAGCCTAGAAGAGGTGTTTGGACAGTTTTGAGATGTGAAACAAGTGAGGGAGCTCCCAGGCCTACAGTGTGGAGTATTAGGTCCCTTCCTACTCTGCTGAGGGTTGCTGAAGGGTTTGGGGCAGCAGGACGCTGAAACACAGTTCTGTCGGCGTGGGCAGAGGCCAAGCCGGTGTGAGCTTGGTCTAGCCCAGCAGGATCGGAGGGGACGCGCGAAAGCGCTCCGCTCTGGAAGCTGCAGGCCCGCCTTTAATCCCACTTACGAGGACAAAGCGGGAGGCCAGGAACGGGCAGAAATCTGCTCTGCGACCCTGCGCAAGCCGGCCCTGACAGCAGGGACCGGGCTAGGACCAGGGACGGGCAGGGGCTCGCGGCTGACCTCACGCTACAAGCCCCGCCCGGACGGAGAAACCGTGGTTTGCCATTGTAGGTGCGCGAGCAGGCTCCGACGCGGGAACGGGGTAGAACGCGAGACAAGTGGAAGCTCGCAGCTGAGCCCACGCTACTATCCCCGCCCGGCCAGAGAAACCGCAGATTGCCATCCTACGTGCACCTGCGGGGGGCGGGGTAGAGTCCGGATTGAGCGGAAGTACGCAGCTGAGCGGAAGCCAGCAAACACACCCAGCCCAATAAACCTGGGTTTGCGACCCTGCGCAGAAGGGCCCTGGCCTCGAGGGCAGGGCTAAAGCTCCGGACGGGCAAAGCCTCACAGCTGAGAGCACGTCAAAAGCCCTGCCCAACCCGCAAAACTGTGGTGAGCAGGCTCTGACTGCGGGTTCTGGGCGGAAGTCCGGAAACAGGCTGGGGCCGGAGCTGAGCAAAGGTGCTCACCTCTACCCTTGGTGCTGAGGCTTGTGGCTGGAGTGACAGCCCCTCCCGCGGAGGAGATGCATAAATCACAGCAAAAGCCACAGTGGACTGGCGCTGGCAATGCCCATACCCAACCACCCTAGGCAGCGGCAGAGGGGGTGGGGGGCCTGCAGACAGACCACACCTAGAGAACACAAAGGCAACACCTACTGGACTCCAGTGCCCACAACTTGCTTATACACAGAAAAAATGGGCAGGCAGAGGAATGCAAACCAAATGAATCAAGAGAAATCCCCAGAGAAGGACCTGAATGAACCAAATATAACCAAATTACCAGAAGCAGAATTTAGAATAATGATAGTTAGGATGTTCAAAGAAATTAGAGCAACAATGGATAGTCATTATGAACACCTAAATAAAGAGATAACAAGTATAAAAAACGAAATTGAAATAATAAAAAAGAATCAGACAGAAATGACAAATACAGTATCAGAACTGAAGACCACAATAGAAGGAATTAAAAGCAGGATGAATCACGCTGAGGATCGAATCAGCGAGTTAGAGGACACAATAAACAAAGGCACAGAAGCAGAGAAGAAAAAGGAAAAGAGACTCAAAAAATGTGAGGAAACTCTAAGGGAGCTCTCTGACAACATGAAGAGAAACAACATTCGCACCATAGGGGTGCCTGAAGAAGAGGAGAGAGGACAGGAAATGGAAACTTTGTTCAATCAAATCATAGCAGAAAACTTTCCTAAATTAAGGCTGGAAAACACTCCACACATTCAAGAAGCACAAAGAACTCCATTAAAGAGAAACCCAAAAAGATCTACACCAAGACACATCATAGTTAAAATACCAAAGCTAATGGATAAAGAAAAAGTTTTAAAAGCTGCTAGAGAAAAAAAGGCTATCACCTACAAACGAGCCCCCATAAGGATGACATCGGACTTCTCAACAGAAACACTTGAGGCCAGAAGGGAATGGCAAGATATAATCAAAGTAATGCAAAACAAGAACCTACAACCAAGACTACTTTATCCAGCAAGGCTAACGTTTAAAATTGAAGGAGAAATAAAGAGCTTCCCAGAAAAAGAAAGCCTCAAGGAATTCATAAAAACCAAACCAATTCTGCAAGAGATACTAAGGGGCCTCTTGTGAACAGTTTAAAGGGAGGAAAGAATAGAGCAAAAGAAGAATACAGCTTTAAAGAATAAAATGGCAATAAACAACTACATATCAATAATAACCTTAAATGTAAATGGATTAAATGATCCAATCAAAAGACATAGGGTAGTTGCATGGATAAAGAAACAGGATCCATACATATGCTGTCTACAAGAGACACACTTAAAACAAAAGATGCACATAGACTGAAGGTAAAAGGATGGAAAAAAATATTTCATGCAAATGGAAATGAAAAAAAAGCAGGGGTAGCAATACTTATATCTGACAAAATGGACTTTAAAATAAAGGCTGTAGTAAGAGATAAAGAAGGACACTACATAATGATAAAGGGAACAATTCAACAGGAAGATATAACTATTATAAATATCTATGCACCAAATATAGGAGCCCCAACATACATAAAGCAGACTTTGATGGATATAAAGGGCGAGATTAACAGCAATGCTATCATAGTAGGGGATTTCAAGACCCCTCTAACAACACTGGATAGATCCTCAAGAAACAAAATTAATAAAGAAACAGCAGACTTAAAGGATGCACTAGATCAACTTGATTTAATAGATATCTTCAGAACTTTTCACCCTAAAGCAGTAGAATATACATTCTTCTCAAGCGCTCACGGTACGTTTTCTAGGATAGACCACATGTTAGGACACAAAAATGGTCTCAATAAATTTAAGAAGATTGAAATCATATCAAGCATTTTCTCTGATCACAATGCCATGAAACTAGAAATTAACCACAAAAGAAAAACTGAAAAATATTCAAACACTTGGAAACTAAATAGCATGTTATTAAATAATGAATGGATTAACATTGAGATCAAAGAAGAAATAAAAAAGTTTCTAGAAACAAATGATAATGAGCATACATCAACTCAAAATTTATGGGACACAGCAAAAGCAGTTCTGAGAGGGAAGTTTATTGCACTACAGGCATATCATAAGAAGCTAGAAAAAGCTCAAATAAGCAACCTGACCCTGCATCTAAAAGATCTAGAAAAACAACAACAAATAAAACCCAAGACAAGTAGAAGGAAGGAAATAATAAAGATCAGAGCAGAAATAAATGACATAGAGGCTAAGAAAACAATACAGACGATCAATGAAACCAGAAGCTGGTTCTTTGAAAAGGTAAACAAGATTGATGAACCTTTAACTAGACTCACCAAGATAAAAAGTGAGAGGACTCAAATAAATAAAATTAGAAAGGACAGTGGAGAAATAACAACTGACACAACAGAAATAGAAAGCATTGTAAGAAAATACTATGAAGAACTATATGCCAAAAAATTAGACAATCTTGGTGAAATGGACAAATTTCTTAAATCATATAAACTTCCAAAAATCAATCTGGAAGAATCAGAACACCTAAACAGACCAATTACAACAAATGAGATAGAAACAGTTATCAAAAAACTCCCAAAAAAGAAAAGTCCTGGGACTGATGACTTCACAAGTGAATTCTACCAAAAATTCAAAGAAGAACTAACTCCTATCCTCCTCAAGCTATTTCAAAGAATTCAAGAGGAAGGAAGACTTCCAAACTCCTTTTATGAGGCGAGCATAATTCTGATCCCCAAACCGGGCAAAGACAACACAAAGAAAGAAAATTATAGGCCTATATCCCTGATGAATTTAGACGCTAAAATTCTCAACAAAATATTAGCCAACCGGATCCAGCAATATATGAAAAAAATCATACACCATGATCAAGTGGGATTTATTCTGGAGAGGCAAGGCTGGTTCAATATTCGCAAATCAATCAATGTGATACATCACATAAACAAAAGGAAGGACAAAAATCACATGATAATTTCAATAGATGCAGAAAAGGCATTTGATAAAATCCAGCACCCATTCATGCTCAAAACTCTCAGTAAAGTGGGAATACAGGGATCATTCCTTAACATGATAAAGGCCATCTACTATAAACCCACAGCAATCATCATACTAAATGGACAAAAATTAAAAGCAATCTCCTTAAGATCAGGAACCAGGCAGGGATGCCCCCTTTCACCACTCTTATTCAACATAGTTCTGGAAGTACTAGCTACAGCAATCAGACAAGAAGAAGCAATAAAAGGCATCCAAATTGGAAAAGAAGTAGTAAAACTGTCACTATTTGTAGATATGATATTGTATATTGAAAACCCTAAAGTCTCAGTCAAAACACTACTGGACCTTATAAATGAATTCATCAAGGTGCCAGGATATAAAATTAATACTCAGAAATCAGAGGCATTTCTATATACCAACAATGAACTGTCAGCAAAAGAAATTAAGGAAACAATCCCCTTCACTATTGCAGCAAAAAAATAAAGTACCTAGCAGTAAATTTAACCAAGGAGGTTAAGGACTTGTACTCGGAAAATTATAAAACATTGATAAAAGAAATCAAGGAAGATACAAACAAGTGGAAGCATATACCGTGCTCATGGCTAGGAAGAATAAACATCATTAAAATGTCTATATTACCCAAAGCAATTTATAAATTCAATGCAATACCAATTAAAATACCAATGACATACTTCAAAGATATAGAACACATATACCAAAAATTTATATGGAACCAAAAAAGAACACGATTAGCCTCAGCAATCTTAAAAAGAAAAAATAAAGCAGGAGGTATCACTCTTCCAGATATCAAGGTTTACTATAAGGCCATTATACTCGAGACAGCCTGGTACTGGCATAAGAACAGGCACATAGATCAATGGAACAGAATAGAGGACCCAGAAATAAACCCACAGCTTTATGGACAGCTGATATTTGACAAAGGAGGAAAGAACATACAATGGAGTAAAGACAGCCTCTTTAACAAGTGGTGTTGGGAAAATTGGACATCTACCTGCAAAAAAATGAAACTAGACCATCAACTTACACCATTCACAAAAACAAACTCAAAATGGATAAAAGACTTAAATGTAAGCCGTGAAACCATAAGCATCTTAGAAGAAAACATAGGCAGCAAGCTCTCCGTCATCTGTAGCAGCAGTATATTTGCCGATTTATCTCCACGGGCAAATGAAATAAAAGGCAAGATAAACAAATGGGACTATATCAAACTAAAAAGTTTTTGCACAGCTAAAGACAATAAGAACAGAATAAAAAGACAAACCACACAATGGGAGAACATATTTGACAGCACATCTGATAAGGGGTTAATAACTAAAATTTATAAAGAACTTATAAAACTCAACACCAGGAAGACAAACAACCCAATCAAAAAATGGGCAAAAGAAATGAATAGAAATTTCTCCAAAGAGGACATACAGATGGCCAATAGGCATATGAAAAAATGCTCAACATCACTAATCATTAGAGAAATGCAAATTAAAACCACAATGAGATATCACCTCACACCAGTCAGAATGGCGCTCATCAGCAAAACAACACAGAATAAGTGCTGGCAAGGATGTGGAGAAAAGGGAACCCTCCTGCACTGCTGGTGGGAATGCAGACTGGTGCAGCCACTGTGGAAAACAGTTTGGAGATTCCTCAGAAAATTAAAAATCGAACTGCCTTTTGACCCATCTATCCCACTTATAGGAATATACCCTAAGAACACCATAGCACTGTTCGAAAAGAAGAAATGCGCCCCCATATTCGTGGCAGCATTGTTCACAATAATGAAGATCTGGAACCAGCCCAAGTGTCCTCAGAGGACGAGTGGATTAAAAAGCTATGGTACATATATACTATGGAATACTACTCAGCCATAAGAAACGATGACATCGGATCATTTACAACAAAATGGATGTACCTTGATAACATTATACGGAGTGAAATAAGTAAATCAGAAAAAAAGAAAAACTGAGAACAGCATGATTTCATACATAGGTGGGACATAAAAGTGAGAATATGAGACATTGACAAGAGAGTGGTGGTTATGGGATGGGGGGAGGGAGGGAAGAGTGGAATAGGGAGAGGGGAGGGACACAGGGAAAACCAGATAGAAGGTGACAGAGGACAATTTGACTTTTGGTGACGGGTATGCAACACAATTGAATGATAAGATAACCTGGAGATGTTTTCATTGTACATATGTACCCTGATTTATTGGTGTCACCCCATTAGAATTAATAATAATAAAATATATATATATAAAAACACTATAAAAATGGTTTCTGTGGGAAACGTGGATAGTTAGAGTCATCTTTTTTGTTGTTTTTTGTTGTATACTTATCTACAGTAAACTTTTCTTTATAATTTATTTTAAGATATGTAAAATTCATTCTGGCTTCTTAATAAAATTGTCTAATAAAACTGCAGAAATAAATAATTACACTGGGGGATGGACACTGGATGAGGCAATTGAATGAGATGGAAAATGATGGAGCACAGTAACTAAAGAAGCTGGTTTTCAGGGGGATAGTTACAGAAAGAACACTGTTCCAGTTTCTCTTTTGATTATTTGAAATAAATATGGCCCATTAAGGAAGCATAAAGCAAAAATGGTAGTCCTGTAAAAGAAGCCAAAGGACAGTTATAATTGTGATCTTTATATTTAGAGATTTTCTGAATTTGAAGATCATGTAAACATTCCTTTGGACAACTTCAAAATTAGAATATATATCGAGTATCATTCGGCATGTGCTCCAGTGCCAAGTGGTGAAGATATATCTAGAACAGCAAGATGTCATCATGAAGGTCCTGGCCAGGTAGTTCAGTTGGTTGAGTGTCTTCTGGACATGCTGAGGTTGTGGGTTCAATCCCCAGTCAGGACAAATTCATGAATCAACCAATGGCAGCATGAACAAGTGGGGCAACAAATCGATATTTCTCTCTCTGTGTCTCTTTCCGTTCCTCTATCTCTAAAAATTAATCAATAAAAAAATTTTAAGATGGCACCATGATAATTAAAGAAAGAAAATTTCTCAGAAAAAACTTTGTTATCAAAAATGAAAGCTTAAAATGTGTATGCCCTTGATCCAGAAACTTCACAACCAAGAATGTATCCTAAGAAAATATAGCTGTACAAACAATTTTCTTTGATGGTGTTTATTCAGTTTTATTTATCATTAGAAAAAAAAGGAAACAACTCCCATTTCCATCAGTAAAAAAATTGCTTACATTAATTGTGCACATCCATACAAAGGAAGACTATTTGAAAGATAAGAGATAGTAATGGGGCCACTTATTGAAGGAAGTAGGGGGAGGGATATGCTGAACATTTCTACTTTCTTGTATTCTGGAATATTCTCAAATAAGTGAAGTTTGTTTTAGCAATCTTCTAATTTTCCTTTCTGCTCTTCTCTTTCCTTCTGGATCCTAAAATCCTCATGCTAACTCAGCTCACTATAACTAACACCTGTGTCGCAGTTATTTGGACTCATCTCTCCCAAACTGTTTATGACTTTTACAATGTCTTCTCTCCTTTCACTAACAGATCCAAGGAATCTCTCAAAAGATTCTGAAGTTTTGTTTGTTTTTTTTTTTTCATGACAACCACAGCCATGGCAGCAGTGTTTGGACAACGGTGAGAGGTTTGGGCTACTGTTTGCCAAGAGATTGTCTACAAATTTAGAGGCTGAAGTAAGTGATTGCCCATAGAATTTTTCATAGAATCAGATCACATTTGTTTTCTGCACTAGGAGTAGCAAACGACTGGTGTTTCTAGTGGCAGATGGTCCCACTCCTCCCGTGATGAGGCAAATCATTTGTAGTTAAAAGCAGAAAAGGGCATCAGACACTTTGAGGTCGCTTGTTGTTAGTTAACGAAGCTCCGTTTTTTGCAAAGGCCATAAGGACTTAATTATATTTGATTTGATTTTCTTTCAACTTTTCAAAGCACTTTTACATTTTCTTTCTTTGTATCCTTATAATCACAGAAGGTGGTTGAGGTACGGCTGCACCCACTTGAGAAATGATGAATGAGACACAAGGAGTTAATTGTAGAGTACTAGTAATAGGACCCAGGATGTCTGACTCTGAACTGGACATGTATCTTGTAGATCACAAGCAGGAGTCCCCTGGTAGCCAGTAAAGTATTACTGTAGAAGCTAGGCGGAATTTGAATCTGTTCTCAGGAACTCAGCCTGGCTTATCGTTTTGGAGTTCCATTTTAAAAAGTCAGAGCAGCTGCTCATCCTTGACACACACACACACACGCACACGCACACGCACACTTGCTCTCTGCATGCACATATGGAGAGAGAGGGGGGTGGCGGAGGATGTGAAAGAGAGAAAGAGAATAGAATAATACAACTAGAGCAGTGGTTTTTAACCCAGGGCAATTTCGCTCCCTCACCTCCCCTCTCTTCCCAAGGACTTCTGCCAATGTGTGGAGACATTTTTGACATTTTTGATTGTCCCAACTGGGAAGGAGTATTACTGTCATCCTGTGGGTAGCAGCTAGAGATCCTGTTAAATAGACTACAATGCACAGAACAGCCCCTATAACAAAGAATTATCCAACTCTATTTGCTTAATATTGATGAACCATTCATAGGTAGCCTGTGACTGTAAGACATTTTCAGCTTGCTCTTAGACAATGGCAGAATTGAATGTACAAATTAAAAGGAGCACTTAGAGTGTTGGCGGGGCTTTATGATTTTTTGTGGGGAAGGAGGCACAGAGTACTAAGTAATTGTGGTATTTTATTTTCCACAAGAACATGAACATAATTGAGAAGCATTATGTGCACCTGTAATAAAGGTTAGAACTACATAGCTTAAACAATTGAGTTATTGAACATGATTGTGCTAACCATCTTTTCTTTCCCCCCTGAAGTGAGAAGCAGGGAGGTAGAGAAACAGACCCCCACATGCACCCAACCAATATCCACCCAGCAAGCCCACTAAGGGGCAATGTCCTGCTCATCTACGCCGTTACTCTGTTGCAACTGGAGCCATTCTAGCTCCTGAGACGGAGGCCATGGAGCCATCCTCAGCGCCAGGGCCAACTTTGCTCCAATGGAGCCTTGGCTGTGAGAGGGGAAGAGAGAGAGAGAGAGAGAAAAGAGAGGGTGGGGTGGAGAAGCAGAAGGGCGCTTCTCCTGTGTGCCCTGGCTGGGAATCAAACCCGAGACTTTCACACGCCAGGCCAACACTCTATCACTGAGCCAACCGGCCAGGGCCAAATGTGCCAATCATCTTCAGCTGAACAATCACCGTCACCTAGCTCAGCCATTCTCAAAGTGTGGCCTCTGAGTCAGAAAGATCCACATTTTTTTCACAATGATATGAAGATGTTATTTGACCTTCTTTTTCCTGTGTCATTCTGCTCACCATTTTACACTGATGGTGTAAAACTACTGCTAATGAGGACTGCTGCTGCCTTGGTACAAATCAAAGCAGTGGCTCTAAAGTGTGTTCGTTGTCACTGTACTCCTCAGCTCTGTGCACTCACAGTAAAAAGAACATTCAGTTTCATTTAAGAAGGTCCTTGTTGAAACAGTAAAAATTATAAATTTTGAGCCTTGGACACCCATATTTCAAATATTCTATGTGGCTAAGTGGGAGGTACACATAAAGCTCTGTGGCTGTATGCTGAAGTGCAATAGTGCAGTGTCTGAATGGAGGTAGAGCACTGTGTCATTGTTTCAGCTGCAAGCTGAACTAGCCGGTTTTTTCTATGGAACATCATGTTTACTTGAAAGAATAACTAAAATACAAATTACAGATATTCAAACTTAGGTCTCTGGCAGAATTTTCAGAAAAATAAATGTAGCCAGCCTGTCATTTCAAGGGGAAAAACATGGCAGTATTTTCTAAAGTTAAATTTTGAGTTTTTAAGCAAAACTCAGATTTTTGGAAAACTTGTATCCACCATTGTAAGTTGGCCAGTTTCCCAGGACTAAAAGACTTTTCTGATGAAATAAGTGGCAACATTAATTAATGTAATTTCTTAGTATTGTACAAGGAAATGTGACAACATTGGGGAGACCTAAATAAGTCTATGTACTGCTATTTTCAATATGACTAATGAATAATGCTACTAACTTATGAATGGGTGAAAGAGCAATTCAAAGTGCAAGATAAATTAATGGATTTTTTTTTTCAGTCAGTGAGAGGAGGGGAGACAGAGAGACAAACTCCCACATGCGTTCCAACTGGGATCCACCAGACAAGCCCACTAGGGGGCAATGCTCTGCCCATCTGGGGCATTGCTCTGTTGCTCAGCAACCAAGCTCTTCTTAGTGCCTGAGGCAGAGACCATGGAGCCATCCTCAGCACCTGGGGCCAACTCACTCCAGTTGAGCTATGGCTTCAGGAGGAGAAGAGAGAGAGAGAGAGAGAGAAGCAAGAGGGGGAGAGGTGGAGAAGCAGATGGGTGCTTCTCCTGTGTGCCCTGACCGGGAATCAAACCTGGGGCATCCATACACTGGGCTGACACTCTACCACTGAGTCAACTGCCCAGGGCCAAATCAATGGATTTTAATGTAGCAGAGTAGAAGAAGTTTACAAAAAGTAATGAACCAAGTTCATTGATTTGAGATTCAGATTGCAAATAAACTTTAAGGACTATACAGGTATTGATCGACTTACGACCTATGCAACTTACGACCATTTGACTTTACGACCGCAATCGCTAGCCATGACTACTTCGTGTCTGGAGCATAAACCTGATGAATGTAAAACTAAGAAACAAAATGGTGTAGAGATGATACAAATAGCATAAAATGAACAAAGAAAATTATATATAACAATAATGAAAGAAAATTATGATAAAATATGACTTAAAGATTTTTATAACATCATTTCACAGTACTGTACATATAGCCTACTCAACTTATGACCAAATCATGTTATGACCGGTCTGTCAGAACCAATCGTGGTCATAAGTCGAGCACTAGCTGTATTGGTTTTTGATATATCTAGCAGCAATTTTCAACCTTCCTCATCTCATGAGACACAGAAACTAATTACTAAATTCTGCAGCACAGCAAATAAATACATTATATTTTTTGCTGATCTGATATATATATAGTATCAAATAGTTATAACAACAGTTATTGAAAAGGCTGTTGAAATAGCCCTGCCTTTTTCAGATATCTATCTGTGTGAGGCCAAGTTTTCTTTATATACTTCAACCAAAATGACATGTTGCAACAGATGGAATGCAAGAGATATGAGAATCTAACTGTCATATTAAGCTAGACTTTAAAAAACTTTGCAAAATTATAAAATAATGTCTCTTTTCACTCATTTTTCTTTGTTTTAGAAAAAATAAATCTCTCATAACTTATTTATGTTAATATGTAATAGATTTATTACTATTTTTAAAAT
Organism: Rhynchonycteris naso; assembly: GCA_037038555.1. NCBI lineage: Eukaryota > Metazoa > Chordata > Mammalia > Chiroptera > Emballonuridae > Rhynchonycteris > Rhynchonycteris naso. The sequence continues at coordinate 180,842,188 of CM072998.1, forward strand.
ATTGACAAATTTTTAAAATTTATATTACAGTAAATATTAATAACTAAAGACCACATTACAAAGAATGTAAAGGTGCCCTGAGATCAGAGATTTGAAAACCACTCATCTAGAATAACATAAATTGCAATATGGGTATTGCAAACTTGATCTCTTTAAAGCAAGTATAGACCCTTCCCTTTCCTCATTTAATACAATAGTGATTACATTTGGATAGTGCTTTGTACTTTCCAAAGTGCTTTTACATACATCAACAAATTAATTCTGTGAGCAATCTTATAGGTTGGGCATTGTTTTTAGCATGTTATACTAAAGAAAATTGAAGTCTCAACCAGTTTACCCTAGGTCAGAGACCCAGTGGAAAAAACTGAGATCTGACCCCATTTCAAATTTCATCTTATTTCTGTAATACTGCTATATACGTTTGGAAACTATGAGAAATGATTAGTATTTGAACAGTTCAAATTATCAATTGAAAAAAAGAGTAATATTAAAATATATAATCAAATCATATTGAGTTTGAGTTGTGCTCTTTATGTTGACATGAAAATTATTTCAAATTCTGAATTAGAAATGTCTAAATGAATGTTTTATATAACATCTTTATATCTGTTTATTGTATTAGATTGAATTATATGAAACAGTATTCTCTCATTTTTTTGATTTACAAAAATGACATTTTCATGTGGCTCAATCTAATGCATTTAAAAAACACAGAAAAAAACTGGTGGAGCCTATTAAATTAGTTTAACAATTTTATAAAAAGTATGAAAAAGTATAAACTGAAAAAAATTATCTTATGTAAAAATAAAAATCCTTAGTCCCACGCCCCATTTGTCTGAGGTAACTGCTATCAACAATTTCCTGTATATTCTTCCAGAAATTGTCCATGCATATGCAATCATACATATATCTATTAAAACACACACACAAGCCTGTCCTGTCGTGGTGCAGTGGATAAAGTGTCAACCTGGAATGCTGAGGTTGCTGGTTCAAACCCCCAAGCTTGTCTCGGCAAGGCACATATGATAAACAACTATGAGTCGATGCTTCCTACTCCTCCCTTCTCTTCCTACTTCCACCCTTCTCTCTCTCTCCTTTTTCTCTAAAGCCAATAAATAAAATCTTTAAAACACACACACACACACACACACACACACACACACACACGGGATAAAACTAAACAAACTACTCAGCTAATTGCTTTTCCAAAAAATTTTTAAATGAAATTTATTGGGGTGACACTGTTTAATAAAATTATATAGGTTTCAAGTGTACAATTCTGTGATACATCATCTGTATATTGTATTGTGCGCCCACTACCCAAAGTCAAATGTTCTTTCATCACCATATATTTGACCCCCTTTACCCTTTACTAACCCCAACCCCTTCCTTCTGGTAACCACCATACACTTGTCTGGTCTGTGTCTATGAGTTTTTGTTTTCTTGTTGGCTCATTTGTTGCTTTCAGTTTTATATCTCAGATGTGAGTAAAATCATATTGTTCTTGACTTTTTCTGACTGACTTATTTCACTTAGAATGATATTCTCATGGTCCATTCATGTTGTCACAAATGGGAGTATTTCATCTGTTCTTATGCCTCTGTAGTATTCCATTATATATGTGTACCACATCTTTATTCAATCATCTACTGAAAAACTGCAAATGCTTTTTTTTGCTTAATATGTTTGGATATTATTCCATTTGATTCATATAGTTCTATTCTTTTTTTAATTTATATTTTTAATTTATATTTTTGAGAGAGAGAGAGACAGGAAGGGAGAGAGGGGAGAGGAGAGATCATGAGAAGCATCAACATAGTTGTTTCACTTTAGTTTTTTTTTTATTGATTGCTTCTCATATGTGCCTTGACAGGGTGGCGGGGAGGCTCCAGCCTAGCCAATGACCCCTTGCTCAAGCCAGCAACCTTGGATTCAAGCCAGTGAACCTTGGTCTTCAAGTCCATGACCTTGGGCTTGAGCCAGAAAGCCTGCACTCCAGCCAATGAGCCAGTGCTCAAGTTGGCCACTTCCAGGTTTTGAACTGTGCTCTCAGTGGCCTGGGCCCATGCTAAATCTACTGTTCCACAACCAGTCAGGCTCTATTCTTTTTTAAAAGTTCTGTTAGTCTATTGGAAAAATGTGCCACAATTTACCACTAAATTAAAAAAATATATTGCAGTACAATATTCATGTAGTAAAATGTATTAATCTTACAGTTTATTTTCTACATGTATATACACATGCATGCATACTAATTTCTGTAAGAAAAAGTACAGCTATGTAATCACCACCCAAGATCAAAGTATAGAGTTTTTCTAGCATTCCAGAAGGTTCAGTCAAGTTATTTCCCGGCCAATAACACTTCCCCAACCCAGTATCCATTTCTCTGATTTTTATCAGCATAAATTAGTTTTGCCTGTTCTGATAAATAAATTCATACTGTAAGTTTTTGGTGTGTGTGTGTATGTGTGTGTGTGTGTGTGCATGCACTTGCACACCTGCCCGGCTTCTTTTGCATTCTATTATATGAATTTGCATTCCATTCTACTATTGATGGACATTTGGGTTTTTATCTTAAAATTTTAGATATTATGAATAAAGCTTTTACATGTTTATTTTCTTTGGTATATTTTTACCAGATTTCATTTTGGTTTCAATGTGTGAATGTGCCTATAAAGGCAGTCCCGTATAGAAGTAAACACTCCCATCACACTAGCAAAGAGTGGTAGAAGGCAGATGGGTGAAATACAGAAAGTATAAGTGAAATTTAAGGAAACCTTTATCTTGTAGAAATGTAAAGAAAATGTATAAAAAAATAAATGTACTAGTAAAATGTTGTTGCTACATGTATGATGGTAGGTTCTGGTATGAAGAAACTCTGCCAATAGAATGCTAGACAAAGAAGACATTCAATAAGAGTGGAATATACTAGCTAAACTTATCTCTGTGATTTCATTTGCATTCTTTCCATCATGTTTATTGGTTTATTTTCAGTACACTATTTGAAAACCCATAAATATAATTTGTGCTTTCTAAACGGAAAAACTAACGTTAATCTACACTATTAATCTAATTTGATATCAAATCACTATTATATAAGTAATTCTGCCTAAATAATTAAAATTATATTAGAAAATAATTTATATTTTTAGGTATGCATATAATTTAAAATGAGAAAAGTCCCATTTAACTGAAATTTTATATTATAATTAATTTAATTTCTGGTTAACTAAAGATTAACCAGAAAACTTATTTCTCACTGATGAACATTTCTTTCTCTCTCTCTCTTTTTATTTTTACTGATGAACATTTCTTAAATAAATTATTGTACTTTCTCAGTCTTAGTATTTTGGCATAGGAATCCAATATATTCTTTGATGATTTAAGTTCTTTTGTGTCATCATTTTAAATATTAATGATTATTAAGTAAATGCTATTGATGGTCTAAATCTGGGATGACTCTGGAAGTTTATTTTTAAAATAAATTTTTGCTATGATGTGTTGTCTTTCCATTTGAGAATTTTAATTAATTTTTATCTTTAATTAGTATTTTACCTAATTCATATCTTTTAATTCACACATTAATATTTTATGTAGCATGTCATAGGTAAAACAAATAAAATTTGAAAGTACATACTATATCACTTTATTGTATCATAATGACACTTAATGGTAATAATTAGGAAATTATTTTTTAAACAAACTACAGTAGAACATATTCTTAACATTTAGAATATTCTAACATTATTGCCTGTTTCTGAACACAAATATGGTTCTGTTCATTCGTTGCTCAAAACTATTATTATTAACAAATTTACTATTAACTGGAAGAAGGTTTATTAGTGTAGTTTCTTTTGATTAAGTAATGAGTAGTCAAAGCATATATTTTTTAAACTTTTTTTATTGATTGATTTTAGAGAAAGATAGAGGAAGGGTAGGAAAAAGACAGACATTGAGAGAGAGAGAGAGAGAGAGAGGCATTCATTTATTGTTCCACTTGGTTGTGCATTCATTGGTTGCTTCCCGTATGTGCCTTGACAGGCAAACCACAACCTTCGTGTTCTGGTTAGATGCGCTAACCAACTGAGCTAACTGGCCAGGGCAAACCAAAGCATATTTTAAAGTAAAGTATCAAGTGCGGTAATTTATGAATGTTTTGAAAATACTGGAAACCATATATTGCTCTCATGCTCTAGGTGTTTATCATCTAATTGTCTACTTGACACCGCCACTGCCACATCGTGAGCTCAACATGTCTGGAAGGAAATCCAGTCTGCCCACCCGTTTCTGCTGTTTCTGCTGTGCTGCTCTCCTCTCCTTGCCTCCCACCCCTTTCTCTCCCAGTCTTCCTCGCTTCAGAAAGCAGCACATTGCCTACCCAGCTGCTTAAGGCAGAATCCCAAGCTTTATTTGGGATTCCTCCCTCTTCCTGCATCACATTCATCAGCAAAGGATGTCATTCATCCCTTAAAACCATCTCTCACTTGTCCCCTCCCCAGAGCAACCACTGAAACCCAAGCCACCATCTTCCCTTGACCAGGCCTCAGCAGCAGCCTCCTTCCTAGTGACAGTGCTTTCACTTGTGATGCCCTCTGTCTGTCCCCCACACAGCAGTCAGAATCATTTTTAAGAACATAAATCAATGTTATTCTCCTGTTTACAATTCTTATGGCCCACTAACATGGAAAGGTATGGCATCTGTTAACCTGACCCGCCCATCTGGTGCCAGTAAGCCTTAGCTGCATGGTCCACCTTTAATTTATTGAACAGACCGGATGAGGAAATTAGGAAAATTGTCCCTGTCTTTGTCTCCATAGTTAAAGATAAATCTGGTGTTTTCTGACTCCTTGTCCCAAGTTCTTTACATAATACTCTACCTTCTGAAAACCAAAGCTTAAACCAATGTTACATTTTTGACTCTACAGGGTACCAAGGACAAGTAACTGAGCTATCTTATGATCAGCTGAAGTATATCTTGATTGCCAAGATGATTTTGAAAACTTCCTGTCATTTCTGTGATTTCCCTGCTGTTTTTCTAAGCAACCACAGAACCCTACTTTACTTTCCCTCTGCCCTTTGCTGAGCTCTAGTAGCAGACCCAATGTGATCATCAAGAGAGAAAGAAAACTTCCAACTAGCATGAATCATACTTTATATGATAAGACATTTTGGATTCTACTATGAGGACGTTATCAAAAATTTCATCTACATAGCAGAGGCTGTGAAAAGCATAGACAAGGCTGGAAGTGGCTGGTAGCTGGCATGTATACCATAGAAATTCCCATTGAGTAAAAAAGAATCTCTGGTGTTGTGTAGTATATTTTAACATTACCACCACCTCCGCGTTCAGTTCAAAGCTGTTCACGGCTGCGGAGAAACCCGGGTTCCCTCCTACATCACATCTCGGCCCAGTTCTGGTGTGAGCTGTGGGCGGCTTCATGGAGAATGTCTGTACCCTCTATGTAGAACAAACATTCACTGCAACACTTGCAGACTCTAGAAAATAAAAGGTTAATTTAGTGATATTTAATAAGTAATGAATAATAATACAGTACATCTAAAAATATTTTCTATGACGTTTCCCTCTCCTTCATCCCCATCACTAATCAGTCTCTGAGGCTCCCCATCTTTAAGTCTCTTGAGTATATCCTTTATTTCCACTCTCTTGTTTAAGTTCTCTCTATCATTACTACTACAAAAACCAAATGAAATACTCTTACTACCCAGTCTCTCTTCATTTTCTCCAAGCTATTGTAAAGTGTTTTTTGTTTTATTGAACCAAGTTCTCTTTCTGCTCAGAAACATACAATTCTTTGTAAAATCTTAATTGCTCTGACTTTTAAGGTCCTCCAAACGTCTTCAAACTTTCTATAAAAATGACCCACTTTTGCAGTGCTGGTCAACCTGGTCCCTACCGCCCACTAGTGGGCGTTCCAGCTTTCATGGTGGGCCAATCGCGGTGCCGTTTGGTTGCTCCACTACTGCCCATCATGAAAGCTGGACCGCCTACTAGTGGGAGGTACGGACCAGGTTGACCAGCACTGCAAAAGTGGGCCGTTTTTATAGAAAGTTTGAAGATGTCTGCTAGAATATGGTCTCCCCTTACCTGTGCAACCTTACCTTGCTCTCCTAATGGTAACAACAATAATAATGACTGCGAATTGAGTAGTCAAGGCCCAGACACTGCACTAGGTGCTGTCCTTATCCGGTTTGCTAACAAACTCTTGCTCTAGCTTGACCTGTGTCCTTATGGTTCCCATGCATGCTTTCCTTTCCTTTACAAAGCCTATGCTCTATTTTTAAAAATTTTTATTTATTGATTTTTAGATGGAGGGGAGAGAGAAAAGGGGGTGGGGAGAAGCAGGAAGCATCAGCTTGTAGTAGTTGCTTCCCATATGTGTCTTGGCTGGCAAGTCCAGGGTTTTGAACTGGTGACCTCAGCATTCCAGGTTGATGCTTTATCCACTGCACCACCGCAGGTCAGGCATTTTTTCCCTTCTTTTTTTAGATTACTAAGGGAGAAAGAGAGGCCTATGCTCTATTTTTTTAATTTGTATTTTTATTTTTTGAATTTTTATGAGTTTATTTGAGTCAAACTGATGACATATGCCAGGGAGCAAGATTTTAAATTTCCCTATATTTTCAATGTCCCCAAATCCTGCTAATACTATAATTTCAGACAGATTACTTCTCAGCTCCTCCAAAAATCCCCTCAATTATTCAAACCCGTTATCTCTTCCATGTCTGACTTTTTAAGACTCTTTTTCAATGCCATACACCCAGATGCATAATACCACTGTGTGGTTATGAGGTCTTTTCAGGTATGTAAATTTACCTCCAGTGAAGTTGTCCTACATTAGCATCTGCAGGTGGGCTTCAAAGGGTGCATGAACCATTTAAAATGGTATATTTTGCATTTGTGCATTATTTTTTTCGAGGTCAGGAATTCTCATAGTATCCCAAAGAGGTCTATGAAGGGGTTGAGTTACTTTCTGGATACCAAGTGATACTTTTAGATCTGGCCTCCTACCATAAACATAAAAAAATACATATCTTGTTCTGATTCTCCATTGTAAAAACTGACTAAGGTGCATAACCCAGAGTTTTAAAATTCTAATCTATTGTTTCACTCTGTATTAAATGAGGTGTCCTGGATTTTGACGTGGAAAGCACAATCACTATATGCAGAATTTATTTCAACAATGTTTTTAAAAATATCTTTTGATTAGGTAATACAGTTACATGATTGAAAGGTCAAAACTACATGAAAAGGTTAACCAGAGAGATCTCACTCCCACCTGCCTCTTGAGGAAACTATCAGCAAAATGTTTTTAATACCATAGAGAATACAAATAATGACTGTAGCTTCCTAAGGCTCTTTTGGTTGTAAGTCACAGAAATTTATTTCCAACCAATGTAAGCAAAATAAATAAATAAATAAAGTTATTTAAAGAATAGAGTATCTCAAGGAAGGCAGAAATTGTGGCCAGGTTTCAGGGAGGATTGGAACCAAGACTTGCAAATCCATCAAGAACACAAGCTGCTAATTTTTGTCTGACCTGCTGTGCTTCTCGACTTCAATCCCCTCTCTCTCTCCCTCCTTCCCTCCCTTCCTCTCTGTGGACTGACTCTGTGGCTTTGGTGTGCAAAAGGCCAAACACAGCTGTCCCCTTGCTCCTGAGCATCCTTAGTTTCAGTAACCAGCCCAACCTCTTATCTCTCAGTGACAGTTCTTACACAGAGAAAAACGGAGACAGGGAGATTGAGGCACTTTAACCTTTTGACCTGACTAGGGTCACACGTGCATCCTTGGACACTCATCTCTGGACAGGGGAGCACAGAAACAATGCAAACATGAATTCCAGGAATTGAGGCCTGTCTAAAGAAGTTCTCAAATAGAGGGGTGTGGGCCAGCCTGGAATCTCCCAAGGTACCTACTAAAATGGTCTGGCTGACCATAGTCAGCTAGCTTTTAATTTGCATGGGCCTGAGGCCACATTTGGCCCAGATAGATACCCAGTGCTCATAATCTCTTCCTATTATCAGGAAATGACTCAGGAGAGCCACAGCTTTTCTTGAATAGTGAGTACTCTCCTGGGACCTGGAAAACTATTCCTCTCCTCTTCCCTTCCCCTCCCCTCTCCTCTCCTCCTTTCCTTCTATAGTAGTATCTTCTCGGAACTTCCTAGGACTTATACTTTCTGAAATTCTTATTTTACTGCATAAAATATCCTTTATAATGTTTATGAACTAAAAACTAACCTGTACAGGCACTCTTGGGTGTATTTTATGATTTTCAACTACTCCTTGAAACTACTGTATCAGGTGACCACTATTATTGTCCCCATCTGATGGTTGAGGAATGGGGCACAGAGATTATTGCTCAAAGTCACAAACATAGTAAGTGGTAGTATTAGGATTTAAACCTGAGAAACTTGACTCTAGAACCTATGCTTTTCACTCCAACCTTCACTATCTCATAATGAAATTGTTCTTTAAAACAATGATTATAAAATTGTTTAATATGCTTCAAAATATATACTGCCAGCATACTTAACAGGATTGACGAATCTGCTGATGCAGTTCATTTGTGAGGCTGCAGAGCCAAGTGTGTCTGTGCTGGTCTGGTGGGTCTGGTTGTCATCTTCCTCTCCAGTCATTTTCTTATGCCACCTTTCTCACAAGCTTTGCATCTGGAAGCTATTTGTGTATAAAAAATTCTTTAAGAAGATTATAACTCCAAGTCAAAATAAAAATTTATCTTCCAAGTTTTATTTGTTTGATTTTTTTTAAAGGAACAGAGAGAGTCAGAGAGAGGGATAGATAGGGACAGACAGACAGGAATGGAGAGAGGTGAGAAGCATCAATCATTAGTTTTTCATTGCCGTTGCGACACCTTAGTTGTTCATTGATTGCTTTCTCACATGTGCCTTGACCGTGGGCCTTCAGCAGACCAAGCAACCCTTTGCTGGAGCCAGTGACCTTGGGTCCAAGCTGACGAGCTTTTGCTCAAGCCAGATGGGCCCGTGCTCAAGCTGGCGACCTCGGAGTCTCGAACCTGGGTCTTCCGCGTCCCAGTCTGACACTCTATCCACTGAGCCACCACCAGGTCAGGCTCTTCCAAGTTTTTATTGGTAGTGGGTCACCTATATTGGACATAACAGCAGAACTCTTCTGGGAATGGCAAGAGATGTGAAAGTAAAATTAATCACTAAGCTTGGGTGAGACTTGGGAATGGACTAGAACAAGATGAATTATTGCTTAGGAGGGGTTTTGATCTAAATATGGAGAGTAATTACTGTTTGTAAAGCTTGGTAGAATGGACCCTGTAAATGCAACAGGCAGGAATGCCATGCTTGAATCTTAACGTACGAGTTAAGACCCTGCTGTGCTTATGACTCCCTAAAAATTTTCTCAGGGACATTTCCAATAAAATTGTCCATGAATATACACAGTGTGATTGACAGCATTAGGATGCACTTGAGATTAATGAAGATGGATACAAGTGAGACTGGTCAGCACAGTTGTGTGTTTTTCTCTAGCCACATTCAGTTATGAGGATGCAAGAATAGAAGAAAACAGAGTTGGATCAAATTGGGGTTGTGGTTTTGCCAAGCAGGATAAGAGAAGTGAGTTGAGGGCATTTTTGCTATTCTCAACTATTTGTTCTTCTTTACATATTTTAGAAGCACCTTGCCAAGGTTCATGTAAAAGTCTTGTGATTTTAATTTGAACTCTCTTATCCATATCTATCAATTTGGAATTATACCTTCTTTATGATACTGAGTTTTCTATGTCTTCATATCTTTAAGTCTCTATAATATCTTTCAATGAAGTTTTAAATATTTCTCCCAAAAATTACATCATGTATACTAAATTTAGTATCAATGGACAAGGAAAAATGTCCATACCATCCTTGTTCAGTGTTTTCATATTTAGAGTTATCTTATGAATATTTTCTATCTAGGTTTCATTATAACATTATAAATAAATTATTACTGCTGTCAAATGGTTTAGTAATAAATGCTATAACTTGGCTGCCTATTTAGAAATAGATCTCTTGTAGCTGTTTTCCTTTTGGTTTTTAGCCTTTGAGTTGGTTGTCTTGTATCTTTCAAAAATATTGTGTTATTTTTCCCTTGGAAAAATATGCCTTTTTTCTTTTCAGCTTAGTTCCTTTATACCACAAAAAATCGGAAATGCAATGTCTCAGTCTATGTAAATGTTATAAGGCATCATGCATTGTTATAATTAATTACTCAAGTTTACATCCTCATACTGATTATTTTTTTAGATTTTTAGAACTCCAATAACTTGAATAAAACGAGGGTTCTTTCTGTGTGTGTGTGTGTGTGTGTGTTTGTGTGTGTGTATGTATGTGTGTGTGTGCGCGCGCACGCAGAACATTTGGCCATGTATCTGTAAAAATTCCCTGTGGCTGCCATAACAAAATACAACAAACTGGATAGTTTAAAACGAAATTTATTGTCACACACTTTTGCAGTTTAGGTATAGGAAATCAAGGTGTTGACAGGACCATACTCCTTCAAAAGCCTCTAGAATCCTTTTTTGCCTCTGTCAACTTCTGGAAGCCCCAGCTGTGCCTTGGCTTATGGCAGTATTATTCCAGTTTCTGCCTTTGTCTTCACATGGCTGTCTTCCCTAATGTATCTCTGTTCTCTATTCTTAGAAGAGAACCAGTCATATTGGATTAAGGGCCTACCCTGCTCCAGTATAAAACTTATCCTAACTACTTCTGCAAATGACTCTATTATCAAATAAAGTCATTATGAGAAACTGGGGATTAGAACTTCAACATATCTTTTTTGGGGAAGCAATTCAACCTATAATAATACTTAGTTAGTTACTAAGAGATCTCATGTAAACTTTTTAGGAATATAGGTATATTGAAAAAAATGTAAGTTCGACTCTGTTATTTGAAATAGAAAATAAACAAAACAAATAAAGTGATATACTGATAAAATCTCTGGTGGCAAAATTTTGCTTGTCAATCAGGCCTTTATGGGAACTCTTCATCCTTTACTTCAACAAAAGCTCTACAGGCAGTACTTTTTAAAATATTTTTGATTAAGCTAGTTGAATCTAATTTCCTTTAATATATTTCCAAGTCTATTCAGTTTTCTGCAGTTTTCATATTTGCTTTAGAAATGAGGTAAAGTTAGAGAACTCATCTAAATTAAATACTGCAAGTTCACCTTTCTGGAGGACAAATTAGATAAATAGGAAACTCTTTTTTTCTATTCTTTCTTTTCTGGATCTCTTATTAATGTTTTATAGTCCTCCCAAGTTGATCTAACTTTCTTATCTTTTGTCTTCTGTATTATATCTCTGTCTTTAAAAAAATATCAGCTTTCATGAGATACAGGGTGAGGCAAATGTAGGTTTACAGTTGTAAGTACACGAAACAGAGACCTTATTCTTCTATTATTATTTATTAACTATTGTATTATTTTTCATACAAACAACGGTCCTCCTACTTTTGCCCCAATCTGTATAATATTTATTCAGTAAAGTTCACTCATTTTAATGGTACAATTCAATGAGTCATGACAATTTATATAGTCATGTAATCATCAACACTTTCATTCTAAGAACTTCACTCCTCCCCTCTGCAGTCAGCACCCTCCCCCTGCCTTCGGCAGTTCTGCGGGTTTTTAAATGTCACATAAACAGAAGCACATAGTACGTAGATTTTTGTATCTTGCTTCTTAATGCAATCCTTTTGCTCTTCTTCCTGCTGCTTATATCATTTGTTCCTTTTTATTGCTGACTAGGATTCCTAAGCCACGGTATGTTCATCCATTCATGAGTTGAGGGTGCTTAGGTTGTTTTCAGTTCTCTTGGATATATACCTAAGGAGTGAAATTGCTGGGTCGTGTAATTAGGCACACTTAACTTTATAAGAAATTACCAAATAATTTTCCAGAGTGTTTGTATTATTTTACATTTGCAACATCATTCATTATTTATCCTTGTCAAGATTTTGCTTTAGATTTTCTTCAAGATATTTATAGTTTGGGCTATTATATTTAAGCCAGTGACTCATTTTGAGTTAATTTTGTTTTGAATAAGCTGGGTAATAAAGATAAAAGTTTTTTGTTTTTTTAATTCCATTTGTTCCAGCACAATTTGTTGAAAGAACTATCTAGTCCCTGTTGAAATACGTTGGCACCTTTTTTTTTTTTTTTAGGCTTGGTTTTTTGTTTTTTGTTTTTTAATTTCTTTTTATTTTATTCATTTTAGAGAGGAGACACAGAGTGAGAGAGAGAAGGATAGAGAGAGAGAAAGGGGGGAGGAGCTGGAAGCATCAACTCCCATATGTGCCTTGACCGAACCAGTGCAGGGTTTTGAACTGGTGACCTCAGTGTTCCCAGGTCGATGCTTTATCCACTGCGCCACCACAAGTCAGGCCGTTGGCACCTTTTTAAAAAAATTAATTGACTAGCCTGACCTGTGGTGGCGTAGTGGCTAAAGCATTAGCTTGGAATGCTGAGATCACTGGTTCGAAATGCTGGGCTTGCCCAGTCAAAGAATATATGGGAGTTTATGCTTCCTGCTCCTCTCTCTCTTTCTCTCTCCTTTCTAAAATGAATAAATAAAATCTTTTAAAAATCAATTGACTACATAATGTAATGTGTATATGTATATATGTATATTAGTCTATTTCTGGGCTCTCTATTCTGTTTCATTGATCTATTTGTCTTTATGGCAATACTATACTGTCTTAATTATTGTAGCTTTATAATTGATCCTGAGATCAAGTTGAAGTCCTAGTTTTCTTAATTTTTCTCAACAGTATTTGCAGTGTAATGGTCTTGGGTATATGTTGTTAAATCCATCCTTAAATATTTCATGTTTTCTGATGCTATCATAAATTGTATTGTTTTTAAAAAGAAAAACACTTCAATTTCCACTTATTTGTTGCTAAGACGTCTTTATGGCTCCACCCCCCCCCCCTTTCCTGGGAGGGTTTTCAAGTCTGTTTTCCAACATGTCTACTAGTTTTTTTAAATTGTAATTAGAATTTTTTAGTGTGGTAAAAATACCCAAAAGGAAATGCAGTTAAGTACATTCGCATTGTTTGGCAACCATCACCACTATGCATCTCCATTAGTTTCTTCATCATCCCATACTGAAACTCTACCCATTAAATAGTAATGTCCCATTCCCCTGATACCCACTGTTCTACTTTCTGAGTCTATGTATTTGACTATTCTCAAGAACTCATGTAAATAGAATCATACAATATTTGTCCTTTTGTGTCTGGCTTATTTCACAGCATAACGTCTTCAAATTTTAACCATGTTGTACCATGTATCCTAATTGTATTCCTTTTTAAAGGATGAATAATATTCCACTCTATGTATAGACCACATTTTTCCCATTCAGCCACTGATAGACATTTGTGTTGTTTCAACCTTTTGGCAGTTGTAAATAATGCTGTTATGAACATACTACTAGTTTTAATTTATGGACTCTTTCATGTTTTCTGATAATTTCATTTTTATTGTTATTTTTTTTTTAATGGAATGATATATTCTATCTCCCTCTAAATAATGTTTCTTTGATGTTTTCTTCTCTGTGTATGTGTTTCTTCAAGTTTCTTTTCTGTTTGCATTCATTTTTAGCTTTAATTCAAGGTTTTTGTCAAATGTCTTGTGGTCCTTGTGTTTTGTTTAATGGTTGAGAATAAAGTATTTAATAAATGGATGGAAGCTCAATTGGGAGAAGAAAGCAGGAGGGACTGGTCAGGTCTTTTAACTGGGTCACTCCAAGTACCAGTGCTTTGAGAAACGCACCACCCATTTTATTTCTCCACAAAGGGAGTCTCCAGTTTTCTGTCTGGGGGAGAATGAAGTTTTGGGGACTGCAAGGGCTTGAGGAGCATTAATTGTGGAGCAGCAGGGATACGTTTAGGCCTTGTGGCAGGTTTTCTTGGAGTAGGAAGGGGACATGAGGGTCAAGGGTTTCACTTTTACTTCATCTACTTGTTTTCAATCCTGGCACCTCCAAGCTGAGCCTCTCAAGTGTTCTATGGCACAAAATGACTTTCTTCTGTTTGCTCTTTTCCCATGAGAGATATCTAGGTCGTAACTTCATACAGTCTGCTGAGTCAGTCAAACTGCTCCTCTGCTTTTTGTCTTCCAAAAATATGTTGAAATATTTTATCCACTGTTGTCTCCTCTCTTGCTCTCTTTGTCCTTGTTGGCTAATACCACTTTTATTGCTTTACTGACATTTTAATAGGGTTTTGGGATGAAAAGGGAATGAACACGTCATATTTAACTCAGCGTAAATAGCATGTATCATTCATAAATGATTTACATTTCTTTTACCACCTGACAGGAAAAATTTGCACTTGAGACAATAAATTAAACTTTTAAAAGGGGAATGCTAGGTCACTATAAGTTTGTAGTAATAAAAAGAAAATAGGTTTTAAAAAAGATGGTGTCAGGGCAATATTCTATAGAATTTCTGGTAATGAATGTGCTCCTGGGTTCTCTGCAAAGTAGGAGACAAGTTGAATATGAGCAATGTAGATCTGTTGATTTATAAAAGAATCCTATACCTAATAAATACATGTAGCATATAAAAGAATCATTCTAGTTAGTTTTGTAATTTAATGGAATTTGCTTGATCTCTTATTGCTTTTCTTCTAGACATCTCCTTCTCTTTAGCATCTTCATTAACAGATGGTTAGTTAAAGGAGAAGGCAAAAGTTCACCTGGCAATCAATCCTACGTGTTATTAGCTAAGAGACTGGAGCTCCCAGTTTAATGAGAGTTTAAGGATTATCTGTGGTTTAAATTATTGGTGCTGTCCGTATTACTATAGATTACTTAGTGCTAAATATAATTATATTGAGCACTTACTGGAATACTATTTTGAGTTCTGAGTTTAATTTAAGGTGGATGGAAAAGATCAAATGAGCATCTAGTTAAAAACTAAAGAACTGGACCTATGAAAAATCCTGAAGGGAGTTGTTTTGTTTTTGGTTTATTTTGAAAAGCAACAGTTAGATGGCAATAACTTTATTGAGGTATGTCCAGAGATGTTTTATGTCGGTGTTTCCCAGGGCTCCATGCTAGGCCTTTTCTCCCATGGGGAGCAGACAGTATGCATCAACCTGCTTGTCCATCCCCTCCCCCAAACCCCCCCCCCCATTTTCCTCAAAACGTTACCCATGAAACCTAACCAACAGGTTTAGGTACCTGCTCTCCAGACTAGAGCTAAGCTCCAGCCCTAGTTTTCCACCTGCCTCATTACCTCTACTCCAGTATTCTGCAGGCAACTCAAATTCAATGTATCTAAAAACTTACATCATATATTCTCCCCAGCATTACTCACCAGTTCTGTGCTCCTCTCCTGACTTTTCTTGATAATGGAAACACTAATTTATTTACCTCGTTACCTAAGTTTAAACTTTAGAATAAGTTCTTCTTTTTTCATCAGCTCCTCCATCCTTTTAGTCACCAAATTCTATGAATTAAACTTAATAGGTTTTCAAATTTATCTTCTCCTATTTCCTATGCCATTAGTTTAGATTCTTATCACCTTTTGTCTGAACTGCAAGCAATAATTGTTTCACTTAAACCACAGTAGCACCTGACCAGGCGGTGGCGCAGTGGATAGAGCGTCGGACTGGGATGTGGAAGGGCCCAGGTTCGAGACCCCGAGGTCGCCAGCTTGAGTGCGGGTTCATCTGGTTTGAGCAAAAAGCTCACCAGCTTGGACCCAGAGTCGCTGCCTGGAGCAACCCTCGGTCTGCTGAAGGCCCGCAGTCAGAGCACATGTGGGAGAGCAGTCAATGAACAATTAAGGTGTCAAAATGAAAAGTTGATGATTGATGCTTCTCATCTCTCTCCATTCCTGTTTGTCTGTCCCTCTCTCTGACTCTCTCTCTGTCTCTGTAAACAAACAAACAAACAAAAAACCCACAGTAGCTAAAATAAAGTTATTGGGCAAAGATTAATTGCATATTCTTAATTTTCTTTACTCTAGCACCCATAACCCTCTGCTTAAAAACTTTGAATAACTCTTTATTTGGTGAATAATGCCTCCACTCTTTGGCATGGCATCTGAGACTCTTCACTGTTTGCACTTAGCTTATTTTTCTGGTTTTACCCTCACTGTCTACCTCTCTAGCTATGCCAGATCTCTATAGGCCTTGAACCTGTGTTGGAGTTTTACTCCTCCCTGCCTCTGTAGGTGTTGTTCCCCTTCCTTAGATGCCTTTTGTTCTTTCTTTACCTTAAAAGATTAAACCATTTTATGAAGGGTTCCCTAAATCCTGCTGGGATATGCCTATGTCTATCTGTCTCTACTGTACACATATAATATATATTCATACAATATATGTATACATGCATACATATACAATATATATGAATATATACACACATATATGTATATATATACCCATCTATTCTTATGTAAACTAGACTGTATGTTCCTTGATGTCTAAATGTCTGTTTTATTTATTCTTTATCACCAGAGCCTAGGTACTTAATAAATTTTATTTGAATAAATTAATAATGTTTATTCTAAAGATAGTGACCACCTAGTTTCTATTTCCACTAATGATAAAAAAATTTTATACATAAATCTTTAAGTATTAGGAAAAGTGGGTTATATAACTGTTAAAAAATGAGTTATTTACAACTCAGAAAGTTTTGTAAATTCTTTTCTGTGATTCTCTTTTCTCATGAGGACAGATATTTGTCTAAGATGATTTAAGAATTTCTTTACTTAGAATTGTACTGCTAGATCAAAATTAATTTTCTGCTGGATCGAAAATAGTTTTTCTGCTAGATCAAAATTTCATCAGAGAAATAGAGCATATTGAACTAGCCTAAGGAAATGCTGTATTAATGCAGAGGACCCAAGCAAGTTAAAGGAGAAGGATTAGACTTAATTTTAATTATGACTTTCACTTGCCTATTATGCAATTTCTATTTGAAATTTAGGCCCAACACTAATAATTGTCAATGCATAACTAGCATAACTGAAGATGCTGATTTTATGATATTTATATTTCTATTCTTTTTTTTAAATTTAATTTTTATTTTATTCATTTTAAGGGAGACAGAGAGAGAGAGAGAGAGAGAGAGAGAGAGAAAGAGAGAAAGGGGTAGGAGCTGGAAGTATCAACTCCCATATGTGCCTTGACCAGACCAGTGCAGGGTTTTGAACTGGCGACCTCAGTGTTCCCAGGTTGATGCTTTATCCACTGCGCCACCACAGGTCAGGCTATATTTCTATTCTTATTACAAAATAAGCTTATAAGTCAAGATGTTAACGAAGCCATGAAAAACATTTCACAAAAGGTGCATTTCATGAAATCTAAAAAATTTCATGAAATGTACCTTTCATTTGAAATGGTAGGGACAATGATGTAACAAGCTGTTAATTTTTCCTTAAGGGTACTAAAATGATGTTTCATTCTTTTTTGAATACAAAGATGAAATACAATTCAGTGGTGCTCTTTTATACAAGCAAGTCATTTTCAGTAGGTAAAAAAGCTGTGGTGCACAGCTCTTGAAACAGACTTGTCAGGACTTTGTCTCTCATCTTCTATGGCTGCTGAACCCACTCTAAGATCTATACCATTCAATGTGTAGACTAGAGTATACCCATCCCATGCCTTTAACTCTTTCATGGGGCATACATGATGCATGGACAGTTAACCTGTTCTATGTATATCAGATGAGGTATCAATTCAGCATTCTGCAATAAGCTCTAATTCTACAGAGATAGAATGGGTTAGTTCCTTAAGTAGTAAGTCAGTCTCCCTTTACTGAAAATGCTTATGCACATTTGTGTCTGATTTGTTCAGTGCTGTATTCCCAAGTCTTGAACAGTGCTTGGTGCAGAGTAAGTAGCCAGTAAATATTTCATGTATGAATGAATAAAGCACAAAATAGAAGCACAAAATGGATGATGTTTCAATTAGCTTTTGCTGTGTGATGAATCATCTCAAAGCTAGTAGTTTAAAACAACAGTGATTCATTATTTTTCATGATTCTGTGGATTGGCTGGACAGTCTGAGATGGTCTCACATTTCTGTGCTTTGGCTAGGGCAGCTAGGTCTACTCTCCACGTGTCTATCTTCTTGGGTCTTAACATTCCAAGAGCGTGCGGGTAGAAGATGTACTGCCTCTGCTGGTTAGCCTTGGAACCCATTTCCAGGGCATTCTATTGGTCAAGAAGTCACAAGCCTAGCTTAGAAGAGGTGGAGAAATGGACTTAACCTCTTGGTGGGAATTGTTGCAAAGAGCTTATGGCCATTTTTATTCTACCACAGAGGACCAAATTTTAAAAACTTTCTGTAGGGAATTCTTATAATGGTAGGAAGATTGGTCAGGCTGACTCCCATAGTCCTTCCAACTTTGAAATTCTATGATTCTACTACACGGAATGGATCTCTTATAAGGTTCTGAGAGAGAATAGTTATTACCCACTGTACTGAAAACTTTAATCATAAGCATCCATCAAACACTTAATTTTTTAGATGTCACTGAGATCAATAATATAAGATTCTTATATTGTGTCAGAGGAGAGTGCTTATGTTACTGCCTTAAAATTCCCTGTTATGGACAAAGTTGCAAATCTGTAATTACATCTGGTAATAAAGTTTCCATGACAATTAATTGAATAATTATTTTCTAACTATTAGTGTGATCTAGAATTTGCATTCTTCTTTTTACCATTTCATATATCTTCCAGAATTTTCTTTTTAGTGAGAGTAATATTTAAATCTAGTTACACTAATGAATAACTAACTCTACATTTAATTCTGGTCTAATAGCAACATTTTCCTTTCTTTAGGCTTTGTTGGCCATTCTATGAGCACTAGATAAACTCTTTACTCATGCATCCAACAAACACTTAATATTTTAGATGTCACTGAGATCAATAATATAAGGTTCTTATATTCTGTGTCAGAGGAGAGTGCTTATGTTACTGCCTCTATATCCATTGTTATTTACAGTTAAAGTTGCAAACCTGTAATTCTTCTTTTATGACACTTTTATATACTAAAGATATATCCTTACAACTATTTTAGTAATAGCAGGTACACAGCTATATGGATGCAGAAATATATATACATCTTGCAAATAAAATATGAAAACACTGAAACCTTCCATTAAGGAGTTTCAGAACAATCACAGCGAGAAAAACAGTATGGGGAAGACTGAACTGCTAATAGCTAAATGGAGACTTAATAGAAAAAGTTCACACCATAAAATTTTGCTGGTATATTTTTGTATGTGTATACACTTACACTTGAAAATCATGTATATTTTTGGGTGATTTTTGACAAATATTTGACAAATACTTGAAACAATTCAGTTATTATTGTAGTAATGTTTTAAAATTTTTAGTTCTGCATTATACTTCCTGCCCCCAAATGCTACACTAACACTTCTCTCTCCTATACTCTTCCCAACTCCTCAAACAAACCACAAAAACTGAAAGCAACTCATAACCATTTTGTATAAATCAAGTTCATCTGTGTGGGAATGACATGCCAGGTCTTGAGTGTATTGTTGACAATTAACTTGGTCAGGTTACACTGTTAAGAAATCTTGTTAAGCCTGACCAGGCGGTGGCGCAGTGGATAGAGCATCGGACTGGGATGTGGAAGACCCAGGTTCGAGACCCCGAGGTCGCCAGCTTGAGCGTGGGCCCATCTGGCTTGAGCAAAAGCTCATCAGCTTGGACCCAAGGTTGCTGGCTCCAGCAAGGGGTTGCTCGGTCTGCTGAAGGCCCACAGTCAAGGCACATATGAGAAAGCAATCAATGAACAACTATGGTGTCGCAATGGCAACGAAAAACTAATGATTGATGCTTCTCACCTCTCTCCGCTCCTGTCTGTCTGTCCCTATCTATCCCTCTCTCTGACTCTCTCTCTGTCCCTGTAAAGAAAAAAAAGAAAAGAAATTTTGTTAAGCCTTTCTTCTTTAAAAAATTAATAGACTTTATTTCTTAGAGTAGTTTTACATCGACAGAAACATTAAACAGTACAGAGTTCTCATACACTCCCATGTGCTACCCCCCCCCATCCATTTCCCCTATTACTGACATCTTGCATTGGTGTAGTTCATTTGTTACAACCTATGAACCAAGGTAAAATATTATTTGCTAAACCCCACAGTTTACATTAGGGTGCACTCTTTGTGTTGTACAGTTCTAAGAGTTTTGCCAAATGCAGAACGCCATATATCCTTCATCAGAGTATCATACAGAATAGTTTCACTGCCCTAAAAAATCTCCCATGTTCTACCTACTCATTTCTCTTCCCTCCCCCACAGCCCTTGCCTTTCCTTTTTTAATACTCTAATTAAGTGTAGGGTAATATTAATTAGTTGGAGCTAAGAATTTGCTTAAATAACCAGTGACTCCCCATGGCAATCAAAGTTTCTTAATCATGAATTTAGATTACCACTGTCCAATAGAAATATGTGAGTCATATATATATTGAAATTTTTTCTAGAAGCTGCATTTAAAAAGTAAACAATTTAATATACTTTATCCCAATGTACCCAAATTATTATCAATTCCAATACATAAGCAGTATAAAAATTGAGTTAATTTTTTTGGTACTAACTCAAAATCTAACGTGCTTTTTAAACTTACAGCGCGCCTCATTTTAGACTAGTCATGTTTCAAGCACTCAAGAGCCACAAGTGGCCCGTGACAAAGGTATTGGCAGTGCAGGCCTAGACTGTGAGCAACTTGAAAACAGATTCTTCTCTCTCCAGGGTCTCTAGATTAAGCATGCAGCAAAGACTTTTGGAAGGCATTTCAGATGGATAAAGGGGCTCTGGGAACAACCACTTTCTTTAAACTCTTTCTCCAGTTTTGGAGAAAGTGGGATGAGAATCATGCTTATTTTGGCATACCAAAGAAATGAGTACTGGGCTTCCTGACTCCTAGAAAGCCTGAATCATCTAAATGTTGACTCATGAGCCTAAGGTGACTGAAATGTAATGTGAATCAGATTTGCCTTCTGTGGCATCCTTCTGTTTTTCTTTTTCCCCACCGTCTCTCTTTGGTGACTCAATCCTCCTACCATGAGAGAGTCCAGCATCCGGCAGATCTCAACCCTCTCCTGCAAGGAGATGAGCGGACTTTCCAAGGGTCCGTCCCAGTGCCCAGATGGCCCAGCCTAGCTGTTTTGCCAACCTCATCCAGGGTCTGTAGTTTAGCCTGGGAGAGATCTTAACCCTGTCAAGATCTGTCAAGTGGTGATGTTAGTAATGATGAGGTGGCCTGGGAATATAAGTTTTAAAAAATATCTTTTATTTCAAAAATTTTTAAAATGTATATTTCCATTCTAGGGCCTACTCCACAATCCCGTTAGTTAGTACCTTTGTCCACTCTGGTTTTTTTCCTTTCCTGGGAGGAAAGTTTCCACCCCCTAGTACCCAGGATAACGCCCTTCCGGTGGTGTGCGGGGCACCTCTCCTACCCCTTCGGGCAGGCAGCAGCTCGCTTTCTCAGTACTCTAACTACAGCTGGACCTCCAGCTGTGGGAAAAACCCAGACCCCAGCCCTTATTCGTCAATTACCCGAGGGGGAGGGTGGGGTAGTCAGTTCCAAACCCCGCCCACCGAACCCAACCCAGCCCGTAAGAGAGAGGAAGCGCAATAAACTCCCTCGACTTTCCCTCTCTTTTCCTTTCCGTTGGGCCGGCTGGTTGTCCTTCGTCTCTAATCCCGTAGCCGATTGGCTCCCTCTCTCCCGCGCCAGCCCCTGCCTGCCGGGGAGGGTGAATCACGCCAAACTGGGCGGAGAGGCTGCTGGCCTCTCTCCTTCGCTTGTCTGGGCGGCGGCGGCGGCAACCGGGGACGGGGCGGGCGGCGCATCACGGGTGCGGAGGCAGGAGGAGCAGTCTCATTGTTCCGGGAGCCGTCGCTTCTGCAGGTCCCTTGGCTCATTGGGCCCGGCCCCTCTCGGTCCTCCCCAACCCCCACAAGCGCCCGCGGCTCGGAGGAGAAGCGTCTCCCGCGGCGGCAGCAGCTGCAGCATCATCTCCGACCCGCCAGCCATGGAAGACATGGACCAGTCGTCTCTGATCTCATCGTCCTCGGACAACCCGCCACGGCCTCAGCCCACGTTCAAGTACCAGTTCGTGAGGGATCCTGAGGACGAGGAAGAAGAGGAGGAGGAGGACGAAGAGGAGGACGAGGACCTGGAAGAGCTGGAGGTGTTGGAGAGGAAGCCAGCGGCCGCGCTGTCGGCGGCTCCAGTGCCCCAAGACCCTGCCGCGCCCCTGCTGGACTTCGGCAATGATTTCGTGCCCCCGGCGCCCCGGGGGCCCCTGCCGGCCGCGCCCACCACCGCCCCGGAGAGGCAGTCGTCTTGGGACCCGAGTCCCGCGTCGTCCGTGCCATCCCTACCCTCCGCTGCCGCAGTCTCGGCCTCGCCCTCCAAACTCCTCGAGGACGACGAGCCTCCGGCCCGACCTCCTCCTCCTCCCCCGGCCAGCGTGAGCCCCAAAGCCGAGGTCGCGTGGACCCCGCCCGCCCCGGCCCCCGCCGCGCCCCCCTCCACGCCGGCCGCGCCCAAGCGCAGGGGCTCCTCAGGCTCAGTGGGTGAGTGCCGAGCCCTCCCGCCGCCCCGCGCGCCCCTCCCTCTTTTGTGTGCAGCTTCTCAGGCGGAGCCCCCTTCTCCGCCCCAGTGGGCTTTGTCTGCAGACCTCCCGGCGAGGGCGCTCCCCCTGGTGGGAGCCGCCTGGAGCTGGGTGGGGCGGCGGAGGAAGCCCGGGCTTGTTCTTTATTGTCTGTCCCGGTGTAGGGGAACACGTGCACCCCGCCCGCTCCCAGGTTCTTCCCTCTGGTCCCAGTTCCAGTGCGTCTCGGAACTTGGGAACCCACCCACCCCTTGTAGAAGCTGGGCGTATGTCGAGGAACTAGGGTTGTGGATTCTTTAGCTGGCTTGGCTCTGGGGTGAGGATGGAATGGCCTTGGCGCCTTAATCTTTTGTCTACCGGGCTGGGGTAAAGGCGCAGAATCGCTGCTAGTGTGCTTGCCTGCACTCGGCCCTGGCCCCTTTTCGTACCCCCTCCCTGGCCTGGGTTGCTCCCGTGCGCTTCCTTTCTCTTCCCCTCCTCTTGCGCTGGTGGGGAGCTGGCCCACTGGAAAACGTCCACATTGATCCAACTGCAGTGAAGGGAGAGCGCCTCCAGTGGTGTGGCGCGTGGAGAACTGGGAAGGAGAGGGTTCGTGCGAAGTGCTGCCTCCGCCCAGATCACCCGTGTAGTGATGTGGCGACTCCGCACCCGCTAAACCGAGCGGGGGGAATGGGAGCTGCGCGTCGTGTTCCGAGGGGGTGCAGTTTAGCCAGGGTCTCAGGTGCAGAGTAAGAGGAATTGCTGTGTGGACAGGTGTAGCCAACTTAATGCATCGTAATTGAATTGTATAGAGAGGGGCAAAGAAAAGGTAAAATGATTGATATTCTTCAAAAAGGGAAACCTGTGGATTCCTTTCCGGTAATAGGCCAGTTAAATTTGGGGTAGAGTTACCCATGAGACTTAATGAAATATTTTGAGACAGGTTTTCATATCTTGCTTAGCTATATTATTTTTTGGAGTTTGGCTTTAAGTCAACAGAGAACAATCTGCATATCTGTATATAGTTTTTAATTTTTTTCATTCACGATTACCCAACTGTACATTATTTTAAAGAACGTCTTGGGAAATTACATTTTAAAAGATAAAAAACATCAAATTTGTTAGAGATTGAGAGTTTATCTTATTAGACCAGTTATTAACTTAAGAACAGGAGTCTTCTTTTGGGACAGAAAGTGTCCCATTCGCAGTAGGACCTTTTTTATTTTATGTATAAAAGGTCAAGAATCAAGTACTGAATTCCCAGCCTTGTAGAATTTTAGAAATGGTTCATTTTCTAGAAAATCAGTCTGAGATCAGAGAAACTTTTTTCTTCCATTCACTCCTGCTTGACAATGGGAGAATAAGCCAATTGTAATGTTTCTGAATAACATTTTGATATTAACATCCCCCAAAGCATGACTCAAAATACAGTTCACTAGACTAAATATATTAGAAGATGAGTAGTAACTCGCTCTTTTTTTCTGAATCAAAAACACACATTCGAGAGAAACTAAGGTGAGGTAGAAAAATGTCATAAATATTTAGAAGGGAAATTTAATGATTAATAAAAACACTAATTATCTTGTATCCCTGCATGGGAACAAAGAGAAGTGTTTTTTTCTTTGAACATAGAGATTCAGGAGGTGACAGCATTTTCTTGGAATTTTGACTTTTGGAATTGCAATTTGGAAGACAAAGAGGAGAGAATATTGCCTTCTCAGGGACTCTATCTAGTGCCCTAATTCTGTGTTGATACCAATTTGGATACTTAGTTTTTTAAATTTGATTATGGTCATGAATAGGTAAACCGTTTCAGTGAGCCTAGATTTTAATCGTGCATTCAACTGATTGTCTACCAAGAGAGGCACTGTTGAGTTAAGAGAGTATAGCAATAAACAAGACACATGTCCTCCTCATAGGGGTAGTACAGGTAATAAGTACTTAAATAAGGAATTGGAATAGTGGTGTTAGCAGGAAAATAAACAAGATGGTGGTATGAAAAAGGATTGAGATGTGTGGGGTTGTTTGTAGGTAGGGCAGCATTGAGAAAGACCTTTCTGAGGAGGTAAGATTTGAGCTGCAATCTAAAATTTTCAAGCAACTCTTAGGAGGCAGAAGCCCTGAGGCAGGGATGAGCTTTGTGTGTTTGAGAATTTAGTTAGAAAGACTAGTGAGGAAAAACTAGGAGAGCAGTGTGAAGGTGAAGAGATGGGCTTCACTTAGATCATTTGAGGTCTCTAACAGCATAGTAAAACGATTGGCTTTTTAAAAAATATATTGTTTATTTTAGAAATATGCTCCTTAAATAATTGTGATTCTGAAGCAAAATAAAGTTCTGAAGCTTTAGAGGAACTGGGAGGACGGATATGAGAGAGTAACACAAAGAAGGTGAGAAATGTGCAGACCTTGGTTGGAAAAACATGGAGCAGCCAGAGTGGAAGAGGGTTTATGTCCCTGGATTAAGTTGATTCCTGAGACTTGTGTATTTAACATTGCCATTTACACTGTTTATACTTATTTTTTAATATTTTATCTATTGATTTTAGAGAGAGAGACTAGATAGAGAGAAGGCAGGGAGGAGCGGGAAGTATCAGCTCGTAGTAGTTGATTCTCATATGTGCCTTGACCTGGCAACCCCAGGGTTTTGAACCAGCAACCCCAGCATTCCAGGTTGACGCTCCATCCACTGTGCTACCACAGGTCAGGCCACACTTTTTAAGTAAACTCTGATTACCATTTCTTGGTAAATTGTAATTTTGCTCTTTGCTGTTGTGCTTGGAGCATTCCCATTATAAAGCAATTACTGAAGTGAGGCTGAAGCCATTCATTTGACCATTTTTCATGGTAAGAACAATTCAAGTTGATAAGTTGATTGGTTAACGTAGGCTTTGAGGATACACAACAGAATGGAATGAAATTAGTTAGGTTGGAAGAAATGCAAACATCATTAAGGATGACATTGAGCTGGTCTCTGGACATCTAAACCAGGTGTTAATTAAGATTGAAATGATGTATCTTAGATCTGGATTCTGAAGGGTATTGAATGCCCAACTAAGGAGTTAGGGTTTTATCATTCTGTTTTTATTCATACTCTCCGAACTACAATTGCTCTTACTTATGGTAATTTATATTATGAAACCAAAAGTGTTTTTATTATTGTTGTTTCCAAAATATAGTTATTTTATTATTTTTCAATGCTTTTCTGATTTACTGCTTTAGACACTTGGAAGCCATTGAAGGTTATTGAACTGAGGCATGGATAGCATCATGAAAACAGTGTTAAAAGAAGGAATTGGTGACCATATTCTAGATAGGTTTGGAAGAAAAACGGTAATTATTTAGAAAGCTTTTGCAATAGTTCTGAGATAGGTCATTAGAGCCTGAAATAGTTCATTACCAGGTTAGTGAAAGTGGAATAAAAGGGAAGCATGATTTCTTTGATTGGTGTGACTCTGTATTTATAGTTAGGTCACAGAGAGGTTTTATGAAAGAAGAATTGGTAGGTCTTTGAGGTCATGAATGTAAATGTTAAGAAAAGAATGTCGGTGCTCATTAAATCAATTTCAGAGACTGTCCAAAGTTGTTAATAACAATGGAAATTTGTATAAAGTTGAATATTGCTGTATGTATAGGATTATTATGTCTTAGAGGTGAACTACTGTTAGCCCTTTATAAGTCATTTATTATAAGATCATTTATATTGGTAAAGGAGCACATACTAGAAATGTTATGCCGATAGCTGGTGGTGCAGTGGATGGAGAGCATCAACCTTGGATGCTGAGGTCCCAGGCTCGAAACTCGAGGTTACTGGCTTGAGTATAGGCTCACCAGCTTGAGTGTGGTGGTCTTTGGCTTGAGCCCAAGGTCACTGGCTTAAACAGAGGTCACTGACTGGCTCAGCTGGAGCCACTCCCATCCCTCCAAGGTACATTATGAGAAGCAGTCAGTGAACAACTGGAGTGCTGTGGCTGCAAGTTGATGTTTCTCATCTCCCTTGCTGTCTTTACTTGTCCCTCTCTCTCGCTCTGAAAAAAAAGAAAAAAGGTTAAAAGATTTTGAATGATTGCTTAATCAGGTAGTGGCACAGCAGATAGAGCATCGGACTGGGACACAGAGGACCCAGTTTTGAAACCCCAAGGATCCGGCTTTGAGTGTGGGCTCACCAGCTTGAGCGTGGGTTCACAGGCTTGAGTGTGGGATCATAGACATGACCCCGTGGTTGCTGGCTTGAGCAAGGGGTTACTCACTCTGCTGTAGCTCCCCAGTCAAGGCACATATGACAGAGCAGTCAATGAACAACTAAGGAGCTGCAACAAAGAATTGAAGCTTCTCATCTCTCTCCCTTCCTGTCTGTCTGTCCCTATCTGTCCCTCTCTCTGTCTCTGTAAAAAAAAATTTTTTTGAATGATTTATAGTTTAAAATTTAAGTATGTCTCTGAAGAAAGAGACATTATGTTCTATCCAGTCCTCATCTTCTTTCCATTTTTATCTAACATGATAACAAGGAAGAGAACTGATGAATTTAGTGATTCTGAATAATTTCTTTAGTTAAGCCATTTCTAATTTTCTGGGTAGGAGCAAGTGGTATGCCCCTTATAGACAAGTTGAATAATGTTTCATATTAGTTCCTAGGAAGCTCACAGTGTCAAGTTTATCATGCTTTTTAGTGATAATCAGGCTCCCTCAAATCTTTTTAAAGTGATGCAATGAATATAGAATCTTTGATAAATATCTGATTATATGTAATAGTATTTAGAAAACATGCTAGTTTATACTTCATCTCTGTAAACTTGGAAGATTTGCTATATTTTGTAAAACATATCTAAAAAGAGACATCTATTGTCCACCCCATTCCTACGACAGTGACATAACCCGAATTTTGGTGTAAGTCGAAACACACCCTAGCCTAAGTTACTAACCTAACACAGTTGTAAAATCATAATCTAGAACATAAAAACATGAGCATTCCATGTTACTGAGTATTCTTTCGCCATGCACAACCAAACTAGTTCACCCATATAGTCCATAAGTACGACCCTAATGGTGTAAGCTGAAACACTCATGTCTCACTTTTTAAAAGTTTTTGTGGGAGTAAGCATTGTAAACTCAAACGTCATATGTGGAGACTGTTGTAACCCAAGGACTCCCTGTAATTAGCTCTGTTTTATGTGTAGTTATTTCTAATATACCTGAAAGTAGTTTATTTGAAACTTGACTGATACAAGGCCCCAATTTACATGGCACATTTTTTCCCCTTCTTTTCCAAGTGGGAGAAGGGGAGGTAGACTTCCACATGTGCCCCAACTGGGATCCACCTGGCAACCCCTATCTAGAGCCAATGTTCTATCCATCTGGGGCCATGCTCACAACTGAGCTATTTTTAGCATCTGAGGTAGAGGCTCTACAGAGTCATCCTCAGCACCTGGGGCCAATGCCCTCGAATCAATCAAGCCATGACTACAGGAGAGGAAGAGAGAAGGGGTATTGGAGAAGCAGATGGTCACTTCTCCTGTGTGCCCTGATCAGGAATCAAACCTGGGGCTTCCACATGCCGGTCAACTCTCTACCACTGAGCCAACTGGTCAGGGCCTCATGGCACATTGTAAAGGCACTTTGCTAGCCCCGGATACAATGGATGTATTTATTGACTCTTCTTTGGAAACTCCAATTAAGTAGAAGTAATGAAGAAAGAAGAAAAAAAAAGCTTTCTCTCTTAAAAAGTAGAGATAGCCTGACCAGGTGGTGGCACAATGGATAGTCTTAGGTTTCATTTCTTTAACCCTGCCAGTGAGCCTTGTGTCAGGTCTCACTGCTGGTGACTGACCACAAAGGAATGTCTGACATCACAAGCCGAGAAGTTCTGGTAAACTTCCATAAAAGACAATCCTTTGTCCAGCAACCAATTAGATGATGCCCACGACCCTTCTCACTCCCCCCCCCCTAAAAAAAGACCCTTAAAGCCTTGTTCAACCCTGTACTAGGTGCAACTCCCCTTGTGAGCCAGCCTGGCAGGTTTTCTTTCATAAAAGCCTATGCGCTGGTCTTTTTGGACTCCATGGATTCTAACAGAGTGTTGGACTGGGACGTGGAGGACCCAGGTTCGAAACTCCAAGGTTGCCAGCTTGAGCACAGGTTCATCCGGCTGAGCACGGGGTCGCTGGCTTGAGCATGGGATCATAGACATGACCCCATGGTCACTGACTTGAGCCCAAAGGTTACTGGCTTGAAGCCCAAGGTCACTGGCTTGAGCAAGGGGTCACTTGCTCTGCTGTAGCCCCTCAGTTAAATCACATGAGAAAGCAATCACTGAACAACTAAGTAGTCGAAGTAAAGAATTGATGCTTCTCATCTCTCTCCCTTCCTGTCTTTCTGTGCCTATTTGTCTCTCTCTCTGTCTCTAAAAAAAAAAAAAAAGTAAATGTTGTAGAATATGTAGAATATTCTTATACTGACAGTACGTTGTTTCTGCTTCTAAATATAGACCCTAGAAGGTCCCCCAGAGGGTGATAGCACCAGGGATGGGAAGTGGAAGGGCAGAGCTGTAGTTTATCAGCAGTATTTAAAATGGGTGAAGGTGACCTTTGTGGGCATAGGCATGTAAGATGGTGAGACCGAGCTTTACTGATGTTAAAGTCTCCTCATACCGATGGCCTCATCATTCTTTTCAGCTCTAAAGGAGTTGTTAATTTTACATTTAAGCTACTGGGTTTTTGTTTCTTAACATGGAGATTATTATTTTTAAAGTTTCTTTCCTCATGTGTTCCTATAACATTCTCTTCTTACCTCATCATATACAGTGTGTCTAAAGCCATGGTGCACTTTTGACCAGTCATAGGACTGACATGCACCATGACTCTACGGACACACTGTATATCATACCATATATACAGTGAAGGGATGTTGACTCATCTCTAGTCTCTACCAGACTGTGTGCTCTTTGAGTAAAAGGGCTGTATTACCCTTTTCCTTGAGGAAAGGACTATATGGCATTATACCTGCATTGCTGATCACAAGAGATGTGGTGTAGGCACTCAGATATTTGTTGAATGAATAAAAAAGTACAAATGAATGCTATCTTCAGTCAGATAGTTCCAGAATTACTATAATATTTTCTCTCAACAAAAATCTCAAGTCTTACAAATTAAAGCTTATATTTATTTACATATGCAGGATCTATGAATGTATCATATTTTGTTTAATTAGTTCTATTGATGATTAATTAGGTTATTCACAGCTTTTTCTGTTATAACTAATGTTGCTGTGAGCACTCTTTTTATAAACTTCTTTGGGAATATATGCTATTCTTTGTGCTGTAAGAGAAATTCATGCAAGTAGAATTACTGGTTCAATAGGTCTGTTGATACGATTATTTAATTTAAAATGTTGATAGATAATGTCAATTGTACTACAAAGAGTTGTTCCAACCTATATTCCCACCAATAATGTGTTAAAGTATTTTTTCCTTTTGCCTTTATTAATAACAGTAGATTGATAAACTAGTAAATGGTTTAGCAAATTGTTTTTAATTGGTATAGGTGCCAGTACATTCTTCTAATCACAGCTTTGACTTATTCTTTTGGGTTTGTTTGTTTGTGTGTGTTGTTCTTATAGATGTAGAAACATTTGATCTGTTGTGAAGAAATTAGCTTTTGTCTTATGAAAAGTTCTTCCATGTTATCTCCTGGTATTTTTATGATTTCATTTTAACATTTAATTCTTCTGTAGTTTATTTTGTTCTAGACAGTGAAGTAGTGTTATTTTATTTTTGAATATGATTTCCCATTTGTCTCAACACCATTTTCTCTACTATTCTGAAATGTCACTTTTGTCATATAGTAGTAGTGTAGTGAAATATTTTGTTCCATTTGTTTTAATTGCTATAACTTTAGTTATTTAATTATTTTTCAATTACATTTTATAATATATTAGTTTCAGGTGTACAGTATAGTGGTTAGACATTTGTATAACTTACAAGGTGATCCCCCCAATAAGTCTAGTATCTCTATTTGACAACCATGCATATACATAGGCTATAACTTTTAAATAAAATATTAGCTGATAGGACTTTGTCACAATTGTTCCTTGTTCTATGCATGTATAGTTTTCTTTTTTGCCCTAATTTAATTGAATTTATTGAAGTGTAACTAGGTAACATTGTATGTATAATTTTCTGTCTGATATTTAAAGTGTATCTTGTCTCTTCCTTTGTTGGAATTCTAGTGGGTTACATTAAATTTATGGATTCAATTAAAGAGGAATCAATGTATTTTTACTATTGATATTATATATTTTTTCTACCAACACATGGTTTTTATAAACTTTTTAAAAATTTTATCTTATTATGTGAAATGTAGGCTTTAAAACATAAAT
Source organism: Rhynchonycteris naso (assembly GCA_037038555.1). Taxonomy (NCBI): domain Eukaryota; kingdom Metazoa; phylum Chordata; class Mammalia; order Chiroptera; family Emballonuridae; genus Rhynchonycteris; species Rhynchonycteris naso. The sequence continues at coordinate 180,873,197 of CM072998.1, forward strand.
ATTAAGTATTCTAGACTGCTTACTGGGATATAGTATTACACAGATTTTTGCTCCCCTCTTTTCAATTATATAGACAGTTAAAGATAAGTCTGCTTTTTTCTTTCTAAAGGGAAGTAACATTCTTTATAGTCCTGTAGTAGGAGCTATAGTTACTAAATACTGGGTTAACTTTTTAGCAGTCTCTGAGTCCTTTTCTTAGATGGACCTCTAGTTTTATTAAAAAAAATTTCTTTAATGGCTTCTTCATCTCTTTGATGGAATTTTTATCATAGCTGAGGAAGGCTAGTCAAGTTTTGTTGTTCAAACAGATTTGGTAGTTGTCTGGTCCCTTGGAAATTCAATATTAGTTAAGAAAAAGGGAACAAAGGAAACATACTCTTTTTAAAAAAAAAATACAAGGCTTAGAATTGTATTATAGGGACAGAAAGATGAGCAGGGACTGTAATTTATGAGAGGTGTATGTAGCAGATTAAGGGCAAAACGCAGCCCTTAGTTGTAAAGTCTTTTCTGCTGTCTTAAAATAAGAGAAGTCTTGCGATTGTACTGGAAGAACAATCATATTTACCTACCCTTCAACAGCTTTTGTGAAAAGAGGAAAAAACCTTACTTGGGTTCCAGGTATACCTGCACATTTTTTCTCTATAACTTTACAGATTGACTTATAAACTTGACTAATTGGAAGATGCCATTATTAAATTTATTTATCTCTGTGTTCTGACAGCCTTGGGTGAAGCTGACCTAAAACATTAAATTTTTTTAAGCTATTGGAGTCATTGATCTCAGAAAAGAAGGGAATTTACTTTTTAAAAATTCTGTCCTTTGTTCTAAGGAGGTTATTTAATATGCTTACATCTATCATATAAATACCTTTTATAAATAGCTTACAATTTCTCACTCTCAACTATTCAACATCATTATTAAACTATAGAAAGTTTTATTTATTTATTTATTTTTTTTTTTACAGGGACAGAGAGAGAGTCAGAGGGATAGATAGGGACAGAGATAGGAACGAGAGAGGTGAGAAGCATCAATCATTAGTTTTTTGTTGCCGTCGCAACACCTTAGTTGTTCATTGATTGCTTTCTCACATGTGCCTTGACCGCGGGCCTTCAGCAGACTGAGCAACCCCTTGCTGGAGCCAGCGACCTTGGGCCCGCGCTCAAGCTGGCGAGTTCAGGGTCTTGAACCTGGGTCTTCCGCATCCCAGTCCGACGCTCTATCCACTGTGTCACCGCCTGGTCAGGCTATAGAAAGTTTTATTAATTGTACCAAGTTCTGATATTTTAATTTTGTATAAAAATTAGTTTATGTACAAAACAACTTGATAAAAACTGTCAGTTGCTGCTCTTACTTGCCTAAGGTAAACTATGAAAATCAGAATTTAGAAGATCAAGTAATTCATTGTTATATTTTATAGGCCATCTATACTATGCGCAGATCTTCCCTAAGAACTAGGTCTATAAGACAGCACTTTTGAACAAGACAGCAAAACTACCACCTACCAACAAACTTTCTCATTTACTCAATCTGTTCCACCGAACTTCCTATTGTCTTTCTTATGAAAACTTTGTTAATGAAACGTGGCAAGAGCATTGATAGAATTGAACATGTATGTTTTAATGGTCTGCTAAAAGAATTGTGGGTAAAACTGTGGTTAAAATTGCTTCAATATAATAGAATTTTAGTATATTTACATTACCTTATCTTTTTTGGAAGGAGTAAAATATTTTTACTTCTTGTTATGGAAATTTTCAAACATAAAGGAAGACAAAATAGTGAATGAAACTTCATTTAGCCACCACTAAGCCCCAACAATCATCAGTCTGTGGCGAATTTGCCAATCCCACACCCTCATAAATATTTCATAAATATTTGACATTGGGCGGCTACCCAGGCACCCACCTTAGAGAGAGCCCTGATTACAAGTGGCATTTTAACAGCCAGTTTGCCGAACTCAACAAAAAATTAGGTACCTGTTCTGCTGAACTGGTGCAAACTGGTGCGAACCGCCTGAATCCCACCATTGGATCATACAGTATGTACTCTTGTATCTAGTTATTTGCATTTAATAGGTTTTTGAGATTTATCAATGATGTATCAGTAAGTTCCTGTTTACTGCTGAGTAATATTCCATGATAAGTATACCACAATTAATTATTCATTCACCTTTTTTTTTTTTTATAGGGACAGAGAGAGAGAGTGAGAGAGGGATAGATAGGGATATACAGACAGGAACACAGAGATGTGAGAAGCATCAATCATTAGTTTTTCATTGCCATTACGACACCTTAGTTGTTCATTGATTGCTTTCTCACATGTGCCTTGATCACGGGCCTTCAGCAGACCAAGCAACCCCTTGTTGGAGCCAGCGACCTTGGGTCCAAGCTGGTGAGCTTGGGGTCTTGAACCTGGGTCTTCCGCATCCCAGTCTGACGCTCTATCCACTGCACCACTGCCTGGTCAGGCTCATTCACTTTTTGGTGCACATTTGGATTATTCATAGTTTTTGGCTATTTTGAACAATAGAATGCTCTGAGGATTCTTGTATAGGCCTTTTTGTGGACATTCGTTTTCATTTCTCTTGGGTAAGAATTGAGTAAGAGTAGAATTGCTGGTACATGGGGTAGGTATCTTTATAAAAATTATCAGACTACCCTAGCTGTGTAGCTCAGTTGGAATGTCATCCTGAAGCCTAGAGGTTGCTGGTTTGGTCCCCAGTCAGGGCACATACAGGAGCAGATCAATGTTTCTGTCTCTTTGCCCCTCTCTTTCCCTCTCCCCCCTTCCTCACCCCTTTTCCTCTCCCCACTTCTCCCTCTTCCCTTCCTCTATCCCTGTCTCCCCATCTCCCCTTGTCCCATCCTCTCTTTCTAAAATCAATCAATAAATTTTAAAAATAAAAAAAAATTCTAGAGTAGTTCAACGTCTGCCAGCAATATATGTGAGTTAGGGTAGCTACACAATCTCACCAACATTTGATATCAGTCTTTTTAGTTTTAGCCATTTTGTGTGGATATGTGGTTTTAATTTAGGTCTCCCTGATGACTAATGAATTAGAGGCTTTTACATGTTTATTGGCAACTAGTGTATTTTCTTTTGTCAAGTGTCCAAGTAATTTGCCAGTTCTAACATTGGGTTGTATATCATTTTCTTACTGATTTGTAGGAATCTCTTGTCAGATATGAATATATTCTCCTAATATGTAGCTTACCTGTTAATTTTATTGGTTTCTTTTTTTTTCTTTTTTTCTTTTTTACAGTGACAAAGAGTCAGAGAGAGGAATAGATAGGGACAGACAGAAATGGAGAGAGATGAGAAGCATCAATCATTAGTTTTTCGTTGCTGTTGCAACACCATAGTTCAGGGGTCCCCAAACTATGGCCTGGCCTGTGGGCCGCATGCGGCCCCCTGAGGCCATTTATCCACCCCCCGCCCCACTTCCAGAAGGGGCACCTCTTTCATTGGTGGTCAGTGAGAGGAGCACAGGATGCATCCGCACCCATAGTTCCCATTGAAATACTGGTCAGTTTGTTGATTTAAATTTACTTGTTCTTTATTTTAAATATTGTATTCCCGTTTTTGTTTTTGTTTTTTTTTACTTTAAAATAAGATATGTGCAGTGTGCATAGGGATTTGTTCATAGTTTTTTTTATAGTCCGGCCCTCCACCGGTCTGAGGGACAGTGAACTGGCCCCCTGTGTAAAAAGTTTGGGTACCCCTGCCATAGTTGTTCATTAATTGCTTTCTCACACGTGCCTTGACCGCGGGCCTTCAGCAGACTGAGCCACCCCTTGCTGGAGCAAGCGTCCTTGGGTCCAAGCTGGTGACCTCGGGGTCTCAAACCTGGGTCTTCCACATCCCAATCCGACGCTCTATCCACTGCGCCAGTGCCTGGTCAGGCTATTGGTTTCTTTTGATGAGTATAATTTTCTGCTTTTGAAAAAGTCTTAATTTATCAAATTTTCCTTTCATGGTTCATGCTTACTGTGTGCAAAGACACCTTTGCCTACTCCAAGTTTGTGAAAACATTCTATATTTTTTTCTAGAAGCTTATAGTTTTAGCTTTTATGTTTAAATCTATGATTCATCTTGAATTAATTTTTGTCTATGGAAGAGTTACAGATTCAGATTTATGTATTTTTACTATATAGATATCCAGTTGTCCCAGCAGATTTTTTGGAAGAGATTTCTTTTCTTTCTGTTGAATTGCTTTGATGCCTTTGACGAAAATCAGGTGACCATATAACTGTATCTATTTAAGCATACAGATGCTCCTCGACTTATAAGCTGATGGTGTCACATAAACCCATGGTAAGTTGAAAATATCCTAAGTCAGAAATGTATTTAGACTCATTAAAAATTGGCACTGACCGGCCTGACCTGTGGTGGTGCAGTGGATAAAGTGTCGACCTGGGAACACTGAGGTCGCCAGTTCAAAACCCTGCACTGGTCTGGTCAAGGCACATATGGGAGTTGATGCTTCCAGCTCCTCCCCCCTTTCTCTCTTTCTTTCTCTCTCTCTCTCTCACTCTGTGTCTCCTCTCTAAAATGAATAAATAAAAAGAATTAAAAAAAAATTGGCACTGACTTTCTTTGGCATTATACCATGTACGTTTATATAAGTGTGTCTAGCATTCAACATGGGAGTGGGTGGAAGAATGGGGTAAGAGGAAGAGAGGTGGAGAAGGAGAGCAAAGAATTAGAACATTAAATATGGTTACTTCTTAAAATGCACTTAATACACATAACTTTCTGAACATCATAGCTTAGTCTAGCCCAGTGATGGGCAATCTTTTGAGCTTAGTATGTCAAAATTTGCCAAGAAACCAAGGCAAAAAACTCGAGTGGTGTGTCACTTCGAGAAAAACAGCCTAACCGGAAGTCCCAGAACTAGACGCTCTGTGCCAGAGTTCTGTTGTTTTGGCTTACAGACCTCCAGCACAGAGTGTCCACACTACAGCAAATGTTTTATCCTCGGCTACTGCACCTGGCCATGCAGGAGCTGAGGATGAAACGTCCTCTGGGCATGCAGCCCCATATTTCTCGTGTCATCGAAAATGGCTACGCGTGTCAGTGCTGACATGCATGTCATAGGTTCGCCATTACGGACCTAGCCTATCTTACATGTGCTCAGAACACTTACATTTTGCCCGCCTACAGTTAGGCAAGATCTCCTAACACAGTGAATATGGTAGAGTATCATTTGTTTACCCTCCTGACCACATGTCTGACTGCGAGCAGTGGCTTGCTGCTGTGTTTTGCAACTGCCCATCGTTACCAGAGGCCCATCGTCACCAGAGAACTGGAATACATGTCACGAGCCAGGAAAATAATCAGAGTTTATTCAAAGAGTGGTTTCTACTGAATGCGTATTGCTCTCCATACAAAGTCGAAATATTTTGAGTTAAGGATGTCTGCATTGATTTTGTTCTATTAATCTATTTTTCCTTATGCCAATACCAGACTTTTAATTACCATGACTTGAGAGTAAGTTTTAAAATCGAGTAGCATGAGTACACCAAGTTATTTTATTCAAAATTGTTTTTTCCCTTTCAAAGTCCTTTTCTATTTCGGTATATGTTGTATTTCTGTATACATCTGTTCATTTCTACAGAATGCCTGCTGGGAATTTGATTAGGATTGTATTGTGTTTAGAGATCACTATGGGGAGACTTGGCATCTTAGGGTTTGAGATTTTACTCTATAACAACCTAACTAATTAGCCTGCTATAGTTTCATGGATGCTGGTAGAAGACATAGATGCCTGGGTAAGAGATAAAAGACTGTATTCTCATAGCAGTGATAATAGCCAGAATATTAGCATTTTCTCACTCAGTTTCCCTGAGCCCCATTTCCCATTGGGCAACGTGGAGAGGGCCAAGTGAAACTTGTACTTGCCTGGGTTATATCATAGGAGAGCAACCTTGGACTTAGAGGAACTGAATCTTACACTAAATAATAAGCATGCCAGCATTAATGCTCAAGAGGAGGACACCATATATACTGCTCACAAAAATTGGGGGATATTTCAAAATGAATATGAAGTGATAAAATATCCTCTAAGTTTTGTGAGCATTATATATGGCCGTACTTGTAGTAGTCACAGAGGCGATGTCAGGTTTGCCTATTACACCAGGGACAAAGTCCTCAAGAGAGGACATGGACAGACAAAAATATCCTAACCATCTGGGCAACTAATAAATAGTGATGAGACAACTGTCTATCCATTTCAGCAGAAGTTATCAGTATATTCTTAACCTCATATAAAAAATAATAAAGTACAGATGGATTAAATAGTTATACATAAAAAGTGTATATAAGAAAAACATTTAGGAGAATATTGATATAATCTTGGGCAGGGGAAAAACCTTTCAAGCAAGATATAAATTAACAGCCACAAAGGCAAAGGTGCCAGATTTTTCAGCATAAACATTTAAAATTTCTACAAGGACCCCCCAAAGAAGGTAAAAAACATAGATAACAAACATCATAGATAACAAAGCAGTTCTTAAAAATATATAAACATTCTCACACAAAAATAAACACAACCCAGTTTATAAATATGGGCAGAGATAAACAGCTCAATAACAAAAGTACAAATGGATAATAAACACATAAAAATGTTTACTCTCATTAATAATCAGAAAATGCAAATTAAAATATCAATGAAATGTAATTTTTATCCATCAAATTAACAAAAACTAAAATAACCAGGATGTGGGATAATGGATATTTTTCTACATTTTGGGTGCAAATGTAAATTAATGAATCTGGTTTAAAGGATAATCTGGTAGATCCTATGAGAATGAAATATGTGAATATACTTTGACCCAAGAATTCTACCTCTCATTTATCCTATAACCATGATGGCGAACCTATGACATGCGTGTCCAGCACTGACATGCATAGCCATTTTCGATGACATGTGGCCGCATGATGCCGCATACCAGAGAAGTATGGGGCCGCATGCCGAGAAGGACCTTTCATCCTCGGATCCTGCATGGCCAGGTGCAGTAGCCGAGGATAAAAACATTTGCTGTAGTGTAGACACCCTGTGCCCCCGAGGTCTGTAGGCAAAACAACAGAACTCAGGCACAGAGCGTCTAGTTGTAGAACTTCCGGTTAGGCCGTTTTTCTCGAAGTGACACACCACCCGAGTTATGCTTGTTTTTTTGGCAAATTTTGACACACCAAGCTCAAAAGATTGCCCATCACTGTCCTATAATATACTTGTACAGGTAAAAACATGTAATTCCATTTAGCAAGTGACTGTTGTGTTCCAAGCCCTTTAAAATTCTTTGAAATAGATGATAGTATACTCACTTTGCAGATGAGAAAACTGAAACTCAGATGTAAATGCCCAAAGTTATAGGGCTATGCAAGTAAAAGAATCTGGAATTGAATCTAGATATTTCTGCATGTAAAATCCAAGCTCTTTCTTTTTTAAATTTTAATTTATTGTGTTTACATAGATTCTAGTGTCCTCCCAAATGCATCCCCCCTCCCCCGTACTTTTTCTTTCCAGTTACTTTCTGAATATATATATATATTTTTTACAGGGACAGAGAGAGAGTCAGAGAGAGGGATAGATAGGGACAGACAGACAGGAACGGAGAGAGGTGAGAAGCATCAATCATTAGTTTTTCATTGCCATTACGACACCTTAGTTTTACATTGATTGCTTTCTCACATGTGCCTTGACCGTGGGCCTTCAGCCGACCGAGCAACCCCTTGCTGGAGCCAGCTACCTTGGGTCCAAGCTGACAAGCTTTTGCTCAAGCCAGATGGGCCCACGCTCAAGCTGGCGAGCTCGGGCTCTCGAACCTGGGTCTTCCGCATCCCAGTCCGATGCTCTATCCACTGCGCCACTGCCTGGTCAGGCTGATTTTATATTTTAAGATTTTGGCTTCTTGCCCTGGCTGGATAGCTGGGTCTGTTAGAGTGTTGTCCCGTGCAAAATGGTTGTTGGTTGGATCTCTGGTCAAGGCACATACAGAAGCAGATTGACATTTCTGTCTGCCTGTCTGTCTCCCCCCACCCCCTTCATCTCTCTTTAAAATTAATTAATAATTTAAAAATTAAAAAAGATTTAGGCTTATTAATGATATGCATTTGTTCAATTAATTATATTACTTATAAAATTTGGAGTTTACCTTTAGTTTGATGTTTATAATATTATTGCTATTTAATACCAGACTTATTCCTGGAAGTAATAGGAAGAAACCTTTTCACAAATTCAAGTAAACCTTACACCACCAATATTGTTGGAGCTCACTTAAGCCAGTGAAACTTTAGGCTATACATTTTATTTAAAACAAATGAATTCTGCCAACCTTCACACCATTTGGTTATTTTTTTCTTCACTCTTCCATAACTCATCCTGTTCTCCTCTTTTGTTCTTTTCTTGTTCCATTTCTTTTAAGGTTTCATCTAAACTTGCCTATTTTGCCACTCAGAAGAGACTATCTTAGGCTATTTCTCTAAGTCTTCAGGCCAAATTCCAGATAACTGCTACCTGGAGTTGAAATTTGTACATAGAAAAATTTTATAAGGAACATCTACTGTACAAATGGCAATGCTTTTTAACAAACAATCTTGGATCTAAATAGATCTTGTTTTTCTTTTGATTTTCTGCATAAGATTATAGCTACAGCACAGACCTTCATCTACCTCTTACTTTCAAAACTTAAAACTCTCCCCCCAATCATAAAGCAAAAAAGATTAATTGTTAGGTACTGTGGTTTAATATCTGCCCACAATGCTTTATTTGCTTTTTTGCAGAAAATTTAGGAAATGCTAAAACATAAAGAAAATTCAAATCATTGACATTAGCTTTTCTTTGAAAACATAAAATGCCCCAAGTGTTGGACATTTGGATTAATTTTGATGTTTTAAAAAATTGATGAAAATTCTTGTACACATTAGTTGTTAATTGGAATTTATAAAAAACGTAGCTTCTGCCATTTACCATCAGATTTCCATAACCCACAGGAATTTCTCAGAGGGCAGCTTAATTGCACATTTATAGCTCTTAGATTTAGTTTCTCTCTTCTTATATTCTTGTTATCTAAAATCTCTAAATAAAACAGCTAAGTTTTAAAATCATGTTGCTGTAAGTGCTATGTTAGAAATACATATTTAAAACAGTGGTTCTTAACCTTTTTTGAGGTAGCGAACCCACCAGTTTCATATGCGCATTCACTGAACCCTTCTTTAGTGATAAATAAAATATGATTTTTTTTTCCAATTTCAAGACATAGGTATATGTTTTTTTACTGGTGCACAAAATGAGCTGTGCATGAGCATCACCTTGCTCAAATAACAAAACCAACAAAGTGCATGAACTCACAACAAATTACGGTATTACTTTATTCTGGCCTCCACGGCAGAGGCTTCTCCAAATCCCTGAGACAGACTCATCGAACCCTTAGGGTTCGATAGAATCCAGGTTAAGAACCACTGGTTTAAAATAACTTTTCAATTTGCTAATTAAATTTGCAGAAAGGGGACTACTAATGTAACATTTAATAAATAAATACTCTTATAGACTTAACATGGAAAATTCTATGAGAATTTTGTAGAAAATTGCAAGTGGATATATTCTACTTTAGTTAATATAAATATTGAAAATGAATATCAAACATAAAACTTACCTTATAAAAATAAGTATGTGAGTTTGTTTAATGCATAGGTTTTGGAGTCATCATGTACAGTTTTATATTTATTTTAATTCTGATTTTTACAAAAGTTTGTTAAAACTATCAAAAACATCACATCTTTAACAAAAATTGCTTAACCATGAAAGAGTTGGGACTCTGCTTGTGATGTTTCAACTGTCAAATTTGTGAACTGTATGGTCAGTGAGTGTTGGATTGGGGATGAGAGGGTTAAGTTGTGTGTGTGTCGGTGTATGATGGCTAGGAAGTAAGTTCGTGACACCACTGCTCAGTTAAGTCAAGACCTAGGGAGGTTAGAAGTCAGGGAAACCAAAGATTCAGAGAGTAAGGTCCCTGGAGAAAGCTGTCCTGGAGAATTTCAAGGAAGCAAAGACAAAGAACCCCACTTGGAGCTAAGGGCCAGGCTATTTATTGTGCCAGCCCTGGTAATTCTGAACCATGTTGGTAGGATGGTGCTCTCTGTCTTTGGAAGGCTAGAACTGGCCACAGGGAAAAAGATAAAGGGCCCCTTCCTGAATTTCTATGACCTAGTTCATCAGAGCCACTAGGCCCAAGATCCAGAAGTCTATAAGAGAAAGTTAATGCAAATGGAACAGTCTAGCACAGAGTTTTTCTTTGGATATATACCCAGAAGTGGAATCCACCACCCATATGTGCCTTGACCAGGCAAGCCTAGGGTTTTGAACCGGCAACCTCAGCGTTCCAGGTCAGTGCTTTACCCACTGCGCCATCATGCTTCAGGCTAAAATATATCTTGATGAAAATATTATTTAAATCTGTAAATATATATGGAGAACATTTTAAATATCAAAGTCAACAAATAACTTTTAACCTATTTGTGTTCTTATATTTAAAGTGTGTGTCCTGTAAACGGCACACAGTAGGGTTTTTATCTATTTTGAAAACCTGTCTTTCAATTGGGACCATTTATAGTCATTGTAATTATTACTATGGTTCATTTAAGTCTTTGTTTTCTCTTTGTCCCATCTGGGTTTAGTTCTGTGCTTCCATGTATTTCTCCCATCTTCTGTGTTTTTATTGTCATATATTTTGCTTCTATAAATACTGTACATTGTAATTATTATTTGAGCTTCAAAAGTCAATTATTCTTTAAAGAAATTAAGAAGTGAGAATATTTTGTATCCATGTATTTACCGTTCTGCTATTCCTTCATGAAGATACAGGTTTCTATCTGGTGCCATTTTCCTTCAGTCTGAAGAATTTTATTTAAAATTTCTTGTAGTTCAAGTGAGTTGGTGATCATTTTTTCCAGCTTTTGTTTCCATATTTTGTTTATCTGATATCTTTATTGTCTTTATATTTCACGAATATTTTTGATTAATAGTCTTGCAATTTTTGGAAGTTAAGTTTTATGATGTCAAGAAAACACTGAATTAGCGAACACTGAATCATTGCTCCTAGAGGAAATTCAGGGTTAGGCTCCTGGGAACCTCTAGCAATAACATTTTTGTTAACCAATCTATATATAACTTTGATATATATGTGCTTCTATTTAAAGACACATTATTTACTATATATTGTTGATTTATTAACATTGAACTCATGGCCAACAGCACAATAACTCATGCCTGAATGAAGTGTATCTAACGCATATATTTTCTCTGTAAAGTACATGATAGCCTTTTTATGGTTAAGAACACTAGACAGCATTTCAGCACTGTTCTTGAGGGCTATTTAAACAGCAAACTCACCAACAAAAGCCGCAAAAATGTGAAAATATGTGGCACTAAGTAGGCTGGAAAAAGAATACTTGTTTATAGTCTGAAAGCTGAAACAAGGAGACAATAGGGTTTCCTTGTTCGACGTACCCAGGAATTTGTGCTGGGTGACTGGAATATTTTACTGCTGTGTGCATGTCTGCTGATGTTAAGTAAGTACAGGGAGTCCTCGGGTTACGACACAGTTCCATTCGTACGACAGTGATGTAGCCCGAATTTTGGTGTAATCAAAACATACCCTACTCTATGTCACTTAGCTATCCTAACATAGTTGTAAAATCATGATCTAGAACATAAAAACACAAGCCACAGAAAAAGGAAAAGGACATACATATACTGTACTGTAGTAACAGAAAAAAATGACAAAAAATAAGTAAGCCGAAATACTCATGTCTCAATTGTTTAAAGTTTTTATGGGAGTGAGAGTCGTAAACTTGAAATGTGGTAAGTTGAGACGGTCATAATCCGAGGACCCCATATTGTTTTGGGAATTACCAATTTAGTGAGCAAATTTGCAAATTGGGAATCAGTGAATAATAATGATTGAGTGTATATAATTTTAGGTTGTCATTTGTTTGTTTGTTTTTTTAATCATTTTAAGGATGTCCATTAAATTTTGGATTACATTATTTCCAATGAGAGGTCAGGTCACTCTTACTGCTGTTCCCCTGCCTTTTTCCTATTGGAAAGATTTTCTCTATCTTTGGTTTTCAACAACTTGATCTCCACAATATATTTCTTTGTAATTTGTATTTATTCTGCTTCTTGGATCTGTAAATTGGCATTATCCATCACAATTGACAAGTTTTAGTCTATTATATCTTTATTATTTTTTTGTTTGCATCAGGCGCTATTGCTTGTTCCGGGCAGGAGGAGGGGTTCCAATGATATGTGCTTTACACGCTTGATTATCTCACAGGTCACTGAGGCTCTCTGTTTCTTCTTTTTTCCCCAGCTGTGACTCAGTTTGGATAGTTTCTATTTTTCTTTCTCTTTCTCCCTTCCTTCCTTTCTCTTTCCTTTCTTTCTCTTTCTTTTTAAATTTTATTCTGTTGCTTTAAGTTTATTTATTCTTTCTTCTGCACTGTCCAGACAACTCTTAAGCCCATCTAGTGAATTTTTCTTTCATTTAATGTAATTTTCAGTTATATAATCTCATTTTCTTTTGTCTAGTCTATATTTTTCTACCAAGATTCTCTGTTTGTTTATTATGTCAATTTTTTACTGTTCATCCATAGGAATATTTTAATAGCTGTTTTAATTTCCATTTTAATTTTCCCTAATCCAAAATCTACTTGATTTCTTGGTTTGTTTATATTGACCAGTTTTTCTTATTATATGCTCATATTTCCTTCTTTACATGTCCATTAATTTTTTTATTTTATGCTGGTTGTCATAGGCGTGGTGTTAATTTTGTTCTGTCAGGCGATTAATTTGCTGGCAAATCATTTTGATCTTTTCAAGTCTTGATTTTAATGTTAGGGTGGGTCGAGAAGCAGGAATTTATTGATTTTTTTTTTTCTGTAAGGGTTGAGCAGTAGTGCTTTAGGCTTGTGGGTTTTACATTTTCTGTCTTAAGTTCTCGTCTTTGCCAATATAATTCAAATACAGCTTTAGACAATACCTAAGTGAATCAACATCACTACCTTCCATTATAACTTTGGCCCATGAGCTATATTTTGTTGACTCTTGGTATAGAGCAGTGGTTCTCAAAGTGTGTGCTAGGGTGCTCTGGTGCTCCCTATAGTATTCCAGAGAAATATGTGCCTGTTGGGGACCAAAAAACCAACAGGGTTTTTGGAGTTTAGATTTTTGGGGGACAGAGGTGTGGGGAATTGGCTGTAAGCTGACAGTCTGCCCAACCCTCCATCTCACTTGCCTGATTAGGTTGCAAAAGGCTGTTAAGGTGTGGTGCTGGATTGTTTACACTCCCCCCATGTTCCCCAGAAAAACTGGAGGCAAGTTTCTTCTGTCCTTTGTTTGGTGTAAAGTTAAGATGATATGTATGGTAGGGGTTTTCTGCACTGAACATAATTAAGAGTAAAAAGAGAGGAATTCTTCAATGTATTGACAAGGAAATGAGAGTTTGCCTTTCAAATATATGCCCAAACATTGAAGAAATCGCTAGGACACATCAGGCTCATGTTTCTCATAAACACAAGAATGAAAAAACAACACATTTGCGCCAGGACCTTCCAAATTTACTAAATCTTACTAAGAATGTATTTATATATATAAAAAGATAACATTTTTGTTGTTTTTTTATTTTTTAACCCCTTTTTTACGAATTCTAAAAAGCATAACTCAAAATATGTAACAATGTTTTTTAATGTCAGAATAAATTTAATTTTGTTGTATTTATTTCACTTAATTGCCATAAAAGCATGCTTGGACTTTATATATTTTTCTTTAATATTTGACTTAATTATTATAACATATTTCTCAGAAATTTGTATATAGTGCGCCTACAATTATTTGTAGGATTTTAAATGTGCCCTGACTTCAAAAAGTTTGAGAACTACTAGTCTAGAGTATCCCTTACTTTAGGATTAGAGTAGTCCCAATCTTCAGTTGCTCTTTTTCTGGAATTTCCCTTTCATGCTTGAGATCTCTCCACCCTGGCTGGTCAAAACTTAGGTCAGGTCTTCCAGCTCAGTCCAGAACATCCATTCAGCTCAAAATTCTATTACAGATTTCTTTGCTAGGCCTTGCTGAGTCTTATGCTGTGTATTTATAGAGAAAAGCCAAATATTCCAAGGGAACCGCTTTTCAGATTTCTGGTGCTCTTTTTCTCTCCAGCTTTTCTTTGTATATTACCCTGCCCCACAAATGCCACAAAACTCAGCAGCCTCCTCAGCTAGCAAGAGCACAGTATTCTTGGGCTCTATTCTTGGGCTCCTCTTCCTGCTGCCGTAGACCAGAAAGTACCTTCAGGCAGAAAGCCAGGGCACTCATCTGGTGTGCTTCCCTCAGGCATTATACCCCTTCCTGTACTGCTTGTTGTCCAGTGTCTCAAGACAGCTGCTTCACATATTTTGCCCAGTTTTATGCTTGTTTATGTTGGAAAGGTTGGTCTGATATATTTATTCTCATAGCTAGAAGCAAAAGTTTTTCTCTATGGTTTTAAAACACAATTTGCTCCCTTCTTTTGGAAATTAGATATGGTTTTACTGACTGGTTACATGTTTGGTTGATAAAAAGGTTTTTTAAAAAATGAATATGTCAAGGAAAATACTCAGTTACAAGAGTGTGTGGACATTGGTGAGTTTGTGATAGCATTTTTTTTTTTTTAATTGACTGGTAGTAAGTTAAAAACTTCCATTGTGACTTTTACTTTTTTTAAAAAAGTGATTTGCTTAAAAACCTTGTCAGTGAACTTTTATTTTGAAGGGATCCTTGTGTGTTAGAAGTAAACAACATTTAAAGTATGTAGCCCTGCAGTAGTTAATCTAAATTTACATCCTAGGTTTAGGCTTAGGTAAGGAAATGAATTAGGCATTAGGGCCCACATGAGGAATAGATCATTTGGAAAAAGTTCTTTGGTGAATAGTGCTAATCTCACATACTGTCATTAAATTATAATTCTGTAGTTCATTAACTAGCTTTGTGACTTTGAATAAGCTACTTAATTTTCTGAGTCTAGGTAACTGGAACTATGGTAGAGGATGAACAAAAGTAAGATGAGGACAAGTGTGTTTTAGATATGGTGAATTTGAGGGTTACTGGGTTTCAGGATTCAGATCTGCAGGAAAGGGAAACATGGGTTTGCTTAGGGAGAATCATGTTTACCGGCATTAGCTTGGATAGCCTGTGAGGAGTTTAGACAGTTAAGTTGGGGCCATATGATGCAGGGCTTTATTTATCTGACAGGGTTTTAGGTAATTCAGTGGATAACTTGAAGCCTTTGAATGTTTTTGACCAAAAGAATGTATAGAATTGTCCTTTTAGAAATACCAGGTTGATGACAGTAGAGGGTAAGGTGACCAGATTTTAAAATTGCTAAAGCTGGGACACCATTGACTGGGGGTAAGGGGTCTTGATTAATAATTTGGTCTATATGGAGCAAAAAAAATTTTCATAGAATGCAAATATAGTATTGTAATATATATTTTTAAATTTCAACAAGTACAATTTACAAATATAATACATTAAAAAATTATGTATAGTATTATTTTGTTCTTTGGCATATTTCTCATTTGAGTGAAATTTTTTTTGGTAGATTGCTGTCGTTGTTTAAAAGGTCATGAAATTTTTCACAAGAATTTGTTAAATTATATTTTACACATAAAATGGCTTTCAAAGTCTCAACACTTAATTGTGATTTTTCTGATGTCCACACTTTATTTAGCATAGAAAAAACGCGTTCAGTCGCAGCATTAGTTCCTGGTAAAGACAGCATGTATTCCACAGTTTTTAGTGCATTATTGTATGGAACATAGTTTGTTTCAAAATGCTGAAATATTTCTAACCATTTGTTCTCTATTGTGATTTTTGCTGAAGCCCAAGATTTAACCTTTTCCTTATCAATCTATTTTTTTTTAATAATGATACCTCATTAAAAAGATCATTTTCAGAAATATTACTATATGGGAGATTTTGAGTGAGTCAGAGGGATCAGGTTACACGGTCCCAAAACCGATGCCGGAGCTGCACGAGCGGGTGAGAGCAGGCAGGGCAGCGCCTCCAGCACACTCAGCAGCTGTGCTCCCCGCGTCCAGCCCCGCCGCCTGCTGGAGACCGAGTGGCTTGCACCTTGTGGAACCCGGAGCCTCACGCCCGCATCCAGGACGCGGGCATATGGGTAGTTAAGGGACTTGATAGCCAGCGCCCCAGCAGGTACGTCCTGCCCGAAGTTGTTTTGCGGCCCTGCACGGGGCAGTCAGCTCTTGTGGCAGTGCAGGCGCTTCCAGGTGGAGGCGGGGTCTCCCTGCCGGAAACTGTATATTCCCTTCCCGTTCTCCCGCCGTTCTCTAGCTTTTCGTGCATTCTTTCCAAAAATTGGGACTTTTTAAAAATGCCACGGAACACGGGACAAATTATTAAAAATCAGGACTGTCCTGCCAAAAGCGGGACGTCTGGTCACCTTAGTAGAGGGGAAAGACTTAATAGGAAAGTTCTGGCTTTCCTTTTGCCTATTTTAGTGAAAACTCATTTTTCTTTTTGAATGCCAGTGTATTTTTACTTAGTATGGGTATAATTAAATCCTTAATATTTATTATCTTTTTCTGGCTGTCCAAAATAGCACAAATGAGGTTGATGATTAAAGTTTCATTTTATTCAGTAATTAGAATTTGGCATTATGAGTAGATCATAGAAAAAAGGGGAGTTGTTTAGCTATTTTAAACCCAATAATGTAAATAAATGTACATATCACATATATCATGCTTTTTACTTATTATAGTATTCCTGATTATAAAATACATTATTCATGATCTTTTACAGGAAAAGGAAGCCTAATCTAAAATCAGTAATTTTTTTCAAAAAATTTTTGCCTTAGAATTTTATAGCTTATGATATATATATATATATATATATATATATATATATATATATATATAATTGATCAAAATTTTGTTTGAACAGTCTTAATTTTATTAGCCATTTTTAATTTCTAAATTTATACAAAGTCCAGGAAAGGAAGTACTGTAGTGGTTAAAGGAAAGGGTATAGACTTGTAAACTCTGCATTCAAATCTCAGGTCCATCACTTTAAATTTTGTGACTCTGGGCAAGTTACTAAGCCTTTTTATGCCTGTTTCCTTATCTGTGAAATGAGGATAACAGTAGTACTTATTTGATAGGATGGTTTTGAATATCAAAAGAGTATCTAAATTACATGGGCCTAGCCAGCATTCATTTCTCTAGAAATGTGTTTGTGAAGTAGAAACAGTTAATCAGTCAAATATTCTAGATAATTACAGGCTATGTGCTGAGTGACAATTATTTTGTTTCAAGAGATCAAAATGGAGGGGCTGATAAAGTAAGAATTTGAACCTGTAGCACTTATGCATGAACACATTCCTTAGAAGATAAAGCACATGATCTTGGGAGTTAGACCTGTTTAAATCCTGGCTTTCTGGCCTCCTAGCTCTGTGACTTAGGGCACGTTGTTTCCTTTTCTTTCTCTTGCCCCTCCCTCAAAACATTTTAAGGTAGATACTGTTACTATCTTTATTTAGTAAGTGTGAAAATGAGGCACAAAAAGGTTGTAATACCTTTCTCAGGGTTGCACAATTGTGATTTGAACCCAAGCTATTTGATCTCTATGATTATTTTAGTATGAGTCTGAGCAACTCTCTTGAAGGCCAAGTGGTAGTGACCTATTCTGGATTTTTTTCTAAATGCTTGTCGAAATGCAATATTTGTTTGTGCTGAATTTTGGGTTGAATCTCATTTTTCAAAATATGGAGATTTTCTCTTTTTTTTTTGAAATTTAATGAATATTTGAAATACCAACATAAACTTTCTCATCTGACAATGTGCCAGAAATATAGTTTTTACTATAAGAAGGATAAATTTTTAAAAGTATGTTTAGACCAGACATTTTAGATTTTAGTTTGTTTTCCATTTAATTTTAATAGTAATATGTTTCTAGTACGCTTTCCGAGTACACTGGCCACTGAATTAATGTCTTTTAACTATGTAATATGGATGAAAAAGAGCCATTTAGAATCTGCTACCTTTATTTTAAGTGCAGCAGCTGTGTAATTATTTGGTTCTGCTCTTTGATCCCCAAACTTCAGTTTTACACAGGATTAGAATTCATTATTTTACCTGAAAGGAATTTTCAAATTCTCTCATTTTATAAATGAGAAATAGTATAAATTAATAACTAAGATCACATAGCAAGTCATCTTTAAAAAGTGCATACACACACACACACACACACACACACAAAAAGTGCATACACACATTTTATAAAATCTCATTGTGTCTTAGTAGTTTGGATGAGCATCTCATTGAGCATATTGCTCTAGGTTATCAGAAACCTTTGTAATACTATGGATTTCCCCTTACCACCTCTTTTAAGAATCCTTTAGGTATCGCATTATGCTTAGTATGGCTTTATCTAAAATTTATATGACACTGTCAATTTAAGTCTTCTATTTATCAAGGGAAATAGAATACCATTGGAAGACAATTCCATGTTCATGATAGCCACATCTCTGATTTCTTTCTATTGATCAGCCTTGTCTAGCTTGTCCTTCCAGATAGAAGTGTCCACATTTATTAGGATCTATCCACTAAAGGAATATCTTCCTGTCATCCCCTCAAGCTATTTCAAATTAGTTTTTGCTAGAAGCCTTTTCGTAGTGTAAACTGCATAAGATTTTTTTTTCTTTTTTTTTAGCTTGGCATCTCCCAACTGCAGGTATAAAATGATACTGTGTAAGTTTAATATACCATTGTACATATAGTGTATTTGTTGGCTTGGGTTGCCATATCAAAATATCAAGGATTGAGAGTTACTTTAACAACAGAAATTTATTTTTCACAATTATAGTGACTGAGAAGTCTAAGATCAAGGTACCAGCTGGGTAGGTTTCTTTCTGAGGCCTCTTCTCAGCTGATAGGTGGTTGCCGTATCTCACTGTTTGCTGACATGACATGTATGTACATGTGTGTGCACGCAGAAGATTGGAGAGAGATAGGGAGAGTGGGAAGGGTGTTGTTACACAGGGATGAGTAAGCTCTCTGGTATCTTTGATTGATTGAATGATTGATTTTAAAGAGAGGAAAGGAAGGGAAAGAGAGACTAAAACATTGATATGTTCCTGTGTGTGCCCTGACCGGGAATTGAACCAGAAACCTCCATGCATCAGGAGGATGCTCTACTGAGCTATCTGGACGGGGTATTAGAGCACTAATCTTATCCCGTCATGTCCCAACACTCTTAACCTCATGTAACCCTAATTACCTCCCAAAGGCCCTGTTTCCAGATACTATCATGTTGGAGGTTAGGGCTTCAAGAATTGGGGGTGGGGGACACAGATAATGAATATATAACATATTGCATATAGTGTGATTGAGAAAATGGGCTCTGGAGTTGAATTGCCTGAGTCCCACTAGTTATGTATTGAGTGAGTTCCTTAATTTCCATCACTCAGTTGTTTGTTTTAATCTGTTAAATGGGGAACATTAATAATAGGGCTAAGTTCTTGCATGTAAAGTACTTAAAATAACAAGTAGCCCCAAATGTTAATTTTAAACAAGACTGGTGATAATAATGATCTTCCTAGTGAAAATTAACATTTTCTTTGTAATTTGGATAATGGTGTATGGGACTGATGTCTTCCAAGAATAGTGTACACTGACTCTTAGAATCTTTTTCTGTAAAGGTAGATAATATGGATTAAGAAAATGCATTATCCTCCACAAGTCCTTCCGAACTGAACATGTGTCAATAAAAAAAGACAACTATAGTTATTAATTTTATTTAAATGCATCTTTAAAGTTTTGGATTGAAAAAAAATTTTTGGATTGATTAGGACAAGGTAATTAATTATCTGAAAATGTAAGTAAAAGCTTTGGATGTGATATGTTAAATGAGAAGAATAATAGTATCTTAAAAGCCATTTGGTTTATGACATTTAACATAAACATGTTACCTCTTGAAAAATCATAGGTTCTATGGATATCATTATAACCAACTTTATACTACATATGGTACTTTAATCTGAGTTAATGGTACTACTAACGGTACTACTTTATTCTTTCCATCTTGGATTTTTTTTCTTTAGGTGAAGTTTTGTGTTAACTCATTACAAACTGAACCTTTGCTTACTCTTCTTGTCTTTAGTCTCCTTCCAACTCTGTCTTTATTTCTGCTGAGGTTATATTCTATTTGTTTTTCAGATGAGACCCTTTTTGCTCTTCCTGCTGCATCTGAGCCTGTGATACACTCCTCTGCAGGCAAGTTCTTTCTGCTAGTCTTTCATCCTCTGTGTATCTAACTTTAACTCTTTAGTTTTATTAACTCTATAAAGAGTAGTTTGAATTTACTAAACACTAGCATGGTTCCAATAATGTTTCCTGAAAAATTTGAAATTGTAATTTATATGCTATGTCCAAGGGAGAAATGGGCACAACCTAATAATTGGAAGTATGTAAGGAGTTCTTCAATCCTTGATTTAAATTTACATATTGACTATTCTGTTTCTCCAAATCAAATTTACTTGCTTACAGCTGAAAGGATTTGAAAACTGTCACTTTGTGGCATTTAATTATCCAATGCCCTTTCTTTTCTGTACTGTCAAATGCTCTTCTCAAATCCACTTTTTTTCCTCTAAAACTAAGTAAAGAAACTTTTATAGTGATTATACTTGAGGTTTTTCTCAAAAACTTGATTTATGTCTTTGCATAGCATATACAATTACCTTTGTAGCCACACACAGGTTTTATTGACAATAGCTTTAATTTTTTAGAAGTGATTCCAGTCTACTTGATATTTATTAATTAAATGTTACATTTAGTTTTACTTAATAGTCTTTACTAACACTGTTTTGAATCTGTAATAAAACTTGCATAAACTCTGAGAACACTGGCATTCTCTAACTTTCCTTTCTGTCCATGGTCACAGAACAAATTATGGACTTGAAGGAGCAGCCAGGTAACACTGTTTCCGCTGGTCAAGAGGATTTCCCATCTGTCCTGCTTGAAACTGCTGCTTCTCTTCCTTCTCTGTCTCCCCTCTCAGCTGCTGCTTTTAAAGAGCATGAATACCTTGGTAATTTACCGGCAGTATTACCCACCAAAGGAACAGTTGAAGACATTTCAAAGGAACCTTCTAAAGAGTTTCCAGAAAAGGCAAAAAATCCATTTGTAGACAAAGATTTAACAGAGTTTTCAGAATTGGAATACTCAGAAATGGGTTCATCGTTCAGTGGCCCCCCAAAAGCAGAATCTGCCCTAACAGTAGCACGTCCTAGGGAAGAGATAACTGTGAAGAATAAAGATGAAGAGGAAGATTTAATTAGTAATATTCTCTGTAATCAACAAGAATCACCTACAGTCCTTACTAACTTGATTAAAGAGAACAAAGTTATTTCTCCAGAAAAAACAAAGGACAGTTTTAATGAAAAGGGAGTTACAGCAGGAGCGCCTATGAGGGAGGAATATGCAGACTTCAAACCATTTGAGCGAGTATGGGAAGTAAAAGGTACTAATAAGCAAGGTAGCGATGTGTTGGCTGCAGCAGGTAATATAGAGAGCAAGTTGGAGAGTAAAGGGGTTAAGAAATATTTTGCCGATAGCGTTGACCAAACAAATCATGAAAAAGATAGTGAAAGCAGTAATGATGATACTTCCTTTCCCAGTACTCCAGAAGCTATAAAAGATGGTTCAGGTGCATACATCACGTGTGCTCCCTTTAACCCAGCAGCAACTGAAAGCATTTCAAGAAACATTTTTCCTATGTTGGAAGATCATACTTCAGAAAATAAGACAGATGAAAAAAAAATAGAAGAAAGAAAGGCCCAAATTGTAACAGAGAAGAATCCTAGCACGAAATCATCAAACCCTTTCCTTGTAGCAACACAGGATTCTGAGTCAGATTATGTCACAACAGATCATTTATCAAAGGTGACTGAGGAAGTAGTAGCAAGCATGCCTGAAGGTCTAACCCCAGATTTAGTACAGGAAGCATGTGAAAGTGAACTGAATGAAGCTACAGGTACCAAGATTGCGTTTGAAACAAAAGTGGACTTGGTTCAAACATCAGAAACTATGCAGGAGTCACTCTACCCTGTAGCTCAGCTTTGCCCATCGTTTGAAGAATCTGAAGCTACTCCTTCACCAGTGTTGCCTGATATTGTTATGGAAGCCCCATTAAATTCTACAGTTCCTAGTGCTGGTGCTTCTGTAGTGCCTCCTACTTCATCACCATTAGAAGCTCCTCTTTCGGTTAATTATGAAAGCATAAAACTTGAGCCTGAAAATCCACCACCATATGAAGAGGCCATGAATATATCCCTTAAAAAGGTATCAGGGACAAAGGAAGAAGTTAAAGCACCTGAAAGTATAACTGTAGCTGTTAAAGAAACAGAAGCTCCTTATATATCAATTGCGTGTGATTTAATTAAAGAAACAAAGGTCTCTACTGAACCAACTCCAGACTTTTCTAGTTACTCATACTCAGAAATAGCAAAAGGTGCACAGCCAGTGCCTGGCCTTTCTGAGCTAGTTGAAGATTCCTCACCTGATTCTGAACCAGTTGATTTATTTAGTGATGATTCAATACCTGAAGTTCCACAAACACAAGATGAAGCTGTGATATTTTTAAAGGAAAATCTCATTGAAACTTCTTCGGAGTTCATGCTAGAACATGAAAATAAGGAAAAACTCAGTCCTTCACCATCACTTAAGGGGGGAAAGCCATATTTAGAATCTCTCCAGCCCACTTTAGACACCGCAAAAGATACCTTACCACCTGGTGAAGTTCCAGCATTGACCCAAAAGGAGAAAACTTCTTTGCAGATGGAGGAGCTCGATACTGCAGTTTATTCAGATGATGGCTTATTTGTCATTGAGGAAGCAAAAATAAGAGAGAGCGAAACATTTTCAGATTCATCTCCAATTGAGATTATAGATGAGTTCCCTACATTTGTCAGTTCTAGAACTGATTCTTCTAAATTAGCCAGGGAATACACTGACCTAGAAGTATCCCACAGAAGTGAAATCCTTCATGTTGAGGATGCAGCTGGGTCACTGCCCTGCTCAGAATTACCCCATGACCGTTTTTTCAAGAACGTGCAACGGAAAGGTGAAGATAAAGTCCATGTCCCAGATGAAGTTTCCAAAGATAGGTCTGATATTTCAAAGGTGCCCTTTCTGCCTCCAGATGCTTCTGCTTTGGCCACTGAAACAGAAATAGGCAATATAGTTAAACCCAAAGTTCTTGTGAAAGATGCTGAGAAAAAACTTCCTTCTGGTACAGAGAGAGAGAACAGATCACCACCTGCTCTATTTTCAGCAGAGCTGAGTAAAAGTTCAGGTAATCAGTCCATGCATTGTTTTGTGCTTTACTGCCGCCTTTTGACTTACCATCCCATCCCCCACTATATTTTGGGTCATATATTGCATTCATGGTGTCTTCATGCATCACATTGATAAGAATTCTACTGTCTCAGTTAAAGGTTTTCGTGCTTTTTCTACCCTTCTTGCACTCGTTATTCGCCCTTGCTCTTAACTTTTCCTTACAATTATTTGTGGGTCATTTGTATATTGCTCCGGGGAGCTAGAGAAAAGTTTTGTTAGAATTGGCTTCAGTGTCTATTTCATTTCTTTTTTGCTTCATTGTTTCCTGATAGCATGAAGAGCAAAAGATATTAAAACAAAATATTTTTGGATGCATTTACTTATGTTTTCCTAAGAAATTTTTTTTAACTTTTTAATGAAAGAACATTTCTAATATTTTAATATAATGCAGTGTTTTCCAGTAATAGGTATAAAGTTATGCATACTGAGTAGTAGACATTTTGTTGGAAAGTATACATTGAGGTATGCTGTTACGAATTTTATGAGACTTACTTATTTTTCTTTTGATTCTACATTTTCCATTAGTTGATTAATGTAAAGTGATTTGCTCATGTGTTTTTTATTTAGCACTCTAATTTAGCTGTGTTTTCTATAAATATATGTAGTGATTATGTGTATTTTACTGACTATACTTACCTATTGGAGATGAGTAGCACTACTGGTAACACTAGTTTAGAGATTTAGGTCTCAGAAATCGGGGATTATGAACATTAAGGGAACAGGATGAGCATGGTAAGATAGTATATGGTATTTGTTGCATGTAAACATGAAGGATAAGGGGAGGCTTTAAAGATGACTTCATATGTGCAAATACATGGTGGCAGTATGAGAAACTGAGTTAGGGAACCTGAGAGAATAAAGTGGGTTTTAAGGAGAGATGATAAAAAATTAAACAACTGTTAAATATACTGGTATTAAGGTATCTAGGGGACATCCAAAAGTGATAAGATATTATACATGGGAAGATCTTTAGAGAGACCTTGCTTGTATGAGTATATTTGCCATGGACTCAGGGATAGTAACTACAGCCACAGTTCAACTAGGGAGAACCAAGAGGAGAGGAAGATTTAAAGGTCAGCATTATCTAATACTAGCTCACTTAAGATAAGGATTGAGAATTTATCAAAAAGGAGGGAAGATGTTGGCCTGACAGTAGCAGGTGGTATAAGTGGGCAGGGCTAAGGCTGAGGACTAAATGGGATTTGAGAAAATCAATACTAAATACTGACAATTTTTAAGAAGTTTGAGAGCATAGAGAAAGAGTGTTGGCAAGTGTGATAGAGTATGGGGTTGAGGAAGCTCCCCCCCCTTCTAAAGATTGGAGTAAAAGTGAAGTGTAATTAAAAATATAGAGAGTTGGGAGGGGATCAGATCCAGAATTCACGTGGAGGAGGAGGAATTTTTAAGGACTTTGTAGTGAATAAAAGGGAAGTTATGGATGTTGATACTGCTAAGGTTTTGTGGCTGGAAGTTGAGGGATTGTTTATGCTTCTTCTTTAAAGCAGCATGTTAGTTCATTTTCTGAGAATCAACTGGAGCATGCTTGGGTGAAAGAGGTCTGAAATACCTTCTGAGTAGGGAAACAAAGGTATTGCATTAACAGCCCAGTCAGGTTGAAGGATGGTCTGAGTGTTAAGGTGACTTTTCTTTAACTGTGCCCAACAGCCTTGGTTCAGAGAAGGCAAATGCTTATATTGATTTACGGTTGTGTTTGGGCCCAATGGAAAGGCAGTGAGTGAAAGAAGTTAAGGATAATAGCAAGAGAGTAGTATGAAGGAGTGGATTTTATCTAAGTTGAAGAATATAAAGAGGAGAGGAGAGGGAATTTGTAGGCAGGAGAATAGAATATTAAATAATTTGAGGTCCAAATTAGATCTAAGGACCAAAAAACAGTAGGAATAAATATGAATACCAGAATGATAGGAGGTTGTAGTTCAAATAGGATTGTGTGTGTGTTAGAGGTTGAATTTTATAATTCCAGGTTGTTAATCATGCAGGTCTGGCCTTGAGGAAAGGGCTAAACTTGAGTACTGTGAAGGTTGCCAGAGGTAAAAGTCAAATAAACCATGAAGCCAAGGTGTTGAATTGCTCTTACATGTGACACTGAAATCACTCAGGATGATGGTATGAGGATTAGGAGCTAGGGACAAGAGACCTTGGTAAGGGACTATAAGGCAACTGGCAGGGTGGTAGATGGAAGCATAACAAAATATGAAGAATGACATAGCTGAATAGCTAAGACTTTTGCCCAAGGTTGTTGAAATAGTAGTCTGGAAACAGTATTCATGAACAAGAAGGTTACTGACTTCCCTTCCTCTTCTTTGTAGTGTGTAGGAGAATAAACAGTCTTTTGTCTGAGAGTTCCACAGAGAAAGCTGTATCCTCAAGGAAGAGCCAGGTTTTAGTGAAGGGAGGTATTGCAAAGAGTGTTCAATAAAGTTGAAGATTAGGGGAGATGCTTCACAGTACAATGGAGATTTCACACAGCACAGTCAAGTGGTTTAAGAGAAAACAGTAAGAAGAATCTGAGAAGTCCAAAGCAGTGTGGTAATGAGAGTGTGGTGAAGACCAAGGATAAAAACATGAAGACTAAGTCTTGCCCTCATGCAATTTTCATTTGATATAACATATCAAAAATATATATTGATGTTTTGGGATAAAGTTTGTCATGAAAAAATATCAATAAGGAACCAAACTCTGCACCATAATATCTTGCTCATCTCCCTTACAAAATCAATCTTCCCAAAATTAAAATTGCAAAAATAAAAATAGCGCAAAGAATGTCTTTTGCTTTATCATTTTTGATCTCTCATTCTATAGATAACTAGATACAGTTACATAAATATTTTCTTGTTTTTTCTGAACCATTTGAGGATCTGACAACAGGTCTAATTTAAAGTCATTCACACCAAATTTACTGATTTTAGCAAGGGAGGAAGGCGAGAGAACAGAGAGAGAGAGAAAGAGAGAGAGAGAGAGAGAGAGATTAAGAGTCAGGAACAATGAGCTGTCCCTGTATGTGCCCTGACAGGGAATCAAAACGGCAACTTTTATGCATGTCCGACACTCTTAACAGAGTTAACCGGCCAGGGCAGGTTTCCTGAACCATTTGAAAGTAAGTTATATACGTTGTTTCATCCTAAATATTTGAAAAGGGGACGATATTCTCATATAACCTTAGTTCAGCATTAAGTTAATAAATTTACATTGATAAAGTACTTGTTTAAAATCTACCATTATGTTCCAATTGTGTTTGATGACCACATAATGTCCTTCATAGTGTCCTGTACCACAAAATCTAGTCTAAGGCCAAGTTCTCCATTTAGTAGTCAAGTCTTTTGGGGCTCCTTTAATCTGAACAATTCTAGTTTTTATCTCTTATGACGTTAACATATTTGAAGAGCACAGGCCCTTCTTCCTCTTCCTTTTTAATAGAATATTCTTCATTTTTCATTTGTCAGATGTTTCTAAGTGATTAGATTGCAGTTATGGATACATGCCAAATTAGGAGAGTGTGTAGTGCCTCTCTCACGCATGCTATTCTATTTCGTACCCACTATCCATCAGTCCCTCAGGGATGGGGTTGATTTTGATCATCTGGTCAAGGAGGTCCCTAGTTTCCTTATTGTATAATTAATTTTCTTCCTTCCTTACAACTTAATAAGCAGTTTGAGAAGTGACAATTCAAGAGCATGCAAATATTCTGCTCTTCATCAAAATTTCCTCCCTCAATTTAGTAGTCATTGATGATTTTTGCTTGATTTAGTCTTTACCAATACGGTTGCAAAATGATGATTTTTCAATTTCCGACACTCTTACATTTATCAACCAGACCTTGACAGTCTACTGTTTGTTAACAAAAGCCCTCTTTGTCCATGAATTAATTAGTTAATTATCAGTATGGGTCGGTCCATGGATTTCTTTTTTTCCCCCAGTGGTTTATAATTATTTCTGTACTTACTATGTTGGCTGTAAATTGTCCTAAATTTCGAAGGCCCTTCTTTTCACCCCTCCACTCGCCACCCCCCAAAGTGAGACATGGGGGTTGGCAGACAGACTCCCGTATGTGCCAGACCAGGATCCACCCCACATGCCCACCTGGGGGCGATGCTCTGCCCATCTGGGGCATTGCTCTGTTTCCGCCAGAGTCATTCTAGGGTCTGAGGTAGAGGCCATGGAGCCAGCCTCAGCGCCCAGGCCAACTTTGCTTCCATGGACCCTTGGCTGTGGGAGGGGAAGAGAGAGATAGAAAGGAGAAGGGTGAAAGGTGGAGAAGCATATGGGTGCTTCTCCTGTGTGCCCTTGCCAGGAATTGAACCTGGGACTTCCACACACTGGGCCAACACTCTACTGCTGAACCAACCGGCCAGGGCCTCAAGAGCCCTTCTTTAAGTTGGCTCAAGGACATGTAGCTATTCTTTTTTTGGAGGGGGTGGTGGAGAGGGAAGCACTTCTTTGTAACATAACAATGTTATAGGCTCATCTTATCCCTATTCTACCCCCAGACCTGGAATCAGTCATTTCTTCAAGGATCTCTGATTCCTCTTAGTGGGAAATATATCAGAGATCAAGAGCTGGATCTGGTGGTGCTCTTTGCTGCTGTGTAGCGCTTTCAGTGGACAAAGCTAGGAAATGCTTGTACACATACATGCTTGTATACGTACGTACATACATATATACAAATCAACATAAGCATATACACATATTGATGGAATCATGAGTTTACACAGATACCTCCAATATCAGTCCATTCCCAGAGGATTATTTCTTTTTTTTCTTTTAAAACATTTTATTTATTGATTTTAGAGAGGAGGGTGGGGAGCCAGAAGTATCAATTCATAGTTGCTTCACTTTAGTTGTTCATTGCTTGCTTGTCATATGTTCCTTGACCAGGCAAGCCCAGGGTTTTGAACCAGTGACCTCAGCATTCCAGGTCGACACTCTATCCACTGTGCCACCATAGGTCAGGCCCAGAGGATTATTTCTTTCCTTATTTCATATTTGTATGTTCTTCTATAGTGAAAACTAGTTCCTAACCCCACCAATAATAATGCACTTACATGTTTAATTTTCTAAAAATTTTATTTATTGATATTTTTAGAGAAAGAGAGAGAGAGAGAGAGAGAAAGAAAGAAAGAGAAAGGAGAGGCAGGAAGCATCAACTCATAGTAGTTCCTTCCTGTATGTGCCTGGACTGGGAAAGCCCAGGGTTTTGAACCGGTGACTTCCAACACTCCAGACCTGTGCCACCACAGGTCAGGCATCATTTGCTTAATTTTTAATACATCTAAAACAGTTTCAGAATGTTTTCTAATATCATTATAATACACATAATAAAAGAATTCAGGATATTTTTGCAAATCTCATCTCCTAATCTTGCCTGAGACTGAATGCATATCATAAAATGCAAGTTACTTGGATAGTCCCCCTGCCCTCCCTTCTGCATTTCTGGCTTTTAGTGAGGTAGTAATGTTCATTTGAAATAGATTAATTTGTTTCCGTTTGCTTTTCATTTTAGGATTTCTTTCTCTCTAGGAGGTTTTTAAATTGAGAATTTTGAAAGTCTGTGGAAAGAACCTGAATTCTCATTTTACCTAGAAAAGGGAGATTGCCATTTATGAAAAATCTAAGCACCAAGCACTTTACATACTCATCGCATTTAGTCTTCACCAACTCGGAAAGAAGGAACCATTTTATGGATGACATAACCTAAGACTAGGGATGTTAAGTAATTTCCCATAGGTTACATAGTGAATACTATATATAGTTAGCACAGTACTTTTGAGCTTTGACAGTGTTTCAGACATTGGGCTATGTTATTTAAATTAGTTCTTATACAAGTCCACAAAGATCTTTTTTCTAACAGGTGAAAAACTGGGATTCCAACCTAGGTTTTGTCCCTTCTCAGTTGTTTCCCCATTTTGGAATGAGCAGTTTTGTCCCCAGTTTAGCTGATCAGCAAGGTGCTGCTGCTTTTATTACCTACCTGTTATGTTGGGTGAGTAAGCAATGCAAGACAATTTTTAAAAAGTCAAGCGAGTTGGTTAGCTTGTATGTTTTCTCACATGGTCTTCCATATGTAGGGATATCAGTGAGGGTGACATTCTGTTGCTTCCTGTGGAGACTGAATCACCCTGTTGTGATGGACAACTGCTATGTTGTTGGTAGTTCACTGGTCAAGAAAGGTGCTAACGTCTCCCAACCACTGAGAGCTTGACCTTGTGATAGTGATTGCTTAATGTAAGTATGTTGGCTGCTTAGTTTGCCACCAATTCCCAGGATATTTTCAATTCATAATCAAAATGTAGGTTGTGTTTTGCTGAACTGTTGGAACTATTGGTGAGTGAAGTGTAAACCAAGAAGCTGATTATTTATTTATTTACTTATTGTACTTAAACTGTGGTATCTGGGAATAACTAAGTAGTATTGCCATAATAAAGAACTCACTTTAAAGGGGCCCTTTAAAAAAAAATGCTCTTTTATCTCGGTAAAGAATTAAAAATTATCTTTGCAAATTTATATATAATATACCATATTTTTTTGCTCCATAAGATGTACTTTTCCCCCCAAGTGTGGAGGGAAAAATGCCCATGCGTCTTATGGAGCGAAAAATACAGTATAATATTTTAAATCTGTTCATAAATAAGAGCTTTTTATGATGGTGTTTATTACTTAAACATTTTTCTTATATTACTTAAAATTTTACTATATAGCCTTTAAACGTTTTCACTAAAGAATTGTAGATATAAGGTTTAATGTTTTTTCTTCTTTAAGTGAGAAGCAGGGAGGCAGAGAGACAGACTCCTGCATGCAGTACCCCCAGCCCGCTACTGGGCGACGCTCTGCCTATCTGGGTGTTTCTCTGTGGATCCATGGAAGCTATTTTAGCAGCTAAGCAGGCCAGGGAACCATTCTCACCACCTGGGCCAACTTGCTCCAACTGAGCTGTGGCTGCTGAGCTATGGCTGTGGGAGAGGAAGAGAGAGAGAGAGAGAGAAGGGAGAGGGGGAAGGGGTAGAGAAGCAGATGGTCACTTCTCCTGTGTGCCATGACCGGGAATTGAACCCGGGACTTCCCACATGCCGGACAGATGCTCTACCACTGAGCCAACCGGCCAGGGCCAGGTTTAATATTTTGATTAAAATATTTTTAGTGAGCATATTATTAGCAGTTTTTAATAATTATTAGTTGGACTTTGATTATGATAGTGAACAGTTTATCTGATATAAGAAGAAATTAAGTATTCATAAAAAATTAAAATGTGTAATTGATTAATACCTTTAATTGGAAGGCTTTTAGTAAATGTACAATGTAGCTAAATTAGAAACTGACTAATGTTAATAAAGGAACTTGTATTTTCTTAAATATGTGGCATTGTCATTAGTTGAGGATTCATTTAGTGCTTACTGTGGGCTTAATACAGATTGAAAATAAATTTAAAATATTTATTTTTTAATCTACCATGAAAGGTAGATATGCTAAATATAACATGGTTGAAAGAACTATTATCTTGAGCATTTTACAGACCTTAGTTCTAATCCTGGCTTTAATGCTTATTAGCTGTACGATCTTGGGCAAATATGTCAATTTTAGTAGTTAGAATCTCTCCAGGATCTGCTAACTATCCGCGAATTCAGGGAAACAGTATATGAAGCAGTCTGAAATACTAAATGCTCATTGTAAATGCTGAACAGTAGAAAAAATATTGAGATAAAAATAATTTGTAATTGTATTGTCCAGATATAATCACTGTTAGAACATATTCTTTTAGTCTGTATTCTGTGCGTATGTATACTTTACAAATGTATTGAAAAAGAAGTGTTTCACCAGACTGGGATTATACTTTGCATATTGTTTATAACTTTTTAAAAAATTAGTAATATGTAATGCTAACTTTTCTATATCTTTATTCTTCTGCTATATGATTTTTTTTTTTTTTTTTTTTTTTTTAACAGGGACAGAGAGAGAGTCAGAGAGAGGGATAGATAGGGATAGACAGACAGGAATGGAGAGAGATGAGAAGCATCAATCATTAGTTTTTCGTTGCCGTTGGAACACCTTAGTTGTTCATTGATTGCTTTCTCACATGTGCCTTGACTGCGGGCCTTCAGCAGACCGAGTAACCCTTTGCTGGAGCCAGCGACCTTGGGTCCAAGCTGACCAGCTTTTGCTCAAGCCAGATGGGCCTGCGCTCAAGCTGGCGAGCTTGGGGTCTTGAACCTGGGTCTTCCGCATCCCGGTCCGATGCTCTATAGCCACTGCCTGGTCAGGCTTGTATGAT
The DNA here is from genome assembly GCA_037038555.1 of Rhynchonycteris naso. Lineage (NCBI taxonomy): Eukaryota > Metazoa > Chordata > Mammalia > Chiroptera > Emballonuridae > Rhynchonycteris > Rhynchonycteris naso. The sequence continues at coordinate 180,904,929 of CM072998.1, forward strand.
TTTTTTAATGCTTAATGGTCCTTGGTATTGGATATATACTGTAATTTAAAAAATTAGTTGGCTGTTGTTGGACTCTGAGATTTTCAACTTTTTTATTTATAAATAGTTCTGTTATAACCTCTTTATATTCAAATATGTTTTTCATATCTCTGAATTATTCTTTCCCATTAATCATTAGAGATTAAACTCTAGGTACATGGGTATGAGCATTTTTAAGTGTTTTGACAAAAATTGGCTATCAGAAAAATACTGATTTTTATTCCTTAATAGAGTAAGGAAATACCCATTTCTTTATTATCACTACTTGATTTTATTTTATTGTTTGAATATTTTCACATTTCACAAAATTCAAAAAGTGCAGTAATAGTAAGTCTTCTGTTTTCAAGTAGATACGTAGTGCTTCTTGCTAGAGTTACTATAACTTATTTCGTATGTATTCATTTAGACATAATTCAGTACTTGCCATTAAAAAAAACTTTTTGAGTTTGATAGGTTCAAGTGGTATGTTGCTGTTTTGATCTTTGATTAGTAGTGAAGGTGAACATGTCCCATATACTTATTGGCTATTTTGGGGTATTTTGTGAATTGCCTGTTCATATCTTTTGCCCATATTTAAATTTAGATGTTCGTCTCTGATTTTGAGAGTTCCTTTTATACGGAGTATGCAAACTCATGTTAGTTTTCCGAAGAATTTTTATTTTGCTTTACATTTCAGTGGACATTTTAAATTTTCAGATAGGAATATCTGTAACTATGATTTATAGATTCATTAAAATTGATTTTGAATTCTGGTCAGATAAAATTTAATCTCACATGCTTTTTTGGTTGTGAAGTTGTTTTCCTGTTCCCATCATACTTTGGTCTAGTTTCCTAGTACCAGTAAATAATCCTAGGGAACAAAGAAATACAGGAACACAGAAAACAGAACACTGCCAGGCTGCATGCTTTGGGTTGGACAATCAGTTGTGCTATGGGTGTTGGTGCCATCTAGTGTTGCAGATAGAAAATTAGGTCTGTGGAATGCTTTATAAGTGGCCATATGGAATATATTCAGTTGGACAGAAAAATTTAGTGAGTTGTAGATATTTGCTTCACATTAAAAATGACTTTATAAAAAGGTTTAGAACCTTGACACGTTGTACTGAAACAAATGCTAGAATCATGCTGTTACAAACATTATGAAATGACCTTAAATATTCCTCCAAAACTGTGTACTTTAATGAAAACTTAAAGGTTTTAAGATGTCAGAGCCTAAAAATTATTAATTTTTAAATTCCAAATTTAAAAATGCTTTGGCTCTTTTGAAACATCTGTATGTTTATTTTAGATAATACAAGAAGTCAGCTTTTTTAGTTCTCATTGAATATCACTTTTAATTTCTTTCTATGGATTTTAATATTCAAATTTTAGCAACATATATGAAATTGTCTATAGACTCTAAAATGCTCATTTTCTTTCCATTTTAACTAGTATTGTCACTCATTTTTTAGACTAAAGTATTTCTGCATGTCTCACAGTTCAATTCAGTAGCTAATGTTGAACTGCTATAATTTAGTCCATAGAGGGCATTACATTACAGCATATTAAACATTAGTGTTCTAATATTAATACTTTTCAGTAATGAGACATACAATTAATTTCATAGTTCAGAATAATTAAATTTTGAAGTAGGGTCAAAACTACTGTATAGTTATAATTGTTTACTTTTTAAAATGCTAGTTTCTATTGCTGGAAGTGGAAATAATTATTTTCTCTATCAAAAATTGTATATAAGCAACCCCCAGTTTAGAGTAGTAGTTTAAATCAAAGTGACTGCATCCTTCCCACTTTATTTCCTTTTATCTCTAAACATTGTAAAGACAACAAAGCGAAACAAAACCTTAGTTTTTCTGGAGATCAGAAGAAGAGGAGGGAAAGAAATGGAGAGGAAAGAATATTGGTAGGACTGTCTAGCACAGAGCTGCAGCTCGCATACTGCTGCCTACTTCAAATACAGCCTTCTGATGTCTGCAGTCCTGCCCCTAGATACAAACTACACACACACACACACACACACACACGCATGTACACGCGCGTGCACACACACACACTGAGGGGGTTGTAGAGAAAGTATTCTTTTTCTTTCATAGAAATTGATATAATCATGTAATTTTTCTACTAATAAGGTAAGGGTACTACGAAAATGAGAGTTCTGATTGGAGATAGGAGGTTAGGAGAAAGAATGTGGAAATTTTAGAGCATGGTTAGGAGCTAGGGATGTGCTTGAAGAATTGCTTCTCACTGGTTTTGTCAGGCTTGGGGGAGGTACTGGGATATGGGCGTTGGGGAATGGGGAGTTGCCTAGCATGAACTTTGAACAGTTTATTTCAAAAGTTTTGTGGAAGGCTGATTTTGAATTCAGTAAAAGGAGACTATTTCCTCCCTCCCCCTTCCCAGTAATATGCAGTAGGACAGGGGTCCCCAAACTATGGGGCCCTGAGGCCATTTATCCGCCCCTGCGACACTTCTGGAAGGGGCACCTTTCATTGGTGGTCAGTGAGAGGAGCACAGGATGCATCCACACCCATAGTTCCCATTGAAATACTGGTTGGTCAGTTTGTTGATTTAAATTTACTTGTTCTTTATTTTAAATATTGTATTTGTTCCCGTTTTGTGTTTTTACTTTAAAATAAGATATGTGCAGTGTGCATAGGGATTTGTTCATAGTTTTTTTTTATAGTCCGGCCCTCCAACAGTCTGAGGGACAGTGAACTGGCCCCTGTGTAAAAAGTTTGGGGACCCCTGCAGTAGGACATCAGAATTTAGACAACCCTTTTATTCTTTTGTATTAAAGCACTCTTCTGTTGTCCCTCCTTGGGAATCCTCCCTTTTAAGAGGAAATAGGCTCCCAAATAAAGTGCTTGCTGTTTTGCACATTAGGATGTATCTGTTTTATTTAAAAATTGTCACTGAAAAAAGTTTTTATTAAATATTTGAAGGAAAACAAAATAAATGATTTAAGGAAAAACAAACAAACAGATTTAGGTCCTTTCTTTTCCTGGGAAGTTAGATTTAATGTGGCGTAGGACCTATAAGCTACCAATACATAAATTTTTCCCAGCTAGAGAATAAGAACTGTATACCAAAGAACATAGGCACTTCTGATTCAGAAGGTATTGGGTTATTGCCTAGAATTAGATGGCTTATTGTATGGGCTTTCTTAGATGTGCTTTCAGGCAGTCTCCCCTGTAGTGCTGTGATTTGTTTAGCATAATAATACTAATGGTACATAGCTAGCACTTGCATACAGCCTACTTTTTGTCAAGCACTGTCCTAGGGCCTTTTGCTTACACTGATTTATTTGATCCTTACAGTAAGCATAGCCCACATGGCTTTATATTTTTAATAAATTTGTCTCATCAAAATTTCAAATTCAGGCACTTTTTGCTTAGCTTACCAAACTTAAAACAGCTCTAGTTTTAAACTTTTCTAAGAAAGAAATGGGCAAAATGTCAGTTAATTTATATGAATTGGTTTTCCCTGTAAGCTTAATAGCCTAAATTGCAAAGCCTGTATAAACTAAAGAATTAGGTATCACTATGTAAGATCAAATTTCCAGGACTCCTGTTTTGACTTTTTAATCTTCCAAGGGAGCTATTAAATATATTTAATGTTTCAGTGAATAGGTATCATTACATATTTTTGCCCTCTTGGACTATATTTTATTTTTGTATATTTTTAAGATTTTTATTGATTTTACAGAGGGAGAGCAGAGAGGAGGCGGGAAGAGCACAAAGTATCAACTCATTGTTACTTCACTTTAGTTGTTCATTGATTGCTTGTCACAGGTGCCTTGACCCGGCAAGCCCAGGGCTTTAACTGGTGACCTCAATGTTCCAGGTTGACACATTATCCACTGTGCCACCACAAGCCAGGCATTGGACTATTTTTTAAAATTGTTGAATGAAGTTAAATAACAGAAGATGTGAATAGTATAAATTGTAAATACCCTTTATCTCAAGAATAAATAATCTCTGACTGTTAGTGTAATAATCTCTGACTTGAAAACAGTATTTGGGTGCTGTTTTTGGATGCTTTATTGTAATGCTAAAATCTCCTGTTAGTGTAATAATCTCTGACTTGAATACAGTATTTGGGTGCTGTTTTTGGATGCTTTATTGTAATGCTAAAATATTTATTGGCCTTTCATTTTATGGGATTCATTATTAGGAAGTATTTTGTACTTACTGAATAGTTTGGGATTTCAAACTGTTGTATTGAAAGGCCAAACACATTCAGCTATGATATTACTTGGTGACAGGGTTCTCAAATATCACATTATGCAAGGGTCCCGTGAATAAAGTTTAAAGTTAAATATTAACTCTTGAGCTGAGAATAGTGGACTCTCTTTAAAAATTGCTTTGCTTTATTCAAGTTTGAAGTTAGGCAGATAGGCTACTTCTGATATTAAGGATTTTGCAGCCCACACAGTTTTACAGCAAGATCCAGAAAATATTATACCTTTTCAGTGTTGCTGTGTAATCTTGAGAAATATGTCCTTTTGTATGTACATAGGCTGTATATCTTCATACCATATAATTTAAAATATTTTAGCTGATTTGTCATGATGTATGGCCTATTCTTAGCCAACTGGTAGCATCTGTTAAACCAGTTATGAAACATTATGTAGACTAATATTCTGCACTGGAATTAATGCCAGTTTTATATAGTTGAACATAAATTTTAGAAATTCTGTACCTAGATTTGTTTTTGTTTATCAGTAAAATTTTAATTTGGTCTTTTTATCATTTTCCCAGGGCAAATGATATAATTAACATGTGACTATTTCTCTTCAAGTTCAGAGTCTATTAATAGTTTCAGCAGTGGTGTCTAATAGATATTTATTGAAAGATTGAGTTAGAGCAGGTGATGAATTGGAAAAAGTGTATATTTGTAACTCTGAATTTCTGCATAAGGAAGATGAAATTGTTGCAATTGAATAAAAACATGTTTTCTATTGAAGTAGCATAAACTAAATAAATAATTTGACTTCGTGGTTCTCTGCTTATACTCTCATACGGGTGCAAAATGCTGAATGCTTTAAACCTTAATAAACTTAGGAGAAAGTATAAAGAGATGCAGCATTTTCCTGGCTTGAAATACAAGCTATTATCCTTGAAATAAAAGCTATTGCAGCTTTTCTGTTGGTATGCATAACAATAATTGCATCTTGTGGGCAGATTATGATGAGGTGGATGGTCAGAAGAAATATTTAAGGACTAGGGTAACTGCTTTTTAATATTCTTAATAGAAATCTTACTGAGCCTTTAAAATTATGTGGTAATGCATTTCTATGAATAAGCTTTGCAGTCAGTCCATTTTTATCTTAAAAGGTAACAACTGATTTTAGAGTTTTATATGTAACTGAAAACCAGCAGTATAATTCACCCATCTCTCAAAACCAAACCAAACCAACCCAAACCAAAAACTGTACGTGGGTATACTTCAAATACATTTCATTGGTTAACTGGTAAAAGAGAAACCCTCTTTTCTTTCCTTTGTTTTGGTAGGCTGCCCTTCCCCCCCGCAAAGGGGGCTCCATTTGGTATGAGCAACAAGCAAAGGACTAGAACAATAAACGGAAGGAAGGCAGTAGTGCCTGAGTGTTAGTAGCCTAGTTACAGATTGCACTGCGTCAGGCTGCTCCACACCCAGAAGACGTCAGGTGACCAGACTTGCTGCAGTTGTGCAGTAGAGGAGACTGCAGGCTTCGGTTGAGGAAACGGCTATTTCATGTCTCTGGGGGGAGATTTTTGCAGTTACAGCTTTTCTGTTGGTATGCATAATTGATAATTGCATCTGGAGGGCAGATCGCAACAAGAGATGGACGGTCAGAAGAAAAATTGGAAGGAAAAGGGTATATCTGCTTTTTAATCTTCTATTTAGTCTTTTTGTGACGAGCAGTGACTAGGAGTATGCTTTGCAATTTAAATACATTTTGGAGTGAAAGTGAAACCTATGAGAGGTTTGAGAGGAAAGGATTATAACCGCTATTACAAATGTGTTTTCACATTTGGTTTTATATGAGAAAATACGCTGTTCTGTTTTATTAGCATTTGATTTAGTCATAGCAATCCTATAGTTGATGAGGTTCTATTTAATTACATTTTTAAAAGTACAGTTTCAATGTATATTTCATCTGTTGGTCATTTTGGTGTGATAAGTCTGCTTAGCTATATTTGTATTCCACAATGACGTATTTTTTGTGACTAAGTATTTTTTTAAAAAGCTGACTTGGTGTAGTTCTGAAATCCTATCCAAAGGCTTGTAGGTAGCAAGATACTGCATTTGCACTAAGCCTGTTTTCTTCTTTGGGAATCTTATTGAGTCTTTAAAATTACCAGCCTCCTTTTAATTATATTTCTGTATATCTTGAAAACATTAAAATGTATACATGGTAGTTTGCAATGCGTGTCTATATTTAAATCACTAACCTTTGTCCTTGTAGTAAGTAATCATTGATCTTGATCCTCTTTCCTCTCCCTTGAAAGCCTAGATCCTTTCAATTCTCAGTGGATCATTGTGTAAGAATGTAAGCCCATAACTGGTAAAATATTGACTGTAATGAATATTTTAAAAGTATTATGTAGATGGTAAATGTGCTATTTAAAAATATAGAAGGTGATATTTTGGGGATATCTGACCACTTATAATAAGTTATCTCAAAATTTATTAGAGCTATTAAGTAGTACAAGTAGACATTCCACACAAGCAATTCTTTTCTGGATACATTCAACTTTTATAATTAAAAAAAATCCTTCTACAGCAGAATTGCTAGCAGGATTGGTAATAATGATTCTAAAAGCAATATGGGGAGCTAATTACAGTAACCTTTACAATATCCTTAAAATATTTGTTCAATAAGGAAATGTGGGGAAAAATTGAGTTTAATATTTTTTTATTAATTTTAATGGGGGACACCAATAGAGTTTAATATTGAGTTCATATTGAGATATAAAAAATAGAAGATAATACAGTGTTAGATTTTTACCTTTATGGTCTCTTTACATGTGAATTTAATAAAAAAGATTTTTCTTTCTTCATCCTTCTGAACATTATATTGCAAAGTGAAAGGTGAATTGATGCACTAGTTTTTGATAAATAAAAATAGTAGTAATGATGCAATAAATACAGGCTTTAAAAATAGGTGGAAAGTCACATCAGGGCCTATTATGCAACTATTAAGGCTCTATAATAATAAGTCTTAAACCATTTAATAACTTTCTAAGTTCTTGCTGAACTAATTAAAGGATATGTTGTGACAGGAAAAATTAAGATCCAGTGTAGTCCATATTATACTAGATATCGTTTTATTTTTAGGCACTATATATAAAATCACATTTACTCTTTGTATTTATTTTTCCAAAGTGAGAAGGGGGGAGGCAGACAGACAGACTCCCACATGTGCCCAGCTGGGATTCACCCGGCATGCCCACCAGGGGGCGATGCTCTGCTCATCTCTGGCGTCACTCGTTGCTCCATTGCAACCAGAGTTGTTCCAGCGCCTGAGGCAGAGGCCATGGAGCCAGCCTCAGCGGCCGGGCCAACTTGCTTCAGTGGAGCCTTGGCTGCAGGAGAGAAAGAGAGAGAGAGAGAGAGAGAGGAAGGAGAGGGGGAAGGGTGGAGAAGCAGATGGGTGCTTCTCCTGTGTGCCCTGGCCGAGAATTGAACCCAGGACTTCCACACGCTGGTCCTACGCTCTACCGCTGAGCCAGCCAGCTAGGGCCCACCCAGATTTACTCTTAAATGTCTCTAGGGAGCCTCATTTTGTATGTAAGTGTAATGAATTAATATATTTTAGTGCTTGTTTTTGGCTTTTCTGCTTGGTAAGACTAACTTTATTGATTTTTCTGATTCATTGGTGAAGTTATATTAGTATTTTATCAGCAGCTAATTTTAATGTTGTAGACTATAGGTTAGGACTTAAATGGAAATCAGTGAGAAGCTGAAGCTGAGAGAATCTTTTCCTCATTTTATGTAAAGTATGTGACAATAGAGGAAAGAATCTAATTTAGGCTCTAGGTATACTTTAAAATATATATTTAGGTCCATATTTTTTTTCTACCCTCCCTGTGCCCTGCCCCCTTAAGTGCCATAATTGAAACACATCCAGTCATCTAATGGTGGTGAAGTGTAAAGGTATAAAAGAAGTAAGAGATATTCTGATTTCAGTGTTTAAAATCATTTGGGATTTTTGGTCTCTTTTTCGAAGATTAACTAGTTTTTAAGACATTTTATCTTTCAGGCTAAGGCCAATACTAATAATTTGTATTCTTTTTACGTTTTTTAAATCTTGGATATTCTATTCTTAGCAAGATATTTATAAAAAAGAAATCTACATAGCATTTGATTATTGGGGTTATATGGAAAGCATTGATTAAGACATTCAAAAGGTTTTGAAGAGCTTAAAATAAGGAATGGGTAGATTTGAGGATTTGGGTTGGTAGAAGAATGATGTAACCACTAAACATGGTATTAACGGAGACACTGAATAGAGCTTTCTGGATAGGACAGAATACGGGATGGGGTAAAAGTAGGTTTACAGTTGTGAGTTTGGGAAACAGTTTATTCTTGTATTTATTAATTACTGTATTATTTTCCATAGGAATAACTGTAAACCTACTTTTATCCCACTCTCTATTTATAGGACAGTACTTGAAAGATAAGATTGGTATGGTTAAAAAATAGAGAGGATTTGTAAGATTTAGGTCAGGTTTATTCAAACTTCACTGAAGATGAGAATCACCTAGTGCTTCTTAAAAAAACAGATTTCTTTGATTATACTCAGACCTACCGAATCAGGCAGGGTCTGGCAATCTGTATATTATACTGCCTGGTGTAATTCATGTTATAATCAGGCAAATTTAGGAAATACCGATGAAGGTTTTAAAGTTTCTGTTCTGATATGTTTTGATTTTGCCCAGAGTATGACACTTATCCTTTTGGGTCTTGATTTCCTTATGGGCATGATTTCTAGGCTTCCAGTTGTAATGTTCTCTGGTTCTACAAAGCTTTCTGGACCAGACTGCAGAAGACATTGGTTTTTGGACTTTATCATAAAGGAAGTAAAAGAGCCTTTGGAAGTTTTAAAGTAGACAGTAATAAAATGATAGCAGATTTGAAAGACTGGTTTGGGGTGTGAAATAACTTGGATAGAACTCAGAGACAGAATGTACCCATATTTAACGCAAATAGTGCCTGAATTTGGCCTGAAATAGGAATGAAAAGGAAATGACAGATTTGAGAAAGAAGGAGTACTTGACATAGATGTGTGGGACTAGGGTGAGGGAGGGACTCAAAGGATAACATGAAATTTCTGTCAGTGAAACACTGGCAATGCTAATATATTAGTATTTGTAGAAATAGAGTTAAAAGTTAGGTAGAAATGATGTCAGGTTCAGCTTCAGAAACCTCAGTTATGAAGTAATGATAGAACATCTCTGAAGCTCAGAGAAATGACAGGTTTAATGATAGAGAATTGCAAAGTGAATGCAAAGCGAGACAAATGAATAATACTGCGAGGGTACAGTGTCCCTACTTACCTGTGGGAATACATTCCAAGATCACAGTGGATACCTAAAACCAAGGGTGGTATGGTACCAAACCCTATGCAGTACTACTGTACTATGGCTTTTCTTATACATACTTATGGTAAAGTTTAATTTCTAAATTAGGCACAGTAAGTTCTTAATATTATATGATGGGTAAAATAGAATAATTATAGCAATATACAGTAATAGAAGCTCTGTAAATGTGGTCACTCATTTTAGGGGATCCCTTGCTGAATCTTTGTCTGGGCATAGTGCTTTCTGGCCCAACAGGTTGCTCTCAGTTGGAACATGTCTTCTGTTCATGTCTGCCACACACAAATTTAATGCCTTTTTTATCTTAATTAAGCACTTATTGTGCACTGTGGTCATAACTTTTGGAATTTGAGGTATGACAGCAAAACTAGCGCAAATTTATTTTTTTCTTCACAATATCACAGATGGAATATTCTGTTTTGCCATAGATTTTAGTAGCCTCAGCATCTGAATTTTTTTCGTATTAGTCGAGAATATTTACCTTTTCACTGAAAGGGAGCACCTTGAGGCTTCTCTGGGGCACACCCGAATTGGCAGCATCACTGCTGTTGTGCTGTGGGGCCAATATTAAGTAAAATGTGGGTTACACGGACTGAGATCCCACATTTGATCTGATTGATAACCACGATGGTCACTGAGTGCCTGAATGGCAGGTGGCATATGCAACGTGGATACGCTGGGCGAAGGGATGACTCGTGTCCTGAGTGGAAGAGAGCTGAAGGCACGAGATTTCGTCATGCTACTCCGAATGATCTCCAGTTTAAAATGTGCTCTTTATGTTTGGAATTTCCTATTATTTTCAGACTGCAAATGACCGTGGGTAACTGAAACCATGGATAAGGCGGGACTACTGTATTTGCATAGATAGATAATGAAGGAAAGCCTGAAACCAACATTATGGGGATGTGAAGCTCCAGAAAAGATAATGAAATTATAGTTAGGATAGTACAGTATCACTGGTATTAAGTGGGAAGAGAATTTTCAAGAAGGAGTAAGTGGTTAAATACAGAAGAACTGTTTAATATGATGATTGAGCAATGGTTGTGGACCCTGTTCAATTTTAGGAATATGTATAACACTGTTCATTATTACCAGTACTTTTTAAATTTGGCAGTGATCATGCTATTAGGTGCGACCTTTGAGAGAAGTTTCTGTAGAATAGAGATAGTTCTAGAATTATAATTAAGTTTGTCTATGTCTTAAGACAGTAGCTTTGGACCATTTCTGGAACATACCTCCTTGGAGAGGTTTTTGTCAGGCTCCCTGATCTTTACTTTTGATAAGCTACTTTTCATTTATTTGAAAGCTTAAGGTTACTAAATATCGGGGTACAGGTGTACCCCTACACTTACATTCAGGGAGAGGGAAGCGGAAGTCTTGCTGCTTGAAATGCTTTCTTAACCCCTGGGAATGCCAAAAATGCCTGAGGAGGGAACGTGGGCATTAACCAATTGAGAGAACTATTGATTCGAGAGAAAGACCTCTGCTTTCAAGTCTTAATTTTGTTGAAACCCATTGTGTAGCCGCTCATCACTTCACACAGAGTGGTTTTGATGTTTATTTTTAACAGTGTTTATGTGTTGGGATGTAATACGGTATATTTTGTTCTGTAATAATTTCTCTTCCACTAAATGGGGAAATACCTTTAAAAATATTCCACATCGTTTTAATTGTTAGAGTAGTCTAAGTAGATACTACTAATCCCATACAGTAAAATTTTCAAGTTTTTTTCTAAAGTTTTTGCAGGGATAAACAATGCTGAAATGAATATAATTTGTATAGGAAGCTTTTTTATCTCTGATTATTTCTAAATTGCTAGGTGATTGTATTTAGGCGTTTGTTGTAAAATTGCCCTCCAGAACGATTGCACGAATTTTTTTGAGCAATCTATGGGAGTGTCTGTCCTGAAACGTTGGCCAAGATTAAATACTGTGTGCGCATTTCTGATGGTTTTAACTCTTTCTAAGATAGCTGTTTTGTCTGTTTTTAAGTAAATTACTTGATGAGAACCAGGTTTACATTTAAAAAGAGTAAATTTGCAAATGTTTTCTCCTACATATGGTTTAAAGTCCTGTATGGATAAGTAGTGAGAGCAGTGGTGGAAATACCCTCTCCATTTTATTTACCCAAGACTGGGTACTCCTTTTTCCTCACCAGAACTCCCAACTGGTTTTTCCACTAAATCCTATGTCATAGTCAAATTAATCTTTCAAGAGTCTTCCTCTAGTTAGTTATAGCACTTACGGGCTTTTTCCTTACTTTTCAAATAAAGTTTATACTGTCTACCTTGGACTTTTAAAAGGCATTCCATGGTCTAGTCCCAACCTTTATAATCCTATCTTCCATTGTTTTGTCTCCAGCCACATTGAAGGACTTGTTCCCTGAATATGCCTATTTTTTGCGTTTGCTTGCATGTTTTGTTTGTTTCCTCTGTCTAGATTGCCATTTCATCCCATTTCATTTTATGCAAGTTGTACTTACCAAAGGACCAGTCGTCCCTGAGATGCTGACTGACCCTTTCAGGTGGAAGTAACCCAGTGTTCCTTTGAACGATTCCCATCTCTCAGTTTTCATTTTGTGGCTTCTATTATAGTCATTTATATGTATATCTGGGCTCTTTTTCTAGCTTATAAATTCTTTGAAGGCAGGAACAGTGGCTTCATCATTAGGTCTCCTTATTGATTCTGCACAGCTTCTCAACAAAGAGGATGGGAGATCTGATATTCAGCCAGGTTTACTCCTGGCCTTGAATCCTGTACATAACATTCTTGGAAATGTTTAAAAATGTTTTTTCAAGGGATTCCTTACCTCCTTCTTATAATTTAAACAATTTTTATAAACCCAAGAGTTTTAGACCATCCCTGCAGATAAGTCATTTTATTAGTCTTTTTTTTTTTCCAACTTTCTTATTTTATAGATAAGGAATCCAAGAAAATGAAGAGATTTGTTCGGGACCACATCACTTGTGACAGAGGGCCTTTATTTTTATTTTACAATTTGTATTTGTACTTGTACAGCTGAAGATTGTTAAAAACTAATAACCCATGTTTTGATATTTTATTCATTAATAGTCTAACTGTGGTATTTCATTGAACATGGTATATATGTCTTTTTGTATGGTCCTCACTCTACAATAAAAGAAGCAGTAGTCTATTCCACTAGCCATGAAAGAAGGCAGGTGTCATCAGTTGTTCAGTATTGTCAAAGGTTAAGCCTAGTGGGAACTCAGTGGACCAGGAGTATAATTTCTTTGTCCTTAGGGATTGGATTACATGCTTGAATGTGAGGAAAATATTTTAGCATTGAAGAGAATTCTTATTGTGATATGATATGTAGTTATCCCCTATGTTACCTTTTATTTATTCAGTTAATTCCATCTCTTGCTAGAATTTAGGCTAAAGGATGTTACAAAATTTAATCCAGCCAGTGCTTCTCTTTGCATCTTTGAGATCACATTTTAATTGTTTCTCTGCTTTATCATGGATAATGCTGACTTACATTACTTTGTATGCATTTCTCTGTGTGTGTGTGTGTGTGTGGTGAGGGGGTATTTATAAAATGTATAAATATATCTTTAAATCTTCATGGCTTTCACATTTTAATGCAATCACCTCTTTGGCATTTATAGTATTGATAAACACTAAAATGCTGTTATCTCTCCTTAAATACTTGATCACCATTACTTTATACTATGTAGCATATCCTTTTCTTTTTTTTTTTTAATTTTAGAGGGACAGAGAGAGAGTCAGAGAGAGGGATAGATAGCGACAGACAGACAGGAACGGAGAGAGGTGAGAAGCATCAATCATTAGTTTTTCATTGCCATTGCAACACCTTAAGGTTGTTCATTGATTGCTTTCTCACATGTGCCTTGACTGCGGGCCTTCAGCAGACCGAGCAACCCCTTGCTGGAGCCAGCGACCTTGGGTCCAAGCTGGCGAGCTTTCTGCTCAAGCCAGATGGGTCCGCGCTCAAGCTGACGACCTCGGGGTCTCGAACCTGGGTCTTCCACATCCCAGTCTGACGCTCTATCCACTGCGCCACTGCCTGGTCAGGCTGTAGCATATTCTTAATGAAACTTAGGTTGTAATCACAGCTGTGTATAAGTTCTTAGAATGTACAGAGGGTGGATCAAATTTGGGGGCTTTTGGAGTAATTTTTGCTATAAAATTATTTGGTAGTACAAAATGTCATCTTTCACTTAGTCATTGAATTTCACAGTGAATCCTATATTATTTCCCTTTACAGAAAAAAATGTTTAAGGGTTTTATTGACTTTCCTGGTAGTTTCTCTTAATCTTTTGAAGTTAGATGTTTGTTTGAAGTGCCTGTTAGATCTTTTTTGGAGTAGTTCTCCAGTATCACTCATAACATTAAACTTATAAAATCCTGCATTATTAAGAAGATTTGTAATTTTGCATTGTGGTTGATTTGTGGTGTTTTATATGGATGTATATTAAATTTACAACTATTTAGTTATAGTTTTAAATTGTTATTTTCAGAGTGAGACAATTCAGATAGCTTCTAGGAAACGATTTGCAATTTAAACAGAACATGATTTATTCCTGGCATTGAAGTTGTATTACTGGAATTATTGGTGTATGTACATAACTCTGCTCATAGTGTAAGTTGTTTCTCTCTTTGCAGTTATGTAAATTGAGATTGAAATACTATTTGGAATCCTCAAAGAGGATAAAAAGCAAACTTGAGTACTGATATATTCCTTTAAGTACAAAATCTGGTATGAGGGAAAAGTGAGACTTTCATGGTCAGACCTGAATTTCAACCTGTAACCCTGCATATTTTATTTAATACTTCCAAGCCTCAGTTGCCTATGTGTAGCAGATAATACTTTATAGAGTTGTTGTGATTAGTGGCAGTGTATACAAAGTACTTGCACAGCTCCTTGCTCAGAATAGAGGATTGCTAAATTATTATAGCAAAGTCAAGTATAGAATTTATACTAGTTTTAGATAAAATGTATTTTTCCATCCGATGTATGGTGGTTGAAATTGACCCCCACACTGTAATGTTGTCAGAAGTAAGGCATGAAAGATTTAGTGATGAAGAAGACAAAGACCTGAAATTGTGTGTTTATCTTTCAAAAACTAGTTACAGGAAGAGGAGATGGCCAGGAGAGATGCTGGTCTGCCAGGTATTGGAGATAACTTTGTCACAGTACTTTGTCCATCAATCTGAAACTTGCTAACTGAAACCCAGTTAGCAGTGCTTTCAAAGAAGTTGAATTGACCTTTTTTTCTTTTTTTTAAAGCAGAGCTTAGTTAAGCATTGCATTTATTATTTGATTGCCCTGCTTGACTTTATCTCCTGAGATAACTTTATTTAGTGTGTTTATTTCCGTATGTGATATCTCCTTTGAGTTTAAACTAACTCATTAGGTGGTTATCATTTTCCTAATTTTACACATGCAGAAACCAAGTTCAATGATCTAGTCAGGGCCATACTGATGGCAATAGAATGAAGAAATAGGACTTTATCTCTTCTTACTGTCTTTGCAAAAGGAGTTAAGCTTTCACTCTGCACAGACCTTTTTCTGGACCATCACTTGTCATTTCTTAGCCAAGTGAATGCTTACTATGTGGAAGTAAGAGCTTACTATGTGGTGCCAAACAATAAATTCTGGCTTCTCGCCACTTTTCTTGGCAATTGAGAAGAATTTGATTTAAGGATTTTGATTCCTAACAAATATATAATTATTTATTAAGGCAAAGATTACGAAAGTTGTGAAAAGTAGCAACTAAATTTTTAATATTCTAATGTTTGCCTTACTCATTGTTAAAGAGTTTTTTTTTGTTAAAGAGAATATTTGCTTTTGCTTAAGAGGTAGGTATTTTCCTTCAGCAATTCCTTTCCAGTATTTTTAAGACCAACTTGTTCAATGTTTTTTACCCCCAGATAAGATTTTAAAGTTGAAACCTAACTTCAGAAGAATTTGATTTCAGGCAAAGTGAAATTGGATGACTTGTGCATGCGCCAGCACTATTTTTACCTATGACACATGACAGTGTATGATTACCAGATGTAGGTAACTTTTCTTACTCTTCACTGGGCCTGATCTTGTTATTTTGAAGAAAAGAGTCTAGTGTACTGAATTATTTTAAATGAAAATTTTAGTTGATAAAGATGCTACAGCTCTGTGCACTTGCACATCACAAAATAAATATTTTCCACATTTTTAAAAGTGGACAAAAAAAAGTGGACAGTCACTTATTTCTAAATGACAAAAACTAAATTGGTCAGCATTATTTTAGTAATCCATAAGCATTTCCCACTGCTGTAAGAGGGAAGGCCACTTAAATTAATCACAGGCCTTTGAAAGGATATTCACTGAGCATTTTATAGAAGGGTAAAGCTGATGCCATAGTAGGTGACTCTGCATGATTAATGCCTCATGCTGCAGTAGAGGAGATTTGACGAACCGGGAAAGATTAAACTTTCCCTTTACAAACCCTGTGTCTTAATTTTGGTTTCTCAAGAATAAAGAGGCCATTAAACTCTTCACATATAAACTGAACTAATGAAGTGATTGTAGAGGTTTCCAAAATTAGCACTTTAGTGATCCAACAATTCTTATTTAAAGATGTACTTTATTTTAATTTGAAAATATTATAGTCTTTAATTAAAACATTTTTAATCCTAAAAATAATCTGGCTACTATTTACACACTATTCTGACAGCAAATATTATTGAAGCAGATTAATGATAATGCAAAGGTGAAAGGGACTCATCAGTCCTTCAGAATCTACAAGGAGATAAAAACCTGTAAAACAATATTTGCTGTTTTATAACTTATCTGAAAGCATTGCTATTTGTCATTTAATAAGTGAAGATATCCAAAAATAGTTAAAATAAAACAAATGTTAAATCCAAAGCACAGAATCATTTTTTTAAATAAATTAATTAGAATTAGTGGGTGCCTTAAATTAGCATAAAATACATATTCATTCTAATCCATCAGTAATATGTATTGACAGTTTAGTTGGTTTTAGGCTTTGTGCTCAGTTCCGGCGAATGGTAGATTACATTTCATATAAACAGAATCACACAACTATGTGACCGTTAATGTCTGGCTTCTTTCAGTTTGCAAAATGTTTTCAAGGTTCACCCATGTTGTAGCTAGCATGTGTCAGTATTTCATTCCTTTTTCTGGCCCAATTATATTCCATTGTGTGGATATACCATATTTTGTTTATCCATTCATCAATTGATGGACATTTGGGTTTTTTATTTATTTACTTTTTGGTTCTTAAGAATAGTGCTGTTATAAACATTTGTGTACAGTTTTGTGTGAGACATAGGTTTTCTAGTCTTTTGGGTAGAAATTCCTAGAAGTGGAATTGCGGGTCATATTGCAACCCGGTGTTTAACTTTTTTGAGTAACTGCCAAACTTTTTCACAGTCGCAGAATTTACTCTCCCATCTGCAATGTGAGAGGGTTCCAAACCTTCATCACTTCTTGCCAACTTTTGTTGTTGTCTATCTTATTTTAGTCATCCTGGCAGGTCTGCAGTGGTATCTGATTGTGGTTTTGGTTTGAATTTCTCTAACGACTAATGATGAACATCTTTTCATTGTTTATTGGTCATTTGTATATATATATTTTTTTGGAGAAATTTCTATTCAGATTTTTTTTGCCTATTTTTAACTACTTTGATTTTTTTATTGTTGAGTTTTATACAGTTTTTAAAATATATTCTGAATACAAGTCCCCTATGTGATGTTTGATTTGTAAATATTTTCTCCCATTTTATGGGTTGTCTTTTCACTTTCTTGGTAGTGTTCACTGAAGCGCACAGAGTTGTTAATGAAGTCAAATGGATCTGATTTTTCTCTTCAGCTTGTGCTTTTGGTGTCAAGTCTAAGAAACCATTACCTGATCCAAAGTCATTAAGATGTATGCTTATTTTTTTCTTCTAAGAGTTTTGTAGTTTAAGTTCTTTAGATCTTTTATTATTTTGAGTTAAATTTTGTAAATGATGTAAGGGTCCAACTTCATTTTCCCAGCACCATTTGTTGAGAAAATTATTCTTTCCCCCATTGAATTGTCTGGAGACTGTTGAAATCAGTTGACTATAAATAATATGAGAGTTTGTTTCGGACTTTATTCAATTGATCTGTCTTGTCCATCCTTGCACAATTGCTCCATTGTCTTGATTACTATAACTTTGTAGGAAGCTTTGAAAAAGGGAAGTGTGAATTTTCCAACTTAGTTGTTCTTCAAGATTGTTTTGGCAATTGTAGATGCCTTGCATGTCAATGTGATTTCTACAATTGGCTTGCCAATTTTTGCTAAAAAGCTGCTGGGATTTTGATAGAGATTGCAGTGTAGACCAGTTTGAGTAGTATTACCATCTTAATAATAATGTTTCCTAATGCATAAGCATGAATGTCTTTTTTTTTTTTTTTAAGCGAGCAAGTGAGAGACAGGGACAGACTGACGGAAGGGAGAGAGATGAGAAGCATCAACGCATAGTTGCGGCACTTTAGATGTTCATTGATTGCTTTCTCACATGTGCCTTGACCAGGCTACTCTGAGCCAGTGATCCCTTGCTCAAGCCAGCGACCCCATTCTCAAGCTGGTGAGCTCACACTCAAGTAGGTGAGCCTGCGCTCAAGATAGTGACCTCAGGGTTTTGAACCTGGGTCCTCAGTGTCCCAGGTCTACCTTCCATTTACTGTGCCACCATCTGTTCAGGCAGCATGGATGTCTTTTCATTTAAGTCTTTAATTTCTTTTAACAATATTTTTAAATTTTCAGTTTCTAAGCCATGTACTTTTTTTATAACTTTGTTCCATAGATTGGTTGGGGTTTGTCTGTTTTGTTTTGTTTTGTTTTTTGATGCTATTGTAAATGGAATTTTCTAAACCCATTTTCATATTGTTTGCTGCTAGGATATAGATCTGTAATTGATTTTTGTATATTGATTGATCTTATATCCTGCAACTAATAAGCAACTAATGAACTTGCTTATTAGTTCTGGTAGCTTCCTTATGGATTCCTTGGGATTTTCTATATACAAGATCGAGTTATTTGCAAGTTGAAATAGTTTGATTTACTATTTTGTAATCTGGATGTCTTATTTTTCTTGTTTTATTGCCCTGTCTCCTACTTCCAGGATAGTGTTGACTAAAAGTTTTGTTTTTGTTTGTGTTTTTTAATCAGCTTGAGAACATTTCTTCTATTCCTGGTTTGATAGTTTTTATAGTAAAAGGGTGTTGGATTTTGTCAGAATGGATTTTTCTGTGTTTTTTGTGATGATTGTATACAGTATGTCCATAGAGTCACGGTGCACTTTTGACCTGTGACCCGTCAAAAGTGCACCATGACTCTACAGACACACTGTAGTTTTTGTCCTTAATTCTATTAATATAGTGTGTTATATTAATTAGTTTTCATATTTTGGACCAACTTTGTATTCTTGGGATAAATACCACTTGAACATGGTGTGTATAATCCTTTGAATGTGTTGCTAGATTCAGTTTGTTAATATTTTGTTGAGGTTTATTGTTTCTATATTCCTAAAGAATATTGACCTGTGGTTTTCTTGTGATGTCTTCCCTGATTTAGATATCAGGATTAAACAAACACCTAAATTAACTAATGGATATACATGTCCTGATGAACTAGAAGCAATAGTATTTGAGTATATTAGAAAGAGTTTTACTAAACGTTTATGACTTCCCTACCCCACACTGAGAAACAGTGGTCTTGGATAAACTTAATCTTATACATTTCTTCATTAAGACCAATTTAAGGAATCTATGAGACTATAAATATTGGCAAATGTCCATTAAACCCACAGTTCTGTTTGCCAAACACTAATATATTTTCATCCTTGCAGTTTTACTAATAATCTTTTAAATTCCTTTGCAAGAAAAAGAAAAGATTAAAATCTTTCTGTACTTTGCACAATGACTTTGTAACAGTGTCTATTGGCTCTCAGACCTTCCTATTCCAGGTTATATTTTGTCTTATGTGTAACTATCAGTACCTACTTGTCTGGGCTGTCCTGCTGTTCTTCCCTCTTGTCCTCCTCAGTGCTCTAAGGTCTGCTGTTCCACCAGGGCACCCCTGGGGCTGTGTCAACAAGGCTCTTAGGGTATTTGCTTTGATTACTCTCAATAGCTATTTACATATTTTCACAATATATTTGGGCTTGCATGTGTTGCAGAACATTCATTTATTGAAAAGGCCTTATTTCTAGGAACCAAGAGACGTTTAACTATCAGCTAAATCTAGATAAAAACCACACTCATGTTATCAGATTCTTTAGTAGTATCTAATAGGAATAGGAAAGGGCGAATTTTTCTAAGTACTGCATTGTCATTCATTCATGGTGGCCATTGGAAAGCAACAGTTTAAGATGGCATAGAAGGGAATAAAGAATCAAGTTAAACTCACCCACAACCCTGCTTTACTATCCAGGGATAAAAACTTCGTTTACCAGATATCCTTTCATACATCATAGTTATTATACATGTATAATATTTTAAGTGGTCTTCTACTATATGAATCTTTTTGTGACATTCTTTTTTTCATTTATTAATAATGGGTATGTGTCTGTGGTAATATAGAGTTACATTACTATCTTTAATGACTACATAATATTCTTTTGCATAGCTATATCCTAATTTTACTTAACCAGAGTCATAGCAGTTTTGAGAGATACTTTCAACAACTTGATTCATTGTAGTTTTCTACTATGGGAAAATACATGTGAGGTATATTGGAATAGAGCTCCTTTACAGATTTAACTGTAGGTGAAGTATTCACATTAAAATTTATAAGCCCTTATAAATTAACCTATCCTATTAATTTAAATGACTTTCTTCTTGGCTTTTATATTCATCTCACGTGTCACAGTTATCTGCCTACATTCTGCCTGTTCATTGTGTATGCAAATATGCACCATTTTGAAGAATTTTAATGTGTTGAGCCTTCAATTTGGCATCATACATGGAGAAGAATAGTGTGAGTTTTATCGATAGGATTTCTGTGTTAAAATCCATGTTCTGCCATCTATTAATTGATTCCGCTCTGTAAGAGCTGGGTCTCAGTGTTATGTCTGAAGGCCTGTCTCATAGAGTTGTAATAACTGAAAGAGGTAACGTACAGCCTACAAACAGTGTTTGGCTTAACATAAGGGTCCAGAAATACTGTCTCAGGAAATAATAGGAGGTGTGAGGAAATGTAGACCAACCTGCAAAATATTTCTGAAACATCTGTCAGGCTTAAAAAAGTGTGTAGCTTTTTAGTCTTTTTTTCTTTTTAAGCTTCTCTCATACTGTTGCCCTAATGATATTTAAAATTGCTTGGAAAATTGTAGATATATGAATTTATTTTCCTAAGGTTTAATAATATTTGACACAGTGTTGGCTAGGAAGGTTAATTTCAAAAGTCTGATGTTAATTAAAATAATTAAACCTGCCAAAAAAACCTAAATCTAAAGAAGGAGATATTCTAAAAACTATATTTGAGGCCTGACCTGTGGTAGCGCAGTGGATAAAGCGTTGACCTGGGAACACTGAGGTCTCCAGTTCAAAACCCTGTACTGGTCTGGTCAAGGCACATATGGGAGTTGATGCTTCCAGCTCCTCCCCCCTTTCTCTCTTTCTCTCTCTCTCTCTCTCACTCTCTCACTCTGTGTCTCCTCTCTAAAATGAATAAAATAAAATAAAATAAACTATATTTGGCTCGCCTGTCCAGGCGGTGGCTCAGTGGATAGAGAGTCAGACTGGGATACGGAAGACCCCAGGTTCGAGACCCCAAACTCACCAGCTTGAGTGCGGGCCCATCTGGCTTGAGCAAAAGTTCATCAGCTTGGACCCAAGGTCGCTGGCTCCAGCAAGGGGTTGCTCAGTCTGCTGAAGGCCCGCGATCAAGGCACATGTGAGAAAGCAATCAGTGAACAACTATGGTGTTGCAACGGCAATGAAAAACTAATGATTGATGCTTCTCACCTCTCTCCGTTCCTGTCTGTCCCTATTTATCCCTCTCTCTGACTCTCTCTCTGTCCCTGGAAAAAAAAAAGAATAAAAAGTGTTTGGGAAAAAACAAAACAAAACTGTATTTGGCTCAAATAATACAGCAATAAAATCTCATTGATTTGGAGCCACTGATTGGGAATTTGAATGTAAGACGGATATGTATCTCGTGCTGTGAATCATGTTAATTTCTGAAGGAAAAAGAAAACTCTTTTATCTAATGCCCTATATACTGATTATAAAATCGAAGTCCAGAGAGATTGGAGTCTTTACTAAAGTTATACAATTGCAGAGTCAGTCCTAAGATACTGGTTTCTTGAATCCTCTTAACTAATATTTCCTTCCACCATATCCATCTATGTGGAAATCAAAGACTAATTATAAATAATTCTTATCTAGTCATTGAAACTGTTTGGACAGTAACTCTACTATATGAGACAATTTGATTTGTTAGTTATGTTTTGCATATCTTTCAAGTCTAAAGTCATTTAATATCTCAATCAGGTTTTGCTGAGTTTTTAATGATGGTAAGGAATAGTGAGGGTATCTGCATTAGTTTTAACTTATCACCCATAGTAGTGATTTTGAATGTTAATAATGTTTTGGAGCACTTTGATAACCAGACATTTTTATGAACGGGCATTTGTTCGTATAAAAATAGATGTGAGCTCTGGCTGGATAGCTCAGTTGGTTTCCTTAGCGCATCATCTTGAAGCCCAGAGGTTGCCAGTTTGATCCCTGGTCAGGGCATATACAGGAACAGATTGATGTTCCTGTCTCTCTCTCTCTCCCTTCCTCTCTCACTAAAATCAATAAATTAATTTTTTTTAATGATTATAAAAATTGAGGTGTAACTTACTTGTTCATTCTTACAGGCTCTTAACTTTTATTTGCCCTGTAATAGTAAAAACTCAGATAAGTTTTTAAATCCTTTTCCATGTTGTTTATAAAGTAACAATTATTAGAACCATTGCTAGCAGAGACTTATAATTAGGCCTGCATCATAAGGGTTTCTAAAACCTACCCATTCTTCAAAACCCAGCTCAGGTTCTCTTTCACAAAGCCTTTTAAAATCCCCTTCAGTTTTTTCCCCACAACAGTGCAATATTTATTTTATAATTTTGTTAACATTGTTCTTATCTGTCTTATCTTCCCAGAATTACAGTAGAGTTGGGCAGGGCCTTAAAGAACAGTTGGTGTACCCATTTTGAGGATTTCTAATTTACTGGACTGAGTTTTTCTGAACAGTGTCAGTTCAATGTTGGCTGAATGTCAGAAAACTATTAATATTGCTGTTATCTCTTTATTCATATGACACTATTCATGATGCCTTTTTAACACTGTTTCAAGTCCTGGCCAGTCTGCAGATGGGCTAGTATATTGATGGAATTGCAGAAACTAGTTGAATAGAGCAGTGCTGATGCAGATATTTTAGGCAGGGTTGGAAAAACCTGGGAAAACGTGAATAAGTAGTAGAAATCAGGGTTTGACTATAAAGCTTTAAGTTGTATATAGAATATTAAGTTAATAGTATTCAAATCAAGTCATGCATAGGAGAACGGACTAAAATGTTTCAGAAACATAATAAATTTTGTTAAACCCCTGGTATGTGCTAGACATTGTGAATAGGCATTTAAAATATCTTAGTACTCGTGTGATCTATACTAAGAGGAATTCAGGGCGTCATAAGAATATCTAACATTTTACAGCTCATATACATAATTTTCCCCACATAAGTATCAGAAAAGGAAAATCTGATACCTAGAGGACCTAGGTATCAAGACCAAGGCAGCACCTAGAAATGTGATTTTTGTCACCTCCTTTATCTTAAAAAATTGACAGGTATTTAAAATTGTACTCAAGATTATGTCCATATTTATTTTACTATAAGAATGTTTTTCCCCTCCCCAATTGTTTATAATCCAGAGGGAGATGAATTCAAGAACCCTTTGGTACGCCATAGAATTCTTCCTGGATTGTACATAACCCAATCTTGAGACCATAAGCCTAAAGTTATTTGATCCCCATAGTGGTCCTGTGACCATAGGCCAAGAGCAAACTTGCTAAGTTAGGCTTTGTCTGACTCCTTACTATTAGTAAACATTATGTACAGTGAAACACGTTTAGTTTTCCTTTCAGTTTAATTTTTCTTATTTTCTTTGACACCTAAATTTTTATTATTATTATTTTAGTGAGCTGAGGGTAGGCAGAGAGAGACACCCGCATGCTCCCCTATTAGGATCCACCCGGAAAGTCCACTAGGGGGTGATGCTCTGCCCATCTGGGGCCCTTGCTCAGTTGCAACCAGAGCCATTTTTTTTTTAGTGCCTGAGGCAGAGGCCATGGAGCCATCCTCAGCGCCCAGGGCCAACTTGCTGTAATTGAGCCATGGCTGCAGGAGGAGAGGGGGGAGGGGGAGGGAGAAGCAGACGGGCACTTCTCCTGTGTTCCCTGACCAGGAATCGAACCTGGGACATTCACACGCTGCTCTAACACTGAGCCAACTGGCCAGGGTGACACCTAAATTTTTTATGACATTATATTTAATCAACTCCAAGAGTGAAATAGCTTTTTAGGTAACCTAAAAGCTGTTTTTTTCTTTTGCTTAGTAGTAAATTTTTGCTTTAATGATAGCCAGATTAGGTTATAATGTTAAGTTTCTTAAAAAGCAGTCTCTTAAAAGCAGAGCTGTAAAACTCATCTGTAGTTTTTAGTAGTTATAAATTCTCAACATTTTTTTGAATTAGTGATTTTTCTGAAGATAAATATATTGTGACACTGAGGCATCTCATTTTAGTGAGTGCTAAGACATTTTCCATTTTTTGAATATCTATATATACACACATTGTATGAATATGAGTTTTCAGAAAAATTGTTTTGGATTTGAAGTCTGTGCTGGGCTTGAAAGTTGATAAACTTTTATAGCTTGAATGATTTGGACACAGGATTTGCATGAAAAACATTTTATAGTAAGTAAAAGTAGATGTAGGTATTCTAATACACAAGTTAGAATGGGTTTAAAATGTAGGATATAAAGTTAATCTTTAACATTTTAAGTTTTGGCTTGACTTTATCAAGGTGTGTGTGGTGTGTGTGTGTGTGTGTGTGTGTGTAGAGCAAACGTAAATATGTCAAAGCCATATGGTTAAAATAATGTTCTAATTTCAGATTTCTTCTCTTTCCATTTTTAGTTGTTGACCTCCTCTACTGGAGAGACATTAAGAAGACTGGAGTGGTGTTTGGTGCCAGCTTGTTCCTGTTGCTTTCATTGACAGTATTCAGCATTGTGAGTGTAACGGCCTACATTGCCTTGGCCCTGCTCTCTGTGACTATCAGCTTTAGGATATATAAGGGTGTGATCCAAGCTATCCAGAAATCAGATGAAGGCCACCCGTTCAGGTGAGACGTTTGGAAAACAAGGCAAACTTTGGCAACATTGTAAACGATTTGTATTGAGACTTCATTCTACTATCTCTAGAGTTATAAGCATGTATCTTTTACTGCTTAAAAATAATTACAATTTATTGCACCCTGGCTGGTTGGCTCAGCAGTAGAGTGTCTGCCTGGCATGTGGAAGTCCTGGGTTCAATTTGGGTTAAGTCACACAGGAGAAGTGACCATCTGCTTTTCCACCCCTTCCCCCCTTCTCTCTCTTTTCTTCCTGCAGCCATGGCTCGAATGGTTTGAGCCAGTTGGCCCTGGGTGCTGAGGATAGCTCCATGGCTGCTCTTTAGGTGCTAAAATAGCTTGGTTGCTGGGCAACAGAGCAGCAGCCCCAGATAGGCAGAGCACTGTCAGTAAAGGGGGGGGGGGGTTGCTGGTTGGATCCAGGCTGGAACTCATGTGGGAGCCTGTCTGTCTGCCTCCTCGCCTCTCACTTAATTTAAAAAAAAATTATTGTTATTTATTTGCTAAAAAGCTATACCAAGATACTTTGGGTATTTCCTCAAGGTCATTTCATAGGCTTGTGATGGAAAAGACTGAGTATATATATCATTAGCCTAACTCTACTACTTAGTAGTAATATTATTTATTAGAAGTAGGAGTTGGTTATCTAATTTTATTTTAATGGAAGCTATATCCTTTTAACATGGTTAGGATGGTGATTTCTATTTTCTTTATTGCTTACATTTTATACTATCTCATAAGAGAAATACCATTCTTTTCAATAGTGTGTTTGTCTTTTTCTGTTATGCTTTCTCATCATGCCTGTGTCTTATTTTACCATTCTTTCTCTATCTAGTTTCTTCTTCTCATTCCTTCAGGCATACTTCCATGTTATCCTTTTGAGTGCTCCTTTATTTCAGCACCTCCTTGTCTCTGAACTACCACCTGCTGCCCTTATTTTTACAAGCACACACACTAGCACCATGGGTCTAACGGCTGAATAGTACAACTCTTAGCTTGAGTCTTCTGCATCACTTCATGATAGGCATGTTTTTCCACCTCTTTTTAAAAATTGGGATCTAGTTCACATACAATTCAGTGATTTCTTTATTTGTATATTCACAGAATTGTACAGGCATTACCATCTAATTCCAGACATTTTCACCAAACCAAAAAAATAAAACCCACTTCATACCCATTACTGGTCACTATCTCCCCAGCCCTGGACAGTCACTAACTCATCATGTCTTCAAATGAACCTTTTTTCTCAAACTCCTTAATTTTCATCAGAAGCACCACTATTATCCTAAAGTTTTGATGTTTTTATTTGTTTCCATTTCATAATAAACAAAATAACATTTGGTTGTTTTCCCTGCTCTCTCAGTCTAGACCGAGAGTCCAGAAACTACAGCCATGGACCAAAGCCAGTCTGCTGCCAGCTTTTGTATATAAAATTTTATTGACACACAACCACACTCAGTCATTTAGCTGCTTTCACACTGTAGTAGCAGAGTTGAGTTGTGTGATAGGGACCACATGGAATTCCAACCCGAAAATGCTGATTACCTGGCCTTTATAGAAATTCTGCCTACCCCTGGCTGGCTTCACTTGCTACCAAACTGGTTTCTGGTTACCTCAGATTACTTTAACTCTTACAGATGTCAGATGCCGTTCTCTCAAATAGCACTTTTATCTGTTCATTATAGGATGAAATCCAAATAGCTTTGTCTTGTCTTTTATTTATCCCTTCTAGGGTTTTGTGCCCACTTTCTGCTGCCTTCTTAGCTCCCCAGATGCCCTAATCTGCCACGTGTTTTATTTGGTTCTGTGTTTGGTTTTAAGCCTTAGCTACCTTCCTAACCCTGATTCAGAGTGATCAGAGTTAACTTCTGTTGCACTAAGTGTGGCTTTGAAATGTTCTCTAATCGTTTAGTATACAACCACTTTTTTCAAATAGATTGTAAAAATGGAAATACTAGTTTGGCAAGACAAGTATCTATTTGGGTGTGAATGAGTATGTAACTACCTAGGACAGGGGTCCCCAAACTTTTTACACGGGGGGCCAGTTCACTGTCCCTCAGACCGTTGGAGGGCCGGACTATAAAAAAAACTATGAACAAATCCCTATACACACTGCACGTATCATATTTTAAAGTAAAAATACAAAACGGGAACAAATACAATATTTAAAATAAAGAACAAGTCAATTTAAATCAACAAACTGACCAGTATTTCAATGGGAACTGTGGGTGCGGATGCATCCTGTGCTCCTCTCACTGACCACCAATGAAAGAGGTGCCCCTTCCGGAAGTGCGGTGGGGGCCGGATAAATGGCCTCGTGGCCCACGGGCCGCAGTTTGGGGACCCCTAACCTAGAACATTATCCAGTTGATGTCAGTGGGTAGGCTTAAATGGGTTTTAACAGTTTCCAGGAAGAGACCTACTGAATTATCTTACTTATTATAAAGACTGGTGATTTGTTTCTCTCTAGCTTTCTCTTCATATTGATGAAGTAACGATGTTACATAAGTTTAGGGGAGAATCCAATATTTATTGACTGGCTCTTATGCGTCTGGCCTTTTACAGAGGCAGCTCTATGAGACAGATGTATTACTCCATTTTACCGAGGGAGAAACCACTTGAAATTGCAGCTTTGACATGACAGAGCCGTATCAGTTCACAAATCATAAAGGAGTAAGGATTTTAATTAGTTATAGTGAAATATATAAAAACATAGTGAAGCCAAAACTTCTGAATTATCTACAATATAAATTTTATACATCGTTGGATTTTAAAGAAGACTTGGAAAAAACTAGTAGTTTCTATATTCTTTATTTCCTTAGAAACACTTTATTCTTAGCTCAAAGGCTAAGTCATTATAGTCATTACAACGCATATTCAGCCAACATGCCAGTTTAAGCTTGTTGGACATGTTGGACAGTTTTTCCAACTTCCGCAGTCATACTAATGAAGATGACATCGTGCAGTTTGTATATGATGCCTGTGGTCATTGGAAACAAGCAATGACAGTGCGGCAGTGTGTTAGTATCACATAAATGCCAGCTGAACAAATGTAAACATCTGCAGGACGTCGTCATTGCTGCCTTTGTGCCTACGGGCCAGGCATCTCGTCAGCAAGAACAAAAGCAGAACACCAACCTAAGTTCTGTCAGCCGCTTTTCTGTATTTCTCAAAGCTGCATAAATAAATTATTGCTAATTTAAGGGGATATATGAATCTTAGAACAATTTTAACTTGATAATAACTTAATATTTGTTCATTAATAATAACAGACTGTGCTAGACCAGTGTACTAGTAAAGATAAGTTCTTAGTCCTTCACAGTTTATACTCTAGTAGGCAAAATATACAGGTATACACATGTCCATATTTCAGGGCTAGATATGGTAAGTACTATAAAAGTAATACAGAAGAAAGCATCGTTAGAATTATATAATAGGGTGTGGGGGAAGGAAAGAGTAGAAGTGGCTTCATGTATGGGCGGGATTTGAGATGGGGCCAACTGACTGGATATGTCATCACCACCAGGTGAGAGGAGAGCACTGTGGGTTGGGAAAACAAAGGCAGTAAGATTAAAATGTTTGATGAGTGGTTCGTTTTTGGCTGCAGTATAGTGAGTAGTGGGAAATAAGGTTGAAAAGATTTAGGAGGGTGCTGGTTGAAAAGTTGGAACCATAAAATCACAATGTTTGAGACTGAAGGGATTTAGGAAGGTTTGTTTCTCTAATTTTATATGAAATTGGAACTATGACCCAGAGAAGTTGAATACAGTACGTTTTGTAAGGTTGCATAGTTAGGCAATAGCAGCTCTCTTAACTCGCACCTGTGTACAACCTTAATAGCACTATCTAGGGAGCTCAAATAAAGCTAGTCTGCCATTGGCTGAAGGGAATGAATCAGAATGCTGACAGATTAGAGACTTGTTTGGAGCCTGATAGAATATTCCACTTTAAATAATGAGCACTTAAACCAGAGTGATGCCACAGTGAATATAGAAATGAGGAGACATATTGGGGGCATATTGCAGAGGTAAAACTGGAGAAAAGGAGTTATCAAAGAGGAATGTTATTTTTAGTATAAGTAAGTAATGTCCACTGACATGGGAAAGTGATGAGTGACTAAATAAGGAACTACTACTTCCAGTAGATTCAGGAGAGTGCCTGTCACTTTGATTTGGCTCTACTTTGCCAAGATAAAATGGCTTCTTTGAAATAACAACTAATGAAGCAGTTCCTTGCATTCTTGCAGACTTGATCCTCCACACACACAAACAGCACATTAGAATTATCTTCTTAAATTTAGCAGTGTCAGCTATCTCAGTATAGATTAGGACATCTACATTTTTTTACTGGGTTTGCCACTATACTTTTGATGGCCTTTCACTGTGTGGGGCTTGACATATTGGGCAGTTTTCCCTAAAGATTAGGTTGAGAGAGTGTAGTATTTGAAAATAAATAGGATCTTTGTCAGAAAAACTTGATGAAACAGCATGATGTCAACTTGAAGAAAAAAAGAAACCCCTAATAGGGACTACCATTTACAGAGTAATTTTTTGTGTCTGATTGTGTTAAGCACTTTAATCATTATATCCTCATGGCAATCGCCATTTAATAAATGATGAAACTGAGGCTTAGAGGGAAGAAGACTAAATAACTTTTCAGTGATACACCACCAAGTGGCAGACACTAAGATTCAAGGTCAGATCACTCTGGCTTCAAAACATGTCCCTGTGCTCGCCAGATGACAGCATTCCTCTTACTCGGTAAATGTTTACGTTGTGCTTAATTTAGAAACAGAAGGCTTTTATAGTAAAATATTTTATTAATTTCTCCATTTACAAATATGTAATTGCTGAATGCAGACATCTAGGCAAAACCACTCCAATCAGTGACAATTATGGTGTGTTTTGTTTCCTAGGGCATATTTGGAATCTGATGTCGCTATTTCTGAGGAGTTGGTTCAGAAATACAGTAATTCTGCTCTTGGTCATGTGAACTGCACGATAAAAGAACTCAGACGCCTCTTTTTAGTTGATGATTTAGTGGATTCTCTGAAGGTAAGTATATTTGCTTTTTATTTTTGACATACCTAGAATTTAATATCAAGCAAGTTAGGAGTGTCATTCTATTTTTCTATATTAAGGTAAATGATAAAAACGTAATGAATTCATCTTACAGTAAACTTGGGCCTCAAAATTCAGAATCCCAGTCAGATATTTAAGATGGAGGAAAGTAGTACTTTTCTTTTCTTTTTTTAAGGATAGGTTATAAAAATTAAAAATGAGAAAATTAAAGGGAATAAGAACAAAGACAATAAGAACAAAGATGAATAGATTTCATACCAGACGTGATTTACTGTTTAATTTTTTAGAGTCTAGCACTTAATTTCTTACATTGTGTGTGATTCATATATAAACATAAGCTATTTAATATTTTGGGGGGGGCATGTTTATTCTGGAAGAGTTTTAATATTATGAGATATACCTCAGCTAACCTTCAGTCAGTAATTGTTGGAAGTTTTTCTTTAGATTTTGGATCTTGGTACATAGCTGTTAGAGTTTCACCTTGCAAATAAACTCTCCCAAATTTCAGAATGACTTAAACCAATAACCAGTCGTGTAACATGAGCCCCAAGCAGTGGGGCTTTCAGGACATTAGTGCTTCTTCTTTATAGAGGACTTGCTGTTTGTATTTTCTGTGCTATTGCCTGTGACTCTGCTTAAGATAGACTTGTTTCCAATCTAAGCCTGTGTAGAAATGTACTATATTAATAATTATCATAATTTTTCTTTTCCAAGAGGAATGTGCTGGTTTGCAATTTATCGCGCAAGCTGAGATATCACAGCAATAGAATAATTCGTCCTTTAAACCCAGTGAGACAATTTCTGGGCTGGTCACAATAGGTTTAAATGCCCAAGTTGCTTTTAACAAACATCTTAGCCTTAAAAGCCAATAGAAGAACATTATTTTCAGCTCTGTGCTCTCTCAGTTTGCCTCGGAAACCCAGTTAGTTACTAGTAACATTAATGGTAATAAATTAGTTTCCTTTTCTTACTTATTATCTCTTTTTGTATAGAGTGCTTGTGTTTGGTGACTTATTTGTAATAGTGCTTTGATGTCAGTCTGTAAATATAGATCATGGTTATTTGGGATAGCTCATCAGTTAGTTTTTTGAAAGGAAACACAAATTTTTGAGTAAATGAAATAGAATCTTGTATACATGGGTCCTAAAAGAAACCAGTTCCTGTTCATTGAAGTGTGATGTTGCTCTGTATACCTTGATCATTGGGGTAGAACATGAATGAGTAATTACTTAGAAAAAGGTATAAGTACAGTTTAAGATGAAAGGTTTGTGGATGGAAATTGATTGAGAAGAAACACTATAAATAGTGATACAGGGCTACAAATAGCAAAGAGCCTCTCTGAATTTAGCACTGGTATGGGGTGACTTCAAATAAAGGCATCAGGATGCTTGATAGATCAGATGAGTCATTGATTTTGTAGATTTAATGAAAACAACAGCAGATATAAACGAAAAGTCATCCTTCATATTTGCATAGTATAACTAGAAGGCAGCTATATATTTTTATAATTTAACAGTTTTCTTGAGAAGAGGCATTCTTGAAGAGAGCTATTTAAAAACAAAACAAATTGATCTGAGAACGAGCCATTATTTTCCAGTTTTTACAAGTTTGAATTTAAATTTCACTTACCTTTAATCAAAAGAATGGTTATTTTTTCTTTCAGAGTTGATTGTCATCTATACCACAGTCCTATGGGTAGGCAATGATATAGATGTGGAAATTATTTGCAAAAGCTAGAGGAGTGAGAAAATATTAGGGGAACCTTGATTAAATGCTTACAAACACTTTAAATCTGCATTTGTACAAGTGTGTGAAAAGCTATCAGGATATTTTATGAATAAATTACTTTTATGAGAAAGAAATTTTTTTGTTAAATCTCATTTTAAAATTTCTTTTGAAAATTACCTTAGTTTTTTTTTTTAAGCAATTATGTTATTCATGAGGAAGCTAGCATAAATGGGAGAAACTAAACTCGATAAATTCTTGCCTTGAGTGACTACTAATTTGAAAGTAGCAGAAAGGGGCACATAATGAGATAGATTTACTTTCTGGAACATTTTAATTTTATGAAGCTTTCTCATATTTTTAAAATATTCTTTATTTTTTAATATTGGGGGAAAAGATTTGCATTAAAATTATAGTTTACTACTTTTTCTCCGTATGGATTAGCAGTACTTTTGAAAAGAAAAAGTGAAGAAAATTTATATGAATAGTTTTCCTATGTAGTATTTTTTTATCAGTCCAGAGCTCAAGGAAAGCTGCTTGGTGACTTCCTCAGAAGGTGATTCTTTCAGGGACCCAAATAAGTAATAGTTGCAACATACTAGCACATAGAAGGAACTTTGTGTTCATTTTTAAAATTTTTTATTGAATTTATTGGGTTGACATTGGTTAATTATATAGGTTTCAGGTGTACAGTTTTATATCATCTGTATGTTTTATTGTGTGTTCACCACCCCAATTTAAGCCTCCTTCCATCACCGTTCATCTCCCCGTGACCCTCTTCTATCCCTCCCCCCCCCCCCCCCCCCCCCCCCGCCTTTCCCTCTGGTAACGACAGTACTGCTGAACTTTGCGTTTAGGTCTCAAAACCTGTTGAGGGAAAAGAATAAAGCAGGGGATCTGTCTTTTTCTCCGAATGCAAAGGTGCTGTGTACACAGTCTGATAATGTACAAGAGGGTCTTCCTTGATAGCCCTCGTGGTTCCTGTTCCAGGGGTGACGTCAGTTAACCTTTTTTCACGCCATTGTGTGCGAGTAGTACAGATTGCATCCATTCTTTTCCACTGAATAGGGGTACTAGATAGAACACAGGTTGAAGCTCAGAATGTGTACTGAAAAGAGCAGATAAAAAGTTTAATGCTCTTGGACTCTTTTAAAAAATGATTTAACAGTATTCTCTTTCTAGAGAGAGTTCCTTGAGCAATTGTCACTCTTACTCCTCACTTTTTGTTTATATAGAGAGCATTTTTAAAAAGGAAATGTTTTTTTGGTTTATTTTTTACTGTTTGCCTTTAGCTATAGCAGCTGGTAGGAGAGGCATAAAGCGAGCAAAAATTGTTTTTTGTAATTATCATCCTTTTTTTTTTTTTTACCTTTTCAAATTAAAGGGAAAATCCGTTTGCCCTGAATATATTTATTTCCTTATGTTCAGATTTTAAATTTGTGGAAAGTTTACTAACAGCTCCAGTCTTTACAGTTACCAGATGAATTCGTAGAGCATTTTAATTTTATAGTAACTAGCTTTTGATTGGAATTACAGTGTGTCCATAAAGTCATGGTGCACTTTTGTCCTGTGACCGGTCAAAAGTGCACCATGGCTTTACGGACACACTGTACTTTGACTTTAGATGATTCATAGTTGAATAATTGAAAAGTACCCTAATTTCAAGAAAATGTAGTGTAAATTAGTTTTATTTATAATTTTTAAAAGAGATTAGTAAATAAATATTATATTATGTTGATTATTTAAATAATAGGTTTTAAACAAAATTTTAAAAGAAGGTTTCTCTATAACTCACTGTCTTCATAAAGGTTTGGTGCCCTCATATTTATATAATCTACCTTTCTAGATTCTGGGTCACAATTACCACTATTTCTATTTGAAACTTTCTTCCTCAGAAATTGAAATTTTTAGAGCCACTACTGTTAGCATGTGAAAGGTTTTTCTTCTCGATTGTTACCATTTGGGGGTAGTGTGAGGGAGGAGCCTGTTCCTTCAAGTGCGATTGAAGAAATAACCAAGCTCCAAGGTTCATTAGGCCTTATGACAGACCTGAAGTGAGGTGGTGGTTATCACTGTGCCTGGCCTAGGTCCCCAGGGTGGCTGACTCGGACAAATACAACTGTGTTTTGCGATCTTTCCTTTTAAATTCTGTGTAACCAATCCATTTGTTTCGATTCTTTGCAATTAACTATAAGCTTCTAAGTCCTAGAAAAGATTTAAAGTGTCCATAGATTGAGCAACAATCCATTTCTCACTCGATTAATTCTAGGCAAATATTATGGGCAAAATCACTGACAAAATAATTTCTAATTCAGTAGAACTTACTTCAAACATGATTTTAAAATTTCACCACGGCCCAAATGTTTTGACCAGTACGCAGGCTTTGTTTTAAAGTTATATTTCATAAAGTGGGTATGTTGGATTATCAGTCATAAGGTGGAGGAGGAGGATGAGTAAAAGGGGAAGTGAATGAGGAATGTTCTCTAGTAAAATTAAGTTGCAAAAGCTGTGTATGTATCCTTTTCTACTGGAGTATAGTGTATGTTTATTAGTGCCTGAGAAGTCAAAAAGAGGCTGGATAAACCTAGTTTGTCAACCATATTTATTTAAATAACACTGGAACACTCATGGAAGATACTTGAACAAACTTAAACCACCTAGTTAAGGTTTAATTGCATTTCTGTGATTGACCTTCTATGTAAGGGACCTTTGATAGGGGCTATTATTTTAAAACAGTGGTTCTCAGTCCTGGCTGCACATTGGAACCACCTGGGAAGCTATAAAATTTATTGATACCTGGGAAGGAGGGGGAGTGAGGGGGTCCCCACCCCATGAAATTGTGATTTAATTTTTCTGTGGATATTGCCTGGAGGGTTACGGTTTTTAAAAGTGGCATTAAGCTGTAAACCCTGGGCTGTAGTTTCTCCCCCTCCCAACCCACTTCCTACTGTAAAAGGAAAGCATGTGACCGTCCCTGCTAGGGCTCGGCTTTGGGGCTTCTTGAGTGAGGCCCTGAAACCTAAAATCCCAAGAAAAAGTCTAGTAATTTTATTTACTAGATAGTAAGAACCAGGTGTTTTAGGCAAAGGTTCTTTTATGTTACAATGGCTTTGGGTGATCAAGACTAAATTCTGTTATGACAGCAGTTCTGTGACTTTCAGTGAAAATACATGTTAAAATTGTAAGAAAATTTTTATCTGTAGTCGTCTGAATATCTGCCAGTGTTCCAGAATACAATCTTAAATCTGAAAGTGAGCGACACAAGGCCTGAACTCCAGAAATAGCTGACCCAAAAGAACACTAAAATCTAGCCCCTCAGGCGCTTATGAAGTTATTAACATACACATCTTGACAGTTTCCTTTCTGGTTTCTTTGGCTCACAGAAAATTAGAAGGGAAATGTGTTGGAGAAAATGTGAGGACAAAGCGATATTAATGAACGAAGCTGAAGATTTCAAAAAAGATTAAATATTTCTGTGTTTAAAAGTGCAGAAAACATTTGAAAATGTCAGAATTGCTAAAGTAATATCTGAAATTCTGTTAAGCACCTTCCCTTCGTTTCTTTAGAAATGCTCTCCCCACCCCCACTGAGACGCCATCTAATAAAAACCTGTAGAGTTTTTTAATGAGGTATGTGTTACACAGTCAAACTTAATTCCTCTGGATAAAAGACAAACAAGACATGGCACTTGTCCTCTTTCAGTAAGTACGTATTAGACGTTCACTGGACTTTGTCCCTTTTTCCTTCAGTTTCATTACTGCCCAAAGAGATGGGCTTTGACATCCACAGTTAGTTTGCATTGGCTGTATTGTTGCAAAGTATTTGCCATGGAATCGCATAGAAATTGTAGGTCTAAAATAAGCAGCTTTTTAAAAAGTGACCTGTTTTCTGCCTCTTTATGATAGCATGCACATTCATGCTAAATTCCCATTTATAATGGTTACTGTGGGTGGGCTTAAAGTGTAGCAGAGCAGATAGATTCTAGAGTCAGATAAACCTAAGATCACTGTGACCTCTGGTCTGGCAGCTTGCTTATCTTTCTGCCTCTTTTTTCCTTTTTATTGAATTTATTGGGGTGACACTGGTTAATCAGGTGCACACTTCACAGCACGTTATCTGCACTCTGTTACGTGTTTACCACACAAGTCAAGTCTCCGCCCATCATCATTTATCCCCCTCCCCTCCCCCACTCTTCTATTCCCCTCCCGACCTGGCAGTCCTGACGCTGTTGTTCATCCGAGTCCATGAGGTCTTTCTTTTTTTCTCAATCCTTTTAGCACTGCCTGCAGCCAGCCTCAGAGCCCCCAACACACACAGCTGTCAGCCTGCTCTCTATGAGTCTGTCTCTTTTGCTTGTTAGTTCATTTTGTTCATTAGATTCTACATATGAGTGAATCTTGGTACCTGTTCTCTGACTGGCTTATTTCACTCAGCATAATGCTCTCCAGGTCCATCAGTCTTTCTGCATCTTGGTTTCCTTCCCTGTAAGGATAATAGCACTTAACTTTTGGTGTTATGATGAGATTAACTGACCTAATGTAAGCTCAGAAAAATGGTAGTTGCTGTTTACTATATAACAGTTATAGTAATTGTACACCTGCTAGGTGCTAGTTCTTACCACAACTCCTTTCTCTTCTGACAGTATTCTCTGGGAATATATACCTTACCCAGTATATTTGTTTCGGGTGTCTGAAGTGTTCAATTTTCTCCAAATTTAGCTGCAACATTTAAAAAATCTGTGACAGCATGTAAAAATGTGAACTTATGGTTTCTCTGTTAAAATGGAAAAATTTGGCGACATCGGCCTGCACTGGCTGCATGGCAGCAGTCTGTGGAGCTGGGCTGCTGGCGCCTCCTGGAGAGGGAGGGTTCCTGTGTCGTGGCCACAGTCCTCACCCAGATGCCCATGCATTTATGTCACCTGCCAGGCACAGACATTTGAGGCCTCCCTCTGTTCTTCTCTCTGCCTCTGGAAAGCCTGGCTTTTAAGAAGTATCCTCTAAGAGGCAAGTATAGTGACATTGAGCCAGCCCCCTTGAATAGCCCAAGTGTGAAGTCTTAGGCTTCTCTCCTAATGGATTTGGAGTGGGGCCTTGTCAGTGAGCTAATGACTAAATTAGGACTTCTTTTTAGCTTTGTTAGTATCTGAATTCTGTCATACAGAATGTCTTTATTGCTAAAGCAATTTCTTTTAAAATGCAGGAGGTGTGGGACCTTTTGCCTTTATACTTGCGGACGGTGATAGATGAAAATAGCTCTATAAACTTGCTCAAGTGCAGAAATTATATTTAGCTTCTGCAACAAGAGTCTGTAGAACTATGTGAGAGGGAAAAGGTTGGCTAGAGTCATACTTCAGCCCTTTACCAGTGTTCTTTAGCAGTTGCTACGACCAGGGCAGCATTTCCTTTTTGATTTTCCATTGACAGATGTTAAGAATGCTTGAATTTGTTGCCTTGAACATTAATTAAAATCAGTTGTAGGGGTAGCCAGAGTGTTGCTATTTATAGAACTGACAGTGGGTGGAGGAATCCAAAGTGTCTTCCTGACCTGTAGTAAAATCAGCTTATTAGAGTTTGAACACCATAATTACTGCTCAGTACCCAGCAAATAGTAGGCAGTCAGATTTTGTTGAGTGAAGAAAGATATGAAGAAACATATGCTATGGGTGAACAAATGAACAAACTGGCCCATGGCCTGTTTTGTACAGCCTGGGAACTAAGAATGTTTTCTTACATTTGTAAAGGATAAGCAAAGAATATTCAAAGATAATATTCAAAGAATATGTGATATCCCTTGTGGCCCACACCTAAAATGTTTATTACCTTACTATTTTACTTTATAGAAAAAGTTCACCAACCACTGCTTTAGAAATTGGAGGTGCTGACTCCTCTCTTCTTTTCATTTATACTATGTTATATGTGCATACATAATCCCTGTAGATGGTGACCCTTTTGTTACTTATTCATTAATACAGAGCAATTGGCAGTCACATGAAGGCTTTTAATAAGCAAAGAAATTGCTGGTATGAGTATTTTTACAAATTCAGACTGACTTTGTGTTTATAAGTCTTCAAGAGCTGCTGTGAACTGTCATTGATTATATACTACATGATGTCAACAAGCTTTAGAACTGGAAGAGAACATCAAAATTCTCTTTTCCAGTCATTCAAGAATAAAGTGTGGAGAAGAAATCACTTCTCAAAATGAAATCACGTTTTAGAAGCAAAGCCTTTCCCTACCTGCCTTATTTGATGAATAGGGGGCAGTGAAATCTTACCTTGGGCAGATTATTAACCTTCTCTGTGTCTGCATCTGCTGTGGTTATGATAATAGTGCCTACCTCGTTGTCAAGAGGAAAAAATGTGTTTATATTTGTAAAGCAATTAAAACAGTGCTGAAACTAATATATAAGAACTATGTTAGTGTTAAAGAAAGAAGGCTGTGGCTAATGAATAATGGTCAGTTTTATTAATAGGTATAATAGTGTGAGTCCTCATTCCCAGGGTTAATTATGGCTGTTAAAATATGTATCACTGTGCAAACAGTGCTTCTGGTCCTTAATAAACTGCTACAGGTGGTATTTTTGGTGCTTGACATCTAATCTCCCTAATAATCAGTACTCTCTGCCCCTTTGTTGTTTATTCAGATAGCTGAGATTTTAATGTCTGAATTTTTCAGTTCCTGTAGATCATCAAGTAATTTGTTCATACTTTAAAATTAGTTTTAATAGTGAATTCTCATAATACCTTTTCAGTTTTCCCATTTAAAGTTAACTGTGATATTAGAATTGGAGTTACTAATCTTTGGCATATTTCCTGATTTCCCAGAAAACAGAACCAACTATTTGGTAGTTGTAAGGCCAGGGGCCACCGCTGTCATGGCCATGCACATGCAGGCTCCCATTGAATTCGGGCAGAGATGGTAAAGAAACAGTGGAGCCAATAAGTGGTGGGCCATTCCTTTATTCAAGTCTTGCACCGGCCGACGAGCAAACACAGAAGGAAAACACTTCCCTTTCACTCAGGGCTCCCACATTCTCTGTCACATTCTCTGTTTGTTCCACAACCAGGAGAATCTTCTCTGGTTTCTCCTAGAATCAAAGGCCCCACCAGTCTTAGGGGAGCTCTCAAAGCCCTCACCTCTGGTTCCCCATCTGCATACCTCATCTTCCCTGCCAACATGGCTTATCCTTCAGCATTCTGCATTTTCTTTTTCCTCACTCTGCAAACATGGCTTCTTTCTGCCTCTTCTCCTCCAGCAAACATTAGCCAAACAATGGCCCTTCCCAAGCAGGAAGGTAATATGCAGTTTTACAGACCACATATACCTGGCACTGCCCAGCCCCCAATGCAAACTATAAGCGAGCAAACATAAGAATCATATTTTACAAACTTATTTGACCAACAGTAGAAATGAATCAAATCTGTTGTTTTAATTAGGATTCTGAAATCTTGAATTGAGATTGGTGACTTAGAAATGAAATGTCCATGTTACTTTACCAAGTATCCAAGGTCTATACCTCTACTAGGTTGACATTTAAGTGGGATGCTTTTATTTGAAAGCTTAATTAAGAAACTTCACTTGAATTTTGTTTTAGGCTAACGTTATTTTCTTATAGTTTGCAGTGTTGATGTGGGTATTTACCTATGTTGGTGCCTTGTTCAATGGTCTGACACTACTGATTTTGGGTAAGTCTACTAAAGCATTGGAATGAAAAATAGCAGGAAAAAAATTATGTGCAAGGAGCTTAGAGATTTATTGGAGAATATTCTCATAGTAGGAAAAATAGAGAAGGTATGTTTGAGGTTGTAATTTCTTTAATTGCTATTTTAGATCCCGAAGAGTGCTCCACCTAACAGTGATAAACCAGAACATGGGTGGCCTTATCTGGTGGTACAATCATAAATCTGCCTAATCCACCTATATTTTATAAAGTTTGTGTGGCATGATTTGAAGCCAGGAATGGCTCTTGTATCCATCCTCCCTCAGTTAACTCACTGCTCTGGAGAGGCTCCCCAGTGGTATTTGTATCCAAGAAAGCCTATGTATTATTCATTCATTAGGAACACTGCCTGTCTAGCTTAATAATGTTGCCAGTTTGATGGCTTTTCAGTGTTTGTTCCCTAAATCATACCAGTTTACTTTAAAGGTTCTATATTTCCTTTTTCAGCTCTGATTTCACTCTTCAGTGTTCCTGTTATTTATGAACGGCATCAGGTAATTTCTTAATTGCACATTTCAGAATAGAGGTCACTTTATTATGTGGAACTTAGAAACGTAACAGTGCCAGTTTCCAAAGTCTTATAAAAGTGAAAAACATAGTGGTTGCTCACACCTTTAATTTGTTGGCTCATTGTAATGGTTAATCAGATTCTTCAGCAATGGTAATTTTCTAATAACTCTTTCTACTTCTCTTTCAGGCGCAGATAGATCATTATCTAGGGCTTGCAAATAAGAATGTCAAAGATGCTATGGCTAAGTAAGTATTTAAAATCTGCAACTTTTTTTTTTTTTTTACTAAGAATGCAGTGTAGTAGACTTTGAGAACAATGTAATCTTTTCATACTTCAGCCATAGAGACTACAGCAAACCTCAGTCAGACCTCAAGTGTGGTATAATTGCTAAAAGATTTTTTCTAATGTTTGGATAATTTATTTCTATGTTTACTATGTGTATTTAAGGCTTTGTTTGAAACTAATTCATGAAGCCAACATAGCAAAATTACAGCTTGACAGCCTTAGAATTTCATTTCTTGTATAAGAGTTGTTCTTAAAGGATAGTATTTTAAGAAGCAGAAAACAAAATACTTAAATTTTTACATTGACACCCCCCCCCACCACCACCTTTTTTATTTGTAGGATCCAAGCAAAAATTCCTGGATTGAAGCGCAAAGCTGAATGAAACAAGCCTGAAATAATTCACAGTAGGAATTTATCTATAAAGGGGATATTCATTGATTACATGGGGGAGGGTCAGGGAGGACATTGCAGTTTCACAGATCTTTATTTTTAGCAATGCAGTGTCTAAGGAAAAATCACCTGTCTTGACTGCCATGTGTTCATCATCTTAAGTATTGTAAGCTGCTATGTATGGATTTAAATTGTAATCATACTTGTTTTTCCTGTGTGAGGCACTGGTGAATAAAAAAAGATCTGAGAAAGCTGTATATTATACTTTGTTGCAGGTAGTCTTGCTGTATTGTGGGGATTGCAGAGAAAGTGGAGATGAAAAAAATAACCCTTTTCACAGTTTGTGCACTGTGTATGGTCTGTGTAGACTGATGCAGAGTTTCTGAAATGAAATGTTTAGACGAGATCATACCACTAACGCAGGAGTGAATAAGCTTGCCTTTCTGGTATGTTATAGGTGTATTGTGAATTTTACTGTTATATTAATTGCCAATATAAGTAAATATAGATTATATATATATCTATATATAGTGTTTTACTATGCTTAGACCTTTACCTTCCAGATTCCCCACAGTGCTTGATATTTATGGGTCATTGGTTATACATGTGTAGTTTCAAAAACAAGCAGAAAAAATATATTTGTAAGAGCACTACCATCTGTTTTCCACATGAAACGATGCCACGCACATAGAACTCACTGTATGAACTTCATCGCACAGACTTACCTTAGTTAATTTCGTCACAAACTCTGAATCTATGGACTGAATCTAATGCTTCCCAAAACGTTGTTTGCAAATATCAAACATTGTTATGCAAGAACTTAAAAAATGAAGATTTATACAATTGTGGTTTAAGCTGTACTGAACTAAATCTGTGGAATGCATTGTGAACTGTAAAAGCGAAGTATCAATAAAGCTTATAGACTTAAAAGATGTTTGGTATTTTGGTTTCCTGAAACTGCAGCAGATTAAAAGTACACACAAAGGGGGTATATAGACTTTGCTTCAACCAGTGCGTGGTTTTTAGAAAGGTTTTCGGTTCGTGATGCAACTGTGTTTACTTTGAAAACAAAAGAAATATGTTTTTACATATTCAAATTTATTTGACACATACCAAAATGTCTTTAAATTATGTATTTTTATAGTTTGATAATTGAAAATAAATTCATGCACCAATATTTTAACATAGAATACAGTGCAGGATTTATGAACATACATAAAATCATAACAGAAATGTTTACTAGTAAGATTTAAGTTTTCTTGACACAGACACTATTGCTCTTTAAATATAATTGTACATATCCTCACTGATCAATTTATTGTTCTTCCACATGATTATTTCAATGCACGAGTCAATCAGTATGAAAGGTCAGTGGCACAATATAGGCAGACGTGGTTATCACTCAGCATCACCAGTCACATGGTTACAGAAAACAATTAGGACTGCATAGGGACTCTAACTGTGGGCCCAACAACCTATCAGTGGATTAATGTAAGGCATTAATAAATTGGCATATAAAAATAGCTTAATGATCTAATCCATTTAGAATGCTGAAGCACTTCTGTGGTAAATGTTAATCTATTTAATTGAAAATGCTTCATTTCACCTTTTCTCTAAACTGACAACTGCAACTAGCCAGTAACTCAAGATCCAAAATTTTAGTTCACTGGAAGGACTTGTTGGTATGTATGTGCTCAGTCACAGTCCCTACCTTAAGTATGTGCCATCAGCCCCTCCCGCCAGTGGGTGGCCAGGTGGTAAAGTAGGATAGAGGTGGTTTGAGCTATCTTCTAGGTAGTATTGTCCAAGTCATATTTGGTTATCTAACCAACTCTGAGAACTCTTAAGATAGATTGTGTTTTATAACCTTGATTTATCAAATATTGCTTGGGCTTAAGAACTTGTTCTGTAGAGATTTTGTTTGTTTTTAATCTGGACTTGACCTATATAGTTCAGAAGCAAATCAGTGGTGTCAGGTCAGCCCAACTCTGGAGTGATGACCAGTTAGCCTCAGATCACTTCATTTATTTTACCTTTTAGATTTAACAAGATAAATCAGTTCAACCTCCTGGAAACAGGTGAGCTTTTATTTATTTTGCTTCTGTTTTATAGTAGAGGTTTGTTTTTATTTGAATTCTCTTTTGGATTTTGTGGGTTTGCCATAAAACATAATAAAAACTCATTCTACTTCCTCCCTCCTGAATTTTTCTTTGTTGCTCACCTTCCCATAGCCACTATTTCCTGAGCAGGTAACTGGTGTCCTCCCTTTGAGAAGCCTTAAACACATGACATGGGTGACAGACCAAGGTTAAGGGTCCTGTAGCCCTCCTCTGTTTTGAAGTTTTAGCACCATATGTAGAAAGGAGATAATTTGTGGGAGGTGAGATAGCAGCCCACACAACTGGAAACTTTCAAAGGCACTTAACGGATAGAAAACTCTGCAAACGAAATGTTAAAAAATTAAGTTTCTTAACTTGTTTATACATGGCTCATTTGGTTTTGAAAGCTAAATGTGGAGAGCAGAGGCTATCGATACTTCCAGGATTTTGGTGCATCTAACTTAAGCTGTCTTGTTCAACTTATTTGTAAAAATGGAAATTCTAAAGTATATAGAAACGATAGCAAAACATCTTTTGTAAAAGTTTTGATGCAAATTAAAAGCTACATATTGGTTAGGGTAACTGAGGCTTGAAATTTTGTCAGTGGGCTACATTATCAGATAGGGTTTGTTTGTTGTTTTGTCATTGTTAGTACATCTGGTTTTTAGTCTCAGGAACAGAGGCAAACAGTCTTAACAACTTAGAATTGACCTTCCTTCTTGGCATCACAGTTTTGGAGATTCCCGAGTGGGGGCAGTCTTACCACTTCACGAGCACAGGCACTTGCGCGGCCTGCAGCGCCGGAGGCCTCCCCAGCGGCCTGGGCGAGGAGGCGCCTGTCACCGCCTCGGCAGCAGCAATGATGTAAGAGGTTTCTGGCTTTCACAGACAGCGCCACACAAATACACTGAAAGTGCAGAATGGACAGTCATTTTACAGGACTGGACATCATACTTTATCAAGTGACAAAAACAGTCTTACCA
Organism: Rhynchonycteris naso; assembly: GCA_037038555.1. Classification (NCBI taxonomy): domain Eukaryota; kingdom Metazoa; phylum Chordata; class Mammalia; order Chiroptera; family Emballonuridae; genus Rhynchonycteris; species Rhynchonycteris naso. The sequence goes on from CM072998.1 coordinate 180,948,761, forward strand.
AGTGCTTCAGAGTAGAGCTCAGGTGATGATACACCGATCATGTCAATGTCTCTTTCAAGAGATAAAAAAGGCGAACCAGGGATCTTGTCACCCGTTAAAGATCTACGGTTTTTAAAGTAATTTTAAAGGTCCCCCCCCCCTCCCCGCTTTTAGCTCTTCACACTGCCAGTGTGTGTTCTGACTGTGAGGACTTTGGCAGTCTGACTTCACACTATCTCTCTTGTCACTACTGAAAAGGTTTTATCGACTCCACTTGAGTAGGAGAGCCTCTCTAGTGTTCAGCGCAGAGCCAGGGATCCCAGTAGGCTCCCATGGCGGCAAAGGACTAGGGGCCCTGCATTTTAAAGGTTACTTCTCAGCCTTTTATAGCAATCAAAAGTCACCTGTCTCTCCTGCCTGGGTGACCAGGTGACAGATGCACTTTATGCCTCTTGTTGCTGGCTTGTTCCAGTGTGGCTGGTGCTGCTTCGAATGGGTGTGGACACCCCATAGGGAGCTGACAGTCCTGTCTCAAGGGCTCTAAGTGCTGGCAGCTGGCACAGCAGATCGGAGGTGGGTGCTCCCAGGCAGGCCACCAGAAAGTATCCTCTGAGGCCAATTTCTACACAGTGCTTTTTGGTAGGAATTCTCTACAATGCCTTTTCCACAACCTCACTCAGACCACTTAAAAATATCTGGAATGCATGCATTTCTTCTCCCCCAACAACCCCCAAAAAACTTTTTGCTTGGGCTGAACAGAAACCAATATATTCATGTTGCAGTAAACTACATCAGGTGGGGACTGCAACTATGACTACATTGGATGTGGAGAAGCCAGTGACTTAGAATGAGCTTGTCCTGTTGGTGGAGGGACAGAAGAAAGCCGCCTTAGAAATGCTGGTATCCTCTCTAGAGCAGGCCAGTAGGGGTGCTTCCAGAAACACTGGAAGACCAGTCACACTTCACAGAGCAATGTGTCCGTTTTACACGGAGCAGCAGCTAAGGTCAAAGACTGCCCAGGCTCAAGGGTTCCAATAGCCTGTCGAGGTTCTGCTGCTAACTAACTAGCACAGGGCCTAATGACTACACCCCTCCCTGGATCGCTTGTGTAAGACTGGGACCACTTGCCCTACTGGTTTCTCAGTGTCACTGAGGCTCAAGATTACTTTTAAACCTCTTTTGGTTATGGATTAATTGTCAACCTTAAGAATTCTTGTGATCAGTTGGAAGTTATGAGTTAAAAGATCTATGGATCAAGGTCATTCTGACCTGACTGTATGGGATGACGCTATGGGCTGTCCAAGAGCTCCCACTGAAATATGCTGTCTTGGGTCTCTCCCCTACCCGTTCCTCCGCCCAGCGAGGCTCAGAGAAGCTACATGTCTCACCAATCCCAGGGCAGTTCTAGCGGACACAGCCCTGTGAAGGTTTGGGTTGGGGATCACCAGACACTAAATCCCTTATACTTGGAAAGTCTTGTCTTCATAGGACTCACTGAATTTCCTATTTCCTATCCCCCTTGGCGCCACAGGATGCGTGGGGGAGGGAGTGAGGAGCAGTCCTGCGGTATCAGCCGATTAGTGATAGTACCTGCAGTCATCTCCTCCAGTGCTGACCACATACTTGTCATCATGGGAGAAACGGATGTTCGTCACGTGAGCCGAGTGACCAAAGTAACGCTTATGTTTCGCCTGTGAGCACGAGTGGAGACAGCTCAGAGACCCTGCTCCTGCCAGGAACCACGGACCACTTCCCCTGAAGGACTCAGAGCCCATTCCCAGCGCCCTCCTTCCCTCAGGGGCTTCCCATTTGGGCATCTGTTAGCCAGCCTTTCACTGGCTTTCCTGTCGCCTCCTGCCCCACCACCCCACCATCTGCCCTTCCCCCAGCTCCCAGGACTTTCCCTCCAGGGGAGATGGAGGGTTAGGGTTGCCAGATTCCCCAGGGCTAGACTCTAGATGGCCGCCTCGCCTCGCTGTGGCTGCGTCTCTGGCACAGTGGGGGAAAACGAGCACGGAGGCAGTGCGCAGGTTACTCCAGGGAAGACTCACAAATTTTTCTGTGCATGGAAAATCAAAGAGCTTCACCAGCCCAAAGTCATCTCCTGTGACAATGTTCAGGCCAGCATGGGTCACACAGGCGCAGTTAACGTCAGCCTTGTCTGCATTTCGCGGCCAGATGCCAATGACTTCGTCTCCCAGAATGCTGTTCCAACAGGAAGAGGTATTAGACCTGTGAGACTGCTTCTTGCAGTCAGGTATCCTCTCAGAAATAAGAAGGGGACAAGGATATCTGAAAAACTCAGGATTATCATGTGGCTCTTCCAGCAGGAAAGCATCTGTCCCCTCCCCCTCCACATCGACCCAGCTCTTACTGTTCTCTTCTGCCCGCGTCCCTTTCACAACTAAAAGAAAATTCCATCTTTGATTTTCTCCTTCTTCCTATAGTCCTCCTGAGTGTGTGTATGTTTGGGAGAAAGTGGGGACTCCTTTCAGCTCAGAGATTTATGGTTTCTCTTCCCTTGAATTGGCATTGCCAAGGCATTGTTTCCTACAGAGCTGGCAGGGCCACCCTCCCATTGCCTCCTGCTGATTACAAGGGCTTCGTCAGGAGCTGGGGGATGGTTTCCCTGTGCTTGCTGGACAGAACTGGGGATTTGTAGGATGGATTACACAAAAGGAGGGACTTTGCATTCCCAGGCCCAGGTCATATCAAATCCAGTAGCCCAGACTCCCAAACTGGTACCAAGAAGCTTCCTCCCTCCCCTGCCCCCCGACAAAAAAAGAAAAGATAACTTTATCTCTGAGCTTCTTCAGAGCCCAGCTACACACAAACTTGGAGGCTGAACCTGGGACAAGAGACTCCCTTGTGGCCTTTTCCTCAAGAAGTGGTTTTCTGCAGTCACCTTGTCCAGGAAGCCCAGGTGATCCTCTCAATGGCCATGGCTTCGGTTACCTGCTTCCCCAGGGGGACCTCGTGCACCTGGCGCTTGTAGGCTCCTGTTGACACCTGCAGAGTAGAAGGAAACCATCTCCTCAACAGCCCAGGACTCCCCTTCTGCTGTGCTGCTTCCCAGAGCACTGGCCCAGCCGCTCCATCCCAGGACTTTTCACTAAACCCGAGTGCAGCTGCAGGCTACAAATCCATTGCCAGCCCAAGATGCAGTTCACATGAGCAGGGGCATTTTCCCACCAAATTTCTCCCTATTTCCCAAAGACCCAAGGCAGTGGTTCAAGGGGAGTTCCAGATCAGCATCATCTGGAAACTTGTTAGAAATGCACACATTGGGGCTCCTCCCAGACCTATCAGATCGAACACTGGGAGGGTGGGGCCCATAACCTGTTTGTAACCAAGCCTCCAGGTCCTTCTGATGCTCACTCAAGTCTGGGAATCCCCACTCTCAGAGAGCCACGGTCCTTTGATACAGAAAGCAGGCTAGTTTTCTAACAGCTGCTTTAGATGATTGTGGAAGCAGCAGGGCCTGACCCTTGCTTTTCTGAGAATCTTCTAGGGGAAACTGATCATTATCCAGAAAATGACTGCTGCCTACATCTCAGCACCTGTTCCCAACCTCCGCAGATATTCCTGCGGGTCATGGAATGAGCTGAGATCTGTCTCACCTCAGGGCCTTCGAACAGATGGCCTGGAACAATGTTTCGGCCCTGTTTGTCGGCTGACTGCACATCCTCAGACCTCAGCTTAAACATCACTGATGTAGAAAGGACGGGAATCTAAATTCAGCCCTGTTGAATGCTCCCAGAGCATCCTGCACTTTCCTCTCAGAACGTAATAATTTGTAATTATATATTGGGATCATCTGGTTAATGCTTGTCTTTCCCATTACAAGGCCAGCTCCAGGAGAGCAGGGACCAGGACCATTCTGTCCAAAGCCTGCCAGAGCGCCTCATTTGTTACATTTCTGATGAATGGACGTGTCCTCTCCTTTCACAGTGAACATCCAACTGCAGCTCACAGATGCACTGTTTGTTCAGTGCTGGAGAAACTGTTTCGTCTGCAGTTTCGAGGGTGGGAACCCTCTATCCCGTCCCACCTGTCAGTCCCCACCATCCCTTACCTCCTGGACCCAGCGATGAGCTCTCACTCCAGCCCATTATCTGGAATCCAGGTCCCAGGTGTGGAGGGGCCACACTACCCAGTAGGATTTGGATTGGAATTAAAATAAAAAAGTATAAGAAGTGACCAAACTTCAGTGCAGCCTGAGAACTGGAACCCAGGAAGCTCTGAAGGCGAGGTGATGAGGAGGGTTACAGATGATTAGAGCATGAGTTTCCTGCTCTTCTTACTGAACTTGACTATTTCAAATCCTATTTCTTTAACCTGCTTAAATTCTTTAAGCCTGTTTCTTCATTTACAAAACGGGGAAAGTAACTACCTAACGGGTTTCTGTAAATAGTAAATTGGCACACTGGCTGACACACAGTAAGCACGCGATTAATAGAAGCCCTTGCTATTATTACTATTATTATTGATTGCCCCAGGTAACAGTAGAGCTGAAGCTACCTGAATGTATTTGCCATCTGCAGAGAAGTCCATCTGAATGACAAAGCTCGGGATATCTTTGCAGTAGCCAATGCGATTCAGGCTTGTGCCCTGAGTGAGGTCATAGAAGTCAACTGTGTGTTCCGAAGACCCAACGGCTAAGAATCTGCTGTCTGGGCTGATTCTAGAAAAAGCAATCCAAGAGCAAGGTCACTGAGGGGCTGGTCAGGTGTGAGGTATGCTCTGGGACAGGCCTCCCAGACTCAACAGCAGTGAGATCTCACTTCATAGCTCACTTAGCTTCTCCTACATTATATAGAATTAAACAGTTTGTCTGGATCAGAGCCTGAGGCACTAAGGAAATGCATGTATGCAGGCTTCTGCAGAATGGCATTTCACAAGAGGTTTTCACCACACCCTTGTGGAATTCATTAAAGGTATGTCTGAGAATGAAATGTGAGAGGGACTCCTTTCACAGTTGGATCATTGAAAGGGATCTTCTTACAAATGAGTTCATTCCAGCCGTGGCCCTTGGAATGGGAGCCCCTCGGAAGAATGCCTGCCTTTCTCCTCCCTGCCCAAAGCACCAGCTATGTACCTGATATCTTGGATAGCAGATTTCCGATCTCGTTTTTTCCCCCAAACTTTCAGGCTGTTCACCAACAAGATGACAAACTCTCCATTCTTCATGCCGATGGCCACCATCTCCCCATCAGGGCTGTAGGCTGCACACCTGGCTGCGTGGCCCAGATTCACCTTGTTCAGCAGCTTCTACATTGATACAAAGTAATAGCACCCGAGCCCTTGGAGGCCTTCGCTGGTCTCCAGGGGAGATCCAGCCCCATGCAAGGCAGCCAGGCTACGTCTGCTGCCCCTGTCAGCCTCCAAAGTGCTTGCTGCTAGGTACTGTCCTGAGGAGCTAGGTGGGCAGGAGGTTTTGATGACAGCAGCGTGAGACACATCATGGTTTAGGGTAGGGGTTGGCGAACATTTTCTGTAGATGGTTTGGAAGTATTTCAGGCTTTGGGGTCCATATGATTTGTTGCAACTACTCACTGCTATTGAAGCACAAAAGCAGCTACAGACGCTGCTTTAATGAAAGAGTGATGTAACTTGTACAAACAGGCAGCAGGCCTTCCTTGACCCTCTGGCCGTAGATTGCTAACCTCTTATTGTTCAGGTAAAAGAGTTTGTGCTTCCGCTTCTGTTCACATCCTGAATCCTGGCTCTCACTTGGGCTGGGTGTGTTTGGTTAACTTATTTCTCCATTTTCCCATTTGAAAAAAGAATGTTATTAATATTGGTCTAGCCTAATAAGGCGGTGGCGCAGTGGATAGAGCATCGGACTGTGATGCAGAAGACCCAGGTTCGAGACCCCAAGGTCGCCAGCTTGAGTGCGGGCCCATCTGGCTTGAACAAAAGCTCGCCAGTTTGGACCCAAGGTCGCTGGCTCAAAAAAGGGGTTGCTAGGTCTGCTGAAGGCCCGTGGTCAAGGCACATATGAGAAAGCAATCAATGAACAACTAAGGTGTCGCAATGAAAATGATTGATGCTTCTCATCTCTCCGTTCCAGTCTGTCTGTCCCTATCTGTCCCTTTCTCTGACTCTCTATCTCTGTAAAAAAAAAAAAAAAATACTGGTCTTGCAAGGTTGTTGTAAGCATTAATAATAGTGCATGTGAAGCATCTGGTATGTAATAGGTATTGAATAAATGATAGCTGCTGTTAATAATCAGCATCATAATAATTGTGGACTTGCATATAATATAGCCACACAGGCTTTCGCATGGCTGTTCTTTGATCTGTACACTGAAAATAGGACTCAGACATTAAGTAGCCATTTTGTAATGAAACCAAGTATTTTAATTATTAAAAACTTAAGTACTTGTTTTAATATTAGACAAGGCTTGGTAAATTTAAACTTTCTTTTCCCTTAAATATTCCTTTACTATTTTAGATTTTTGCTCCAGATGTTTTTAAAATTATTTTTTGATATTTTAAATTGTTTTTCCAAATTCTAAGAGAAGCTTTCTTGGGATATATATATATATATTTACAGAGACAGAGAGAGAATCAGAGAGAGGGATAGATAGGGACAGACAGACAGGAATGGAGAGAGGTGAGAAGCATCAATCATTAGTTTTTCATTGCCATCGCAACACCTTAGTTGTTCATTGATTGCTTTCTCACATGTGCCTTGACTGCGGGCCTTCAGCAGACTGAGCCACCCCTTGCTAGAGCCAGCGACCTTGGGTCCAAGCTGGTGAGCTTTTGCTCAAACCAGATAAGCCCGCACTCAAGCTGGCGAGCTCAGGGTCTCGAACCTGGGTCTTCTGCATCACAGTCCGATGCTCTATCCACTGCGCCACTGCCTGGTCAGGCTTTCTTGGGATATTGATTAAAATGTTCCATCTGGGAACATTTAGTGTTTTAATCATTTTTAGTCTTCCTTTACAGGAAAGATGATTTATCTCTTTCTCTTTTTGTAAAGGTTTTGTATTATCTTGTCTTTCATGACAAGAGAATAATTATTCTCATTTAGGTTATTCCTACTATAAATATTCACAGACAGATACACAACTAAAAGATAGAATGGGTGGGTGTGAATGGGACTTCTTTTATTAGGCTTCCTGACTTAATAATTGACTTGTGGCTGACTGCTTCTTAACCCCACCCCAGGCATGAGCTCTCCTAATTACTCTGTGAGGCGCACTCTGGGTGGGCACCAGAACCAGGCAGATTGGGCCCCTCACCTTGTCAGCCAGGTCCCAGATGCGGGCTGTGCCGTCATTGCTAGCAGAGATAAAGATGTCCTTGGAGGGGTGTGTGGCCAGGCCCCAGATCTCCCCTTCCATGTGTCCATCAATCAGGATGTTGGAAGCTGCGTTTTTTTCACCAACTTCAATTATTTCTCCATCTTTGGTCCCCACTAAAATTTTTCCCTGTTGTAATTAAAACACTATTAGAAAAATGACAAATACTGTATCTTCCCACTCGTATGAACTACCTAGGGTAGTCAAATGCAGAGTGGCAGCAGGCGGCAGTTGCCATGGGCTGGTGGGAAAGGGCACTCACTGTTCCATGGGTGCAGTTTCAGGTCTGCACAGTAAGAAAAGTTCTGTGAGTGGATGGCCGTGGTTACACAAGGATGAATGTGTTCCACCCCATGAAACTGTACACTTAAATATGGTTACGATGTATATTTTATGCTATATGTATTTTGCCACAATTTAAAATAATTTTTTGAAAACACTATCAGAACATCTTGGGAGAAGGGAGAGGTGTTATGTTTTTGGCCAAGTCACGTCCCTGAAGCGATCTCCTTCCAACTTCTCACTTGGTCTTTTCTCCACCCATCACCCTGGGTGAGAGCCTTAGCCCAGAATTCTCCATCACCCAGTCTCTGCTACATCATCCTGGGACTGCAGGCTCAGCCAGCGTCTGCTCTCGGACAGCTCCCCCTCCTTCTGGGTTCTTCCTACTATGGGACAAAAGTCCATCTCGGATGCCTTCCAGCTTAGACCTTGTCCTGCCTTCATCTCTCATACATCTAAGTCCCCTTCCAGATGGCTGCGATTTATGTACACACCACATCCCCAATATCAAGTCATGTGGACGACAGTGTCAGGGTTGCCTTTTTTACGTAGAGCATCTAGGAAGCAAATTCTTAGACTCTTACCAATCCAAAAATATAAACCAAGGTATTAAATAGAAGATATTTGTTTTCAAGTGCACTGGAATCTTCTGGGGTACTAAAAAAAGAAAAGGGAAGAAGGAAAACATGCCCTGTAGATTCTGATTTGCCAGCTGGGGCTGGGGCCATATTTTCTAAGAAACACCACAGTTGTTTTTGATATTTAGCCAAGGTCTGCCTTGAAAGCCAGTGACTTGAATTAGACCATTTGGTGGCCTTTACTGTCTCCCTCACTGACTGCATAACCTTGAGCATGGGCAAATTATTCAATATCTCTGTGCCAATAATAATATTATTTATAATAATAGCACCTAACATCTGAATGTGGCCATGTGCCAGGCATGATGAAAGGCAGTGGGCATGTGATCCTCATAATAACTGTGGGCTGGACACAGGTTAAGTAACACGCATACGTCACAGACCCGGTTCTCCTGGGTCAGTCACAGTTTGCACCCAGGTCTGTCTGACTCTAAGCTGCCTCCCCAATACAGTAAATATCAATACCTAGGAGTCTTGTTCTAAGGGTTCAAGAACTCAGCACAGGAAAAGTGCCTAGCTGGTGCAAAAATGACATAAACGGAGCCATTCCAAAATGGAGTTGGAGCTGCCATTCTAAAGGAACTCCCTTGCACGTCTTGTTCCTTGAATCTTTTGAGTGAGCCAGATCTTTGGACTGCATGAGAATACTGGGGTTTTTTTGTTTGTTTTTGTTTTTGTAAAGCTGGCAACAAAGTGAACATTCTCACCACCAGGACTGTGATTATGGACTTTCTATCTGAAGACAGAAACATTAACACTCACGGGTGGCCCAGAGTAGCTCAGCTTGTTACCATCTAGGAATTCTTTCTTCTTTTCACATAATGTAAAACCCCCTTGGTTTTACCCTACAACAGGGGCACTAATTGGGTTTCTGCCTAAATTTGTGCTCCCCAGATTGCAGTTTTTGATCCCAAATAAATGTTGTTTGTCCTACTTTCGGCTTTCTAATTTTAGGCAAACACACGGAAGGTGCTGCAGGGACTCTCCCTGGGACTCCTCCCCACTGGCCTGCCCCCGTGGGTGGAGGGCGGAAGGCGCGAAAGGGCAGAGAAGCCTCGCGGGCAGACGGCGCCAGGGCAGACCCGCCTTGTGCAGACGGCCCACCACGCACTCGCCTTGCCGCGGCACACAGAGCGCACGCACTCCACTGTCTGTCCCGTCTCCAGCTGGAAGGCGCGGCAGCGCTTCATCTCCTGATCCCACAATTTCACGGCACCTCCTTCTTTGGTCCTAAAAAACGATCAAGAGGGACTTCATGTTACCCCTTGGCTTCAGACCTCCTCATGACCTTCCACAGCCCTCTCCCTCTGTCGCCTCATTAAGGTCACAGGCACCCGGAGCCAGTAGGACTGACCCTCCAGCGTGGCCCCTTTTTTGGGCCCTGCTGATGAACCATCACAAGCCCCTGAACTTGCAGATTTTCTAAAATACCTTCAAATACCATGATCCTGTAAGGAAAGAGAATTGTAATCTAGAAAATCAAACCTTTTATTAGGGGAAACAGAGAAATATATGTTTCTCCTGCTTTTCTGCTTCATTGTCACAATTTCCCTCTCCCCACTGGAACGAACGTGTCTCTCCTGTTTTCACTTCTCCCACTGAGCTACCAAGAGTCACACTTGATGAACAGCGAAGCCACTTAGATCTCCTCAAGAATACCTCTTAGTTTTTAAACTATCGTGAAATAGCTCTCTCCTCTCATTCTTAATGCTGAAGGCTTTGACTTAGGGCCCTCCTGGAGAAGTGGCAGATTGATCTCCCAGCTGCAGAACAGACAGGAGAATGCAAATCTGCACTTGCTCCAAGTTGTCAGTTCCTCCCAAAACTAAACAGAGACGACTGGTTCCCAGAGGAGCTTTGCTTACGGCCGCTCTTTTCCGCCAGTCACTATGAGTCCGTCCCGGAGGGTCGTGTACATGGTGAAGACAGGGCCTGTGTGCGCCTTGGCCACCAGCCGGATGAGGAAGTGGTCCTTCCACACGTAGACGTCCCCATTGATGGCCCCCGTGAAAGTGAGGTTGTTCTGTAAACAAAGGGACACCTTCCACACACCAGGACACTCACTGCAGCTATTTAAGGGGTCCTTCCCAGACCCCTGCTGCTTTGTTAAGGAACCAGAGCTGGAGAAATGCAAACATGCACTCAAGCTGACCTGTGCTAAGTAAGGAAAGGCAGAAGAATTTGCAGCTAACCCCAAATAGCATATAATAAATCACCTGGTTTTGAAATTCAGTCCATTGAGTTACTTTGGGGCTTGTGACTTCCCCACTGAACACAGTTCTGCATAAAGTGAATTTCCATTCTGTGAGCAAGTCCCAGGGGATGGGAAGGGACAGGCAGGAGCCCACCTGAGAGGACACTTCCCTGGGCTCGTCTAGAAGGTGAGTACATCCACAGCTGGAGGACAAGAGTGGGCTGTGTTCCAAAACATCCCCAGGGTATCTTGCCAGTGGACTGAGGGCACCGCTCAGCCCATTTAAGGATGTCAGTTGGGGGAATTAGTGATACACAAGGGCTGAAAAGGGATGCTCTATAGCGGTAAAAACAACCCCACCTCCTCTATGGCTGTCTAACCCAGGCCTGGCAGGCTTCCAAGTCCGTCTGCCTCTGGAATAATGAGCCCTCTGCCCTGAGTGGGGCCCCACCTTTTCTAACACTATTTTTAACTTAGAAAATGAAATTTCATGGGGTGACATTGATCAATAAGAGTACACTGGTCTCAGGTAAACATTTTTATAGCATTTTTATAACTTTGTCCATCACCCAAAGCCAAATCATTTTCTGTCACCATATATTTATCCCTCTACTCCCTTTTCTAACATTTTGAGGGGGGAAAATATAGTCAGCTCACCCAACTGTGCTCAGGAAAGGGAGAAGAGATTGCAAATAAGCCGATAATGTGGCAATGGCTTTCTTGTGGTTCACAGCTTCTTGGCCGGACTCCTTCCTCACACCCCCAGCCCACCCCACCGAGCCCAGGGCTCAGGTCCCTTGTCGGGAAGCTCTGCTGGAACTCACAGCACCAAAGGCCACGGAGAGCATCGTCTGCATCTTGGCAGCCTCCATGGACCCGATGATCCCCTTCTTATAAAGGAGGGCGCTGCCTGCCAGGGTCCAGAACTTCATATGTTTGACGCCGACAGACACAAACTGCGTGTCTGAATCGGGGCGAAATTCCACCACAAATATGCGCTCCAGGTGACCCCCTCGGCTGGCAACCTTGGCACCTGTGCGGATAAAAGAGGCCCATGAGGTGGCCGTGCTGAGCCCTCGGCTGGATGGTACCCCAGCCCAGGATGGCTCCCCACCCAGCAAGCCCAGGGCCCATGCCAGTGTCCCTGCTTCTCTAACAGCGCCCTGCCCCGTTCCGACACTGCTCCCAAGGTGGGAAAGAGGCTGTGTCGAGGGAAATTTCCAGAACAGCAGGTGCTGCTAACATAACCCTTGACTCCACCCCACCCCACCCCATACCACAAGCCATATCCAGGCCCCTGTGAACAGGTAAGGACAATCTCGGAGAAGGAAGCTTTCAGATAAGAGAAAAAGGGCAAATGGCATCACACACACACACACACACATCACCACAAGACTCATCCCCATGGGAGGACAGCCACCCTGAAGTATCACTGCAGGCTCAGTCTTTCAGCCTTAATTTCCCTCCAGGATTCTCAGTTCTTATTTTCTTTTTAAATAAAGGTCCTCATATTCCTTTTTCCTTTATGGCTTTTAGGGTTATTTTTTTTACCTTTTACATTTAATAACTAATTTTCCACTCAACTCCATTTATTTATGCTTTTGACTTGTCTCAAGTTTTTCTTTTTTTCTCTTGAGTTTTATTTAACCTTTGTTCTAATCCAATCCTGATGTCACATTTGTAGAACAACTTTGGACAAGTTAGTCAGCCTCTCTGCGCCTCGGTTTCTTCCTCTGTAAACTGAAGATAATAAGAACCCCTATCTTCGAAAGTGTTGTGAGGATTAAAAGAACTGATACAAGTGAGCCCTGCGGAACGGTGCTCAGCAAGTGTTCTATACGCCATCACTGTTATCATCACTCTTAGCTTTTTATTTATTTTTTATTTTTTAAATTTATTTATTCATTTTAGAGAGGAGAGAGAGTAAGAGAGGGTGGGAGAGGAGCAGGAAGCATCAACTCCCACATGTGCCTTGACCAGGCAAGTGCAGGGTTTTGAACTGGCAACCTCAGTGTTCCCAGTTTGACGCTTTATCCACTGCGCCACCACAGGTCACACACTCTTAGCTTCTTTTTAAATCTCTCAGCTCCTATTTTTTTTAGCCCTTTTTAAAACGGCATCTATTTTTGTCTCATCAGTCTTGAGGTTTTTTTTAAAATTTCTTTTTATTTATTCATTTTAGAGAGGAGACACAGAGTGTGTGTGTGTGTGTGTGAGAGAGAGAGAGAGAAAGAAAGAAAGAAAGAGAGAGAGAAAGAGAGAAAGGGGGGAGGAGCTGGAAGCATCAACTCCCATATGTGCCTTGACCAGACCAGTGCAGGGTTTTGAACTGGCGACCTCAGTGTTCCCAGGTCAACGCTTTATCCACTGCACCACCACAGGTTCAGGCGAGTTTTTAATTTTTATTTTAAACTTCACATTCTCTTAACTTGCTCTTAATGGTTAGTTCCAATTTTTCTCTCATCTCCTCTCCCTACATTATTCACTCACATATATTTTTCTTCCCCTCTTCCTTGTCACTTTCACTTATCTACCCATTTCTTTCTTTCTTTTTTACAGGGACAGAGAGAGAGTCAGAGAGAGGGATAGACAGGGACAGACAGACAGGAACGGAGAGAGGTGAGAAGCATTGATTCTTCATCGTGGCACCTTAGTTGTTCATTGATTGCTTTCTCACACGTGCCTTGACTGCGGGCCTTCAGCAGACTGAGCAACCCCTTGCTGGAGCCAGCGACCTTGGGTCCAAGCTGGCGAGCTTTTGCTCAAGCCAGATGGGCCCACGTTCAAGCTGGCAACCTCGGGGTCTCGAACCTGGGTCCTTTAATGTCCCAGTCTGACGCTCTATCCACTGCGCCACCGCCTGGTCAGGCCCCATTTGTTTCTATAACGGCTCTCTTTACAGAGTGGTGATGGCATGTTCTTAATGCGGCCGGACCACCGCCAGCCTGTGGACACTCCCTCCTGGAATTGCCTCCCAGGGTCGGGGAGGGTGGGGAGGGCTGCAGGCCACCTCTCACTCCCAGCAGTAAGCCGCTGTGCAGGTGCAATGTTTGACTTCCTGGAATAGACCCCTCTCTACCTTGGGTCCATGGTCCCTAAGGATGCCATCAACTAAGTTAAAAGACAAACAATAGACTGCAAGAAAACATTGGTAAAACTTATAAGGGACAATGGACATTAAGAATCAAAAGAACTGCAGATTATAAGACAAACAGCCGTCCCACCTCCAGCAGAAAAAGGATGTGAACAGCTGAATCCCAGAAGCAGTGATACACAAGCAGTGAATAAAGTGATGGAAAGAGGAGTTCAGTAGCCATGGGGGAAATGCAAAATAAAACAAGAAGAAGATGCACATTTCTTCTAAGTCTCTGTGTTTTCCTTGTTATCTGTGAACACTTCTAACTGTGCAGATGCCGTTTCCCTCTTGGCATTGGCTTCTCCGATGCTCAGAATAAATTTCACAGGAGTATCTAGGATCTGGCAACGTGCAGATTATATAATAAGCTCTTTTTTTTTTTTTTTTTAATTCTTACCTCCGCCCCCACACACACTTTCTCTCAAGAGTTCCACAAACTAATTAATAAATGAGGAATGAATCATATTCTCCTGAATGGTAACAAAAATGTACATAAACCTCCCTGAAAACACATACTATTTATCTGTACGCGGGACGTGAAGTGAAGGAAACACCACACGCATCAGCTCAGAAGAGCGGGTGGCTGGTGCAAGGCTGTTACCATCACTGGTTCAGAACACTGCTGTATAGGCCTAAGCGCTGGTTCCCACAAAGACAATGAGCGAGAGTTACCGAAGAGGAGGCTTCTCGTTTTCCTAGGAGCGTGTTAGAAAGTTCTGGCTCCACCAATTCTCCCTTAGGAGGTCAGAAGGGGCCCCCAGGGAGGAAAGGTCCTGCCCAGAAGGACAGAGGAGGGAAGTGAGGAGAGCGAGCCTGAACTGGACAAGACGAGACAGGGCGTAGGCGCTGGCAGAACTTCCTTCCAAGGAAGTAGAAATGCACGTGGCCTTGGCGACCGCAGGGAGCAGAGTCAGTGGTGTATGAGAATGGCATGACGACACAACTCATGACCTCACAGAAGGAAGGGCTTTCGAAGAACTTTGCAAGAGCGAGTGGGCTGCCTTGTGAAGCGACAAGGGCCACACCCTTGAAAGCGTTCAAGCAGAGGATGGGAATCGGCCTGAAATGCACGCAGAGGAATTCCTCCAGGGTGAGGATGCTGACTGGGCAGGAAGACTTATCGAGTCCTGTCAACTCAAGGATGCTATGAGGCTATCATTTACGATGCTCAATTTCTCATCTGGCGTTGAGTCTATTTATTTAATCAGCTAGGCCAGGACATTGTGAGGAATGAACCCAAAGCCCCAAGATACCGATTACGGGGCTATTTAGACACATACTCACAGATAAAATGAAAAAAGGATGGAAGGTGATGAGTGAATGTCATCGTAAAAGCCCGCATGTTCCCAACCTCTTTTTCTCACGTGGGAGCTCAGGAGGGATTGGAACTTGTCTCCCGATGCACTCATCTCTCTGGAGGCCCCTCTCGGCGCTCCTCCCACGGGATGATGCTGAGATAATGGGACACCGGAAGCCCTGGGTCAGGGATATGCCGTCTCTGTGCGTGCCCGGCTAACATGCCCCAGAAACGGGCTGCCTGGCTGCAGAAAGACCTCATTAACGTCCTGACTAATTGGATCTGCTTTGCCAGCCTGAGAATATGCTCGGAAGGCTGCACATCTTTGGTTCTAAGATAATCGTAAGTTTAGTAGCAGCCTCTTTCTTTGTGTGCCTGTGCGCTGTGTGTCGGGTAAGGGGAAGTAAGAAAGAAAACCTGCTGAATTAAACATAAACCTTGATTATAAGGTGAATCCCATTTCAAAAAGAGTAAAATGTAAAAAAAGTTCAGTTTCTAGGACTATGGTGGAAAACTCTGTCCCCAGTTCCTGTAATAATAAGACAACCAAGGCAACAAGGCTGCAGCCGGATCCAGGAATCGCTGGAAAGAATGCTGAGAAGGAGGTTTGGGTCAGAGGCTGTTAGGAAAGAAATGGAGGAGGCTGCTGCATCGGGCGCTCTCTAACAGTCCCCAAGACCCTTCACTAACCATCACAGGACTGCCGTGGCCAGCCCCTCCTGGCCATGGGGTTCAGGGATACAGTGGTGTCCAGTGAGCAGTTTCTCCAGGATCCCAAGAGCCCTGGTGTCTGCTGGCCCAGCAGCAGTGGCCGCCTCAGCGGGCTTTGCGGGGAGGCAGACCTAGGTTGGGGCCCAGCCCATGCCACCAGGAAGCCTCCCGGATGGAAGGGGAGCTCAGCTTCATTTACCTTCCTGCCAGCGCCAGACGGTGATGGTGTGCTCAGGGTCCACGCCCACCGACACCAGCAGTTTCCCGGTAGCGCTGAAGTTGATGTAATTCACCCCCTTCGAGTGGAAGCACCGCAGCATGGAAAGGGTATGCTTGGTCATGGCGTCCCAGACGTGGATGGAAGGTGTCGTTCCTGAATGTGGGAGGTGTGACAGAGAGCTCGGGCTGGAGAACCGCGAGCCACGGCAACACACGGCAACACTTACGTTCATCTAAAAGTCTTTTTAAGACAAGTGCTCAGGGGCCTTGCAGTGACTGGGCCAAAGAGACCTGCAGCCTGACCTGGCCAGAGGGAAAAGACAACAGCAAACATCTGCTGTGCTTTTGGAGACAGCTAAGGGCACTTACACCCAACACGCACACTTGTGGGGAGTTTATACAAAGGAGACAGATGAGGTCAATGATTTGTATCTGCTACTCAGCCAAATACAATCAGCAAACACGATACAGCAACATGATTTTGCGGTGCAGATTCAAACTACTCACGCTGGAACAGCCGTACCTGAGGTCTCCGCAACATCACCTGCATTAGGTGGGCAATGGCAATGAGGAAGCGTCAAGGGAAACAACAGCTAAAATAAGTCATGTTTCCAATAGTGAAGCACTAAACATCAGCATCAGAAAATTTCAAATTAAATTTAAAAATGGACATGGGGGTCAATGAAAACAAGCAGGAAGATATGTTTGTAAAAACTGCCTTTGAAATGAGCAAGTTAAACAAAAGAAACACTTCGCAAATGTGAATCGGTTCACATTTGTCAATGGCAGTTTCCCAGGGTACAGAAGAGCCAGGCACACACACTGCAATCTACCTGGCCAAGCACAGCCACCAGGCTTCAGACATGGGGCTCTTTGTTTGATACCTGGGGTCTGAAAAAATTATTCTCACGAGGTCACAGAGGTGGGGCCATATTTATTTTGCATATCATGCTATGGCCTGACTTTAGGGTTCCTCAGAATCACTAGTCACTGGATGCATCAATTCAAGCAACACAGATACATTCAGGGCTCAAAAAAATCAATAGCAACATCAACAAGAAGGGGTGGATGTCAGTGAGCCGCCCCTCCCTGTCCCAGTAACTGTTAAATTAGCACTCCTGCTCAGCTGGGACGACCTCGGCCTCAGCGGGGCCCTCCTACCTATCTGGCTTGTGGCCACCACGTTCCTGTACTTGGGGTGCTGGTTCACCGTGAGGCAGAGGATGTCATCTGTGTGCTCCAGGTAGAAGCTCTGGCTCCCTGGGAGAGAGATGTGGAGGGTGAGCTGGGGAACCTGGAGTCCTCGGGGGCAACCCCAAGGCTTCGTGTGGAGTCTGGAAATGCCCTGTAACATGAGAACTTACCCCCCAAATTCTCACTTCAGACTCATCCTTGGGGAGACAAGAGATCACTTTTTATATTTACACAGTCTGCTGTAGGTCTGAGAGGAGCGCAGGAGTCATATCTCATACATATAAGCTCCCTTCACTCCTTCCCGCTGTCCTGTGTGGGCCCAGAGCACGGCCCAAGTGCAGGGGCTTCTGGAGTCCAGAATAATGACACTTACCGTTTCTTGCTGCCCTTGGCAGAGAGCTAACTGCTTCTCAATGTCTACCTTCAAGCAGGGTGGGGTGGGGGCTGGAGGTAAGGCTTTACGGAGCGAAATGGCGCCCCCTACTCACTGGGAAAGGCAGACAGTGAAATAAGAAAACACAGACGGTTCCCGACTCAAGATGGTTAGACTTTAAGGCAGGCAACACATTCCGCAGGAACCATGAATTCTAAACTCCGATCATTTTCCTGGCTAGTGACATGTATTCCAGTTCTCTGGTGACGCTGGGCAGTGGCAACACACAGCAGCAAGCCTCTGCTCCCAGTCAGGCACGTGGGCAGGAGGGTAAACAACTGATACTCGACCATATTCACTGTGTTAGGAGATCTTGCCTAACTGTAGGCGGGCAAAATGTAAGTGTTCTGAGCACATGCAAGGTAGGCTAGGCTTAACTATGATGTTCAGTAGGTTAGGGGTATTAAGTGCATTTTCATCTTACAATATTTTCAATTTATGATGATCCTGTCAGGATGAAACCCCATAAGTCAAGGAGCATCTATACGTAGGGAATCCCTTTTAATCATGCTTATTTATCACAGTGCCGATCCACTTGGTGCCTGCATATGCATGCACAGGGAATGGTTCACCCCGAAAGCCCCAACTTTATGTATGTCACAGGAAGTGGAAGAAAAAGATAAGACATACTTGATCATCTATTGCGGCAAATGGGTTTGCTGTCAAAATTGGCCACGGTAAACTCACCCAAATGCCCCAAAATGAGAGGTGAACGGCAGCACTGACGTACAAGGAGATGGCACATTGCTATTAGAATGAGAATATGTGGCTAGAAAATGGAGAAAATATATAGAAAATTTCAAGGCCCTCCTCCAAAAGAAAGACAAGTCACTACGTGCCTAGTGATTTCGTTGTCTGAAACACCTATTCATGAACAATTACATGAATTGGGAAGGACACAAACATTTGAAAACAAAAAAAAAGGTTTTTAAAGATAGGAAGCAAGTAAGGCAAATGCTGACATTTTAATCTGGTAGTCAAGATATGGATATCTGTTACATTAATTTCTGAATGCTTCTTTTTGCTTAGGTTATTTCTCTTTTAAACTATTTTTAAATTTAAGAGTGTGCCCTGTCCAGATAGCTCATTTGGTTAGAGCCCTGGTCGGCAAACGGCAGCTCGCAAGCCACATGCAGCTCTTTGGCTCCTTGAGTGTGGCTCTTGCACAAAATAACACGTGCGGGTGCTACCTACCTATATAGTTTAAGTTTAAAAAATTTGGCTCTCAAAAGAAATTTCAATTGTTGTACTGTTGATATTTGGCTCTGGTGACTAATGAGTTTGCCAACCCCTGGTTAGAGCACTGTCCCAAAGTATAGAGTTTGCTGGGTCAATCCCATCAGGGCACATACAGGAACAGACTGATGTTCCTCTCTCTCTCTCTCCTTTCCCTCTCTAAAATCAATAATATAAACATCTAAAAAATAGAAAAAAATAAATTTAAGAGTCATCATACAGTTGAAGGACATTTTGGGTACTTTTATTGTTTACATGTTCTCATTTTCACTGCAAATCTAGCTAAATAGTCAAAACAAACAAAAATTGAAAATCTGACCTGTTAAAATGTTGGTCACTGTTAAAAGTAAGTGAGAAGCCTGACCAGGCTGCGCAGTGGATAAAGCATCGGCCTGGGATATGGAGGACCCAGGCTCAAAAACCCCGAGGTCGCAAGTTTGATCCCAAAGGTCACTGGCTCAAAGCCCAAGGTCGCTGGCTTGAGCAAGGGGTCACTCACTCTGCTGTAGCCCCCCAGTGAAGGCACATGAGAATGCAATCAATGAACAACTAAGGTGCCACGATGAAGAATCAATGCTTCTCATCTCTCTGCCTTCCTGTCTGTCTGTCCCTATCTGTCCCTCTCTCTGTCTCTCTCTCACACACACACAAAAATGAGAAAATTTCCCCTATGCCTTGTTCTTGGTTACCATTTTAGGAATTTCCCTATTCCCCACTCCCCCTTTCTTGCTTTTCTCCATCCGCTTAGCCTCCTGGTGCTGACAGAAACATAGACATCTCTCTTGACCTTGACTCTTCAAGCATGAGCCTGAACATTTTCTAGAACTAAATGATACCAGTCTGGAATAGAGAGAAATGGCTTTAAAGGAAAGAGAATGCTTATGCTTTGGGGCATCTAAAGAGTGGGAAAGTGCATAAAAAGGCTACAGTAAAAGCCTGCATTCAGAGTGGTATTTCCCGGCAGCTCAGTCACCTGTGGAGAGGTTCTGAACGACGCCTGCTGCGGCGGTGTGGAAGATGATGTCAGCACCGTCATTCAGGTAATGCAGGTTATTGCGACAGTCAAATCCTCTGTAGCCAAACACATGGTCGAGGGCCAGCTCCTGCATTCCCACACAACGATGAAAGAGGCCATTAGAGGAAGAAGCCCGCACTGCTGGGACAGCCACGTGTCTCATGGGAACTGCATGGTCTGTGAAATAGCTAACCACTCGCTAAAAACATTTTGCTTCTCGACTAGCTGAGGGTAAAACGCGCTCCCTTTTTAAGCTGTCTAGAATGCTAGGGGACAGGGATAACACAGAATTATAGTGAGTTTTCTAAATAAGCTAGATTTGCTTCCCAGCCCCTCAGGTGAGCCACGGATTTGCTACTGCTCTATAAAGGTTACCGAGCCGCTTCGTGTCTGTGCCTTGTCAGTCACTCCTAGTTGAGCTGAATGGTGGTTCTGAGATTTGCTGATTCCCACCAGTGCAGCTGAGCCCGGCAGAGCAGAATGTGGAGGCAAATGCTGTGCTCATTCTGTTGCTAGGTGCTTGCTCTACAGAGTTGCTAATTTTTTCCCTCAACAACCAGATACTGACTGTTCTGGGTTTCAAGTCTTTCTCTTCTTCTTGCCTTGTCTCCCATGACAAAGAGCAGTGGGTGATTCCGATCAGGTGAGCCCTTAATTTAATCTAACGCACATGCATTGCAGGCAGGCAGTGGTCTGTGCAAGGCGCTGTGCTGGTTGGTGAGATGTGGGTTCCTTTTCTCCAGGTTCCCTGATTCTGGCCTTCCCTCTCTCCAAAGCTCACCAATTGCACACATCAGGTTACTTCCCTAAAATACCATACCACCTCCTTCCTCAACAACATTTGCTGACTCTCATGGCCTATGGGGGAAAACCCATATTCCTTACATTGGCACAATTAGCCTGCACACCCATCTCCTGTCCCCCTTGGTCTGGTTGTCTTATTTAGCTCATGTGTCATGAGCTCTCCTACCTTTATATTTTGCTTTTTAAAATATCTCTCACCTGGAAAGCTCCTTTCTTTCAACTTACTGAGTGTGTGGCCATCCTTCAAAGTCCCTGCAACCCCATCCCTCACCCCCATGTGCTTCCCAGAAACTGTGTATGTAATTATGAGACTTCCTGTCCTAGCGGGCAACTGACTCAGCAGGGCCAATCAGATGATTTCTCCCAGGAACTGAGAATTTAGGCCTGGCTGCTTAATTGAGGAGATGTAAACTCAGGCGCTGGGTAGCACCTACAGTCTACTACCAGAGTCATTTCAAAAAGTCTGTAGAAAAAGAGGAGACTGTACCAGACACACACAAGGCTCTGTTGGCAGAAAAGGCCCCATCTTTGCTTATGATGGCTTTTCGGCCCGTGGATCCTGTTGTTCCTGAATCTCAGCTGCATTTCCTGAGCTATGCTCAGGAAACATGGGTCCCATGTGTCCCATGATAAATTTCCCCAATGAATCCCTTTTGTCCAGTAAAAAATTAAGGATGTATATTCTGACCTCAGTTCACAGTCTAGAAGGGGAGCTGGATGAGCAAGAAATAATGGCAGCTGAGTATGCGAAAGGCTATGGTGGTGGTGGTGGAGGGTACAGAAGGGTCTAGGGCAAAGAGTATCAGAAAAGGGTTTAGAAGGTCCAGGGTGTGGGGTGGCAAGAGGAGCTTCCAATCAGAATGGAGCTTGAGGAGTTCTAATCAGGGGCTTAAAAGTACAAGGCAGCTTCAGAGACCATTAGTGAAGGTTTCGAGTTGGAGATGTGAGTTATGGTGGAGACTCACAGGAAATGAGCTTGAAAGGTAGCTCCTGGCTAAAGTTCTGAAACCATTAATTTGAATTCCAATCACCAGTGTGAGAGTCTCCTGGTTTTAATGCCAAGGTAAAGCATAAAGAGTCATATTTTAAAGAGCTACCCGTGGGCGGGGGGTAGCAAGGGCTGAGAGGGCGGGGTAAGTCTGAAGGCAGGAAGAATAGTGAGGAAGCATTTCAGAAAACAGCAGGCTCACCAGAGCTGCCTCCTCAAGTCTCAGCAACTGAATTCACACCCCTCAGGGACCTAACAAGTCACTGAACTTCCTTGAGCTAGTGTTCTCATTTGCAAAACAGGAACAGTAAAAGTACCTACCTCACAAGTGTCAGGTGTGTAAAAGATGCGTCAGGGGAAGTAGGTTGCATAGTCCCTGTCACAGGGGCAGTGCTTTAGCAACAGAGACAGTGAATAAGCTCACACTCTCCTCATCTCTCTCTCCCTTTCCCCAAGTGGTAGAGGAAAAAGGAGCCAGGTTTGAAGGACATGGGACATTTTAGAGTTAATATTGATAGGACTCAGTGGCAGAGCTGAAGGACTGAGACCCAGTGCGTATAATTCTGGTCACTGGGACGGAGGACACAATGCTGTGCAGAAGGGAGAGGGAACCAGAACCACTGGATCCACCCTGGTTCACCTGACGGCAGGTGTGGGACATGCAAGGGGTGGTGTATACCAGGCCTTAGAATATCAGTATCAGATTAAAAGCAAAATAGTTTAACCTCCTCACCTCGACCAGTTTCCTTTTCTTGGTGATACTGTTCTTCTGCAGTTTCTCAGGCTGGGGAGCGGCCCTGCTAACGGGAGGTCTGGAACAGAGAGTAACCAGAGGAAACAGTGCTGAACAAAAGACAGCAAGGTGTCTCATCCAGCAGCCGGCCGCGCCCAGGCTCCCCTCTCTCTCCTCCCCCACTCAGACCCTCCACCTAGGTTTGTTCTGTCATGCCCCAGTTGCCTGCCTCCACCACATCCCCCTGAAAAGTAGTTTCTGACATTGAGGGTCCTGCCTGAAAGGGCCATGATTCATAGGCCCTGAGGTGGGCTTCCCACACCTAAGCCCTGGTAGCCAGGGGTCAGTCCCTCCCTCCAGGGAGCCAGGAAGAACACCCGAGCCTGACTGCTGATACTAAAACCAGAGGAGCCTAAGCATGAGGAGGTAGAGGTCATGATTCCTGAACCCACTGGCCATGTTTCAGACAGGGATGTAACAGACTTGTTCAGAATTAGGTAAGTAAAAAATCATGGCATGGTGTGAAGTGCGAAGGACAAGCCTGGCCTGGAAGCAGTCCTGAGGCCCTGCATTCAAGGTCATTCTCACTATACAAAGGGGCCACTGGGCAGCGAGGGATGAGAAACAGGACCCCCACTGTGCCCCCACCCCCTCCAGGTTATGGTCTATGTTAAACTGCCACCATCATTGCAAAAGTTGCCTTTCCCCTCTCCGTTTTGGAGATCTGGGTCTTTAAGTTTAAATAGAAGATCTTATCATGGGTTAAGGGTAAGCCTTCACGGATTCTTACAGAAATCAGCCAATTTTGAGTTTCCTTCAATTGATTTGTTGGAGTTAGGAAACCGGGGCTGGGTACGGGAGACCTGCACCAGTCCCCACCACACGTTCCAAATCCATTGGTTATTGTTCTTGGGCTAGGCAAAGAGAAAGGATTACCTGGATCCCCTTGTAAGCAGCAAACAAAGCCAAGTGAGAAACTTAGTACAATTTAGGGCCGCATTAGCAAGCACCTCATTCATGCACAAGCATTTTCCAAGTGAACAGACATTCCTGTGTGGCACAAACCATGCTTCCCGAGCATGCCAGCAAAGAACTAAAACAGAAATGAAAGAGTGCACCAGTCTACAAATTCAGAAAGCTCATACCCTGGCGTCTCTGGGCAAACTCTGCACTAAAGCGCCTACAGAATGGGGAGAAAAAAGGAAGCCTTGTCAATGCTTCCCACACACTCGGGGGACTTTGTGAATGCGCCTGGGGACTCTGCTTGTGTTAGAGTGCGCTACGGAGAAACTTGTTGTCAGAAAAACAATCGCATCCTCCTGGATGTCACTGGGAGTTATGCACAATGGATGGTTTGTTTTCAAATCAAGTTCAACTCATAATTTAGCCTAATAATTCCCAGTGTTCTTGGTAGGGAAGTTTGCCTGCTGGAACGGCTTACATTTTTGCACTGGGGAAAAACAAGCTACCTTTATTTTCTCAGAAACTCTTCAATCAAAACACATTATGTAATCATAAGTGCTCGTTGGACCAAATGGTATTATAATCGACACAGAAGAACGGGTAGAGAACACATGTCTGTAAAATGACACCCCCGGCTGACATAATCGCTGCCAAATTGAGCAAAACCGGGAGGCAGGGGCATGCCGGTTCTCACAATTAGACACTTCCTTCACATTAATTATCGCTTCCCAAGACATCTGCTCTTTCTTCTGTTTTAGTGGGACTTTCAAATGAAATCCGTGGGTTTCTTCTTTCACCTAAGAATGTTTCAAGTGGATGACAAAAGCAAGCCAAGGTCTGAAATGGGAGCAAGGGGACACTAGGACCGCAGCATGGTTTTGTAAGGCAGAAGTGGAGATTAAAACGCAGGGCTTGTTTTCAGGGTACACACAGGTTGTATAATATGTCACATATTATACAGTGTATATAGAGTATGCATACAAGCACAGATACCATGTATTAATATATACACAAGACTATATATATATATGTACATATATATACATAAGGCAACCTGATTTTCAGTTAAAAACTGAAAAGTAAAGCAATCTCAGCATGGTTCTTTCATATTTCACAAGCATATGTTTACAGCTGTGTTGCTACAAAACTGAGGATGAGAGGGCAAGAGGGAGAAACCTGCCTAGTGGCAAATTCAGCGAATTGTGAGTCTAGAGCCTTCGCGGGTGCGGACTGTACATGAACGCTTAGTACTGGATGCTCATCCAACACCTGGGGTTTTGCTGAAGGCTGTAAATACTTACTTGACAATTCCCTGCCTCCAAAGGAAAGCAAGTTAAAACACAATACAAGCATTAAAGGCTTCTTTCCAGGCATCTATAAACAGTGCTCATAACATCAGACATGGAGGGACTGCCAAAAATGTCAAACACGGCCAAACACTAGAGCTTTAGCATTTTTCGGTGGCTCTAAATCCTTCCAGATCAGAGTCCGTTGGAAATGTGACTCTGAAAAGCTTTGCTGAGGTGGGAAAGAGTAGAGCGCATGAGAACATTCACTCACTTTTCAGTCCAATAAACTCTTTAGAGCTGGCTGCTGCCAGCTGGCACACGAGACGGGAGTGGGGAAGGGAGAGGAGCAAGTGCTGCTGGGAAGCCAGCAGGGAGACTCGGAATGGTTAGGAGAGGGTGGTGAGGGGATGGGGGTCGGAGGTAGAAGGGACAGAGACACCACGGGGCCTCCTCGGGGGGTATGCGGGGCTTTGAAGACACCCAGGGAAACAAAGGTGCAAGAGAGCTTCCATTGGGCAGGATATCTGAGGGAGCCTGGCAGAGAGCAAACAAGTTGGGTAGTCAGGAGAGAAGATGATGGACAGGCTGAGCCTGTGAGAGCAGGAGAGCAGCTCTGCCTCGGAAGGGAAGGCGGGGACAGGAAACCCAAGGAGAGGGCTGTGAACTCAAGCATGGGGCTGGGTGCTGAGTAAGGAGGCGTCCCTCTTCTTGCCCAGTGCTGGGGATGTGGGCTGCTGCAGACCCCCCTCACACCTGTGGGTAGAGTCACTACCTTTGCCCTCATGTCCCCTATGGAAATGAACCATTCAGTGGGCAGGGAAGGTCAATCCCCGCTGTAATCTCATCATCCAGCAGCTAGACTGCTGAAGAAAAAGCTTAGGTTCACTTGAAGATGCGTAGAATGTTCCCTGACACAGGCTCTTGTCCACAAAAGGCCCCCAAGGGTGGCCAGTAGCTGGGTGTCTGTTCCTCCTTGCCTTCTCCATGGGGTGCTGGCTGGCAGAGCACACGATGACCCAAACTGTGCAGGAGAGGGTTCCGAGACAAGGGGTTTAGGAAGGCTTTGGAAATGACTGAGGAGATAAAAACCAGCGCAGTGTGACAGCTGACTGGGAGGCAGGCTCAGAAATTCAGTGAGAAACAGAGTGGTTCCAAGCAGCCTCGATAAAGAAGGGTGTGGGTGTGGAGAAACTCAGCTACATTTAGCCAAGTAATGCAAGTTTGAAATTGTTTTTAGTGTTGCTAGTCTGATGATGTTCAAAGTGTCACTGGAGGAAATGCAGCTATATTTCAAAGTGTGCTTAAAAATGCTTCAAGAGTTTTCAAAACGTCTTGGGAAACCAAGCTACTCCTGGATCCTGGTTTTAGGTAGAAAAGAAAGGATGACCTGGAGATGGTTATAGAATTGTCCTCAAACAAGATCTAGCACCTCATGGATGGTCCTCAGGGATTCAACCCCTCTGACACTCATGTAAATAGTGTTTGCATATATGCACTTTTCTGGGGTAAAGGGGGCACATTTTAAACAGATTTGCAAAGATGTCTGTTGACAGACAGAGAGAAAACACTAATGCTCTAGGGTAAGTCCAGGTTTAGAAAAAGTCTCCAAAGACACAGGGCTCTCTATTTTCAGAACAAAAGGAACTGGATTATATTAAATGTATTCTGTCTTCCAGAACCATCTGTAGAGCTGCACTGTGGCACAGTGGAGTAGAAGGGAATCAGGCAGGAGAACTGTGGGTGACCTGAGAGCCTGCCATTTTAAAAATGCTCTTTACTGAAGCCTATAACATAACCCTTAAAAAATGGGGATATAGTCCCAGACATGGCTATTTAAGGCAAAATATCAATTTATTTGGGTAAAAAACTGAGGGCATAAAGGATGGAGTGAACTATGAGTAAGGTTGGCAAAGTATTGAAGAGGCCACTGCAGTAACCCAAGGGGGGACAATGAAGATCTTAACTAATGCAGTATTTATGGAGAAGGCAACAAGTGAATAGTTAAAGAAATATTGGTGAAGCAGACTTCAAGGAGTTTGTAACTGATTAGCTCTTGTGGATAGAGCAGGAAGTGAAATTCAACTGTAATACCAGTTTTCCACTCGGACATCTGGGTGGCTGGTGACACACTAATAGGAGATTTATGAAGAAAGGCGATGAGTTCAATGTTGGTGTGTCAAATTTTGGACATCTGCAGGTTTGCTTTCCTAGTTGAAAGTTCAACTGAGAGGTAGGACTCAGAGATTCAGGACATTGTGAATCATCCTGCAGTGGGTAGAATATATCAAGTCGATCAGGGAGAGGGTGCACAGTACTATGAGAAGGCGGTCAAAGGTGAAATCCTGAGGACCAACAGCATGTGAGGGGCTGGAAGAGGAAACAGAGATGGGACACTGAGAAAGAATGCTTGGAG
Source organism: Rhynchonycteris naso (assembly GCA_037038555.1). Classification (NCBI taxonomy): domain Eukaryota; kingdom Metazoa; phylum Chordata; class Mammalia; order Chiroptera; family Emballonuridae; genus Rhynchonycteris; species Rhynchonycteris naso. Next base: position 180,975,597 of record CM072998.1, read on the forward strand.
AGGCAGAAGGAGGTTGGAGAGGACAAGAGACACTGTTTCCAATGTCGATAACTTTACTGTCCAGTATGGTAGCCACTGGCCGCCTGTGGCTACTGAGCACTTGAACTGAGGTCAGTTCTAACTAAGATGTGCTACAACTGGTAAATACACACCAGATTTTGAAGAGATAAAAATAATTTTAAAAAGTAATGTAAAACAACTCACTAATAATTTTATATTGATTACATGTTGAAACAACTTTTTATATATATTGGATTAAATAAAATAAAGTATTAAAATTAATTTCACCAATTATTTTTAACTTTTGTAATGTGGTTACTTGAAAAATCACATACACGTCTTGCACTGTATGTCTAGTGGACTGTAGAAGAAACAGGTCTTCCTTTTTAAAAAAATTTTCTTTAAAATATTTTTTCCATTTATTTGAGAGAGCGAGAGAGGAAGGAGGAGGGAATGGGGAAAGGGGGAAAAGAAAGAGAGAGAGAGAAGCACCAACTCATTGTTCCACTAAGTTGTGCCATTTATTTGTACATTCATTGGTTGATTCTCATATATGCCCTGACAGAGGGCTGAACCCTCAACCTCAGCATGCCAGGATGATGCTCTATTTACTGAGCCACTTGGCCAGGGCCAGTTCTTCCTTTTAATGAGACAAATATAGAGAGTGGATTGGATTTGGGAATTAAAAAGTCACCATGTGAGCAGAATTACAGAGAGAGAAGACAGTGAAGGAGAGACTTGGTAAAACCTGGGTGAGAAGGGGAAAGTGAAGGTGAGAATATATACAATGTATAAATGTATTGTGTAAAAGAACATAAAAAATAGAGCAAAGGATTTGTGTTTTTCCTTGAAGAGAGCTGGTTGGGGTGTGAGAGACTGGAAGGTGTTTCTTAGCTGAGGACATAGATCTAGCTCAGAGGGAGTGATGTAGGGGGAACGAGATGTAGCAGGGACAAGGGGGGCTGAGGTCCCAGCACCAGCTGAGGGACCAGCCTTGTACAGGATGAGGGGCTCACTCCCTCAAAGCAGAGAAGAAAGGGGAGGAAGGGTTTATGTGGCGTAGAGGATGGGAAGCAAGAGAGAGGAGAGAAACAAGTGCCGAGGTACAGGTCACGCCTAGTGGCTTCTGTTTTCTCAGTGAAAGAAGTTAGAAAAGCCATTTGCCAGGAGTGGAAGCGTTAGGGTTTGGGCAGAAGGTTGAGGAGGCAGCAAAAATTTGTCTGACTTCTGACAGGGTGACAAATGGAGCCAACCAAAGACAAGAATGAAAATGAATGAGCATCAGAAAGGGCCAAAGGGCCGTTGGCAACACAGCCTGGTGAGGGCAACCTGCACCAAAGTCACTTTCTAGTCAGAAGAGAGAAGGGGTGGGTTGTAGAGGAAATGCAGGGGTGAAGAGCCAAGAGGACAGGAAGAATGGCACCTAGGCAGACAAAAAAAAGGAAGGCCAGGAGGGAGCTGATGAACCTAGGAAAAAATGGAGGTGTGTAGGCACTGGATGTCATAACGATATGGGATGAAGAGTGGACATACGGAGAATGAAAAATCTGAAAGAGAGAAGGTCATTTCACTTGAGGAAGAGAGGTCCTATGAATAACAGTGCAACCTATGGCATGGCAGGAGCTGATGTTGACCACTGGACTACTGGCTGAACTCCTCAGAGACAGGACGTTGATAACTGACAGGAAGGGAGGGGTGGAAGATGGCAGGGCACGACGCAAACTTCAAAGGAGTGTGTGGAGCTGGTTAAAAAGAATGCCAATATACTCTAAACACATTTATAAAAGCACCCTGATCCGCCATGCCTTATGGGCACTAACACCATCTCAAGGGGTACAAATCATGTACCCTAACAATTGCTTCTGCAAATACCTTTGCAGTTATCATATCACAACCACACTACAGCAGAAAGAGGCAGAGTAGACAACCCTGATAGCATCCATTTCTGCAAACGGAGATTTGAGAGATGTTTGTAGATTGCATTAAAATAATCTTACCTACCTCTGACAAGGTCTTCTAAGAGATGTTGCCTTTCCATAGAAAAGTGTTTACCTATTCGTGATGAACTCTCCGTAAGTAAGTGGGTTTGAGTCAACTGAATATACTGTAAGAGTACAACTTCCTAGGTGTACTAATCTTTTTTGGAAAACATTTTATAGCACTTTGCTTCTGGATTATTATAGCCTGGCACATTCTTTGTGATAAAAAGCAAGCAAACTATTCTCTAATGAATGGCAGGTTTAATTATCCATTATATAGACATTATTGCGTTGTTTCAAACAATACAGAAAAATCAAGAGATTTGAATTAAGAAAATCATTTATGATGGCGGCATTAAATTCCCTTTAAAAAGATCAACTAACTGTTCAGCTTTTGGTGGAGTTTTACATAGCTAAACAATAGACTTTAAAAATTATTAATTTTGGCCTGACCAGGCGGTGGTGCAGTGGATAGAGCATCGGACTGGGATGTGGAAGATCCAGGTTCGAGACCTCGAGCTCGCCAGCTTGAGCGCGGGGCCCATCTGGCTTGAGCAAAAGCTTGTCCGCTTGGACCCAAGGTCGCTGGCTCCAGCAGGGGGTTGCTTGGTCTGCTGAGGGCCCGCGGTCAAGGCACATGTGAGAAAGCAATCAATGAACAACTAAGGTGTTGCGATGGCAATGGAAAACTAATGATTGATGCTTCTCACCTCTCTCTTTTCCTGTCTGTCTGTCCCTATCTATCTATCTCTCTGACTCTCTCTGTCCCTGTAAAAAAAACAAAAACAAAAAAATTATTAATTTTGGGGATTCCAAGATGAGAACGGAGTAGGCAAACATTCCAACTGCCACCTCCCAGGACCAAACTGGATTACAATTTAATTTAAGAACAATCATCTTGAAAAACCAACTTTGGGCTAAACAAAGAGGAGTCTAGAACCAAGGATCACAGAAGAAGCCACAATGGGTCTGGTTGGAAGAGCTGAGACGTGGAAAAGGTTGTCCAGCTCCCAGGGGTGCAGTGTGGAGGATCCAGAGGGACCCTTACTGCAGAGAGGGTTGCCTTGAGAGGGGAGGGTACACAGCCCCACCCAGGCTGGCACCCCACCCTAGATTCCCAGAGCCTAGAAGATACACCCACACAGCATTTGACAGTGAAAAGAGCGGAGGTTTCTGTCTTTGAGAGACAAAATTCTTAGAGATGCAGGCTCTGCCTTAAAGAGCTGGCGCAAAAAAAATCCGATTCACAGCCTCTTACTGGGGCTCCAGCAGGGGAGAGCTGAAAGCACTAGAACTCTGTGAGGAGAGTATGAAGTTGGTGGCCCATGGAAAGACACCATGGGGGACAGCCAACGAAATCCCTGTGCTGAGCCATTCTCCAGTACTGCAGTTGCCATCTTTCTTGGATGCAGCAGTCTCCTCCATGCAGCATCAGCCTGGGGAAAAGCAACTGCCCCACCTCAGGAATCTCTCCTGCCCCACTCTTTGGAGACTGGGCTGTTCTGAGAAGTCAGGAAGCAGGGGGCATATCAGTGACTCAGTTTTCTGGCATTGAGGCTGAAGCTTTCCCTTGCACACTCCCAAGTCTATGACTGGTGATTCTGCCCCATAGGAGACTCAGTAGAAACTGTCTAGAGTGTGGACAGACCACACCTCTGGGTCTCAGAGGCCACACCCAGGCTCTAAACTCTACCAGAGATTTTATTCCAGTGGCCTAGCCCCACAAGCAGCCAGCAGACAGAGGCTGAAGGAGGTGGGGATCAGGGAACCTTGACTTTTTGCAGATCTTCCTCCAGGCTCAGAGCAGGTAGAAGACAACCTAGGTGTGTGGTTTGGTATTTGCATGTGCACCTGGGCCCAGCAAAGGCAGCCACAAACTCTGGATTGCTTGTAGCTCCAAGGAGGTTACTGAAGGTGTCACAGGCAGTGTCTCCCACTGGTTTGCACCAGGTTCCCTTCAGGGCGGCCCAGGACCGGCATATCCAGTGGCCAGCTACAGAAAGCGTAAGTTTATAACCTAACAACCCTTGCTGGCAGTGTGTCCTAAGGGAGAGCTTATCAGACACAGGGCACAGTTGAGGTGAGTTCCCCTCTCTGTGGTCAACATTGGCCCAGCAGCTCATGTGCATTGGACAGGGTGGAGCTTTACAGTCTGCTGGCCTGAGTGCTGGGTATCCTGGCTTGCTGGGCTAGGCTCCACATGGGGAAGGGAGAGAGGCTTGCAGCATAGACATTTTAAGTGTGGGTCCCCATGGCCCTATTGTTGGGTCAAGTTGAGGGGCTTAACCACTTTCTCGGGGGGCAGAGTCAGCCCCAGAAGAGGACTCTCTCAGTCTTCTCCACTGAGACCAGGGGCTCATTAGCTGGAAGAACTTGTGCAAAGGGGATAGTCAACCCCACCCATTCTGAACCTGCCGCTCACCTCGCTGAGGAGAAATAGAATTGGAGTATCTACTAATGTCTGAGGGATTAGGCTCTGGAGTAGGGGCTGCTTTCCCCATACTGAGCTTCTGACCAAGAACTGCTGAAGCAGGGGTCCCACTAACATTCCCAACCTGAGCTGCTCTAACCCATCAACCTTGCAACCTGTAGAGGGGTTGGTTGGATGAGGTCAGTCTGACCCCACAGCACAGTCTTTCTACAGAAGACTCTGTGGGAAGACCACATAGCTACAAGAGGAGGTGGAACAGCTGAAAAGTGGAGGCAAATCTATGGAGCTTGGGACTTTTACGGAGCAGCTGTCATCTCTGAGCAGAAGGAAGCTGATCCTTACACACCATTTGGCCCCTCCCATAGTACCCAGGCACAGAAAATGCAGATACAAACAGCAAACAGAGCTGTAGCTCTAGACAGGTAGCCCATGGCAGGTTACAAACAATGGCTGATGGTAAATGAAGAAGACCCAGAACTAACACAACCAGTAATGAGTGGCAAACAGCACCAATGCTAGGCTCAGCTAGCTACACAAGAAGCACACCCAAATCAAGAGTCCAGCAGGCAGCAGACACTGCAGAGAATAAATACGCCCAAAAGGACGGACACTGCACAGTGTCTAATACAAATGATCAAGATTGACCCTGAGAATTAGCCAGCCTGAAGAGATAACCACACCCATGAAAGGACCAACTGCATTCAATATCCACATACAAAAGAAGGGTGACTATTACTCTCAAGAAGCATTCTTAGAGCAAGGAACTCAGGCAGCCTGGAGGTCAGTACCACCAACCCCATCTTCCTCATAAAGACACCACAACAAATTTCAAAGTCAGGCAGTATTACCTAATACATAGACAAAATGGGCAAAGAAATATGACCCCAATGAATCAACAAGAGAAATCCCCAGAAAAAGAACTAAATGAAATGGAAGTAACCAAACTATCAGATGCAGAGTTTAAAATAATGATTTTTAGGATGCTCAAGAATCTTAGAGCAAGAATGGATTACAATAAAATCTGAAACAAAGAGATAGCAAGCATCAAAATTGACATTGAAATCATAAAAAAGAACCAATCAGAAATGACAAATACAATATCAGAAATGAAGACTGTACTAGAAGGAATCAACAGCAGGCTGGAGGAAGTAGAGGAACGAATCAGCGATTTAGAGGACAAAATAAATATAAACACAGAAGCAGAGCAGTAAAAAGAAAAGACACTCAAAAAGTCTGAGGAAACTCTAAGAGAGCTCTGTGACAACATGAAGAGAAACAACATCCACATCATAGGGTTTCCTGAAGGAGAAGAGAACAAACAAGGGATAGAGAACCTGTTTGAAGAAATCATAGCTGAAAATTTCCCTAAATTGATTAAGAAAAAAGTCACACAAGTTCAAGAAGCACAGAGAGTCCCATTAAGAATGAACTCAAGGAGACTTATACCAAGCAAATCATAATTAAAATGCCAATGTTAAGACACAAAAAAAGAATACTAAAAGCTGCAAGAGAAAAGCAATTAATTACCTACAGAGGAGCCCCCATAAGAATTACATCTGACTTCTCAACAGAAACACTTGAGGCCAGAAGGGATTGACAAGAAATATTCAAAATAATGCAAAACAAGAACCTAGAACCAAGACTACTTTATCCAGCAAGGCTATCCTTTAATACTGAAGGGAAAAATTCAATAAAAAGCTTCCCAGACAAGAAAGACTCAAGAAATTCATTACAACCAAACCAGTGGTGCAAGAAATATTAAGGGGCCTGTTATTAAAAGAGCAAAGAAAAAAAGGAATTGAGAGAAAGAGTATTATAGGTTTAAAGAATAAAATGGTAATACAGTAGTGCCTTGTCTATCATGGGGGTTAGGGTCCAGAATCCCACCGCTATAGGCAAAAATTTGCAAAGTAGCAACCTTATATTTATTTTAATATTTATATATTTTAAGGCTTTATTTCAATGAAATATTTTTAATGTCTTAATAATTTTTATATTTTTATATTGTACTCAATTTTTTTAGGCTAGAAAATGCTATTTTACTGCAAAAATAATTAAAATAATAAATATATAAGAATATTTATATACCACAAAATCCTGTGATATAGTGAAAAATCCATGAAACAAAATTAGATATATACAATTTAAAAATCCGTGATACAGTGAGACCATGAAAAGTGAACTGCAATATGGCAAGGGACGACTGTAAATAAGTATATATCAATAATAACCTTAAATGTAAATGGATTAAATGCTCTAATCAAAAGACATAAGGTAGCTGCAGGAATAAGAATACAGGACCCATACATATGCTGTCTACAAGAGACCTACTTCAGGACAAAAAATAAACATAGACTGAAAGTAAAGGCTATCTGTAACTAACTGACAGCCAATATCATACTAAAGAGGCAAAAATTAAAAGCAATACTCTTAAGATCAGGAACTAGGCAGGGATACCCCCTTTCACCACTCTTATTCAACATCGTTCAGGAAGTCCTAGCCACAGCAATCAGACAAGAAGAAGAAATAAAAGGCATTCAAATTGGAAAAGTAGAAGTAAAACTGTCATTATTTGCTGATGACATGATACAATACATATAAAACTGTAAAGTCTCAGTCAAAAAACTACTAGACCTAATAAATTAATTTGGCAAGATGGCAAGATATAAAATTAATATTCTGAAATCAGTTGCACTTTTATACATCAATAATAAACTGTCAGAAAGAGAAATTAAGGAAACAATTCCCTTCACTAGTGCAACAAAAAATTAAGTACCTAGGAGTAAATTTAACCAAGGAGGTAAAAGACTTATGCTTGGAAAATTATATAACATTGAAAAAAGAAATCAAGGAAGATACAAACAAATGGAAGCATATACTTACTGTGTTCATGGATAAAGAATAAACATGATTAAAATGTCTATACCACCCAAAGCAATCTATAGATTCAGTGCAATTCCTATTAAAATAACAATGGCATACTTCACAGATCTAGAACCTATACTTCAAAAACGTACATGGAACCAAAAAAGAACCCAAATAGCCTCAGCAATCTTGCAAAAGAAGAATAAAGTGGAAGGTATCACACTTCCTGAGATCAAGGTATACTACAAGGCCATTGTAATCAAAACAGCTTGGCATTGGCATAAAGACAGGCATATAGATCAATGGAACAGAACAGAAAACCCAGAAATAAACCCATGCCTTTATGGTAAATTGATATTTTACAAAGGAGGCAAACGTTTACAATGAAGTAAAGACAGTTTCTGTAATAAATGGTGTTGGGAAAATTGGACAGGTACATGCAAAAAAATGAAACTAGACTACCAACTTACACCATTCACAAAAATAAACAAAATGGATAAAGGACTTAAATATAAGTTGCGACACCGTAAAAATACTGGAAGAAAATATAGGCAGGCAGTCAACTCTCTTATATCTCTTCTGGCAATATTTTTGCCAATATATCTCCATGAGCAAGTGAAATAAACAAGTGGGGCTATATCAAACTAAAAAGCTTTTGCACAGCAAAAGATACCATAACAAAATAAAAAGACAACCTGCACAATGGGAGAACATTTGCCGACACATCTAATAAGGGGTTAATAACCAAAATTTATAAAGAACTTCTAAAACTCAACACCAAGAAGGTAAACAATCCAATTAAAGAATAGACACATCTCCAAAGAGGACATACAGATGGCCAATAGGCATATGAAAAAATGTTCAACATCAGTAATCATCAGAGAACTGCAAATTAAACCATAATAAGACACCATCTTACACCTGTCAGAAAGGCTCTCATTAACAAATCAATACACAAGTGCTGCTGAGGATGTGGAGAAAAGGGAACCCTCCTGCACTGCAGGTAGGAATGCAAACTTGTGCAGCCACTGTGGAAAACAGTATGGTGTTTCCTCAAAAAATTAAAAATGGTACTACTGCCTTTTGACCCAGCTATCCCACTTTTAGAAATATGTCCTAAGAATCCCAAAACATTGATTCAAAAGAAGATATGCATCACCAATGTTACAGCATTGTTTATAATAGCCAAGATCTGTTAACAGCCCAAATGTCCATCAGTGGACGAATGGATAAAAAAGCTGTGGTACAGCCTGACCAGGCAGTTGCGCAGTGGATAGAGCATCGGACTGGAACGTGGAGAACCCAGGTTTGAAACCCCAAGGTTGCTGTCTTGAGCATGGGCTCATCTGGCTTGAGCACAGGCTCACCAACTTGAGCACTGGGTCGCTGGCTTGAACATGGGAGCACAGACATGACCCCATGGTCACTGGCTTGAACCCAAAGGTCACTGGCTTGAAACCCAAGGTCACTGGCTTGGGCAAGGGGTCATTTACTAGGCTGAAGCCCCCTGGTCAAGGCACATATGAGAAAGCAATCAATGAACAAGCAATCAATAAACAACTAAGATGCCACAACAAAGAATTCATGCTTCTCATCTCTCCCTTTCTGCCTGTCTGTCCCCCTCTCTGACTCTGTTTCTGTCAAAAAAAGCAGTGATACATATACACAATGGAATACTATGCAGCTGTGAAAAAGAAGGAAATCTTATCTTTTGCAATGGTATGGATGGACCTGGAGATTATTATGCTAAGTGAAATAAGCCAAGTAGAGAAAGACAAATATCATATGATCTCACTTATATGTGGATTCTAATGAACAAAGTGAACTGAAGAACGGAATAGAGGCAGAGGCAGGGTCACAGGGAGCAGAGGGACAGCTGTCAAAGGGAAGGGGGATGAGGGGATGGGATCAGAGAAGGTGAAAGGATTAGTGAAATTATATATGGATAACACATAGATACAGATAACAGGAGAGCAAATCCCAGGGGGAGGGAGTTTGGAGGAAGGGGGCAAAGGTAGTGTAATGGGGGGCACGTTGATGGGGGTGAGGGTGTTATATTGAGTGGGACAGCTGAATCAATGTTAACATAATTAAATTGAAATTTTAATAAAAAATAAAAAAGATTAATTTCAGAATTTCAGGGTTTAATAGATATTGTAGCTATAGTTCCTTCCACCTTGTTAAAGAACAGGAAACTTGCTATGTTCTACCCTCACAGTGCAGCAGAGTTTAGAACTCTCAATGAAGCAAGGGGTGATGGGAAGATGGAAAACTGAGCTAAGTGGGAAACACTATGGAGGAGCAGAGACCCCCCTCGCCCTGTCTGCCTGAGGAAACGAGGTTTGAGCTTCACTTGCACACAACATATATGCAACTGCAGGTCTCTCTTACTTGTAGGCTGTTTAAGGTCACTGTAATCACAAATGGGATTTAATGCAGAATTAGAGGTTCCTCCCCATTTATTGGACCAAGCGTCAAGACAAATCTCAGTCTCGTTATGTAAAGTCAGCAGCATCTGCTAGCAAGACTGTTAGCTCTCAGCAAGTCGAACTATACAAGCTCACAAAGCAACCATTGATCAATGGTGACAAAGGGCCTCTGTTAGGCGAGCCAGCCAGGGAAGTGCTAGGAGAGCTAGGCTGTTTACTCGTTGATGTCACCCTCGTGGAGAGCACTGTCTTCTTCCTCCTGCTCACTGCATCTCAGGCAAACTTGAAATGTGAATTTACATACTGATAAAGCATTAAAAAAAAATTGGAGAAAAATTCTACCAGATTTTTGTCCCTAAACATAGCATAAACATTTAAGAAAAAATAAACAAAACTGGATTATCTATAGATGGTGGTTTGTTGCAATTCAGAGACAGCTATCTAAACCTTTCCCATATTTTTAAGCTTTGCCACCTATGAGAATGTTCTTTTTTTCATTGTCAGTCTTCCAACAAGGAAGTTTTATGTGGGAAAACAGGTGTGATGGCTACAGCAACGTGGTCTTTTCTTTTCAGTCCTTTTGACCTCTGGTTCCTTAAATAGATTTCAACCAAATAAACGTTTTGACTTGTAATGGACAGATGGTATGAAGATTAAAAAAACATTTAACAAAGAGCAGTCCCATGGACAGTTGGGACATCACTGGATTTTATATGGGTGATGCAATTCCCCACAAAGAGAAAGCCACCTAAAGATGCTAACAAAATGAAGGTAACAGCTGTTGACCAAGAATGGATTTGTAGATCATTGTAATGACAGATGAACTTATTTCAATATTAAGAGAAGCAGGCTAATTCACCCATTCATCTACTCATTCAAGAAATATTTATCATATATTTTGTATAAGAGACTGTGTTAGGCACGTAGTAGTAACCATTAGAAACAGTGCTGATCCTCAAGGAACTGAGTCTCACAAAGTTATAATCCAGTTGAACTTGAAATATCTTGATGCTATAGACCCAAATATTAAGGAACCAATATTAAATCTTTCTCATATTTTTAATGGGAACCATTTAAGAATTGAACCTTAAGGATTAAAGCAGGCTATTAATTTGGGGACTGAAACAAAACAAACAAAATTCCATAACATTTCCTTATAAACCCATGGTGTACAGAGTCCTTTATAGGGCTTTGTTTTTACTTAAATTCATAAATCTGTACAAATTGATTTGGCAAGGATATGAGATAGTAGGAGAAGATAAATTTTGGGGGCTTCCTAATTTAACTATAAACACAGTTTAAGAAAAAGCGTGGAAAACCCTAGTGCTGGAGTAGAATTTTGAGATCACTTAGTGTGAGAACCTGTGAATTAATACATGAGGGGACCGTCATTGTCTGTTGCATTGGGGCACTCTGGGGATCTGGGAAATCAACACTGCCTGAGGAAATACTGTCTGCTCCTGCCTTGTGTAACCACATCTGTAGCTTTCCATATACTCTACAATTAAAGAAACGTTACAATGTCTAACTTTAGTATTGTCATCTTTCCATTATTCACATCACCGTCCTATTGCGATGACCAAGAAGATTGTTGTCAGAAGTGAGATTATTGCCAAAGACTCCTTCAAGCCCTTGCCACCAGATGCAGCCAGACATTTTCCAGGTAAAAACTGGGTATCTACTGAGATTTTAAAATTTTTTTAAATTAATTTTAATTTATTGTGTTTACAAGGATTCAAGTGTCCCACTGAATATAACACCCTCACCCCCCACCCCCACCCCGTGTCCTTATTTATACCCTTTTCCCCCCTCCCCCTAACTCCCTCCCCCCTTTCCACTGGGATTTGCTGTCCTGTTATCTGTATCTATGTGTTATGTATATGTAATTTCACTAATCCCTTCTCCTTCTGTGATCCCATTCCCTCACTCCCCTTGTCTCTGACAGCTGTCCCTCTGGTTCCTGTGACCCCACTTCTGCCTCTATTCCATTCCTCAGTTCACATTGTTCATTAGATTCCACATATAAGTGAGATCATATGATATTTGTCTTTCTCTGCCTCGCTTATTTCACCTAGCATAATAATTTCCTGGTCCATCCATGCTGTCACAAAAGGTAATATTTCCTTTTTCACAGCTGCATAGTATTCCATTGTGTATATGTACCACAGCTTTTTAATCCACTTGTCCACTCATGGACACTTGAGCTGTTTCCAGATCTTGGTTATTACTACTGAGATATTCAATGTAAAAGGAAATCCAAGGGAGCTGGGTTTTTCTTTGACTCTCACTGAGCTAACACTTTTGCAAACATCAGAGATTCAGAACTAAAGAACAAGGAGGATTGAAGATGTCAAAGGTTTCAAATGTTGGAAAGATAATGGCAATAATAAAGTTAATATAAACAACTGTCACTAAACTTTAAAAATTGGCCAAAATGGAGACTGATTTCAAATAAAAAAAATTAACTGTGAGAATTTTTTCTTTAAAATATGTGCACTAAATATTTCCGCTTACAATCAGCTGGACCTTGTAACTTTGTCAGTTAGGAAGAAAATATTAAAGATGATAGAGGATAAAAATTAAAAAAATATTTTTAATTGAGACATAAATCTTGATTGATTCAAGTGTATAAACAATCATTTCTTAAAACTTCCTTTTAGAAAATGATTGTGTACATATTACATAGCCAGGTAAAACAACTGAGTATCTATACTAAATACAGCCAATAAATCGATGACAGCCTGACCAGGTAGTGGGTGGTGCAGTGGATAGAGTGTCGGACTGGAATGCAGAGGACCCAGGTTATAAACCCCAAGGTCACCAGCTTTGACCAAGGCTCACCAGCTTGAGCCCAAGGTCGCTGGCTTGAGCAAGGGGTCACTTGATCTGCTGTAGCCCCTCCGGTCAAGGCACATATGAGAAAGCAATCAGTGAACAACTAAGGTGCTGCAATGAACAATTGATGCTTCTCATCTCTCTCCCTTTCTGTCTGTCCCTATCTGTCCCTCTCTCTGTCTGACACACACACACACACACACACACACACACACACACACACAATCGATAACTAAAACTATAAATATCATAATTTCTAAGGCAAACTGCATTCAACTTGCGCTAAGGCAATACAGTGTAAGGTTTAAAAAATAACTTTACTATTTAAAAACATGAATGATTTTCTCTGAGATAAACTGGAGAGGCTAACAGTAAGTCCAAAGCCTTTCTGAGGAAGGAAAAATACATGCATCTTCTTAGTTTGAAAGCTTGTATGGGGGGGGGGAGGTGGTAGTAGATAGGTAGGTAGATAAGTAAGTAGGTATGTAGATACGGTTTGAACCTTAGTAAAAGGTGTAAAATACTATAATAAGTATTGTTTTTAAAATGGTGTCGAAACAGAAAGGGTTAAATCCTACATTCTTTTATTCATCCCTGCATAGATAGCCAAAAGCTGCAAGCTTGAGCACTTATTAATAAAAGACCTTGAAAACATATAGACTGCTACTCAGGTGCACTGAGAAAATCTGAGCTATTACATCTATATAGAAAAGTAAAAGCTAGTGAATATTTATATGCCAGTTTCTATAAAAATAGTTCTATTTGTATTAATTTTGTATCTTGTCATTATAAACTGTTTGTTTTTTTGAACACAAGCTCCACCTTTCAATTGAATACAGTACATCAAATAAAAAAATCAATTATATGGTTAATCTAAGCAGTTTGGCGAGGAGGAGATGGGAACCATGTGTCAACCAGTAGATACTTAAAAAAATAAATTACAATCCATGACCTCACTGGGTCCAGTCAGAAAGACTAAAGGCTGGTTAACTCATTAGGATTTTAACAAGACTTACAGTCCACACTTGAGATATTATTAGAACCTATCTATAAATTATTTTTAAAATGTCTTGTGATTCACCTCAGTGGTGAGCATGCAGTTACCACAGATACAAAATTGGGGTTGCATGATAATTTGATCCACACAAAAAAATTGAATATTGGCACTAAACATGCCTATAGTTATAAATTTCTAATTTGTTTTATTTTCTTAATGTGAAAATAAAAACCTCTGGAGGTGGACCAAAGACGTTAAATATTTGTTTAAAAATATATTTAGGACTATCAACATGTAATGTGAATGTAAAATTTCAATTAAAATAGTTAAGACTTCTCAGTGAACTAGTTTCTTTTGTGAGAAGTGATGCTTGTAGCACCCATGACAGTGGTGTAAAAGCTCTGCATTCTAAAACTGTTCCACTTAAACTGGGTGAAGTTTTAAACGTCTCTAATGATCTGTGACATTGATTTGGCTGTATTTACTGGCATTTGTGAGTGACTATATATACACTGTAGAAATACTAGATAATAAATACCTGTATATATCAAAGGTGTTTACGATAGTTACTGTTTAACATTAAAATGTCTTGAGGTTCTTTTCTGTGATAAGATAATAACACCTGTTTCCATTAGAAAAAAAATTCAAGGAGATTGAGCCGGATATTTTCCATGTGCCCTTCCATATTTACTCTCCACCTTCTGTTCTCCAAAGCTGCCTTTGTGGACTGCATCAGTGGATGCATCTTTCAGCTTGAGTGGATACAGCTCCAGAGACATGCCAGCGGACAGGGTGAAAGAGAATGCAATTTATTCTCCCAATACCTCCTTGTTGGGCCTCAGGCTGGCTGGTTACCTTCAACTTTCTCCCTCAAGTCTCAGCTCTCATAAAGTGGTCCATTCATACAGCTCTGTTCTCCATTTCTGGCAACACCTTCCTCTCCTTGCTCCTTCAGGCCCAGGTACCATAATGGCTTCTAGCTGTTGCTCTCCCCATCCATTGTTTCCCTTAATCTTGCTCAAACTTTTGTTAATTATTCCTTCATAAAGCTCTCCCCAGACTATTTCCTTTTCTGAGTATGTATCTCTCTTTTTCTTCTTGGGGCCACACCTGACAGAGAGTTTAGGCCATACTTGAAGGCTTAAGGTTTATTTCTTTCACTATCTACCAATTTTATGAAATTCTACTTAAAATACTAGGACCCCTATATTTTTATATTCTTTGAAGCAATGTTAGTAAACCTGAGCCAAGAATCAAAACTAGAAAAGAGAAAGGTTTCTGAACTTTTAGACAGCACTATCCAATGTAATCTTCAGAAATACAACATGGCACATCAAAGACAGCAAAAAACAAAACACAAACATTCCTATTAAAACAAACCCCCACAAAAATGTTAAATTTGAAAGCATCATCCTGGCGTACCAAGGTTGTGGGTTTAATCCCCTGTTCTAGTGCATACGAAAAGCAATCAATGAGTGCACAACTAAATGGAACACTAAGTGGCACAAGTTGAAGATTCTCTCTCTCTCTCTTCCCCTTCTTCTTTCAAGCAATGAAAACAACATTTTAAAGAGTTAAATTTAAAAATCAATATAACCTCACAACCTTAAAAAAAAGCATATTTGTTTTTTCTATTTCAGGTCTGCAATAATTTAAGCAACTTCAGTAGTTACAGGGAGCAAACCAATGTGCACTGAATAGATTCCAGATTCCACACTTGGGACAAGTGTGGGAACTCTTGTCAAGAAGCAAGGGCAATTTAAGAAACACACGGTGGAATTAAAACAAAACTATATATAACAGTGGAATTAAAACAAAGCTACATATACTCATCCAAAGAAAGGTCTGTTAAAACTAAATAGTAACAATATAAACATGAAATAATGATAGTAACAAGCCACTGATAATAGTCAGTTTAACCTAAAAGAAAGTTATACTACTTCTAGAAACAAATCATATAAACTATGCTTTAAAAAAAGAATATACCCGCATATACCAACAGTATAGTCAATTAACTTGTGCTTAGTTTATCATAAAAAGTGAGGTTAAAAGAGAGAAACGACTTCTTGATTTTGAAAAATAAAACCATATTTTTAAATTATTGGCTTAAAAAAACTTTATTAAACATTTTTGGATAATGCTTCCTCTCTTTCAAGAATAGAAAAAGTTATTTAAATAAAATCTATACTCAAGTCATTTTCCTTTGCGTGGAGAAATATAGACTGTTGCATTTAAAAGAAAACTAGTTCACTGTCAAAACTTTAAAACATCTTAAGGGCACAGCAAATTCTAAACACACAAAGATCATGTTGCTTCTTCAACAATCTCGGGAATGGTGAGCCTGTCTATGTCTTAGAATCTGTTTCCATGTTAGTTTCCTGAGGTGCTTCTACCTCTGAAAGCTTTTCTTCATCTTCCAGTGTTGGCTGAAACTCGTGGATGGTACTAAGAAGAATGCGAAACTGTTTCCGTCTCAATTCCAGTTTGTCTTCAACACTTTCTTTAATATGTGAAAGATGCTCTAATTCTTTTCCCAGAGCCTGTAGTTCCTTTAATGTCTTGTGCCTGTCTGGATGATGTTGAATCGCTTTTGCCAAAGCATCGTATTTTCGGCAATTTTTTTGTATTCGTTTTGCTTGAAGAATTTGCTTTTTGCACTCAGCGATCTTTTCGTGTGCGCCAGCAATGCTACATTCTATTTCTTTGTAAATTTTTCCATAGTTTTCCATTTCTCTGAGATTCGTACCATATACCAGCAAAGTTTTGCCCATTGAAAATTCGCAATTGGACAGTGTACTCAGCATACGTTGGTATTGGCTGTATCCCTCCTCTTCCTGGGGTTCAGAGTTGCACCATTTAATGAAGCTTTTCACCAGCAGGTTAATTCTACGATCATCTCCAGCACCATCTCCATCGATTAGAAGGCGCTTCCGTATGACTTGGTCGTCAGTCACGGCTCCCATGGCATGCGGCAGCCTCAAGCTAAGGCAGCTGTGGCGGGCGGCTGGTCAAACTCCCACAAGGCGGTGGAGGTCAAACTCCCACAATGCAACAGAGGTCACACTCCCATAATGCAGTGGAGGTCTAACGCCCACAAGGCAGAGGAGGTCAAACTCCCACAATCCAGTGGGGTAAATAGTTATGGAGGAAGTAGCGGCAGCCCATGCTCCCCTCACTCAAACATCCTATTTAAAAAAAAGAAATTGATATGCCTTCCTCTTCTTAGGAACTCCAGTAGTTATCAGTCTGAGATAGAAAAAAATATTTTCCTCCTAAATTGATGCTATGAAAAACGCCAAATCTTAATCCAGAGGATAAATCATTAAAATGGAATTTAGACTGACATGAAGCATGGGATTCCTGGGGTAGATGTCCTTAAAATTTGACCTTCCTTTTCCCTTCTTACCGTGAACTCTAGCCATGGTCATCTGTGCAGCAGCCAAGGAAGAGCATCTCTGAGTCCAGGAGGAATTCACAGGAGGATGCGAGAATATAAATTATCCCAGGAGAATGACAAAAAGTTTCCGGTGCCAGGCAGAATTGTTACTTTACGGGGGCATTGTTTACATATATCCCAGAAGGAATTTGCAAAGCTTGGGAAGCTGGTCCTTTAAGAGGACGTTTATGTTTTCACTTCTTTATGTTTCTGCATCTTTTTTTTTTTTTCGTGTCTGCATCTTTTGTCATAACAACAAACAAAACTTTTACGGTCCTCTGAGTGTTGGCATCTTCTAACATTCATATCACTGTTCAGTTGTGCAAAAGATGCACATGGGCAGGTATAAGAATTTCTGATTGTCCTCTCCGGCTCAGGATGATATGGGCATGGCCCATGACCACTGCTTATTTGTCTCACTCTGCTTTCTTCCAGATGGTAGTTTAAAACAACTGCCCTCATGTGTTTTCTCTTCACCACTGTCTGTTTGGCATATTATGGTGGTTACCATTTTCATTAGCCACAGGACTATGAGCTTTATCTGGAACTGGATGAGAGGACTTTATAACTCCCTGAGATCCTGGATATGGGACTGGATGCAGTAACTGGTTGAGACTTGAAGAAGTCTCTCTTTGGATAGAGAATAACTGCATTTTTAATCATATGTGGGACAGTTTAATTTGGGGCATTTTAATGTGTATATGTGACCCCCCCCCCTCAAAGGGGTGGTGTATTGCAGAAATTTGCTGTTTGGGGTCCATCCAGAAATCAATCACTCTAATTTTGATAATGGCCCTGGATTTTTTACTTCTGGTGGAGGTGACCACTTCTAGTCTATAGGGGGCATGTGACTACTTAAAAATTATCAAAGGTTCATATTTCCCAGGTCATAGTGATTGATTCAAGGGTGGCCATGTGACCCACCAGAACCAATAGCACATCATAAGGAATTTTTAGGGATTTTATGAATCACAGGCACTTCTTTCCTGCCAGTTTTGAACCACTAACACTATACAGTCCAAATGAAGCCATTTTCCTACTTGAAAAACTGCAATAACGCAGAGGTAGCAGAACTGAGATTTGGAGAGAGAACAGAGTCCTGGCAGCATGACTTGAGTTTTCATATCAGGTAAAACCTGAAGTCACCTTATCCCTGGATTTTCATGTGTGTGATGTGAGCCAATGCGTCCTTTTGCTTAGACCAGTTTGGGTTGAGTGACTCCTTTAAAACTAAAATGCCTATCTTATAAATGAAAAAAACAATATATAAACAAGGTGTGACCTTGATCATGTATTGAAAGAAACTTTATAATTTATAGGCAACTCTAGTAATTTGGTACTGAGCAAACTTTAGGGATTTTGTCCCCAGATGAGAGAACTGTTTTTACCAAAATCAGAAGATAGGATTTTGGTTCCATTCCTTGTGCTTTGATGATGGAAAATATTGTGTAACTCAAATTGCTCTGAGAAACTATCCTTTCCCCCTTCCTGCCTTTTCTTTTCTCAAAAGAAACTTCCTGAATTTAAAATATTTATTAAATAATAAAGTTAAGTTTTCACATGGATAAAATAGCTATTACATTACGAGGAAATGTAATGTAGGAGATGAGGTTAAAACTTGAGAGCAAGGGGGAGTGTCAGGATGGAGGTGGGTACTGGAGAGGCAGAGGAAGCTTGGAAAGGTTGTTTTAGACCCTAATTACATGGAGTTAGCTGGGGATGAAGGAGAGCACTGTGGGGCAGCCCTGAGTGTCTTGATGAGGCCTGAAAAGCATATATTCTCAAAATTGGATTTCAGTGACTTTCCTCAGCACATGCCACACCCGGCAGCTGAGTAGTTGGGATGCCCAAGGGCTCACCCAGTGCTGGAGATGGGCTAGCCCAGTGTGCCAAGGTCACAGAGCCAATGTTCCCCAGTGTGTTAGTGCAAAGTTGAAGTGGCTGACCAGGATACTCAATAAACACCTGGAAGGGATTATATGTTGGTGGGATTAGCCCATTATTCTTTTTTGAGAACAATTAAATTTCTCTCAGCTTTTCAATTTCTCAAAAATATTGGTACTGGAGATCAGATGACTTCTGAAGAATAAGAACTCTCAGTGTCTTTGAAATTGTACAAGGAAGCACAATTTAAAAACTCACAGCTATTTTAAAATCAAATAATGAAGTTGAATTTGAAACAGTTTATTACTGTCTTAAATTTTAGGAAATAAGAATTGAATTGCTTAAAAAAATGATTGATTCATAATGTGCAACTGCCTTTAAGGCATTGTTTTCAATGTGACCGATGCCACTCTAATCTCATGGTTTCTAAGGTGGAGAGGAATTCAAACCAAATGTAGAACAACTTTAGACATTGGTAAGAAGCAAAATACCATATTTCCCCATGTATAGAATGCACTCTTTTTCAAAAAATTTTGGGTCTAAAAACTGGGTGTGCCTTATACAGTGGTTGTGGCATTTCAAATGCCATAGACAAAACTGAGGACCAGGCAATATATGAAGACAGTGATTCATCATCAGACATAGATGAGGACAGGCTAATGGATGGGAGCTTTGACAGTGATGAGGAGTTGTATGAATTTTATGATGAATAAAACATGAGTTCAATAACTTTATGTAATACTTTGTTTTTTCAAATTTTGGGCCCCCAAATTAAGCTGCGTCTTATACATAGGAGCGTCTTATACATGGGGACATACGGCACTGAATGGGTGTTTTAAGCTCATGTCTCTTGTGGTTCTTGAATATTTGTCTCCCATTAGCCTTATTGGTACATCTTTCGGCCTGGTTGTTTAGAAAAAGCACCCAGGTATAGGCAGTTATCAGAAGCTCTACACAGAAAGGAACAGTAAAGGAACCTTTGCTCCTCACTCAAGTAAGCAGAGCTTGAAATAATCAAAGGGAGCAGTGTCACAGTTGACAGTTCTGAATAGTCCCAGGAAGAATCTGGGTGTTGCCTGGCCCCACTGTCTGAGGCCCCAGCATTTCTGTCTCTGCTTCTCTCTCATGCCTGGGACACTGGGGTCCATGGAACCTAGGTGAGGACTCAGGTGAGCTGTCTGCTGACTTATTGTTAGGAGTCCTCCCAGCCCAAGGGCTCCTGCCCCACCTTCGCTTTCTCATAAGTTCTCTGAAGGCTCTGCCTTGCCTGGCACCCATTTGTCTCTTCTGCAGTTCAGAAGCTGCCTACAGTCCTATCTCTGAGGTTCTGATTACTAATAACAACAGATGGAGACTACTTGTTCTCGGTTCTCATTAGGATTTGCCTCATGGAGGCTGCTAACTCAGAAACTGTTTACTGCTCCACCTCTGCTTGTCCCTTCTTGGTGCGGCCCCATTTTGCCCCCAGCATGCTGCACATCTGCCATCCTGCTCTCCGGTTTCAATCCCAGTGGGAACTGATGCTACCATGGCTTTTTAAGTTAATAGAGTCATTGTATAGAAAGGCTTGATTATTATTGCTCTGGACCCTGTGTTTATCTTAACATTGTTTTCTTCACTACATCCTGGTGCAAAAAAATTTTTTTAAATGCCAATACTAAAATAACTCCAGCTATATCTCATAACACTATGAAGCACTTTTTCTTTTGTATTAAAAAAAGGCCAATCCTGTATATGCTATAAACAAGTTCCCAATTTGACACATTGAAGAAAATGAGGTACCTTCAAAATTCTGGATTTTAAGATAGAAAATTCTTAAGTTTGTCTCTACCTTCACCTCACCCACCTCTTCTTACATTGAGCGGGTGTGAGATTTTTGCTGACCTGCCCAAAGAGACACCAAGACCAAGAAATGTTCAGATGAACCTCAGTTTAAGTTAGAAATCAGCTATAGTGTTTAGAATTAGAAATTTGATTAGATTTCTACATCTAAGTGTCCATCTAAGTCATCACATGACGAAGCACTAGTTATAGAAATCAGCCACAAACAACCTTGGAATAATAGCCATGCTAAATGCAAAAAGCAATTTGAGTCCCATCAGTTATATACCCCATGGAACCAGGGTGCTTGTGATTACCAGACCCATGTCAGTGAAGAGCCCACAGAGAATTCTTAAACATCTTTGAGGCCCATGAAATTCTCTTTAGATGTAAAAAGTTTATATTCTATATTTATCCTCCCTACTATGAATATGGTAAGTTAAGTAATAGTAGTAATTATGACTACAAACTGTTAAAGTATTTGACAATTTCTCTTATTGTGATCAACAATTTATAGTAGCACATCAAAAAGACCTAAAATAATACCAGCAAGTGTCCTTCGTCACAGAGGATCCAAGACAACAAAATCAAATAGGCCTGGAATTGCCAAACACACCCGAACAAATGTAAGCAGGTAAAGACACAGTAAAAGAAGGGACACCAAGGGACAAGTAACTCACAGACCCTGGTTGGAATGGAGGGTTATTTTTCATAATCCACAAATAGTCCTTCATGACCTCAGAAGCCTGCCTCCCCACCTACCTGTCTAGTCAGCACGCTCTCCTGGCAGCCATCACATTCAGGACAGCTCTTCGCTATCCCGACACCCTCACTGGGCACGGGAAGCCCAGTCCAACCAAATCTCACATCTGTGCAAATCAGACTCCATAAACCACTGGGGCAAAGTGGAAACCAAACTCTGTACTGTATCAAGGGTTCTGGGCAGCTTCCCCCAAAGGAAGCCTTTGTGCTGTTAGGACTCTGTGCACACACATAAGAGACCAGATTAAGGAGCAACTTTGAGAGCAAAGACAATGGGCCGTGGTTTAAGCAAGCTTCTTGTCATCAGGTGTCGTAAATGCAGACAAACCCAGCAACACCGTACCTTTCTTCCACTGAAACTTCTCTCATCTGCTGGTGTGGTTTGGTGCCCTCCATTTCCCTGATGCTCACAGCATAGATCTTGGTGGTGTAATCAATGGCCTTTTCTCTAGCAACGTCACTGTCATAACCTCAAACAACAGAAAGAGGTGGGGAGTGGAGCTGGTTTGGTGGCTCAGGAGGGGATGGGGAAGAAGAAGGTACAGTTGATGCACAGCAGTTAGGACTCACCTCCATCCTCTTCTACATCAGTGTCCGACTCCTCACTGTCCACCAGCTTGCTTTCCTGGGTCCCCACAAACTCCCTGGTCCAGATCATCAAGGCGGTGTCCGCGCCACCTACTGTGAGCAGCACAGAGTCGTTGTGCAGCCATCGCACGTTGGTGACATGCGCGCTGTGCCCCACGTACTTCTTGAATCTCGCGTGCTGGCCCTGTAAAGCCAGGAATGGGCAATTACCCCATTTGTAGTCTCACTGTTCCTGTCTCTGGGGTTACTTAATCTGGGTTATTCTCCAGACAGGCTTCTACTGGATACAAATGAAACACTTAAGCAGCAATTTCCTTACATTTCTTTAGAACGTAAGCTCTGTGAGGGCTGGGACTAGCTCTCTTTTTTCCCTACATTACCTGGCTCATCATTGGTCCTCAAGAAATAGTTAGGGGACAAATTAAAGGTTAGACTATAGAAGCTTTTTCTGGGAGTGTAAGGAAGTATAAAAAGTTTCTTTCTGTGTCTCTCACATATCAAATGTGCATTCTCCACAGGTCTCTAGTGTAAACTCCTGATCGTGAGTCTGGCTGACATTTGAGATCTGAAGTGTCCTCCCAGGCATTCCCCACAGTGGTTTTTGTACCAAAGCCCAGACTGTGACAGAACAGCAAGGGACTTCTTATAATCCCGGGGCCTCAAGTAAGATTTAAAACACACAACAGTGTCTGCCATGGACACAGGAAACAATCTCTAACACTAGAAACACTCAACCAATTGATTTACAAACAAAGTAAGCTGCTTTTCAACAACCACCATCGAGTAAGAAGAACCCAGTTTATTAGTAAGTATAACGAGCTCTTCAGAGTGGCACGCAGGCCACACCATGTTTATCCCTAGGTGCGGAAGGACGAGGACAAGTGAATGTGACTCAGTGGCGCCCTCTGGGGCAGCCCTGACCAGCAGTGGGGGGTTGCATCTGGCCAGCTTCCATTTCTGATTCATGAGCCATGGTCTAGCAAAAACAGCTCTGGTGGGAGCCATTTAAAAAGGGAGAGTTTTTCCATCCCCTCAGTGACTTTCAGGGAATGCCTTATATAATGTAGGAAGCTGCATATACTTTCTAAAGTCGTGAGAGGGTCATCAGTGTCCCTGATGAAAACTTTATTCAATCATTGACAAGAGGCTCCCAGAGGGTTGTAGACTGGCATGCTGGGGAACCCTGAAACCACCACAAACACGTGGCAGGAGACAGGTGCAGGAGAGTACGTGACTTTAAAATACTCTTGGTCGAGAGCTCTTTGGATTTGGCTGGCCCCACTCTGACCACAGAGTGGAACTGCCCAGTCCTTGGCAGAGCGCTGAGTCTGAAAGAATGAGGGGAGCAAACAGGTGGGCAACATTTCCAGGAAGCCTCCAGAGCCACTAGTTTGCTAAGCGAATAGGCAGAGCAATATAAGGATTTCCAATGAACCCACTGTGGAACCAGGTGAGATCCAGAAGGCGCAGACACAAAGAGGACAGTCATGGTGGCTGCAGCTGTGTGTCCTGCCAGTCTTCCTGCTGGAAGCAAGAACCAACCTGTTATGCAAGCTGGGTTCCAAGAGAAAAAAGAAAGTAATGTCTGAAGGTGATCAGAATCTTTGCAGAGGGAAAGTGACACAAAATAGTAAGAAAAAGGAAAAATTTCTGAGTCGATTCCAGCAAAGAGTGATTCAAGATTCTCAGAATAGGAAACAAGATTACTGTTTCATGGAATAAAAGGAATTCACAGTGATTAAAATGCTCCAGGAAACCAGCTGCTTCCCAGGAAGAAGAAGCTGGTAGGGATGTTTGGTGGTTCTCGTAGGGTCCATGGAAGGAGCCTCCTGGAGATCTGGCACAGCCAGCCAGGTGCACTGCCCTTCTGGGTCAGCAGGACAAATTCTGCATTTCTGTTACAGCCATCGGCTGTAACACCACAATTCCCCTCCTCCACTGAGTGCTGAAAGAGTGGAGAATCTGAAATATGTCCCCAGAGCGCTGGTTGTGCACTGTTTTTAGGTGAGAAATTTCTGAGAATCTGAGGAAAGCTATATACTCTCTCCCCACATTCACATTTCACATAGTTTCTCTCTATGAAAAATTTTATGCGCAAGATTCTTTTTTGAAGAGCCATTCTCTTGAGCCTTCCATGCTGAGAAAGAAACTTAAGATCCTAAGGGTGGGTTTTAAAAAGGTAATGACTTGGTAATATATACTTTTTTTATCCTTAAATTTGCTTTATTATGCTTTTCTAACAGATGATATGAGGTTGCTAAAATGCTGACAATTTTACAATTTTGTGCAAGATAGGAAAATTTACAAATAAAAAAGTCAACAAAGGGTCATCAATATATAAATTTTAGATATTATATACTAAATTATAGCTAATTTCTAGATGAACTAGAGTATAGGTAGCATCATCAGGGATGATAAAGTCCACAGAAAGGTGAGAATTTAAAAAATGGGATGATAATAATTATAGTAAAACCTGTAAGTTTGGGATACTTCCTATATAGGAAGCATTACTCTAAATGGCTTATTTAACTTGCATAATGACATAACATCCCAATTAGAAAAGGATTTTTTCCTACCTTACAGAGGACTCCATTCTTGTTACAGAGATTCTAAAAACCTCCTGTTAGGTCAAGTGGTTAATAAATGCCAGAGCCAGCACTGGAACCAGATGCCTTGGCTCTAGAATGGAAGACATGGTCATAGTTTAACCTCTCCAGTCTAGTGAAAGGACACAGCTTTAGAAAAGAAGGGGGAATATAGGAAGCAATCAGTTAGCTATATAGATGATAAAGGACAGCATCACACATGGTTTAACCGGAAAAATGGGTGGGCTCTGGCAAAGGAGAGTCTATCTCGTGGAGGCTGGAAACAATGTGAGTGTCAGGGGACCAATAGCTCATTGTAAAGATTTTAAACTATGAAACTAAATAATATAAGAGTTCATGATTGTCATGGAAAAAAAATGCGTGGAAGAGATGCCTTGTAACTCATAGGAAGAGAGAACAAGGAAAAGGGCCAAGAAGAAGGTATGATCTTAGAGTCTAACAAATGGAACTTGAGTTCTGGACACAGAAAGAACTGTGTAGTGATAAGATCTCATAGGTATCACCAAAACTTGGTGACATGGAGCTCAATTCTAGAATACTGCAATGGGATGCTGTCTTAGTCCAGTTCGATTGCCATAAAAAATATGACATCTTGAGTGGCTTAAACAACAGAAATTTGTTTCTCACAGTTTTGGAGGCTGGGACATCTAAGATCAAGGTGCCAGGAAATCTGGTTCCTGGTGAGAGATCTCTTCTTGACTTATGGTCACCACCTTCTCACTGTGGGCTCCCTGGCCATTCCTAGCTGTGTTTGTACATGGAGAGAGAGAATGTGCTGTTAGGTGTCTATTGTAAAGCACTAATCCTTTTGGATCCAGACCCCACCCTTATGACTACATTTAGCTTTCATTATTCTCATAAAGGCCTTATTTCCAAATACAGTCCCATTGGGGGTTAAGGCTTCAACATAGGAATTTTGATGGGGCCACATTCAGTCCATAACAGGTGGTGAACTTTGCCCAGCACACCCAGAGCAGTGGAGGAGGGTAACCATACAGCTGGAAATACTCATCAGATTGGATCCACGTTTTTGGAAGCAAAAGTATGCCAGAAAATCAGATTTAAAAAAAAATAGGCTCCTGACCAGTTGGTTCAGTGGATAGAACATCGGCCCAATGTATGGACATCCCGGGTTCAATTCCCAGTCAGGGCACACAGGAGAAGTGACCATCTGCTTCTCTTCTCCTCCTTTCCCCCCTTCTCTCTCTCCCTTCCCCTCTTGCAGCCAGTGGCATGATTGGTTCAAGTGTTGACCCCGGGCACTGAAGATAGCTCAGTTGATTCGAGCATCGGCTCCAGATGAGGGTTGCTGGGTGGATCCTGGATGGGGCACATGGGGAAATCTGTCTCACTATCTCCCCTCCTCTCACTTAAAAAAAAATTAATTTAAATAAATAGGAGGAAGAGCCTGACCTGTGGTGGCGCAGTGGATAAAGCGTCGACCTGGGAACACTGAGGTCGCCAGTTCAAAACCCTGCACTGGTCTGGTCAAGACACATATGGGAGTTGATGCTTCCAGCTCCTCCCCCCTTTCTCGCTTTCTCTCTCTCTCTCTCTCTCTCTCTCTGTCTCCTCTCTAAAATTAATAAAAAAATAAAAATAAAATAGGAGGAAGAGAAGTGATACTATCAAGTAGTTTTTATTGGCGAGTGGTTTTTTTGAATGATTTTAAATAATGAAACTACGTTTTCAATCAAATCTTACAAAGTAGAATTCAAGAACAAAAAGATACACAATCCAATCTAAACCAGTGGACAAAAGATTTGTACAAACACTTCACAAATGGCCAGTAAGCAAATGAAAAGCCCTTAGCATCAGGGAAATGTAAATTACAAGCACAGTGAGTTCACACTACCTACTCTCCAGAACAGCTAAATTTTATAAGTCTGACAACACTGAATGTTGGCACTTAGAACTCTCTTACAGTTTTGGTGGGAATGGAAAATGAAAAAAGGTCTGGCAGTTTCTTAAGAAGTTAAACATACATTTTCTCCTATGACCCAGAAATTGTACTCCTACGTATTTACTTAAGAAAACACATGCCCTCAAAAATTTGTCCATAAATGTTTATAGCAGCTTTATCATAACCAAACACTGGGAAAAAAAACATGTGTCCATCAATAGCCATAGGGATAAACAAACTCTTTTATATTCATACAATGGAATTCCACTCAACTATAAAAAAGTAACAGACTATTATTACCCACAACAACATGGTACAGTCTCAGAAACATCATTTGAGTGAAAAAAGCCAGACAAAAATAGTATTTACTTGATTATTCCATTTATATGAAGTTCTGGAACAGGTAAGACTAATCTATGATGATAAACATTGGAATTTTTTTTTTTTTAATCTGAGGTGGAGTGGGGGTAGAGATTGACTCAGAAGGAGCATGAGAGAACTTCCTGGAGTGATGATAATATTTTATATCTTGATAGGTATTTGGATTATGTAGGTTTGTTTGTCCAAGTTCATCAAAAGGAAACTTAACACTCATGCATTTCAACTGTATATAAATTTTACTTTAAAATAATACCATAAATAAATGTTGAACTCTAGGTAATGACATGCATATTGATTCATTTAGGGGTAAGTATCCTGAAGTCTACAATTTGTGCTGAATCATAGACTCTATGTGGTGGGGTTCTGGGAGTTCACTGTATTGTTCTTTCACCTTCCCTGTATATTTGAAATTCTTTCTAACAAACTATTGTAAAAAAGTCTTACCCAGGAGATCAATGTATGAAATACAAAAAAACTCAGTGACTCTAGTGGAAGCAGAAGTAAGGTCCCAGAGCCCCTCTTGGTGGCTCCTATTTTGTTTTCTGGGGTGGTCCCTGAGGGACCTCCCTGGAACTCTGGGATTCTGAAGAACACAGGGTGACAGTTTGCTATAGACAGCACATCTAGTCAGGCCAGGGTTGTGAATTCCAGGGCCAATAATAAATCTAGCACAGGCGCATGATGCAATCCCTTCGGGGATTTCAGCTACCTGAATATAGGCCCAAACCTTAGTCTCTTACAGTAATATCAGGGTAGCCCTAACTGGTCCTGCTAGCAATCTCATTTCAAAAAATGTACAAGTAGCAGGGAAAATTTCTATATAAATCTGGATTTCAATCAAATAGGAAGAACCAGTAATTCATAGTAAAATGATGGATCACTGGGAGAAGGCTATCAGGTGGCTTAGAGATTTGAGATGAACAATGAGGAGAACACTGGACATCATCAGAAGTGAGCCTTGAAAAAGGCTACCAAAAATTATTCTACAACCAGATATTAACAAATGAAGAAGGAGAGAGGAAAGCATCTAAAGATACCAAAATGGCTGCATGGAAAACTGGAGTGTTCAGGTAAATGTATGAATGACAGAAGGAGAAGCAAATGACAAGGGATGAATACCAAAATCTTGCACAGACAACTTTAATATAGTTTCAGAATGTTAAGGTAAAAAGCTAAGAAAGTTGAAAAGAATTTTATATATATAGGGCTAAAAGAAAAATAGAGAAACGTTAGGAACATTTCTTAGATCAGATGGCTTAATGCAAACAGAAAGTAGACTCACTTATTTCCTCTATTAAAGAGAATGCTCTTCAAACCAGAAAGGGCAAACAGAGCTCACGCACTTGAGTACAGGTGCCTTCAAATGTGATCACAGAAATGCAATCAGTAGTACCTGAGGAGTTTAGAAACCAGGAGAGGTAACAACAAACATAAAAAGGTCCTGTATCTAAAAGGAAAAACAAGTAGATTCTGGCAAATATTGATTCATAAATTGATATAATCTCTGGAAAATTCTAGGGTGAATGATTACACACAAAGTATATAATAAGCATTTGGAAAAAGAAGTAATGATTACTGGGCAGCAAGAGGGGTTCACTGTGAATTAATCCTGTATTTTTCATTGTTTGGTCTGTTGGAAGGAGAGATTAGGGAGACACACTCAACCTGGCTTTTAGCAAGATATATGCCAAGTCTTTAATGATGCCTTGTTGAACTAAAGAGGTAAATGTGAGGCCCATGACAGCATAATTAGATAGATACAAACATCTCTGTTTCTAACTGAAGAACTGTAATTAAATGTGTACATTAATGATAGAATGTCAAATTGAATGGGGCTCCTGGTGGTGCTGTTTGGTTGTTAGTCTATATTTTTTCTCTCCATGATTTAGAACTCACACTTGTGAAATCAGAAGATGACATGATGTTGGAAGAGAAAGTAAATACTTTGAAAAAAGACTTGAAAAGACCTTGACAGGTTGGAATAAGATAAACTAAACAAGGTAAGTCTCATTTGGTACAAAGTTCTGTACTCAGAGTTTAGAAATCAATTGTATAAGATTTGGGATATAACCTAAATGTTTTTGACAATAACATCTATCATTTAGTTGTGTAGTGTGGCAGCCAAAGAGCTGATGCTGTTTCAGTTTAATTAAAAATAAATATAAAATCAAGACAAGAGGATAAAAGTTCCACTGAACCCTGAGCTGCTCAGATTAGAACTGAAGCACTGAATTCAGTCTTAGCTGAGAGGTTAAAATGGAATAAAATGGACTGTGCTTAGAGGGAGGGGGCAGCTGGAAACCACGTCGAATGGGAAATGGCTGAAGGGACTGGAAATGTTGAGGCTGTAGAGAATCAGACTTCAGAGAGTGTCAAATGTGACCCTCCTGCACACGAGACTGTTAGAGGACTAGAATTAATCAACAATGATTCTGAAGGCAGAACTTTGGCTAAAGAGAAAAATTGCATTTCAATATAGAATAAAATCATTTTAACAAGTGACACTATTTTTTATATATATATATATTTTTTTTCTGAAGTGAGAAATGGGGAGGTAGACAGACAGACTTCCGCAAGCGCCCAACTGGTTCCACCCCGCATATCCACCAGGGGGCAATGCTCTGCCCATCTGGGGCGTTGCTCTGTTGCAAGCAGACCCATTCTAGTGCCTGAGGCGGAGGCCATGGAGCCATCCTTAGTGCCTGGACCAACTTTGCTCCAATGGAGCCTTGGCTGCGGGAGGAGAAGAGAGAGATAGAGAAAAAAGAGAGAAGGAAAAGTGGAGAAGCAGATGGGCGCTTCTTCTGTGTGCCGTGACTCGGGATTGAACTCAGGACTTCCACATGCCATGATGACGCTCTACCACTGAGCAAACTGATCAGGGCCTAACAATTGGCACTATTTAAAAATGAATTGGGCCTGACCAGGCAGTGGTGCAGTGGATAGAGCATTGGACTGGGATGCGAAAGACCCAGGTTCGAGACTCCGAGCACGCCAGCTTGAGCGCGGGCCCATCTGGCTTGAGCAAAAGCTCGTCAGCTTGGACCCAAGGTCGCTGGCTCCAGCAAGGGGTGGCTCAGTCTGCTGAAGGCCCGTGGTCAAGGCACATGTGAGAAAGCAATCAATGAACAACTATGGTGTCGCAAGGGCAACGAGAAACTAATGATTGATGCTTCTCACCTCTCTCCGTTCCTGTCTATCTGTCCCTATCTATCCCTCTCTCTGACTCTCTCTCTGTCCTTGGAATAAATAAATAAATAAAACTTTAAAAATGAATTGGGCTGCTTTGTGAGGTAATAAGTTCTTCATCTCAGGAAAGACAGTACCTGTGAGAGAGACACAGGTCTTAGAGGTTCTAAAGAAAATTCTTACTCTGCAGTTTGGGAGATGTTGGATTTGATGACCAATGAATGCCTTTCAAGGAGAAATTCTATGCCACACAATCTGATTCCAATTAGTAAACACATCATGGAGGTTTTTATATAGCATAAAAGACAACAACATGGTTTATTGATTGCTTATGCCTTCGATATTTAAAAATCCATTTAGATATAATAGCTAGATTTGGGGTTATTAATGAGACTGAGCAAGTATATATAATAAACATGCAGTATTACCTTGACAGGATATGAAAAAAGCTTGACAAAACCAAAATCATCTCCAGTGGCTAAGAGGGAGCAGTCTTTGGTAAGACTGGCCGCATTGACATCCGTCACATCACTGTGTGCAGGCCAGATCCCCTCACAGGTGGGCCCCAGGACACAGGTCCATGTGTCCCACGCTATCTTCTCAATCTTCAAAAGAAAATTAATATATTGTTACACAACCTTTCTGTTTTATTTGAAAGGAATAATCTGGGGCTAAGTTAGTTCTAAATACTGTAATGACTTTGCCACCATCAGGCATTTGTGTTGGGTGCTGCGGTGCACAGTTCTAAGTTGCGTTTTAAAGCGATACAAACACTGTCTTAATAAAACAACACTGCAGCCAAACATCCTTATTGTCGTCTCTAGATAAGATGAACATTTTAGGATTGTGGGAATATGACAATAAAGTTTTTTAGATATTTAACACTTGTATGAGCCATAAGCTAGATCAGGGTTTCTCAGAGTCAATACTATTGATTTCTTAGGCTGTATAATTCTTTGTTGTCAGGGGCTGTCCTGAGCATGGTAATATGTTTAACAGCATCCTTGTCCTCCACCTACTGGATGCCAGGAGCACTCCCACGCCAAGTTGTACCACCAAATGTCCCTGGGGTAGGGGTTAAAATTGCTCCCAACTGAAACCACTGATGATCACTTAGCAAACTATTTTTAAAAATTATAAGACATAGCTTTATTTTTTTAAGCAGCTAGCTTCATGTTTTTTATGCTCTCAAAAGAGTATCTTAAAAATCTGAAGAGCTGTTCCTATTGATATGACTATATATTTTATCCTTAAAATTGTTTTGTCTGAAATTCTTGGACAGAATAATTGCAATTTGTATATTTAAATCCTAATAAAACTGAAGCTTTTCTTTCTTTTTAAAATAAAACAATAATAAACAATAACAACAACACTGTGTATTAGACTTTCCAAGGGGATTTCACCTAACTTACACTCATTCAAGATCTATTATAATAGAATGAAGTAGAGAGTCAAACTCTGTATTTATTTAGTTTTATTATAGTTTATTTAGATAAGCACTTTGGCTGTTTACAAGAGTATAAAAATCATTGGCAGATTGTGGCTGAAATTAAAAGCCAGCCCTCTCCCTTTGCACGTTGTTAATGCGCCTCGCCTCCAGTTCTCTTGCTTTCTGCTGCTGTCACCGTTTAGAAAAGAAACCATACAATAAAGACACAGCCAGTATTTCAGTCATGAGGGGAGGTGCTATTCATATTTTAATCACTCAAGTTTATTCTGATTTAGCTTCTGTGTTTCTTCTGGACACATCCAGAGCTGGAACCTAAAACCTGCATGGGCCCAGTGACTTGGGGAACCTTAGGCAGAGCCACAGACTGGGGCAACTTGAGGTAGTTCCCCTGCCATTATCTCCATTTTCGGAGGGTTGGGGAGTTTCCTCAACCCTTATGATGTCCCAAATGAACCCTTACTGGGAGAGAAGAAGGGAACCACCCCAGGCTACTGCCTCCCTTCCAGCTTTCAGATTCTATTTCAGAGCCCCTCTCGGTACATATGGAGTGCCAGCTTCCTGGGTGGCACCTTTCTTGGCCTCATTATCTGGGCAGGAGAGGGTGTTAGCTGGTGCTGCTCACCATGCGGTCATCCCAACAGAATGCCCCTGGTCAGATCTGGACACTGTACAATCAGGGGAAGCTCATGCTTAATTTGTTGGAAGCTACATCTAAAATAGAACATTAAGAATAAACCTTCTAACCCAGTGGTTTTCAGCCAATAATCTTCCTGTGACATCAGGGTGGTTAACTCTTTCACAGACCGGCAAGAAATTTCTGGCAGACCAGCACCGGTACCTGGACCGGCAGCAGTGGAAAACCACTGCTCTGACCCTCAAAATCCAAAAGGAGTCAATCAACTTGTTAAAACCCTGAATTTAGGCGGAAGGAGAGTCCTCAGGGGTTTCTTCCTTAGCACCTTGCCTCAGGCAGATATGGCATTTTTTTCTCTGCCATCATTTTCCAGGGGAGGCAACGCTGGCAGCCATGGGAGGTTGGTCAGTAAGTTGCCCCACACACCGGGGAAGCTGACGAGAAGTCGAGGGCCACAGACTCGGCCTCCTAGTGTGGAGCTGCTTTAACTGCACCATGCTGCATCGATGGATTTAAATGGACATGTTATTATTTGTCATATTAAACAATTTTCTGGGTAAACTTTGTCTTAGTTTCACTATGGCTGTTTAAAAACAAAAAAAAAACATTTTTAAAAAGGAAAATTTCAAAATCCTTCCTGCTCAGTCGAAGGGCCTGATAATACTGGTGATGCAAAATCTGAGGTGCCTCTTGGGTGCTCTTAGGAACAGCAGCTCCAGGGAGGCCAGGCTGGAGGGCCCCCAGCCCCCAGCACCAGAGATCAGCCTCTAGAACAACAAATATGCATCAAGAGTGACAGTGAACTCTTCCTGTCACTCTTGACAGCCAGAGCCTGCCATTTCAGGGAGTCTTAGAACTCAATTTTGCCTCTTATGCATATTCTTTTACGTAATAATTGCTCATCTATCTCAAATTGTTCCCCCATCATTTGGTTAAACTGCACTTTATTTTAGTATACTTATTTTGGGACACTAGAACAAGATGGGAAAAAGACAGGTGAAGGGATATAAAAATGATGCTAAAATACACAGAAGAAATCCAGGCAGAGTCATACACTGAGCCCCCTAGATTGGGATCACAGCTCGTGGTCCTCTTACTGTCTTGGAAGCTTTATTTCCCCATATGCAAAATGAAGTTGACAACTATCACACAAGGTTGTTGTGAAAATTAAAATACAGGTATATGAAGTGCCCAGCACATTCAACAGATGTACAGTGAATGAGTGACATAATTAAAAATATCCGTTACTCCAGGCTACAAACATTTCTCCATATGGGACGACACAAATGGATCTGGAGAGTGTCATGCTAAGTGAAATGAGTCAGAAAGAAAAGGACAAGAACCATATGCTTTCACTCATATGCAGGACATAAAACAGAAAGCAACGAATGAACAAAACAAAACAAACTCACAGACACAGAAAACAGTATGGTGGTTACTGGAGGGTAAGGGATGTAAAGGGAGGACAAAAAGATTAAGGGGGTCAAATCTACGATGATGGAAAGATACTAGACTTCGGGCAGTCAACACACAATGCGATATACACATGATGTATTATAGAATTGTGCACCTGAAACCTGTAGAATGCTGATAATCTATGTCACCCCAATACAATTTTTTTTTAAAAAAGTTAAAATGAGGACTACTCAGAGATAAAATTGGAATTGAGGGTTAAGATCAACTAACTGATCAGTAAACAATTTCCATTAATATAATGCCACCATCTACAATGACTTGGGTTTCCTAAGTACTACACATATACTTTCTTTAGAAACAATGAAAACAATATGAATGTGCATGTGTCCAAATATATCTGGACGGACTTTACAATACTCGAAAGTTTGTATCACTGGCAAACTGAAGAGGCAGGTGCTTATCCCTCAACAGTGTACTTTTACCCACTTTTCCTCAAAGGAAGCGATATTTCGTTTTCTTTCATCAAAGGTTACATTGCAAATAAATGAGACATGTTGTCTCCCAGGACTAAGAGGATGTACTCAGAGCCCAATCAGGCAGTGACCTCTGGGCCTTCAAGGTCATTATATGGAGGCACTGTGCAGCTGAGCTTTCAGGATGGAAATAGTTCACGGATTCAAAATTTTTACCAAGACTTTTATTTCAACAATTAAAAACCTATGTATAATATGTGGCTAAGGACATAGGAAAAAAAGAAAATCTGATAAATTAGGATGGTCAGGTAGTAGATAGTTTTTGCTTTGGAAGAGAATGTCTTATTATAGTTAGAGAAAATATTGCTTATTGTTATGAATAGTAAACATAGAGAAAGCACATTTTAAGAATTTATGTTTATAAGAAACTTTGCACAAAACAACATGTTGGATGGAATAAAAGAATATTTAGCATCTAAATTGTTAGCTTAGTCATTGTTGTCAAGCACAGGAAAATTAAGCAGAACGTGAACTGTGCATTGTTACATCAATGGTATAGTAAACCCACAAATCCTCAGAAAGCAGAAACCAGATTAAGTAACCAGATTTAAGAAATGATCAAGTCTAAAGGTACACAAAATGTAACCCATATTAGTGAAAAAGAACTGATAGATTGTATTAAATATATAACCTATATATTAGTGGCTAAGAATTGATAGTTGAAAATGCACATATTAAATCTTCATGAAATATTTTTTTTCTTATTTATTTACTTATTTTTATTGTTAAGTGAGAGGCAAGGAGGCAGAGACAGACTACTGCATTCACCCAGCAAGCCCCCACTAGGAGATACTCTGCCCATTTGGGACCCAACCAAGCTACTTTAGTGCCTGAGGCAAGGCCATGGAGCCATCCTCATCATCCCGGGGCCAACTTGCTAGAATGAGCCATGGCTGCAGGATGGGGGTGGGGGGGAGCAGCAGACGGTCACTTCTCCTGCATGCCCTGACTAGATTCAAACCCAAGACTTCCATACGCCAGACTGACACTCTACCACTGAGCCACCTGGGCAGGGCATGAAATATATCTTTTAAAGCTTTGTGTATAACTATTACCTCTGAAGGTCTGATTATATGCCGTTTGCCTCTGGGAGCTTCAAAAAAGAGTTGTTCTTTGGCACCAGAATTAACTTGCAATAATTTTCCTGTTATGATAGAATGAAGTAGAGAGACAATTAAACTCTGCATTTTTTTATTATAAAGTGATAAGCATGGTTGTAACTATTGAGATTCATTTAGTCAAAGTTTCATAAGTTGAGTAAATATACAGTGAATTATCAGGAGTACCCGTAAAGGCAATCACATGGCATGGCACAAACCCTAAAGCTACGTTTTAAAAAAAAATGTTCCTCATAAAATATGATCTTAAACATCCTTCAAGAATAGAAGAATCATGTTTGCTATGCTTTACTCCATTGCATTGAAAGTAGCTATTTTACCAAAACCTGACAAAATTCTATTTTTCACTCTTTTTCCCTGTTACTTCCTAGCACAGAGATGTAGTCAAAGCAAGCTGCTTTGGCAAGAGTTATGGCATCACAAGTTAGAACCTTGCTGCAAACATTCACATTTACTCAGGTCTAAATTCTAAATTTGCCCCTTAAAGTTTAGAGACAGGAAGCTAAAGCCACACAAAACAAACTATTAATGCTCATTACCCTCCCCTCCCTTCTCCCACCTCCCTTGAAAAACTGCAGAGAAATCTAAGACTTTCCCAAAACAAAATGTTGAGCAAAAATAGTCATTCAATGGGATGTGTAATTATAATCATGGGTTCATTTTGATTAATGTTAAAAATAATACAATTTCCTAATTCTCCTCCAAGCACATCAATAATCTTTTCTGGCTTGAAATTTAAATGACTTGAAAGATATACTTACTAGTATTTTTTTAGTGTTTCTTTAATTATAAGATTGCAAACACATATGGAAGAATAGTATTAAGAACCCCTATGTACCCAGTGTCCAGCTTCAATAGTTATTAGCATACGGCCTAACCTATTTCCTGAACCCCCACTCATATCCTCATCCCAGATTACTTTGAAGAAAACCTCAGACATCCTATAATTCAGTGTGTATACATATAATATATATACATACATACACACACATATATCCCCCCTCTCTGTTTCTGCCATAACTTCTTACATCTAGTGCTCTTGAAATATCCTTCTTGAAAAAATAATACCAAAATAAGAACTTTGTGTGGTTTATATCATGGTTTAATGGTTAAGTGTATACCACTTAGGTCTAAAATCTAGCTTGGCTAAGCTTCAGAGTTGCAGGTCTTTTTCTAAGTGACTAATTAAAAACAAGGTTCTCTTATTCCATCACTGAAAACCTTAACTGTTTGTAATTTGTTGAGTTAGAACATGGTGGTGAGGTGGTCTTCCCTTGGCTGTGAGGAGTAAGGAATTTGAAAGTGTTCCCACTGAAATGGGCACATTTTTCCTGACCTCATGGCTGAACATACACACACAAATGAAAAAAGAAAAGAGAGAATTAAATCAGCTTTGGCTAGTTAGCAAATGAGTAACTGATATTTTTTCATTGGCCTAAATGTATCAGCAATATTATTTAGTATTCTCAAGAGCAATTGCAAATAACAAAGGATATGGAAAAGCATTAAAAGGTTCAATGAAAACATTTTTTGAATACAGCTAATTTTAGAAGATTTTTGGATTATAATTCTAAAATAATTCTAACAACTGAGTTTATACCACCGTTTCAAAGATCATACTAGAAAAACTCTTTTTTTTTTTACAGGGACAGAGAGAGAGTCAGAGAGAGGGATACATAGGGACAGACAGACAGGAACAGAGAGAGGTGAGAAGCATCAATCATTAGTTTCTCGTTGCCATTGCGACACCTTAGTTGTTCATTGATTGCTTTCTCACATGTGCCTTGACCGCGGGCCTTCAGCAGACTGAGCCACCCCTTGCTGGAGCCAGGAACCTTGGGTCCAAGCTGGTGAGCTTTTTTTTTTTGCTCAAGCCAGATGGGCCCGCGCTCAAGCTGGCGAGCTCAGGGTCTTGAACCTGGTTTTTCTGCATCCCAGTCCGATGCTCTATCCACTGTGCCACCGCCTGGTCAGGCTAGAAAAACTCTCTTAGTGAGAGAAAGATAGACAGAGAGATGAGAAGCATCAGCTTGTTATTGCAGCACTTTAGTTGTTCATTGATTGCTTTCTCACATGTGCCTTGACTGGAGGGCTCCAGCTGAGCCAGTGACCCCTTGCTCTAGCCAGAGACCTTGGGCTTAAGCCAGTGATCATGGGGTCATGTCTATGATCCCACACTCAAGCCAGTGACCCTGCACTCAAGCTGGTGAGACCGCGCTCAAGCTGACAACCTCGGTGTTTTGAACTGGGGTCCTCAACATCTGAGCTCAATGCTCTATCCACTATGCCACTGCCTGGTCAGGCAAACTAAAAACTTCAAAAATAGCCCAGTGAAGTACTTCACGTTTACAAGAACATTAGCGAACTTAAACACAAGAGAGCAGTACCAGAAGTGCTTCACAGAACCATAGAAACCTGAGGGGACCTACCTAGCCCATGTCCCTTCCCTGAAAACTGCCCTCCACATGACCCAAAGACTTGGCTGGACAAATTCTCTCTCCAGGAGAACTGGAATCTGGGAAGCTGAATCAGTGGGTGTCTTGCTGAGATTAGTTGTGAATTTTGGATTGACGGTGGCATTTTGGGGCAAAAAAGAGTGCAAGTGAATTAGGGAAACCCTACTTGTGCAGAGAGAGGGGCGAAAAGCAGACACCAGAGAGCAGGGGACACTGCCACAAGCTGCCTCAGGGCAGGAAAGGAGGGGAGAGGCACTGCCTGCTTGGTTTCTGGGTATTTTCTAGTTCGTTCCTAAAGCCCAAACCTCAGGAGATGTTGCTTCCTGTTATTGGCGTCTACCAGCTATCCCTATGTCTTTCCATAAACTCATCCTTTATTATTATTTAAATTTAAGCTGGATTGAGTGGGTTTCTGTTCCTAGCAACCAAGGATGTAAAGAAATGCTAAAAATCAACTAGTCTTGTGTTAGGAAGGTGGAATTATGGGTGTGTATTTTCTCCCCAATTTTTTTTTATTTGTTATTATGTTGGCTTTTTTTTAGACATAGAGGAAATGTTTAGGTCACTATCACCCCCCCCCCCACACACACACACACACACACACTGCCTGTTGTTATGTAATGTATAACTAAGGAAACAATCTGAGGACAGTAGCAGAAACAAAGAACAAAATGCCTGTATAGTCCATGGATATATAATTCAGCCCTGAATGGCAGTAACCCTATTCTTCAGAATTCTCATATTTTTATTCACTAGAAATATCTACTCACACTGAATAAGGTAACTGAAAGAGACAGATGTCCTCATTTCTAAGCAGGTACAGTAAATCACACGTCTTGCAAGAACATAGAGCATTATAGTCCACAAAATGAGTCACACACATCATCCCAGCTGCTATATAATTTACAAGTTAGGACGATTCTAAAATTGATACTAAATGTACCAAACATATCAGGCCATTGGCAATGAAAATGGAAATGAGATGTCTTATTACGGCTCAAACTGTTAATTGTTAAAATATCTTATGGTCCTGATATTTCTAGAAATGAACTAACAGCAGCCAGAAAATTCCTTCTATGATTTATCTCTCTCCATATACATTTTTCTTTCTCAAGCATTCTGTGCAGGGGCTTTCACTCAGGGGGAGCTATTGTTTCTGCAGCCTCTAACATCAGGCTTCTTGGTTTCCCTGGGACCTGCGGTTGCCATGGACACGAAAGGCTGCTGAGGCTGAAGGCTGTGCCATTTCCCGCCCCAAGGAGTCAGCTGGCTTCAGCAAATGTGTACACTATTTTCGACAAGATCAAAGAAATGAAACAGATCCCTGCTCCTAAATTCTGCTCTCCATGCTATGTAGACCCTCAAGGCGCTGCTGTGAAAGGCTAGGCTGGTCTTGAGGCAGCCTGTAACATTCTTGAGGTAAGGCATTTGCGAACTTGGAGATTAGGAACAGAAGAGTATCAATATGACACATCTCATGGCAATGAAACTGGAGGTAAACCAGGGAAGACTCACGAGCACACTTGCTGTTATTCTCCAGATGGTATGAGTTCTCCCCCCAAATCAAAAGTATTCTATTTGGTCCTGACCAGGAGGTTGTGCAGTGGATAGAGCATCAGACTGGGACACAGAGGACCCAGGTTCAAAGCCCTGATGTCACCGGTTTAAGCGTGGGCTCATCCGGCTTGAGCAGAGGCTCACCAGTTTGAGCACAGGGTCACTGGCTTGAGCATAGGATCATAGATGTGACCCCATGGTCGCTGGCTTGAGCCCAAAGTTCACTGGCTTGAAGCCCAAGGTCGCTGGCATGAGCCCAAGGTCGCTGACTTGAGCAAGGGGTCAGTCACTCTGCTATAGTGTCCTCCCCCACTCCCCTTCTAGGCACATATGAGAAAGCAATCAATGAACAACTAAGGTGCTGTGGTGAAGAGTTGATGCTTCTCATCTCTCCCTTTCTGTCTGTCCCTCTCTCTGTCTCTGTTACACACACACAGAAAAGTATTCTATTTGGTATAATTCTCTCATCTGGCTGACAGGACCACCTAGGAAGAGAGGCGAGGTGGCTTTTTGAAGACCTCGGTATCCTGACCCCTAGTGCCTTTGTCCATTATCCTGAACACTAGCTAGACCACTAACACAGTGTTTGGGCGGAATTTTGAAAATAGTGAGGTTTGCCTTTTTCCTTGCAAAAGTGATGGCTCCACATTGAGGGCCTTTATATAGACCTGTCCCCAGGCCCCTCCAGGGTGGCAACTCACTGATCTTGGCCAAGATCTTATTCCTTCCATCTGAAATTTACTCCTTTATATGTCCCTAGCATTCAACACAGGGCTCACACATTCCTCTTAACTGTCAATCAAACTAAAATGAGATACCACCTCACACCCATTAGGATGGCTGCTATCAAAAACAAAATTAAACAGAGCAAAAACTCCAGAAAATAACCATGCGTTGGCAAGGATGTGGAGAAGTTGGAACCCTTATACACTGTTGGTGGTAATATAAAATGGTGCAGCCACTGTAGAAGACAGTATGTTGGTTCTTCAAAAACTTAAAGTTGGATTTATCATTTGATCCAGAAATTCCACTTCTGGGTATATACTCAAAAAAACTGTATATCCGTGTTCATAGCAGCATTATTCATAACAGCCAAAAGGTGGAAACAGCCTAATGATGGATAAATGGATAAACAAAACGTGGTATATACACACAAGGGAATATTATTCAGCCTTAAAAAGAAAGGAAATTCTGACACATTACCACATGAACACTGAGGATATTATACAACGTGAAATAAGCCAGTCACAAGAAAACAGATACGGTATGATTCCATTTATATAAAGTACCTAGAGCAGTAGTTCTTAACCTGGGTTCTATCGAACCCTAGGGGTTTGATGAGTCGTCTCAGGGGTTCGGAGAAGCCTCTGCCGCGGAGGCCAGAATAAAGTAATACCGTAATTTGTTGTGAGTTCATGCACTTTGTTGGTTTTGTTTTTTGAGCAAGGTGATGTTCATGCATGGCTCATTTTGTACACCAGTAAAAAAACATATGTCTTGAATTTGGAAAAAAAATCATATTTTATTTATCACTAAAGAAGGGTTCGGTGAATGCGCATATGAAACTGGTGGGTTTGCTACCTCAAAAAAGGTTAAGAACCACTGACCTAGAGAAATACAGTTCTTAGAGACTAAAAGTAGAATTGCGGTTGCCAGAGGCTAGGGAAGGAAGAAAGAGGAATTCCTGTTTAATGGGTATAAAGTTATAGTTTTCCAAGATGAAAAGAGTTCTGGAGATGGATTGTGGTGATGGCTGCACAATTCTGTGGATTTATTCAATGTCCCTGTACACTTAAAAATGGTAACAGGGGAGGGGCTTGGGGGCTGAGTAAAAACATGAAGGGATTAACATATACATTGGTAGTTACAAAATACTCATGGGGATGTAAGGTACAGCATAAGGAATATAGTCAATAATATTGTAATAGCTACGTATGGTGCCAGGTGGGTATTGAAAACATCAGGGGAAATCATTGTCTAACTACTATGCTGGACACCTGATGCTAAAAATAATGCTGAATATAAACTATAACTGAAAAATAAAATTTTAAAAATAAAATTTTATAAATGGTTAAGGTGATAAATTTTATGTTATGTGTATTTTATCACAATTAAAAATAATTTTAAAGAAATCTTTTTAATCAACACTTATTCCTACTATGTTCCACTTTCTCTTGGCTCTTTGCTGCCCAATGTGTAAATAATAGATTGGCGATAATCCCCTCATGGTCACTGTAGTGGCGGGATTTCACATATTGTGTCAGGAAGGGAGGGAGAGAGAGCTGAGAAGGAGGGGAACAGGGAGAGGGAGGGGAATAGGGAGAGGGAGGGAAACGGGGAGAGAAAGAGAGGAAGAGGTATAGAGGGAGAGGAAGAGGGAGAGAGGGAGAGGGAGGGGGAGAGAAGGAGAGGGAGAGAGAAAGAGGGGGAGAGAAGGAGAGGGAGAGGAGGAGAGGAAGAGAGAAAGAGGGGGAGAGAGGAAGAGGGAAAGGGGGAGTGGGAGAGGGGAGGGGAAGGAGAAGGGAGGAAAGAAGGAGGGAGGGAGGGAGGGAGAGAAGGAGGAAAGAAGGGAGGAAGAGGGAGGGAGGAAGGAAGGAGAAGGGAGAGAGGGAGGGAGGGAGAAGGAGGTAGAGGAAGGGAGGGAGGTAGAGGGAGAGAGGAAGGAAGGAGAAAAGAGGGAGGGAGGGAGAAGCAGGGAGAGAGGGAGAGGGAGAGACAGAGGGAGGGAGGGAGGGTGTGAATATGTGTGTGTGGATGTTTAATTTTAAATAAAACTTACCGCACTCTAGTCTATGTACGCATAAGGCTGGCCCTGACTGTTTTAAATCTTTCTCACAAGAAAGCATATCTGGGCACATTAGTCAGAAAGTAAATAGAAGAAATCACTGCTCCCCACCCCCAACAATAAAGCAGAGACTATCAAAGAAGCGTGTTGAGAAGTGGCTGCTTCCACTTGCCTCCTCAGTTCTTAGATGACTCTCAGGTGGCCAGTGTCCTCAGGCGGCCTGTGTCCTGCCCTGTCATAAATGTCAGCCTACGCCTTCAGCACTGTGTCCAGCATGGCCCTGACATGTAAGTGAGAGGGACTTATCTGATCTTCTTTGCCCTTGTTGAGACTTGCACCTCTCACAGTAAATGGCGTTCTTTCTTCCA
Organism: Rhynchonycteris naso; assembly: GCA_037038555.1. Taxonomy (NCBI): domain Eukaryota; kingdom Metazoa; phylum Chordata; class Mammalia; order Chiroptera; family Emballonuridae; genus Rhynchonycteris; species Rhynchonycteris naso. Next base: position 181,018,020 of record CM072998.1, read on the forward strand.
GTCTATTGCACTGTATAAAATGCCTGCAGGCTGTAAAGCTTAAGTAAAGTCCAAGTTCCATGCAGCAAGTACAGCTACAACTCTACACACAGCAAGTCAGCTATGGTTATATATACCTGTCGGTTAATAGTTACTATTTCAAGAAACACTTGAAATAAACTATTCTGGCATCTCTGAAATAACCTCTGTTTGGTCGAGGACCTAATGACCTCTTTTTCCTGTTTTATTGTAGTTGTTTTCCAACTCCAAGTGTACTAGCCCTCCAAAAGATGGTATGAAATGCCCCATCCAAGCCTCTAATCTAGTTACCTAATGCCTACAGGATAAAGTACAATGTTTAACTTCCTTGGCTGAAATAAAAGTCCCTACCCATCTATCTGACTCTCCACCTTCACCTCCCTTCACGCCCCTCCACCACTCAGCATTAGTCACTACATCTTCATCATCCCTGTTCTTCCCACCTCCACGCCTTGGGACACAATGCTCCTTCTGAGCCTGGAAAGCTTGTTGTAGACTTTGCCATCAGGTGCATCTCTGCTCATCCTTCATGACCCATCTCAAAGGGCTCCTTCTGCGGAGGCGCCGTGGATGCTCCTGGGAGCTCTTCCTTAGACAAACCACTGGGCTTGGTGCGTTTCTACCACAGCAGACTAAACTTTCTCTGAAAGGTGGGGCCCTGCCCCTTCCTAAATGCCAGTTCCAGACTAACATCAGCCACCTTCCCAGGATAGGACGTAACAGTGCCTGACCCTGGGACACTGGTGCCGCCCCTTTTGTGCTTTTTGCTGACCTGCCCATTCCCACCGCGCTCACCACTTCCCCTGTGTGACTCAGCACGCCTCACTCCCGTACTGGGTGGTGCTCGTGTATTATGCAGGTACCAGTACATACATCTCCCTCACTAAGTTATAAACTGAGGAGAGGGGGATCTATGTTTTACACTTCTAGATCCTCCATATTTTCTGGCTTAAGACTTTGCACATGGTAGAAGCTAGATTTGTTCAATACATAGGCATAACCCCATGCTGTTTGTGGCATGACTTAGAGGAGACAGGCGGGAGGTTGGGCGTTTGGGAGAGCAGAGAAACTTGAGGTAAGCTGACTATAACATTCTATCCTTGCTGGAGGGTGAAACTTGCTTGAGACTTCTTGGCAGTTCTCCGGGAGGTGGAGCGTGGGAGGAGAGGGGGAAGCAGGAAGGGAGAGACCAAAGCAAGGACACAGGGTAACAGAAGGCATCATATATCTTCAACTGGCTTAAAACTCAATGGCTTGAATTAATAATAATGAAGAATACTCAAAATATTAACAGCAGCTGCCTCTGGGTTATAAAATTACAGTCCTTTGTATTGTGGGCTCCCCCGTTTTTTTCTAACACTCAACTGCCATACTCTCTAGAAACAATATATGGGTGAACATCGACTTTTTTAAAAACAAAAATTATATTTTAAAAGCCACAACATACTTTACCTCGAGAGTCCCAGTCAATATGTGTAATGTAACTAGAAGCACCTTTACAGATGCCAACCCTTTTGCTTGTAAGAACGTTATAAATATCCACAAAGTTATCGTGGGATGCCACAGCAAGGTATTTTCCGGTATCTATAAAGAAAAATGTGCAGTTAATATCAAAACATTTTATATAAGATTTGGCTTCCAGGAACTTAGCATTTCAAAATGGGGAAATGGCCAAGGAAATAATGAAAATAACTATTGTAACTTTTTGTCCTAATACATTTTTAAAAAGTTCTGCTGTCATTGTTACCTCTTGAAAATTTAATATCAGAGATCACTTCTTTCCTGTGATGGAAGGAGACCATGTCTTCCACAGTGTCAGCATTTACCACCAGGAAGCTCCCGTCATTCAGGCCGACTGCTAAGGCTTTCCCATCAGGGGAGAAGGCACAGCATCTTCCACCTACACAAGAATTCACAAAAAGACACTCCTTATCCATGACTTTACTGCCAAACAAGCCTCGGGAAGAGTTGGGGAAACTGACGGCTATGCGTATGCATGTTAAAGACTGTGTCTTTACCACTACTTGTTGGGAAAACTAACACATCACAACTTCAAACACCTCTTCCCTTCCAACCCAAGGACAGTAGTGATAATGTTAAAACACGTTTTCAACTTCTTTGCTGGTACCCATTCATTTCTTGGTAGCTTCATACCTGGGGTTTTCAAAGAGTTAATATGACCAGAATCTTTGCTCTCAAGAAAAGAGGTGACACTCAAGAACAGAGGTTCTGTATTAAAATTTTTAGAAACTGTTTTAAAATCATGCCTTAGAGTTAAAACTTGCTTTAAAGGGCCTTGTTCAATTTTCTGATCCATGGGTCATAACGCATAATTCTAGAGGAGAGAGAGAGACTTTGTTCCTGCCGCTTTGGTCATAAGAATGCAACATTCTCTCAACAGGTGTCTGTAAACCTAACCCTGGGTGAATGCTGCTACATGAGCAGCAGCATTTTCTACTGCTTTGTAGGGTCACAGGGAGACACTTCTAATAAGGACTATGGACTCGACAGGAGTCCGTTTAATAGGAATCCTAAGAATATGCCCCCCCCCATGCTTTTTGTGAAGACTTTGGTAAGCGCAACCCCAGGGGTGGGACAGTCATGCAGCCCTGAGCTAAGGCATTCCCTAGCGGGCTTCCATACACAGTCCTCGGCCACTGTTCGTGGTATGCTGAAAGCTATGTTCATACCAATAATTTTACATTGGCTCACCTAATTACATCTTCCTTCCTTCACTTATCAAACAGTTATTTACCTACGAGGAGTCAGGCCTGGTGCTGGCGCTGAAAGAACAGAATGCAGCCTGCCCTTGAGGAGATCATCATGATCAGCTTAACCATCTAAGTCACTGTACAAACCAGGACACGTCTGAGAGTGAAAGGGAGAACTAGCTATTAATGATTACACCAGGACAACTGCTGTACACTGGGTTGAATGGTCATCTTATCTAACATAATTTAGTAGAACTAATTTCTAACCAGTGACACTCAAGTCATTCACAATGAGGAGTTCTTTTATCATTTTCCCAATATAAATTAGTGCCCAAATGACTCATGGGCTTTGGAGTCAGACCTGGGCTGGAGTCCTGGCTCCACTTACAAAGGCCCACGAGTCGAGTGTAAAGAGAGGCAATGTGGTAGGAGAGACCAGCACCATGCAGTGGCTACACGTGTGCTCTGTGAGCCACAATACCGAGTTTAAATTCAGTTCCATTACTTACAAGCTGTGAGACTTTCAGCAAATGAGTTAAATTCTCTGTGCCTCAGTTTCCTAATTTATAAGTGGTAACAATAATGGCCTTATTCATTGGGTTCCCATGAAGACCAAATGCAAAATGCTAGCACAGTCACCGGCTAAGCAATCATTATTGTCACTACTCTCCTGACACCTTTATTTTATCCTAGAATACACTCCCCATGTCTCTTTGCTTATAAAACTACCCAATATAAATACTTTAGTGCCAGAGACCACTTCTGCCCCCACAGTGTCATCCTCTCTTTAAGAAGTTGCACAAATCCTTTGGGCCTCAGCTCTCATCTCTCCTGTGATGAAGCTGACCTCAGCAGGAGGTCTTCCCCCAGGCCTCCGCTGCCCCTTGTTTATGCCAGAGTCTGTCTCTCCACAGCCATTCTCCACCCCGTTCAGCACCTGGAGCTGGCCTGCATGGAGGGCATCATTGGGCCTGCTGGCCCTCTGGCTTCTGATTGGGTCTGGCCAGGGGGGAGCACAGGTAGGAGACAAGGGAGAGAGGAGGGAAGAAGTATTCTCTTAGCAGCCTCCCTGCAGGGTCACTGTAGGTAAATGTCTGGGCCGATGGTCACAGCTGCTGTCAGGCTGCTATGTCCTAGCGCTCTGGCAGTCAGGATTCCAGCAATTGCTCCCTCCTCCTGCACCTTCAGGCCCAGGGCTCTTAACGTGGCCCCACTGCTAATAGCTGCAGGCTGCTGCACTATCCCTGGTTATTTCTCAATATCTACACCCCCCCCTTTAAAAACAATATTATTTTTAGACTCTCCTCAAATTACCCAATTTGAATGGACCATCTGTTGCTGGGATTCTGTTCAACACTTGTCCATCTCTGACACTAGAGATGGGAGCTTGGGATCCCCACTGCCTGAAACACAGACACTACTCAATAAATGTCTGCTGAATTTGTACTTGCTATCTTGCTTAGTTCTAGTGCATATAGGTGTTCAGTACATATATACTCATTTCTTCATATTAAGTATTATTTTTTGTGTAGCTGATTTTTGTTTTTCAGAAATGAAAACAGTTCTGGAGACTGTCAGACATATAGTTAAACAGCATTCTCCAGAAGCTGATGCATTTCAGCTCCCAATGAGAAGAGGAAGTATATATTGCCCCCAGGTGGCAAATGTCTGTGAAGTGCAAGGAAAAGCAAGTGAATCACAGAGCTGGACCCTGACCAATAGGGCCCACCTCCTAGAATCGTTCAATAGGTGCTGAGGGATGGCTGTAGCAAGCAACGTTAATTCCCATCACCTTACATATTTTGGGGCATACAACAGGCTCTGTCGGTAAACATAAGTTGAATGAATAAGTGAATCCAACCCATTCTGTTGTCTGTAAAACATTTCCAGGGGTGTAATGTGATGTCATATACCTTTTTTGAGTTTTCGTACCGCCAGCATACGGTGCTGGGAGGATAATTCCCAGATGCGAAGTGTTTTATCGTCGCTCACTGTTGCACAGATGGGCAGGAGAGGGTGAGCTGCCAACCCCCACACTTCCCCCTCCATATGCCCCTGTGGAGAGGAAACGGCACAACATCAACTCGGTCCACGCTTCTTGGCTCGCTCTTTGGCAGCCTTGTGCTACATGTTCAGCCAAAAGTATTCCAAACAGGTTCAAATATGAATAAACACAGTTAAAGCTTCCTTCAGCCAAATGATTGCAGTGAATAAATTTCTCATTTGAACCTGAATCTATAGCCAGGCTGACATGATGCTAAAGTGTTCATTTGGGAAGCAAAATATGGACTTATCACCTGTAAATTTTGTTTTATAATGCCAGATATCTTCTCATTTAGAAACATCTGGGTGAATAATAAAGTACCTTCATTTTATCCTGTTGTTTTACATCAAATAAATACAGTCTGAGGTACCTCCTAGTAAAATAGCTTGATCACAACGAGACAAACTGCTTCCTTCAATAAAACCATATTTTAAAAGATGCAGTTACCATCCATCTTTGGTAGAGGAATTAGACTGCAATATTCTTGTTAATTCAATTTTAGTCTTTTGAATGTATAGCATTTGGAAGAACAGAAATAAAGAGAGCTAAATTTTCATTTCAATTTTTTGGAGTTTGGCATTTGTCCACTAATTAGTCTATCCAATGAATACTGGAAAACTGAAAGGTGCTTAATAGGCATTAGACCACACTTAAGTGACTTAGAATAATAACTGAAATAAAACGGTATTTAAAAATGAACAACTACAGAGGAAAAGAATCTGATTCCTATAATTCATCACTCAGTAGAGCAGTGTAAAGAACAGGTTAGTGTACAGAGCAATAAAGCAGACCAGATTGTTCACCGCATTTCTACTTTTAGTGGTTAATTATAGGACCATATACAACATCTGAAAGGTGTCTGTGCTGGAATGCTTTGGGGAACAGGTGGATTTCCAAAGAGAAATTGGATGATTCCAGTATAGTTGGGACGCTGTTTGAACGAAACAGTAATTTGGCAGAAGACACAAAGTTCCAAATGCAGGTAGCATTTAAATATCTGTGCGGGGCAGAAAGGTGTACATACGGTTTCTGAATGACTGCAATTGGAGCACCCTATTTCCCTAGCTTTCCTCCCTTCAGAAGCCTCCTACCCCCAGACTAAGCCCCTTGGTTCATTTTGTTTGAGGACAGGGTTGGGGGTGCTCTGAGACCCTTTCAAACCACTGCCACATATACTGATTTAAAAATTATATTTCCTTAATCTAACAGAATTGTTTTAATTCCTGTATAACACAGGAATGGACAGTGAGCAAGGCAGGCTGGGAGTATGGTGAGTGGCACTAGGGAATGAGCTTGGGATCTGCTTGTCTACTGTATCTCCCATAAAGCTGATAACAAACAGCTGCAGACCCACATTGACTGTGTTCAAAGTATACATAATGGAAAGGGTCAGAAATCACCTCATGTCACTTCTCTCTTCCCCCAACCCAGCTTCTCTTAAAAATAAGCGATGTATTCTAAGTGATACTGAATTGCCATGCTAGTGACACTGGACCGGTGGTCCTGATTTCCCACAGCAGCTTGGTGATGGGCTCAGTCTTGCTGCCTCTACTGTCCCTTTGCTTTCCTCCAGGGTCCATCCTGTCTCAGAACAGAAACAGGAATCCCAATGCACTGTGCACAGCACAGGGCCGATCTCGGTAGGAGCCCAACAAACATGGATTGATTGCATTTAACGACTGAGTTCTACCTAGGACAGTGATGAACAATCTTTTGAGCTTGGTGTGTCAAAATTTGTCAAAAACCCGAGCATAACTCGGGTGGTGTGTCACTTCGACAAAAACGGCCTAACCGGAAGTCCCAGAACTAGATGCTCTGTGCCGGAGTTCTGTTGTTTTGGCCTGCAGACCTCCGGCACAGAGTGTCTACACTACAGCAAATGTTTTATCCTCGGCTACTGCATCTGGCTGTGCAGGAGCCGAGGATGAAACATCCTTCTCGGCATGCGGCCCCATACTTCTCTGGTATGCGGCCGCGTGTCATAGGTTCGCCATCACGGACCTAGGAGGAAACGGCAAGTGCACAATAGACCAGAGAAAAGAGATGCTGAAGAACAAGGAAACCAGTGGTTCACATGTAAGGACAGAAGATGGTTAACCAGCTCCACAGCTCAGAGGCTGTGTCTTCTGCACTGCTCTCCTCCAGTCTCCACGCTGAGACACTTTAAGAACAGCCTGGTATAGTGAAAAAGAAAGGGTTCTAGGGTCTGACAAACCTCAGTTAGTCTCAGCTCTGGAGTTCTTAGCATGTGGCTGTGGGCAAGTTACTGGGCTTTGAGTCCCTCACCAATAAAACAATTTCAACTGAGCAAATCTGTTTTGGAGATGAGAGAGAAACTTTGCACAACAGTACTTCCTGACACATAGTAGGTGCTCAATAAATGGTACCTGTGGTTATTTGTACTAGTAGAGCAATAGAAGCGAATACAAAAAGATTAGAATTGCAGAGAAAAAGTGAAAAGCCTTCATTGTCAAGTTTAAAACATTTAAACAACTATAACATAATGCTTAGAATTTAAAGTTAGAAAACTAAGAGTTTAAATCTTACAATATTATTTAAATCACATTATGCTATAAAGCTTATAAAATATTTAGCAATATAGCATGTATAAAAAAATTTAAATTCTCAAACATGTGGGCATTAATAAAATCAATAATGAATTAAAAAGATTAGGTTAAGTTGAAACTAACACTTGCTTTTCAATAAAATTAAATAAGGAGCCATGGCCAGAAAGAAAAAAAGTTTGGCAGGAAACAACAAAAGCAGGAGCAATTGGACAACAAAAACGCAACAAGACGAAGACACATCTTCAGGCTGCCTGGCACAATCAGCGAGAGAGCTCTTCAGGTTTGTCTTCAACACAAGAGTTTATTTTTTAAAACAAAGATTCTTATTCAAGATAGTGGAGTAGGACTTGAGCACATCCATTTCTAACACCTCAGTGTTTGCTGTAAGCCATGGTCTGTGTGCGGACCTGTTCCCAGCGTGTAGTCAGTTGGAGGGCCCCTCTCAGTGGGATCTAGGGATTCATCACTAATGCAAGCCCACAGGCAGGAGTCATGTTAGGGGAAGGAGGTGAAGCTCCTCTTCCTTTGGACCCACAGAAGCCCTAAAACTTACCTAATCAGTGCTCACTCTCTTACTCCACTTCCTGACCACACACTTTCACCTCCCATGCCTCTTCCATCCACACATCAGCTCTATCCATCAACAAATTGGGCAGGACCCCTACCTACTCACCCCCTACATACTATCACCCTCTCAGGGGGGCTGTATCATTTCTTTGATCTTTGAGGATTCATTGGTATTTATTTTAATCTGATTTTACCTAATATAATACTTGAGGGCAGAGGGAAGGTAAGAAGTATGTAGTGTGAGTCTGTGAATCAAGGCTGAGGCTAAGGTGAGGCATAAAATCTAAACAGGCGCTTATATGTTTGGTGTGCATGGAGCAAAGAGCTTGTCTTGTTAGTTGTACAGACTGACAGTGTGAGAAAACACACCTAAGGAGCTTTGTGCACACCTGGACTTGCCCTAGATGACGTGAGTTTGAGCAGATACTGTAATGGGATAAGGTTCTTGGAGACCTTGGGTGGAGCAAATGAGTTTTGAATGGGTAGAAACATGTATAATTGGTGGCCAGAGGGTGGCCTGTGATGAGAAGACTCTTCAGGTGACCCTCATGATCCTCCTGGTTTTCACACTCTTATGTAATCACGCCCCATTGAGTATGACATGAACCTGTGGCTTGTTTTTTTTAAAAAAAAAATGGCAAAGGTGATAGATGTTTATGATTACATGTATGTGATAATATGATTATGTTATATAAAACTGGAGAGCCTATTTTTCCTCTCTCCCTTGCTGGCTGTGAGGAAGTAAGGGGCCATTTTGGGGAATCCCATGTGGCCAGTAATTGTAGACAGCATCTAGAAGATGAAGGTGGCCTCTGGCCAACAGCCAGCAAGGTATGGACGCCATCAGTCCTACAACCACAAGGAACTGAATTCTGTCAATCAGAATTCTGTGTGACCTCAGAAGATCTTTCCTCAGTTTAGCTACAGATGAGACTGCAGCCCTGACTCTCACTGCAGCCTTGTGGAACCTTAAGTTGAGGACCCAGTTAAGCCATGCTCAAACTCCTAATCCAGAGAAATTATAAAGTAAAAACTGTGTGTGCTTTTAAAAAGCTACTGTTGTGGCAATTTGCTATACAACAATAGGTAAATAATACATGCACGGAGCTGAAAGTGATTACTTCCTCAGATTTTTTACATTAAGTATCCTCCTCACCCCAGTCCTGGCTCTGATGTGAACCATGGTTTAGAATATGTACAAACACAGTACCTGAACAAGCAGTGTCATCGGGCCACTTTTGTCAATTTCCAGGATCTCTCCATTTTTGGTTCCCACCAGGATACGTCCATGTCCTAAAGTGATGGCACGAATTGAAGGGTTATCTTCCAAAAGTAAGCCTGAGGAGGGAAAATGTATTTAATAGAATAAAAAATTTAAAGGCTGATTATTATATAAATTCTGTTTTTCTGGTTCCAAAATACTAGATATTAAACAATCTTTTTTTTTTTTTTTTTTTTAGGTGCATGTGCAAGAGAGGGAGGGGGCTGAAGAAAGAGAGATAGGAAGGGAGAGAGATGAGAAGCATCAGCTCGTAGTTGTAGCACCTTAGTTGTTCAGATTGCTTTCTCATATGTGCCTTGACCAGGGGCTCCAGCCAAGCCAGTGACACCGTGTTCAAACCAGTGACCTTTGGGCTCAAGCCAGCAACCATGGGATTATGTTGATGATCCCAAGCTCAAGCCAGCGACCTCGCACTCAAGCTGGTGAGCCCATGCTCAAACCAGATGATCCTGTACTCATGCCAGTGACCTCAGGTTTCAAACCTGCGACCTCAGCGTCCCAGGTCGGCACTCCACTGTGCCACCACCAGTCAGGCTAGACAATCATTCTTGACATTTCTACCAGAGGCCTAGAGCTTTGAATGTCAAAGAAAGAGAATGGACTTCGTCATGGTTTTCTAAGAACGTTAATACTATCTATCCATATGAACAGAAAGACTACAGCATATTTGGGAATGGTACCTTTAGAGCTGGTTGACAATGCTGCTCTTTTGATGGCATAAGTCTTCAAGCATCTTTCAAACATATCATCCCAGAGCTCCACGATCCCGTCCTTTCCACCTGTTACAAAACCCTGTGAATGCACATGTGGAAAGAATTACATACATTTTAAAATGACCCAGCTAGCCCCGAAAGGAGTCCTTCTTGGGTAAAGCAACTTTGTGTTTTCTTCCTAAGGGCAGGAGACTGAAAACCTGACAACATATAATAGTAATATGATATTTTCTGGAAGCATCTCTCCCTTACTTCTCTAACAAGATCAAGTCCACTCTCATTGGGTATCCATAGAACCTTCTTCAGACCATCGGTTGGCTCTTGGTAAACTGGATCACGGCTGTTTCTGTACTGCATCCCCTAAGTAGGGAGTGGGTTCCTACAGAACGGGACCAGCCTCAAAGTCTGGCAGGTTCTGGTATCTCATATACTTCTCCGGAATGAATCAGAATTAACATCACAGCAAAAATGATTGCTCAATATTTTAAAATAAAATAATTACTTCTAGAAAAAAAGCATCATTATTTATTATTAAGAGTATGTTAGGCATTTCATATAACAAAACCATCCTAACTTGTGCGACAGACATTAATTTCTACAATAATTCAAACCCAGATTAATTTTTACAAAACCTGGAAAGTAAAAAGCTTAACATGTTGGATGTACTTCACAGAGATGTGATCTTTATTCTTGTTCTAAGTTTATGATTTCTTGGTCTTCTTAGTTCTTCTCCTGGCAACTTACCATATGTACCCACTATTAGAAAAGTCTTTCTTTTTTAAAATTAATTTTAATGGGGTGACACCAATAAATCAGGGTACATATGTTCAAAGAAAACATCTCCAGTTTATCTTATTATTCAATTATGTTGCACACCCATCACCCAAAGTCAAAAGTCTTTCTTTTTTTGAAGAAGAAAAATAATGAGTAATTCATTTTGTTTTCTCAGAAATATTTTAATTTACTGCAGTTTAATGATGTTTACAAGAAAATAATATTTTGAAGTTTATTACATTAAATATTCCTACTCTTATGATAGATTTTTGCACCCAGGGAGATTGAATCCTCAAATTAAATTTAAATGTAGTATATTATACTGGAATATCCATGATTTGTCAGCTTATGTTATCAAGCAGTAAAAACGTTTTAAACACATTATATCACATAAACTTCTGGACCTACAGAAATTTTGCATTCTGCTTTAATCTTTTCTAATATTTACAGTTTAACAAGCTTGCTAGGAAGAAAACCAGTTTAATGACTAAAACTAGCATATAGTTGCACGTATAACAAGAACCTACGTCTATAGTGGGATCAGCACATATTTACCTGAGAACAGGTAAATGCAAAACGAGGTTTAGCTTAGGTGTGTTGGGTGGCTTTAACTGCTGGAGGTCAAGGAGCATAGATGAGTTGGTGCTCCCAGCAAGCTAGGAGTGAATGAAAAGTTGAGATTTTCAGACAAATTGACTGAAGAAAATGTTTTAATAATACTGAAGGTAAGTGTAACCTTTATAAAGAAAGGCTATAAGGCAGGTGGGTAACTGGACAGACGAGGATAAAGATGAGCTTGAGTAGAAATATGGTCAGTGTGATGGCTAATTTTGTATGTCAACTTGACTGACCATGGGTGCTCAGATTAAATATTATTTCTGTATGTGTCTGTAAGAGTGTTTCTGGTTGAGATTAGCTTTGACTTGGTGGAGTCAGTAGATTGCTTCCTCAATGAGGGAGCCTGAAGATACATCAGAGAAAGGAGGAATTCATCCCTTGTCTCCCATCTCACTGAGCTGGGACATCTCATCTCTCCTCTGGCCCTTAGTCTGGGATTTAAACCAGCAGCTCCCCTTGTTCCCAGGCCTTTGGACTTGGACTGAATTACTAGCTTTCTTGGCTCCCAGCTTGCAGATGACATAGTGGGACTTCTCAGCCTCCACAAGTGCACAAACCAATTCCTCATAATAAATCTCCTTTTTATATAGTCATGTGTCACATAATGACATTTTGTTCAGCGACAGACCATATAAACAATGGTGGTCCCATAATATTGTAACAGAGCTGAAAAATTTCTATCCCCTAGTTAAAAGTCATGCAGAAGCATAATGCATTACTCACATGTTCGTAGTGATGCTGGCGCAAACAAACTCGCTGCTCTACCCGTCGTGTATAAGTATACACATACAGTTAGGGTAGTGGCCTATACCATCTAGGTTTGTGTAAGCACACTCTCAACACAACTCTGAACGATGACAAAATCACCCAACGACTCACTTCTCAGGATGTATCCCCCTCATTAAGTGGTACATGGCTGCATTTGTGTGTATGTATGTATGTATGTTCTACTGATTCTGTTTCTTTGGAGAATCCTAAAACAGGTGGTGAAAAGACTTCACTCTAACGTACTTGTTAAGGCTGAAGCTGTTTACACTGGAACCACCTGGCTATCAACATAACTTCTGGTCAACCTGACAGGCGGAACGATAACCTAACCACTTGGTACTTCCAGGTCTCTGCTCCTTGCACCACCAAGGATGAAGAAAATGCTAAAATATTTCTCAGGTCTCTTCTACTACTGTGTGTCTACATTTACCCCAGGCTAATTCTAAAGGAGCCCTTAGTTATGAGAACCGAAAGAACAAGTGTGAAAAATATGGGGAGAAATTGAATATAAAGAAATAATTATAAATGAAAGAAAATTTTAAATATTTATATTCCCTGTCTTCTCTTCACTGGAAGTTCATCAAAACTACTTAATTCAGATAGTACTGTTTTTAGACATGGGATTCTCCTGGTGTGGACCTTCCTAAGACTAACTTATGATTTTAGAAAGCTGATGAGGAAAATGAATTCTGAAAAATATACCATACCTTATCCAATGCATACATAGCAAACACTGGCCCGTCATGTGCCTTCACTGTCTTTAGTAGTAGAATTTCTTTCCAAATAAAAATATCTCCAGTAGCTGCTCCTGAGAATACTAGATCTTCCATTCGCCCATAAGAAACACACATCATTGTTTCTGATTTTCCAACACTTCCAAATATTCCTCTTTTAGAGGTGAAGCCCCCACCTGGAGCAGACCAAGAGAATTTATTACTTTTTAAAAAAGTGACACCTTCTGCCTGACCAGGCGGTGGCGCAGTGGATAAAGCATCGGACTGGGATGCAGATAGCCCAGGTTCGAGACCCCGAGCTCACCAGCTTGAGTGCGGGCCCATCTGGCTTGAGCAAAAGCTCACCAGCGTGGACCCAAGGTCATTGGCTCCAGCAAGGGGTGGCTCAGTCTGCTGAAGGCCCGTGGTCAAGGCACATGTGAGAAAGCAATCAATGAACAACTAAGGTGTCGCAATGGCAACAAAAAACTAATGATTGATGCTTCTAATCTCTCTCTGTTCCTGTCTGTTTTTCCCTATCTATCCCTCTCTCTGACTCTCTCTCTCTGACCCTGTAAAAAAAAAAAAAAAAGTGACACCTTCTACTGAGCCTTTAGAAATGACTACCTTCAATGAAAAACCCAGTGTGTCAACATTATGTGTACACACAGAGATGTACAATAACAGCAAAAAATATCACAGACAAAAACATAAGGGGGTTTCTCCTTCACTCACACATTAATTCAGTGTCTACTGAGTCCCTACTCTGTGGTAGACACGGTGGTCAATGCTGGGGTATCAAGATGAAAACAGGGTTACTGCCTTCAAGGAACTTAGGGTCTAGATGGGGAGGGGACTTGATACGCATCTCAGTCCAACAACACCTACGTCTAACCAAGGCTGAGCATGAGTTCTGACAGCCAGAGGGAGGAGTGACTAAGTGCCAGGAAGAACTAGGACCGTCCTCATCCTCACAAATGGGGAGCAAAGAGAACAGAAAGAGCACCAGCTTTGTGAATGTAAAGTGTAAACATGTTGTGTATGTTTTGCCTCCATTTTTATCAGAGCGGCTTTGGGGTGAGAACAATGAATCACTGTGTAGGAGAAGGTGCAGCAGATTTGTCCCTTAGATGTTCTTGTTTCCCCGCACTTCCTGACAAGCGCTGAGAAACTGCTCCTGCCAGACAGAACCACGCAGGCTGGCTCTCCAGACGTGCGGCTGCCTTATCCTTTCATAAAAGCAGAAAGCACTGGAACAGAAGCTTATTTATGTTTTTTCCAGGATAAAGTTGGGCTTGGTATTAAAGCTGATACTAAGAGTTCAGAAACAAATTAATAACAGTGAAAAGAGTAAGAAATCGGTCCACTTTTTTTTCATGCTTATTTACTCATCATTATTACCAACACTGTAATTCACAAATACTAATTTTGGCCGCCTACTGTGTATAGTGTCAGGATTTAATTCATTTACTAAATTCAATGATTAAAAAAAAAAAAAGAACCATCCCTGAAAATTGTATTCACCGAACCACATAATTATTATATTTCCTGCTCAGTAGTCCAACATAATTACTGCTTTCATAACAGAGGACTAAAGATATTTATTTTCACAGCAGAACATCTTCCAAAGCTTTCTAGATATTGATGAATATGCATAGCACCATACAGAGTGTTCTAAAAGTTTCACAGCATAGATAATAAGCAGTCCAAATTGAATTAGGGAGAGAGTATCTTTTAGGAGCATTTTAATCTGAAAGTGTAGACAGGCTAGGCAGTGGTACAGTTTTCTTCTTCTCTAAACCACGTAAGTGATAAGCACAAACAATAGTACCTGCTTGTTGCCAGAATTTAATGTGCTTTATTCCAACTGTAACCAGTTTGTCGATATGGTGTGGGTTACACTTTACCACAAATATCTTATCTTTATGTCCTCTGTAAGAGACAAGAAAATAATTTTAATTTTAATGGAAGCAATGATATAATTTTAATAAAGACATAATTTGTTCTAACTTTAATTAAACACATGAAACAGGACAACTAAATTACAAGATCACTTAAAATACACATAGGGTCTACATTAAAATAATAAGCACTGACTTTTCCTTGCACTTTTGAGCCCTTTCTTCATACCCTAATATTGCTACCGAAGTCTACTTAACTATGCTTAAACAAATGAATATCACCACCACGAGATTGTAATTCTCAAGATATAGAGGTCTGATACAGGAGGAGGGAGAAGATACTGCAAGCATTCACGAGAAGCTTCAAATGTAATATTCTTCCTGTGGAAGTCATAAGTTTGGGTTCAACAGAGTTTCAACTAGAAATGTATTCACTAGAAATTGAAGTCCCTGGCTCACATCCATGGAGAGAAAGGATGTTATCTATTGACTTAAGGAACTTTCAGGTGCTATGCCTTCAGAAATGTAGGTTTATAACCCAAGAGGCAAAATATAAAAGTAAGGACTGATTCTAGACCTGGAGCTGTAGACCTAAGGAAACTTCTGCTTTAGAGTATAGAGTCATGACATTAGAATCTAAAGATGTGCTGGTCTTAATGGACTACTCGATGGTGTTCTCTGGGATATTAGGGCATATATTTCATTATATATAAAAAAAGTAATTAACAAAAAGAATATGACTAACCAATTTCACTTATATAGATACAAAAATCTCAAATATAATATTAGCAAAGAGAATTGAATAATACATTATGACCAAATGTAAGGGTGGTTCATTAAGGAAATCAAATAGCACAATTCATCATATTAATAGATAAAACAATTGTTATATTCACAGATGCTGAAAAAGTTTTTGATAAAAATCTAACACTCATTTGTTATTTAAAAAGACTCAACACTCAAAGTAGCAGAAACTAATGGATGCTTTAGACTTTTCTATTTCCCTGTACTCCTTGACTCTCACCAAGAAACCCAGATTCAATCAAGACCAACTATATACAGGCTCACTCTGCAGAAATGTTGTGTGCCCTTACCTTACCCTTTTAAAAAACAGAAAGTGCTGAAATAGTAGCTTATTTGTGGTGTCTATGTGAATTTAAAAGTCAAATTCTTAATGGCATTCCCAATAAATTCAGAAATAAGACTATTACCACTATCATTTAACATTGTATTGAATATATTAACTAATGCAATTAGAAAAGATTTTAAAAATTGAAGGCACAAGAGCTGGAATGAAAAAGGTAAACCTACCTAAAGCAATATACAAATTTAATGCAATTCCCACCAATATTCCAATGTCATTTTTTAAAGAAATGGAACAAAAATTCATAAGGTTTATATGGTTCTATAAAAAACCCTGAATAGCCAAAGTAATCCTAAGGAAAAAGAACGAAGCTGGAAGCATTACAATACCTGAATTCAAATTATATTATAGAGCCACGATAATCAAAACAGCATGGTATTGGCAGAAAAATAGACACTCAGACCAATGGAACAGAATAGAGAGCCCAGAAATAAAACCACATATATATGGTCAAATCATCTTTGATAAAGGAGCCAACAACACACAATGGAGAAAAGAAAGCCTCTTCAATAAATGGTGCTGGGAAAACTGGAGAGCCACATGCAAAAGAATGAAACTCGACCACAGTTTGTCCCCTTGTACCAAAATTAATTCAAAATGGAGCAAAGACCCAAATATAAGACACCAAACTCATGGACGTTGGCCATAAAGAGCATTTTATAAATTTGCCTCCAAAGGCAAGGGAAGTAAAGGCAAAGGTAAATGAATGGGACCACATCAGACTAAGAAGCTTCTGCACAGCAAGAGAAACTGACAACAAAACAAAAAGACAGCCAACTAAATGGGAGATGATATTTTTAAACAACAGCACAGATAAGGGCCTAATATCCAAAATATACAAAGAACTCACAAAACTCAACAACAAACAGGCAGACAATCCAATAAAAAAAATGGGAAGGGGACATGAACAGACACTTCTCCCAGGAAGACATATAAATGGGCAATAGATATATGAAAAGATGCTCATCTTCACTAGCTACTAGAGAAATGCAAATCAAAACTACAATGAGATACCATCTCATGGCTGTTAGATTAACTATTGTCAACAAGACAGGTAATAACAAGTATTGGAGAGGCTGTGGAGAAAAGGAACCCTCATTCACTGATGGTGGGAATGTAAAGTAGTATATCCATTATGGAAGAAAATATGGTGGTTCCTCAAAAATTTAAGAGTAGAACTACCATATGACCCAGCAATTCCTCTACTGGGTATATACTCCCAAAACTCAAAAACATTGGTACGTAAAGACACATGCAGCCCCATGTTCATTGCAGCATTGTTCATGGTGGCCAAGACATGGAAACAACCAAAAAGCCCTTCAATAGGTGACTGGATAAAAAAGATATGGTACATATATACTATGGAATACTACTCAGCCATAAGAAATGATGACATAGGATCATTTACAACAACATGGATGGACCTTGATAACATTATACTGAGTGAAATAAGTAAATCAATAAAACCTAAGAACTGTATGATTCCATACATAGGTGGGACACAAACTTGAGACTCAGGGACATGCACAAGAGTGTGGTGGTTACCAGGGGGAGGGAAGGGAAGGAGAGGGAAGAGGTGGGGGAAGGGGCATAAAGAAAACTAAATAAATGGTGATGGAGGACCAAAAAAAAAAAGGTAAACCTTTCTATTAGCAGAAGATATAATTAAATGTCTAGAAAATTCAAAAGAAAATAATGTAAAACAACTACAAACAAGATAATAGTGAAGTTGCAGTATATAAAATGAAATACACAATCAATAACCTTGATGTATACAACAACCAGTTGAAATATATAATGGAAGAGAGGACTCTATAAATGACAAAAATATTAAGGCATAAGTTTAATAAAAAACGTGCAATATATAAAATGAGGAAAACATACACCACCTCCCTCGTCTGTAAGATAGAAAAGTAGATTTTAAAAAAGAAAACAACACATCCTATGTTCTTGGGTTGGAAAACTCATTCACAGAGATGTTAATTCTCCTTAACTTTGTTTATAAATACAACTTGATTACAAAAAAAAAAAAAGCACTGGGTGTTTGTATTTAATCTGGAGTTAGATACCTTGATTTTAAAGTTATTATGGAAGAATAAACCAGCAGGAGTGACCAGGTAAAGTATGAAAAAGAAAAGCAAAGTGGGAAATATAACTTTCTTAGATATTAAAAGTCTATAAAGCCTCCATAGTTAAAACAGTGTAGTACTGGTGTGTGAACTGACTGACATACAAATAGCAAAATAGAAAATCAAGAAGGAGACCCAACTGAATATTAAAATGTAGTATATAACAAAGACAGGGTCTCAAATCAATGAGGGAAAAGATGAACTTTTTAAATAAATTATGTTTGTCACCAAATGCTGGCGAGATGAGGAGCAACAGGAACTCTGAAACATTGCTGGTGGAAATGCAAAATGGTAAAGCCACTTTGGAAAACATTTTGGTAGTTTCTTATAAAACTAAATATACTTTTAACATAAGATCCAGCAATCGTGTTCCTTGGTATTTATCCGAGGGAGTGAAGAACTTTCATCCACACAACTATCTGCACATTGATATTCACAGCAGCTTTAATCATAATTGTCAAAACTTAGCAGCAACCAAGATTGTCTTCAGTAGGAGAATGAATAAAAACCAAACAAAACTGTGGTACATCTAGACAACGGAATACTTTTTAGTGCCGAAAGAAATGAGCTATTAAGCTATGAAAAGACATGGAGGAATCTTAGGTGAATCTTTAGTGAAAAAAGCTAACCTAAAACGGCAACATCCTGTATGGTTGCACCCATATGACATTCTGGAGAGGCAAAGCTATCGAGACAGTGAAAAGGTTGTTGGACGCCAATATAGAGCAGAGGGAGGGATGAAGAGGCAGAGCACAAAGGACTTTTAATTTCCTTTTTTCCCCACAAAAGATTTTTAGAACACTGAAACTATTTTGTATGATATAATGGTGGACACATGTCATTATACATTTACCAAACCTCATAGAATGTACAACACCAAGAGTGAATCCTAAGGCAAACTATAGACTTTAGGTCATGGTGTGTTAATCTATTGTAACAAATGCACTACTCTGGTGGTGGGGATATGAAGGAGACCGTGAGTGTGGAGGAGTGGGGGGTATCTAAGAACTCTACTTTCTGCTCAATTTTGGTGTGAACTTAAACTGTTCTAAAAAATAAGTTCTATTAAAAAGGGAAAAGAAAAATGATATTTGGAACACCTTGACAGCCATATGGAAAAAGGATAAAATTGGATCTGTTCCTCATAACAGATACTAGGATAACTTCCAAATGGTTTAGAGAGCTAAATGTAAAGATAAAGCCATAGCAATTAGAAAAAATTATGAGTGATTTTCTTTTAACCTGAGAATGAGGTTAACAATATTAAGTTTCCTAGCTATGACTCAAAATCTTGAAGAATTTAAAAAAACTGAAAAATTTGACCATATTAAATAAAAATCTCTTGCATGATGAAAAACACCATAGCAAAATCAAAAGACGAATGATAAACTGAAAAAATAT
This sequence comes from Rhynchonycteris naso, assembly GCA_037038555.1. Taxonomy (NCBI): domain Eukaryota; kingdom Metazoa; phylum Chordata; class Mammalia; order Chiroptera; family Emballonuridae; genus Rhynchonycteris; species Rhynchonycteris naso. Next base: position 181,037,370 of record CM072998.1, read on the forward strand.
CTGCAAAGTGTAGACACAGGACAAATAATCCTAATATATAAAAAACTATTTTCTGTGTGAATTTCATTTTAGAGAAAACAAATGGTTCATGAGGGAAAATTCTTATAGAAGAATTCTAGCTAATATGAAGAATAACAGAATTAGAAAAATTGTCATTTTTAATTCCTAAATAATTGATTCAGCCCACAGTTGTAAATGGATGCTACAACCATCTATGTAAAGCTTTATAATGGAAGGATGAGGCTGATGCTACTAGAACCCACAGCTGAGCTGAGTACTAGTAAGAGGAGAACTACCAGACATTTCACACAGTGGTGTACTACAGGGGTGTGCTGGAGGAGGGGCCTGCCTGGGGAGAGGAATTCCATCCCTGACATAGTTGCTGACATAGAACTGCTGGTTCATGGGAAATAAAACACAGATTGGCTTTTAGTTGCTTTCATTATTCTTTAAAAATTATCACATCAAAATTACAACTAAACTACAGAACCATCATTGAGAACCATCTGAAAGCTAGCTGAACAGAAGTCCTACAACTAGGGGTTTAAAGAAGAAGCCGGTAGGAGGAAAACAGGTTGGTCCCACACCCACGGGGGCAAATAAAACTTGGTAGGGATTTTTTGGTTGGAGGAAAATCCCCACAGATCTAAATCATTAATATTGTATAGCTTTTAGAGAGAAGATGCTAGAGAAAATCGAAATGAAAATTAAGAACAGATGTAAAAAATTTACATTTCCTAGATAGAAAAGAGCATTGTTTTGTATGCTTGTGTCTGTACAATGTCAAACACTTAAGGTAGAAAAATATTTTTAAGAGCATTTTTTAGTTTCCATCTAATTTCTTGGTATACAAAACACAGCAATATTGTTTCCATTGTGGCTGAAGTTCTAAGCTGACCGATGATGGCATGCAAATATTTAATTGATGTCCACATCTAAATAAAGAATACTCATTGGATGCTTCTGTTATTTCTCCTTTAGATGTGCATTAAAGTTGTAGGGAACTTGCCTGCAACTGTGTGTGTAAGAATAGCTAAGTGGAAATGTAGTACTCCAGACGCTGGGAACTACCAGTGTCCTGTGGAAGAAACCTACTCAAGACACAAACTTATGTCAAGAAGAAGAGGGGGAGGCCTGCCACAGGAGGCTAAGAAGACCTCCTAAATTTCCTTCTCCCTTAGCTTTTATTATCAGAAGCAGAACAGAGGTAACAGGATTACAAGGGAGGTAGGCCAGGTGATAAGGGGAAAGAATGACTAATGGCCATTTTGCTGACATTGGGTCAGTACATTCTTTTCTTTTGTTAATTAACAAGCACAAAGGAAGAGGCAATCTAGAATCTCTAGGCTAATTTTCTAAAGCCCGTTCACATGTATTCATTTGTATTTGCACAAAGGTCACTCACTCACACGCTTTCTTGATGTTTGCATCCAAAAGACATTCACTCAGGGCTTTTAACTAAAGTTCCCCAATCCAAGTCATAGAAGGCTCAAGGTTAAATGGGTGGTTTCCCTACATGGAAAGTGTTTCAGGTCCTAAACTGAGAGAAGAATGTAGAACACTGCACTGCTGCCCTAATACAGAGCAGCTCCTCAGGCCTGAGTCCTAAATCATCCACCACACTTCAAACTCTGTTAGCAAGCACAGTGGAAGAAGGAAGGAAAGCAATTCTAAAAGCCAAGGGCAGTTAGCTGCAACAGGTGAGTTGGCTTCTGAGCCTCCTATTCCCAGCCCTTTTATTTGCATAAAGGCCCAGTCCTACGTGTCATTTTATGTGAGGGTAGCACTTAACAGGAAGACTGAATGAATGTGTAGTTTGTAGTCTATCTCTAAAAAAGATTTATAATGGGGTACAATATAGAACAATAATATAGAGTGAGATATAGAATAATATAGAACAAATAACATAAATTAGGAGATGGTGAGATGATACATTAGTAACTTCAAAAAAAAAGGCCAGTCACAGAGCAGTATGTATTCTGTCCCATCTATGAATAAAAATAGATAGAAACACTAGCTTTCTAGTAGCGCAATTTCACGTTAACATTGGCAATATTCTTGTTACGCACCTTGATAACTGTACCTTTGTCTAAGATCCCTACTATTCAAACTTCCAAGATGAAGCGTGTCAATAATAATTAGTCATTGTCACCCTCCCCCCAGTCATGTTCTCAGTGCAATGAAAATCCAAACAAAGGAACATAGAAGCACCTGATTAATTACTTTGTTATTCTGCCCTGGCCAACACTAGGTTAGGCCATTTATCCACTGCTAGTAGAGATCAGCTTTGGTTTTTAAATGGGTTACTTATATATTAGACTAAAATCTGAACAACCTGACTTGGCCAGCTTGGTCAGTGATTAGAGCATCAACCTAGTGTATGAACATCCCGCATTCAATTCCTGGTCAGGGCATACAGGAAAAGTGACCATCTGCTTCTCCCCTCGCCCCCTTCACTCCTCTTCTGCTCCTGGAATCAGTGGCTCAATTGGTTCAAGCATTGGCCCTAGGCACTGAGGATAGCTCCTTGGTCCGACCAATAGTCTCAGGCACTAAAAATAGTTTGGTTGACTTGATCATCATCCCCAGGCAAGGGCTACCAGGTGGATCCTGGTCAGGGCACATGTAGGAGTCTGTCTCACTATCTCCCCTCCATTCACCATCCCCCCTCCCCACCAAAAAATCTGAACAACCTTAAAGAGGAAAAAAAAGGACTAAAATTTAATTTGTAATGGAGGTGACTGTAATCATTCATGAAAATCAGTAAAGATGCAAAATAATTATTCCAATAGATTGGATCAAGACTCACAGAGACCTTATAGTAAGAACTCTGTGAGTCAATTATTTTCTCTCATTTCTCTGAGCTGATAAAAAGTAGGTTCATTTAAACATTTTCACAATGGAGGGGTGACTTTTGAGAGTGCAGTACTGTGTAGGTGGCACACGTTAGCCCTGGCCATGCCATCATGGCTACCAATTGTGCCCCCTTCTGTACCAGGAAATATCACACCATGGTTGAGGGGCGTGTTATAGAATAATGCCGCCTGCCAGAAGCTGATTGTTAGGCCTTGCTAGTGACATTGCTGGCTATGACGGAGGGGCCTCACTGAGCTAGCCATTCTCCAAGAATAAATTAGGCTGTCTCAGGAGCCAGGGTGACTCTTGGAAGCCAGGTAGAACACTCATTGAGTCATTACTTCTTTTCTTTTGTCACTTTTTACATGCATCTGTTTTTTAACATTTTATTTATTTAAGCACCCTAACTTAAGGCCAGAAATAGAATTCTTTTCTGGTTACTTATTATAGAAAATTGATTATTGTTAAGATTATATAAACAAGCATTTATGCAAATATTCATTGTTTATTTATTCTTTTAAAACCTAATGGCCTTCCAAAGAACTAAAATAATCCTGGAAAGTCCTTCCTGGAAATAGCACTGGTCAATATCACAACTGCAAAAATGTTCTCTGCAGACAATTCTGTAAGTGTCCTGTGTCAGGAATGTGATATAAGGCTTGGGAGCAAGTCCAAAAATAAATTGTATTATTAACATAATGGATTGAGTTGATTTATGTTAATTAAATTAAATAGAAGTAACAATATCTATAGTGCATATCAAGTATATACTATTAAATGTTAACAAATATTGCTTTCTTTCATTTCCATAATGCTTCTGGTGTACAACTGGTGAGCTGCCCACAGTTGCGGAAGGCTTTTGAGGAGAATTGCGTTTCTGTTGCTTTTGAAATGGAGACATGTGCTCTGCCTGGCATTACCTGCTAATGCAGACAGCATGTTATCAGAAATACTAACTGAAATTTGGTTTATTTGTCTAGGAGGAAAGCAGACATCTGACTAGGACCCAAACCGGGGTCCTAGAAGGGAGTGATACAAAGTGAAAAACAAGAGAACTAGAGACCAAGAGAAAAACCACGTGGACAGCGGATTTATGAGCTGCCATTTGCTGCCGGGAAGTTTGCCTTAATAGCAGTAGTCAGAAAAGCTTCTCTTTTTCTCCTTAAGACTGTCAGATGGAGTCCTCCAGGCTCCATCTGCTCCTCCTCTGAATCTCCAGCAATTTATAGATCTTCACTCATTAACTCAAATTGCCAAAAAACAAACAAACCACTTCCCCCCCCCCCCACTTAATATTGCAGAAGAAAATATTAATTTAAAAAGTAAGTATTGGGGTTCAAAGTTACTCACTTAAAAATGATTTTATCTTGCAAAATAAAAGTTGGTTAATGCAAGGAAGAACTAGTAGAGAGATAAACTGATATCATGCCTCAGGCAACAAATTGTAATACTGGGCCTTGGCTGCCAACTATTTTGACCGCTGACCATGGTTGGCAAAGAGCTATGCCCAATGTTAGTCGTGGAAAATTATGTTCAGACATTGGGCTGATTCAGCAGTGAAGGAGGCTGGGGTGAGGGAAAACAGGTGGTCTATAAACAGCAGTCAGTCTTGAAAAGTCTATTTATAAGATGGGGAGATTAGGAAACAATTTGCTTGCTTTGAAAGCAAGTGGCAGATGCACACGTCGGGGCCTCCTATCCAGCATGCCACGGCCTCATGACAAATGGGACTCCTGACTGGTGACATTGACAATCCTTCACCAGATGCTAAGACAGTGGAAAAACAAGGGGCAAGGCACAAGCCTGAGAAAAGCTGTTTTTCTGTTGCTCGTAAAAAGCTTTGAAAAAGATAATACATATATTACTAAAAGCAAAGTCCTGAATAACTCTCTGGAAAGGATTTCAGAGTTATCCAATTTCCAGAAACAAACATTAGCTGCTTTAGGCACCATGAAATATTGCAAACTATTTCCACTTGGGTGTTAAGCTTTTTGTGCAAATTTCATCTGAGTTGGAAGATGAAATCTCGCTGGAAAATGAAAACTACTGCCCTATGCTGCAGCATGATAATCAGCAGGATGCCGTCAGACCTCGGCAGTTCTTACCTTGTTGTGGCTATCTTTTCTCCCTTTTTCCAGTCCCAAAATACAATACTGTGAAAATCGTCTAAACCAACCGACACCAGACATTTTCCATCGGCTGCATGAAAACAATACAAACATCAAATGACTCATTTTGTCCGTGAGAAACGGAAACATTTTATATACTATAAAGAGGAATGAGGAATTGACCTGAAGAATATTGTTAGGCTCAAATACACTAGAAGTATCATATATACTAAAGGAACCCCACTAAATGAAATGCATAATTAGTAACAGTTGAGATTCTTAATACATAACAACTGGTTGCTGAATGAAATCACTGACCCTACATTCCAATCTTAGACACAGGGCTAAGGGGAGCCTCTCAGGTAAGTCACGACAACCTTGTCTATTTTGTGACAGACAAATCTTATGACATTCACTGGAAGAACCACTTGGCTTTGTGACTCAGTCTATTTTCAGCTCTAAAAAATTGGGCTCTGGCCTGACCTGTGGTGGTGCAGGGGATAAAGCACAGACCTGGAATGCTGAGGTCACTGGTTTGAAACCCCGGGCTTGCCTAGTCAAGGCATATATGGGAGTTGATGCTTCCTGCTCCCCACCCCACCCCTCCTCTCTAAAATAAATAAATAACATTTAAAAAAATAAAAATACTGGGTTCTGTTGAACCCTCCGAGATAAAAGAATTTAGAAACTAAATTTAACTTCAAAAAAATGCTTATTTTCCATTTCATATATAGTATGATTACAAAACATTTTAGAAAGTATGGATAGAGGACATTTTAAAATCATCTGAATTTCTAGGCTTATATTTGATGCATAACCTGTCGGTTCTTTCCTCTACATAAATGTACTTTAAAAAACAAAACAGGGTCATCCTGAACATTATCTAATCTTTATTTTTTATAATATGAACACTTTTCCTTTAGTATTAAATATTATTTATAATATCAATGGTTACTCTACTTTGGTTATTAAGGTTGTTTTCTAAAAAGAAATTTCTTTTAAACATGTAAAATTAAATTTGAAATCAAAATGGCTCATTTGCTTTTTCCTTCAAGGCAGTAGAAGATGGTCATTAAACCTCTCCTTTGCTGCCTCCTGGCAAAGCTAGACTCATATAGGACCAGTGTCTCTGGGCCAGCTGTGCGCTGGCTGGGAGACAGGTGACCAATCTCATTGTGCATCAGCTCAACAGGTGTCTGCTCTGACTACTAGAGTAAAGAAACACAAGAACGTGATAAACTGCTTCGTCCCAGTCCACTCAGGCTCTCAACTGGCAGTTTCAAAGGCAGGCCAGGGGTAGATGCATGCAAAGTTCGGGTGGCCAGGAAAACTGAGGGAAGCCTAGGCTTGACCTGTAGTGGCCAGTGGATAAAGTGACCTGGAACACTGAGGTTGTCGGTTCGAAACCTGGCCTTGCCTGGCCAAGGCACATATGGGAGTTGATGCTTCCTGCTGCTCCCCCCTTCTCTCTCTCTCTCCTTTCTCTATCTAAAAGTGAATAAAATCTAAAAAAAAAGAATAAAAAAAGAAAAAAACCCTGAAGGAATCCTAGCTAAACTGGAATTTCAACTAAGCAAGAAATAATTTCTTAGTGTATATCCCATGTAATATTTATATTTATATTGCATATTTATGCAAACAAAATATATTTTTAAAAATATTTGTTTGTATAAAATTCAATTTCACTGGACCTCCTGTTTTTTTATTAGCTAAATCTGGCAACCCTCTCCCAAATGCTGACAGCTGCCCAACCTATGAGTGCCCTTTCCTGGGCCAGAGACCCACCCCTCCGACCAACTGGGAACAGTGGTCTGCTTCATTTCTGGAGGGAAAAGGAGAGTAAGAGAAAGGAGAGCCTGGTTTAACAAACCAAATCCTCCCCAATCCTTGACTACTACTACTAAGTATGAAGCAAGGATTTAAAAGTGACATTAATCCTTTCAAGCTACTAGGCTACAGTAATATTAGACAAAGACATTCACACTTTCCTAAAGGGCTCAATCACCACCAAGTGATGATCATAAACAAATGTGTTTTCTAAATCACAACTAATGATAATGTCCTTATGCCTAAATGTTACTAAGCTTTAAATTGGGCAAGGTCTCTGTTTATGTATTTGGGAGAAGGGACTTGTAATGACTTCCTGTTCATTACCCACATTATTTTTCCCATATCTTTCGGTATGGCCTGGTTATGTTTCTATATTAGCATGCCTTTGTATTTGGTGATTTTATTTTTACTGGAGTCTTGTCTCCCTTTTTAGATTATAAGCTTTTTAAGGCTTATAGTTATCACATCAAGCCTCCCTTGTGACCCTCACACCGAGTTGGTTTTCCCAGAATGTCAAACAATGATCCTGGTCACATCAGGGAGGACAAAGAAGGTAAAGATGAGATGTGCACCTGGCTGGTGTGAAGGGAAAGGAAATGTGCTATGTTATACAGCTATAAAATTTTAAAATTGTTTTCATTACCATTCCTTTCAAAAACACTGCACAAATATTCAAGGTCTCTTTCTTTGCAGTCATTAATTCTACATTTTGTATTCCTTTTAAATCTGCGTAGTTATTTTAATATGCCCTTTATAGAATGCAAGCATCCACACTTTAAAGATGATAGCTTTTAAAGTTTTATCTCTTTTGAAGAAAGCCTCAGGGTAAGTTGATTTTCACTTTTTTTTCTTTAACTAAAATTTCTGCAGGTCCCCATCAACCTGTCCTCACAGTTATACCATCTGCCCACCCCAAGAAGAGTATCATGGCTACAAGTAGCAATGGAAGAAACACTACAAAACCAGAGGCACCTCAACACCATACCTCTTCTTCAGGATAACGGCTTTTTCTTTTTCTTCAATTTAAGTTTACATTCAATACTATTTGGTATTAGTTTCAGGTGGTTAGACAATCATATACCTTACAGAGTGCCCACCTGGCACCATACGTAGTTATTACAATACTACAGACCAGGGGTAGTCAACCTTTTTATACCTGCCGCCCACTTTTGTATCTGTTAGTAGTAAAATTTTCTAACCGCCCACCGGTTCCACACTAATGGTGATTTATAAAGTAGGGAAGTAACTTTATAAGATTTATAAAGCAGAGTTACAGCAAGTTAAAGCATATAATAATAATTACTTACCAAGTACTTTATGTCGGATTTTCGCTAAGTTTGGCAGAATAAATCTTTATACAACAACTTACTATAGTTAAATCTATCTTTTTATTTATACTTTGGTTGCTCCGCTACCACCCACCATGAAAGCTGGAACACCCACTAGTGGGTGGTAGGAACTAAGTTGACTACCACTGCTATAAACTATATTCCCTATGCAGTACTTTATGTCCTCATGAATAGTGACTTTTCTTGAATTCTGAAGGTTTGGGCTATTTATGTAGACTACATAGTTTGGAAATTTAATTTGGCTACTTTCGGTTCTCAGTTTTCATTCTCCCCCACAGAGGCTTGACCTTAGCTTTGAAAATCCATTGTTCCTTGACCAGTTAGTTTGAGTTTTGTTGTTTTTTTTTTCAGCCATATTTTTAGAGTCTAGGTAATGGCCTTTCAAATCTATCCAGTCACAGTATGTATTAATTATGGATATTTTATGATAAAGTCCAGAAATAACTCTAAGACACTCAATGTCAACAGTAAAGGGCAAATCAGAAAGAGAAAATTTTTATTCAATTACAAGTTGGTCCCTGTATTCAGGGCTCATAAAAAAAATGCATAGGCTTTCTTTTCTTTCAGAATTGAACACAATGAAATCATATTAGTCTTAGAGGTGCCCTTGTGGAAATCAGTATTATTCAATGAAGGTTTTACAAAATATGAGAATGGTATTTAGGTTAGAAAATATTTACGTGGCTGGGCTGAAACTTTCTCTTTCTAATCTGGTTTTCTCTTTATGTGCAAGCACTTTCCTTACCGTAAGCACAAAAACAAAGACGGCTATTTTCCCTGGTTAGTGATGATAATGTCACAGAGTTAAAGAGCTGACCAAATAAGTGAGATAAAATAAACTCACTCTTTCTTGTTAACATAATGTAGACTTGTGTACTACGTTATAAGAAATAGTTTTGATTAAAAATATCTTTTTTTTTTTACAAAGTCGATATCACAGAGCAGTGTGAAAAAGATGGACTCTCAATAAATGGTACAGTGTCAATAGGATATCCATATGGAAAAAAAATGAAGCTTTTAGAAGATAGCCCTGGAGAATATCTTGTGACTTTGGGGAAGGCAAAGGTTTACTGAATAGGACATAATGGCACTAATATTAAAAAAAACTTATAGATCAGACTACACCAAAGTCAAGTGCTTCTGTTCATCAAAAGACACTAGTAAGACAGCATAAAGTCAAGTCATAGAGGGAAAGAAATATTTTCTGACATATTACAGAAAAGAATTTCTATCTAGAAAAAAGTAAAATTAAATTTAAAAAATTAAAATGTCTTCTTGTTTGCTTTAGAACAGTGGCAAGAATAGATAAATCTAAATCCTCATGTATATCTGCTCATTTTTTGTCTAGTTTTCACACCATTTGCCTGCTTTGTACTTCCATGACAATTTTTTTATCTCACAAGAGACAGATGCTCTATCAGTATGTTTCCACAACACCTCCCAAAATGAGCTGACGTGTAAGAGGCAGGTGGATGCAGCCTACTGAGCTATAGAGACAAGTCCACCAGCTGGATGATAACCAATGTTGGTGCCCTGTTTACATGGTTAAACAGGGGAATCAAATCTCCTTTCTTGGGATTTTGACTTACTGTTCCATGCAGTTCTAGCTCTGCATTTGCTACTGTTTGACTTTTCCCTGGGCCATAGCACCAAACCCTCTGGATCTCCATTCTTAGACTATAAAAGGGTGCAGGGGTCTGTTTAAGACTAAAGTCGTATTGCTACACAAAGTACTATCAATAAAATTAAACCAAAGAGGCCTCAGCTCACACCTTCAGAAGGTGCCATGTGTCAATCCACCACAATTCATCTGCATGGAACTACTCAAGGTGATAGATCTAACAAGACATAGTAGTGAAAATTCTTTTGGAATAGTCCTTACTATCAGTGCATTCCAAAATTATCAACTAGTTTCCTTTCTGCCTTTTATATATTAACATGATACTTAAACTCTAAGGCAAAATCTAATTTTCCAAAATGAAAAATAACACATTTACTGAATAAATGGACTCTTTCCCAGTGATTTATCTGGGAAATAGAAAATGTAATGTTAAAACTGAAAATATACTTTTAATGTAGAACATATTTCATATCTAGGGATTTATTTGTCCAAGATGAGAATTAGAAGCAGTGGCAGAGTCAACTTCCCCACCTCCTCCTAGAATATCTGGTTTCTCTGCCTTGGCAGTGATATGCAGGGTTGCTTTATGAGGGAAAGATTTCTAAGTTCAAGAGTTGGCTATACCGAAGGGGGGCAAGATGGCGATGGAGTAGGCGGACGTACCAACTTACAACTCCCAGAACCAAAGTGGATTATAACTTGATTTTAAGAACCATCATCTGGATAAACCAACGTTGAACTGGACTGAGAGGACTCTTCAACCGGGAAACACTGAAGAAGCAACATTGAGACTGGTAGGAAAAGAGAAAACGCGGAAAGGGCTGCTCAGCTCCCCAGAGAGAAAGGCAGCCTGGAGAGACGCGTGTGGCGGGAAGAGAATTTAGCGGAAAGGTAAGGACCTGGGTCCCAGGAACAAAGCCCCAGCCTACAGCCCCAGAGCCTAGAATAGGCGTATGGACAGTACTTAGCTGTGAAACAGGTTAGGATACCATTTGTGAAAAAGAGACAGTTATGTCAGACCCAAGACTCTTCTTAAAGGGACGGTGCAGAAAACCTCTCTCACAACCACTCACCTGGCTCTCCAGGGGACAGGGACAGAGGAGAGGACCGGAGCAGCGAGAAGAGAGTGCAGTTTGGAAGACACAGGGAGAAAAGCTTGGAGGGACAGCCACCCTAAACCCTGGGCTGAGTCACTCCACAAATCTGAAACAATATTTCCCCTGGAACCAGCAAGGGGAAGCAGGACAACAGCCAAACAGGCTCCTCTGCGGCAATTAGAGCACAGTCGCTTAGAAGGAGGGAGCTTTCAGGACTACAGTATGGACTGTTAGGGTCTGACCTTCAGAACCCCCACCCACACTGCTGAGGGCTTGCTAGAGGGCGGGCTGTGGCGGGACGCAGAAGCCCAGTTCTGGCAGCAGGGGCTGAGGCAGAGCCAGCTGGCGTGAGCTTGGTCTAGCCCAGCGGGGCGAAGGGGATGCGTAAAAGTGGTCCAGTGACTGCAGGCCTGCCTGCGACCCCACCTGTGGGGGAAAAGAGGGAGCCCGGAACGGGCAGAGATCCACTGCTGGGCAGAGGCGAGCAGGCGCGCAACCTCACTCGGTCTCTGAGGCTTGAAGCCCTGCACGAACCTGCTTTGCCCATGGAGGAGGGGGGAAAGCTCAAGCTCGCAGCTGAGCACGTACAAGCAGCACCTCCCCGCAAAAGAGCCGAGGTTGGTGGGGGCAGGACGAAAGCCCAGGCTCACAGCTGATCGCGCATCAGAAGCTCCTCCCGGCTGGAGGAGCTGGCTGACAGAGACCGGCAGCTGAGCAAAGGTGCTCACCCCGGCCTTTGGTGCCCTGGCTTGTGGCCCAAGTGTGGTGCGCAATCCCAACCGTGGTAGAGGGGCAAAGGCTGAGACCAGCTGAGGCTTGTAGAGTTGGGCACTGGAACACAGCCCCTCCCACGGAGGCAAGGCGGAAACCGCAGCAACAACTGCAGCCGGCCGGGGTCGGCAACACCCATACCGAACCGCCCTAGGCAGCGGCAGAGGGGATGGCGGGCCTGCAGACAGACCACACCAAGGGAACACAGAGGCAACACCAATTGGACTCCAGTAGCCAAACCCTTCTTATACACAGACAAAATGGGAATGCAGAGAAATGCAAACCAAATGAACCAAGAGAAATCCCCAGAGAAGGACCTGAATGAATCAGATATAACCAAATTACCAGATGCAGAATTTAAAATAATGATAGTTAGGATGTTCAAAGAGCTTAGAGCAAGAATGGATAGTCATTACGAACACCTAAAATAAAGAGATAGCAAGTATAAAAAAGGAAACTGAAATAATAAAAAAGAATCAGACAGAAATGACAAATACAATATCAGAATTAAAGACCACAGTGGAAGGAATTAAAAGCAGGATGAATGGAGCTGAGAATCGAATCAGAGAGTTACAGGACAAAATAAACAAAGGCACAGAAGCAGAGCAGAAAAAAGAAAAGAGACTCAAAAAATCTGAGGAAACTCTAAGGGAGCTCTGTGACAACATGAAGAGAAATAATATCCGAATCATAGGGGTACCTGAAGAAGAGGAGAAAGCACGAGGGATAGAAACTTTGTTCAATCAAATCATAGCTGAAAACTTCCCTAAATTAAGGCTAGAAACAAGTTCAAGAGGCACAGAGAACTTCATTAAACAGAAACCCAAAGAAATCTACACCAAGACACATCATAGTTAAAATACCAAAACTAAGTGATAAAGAAAAACTTTTAAAAGCTGCTAGAGAAAAAAAGGCTATCACCTACAAAGGAACCCCCATAAGGATGACATCTGACTTCTCAGCAGAAACACTTGAGGCCAGAAGGGAATGGCAAGATATATTCAAAGTAATGCAGAATAAGAACCTACAACCAAGACTACTCTATCCAGCAAGGCTAACGTTTAAAATTGAAGGAGAAATAAAGAGCTTCCCAGACAAAAAAACCCTCAGGGAATTGATTAAAACCAAACCAATTCTGCAAGAGTTGCTAAGGGGCCTGTTGTGAACAAATCAAAAGGGGAAAACAATATAGCAAAAGAGGAATACAGTTTTAAAGAATAAAATGGCAATAAACAACTACATATCAATAATAACCTTAAATGTAAATAGATTAAATGACCAAATCAAAAGACATAGGGTTGCTGTGTGGATAAAGAAACAGGACCCATACATATGCTGTCTACAGGAGACACACCTTAAAACAAAAGATGCACATAGACTGAAGGTAAAAGGATGGAAAAAAATATTTCATGATAATGGAAATGAAAAAAAAGCCGGGGTAGTAATACTTGTATCTGTCAAAATGGACTTTAAAACAAAGGCTGTAGTAAGAGATAAAGAAGGACTCTACATAATGAAAAAGGGAACAATTCAACAGGAAGATATAACTATTATAAATATCTACGCACTGAACATAGGAGTTCCCACATACATAAAACAGACTTTGATGGATATAAAGGGCAAGATTAACAGCAATACTATAATAGTAGGGGATTTCAATACCCCACTAACAACACTGAATAGATCCTCAAGAAAGAAAATTAACAAAGAAACAGCAGACTTAAAGGAGACACTAGATCAACTTGATTTAATAGATATCTTCAGAACTTTTCACCCTAAAGCAGCAGAATATACATTCTTTTCAAGCGCTCATGGTACATTCTCTAGGATAGACCAAATATTAGGACACAAAAGCGGTCTCAACAAATTTAAGAAGATTGAAATCATATCAAGCATTTTCTCTGATCACAATGCCATGAAACTAGAAATTAACCACAAAAGAAAAACTGAAAAATACTCAAACACTTGGAAACTAAATAGCATGATATTAAATAATGAATGGATTAACAATGAGATCAAAGAAGAAATAAAAAAGTTCCTAGAAACAAATGATAATAAGCATACATCAACTCAAAATTTATGGGACACAGCAAAAGCAGTACTGAGGGAAGTTCATAGCACTATAGGCATACTATAAGAAGCTAGAAAAAGCTCAAATAAGCAACCTGGCCCTGCATCTAAAAGAACTAGAAAAACAACAGCAAGTAAAACCCAGGAGTAGAAGAAGAAAGGAATTAATAAAGATCAGAGCAGAAATAAATGACATAGAGGCCAAAGAAACAATACAGAGGATCAATGAAACCAGAAGCTGGTTCTTTGAAAAGGTAAACAAGATCGATGAACCTTTAATTAGACTCACCAAGAAAAAAAGAGAGAAGATTCAAATAAATAAAATTAGAAATGAGAGTGGAGAAATAACAACTGACACAACAGAAATACAAAGCATTGTAAGAAAATACTATGAAGAACTCTATGCCAAAAAATTAGACAACCTAGGTGAAATGGACAAATTTCTTGAATCATACAATCTTCCAAAAATCAATGTGGAAGAATCAGAACACCCAGAAAGACCAATTACAACAAATGAGATCGAAACAGTTATCAAAAAACTCCCAAAAAAGAAAAGTCCTGGGCCTGATGGCTTCACAAGTGAATTCTACCAAAAATTCAAAAAAGAACTAACTCCTATCCTTCTCAAGCTATTTCAAAAAATTCAAGAGGAAGGAAGACTTACAAACTCCTTTTATGAGGCGAGCATAATTCTGATCAGGCAAAGACAACACAAAGAAAGAAAATTATAGGCCAATATCCCTGATGAATTTAGATGCTAAAATTCTCAACAAAATATTAGCCAACCGGATCCAGCAATATATGGAAAAAAATCATACACCATAATCAAGTGGGATTTATTCTGGAGAGGCAAGGCTGGTTCAATATTCGCAAATCAATCAATGTGATTCATCATAAACAAAAAGAAGGACAAAAAAATCACATAATAATTTCAATAGATGCAGAAAAAGCATTTGATAAAATCCAGCACCCAGCCTGACCAGGCAGTGGTGCAGTGGATAGAGTGTTGAACTGGATGCAAAGGACCCAGGTTCGAAATCCCAAGGTCGCACGGGCTCATCTGGCTTGAGTGGCTTGAGCATGGGGTTCCTGGCTTGAGCGTGGGATCATGGATATGACCCCATGGTCGCTAGCTTGAGGTCAAAGGTCACTGGCTTAAGCAAGGGGTCACTCGCTCTGCTGTAGCCCTCACCCCGGGTCAAGGCACATATGAGAAAACAATCAGTGAACAACTAAGGTGCCGCAACAAACAACTGATGCTTCTCATCTCTCTCCCTTCCTGTCTGTATGTCCCTATCTGTCCCTCTCTCTGACTCCGTCTCTGTCAAAAAAAGCAAACAAAAAAACCCATTCCTCTAATTCCTTTCTCTAAAGGTATTTAAGTAACAAATTATTTTTTTTGAGTCTTCTAAATAAAATTAATCTATTCTATGGAAAAATCAAATGATTATTAAATTCTATTTAAATTACTGTAAATTTCTTGCAACTGTTTACATGTTTATACATACCTTTTTAAATGAAATCAGTGAATAGATGCTATTTTGAGTTTTATTTTTCTTTTACTTAACTTGATACATTAAAATGTGTATAATATACAAGTAGTCCACATATTTGTCATTTTGAATTACAGCTTTTATTATATGGTGCCAAATTTTTTGCTAAAATTATTGAGTCAATTTTCAATGCTGTCAAAAACATGAATATATTAGACTCTTTATAATCTAGTACACATTTAGGTTTTATTTTTCAAATTTATTTTCCTACTTTAATAGGTGTTTTACTACTCCTGTAGAGCATATTTATTAATATTATATTCATATTAAGTATACACATATGTATCTGCTAGCAAACTTAATTTTAGGAAAAGGGCAGTGTGGCCATTGAGGAGTAGAACTATAAAAAAGTGCAGAAGAAATTCATTCACATAATCGGAATAGAACCATATTTGAACTCAAATTAGGGCTTCCATATAGATTTATTTCACTGCTTTATCAAGGACACATGGCACACCTACTGTAAAACTGCATGTCCATCAAACTTGGGGAAGGTTAGGACTTTGTATTAAGTGCTTATTGGTTGTATTATCTGGACTTTCAACTGGCAGGTGGTATGCTAAGTAGTTCTCTTTCCCTTGACACTCATGCCTTGTCTACCTCAAATGCTCACCAGTGTACAGTGTAAACTGCTTAGCTTTGATTTTTACTAAATCAATAACCAACAAAAGTGTAATTGTAATAATGATTTAACAACTCATATTTGTACAGTAGTTTACAGTATATGAGAATGTGCATGTTATATATAAATAAATAAAAACCCAAAACTGTCCCATGTTATTGATTAGAGAATAGAGATAACTTTCACCCCAACATGGTGAAAATGTGAGGTTCTAATAGTAATAGTTAAAATCAAGAAAAAGTACTCTAAGCAAAACTTTATTTGTCCATTCATGCATTTACTCACAACATTTTTGTGTCTGTAACACTATATGTTCAGCGGCAAACCGAGGTGAGCTCTGCTGCCCAAGCAGCTTACTATATGTGAAGGGCTTAGCTGTCGACACAAATAACTACTTAACCACATGGACTTCAAGAGGTACCAGACAGCAATGACAACAATGGGTTAAGGAATGTGGAAGAAGGGACACATTATTTCTCCCTGGAAGAATGGAGGAAAAAACTTTCAGTTTGGTCTTAAAAGATGGTAGGACTTGAACAAACATATGGCAACAGCATGAACAAAGGAACAGGCAAAAAAGGACAAGAGTGTACTTAGTTCTACAGTCAGGTGGATGTAAAGGAGCATGAGTGGGTTAGGAGCATGAGTGCAAAGAGAGGCTGACCAGATGATGGAAGGCCATGAATGTCCAGCCAAGTCATCAGCCCTGAGTCAGACAACCAAGCAGAGTCCATGTGGGAGCAATGTGTCTGTGCTTCCCAAAGACTGTGGAAGTGTGGAGGATGACTAGAGGAAGTTCAGATGGCATCAGAACCAGCCTTACTACCATGGCACAGGTGAGAAACAGTGAGGGTTTGAACAAAGAGAGAGTGAGGGACACAGTAGAGAGACTGGGGTTGTGCAGTCATGCACTTAATAACAGACATTATACATATTACACATATGAATGTTTAATGGTATTTAGAAGAAGGAAATTATAGAATCAGTTTTTTGTAGAAAAGAAAAATGTTTTTCTACTGATCAAATTTCTACTGTTGCGATTATTACAAATTCCTAGGTAAAAACACCTTTTGTGATAGGTCCTCAGTCTCCAATTCTAGCTTAAGAAAATGGCCTCTCTCTTAAGAAAATTATATCTATCAGTTAGTATCTTTTTATATCAGTGTGTTTAAATTTTAAATTGAAAAGATGGAAGCTTCAGTTCTATTTTTCAATATAAAATTTATCCCCAAAACACCCGTGTTATAAAGTGGCCCTTTGCACAGAACTTGCAACCTCCCTCTAGTTCTTTATCATTTAAAGCCCAAGTGCTGGGCTCCCACTTACTCGCAAAGTTAAAATTGATGGTCTGAGTCACTGCCAGACATTTGCAACTAAGTCTTTCAACAGCAACAGCTGCTTTGAATTTCAAATCGTTCAAGCAAATGCAGAACACAGCAGCGAGCTCAGGGTAATGACTTGAGAGAGAGAAATTGAGGCAGACAAGGATGTGTAACCGAAAGGCCACCTTTCTTTATGAGGGATTAGCATAGCTGATTTTCAGTCTTAGACTGGGGAGCTGATACCCAAACAGAACTCAACTAAATAGGAGAATATTAGAAAAAGAAAAAAAAATTTCCAAGGAAATGCAGAACCACTCACTCATCAATGACCAGTGGCAAATGGGCTTACCTGAAAAATCAAGGGCACACACTCCTCTCTGATGTTGTCCTTTCAACAGCGACAAACATTTCAGAGTTTGCGTGTCCCACACATGAATGGCAGCATCTCTTCCAACCTTAAATAACAGGATGAGTATATTAATTACTTACAACTTATCCTAAGAATAATTATGTTCTTTAGAGTCTAATGCTGCTTGGGAATCAAAAACCACATTGTTTGGAGAGTAGGAAGACCCTCAGAAATCATCTGGCCCAACTCAATTATTTTCCACATGAGGACACTGAGGCAGGAAGAGTCTAAGAGGGTTGTTCTGGCATCAAGAGGGTGCCAGCAGAGCCTAACCTAGTGCACGGCTCCTAGTGAAGGGACTTCTAAAACTCCAATTCCAATGTTTACTCTCGTTTGTTGTCAGTTCGCTCTACTTTTCTCTTCTCGGCTCCACACAAGATTCTACTTCCTGGTCAAGGAAGTCAGCAGTACACTGTCATCAGAGTGCTTTAACCTGTATCAGTTACTTTTCCCTTTCAAGAAGCCTGCCCTGCTTCTCTCCTGGAAATGGGTTTCATGGCTCAATTCTCTGTTGGTTAAGGTGGAGTCTCCTTGAGGGGATACAAGTGTCTATCACACTAATTCTCAATAACAGAGATAAACAAAAGTCATGTGGTTTTCCTTTCTTACAATTCATAGGCAGGGAAATCTGTTGAGTACGATGGTTCTAAAAGAAAAGACAGGATGTAAAGTCATGTGCGTTAACTGAGCAGAATCCCGTCAACTCCTACACTGGTCTGTGCAGGCTCCACTACTCCTGCGGGGGTGACTGGCTCCTGGCTTGTCACCGGTGTGCCTCCCACAAGTTATAGTGTCAAGTGCACTGTTTCCTCTACGGTTTTTCTTTCAAAGGAAGATTATTGAATACCTATGAATCAAGCATCAACTGTCTATAAGAAAGACAAAAAAGGGAGGTGGGATGGGGTGGGGAAGAGTGAAAAGGCAAAGCAGTGGTCAATTATTCATAAAACTTAGTAATGTCAGCCCACACAGAATAGATGGTCTAGTTTTCATTTGGAGGGGCAACAAACCACTGTGTCAGTTAATGTCTCTTTTATTTTACAAATATATAAAAGCTATGGAGTATTCTCCCCCAAAATGCACTTTTCAAGGGTTGACTCCCTTCCTGTGCTCAGTTTCATCCAAGAAGCTCATGAATGCAGTGTATGATCCCTTTCAAAGACTTCTACCGGCTGCATGTCAAGTCTCAGAAACAGTTGCCTCATGTAAACTGTTGGGCAAATGAGTTTGTAAAATTTGTATTTTTTGAGTTTGCTCACTTATATGGTTAAAAAATGGCACAGGGCAGCCACGTGTGTGCTTGCCCTCAGAGCAGGGCAGTTGACTGCAAATTGCTGATTGCATTCCTGCTTGGGAGGGGCCATTGTTTTGCTAACGTTTGGTGGAGGAGGGGGTCTTTGTGGGCCCAGCCAGTTTTTGCAGGGAGAGTGGATAGAATGCAGAGTGCTCAAGAAGAGGACAGTTTGTGCAGAGAGAAGTGCAGATGTGGAACTGGAGCTGAGGGGCTTTGGGAGCTCCACTGAGGCTGATTGGGGCCTTTGATTCCAGGAGGAACCAGAGAGGATTCTCTGGGTTGTGGAACCAGAGAATGTATCAGGGCTTTGGGAACTCTGAATGAGGGGGAAGCGGTCTTCCCTGCCTGTTTGCTCATCTGCCGGTGCAAGACTTTAATAAACGGGATGGCCCACCATCTTTTGGTTCCCCTGTTTCTTCACCATTTGTCCGAGTCCAATGAGAACCTGCATGGCCATGACAGCAGCGCCCACTGGCCTTACATAAACCTTTGACTTTCATTCAAGGGGTTTTTTTCTTTTTTTTTTTTAATTAAGTGAGAGTTGGGGAGGCAGAGACAGACTCCCACATGCACCCTGACCGGAATGCACCCAGCAAGCCCCCTACAAGGTGATGCTCTGCCCGTCTGGGGCTGCTGCTCCACTGCTTGGCAACCAAGCTATTTTAGTGCTTGAGAAAGGCCACTGAGCAATCCTCAGTGTCCAGGGCCAACTTGCTCAAACCATTTGAGCCATGGCTGCGGGACAGGGAGAGAGAGAGAAGGGGGAGAGGTGGAAACTAGATGGTCACTTCTTCTGCAAGCCCTGACTGGATATTGAACCTGGGACTTCCTAACACTGGGCCAACACTCTACAGCTGAGCCAACCAGCCAGAACCCATTCAGGAGTTTTTCTTAGAGTTTTCCACTTAGAAACTGTTGGGAATCAACCTGCAGTTAAAACCCATGATAAAACAAAACAAAAGAAGTAATCTACATGGGCAGAAAAGTGTACAAAACTGAAAATACTATTGACAACGTTACTACTTTACCAGAAAGATAATAAATCTAAGTTTAACAATTCTTTGGTTATTAAGTTAACTCCATCCCTTTCCTTCCCCCACACAAAATGACTAAATACAGGGCTCTGTCTTGTAGCTTTTGAATTAGAGACCCAATCCAAAGTTTAGGCATTCCAGAATGGGTCCAATAAATTTAGAATTTTTCTTTGAAAGGCAAAAACATAAAATAATTAGTCAGAATTCATATGACTTTAGTTTTAAAAAAAACAGTTGATGTTAATTAGATTAGTATAAAAAATGGTTCATTTAATAAACATTCATTGAGCATTGGTACTCAATTAAGTACTGTGTAGTAAGTACTATGTATACTGTGATGAGGAAAGTATATTAAGACTGTGCATTCATGGAACTTACACTATTTGTTTTAGTTAATCTTATTCATAGATAATTCCCATTGAGGTAAGAATCTCTTGGAGGCTTCCCAACAGTGTTAGCAGGTATTGGTGATTTTCCCTTCAGCATTTACTAAATCTTCAGCTTCCTGCCTCAGGTTTATTTCTACCAAGTATTTCCTGAATTTCTAATATGTCAAGTGAAGTGAAAATTGAATCCTCTCTCTCTCTGGTGAGGCCCCCATCTTAGAGGCGAGACGTATACCTGCCCAGTGGCCACATAGTCCTTCACTGGATGGATGGTCAGGCTGAGGATGTCATCGTCATGGCCCAGGTACAGCCTCTGGGAGTGCTGCTGCCTGTTGTACACCACAGCAACTGCTGCGATGTGGTAGACCACTTCTCCAGCTTGTGTGTAGAACAGGTTGTTTCTACAATCGTAGCCTCTGTAACTGAAGCACAGGTCCGAGGAATGCCCAGCATTTGAATACACAGTGAGTGAACAGAGCAGGAGTGGTCAGAGGGTAGAGCTGGCATATGGACATGCACAAGGAGACACCCTGGTGTCTTCATAGTTGCTTAACCTCAATGGGGGAGAATGGGCTCTGATCATTTTAATGGCATCTGTTTCTAGATCCTCAGCTACCATCTGTGCTCTTTCTTAAACCTGACCAGTCTGAGAACACACCTGTGGCATTTTACACACAGAGCACATCTCAATTCAGACTAGCCTCATTTCAAGTGCTCAGTGGATACCATACTGGACAGCACAGACAGTTTTATGGTTACTAAGAACTAAATTTAAATTGAACCTGTAAACATTTTTGAACCAATTGTAGAAGGTATGAAAGGGGAAGCAATAAAAGACTTTCAAGCATAAAAAGTATTACACTAGGGTAAAATTCTGTGGGAGAAGTAGAATAAAAATATGAGTTCAGGAAGAAATCTGAATGATAAAAGATTTCCCACTTTTACAGAAGTACTTGTTCATGTATTTTTTAAATTGATGACAGTGGGCATCAAATATCTATGGCATTTAGGTTCCATTTAAATGAGTAATGTGTTTATAAAACACTAGATATTATGTTCTTTGCAACCATTTACACTTTTGGACTTCAACTTAAAAAGTTTGGAAGGTTGTAGATAATTCTCAAAAACTCAAAATTATTTAGAGCGTATGTTTTTTAAAGAAAACATTATCCTAGCTGGAGTGAAGCAAACTAGAGCAGGAATTTGGGGCTAATGGAAACAGAGATGGTGAGGAGAAGCACGTGAAATAACATCGAGCTGCAGCAGCACACGCGTCATGGCAGTACAGGAAGTATGAAAAGTCTAGGGCAGTGGTTCTTAACCTGGGTTCAATCGAACCCTAGGGGTTCGATAAGTCGGTCTCAGGGGTTCAGAGAAGCCTCTGCCGTGGAGGCCAGAATAAAGTAATACCATAATTTGTTGTGAGTTCATGCACTTTGTTGGTTTTGTTCTTTGAGCAAGGTGATGTTCATGCACGGCTCATTTTGTGCACCAGTAAAAAAACATATACCTATGTCTTGAATTTGGAAAAAAAATCATTTTATTTATCACTAAAGAAGGGTTCAGTGAATGCGCATATGAAACTGGTGGGTTCGGTACCTCAAAAAAGGTTAAGAACCACTGGTCTAGGTATACACACGTGGTGGCCACAGAACACTGACTGAGAAAACTGGACACAGAATAATGGTTAAAATATTCATCATAAGTAAGCACAAACTGGAGCAAAGAGCCAGCCCGAAGCAGGCAAGCACAGAGAGGGGGACATCCTGGGCCTGGTGACACGACTGGTGACAGGCCACCCACCCGTGAATGAACTGGAGTTTCAAGCTGTCCTCAGGAGCCTTTTCTCTTTTGAGGAAGGGCACTGCATGGTTTTTCTCTTTACTTTGTTGCTTTAGCTGAGGTAGATCTTCTTTGTAAACCTTAAAGCATAACAAATACATTTAAGTGGGATTCTTTTCTTCAGGTTTTAAAAACAGTATCTTTACAGTTGCAGGAAACCTTTAAATGCAGGAAATCCCGCTTTTGAGAACATGAGGCTAAAAACAGTCACAAGAGACAAAGGATATAATGATAAAGGGGCTAATTTTAGGAGATATAACAATTATAAATATCTAGGCACTCAACATCAGAGCACTTAAGTATATAAAGCACATAATAAGAAAACTAAAAGGAGAAAAAAACATCAATACAATAATAGTTGACGCTGTAATATCCCACTCACAACAATAGATAGATTAGCCAGACAGAGAATCCATAATGAAACAGATTTGAACACCAGAAATCAAACAATCTAACAGATATTAATAGAACATTCCATACAATAGCAGCAGAATACACATTCTTCTCAAGTGCACATGAAATATTTTCCAGGATAGATAGTATGTTAGGGAACAAAACCAGCCTAAACAAATTCAAGAAGATAGAGATGATATCAAGTATTGTTTCTAACCTCGATGGTATGAAACTATTAATCAATAACATGAAAAAACTAGAAAATGCACAAATATTTGGAAATTAAGCAACACATCCTGAAGAACCAATGGATCAGAGAAGAAATCAAAAGGGAAATAAAAAAAATATCTTGACACAAAAATTTAAACAACACTTCACAAAATGGGATATTGCAAAATCAGTCCTAAGAGGAAAGAAAGTTTATAGCTATAAATGCATAATTATAAAAAAGGAAAAGATGTCAAATAACCTAAATGCCTAAAGGCACTAGAAAAAGAAGAACAAACCAAGCCTAAAGTTAGTAGAGGGGAATAAATAATAAAGATTAGAGCTGAAATAAATGAAATAAAGTCTAGAAAAACATTAGAAAAGATTAACAAAACTAAAAGTTGTTTCTTTGAAAAGATAAAATTGAGAACATAAGACCTGATATCAAATTTTACTCTTTTCTAATGAAGACAACTAACAATTTATTGGAGTTTAAAATAATTCTTTTCTTGATTTGTTATAGGTCATAATTTATATCCAGATAATAAGGTATTAATTTTCTAGTAAATAATAAAGGAAATTATTAAAGTTATCAAAATATAAATAGTTATAATTTCTTCTAAAGCAAAAGAAAAAATCTCTTGATGATTCCGACATTTGCAAAATGTGGACCTCAAGAGTCATGGTGGTCACTCTTTAGAATTATTCTCTTTTCATATCCTTATGTATCTTAACAGATCAGACTCTGGGCTACAGAGGGAAGCTCCTGGTCTAACCTAGGACCTAAAATGTGCTGCCAACTGACAGAACATTTTCTACAATTTATTTCAAAGGAACCTAAAAATCAATCTTTTGTCTACCATGTATTTAAGCCCTACTACCAAGATACATCAATTTAACACATTGAAAATTAAATGCAATCCATTAACAGTTTTTCATCTTCATAGGAAAGTTTTATTGTTGTTGTTTTTTTAGAGACAGAGACTCAGAGAGAGGAACAGATAGGGACGGACAGACAGGCAGGGAGAAAAAGAGATAAGAAGCTTCAATTCTTTGTTGCGGCACCTTAATTGTTCACTGATTGCTTTCTCATATGTGCCTTGACTGGGGGGCTACAGCAGAGGGGGTGACCTCTTGTTCAAGTCAGCGACCTTTGGGCTCAAGCCAGTGACTGTGGGGTCATGTCTATGATCCCACGCTCAAGCTGGTGAGCCCAAACTCAAACTGGATAATCCCGCGCTCAAGCTGGCAACCTTGGGGTTTTGAACCTGGGTCTTCCATGTCCCAGTCCAATGCTCTATTCACTGTGTCACTGCCTGGTCTAGCAGAAAGTTTTCATTTGATGAAACTACATTATACTGAAAAACTCACAAAATATTATAATAAAATCCCTGTTTAGGATTTGTCCAAAACCCTTTTTAAAAAAGGAAGTCTGAAGATATCTCATTATAGTTCTATTGCAGGTGCAATGAACTAAGCCGTTTAACATCTAAAGATAATAACTCATTTAAATCCATGATGCTTTCCTCAGCTCATCCACTACTTTGGAGCATTGAATTCTAGTCTTGAAATTTCTACTGCTTATTTGAACAGTCTTACAATCTCTGTGGGTCTCAAATTCCAATCTGTTGAAAATAAGAAAAATCCCTGCTGAGGAATAACTCAGTACTGTGAACATAAATCAAATAATATACATGAAAGCTCTGGAAATAAGATTCAGAGAAAACTTGAAGGGCACAGTTATGACTTTTCATTCTTTTACCAGTATGATTTTAGTAAATAATAACTTCCCAGCTAAAGAAAATTGTTTTTGTGGGTTTTTGCTCCTAGATTTTATATTCATTGTGCTTAAATTCCATTTCCCCTTGATATCAGGGCATAATATTATTTAGCGTTTGCATACTATTTTCACATTAATAATTTCCTTCCAAAGCCTTATCGTTAGTTTTATTGCATAATGCATTATATCAATTCACAGTCAAACTGATGTAGTCATGAAGTTGGACTGAGTCATCAGTTGAATGACATTTTTACTGATACAATGTTTCAAATACTGAATCAATGAGTGGTGATTATGGCCTGAAAAAGAAATCATCTGAAATCAGTAAAGTGAGTTCTTATATAGAAGCAAAGCCAAGTAGTATATGTAACGTATACTTTGGAGAGAAGCCCAGGTCTGCATTATTACCCTGATAATACAGGCGATATGGGCAAATTACTTAACCTCTCAGAGTTATCCTAGGGTTGAATTTGGTGTATGTAAAATACAGAATCTGGCCCCATAGAGACACTTGATACATGGCAGCTGTCCTGAGGCTACATGATGAGTCTCCACGGGCAGTGCTGACAGTTGCTGTGTCTGAAATCTTACTCACTCAACAGTCATGTACAGAATCTGCTTCACATACCTTTGTTAAGTGACAAGGAAGAAAACAGAACCCCTATAGTTATTGCCAGAACAAAGTGATATGTGTCCAGATTCCCTTGAAGCAATGTTTAATATTTTGTTTAATGCTGAAATAAAATATATATTTTCAAAAAACTAGGACCCAATTTGGATGTAATTGCCCAACTTTTATACTAGAGATGATTCTGACTGAAGAGATCATGTGCATTGTATTTGGGCTTTTATTTCAATTATATGAATAATGGTGCTCATAAATTAAGAAAGATACCATCATAACAGCTCACTTGAAAACTATCATGGCTCCAAGACAACCTATTCTGTACAGAAGATACATGCTTTAATGATCTGCTAAGAGAATAAAATATGAGGCCCTGGCTGGTTTGCTCAGTGGACAGAGCATCTGTACGGCGTATGAACGTCCCAGATTCGATTCCTGGTCAGGGCACACAAGAGAAGTGACCATTGGTTCTCCCCCCCTCCCTCAGCCAGTGGCTTGGTTGGTCTGAGCTTTGGCTTCAGGCACTAAAAATAACTCGGTTGATTGGAGCATTAGCCCTAAATGGGGTTGCAAGGTAGATCTCAGTCAGGGCACATGAGGAAGTCTTTCTCACTATCTCCCCTCCTCTCAAAGGAAAAAAAGAGAGAGAATAAAAATAGTTTACTTGCACATTATTTTTCTCCAAAAAATATTTCAAAGTTTTAGGTGCTAAGGAGGCAGAAAATCCCAAATGCCATTCACATTTGAAACTTTGCTACTCCCTTCCTTAAGGATGTGATTAGGTAAATGCCTTTTTTTAAAAAACCTATTTAAAGACCAGAAGTGCCTGAACAGGCAGTGGCACAGTGATAGAGTGTCGGACTGGAATGCGGAGAGGTCGGAGGTTCGAGACCCCGAGGTCACCAGCTTGAGCATGGGCTCATCTGGTTTGAGAAAAAAAAAAAAAGCTCACCAGCTTGGACCCAAGGTCTCTGGCTCGAGCAAGGGGTCACTTGCTCTGCTGTAGCCCCCGGTCAAGGCACATATGAGAAAGCAATCAATGAGTATCTAAAGTGACACAACAAAAAAAACTGATGATTGATGCTTCTCATCTGTCTCCGTTCCTATTTGTCTGTCCCTATCTATTCCTCTCTCTGACTCTGTCTCTGTAAAAAAAACCAAAAAAATGACAAGAAATACACAACTTTCTTTATTCTTGTGTCGATGCTCTTCTGCGTAAGTACAGGCCATTTTTAGTCAATGTCCAAATCTGATGAGCTTTGGGTTATAGGACATTTGTTACGAGGCTGCCTGCTTACTGACCTGGCGATCATAATTGATTTGAGTTTCTTGCTCAATATCAGAGTCCAACTCCGGCACATCGGATAATTCTGAGTCAGATTCTTCACTGTAGGAGTCAGTGCCACCTTCTGCAGAAACACAACCCAACCCATGAGAACCATGCAAAAATTCTGAGACTCTAACAAGCTAAAAATTTTATTTAAAATATTTTCTTTCTACTATTGAAGTAAATATAGACTACACCAGTTTTCATTTAAGGTAAATTCTTTAAACATCCTTTTTTCTTTTATCTTTTGCTTAAATTCAGCATACCCCTACTGCTTTCAGGAGCACTGACAGACTGGGGCAACACCCTCCCCCACATTCATAGATAACAGACCTTTGAGTTTTAAATCTTGCCTTGAAAAGAAAGGGCTTGGGGGGCAGATTTTACCAAGGAGAGGGCTGGTAGAAAAGGAAATCCAACCACTTCGTTCAGTAAAGGGCCGCTTTCTCCTGTTAACATGCCCACCAAATGTCCAAATTTGCCATGGTTGAGGTCACTGCAGAACCCTTCCCAATAGAAACCTTTCCTTGCATCATTTTTCATTTTATTACCTGACCATTCCTGCCGCCATCACAATCAATAAAAAGACGGCATATCCATTGGACTGGAATACTTGACCTGGACTGTGGACCATTCTTTGAAACCCATTCTGGAGGCAACTTCCATTCCAAAGCTTCCCCTAACCCCCACAGCCTGACTGAGCAGACCCACTGCCCATTACAGCTGTCTGAAGGAGGTTGAAACATACACATTAGTGTTTTCTTCAGAGGTCAAGTCTTCATGTAAACCTTAGACCTTCAACTTGCATTTGGCATAAGCAAAATCTTTTGAAGGAAATTAAACACTGACCCATATTGACCTCTAAAGTTTTTTTCCTATTCTTCCTTTTTACTTTAAAATTTATTATAGAAATGAATTTTTCAAAGCTGCTTCAACTCTTTACCTCCAGAAGAGATGTTAGAACATTCTTTGAAACTTTTGTTAAAAAATAAACAAGTGGTGTAAAAATTGTTCCTAGTTTACCCTGGGGTGCCGTTTCCAGCAGGCCGTTGCTGACACCTTCTGGAATGAATCGCCACTGGAAGACGGAATGGTCAGCCCCTCCTGTGCTTACTACCCACTGAAAGTCGTGAGACCAGCGGACGTTGGTGACATGTGCAGAATGGCCCACATACTTTCTAAATTTGGCTCCTGATGATATTTTTGAGATTAGTTATACACACAAAAAAAATAGAATTATTTGGTTAGAAAATTACATTCCTATTCATGCTGAGTAGTAAAATCTTTAAATATATTACAAAATAATTTTCAGTATTACATATCATAACAAGTAAGCAAATGCTCCAAAAGATATCTCAATTATCCCAGTATGGATTAAGTTAAAAATGGATCGTAAGCCCTGTTGCTAAAGACACATCCAGACCTGTTCCAAATGTTACCTACTGCTTCACTGACTCTGAAAATAAATGCTAAAGAATGAATATCTTTCACATTCTTATTTAAATCCTAGATAAAATGGGCAGTCCATGCCATTGGGAAACAGAAAATAATTCTGTGAAAAAAGTCAAATTACTATTTGGGGTCAAGTAGATGTACATTTGGGAGAATGAAATTCTTTTCTCTTAAATTGGTTGCTTTACTCAGTAACCATCATCCCTGGATGGTAAATTCAACAGAAAAACTAAGAGCTCTAACCAGATAGGTTGGTTGGTTAGAGCATTGTCCTGAAGTACAGAGGTTGCCAGTTCAATCCCCGATCAGGGCACATATGGGAACAGATTGATGTTCCTGTCTCTCTCTCCCTCCCTTCCTCTCTTGCTAAAATCAATAAATAAAAAGAAGAAAAACCATTTGAACTCATACCTATTTGAACTACTGTAGTCAAGTGCATTGTCAGTACAAAACAGCATAATGACACTCATGGAAACAATCAGGGTCCACCTTCCCATGTGGAGAGCTAATACTCCAACAATGATGGGAGATTTCAGTGGCCAACAAGCACCCCATTGCACCTTCAGGAATACTTCTACATTTTACAGTCCCACTAAATGGAATCTCTTTGTGGAGAAAAGGCCATTTGTTTGTTCAATTATCACATTTAAATATTAAATACCCACTAGAGAGGTAATTATTTAGGTTTAAATAAAGGTGAAAACGACTGTGACTTGTCCCTTTCCTGAGAGCATGTTCTAACCAGGTGAGGTCCTATTACATAGTAGGGCCTCCAGACAAGGTCTGGGGGATGCTGCCATCGAGGGGAAAGGAGGCCTTGGGTCTAAAAAGCAACCAAGCCTATTCCAAACAGTTGCCTAAATCAGTTTTGGCCTCAATCAGTTTTGGCAATTTAATAAAGTCAGATTCCAACTGAGGTCAGTTGGAAATGCTGGCTTATGAGAAGTCAATAACAGCAAAGCAAAGTGCATTCTTTCCTTATCTCTATACGTCTTGTTGGACTATCTTCTGCTGCCCTGACGTGTGTGTGTGTGTGTGTGCGCGTGCGTGACAGAGACAGAGAGAGGGACAGATAGAAACAGACAGATAGAAAGGGAGAGATGAGAGAAACATCAATTCTTTTTTGCAGCCCCTTAGTTTTTCATTGATTGCTTTCTCATATGTACCTTGACCAGGGGGCTACAGGAGACCGTGTGACCCCTTGCTCAAGTCGGTGACCTTGGGCTCAAGCTGGTGAGCTGTGTTCAAACAAGATGAGCCTGCTCTCAAGCCAGTGACCTCGGGGTTTCAAACCTGGGTTCTGCATCCCAGTCCAAAGCTCTATCGACTGTGCCACCACCTAGTCAGGCTGCCCTGACCTTTAAACCTCCTCAGAGATCATTTAATCTACCTCTTTGCAGTGATTTAAAAATATGTCCACAATTCCAAAAAAAAAAAAAAAAAAAAAAAAAGTCAAACTCATAGAAACAGACCACAAACTATAGGTTTGTGGTTACTAGGGCCTTGGAAGATAGGAGAAATTGGGGGGTGTTGGTTAAAGGGTACACTTTTAATTATAAGATGAATAAGTTTGGAGAATCTAATATAGAGCATGATGACTATAGTTAACACTGTATTGTATACCTGAAAGTTGAAAAGAGAGTAGATCTTAAATGTTCTTGGCATACACACAAAGAGAGGTAACTAAGTAAGGTGAGAGATGGGTTAACTAATCTCAAAGCAGTAATCAATCATTTCACATTATATTTATATATGAGATCACTGTGTACCTTCAACTTATACAATGTTATTTGTCAACTTCTCAAAAAATCAAAATGAAAAAGAAAAAATATCCGAATTCTTTAATACAAATAAGCATGAACAGAATATGGCAAAAGCGAAGATGTGTGACATCCAAGGGCAGGTGATAAGAGGCACTGAAGAGTCCTCCTTGCTCTCTTTCTTGGGTCTCTAGACACCACCTGTGAAGGACATTCAAGCGCCCCATAGAGAGGCTTGCACAGCAAGGCACTGAGGCCTTCAGCCAACAGCCGCGCCAGTGGGCCCCTGGCCTCAGTCTAGCCTTCACATAACTGCAACCTCATAAGAAGCTTTGAGCTAGAATCATCCAGCTAAGCGGCTCCTGAATCCCCGACCCCCAGACTAAGAGTTAATAAACGTTTGTTTATTTAAGCTGCTAAAATTGGTGGGGAAGGAATTGGTTATGCAGCAAACAAAGAGTATATACTTGGTAGCTTAGAACTAAAAACCTGCGAAGGTGTTGGTGTCATTAATATTTAGGTCTCTCTCTGATCTTCTGTTCTTTTTCTCTCTGTTTTTCTCTTTCTCCCCCCACCCCCCATCTCTCTCTCTCTCTCTCTCTCTCTCTTTCTCTCTCTCTCTCTCTCTCGCCCTCTCTAGGCACACTGGCCTCTTTGCCATTTCATAGGCATGGCAGGCACTCCTCAGTCTCTAAGCCTTTGCACCTGATGTTCCCTGGCTAGGATGCTCTCTCCCTGATTCCTGAATGCCTGGTTCCCTCACCTCCTTCAGGATTCTAGTCAGATGAAACTGTATCAGTGAGCGTTGTCTGACCACCCTACTTAAAGTAGCAACACTGCCCGCCGCACCTCCACACTCCTGAGCACTCGGCCCCCACCGCTTGCTTTATTTTTCTTCATAGAACTTCTCACCATGAGGTATGTTCATGTATTTATTAACTATGTTTTCTCAGGAGAACAAAAGCTTTTGTATTTTATTGTGCTGACTTTATTCACTGATGTTATCTTCAGCTTCTAAAACAGCACTTAAAAACTATTAAACAAATGAAAGCCACATTCATCTCTTCCAAGGCTTTTCCTGGGACACACAGTGACTTTACAAGGCCTATCTTTTTGCTCTGAACCACCACCAGGAAGGCTCAGACTTCAGCCCTCATCTCCTCTCTGTTGACCTTTCGCCCATGGTTTTGAATACATTCAATATGCTCACAACTGTCAAATGTTCACTTCCAGCCCTGAAGTCCCCTGGAGTGCTTACAGCCTATGGGCCATTTCTACTTAGGTGTCTAATACTTGTCTCACACTTGTCATGGACAAAACAGACTGACACGTTCCCCTTCCTTATACCCCCATTAGACATACAGAGACACAACTTTTCCCTTTCTCATTTCCCCAGCTCTGTAAATGGTGCCACCATCCACCCCATTTTTAAGCCCCAAACTTAGGAGTCATGCTCGATTCTTCTCCTTCTGTCCATCCCCACATCCAATCCATCAGCAAGACCTTCAGCTCTACCTTGAAACCACCTCCTAATCTCAACCACCTCTCTTTGAGTCTGTTTCTAAGACCTTTGTCCAAGCTCCATCATCTCTCACCTGGACTATTACAATAATTTCTCCATTTGAGGCTTCATCTACACTTATCCAGCCCATACAATATCAAAGTGTCTTCTAAAAACTTAAATTGGTCATGTCATGACTCCATTTTAAAACTTTAACAGTTTCCAATGCACCTGGAGCCTAGACTAAGACCCAAATTTCTAACTAAGGCTACAAGGCCCTTCATGACATGGTCCCACCACCCTTTCCAGACTCACACTACACAACTCCTGCTCATCCACCATGCTCTAGCCACAATGCCTGCCTGCCTGCCTGCCCCTGCAACTGCACAACTGTTTTCTCAGTCCACACAATTTCTCAGTCATCAGCCTCTGCTCTATCTGTCTGTTCACAGATTCAGAAGTGAGGGGCACGTTTTCACTGGCAACCTGGGTGATAGGGAGACAAGTTCCACCAACTATTATTACTTCCATCAACAAGTTTTATATAAGCTTGTCTGACGGTAGTTTTGGCATAAAAAGCTACCAAAGCCTGAACGTCCCTGAGGCAAATTGCAAGATTTATAAATCATGAGTCATGAAAAGTAGAACAAGTCAGTTTGCTATGAGGACCTGGAAAACCTTTGCCAGTTACTGAGATGGATTTTATTGCTCTCACCATATTGTCACTGGCTGTCCACATCTCAGATATCCCGTGTGCCACCATCCTCTGGGTTGTGTTACATATAAAGCATCTCGTTTTGACAGATAGCATTACTCACAACCTCGCCCAGACTGTCCCTTTCTAATACCTTAACACAAGATCTACCTTTTCATTGCCATTTTCCACACCCAAGTTCACCCTACAGAGCTTGATGACACAAAGAAGATACCATCTCTCATTGAGTTAACTTCACTCCCAAGTCCTGATAGTTGTGATCAATAAATAGTGTTGCTTCTGATCCCACTGATGTTTCTTCTGAATCCCCAGATACCTTCTGGTTCCCTAACTTACTTTCTGCAAGTATATCATTCAATCTAACAAGCTATGCCCTATTACTCAAAAGACCCATTAGGGAGAGAGAGAAGAGCTTAAATTTGGCACACTGCGGTGATTTTGTGTAAGTATTTTAAAAGTAATGGCCATTCCGTCGAGAGTAAGTGATGTTGTTGCTACATATTTTATGTTCAATTTTGTGCTGTAACTGTCACTGCTTCCAAACTGCCAGTTAGCTCAAAATGACTTCCTGATTACATTCTCAATCCCCTTTTCCGGGCTTAATCTAAAAATCGCTCAAGTGAAAGAGTTTTCAGGCAGCAGTATGTCCCTCCTGATTCCCTTCCTAAGACCTGATTTTCAGGGGGCAGTGAAGGTGTCTCAGAAGAGCCTGCACAGGGCTTCTGCCTAAAGTGCAGAAGCAAGAAGACAGTGAGGTCCTAACGGGGAATTCAGCCACAGTTGACAAAGCCTCAGAGTGCCACAAAAACTGACGGAACATGAATTTAACAATAAAATAAACAAAACAACAAAATGTGAAAGCAGAGACAATTGTTTTGAATCAAACTTCTCTTTCAAAAATGTCACCACTTATGTAAATCTGGTTTGTAAAATTAGTGTCGGCTTAGTGCTATAAACTGTATTATCTGAAAGAAAAATCACTTTCAGATTTTATTTTAAATATGTCTAAAAGGATTTGGCTTTGCTTTTCCATGTATAATCCCAATTAGCTTTGAAGCATAAAAAATTTAGTTACAATATTTTAACGTAATATATACTGAAATTATGAGTATTTACTTACATAAATATAAATGAAATAGGACTTGATCAAAATGTGAAACATGAGATGTACGAATCACAACATGGCAAAAACCCTGTTAACAAATTCAGATTGAAATTTGCAAAACACCGTATTTTAGAATGTCAAAAGCATACATCAATGACACATTCTATTAAAAAGTTTTTACTTTCAAGTGTCTATTTAAGAGTAATATGAACACAAAAATGAAATTAATAGTCTGCAGGAATAGACACCAAAAAAATAAGCCTTAGTTATACCGTGTACGCATGCTAGGGTAAGTCTAAATGAGATATCTCTTTTGGTCTTACCTTTCTTGAGACAAGGAAATTTAAACAATTTAACCAGCCCAAAGTCATCCCCCGACACCAGCACTGAGCTGTTGTAATTCGCATCCACAGAGTTGATGTCAGTGACATCAGTGTATTTTGGCCAAATGCCACTCACTTCAGGGCCTTTCACACATGTCCAGGAGGCCCAAGGAATCCCTTTGATTTCTTCTTTACTTGTTAAAGGCTTCCCAGCTGGAAATAATCAATAAACATTAGCATAGTGTTACCTTTAAATAAAAGGCATATTCTAATTTGCTGTCTTTATTTTTCTTTTCTTATAAAGGTCTAAAACTGCCTGACCAGGCGGTGGCGCAGTGGATAGAGCATTGGACTGGAATGTGGAAGACCCAGGTTCGAGACCCCGAGGTCGCCAGCTTGAGCGCGAGCCCATCTGGCTTGAGCAAAAGCTCTCCAGCTTGGACCCAAGGTTGCTGGCTCCAGCAAGGGGTTGCTCAGTCTGCTGAAGGCCCACGGTCAAGGCACATGTGAGAAAGCAATCAATAAACAACTAAGGTGTCGTAATGGCAATGAAAAACTAATGATTGATGCTTCTCACCTCTCTCCGTTCCTGTCTGTCTGTCCCTATCTATCCCTCTCTCTGTCCCTGTAAAATAAATAAATAAAATTAAATTTTAAAAAAAGGTCTAAAACCTATTTTTTTAAAAATTTCTGTAAAACAAGGAAACTATAGATTCTCATCTCTTTACCTAACTGGTGATCCTTTTTTCCTGCAAGGTTTAAAGAAAGCACATGCTCAAAATTTGGAAGGAGAAAAATAATTATTGTACGAAATGGAGTAACTCAAACTACTAATATTTACTTGACCTTAATTAGATACATATGATATTACACTTCCTATTATTAATAAAAGGACTTTTATTAAATTATATATAATCATAGTCACTAACATTTTGCCAAATTTATAAAGTTCATTCTTAACTTAAACTTTTCATAGTTCAAGAAACTGGGGAAGTGATTTCATTAAAATTCAGGCTCACTAAGTAAGTGAATAAAGTTAATGGAATTTATTATCTAAATTTAAAAGAGCTGGACAACAAAAATTCATCAAACTTTGATAAAATAAATATAACTGATTGGGGACAATAGTACTGACAGTTGTTAGGGATGTTCTTTACTGGACAGCACCTCACTCAGTTTCTATCAGCAGCTGGTCACAAATGTCTCCAGGGAACACACAAAGGAGGAATCATATGGAGAAAAAAATGCTTGGGAAAATGTTTAACCATATACAGTTTTAAAATTCAAAATCAAGACAATTAAGTGTATTACCTCATACTTTCCCCCTCAAAAAAAAACACACAATTTTTTTTTTTTTTATAGGAACAGAGAGTCAGAGAGAGGGATAGATAGGGATAGACAGACAGGAACGGAGAGAGATGAGAAGCATCAATCATCAGTTTTTCGTTGCGACACCTTAGTTGTTCATTGATTGCTTTTTCTTGTGTGCCTTGACTGCGGGCCTTCAGCAAACTGAGTAACCCCTTGCTCGAGCCAGCAACCTTAGGTCCAAGCTGGTGAGCTTTTTGCTCAAGGCAGATGAGCCCGCACTCAAGCTGGCGACCTCAGGGTCTCGAACCTGGGTCCTCCACATCCCAGTCCGACGCTCTATCCACTGCGCCACTGTCTGGTCAGGCAAAACAAATTTTTTCAAATAAAGAATCTGTGAGAATGATGTTATTGTTTATTACTGGTGCATTATCAAATTGTAACCCAGATGTCTGGACTCTACCACAGAATTACATAAAATTCAGTATAAAGCACATAGAATCAGAGTTTATAGTTGGATCATTGTCTTGATGCAGCGTTCCTGCTTTGGAGGATATAGTTCAAGGAAGTAACTCAAGAGAGCAAATCCCAACTGCACTGTCTGTACCAGCAAAGAAAGGAGAAATAAGCCCAAATGTTCAATAACAGGAGAATGAGAAGCAAATTATATCATCACTGAGCAGGATGTTATTCTGGTATTGTAAATGGCAAACATCTGTTCCATAATTTTTTACATTCGGGAAATATATATGAAATAATAATCAAGCGAAGAAAGTAGACACACAGTAATATGTACCTAGTAATGGTACATTAACATATCTGATATGGTAGCGACTTAAAAAGTTAAAGTTATATCATATGTTAAACATTATTTTGTGTTAAGGTTAATTTTTCAATTAATTTAAAATAATGTAAGATAAAATATTATTTGAGGTTGAGTCATATCAAGTATTAAATTTTCCCTCTTACATTAATAAATGATAAAGATAATACAGAAATTTGACTTTTATTTATGACATTTTAATATCACAAACTAAATGTTACTAGTGTTAGATAATTCAGATGAATCTCTTATGAAAGTTACAGTGGGGGGTTACAAATAAAATTTGTATTTTTAAAATTCAATTATCATGTTTCACAAAATAATCATATATGGGCTTCTACTTATAAAGAACACAGATTTAAGACTAAAGCAATCACAGCAAATAAAAAAATGTGATCTTCAAATATTTAATATTCTTAGTATTTTTTCTAGAAATTTTCTCTTTTTCTTATTTTTAAGCAACCTTTGTGTATATCTGTTGTTCATTATAACAAGGTACAAGTATTTATGCCTAGTTGTTGCCTTGCCTTTTCATTGTTTCAAATCAGGGTTCTTATGGTAATTTTTTTATTTTATTGCATTCCAATTTATTAATCTCTTCTTTGAGAGCCTGTGATTTGAGGGTCTTGTTTTAGAAAACATTCCTTGCCCTGAGATCACAACAACATTCTAATGTTTTCTTCACATGGTTCAGAGTTTTGCTTTTCACAAACATGCATGACTTACATGGCATTTTGTAGAACAGTCTCTCTCCTGCACCATCATTAGTTTGCAAGTATTTACTATCCAAAGACCAGTCAATGTGCGTAATGAAACTAAGAGACTTGTTGCATTCTCCAATTTTCTTATACCTCTGAGCAACCGCATAGATGTCTACGGGGCCATCATTGGATCCCACTGAGAGATAAGAACCATCTGGAGAAAATTTCATTTCATGAATGACTTCCTTCCGGTCTTTGATATGAACCACTTCTGTCATATCTCTATAAGAATAAAAAGCAAAGAGATAAGCAGCGAATCTGGAAATAGAAACCCCAAGTCAAGTTTTAAAGTATCTATCTCAAAGAAAAGTTGTTTTGAAAGGGAGAAAATGCCTACAGGAATTAGAGAATTAATTTTGAGGAAAGATATAAAAGATTATTTTAAGTTTATGACCAATTTAGGAAAAATAATATTTAAAATAATATTTTGGGCTTCAAAGTAAAACCCCAAAAATGGAATAATATGCAAATTGATTTCATGTTTAATTATATATTATTTTCCTCTAAAATTTTGTTTGAAAATTGGGGTTTGGCCCTGGCCAGTTGGCTTAGTGGATAGAGCATCGGTCTGGTGTATGGACATCTGGGTTTGATTTCTGTTCAGGGCACACAAGAGAAGCAATCATCTGCTTCTCTCCTCACTACCCCCTTCTCTCCCTCTTCACCTCCCACAGCCAGTGTCTTGACTGGTTCTGGCATTGACCCTGGGCACTGAGGATAGCTTGTTTGGTCCCAGAGTATCAGTCTCAGGTACTAAAAATAATTCGGTTGATTTGAGCATTGGCCACAAACAGGGTTGCTGGGTGGACGGGATGCTGGTCAGGGTGCATGGGGTTTGTAAAATTGTTTTAAAATATGTCACAGAAAATAGTAAATATACCAAATTTAGCATAAAAATAAAACAGCATTTTTATATCTCAAGGACAAAAATATTGCTTAATGCTTACTGCTCTAAGAAGAGCAAGTACAAAAAGCAAAAGAGAAAAATTACTTTTTTAAATGCTACATTGCTATAGAATTATTTAACTTTCACTATGAAAGGTCAATAAGGCATACATTGAATCACAAGAATATCCTGTGATATTCTTTCTGATCAAATCCTGGTAAGAATTTCTGCCCTCATTTGCAAGCTCACCGAGGGTTTTTCTACAACTATGAGACAGGATTATGTGCAGCATGTTCCCTGAACCTGCAATGATGCCTTCATCAACCCCAAAACAAATTGAACGCATAAAAAAATGCCAAATACTTGCTCCACATAATTCCTCACACCTGCAATCCCTTATTAATAGCACAACAGTTTACTACAATGTTATAAAATAGGTTTGGGGAAATTCGTGGGGTTTTTTTGCTTGGAAAATCATTAAAAAGAAACGAAAATTTGGTAGTTCGCCGTCATTACACACATCATCAAGCAGAGAA
The DNA here is from genome assembly GCA_037038555.1 of Rhynchonycteris naso. Taxonomy (NCBI): domain Eukaryota; kingdom Metazoa; phylum Chordata; class Mammalia; order Chiroptera; family Emballonuridae; genus Rhynchonycteris; species Rhynchonycteris naso. The sequence goes on from CM072998.1 coordinate 181,075,036, forward strand.
AGAAAATGTTGCCCACCAATTTTGTAATAAGCTATGTGTGATTAGTAATGAGAATTCAGTGCAATAAACTGTGCTAAGAGCACTTTTCAAAGCCGTATAGAATTTGCTCTGTGCAAAACATTCCATGTCTAATTTCCGGCTGCATTTCCTTTCTGTAATCACTGAACAGGAGAGCCAAAAGAACAACCAGTGCATTCCGGGGGAATGACAAGGGTAAATCGTCCTTTTTATTCTGTAAAAACTATGTAGGATGCTAATGAGTATGAAATATTCTGTTTTATTGTCACTGTGGGTAGGAGAAATCTTTCACTCAAGCTTACCTCTAAAAATCTGGTGCTGCTGGAGGCTGCTTTATTCTTTCTTCCTCTTTTCTTGGCTTACTACAAGCACATAATCCCTTATCTAAAACCCGTGGGACCAGGTGAGCTTGGGAATTCACTATTTGTTAGATTTTTAAAAGGTTGACATATAATATATTACGTAATATCACCAGTAGGAAATGGGGCAGCACCTTGTATTAAACAAATTAATGTTTTTGTAGCAAATCACATGATACATGATTATTCGTGCTAAGAGATTAATAGACTATATTCAGTCTCACATCAGTCCCCTGGGGCAGGCTGTGTTGCCAAATAAGTTACTGAAGTTTGTATTTTCAGAGTGTTTAGATCGTTAATACAGACAGGTGGTTGTGAATTTGTAGTGTTCCTATTTGAAAGAGTAAGTGCATTTTTCCAAAGGTCCCAGCATAAAATATGACCAGGAGAATCTAAATTCTAACAAGAGTGTTTTAAAATTTTTCTTATATTTTACTTTTCAATTAGTTTACATTCAATATTATTTTGTATTAGTTTCAGATGTACAGTATTGTGGCTAGACAATCATATACTTCACAAAGTGTCCCCTGATATTTCCAGCACCCACGTGGTGCTAGACATAGTTATTAAGATATTGCTGACTCATCCCCATGACTCTTCTGTAACTACCAATTTGTACTTCTTAATCCCTTCACCTTTTTCACCCATTCCCCCAACATCCTCCCATCTGGCAACATTAGTCTGATCTCTGTATCCTTGAGTCTGTTTCTGTTTTGTTTGTTCACCTGCTTTACAAAAGAGCATCTTTAAAGCATTTCCAATATCAGTACATGCCTGACTCGGAGAACAATGAAAGAACCATCCTTCATCCCCAGGGCCAACTGGGATCCATCTGGGCTGAAAGCCACACTGCGGACTGCTTCCTCCATGTTACAGCGGGCGATCAAGGCATGGTCCGCCAGGCTCCATAGCCTACGCACAGGAACAAGGTCACAAATTAAATAAAACCAACTCCTCATCATTATCATGCAGCCCAAGGCAGGAAGGCCCACTCACTACAGTGTGATAACAAGATAGGATGCCGTAACTTCACATGAGTGTCCTTCCTCTCCACATGTCTGGGAACCTGAATGGTGGTTAGTCTATCTCTGGGTTATTTCCCCATTAGAAATAACCAGTAAGAAATATGAGTAACATTTCCAAAGACTTTGAAATTCATAGAAAGCAGAAAGTTTAAACACTACCTTCACACAAAATCTTACTCTTCTCTTTAGAAATTAAAAATTGCTCTTTACTTATACCAATGGTTGTTAAATACTCTTATAGAATAAAAAGCACCAATAGATGCTATTATTATTTTTTAAAAATGTGAATACCCTTATAGTAACTATGTTATTAAAGCACATATAGATTGAAACACACATCCATTTGTTGATCTCCCTAGAAAGAAAACATAACTAAGATGGAGAAGAGCCAGTGATACCCCTGCCCAAGATGGTTCCCAAGTCAGCTGTTTACAGTCATAAGGCTGTCTTTCCTCATCAGCTGCCTTTAATGCCATTTTCAATGTCAGTATGTGCCTGACTCAGAGAACAATGGAAGAACTGCCCTGTATGCCCAGAGCTAACTAGGATCTATTGGGGCTGGAAGTCACGCTGTGAACTGCTTTCTACACGTTACAGAGGCGTGGTCCACCAGGCTCCACAGCCGAAGTGGACGCACTCCTGCTGATAGGTCCACTCGTGGTTAGGGCAGATACTCCACACTGGCCCTGGATGATATGCACAGCCACTGCTGGAGAAATGGGAGCCAAGAGTTAAGTACAGCTAACACACAGTTTTCAGCAGCTCCGGGAACATCTATTCCAGGCATCTCAAACTGAGTCAACATGAACTCAATTTCTGAAGCTACAAATGAGGGTTTACATGTGAGTTTCAACTGTGGTATCTGACATCTATCTGTTAGTACTTTTAGAGCAGTCTTCTCTTAAACATAAACAACAGTATCTGCTGGGGGGACTGAAAATCTCGAGTTCTGCCATAGAGACAAGAATAAGTCAGGTGGTAGAGTTTCTCTAATGCATTTTGTCATCACGAGGGATGGAGCAAGCTCCTTTTAAGGCCAAGTTGCACAGGGAGCAGTTTGCTGACCCCTTAGGCAGCTTGCACTGTTCAGTCTAAAGCTTATGGTATTCTTTCAATACCTCGTCTATTATTCATAATCTCATGCTGTTTTTAGCCATGTACTATTTTCAGCAATGTAAGCTTTATTTTCTCATCACCCCTACGTAAACTGTACTATACTTATAAAGTCATTCAGCTCATCTTTCTCAGGAAATGATGTCTTACACCCTTTCTAAATGTCCGTACTCGGTACAAAATTACATTTAAAATTTAACCAAATTAATGGTCAAGGAGAGTAAGACAACTTTTGTTCATCAGGGCTCCTTGGGGAAGTTTGCAATTCTGAGACTCAGCAGTTATCAAATGCAAAAGCCAAAGACTTTCTTGAAATCATTTCCATCTGGATGGGTATGAATTGAGTTTCTCAAGTGTTTAAATAACTTGGTGGCATTGTTTTGGCTGTGGGGGTGGGGAAGCCTGGAGTAATGGAAGGAAAAGGAAGAGGAGAAAGTGAGCAAAAGCAAGTATAAGCCAAATACACATTCATGTCACATGAGGAGACAACTGGAGTTACCTTCACTGATTTTTAGATTGATGAGACTTAGTGCTTGAAAGAGACTAAAAAAACGGATTTACTTTTAGATTATACTTTACTGCCTAATATACCGATTATGTCTTGATTAGATTCACAGACATACAGAATAAGGGCAGGGGAAGCAGAAACCTTTAATCTAATTTACAATGTTCCATCGTAACTGTTAAAATCCAGAGGCAATAATCAACTAATCAATTCATCAGTCTCTCCCTCTCACTGTCACTCAGTCTCTTTCTGACCTGTTTGTTGTTAAGCAAGCACATTTAAAGCTTAATAATAAATACAAAAACACTGAAATTGGTATAGAGGTCTTCATCTCACACTTTTAATCATATGTTTAGTCCTCTGACAGTCACACAGACATTGGAAGAATATTTATTGTGCTCACTTTATGCCATGTCATGCTCTCAAAGAGTGCCACATGACCCACAGCGAGAACCTCTGAGGCCCTAATAAAAGTGCCTGTTTTCTCGGGAACCAGAACATTCCTTTGACTTGAGGACAATGTTCAAAATTTCATCTGAGAATTTACAAAGAAAGTTATTAATTGTATGCTGAAGACAACTTTGCAAATCAGCATTTAAGTTCTAACAGCGATGAATGGGTGTCAGTGACTTGGGGGCGAGAGCACTGTGTGGCCCCTGCAGAGGACGGTGTGGGGAAATACATTGTCAGCGTGGACGCGGGGCCTCGCTCATTCACATGGGAATCCATCTCATCAGTGACATTTTCACTTCTAAGAACATTTTCATGTCTTAAGACAGAGCCAAAGAACATAGATAAGAGTGCAATGATTACCAGGGGGAGGGGAAGGGAGGAGAGAGGGGGAGGGAGGGGTATAAAGAGAAACAAATATAAGGTGAGGGAGGATGATTTGACTTTGGGTGATGGGTGTACAGCATAATTGACAGTCCAAATGATGTGGAGATGTTTTCTCTGAATAAATCTATGTATTCTAGTTGACCAACGCCACCCTGTTAAATTTGTCTAAATAAAAATAAATTTAAAAAAAATTAAAAAAGAGTCAAAGAAGGATAACAAAATGCCAAGAATTTAATTGCTATTGAGCTAAATGTCTTCACATTCCATATGGAAATTGTGTGGTTCTGCCCTTCTGTGGGGTAGATCCTTCTCTTAAGTAGCAGGCAAACATGTCCAAAATAAATCTGGTATTCCCAAGGAAGTCAGTGAGGTGACGACGGGCACTGCTAGGGCCTCACCTGACAGAGCGGTCGTCGCTGCCTGTCACAGCCAGAGGCTTCTTGGGGTGCAGGGCCAGAGCCCAGAGCTCCCCCTCGCAGTGGCCTTGCAGGATCAGCATGGGCTTGTCTCGCTCTCGCACGATCACTTCAAATATCTCGCTGTCCTGGGTCCCTGCAAGAAGGCGGTCTGCTTTCCAGCACACGCTCCGGATGGAGAGGCCTGACAAAATTAGTCAAATGAAAGCATGTCTTCACGTCACTGACAAATAAGCACCCACAGTCGATACCGGTTCACTGGGATAGCATCTAATGCAGCACACCTTTAAAATTCCTGGGAGTGGAGGATAATCCAAATACCTCTGTGTTATTTACCATTTCCTATCACGTGCTGGTCGTTTCCCCATCCCGTGTAATCTATTTTGCAAAAAGTGGTCTTTCTTTCCTGTCTGACTTGGAATAATTATCTGCTTTTACAGCCGGATATATTTTTTAAACTATATCTTAAAATGAATGTTAGAGGAGAAATCAGTCTTTAGGAAAACCTAACTTTTTAAAAAATTATTTCCTTCTCTCAAAGGGACCAGAGGAAAAGGGGACAGAGGGAAAGGGGAAGATAGGATGGGATAAACCTGAAGGGAAGGGGGGAGGGCGCTATGGGAAGGGGACAAGGGAGAGGTTGAGGGGAATACGGGGGAAGGGGTGCATTCGGGGCAACACTAGAATCTATATAAACACAATAAATTAAATAAAAAATATAAGAAAAACAATTATTTCCTTCTGACTTGCTATGAAAAAGTTAATAATCACTTCAATCTTTAGGATGTTTACATTGTATTAAAATTCCATGGGCTGATACAGCAGAATGGCTAATTATCCTATTAGGCAAGTAAGTATGTATTTGATCAGAACCCAGACTCATTCTGAGGAATAAACAGATGCTCCATGTCCCAAAAATATGCAAATGAAACTAGTTTTGGTCTAAAATACCATTAAACATCAGTTTATGGAATCTTCTCTGAAAGCAGAGCACTCCCCCCTCCCAGGCAGGTATTCCTGCCACGCCAGAGCTGTGCCCTCTCAGACTTCTTGCACTGTGTTCTGTTTTCTACTGAGTTCTTTATATATTTACTTACATAGTGAATTTTCTCATGTCTGAAACAGAAATACAGAAGCAATCCCACTTTCATAACTGCTTTAAACAAGGTAAGGGTGCGATAAACTCTAAGATCTGAGTTGCTTCGCTAGGGAGCTTTGCATCTTTGGAGTAGAAAGTACCAGAAGTCAGAGCACCTGGGCTTTAATCCTGATGTACACCTGACTGGCCACACACAGGAAGAGTCCCTTTTTCTCTGGGGACCAGGTTTTCTGCTCATAAAATGAAGTCTATAATTATAGAGACCATGTCATTTCTCATCAAAATTGGGACCTACTAAAAGTAACAGAAAATTCTAAAAATAATTGAATCTACAATTTTTTGAAATATTTTTAACTGAGAGTAGTTTTACGATGTTGAAAGATTGATCTATTAACTAGTTTTATGAAAAATATTTTAATATAAAATTCTAACAACACTTTATTACAAAATAAGAAAGTCTAAGACAGATGGATGAACAGGCAAAGCACAGAGGATTTTTAGGGTCATGAAGCTATTCTGCAGGAATAATGCTAGATACATGTTGGAGGTACGTTATTATACATGTCTCCAAACACATAGAACACACCACACCAAGAGGGAACTATAATGTTAGATTCATGTTATTATACATGTGTCAAAACCCATAGAAAACATACCACCAAGAGTGAACCTTAATGTGAACCATATAGGCTCCGGGTGATAATGTGTCAATGCAGGTTCACCCACTGTAACAAATGTACCATTCTGGTGGGAGATGACAGTGGGAGAGGCTGTGTGTGTAGGGAGTAGGGGTATCTGAGAAATCTCAGCAAATTCCACTCAATTTTGCTATGAAGCCAACTGCTCTAAAAAATTAAGTCTATTTAAAAAATCCAGGGCAATGTTAAGCCAAGTGGGATGCTAGGATAACAGAAGGGTTAATTGCGGGGAGCAGGGGTGGGGGAATACATGGATACTTTATAATCCTCATCTAACCCACTGTGGTCTTGAAAGGTCCAAATGAGATAGCTCACTTATTTATGAAAAAATTAGTTTTTAAGGCACAAGACTATTTTTACATGAGATAACTCTCTTTACTCTTTGCTCTGCACTCACTGCTATGTGTCTTGAAATGGAAGGAGACAGACAGCACACAGGCAGATTTATTATTCCTGCACTGAGGAGGAAGTAGGGATACCCTGGCAACAGCTAGTTCAGGGTAAATCACTCAAAATCGTCCACTGTAAACATCATGACAGGCTTTCAAGGTTAGGAAGGACAGCTGTGTGGTGAGAGCAGCCAGGATAAGATGGCAGGCTGACAGAGCAGGCAGCTCAGCTGTGGAGGAAACCCAGCCTTAGAGCAACGACCCTTTCACCACTGTCCCTTACTTGTCGTTATCCTTCTCTCCCCCTTTCCTGAGCTTTAGTTACTACTCGGTAATTTACATATTTCTGTTTCCTCCCAAGGGGTGGGGAACTTGTTGTTCTCCCCTGCAGCCTTGCATCATCTATAATTTTATTACAGAAAAGATGTAACACTTTGTTGCTCAGAAACAGAAAGTAAAGGGGGACAATAATTAGATTTCAACATCAGCAAAAACATCAAATAATTTACTTGTTTACTCTTGTCCATTTTCTCTCTCTAATGTCTGTGAAAACAAGGTTTCTCGATTTCATACACTGTTGGATTCCCAGTACTTATCACAGTGGCCAGCATGTAACAGATGCTCAATATGAATTGTTGAATGAATAAAACAAACAAAAAAAACATTTTGAGTCCTTGGAGATATCAATAAACCAAAGACAATACCTTTATTCTCAAGAGAACATTGAAAGATGGAGGCATATATTCATTCATTTATTCAAAAAATTTTGATTGAGCACCTACTACACCCAAGATTGAAGCTCGAATAGTAAACAAGCCAGACTCATGCCCTACTGAAGTTAATATTCTAAGGAGAAGCCAGACATCTCTAAAACCAACTATAATCATATACCATATTTTTTGTTCCATAAGATGCACCTGACTGTAAGACACACCTAGGGTTTTGAGGAAAATAAGAAAAAAAAAATTCTAAACCAAATGGTGTGTTAAAATATTTAATAAAATACACTATTTTTTGCTCCATAGGACACATGGGCATTTCCCCCTCCACTTTGGGGGTGGGGGGATGTGCATCTTATAGAGCGAAAAATATGGTAAACAAAATTCCAGTTCAAAATGCAACATAGGAAGAGAAGATATTGAACTCCCTCCCATGGACACAGCTAATCTACAGCTACATATGGAACAATTTCCTCTAAAAGAAACCCCAAACTAGCTAAACAATAACTACACATTGGGTGAACAAGAAAAAAATCCATATCAAAATGAGTAGAAGAAGCTGAGAGACACAATCTCATCATAAACTCCACCCCTGGCACATCAACCCACAATCAAGAAGGAACTCACAACTCTGAGCATCTTCCAAGTCAAAGATTTGAATCCCACATCTGGCACCTCAACTTTTAGGGCCTATAACTGAGAGGTGAGCCCCCCAAACACCTAGCTTTGAAAGCCAGTGGGGCTTGTGGCTATGAAACCTACAAGGCTACAGTGAACTGAGAAGTAACTCTTACAGAACTTGCACAGGTATACTCACCATGTTATACTCTATGGCCCAGGGTAGAGACAGCTGACTGCAATGCCCAGTCTTTCTGTGAAAAAAAAGCCTATTTGCTTAACTTAAAGCTTCAGTCAGAAGGGCAGGCATGCAGTTAACTCACACCTAGGGGCAACTGAAATACTCTTTAAAGACTAAGGAAGCAGGAGAGTGCCTCTGAGCATTCCCTCTGCCTCATTTCAATTTGCCAATATCTTCTGGAAGGAAGCTTATGTGCATGTGTGGAACACCAATATTTGTGGCTCCTACTCAGGGGTCACCCCTTGACCACCTGGCTTTGGTGACCAGTGCTGCCTACGATCTGGGTCCCCCAGAACTGTGCCACACAGAGAAACAGTTACTAATTGGTGCCCTACTCCCCCACAACCCCACCTAGGACTCAATGGAGAGGAAGCAGACAGACGCCCAGTCTTTCTGTGAAAGAGGCTTATTAACTTGTCTTCATAGCTATGGACTCAAGGGCAAACTTCTAATTAAATGCATATGTAGAAGCTGACTGTGACCCTCTCCAGAGAAAGGGGAGGCTGGTGGTGCCATCTTTGCACTCTCTTTCTGGCCTTCACCACCACCACCAACACCAAAGGGAAAAGCTGTGCACATGTCTGGCACCTAGCTTTTGTGCCTGCCACACAGATGACATAGCCCTGGGTACTCTGGTGCTGATGGCAGTGAGGCTTGTGTTCACAGGTTCAGTGGGATAGTAGTAAAAAAAGACACAGTTCTTAACTGGCCTTTACCCAAGGGCTCAATGCAGAGACACAAGACAGAAAGAACCATCTCCCATTCTTCCCCTGAAAGAAATACATTTGCAAACTTTAAAAGTTTGTGCTTAAGGCTCTAGATTCAAATCAGACTGAATCTAGGGGCTGACTGAAATCATGCCCTTTGGGATACTGACAGGTTTTGGCATACCCTTAACTATTTGGAGCCACTAAGTACAAAATAGGTTGCTTAGACAGTGACAAAAGTTTGAGAGAGAATCAAAATTATGGCAGGTTGAACAGTAAGATTTGTCTCCTACTTGAAGTCATCTCTTCAAGAGTAGGATAGGTCCCTGTTTGAATTAGTACATGGAAACCAACAGAGTCAAGAAAAATGAAGAAACAAAGGGATATGTTCCAAAAAAACTAAGATAAAAATCTCAGAAAACACCTCAATGAAATGGGAGACATCATTTACCTGAGAGAGAGTTCAAAATAATGGTGATAAGTATGCTCACTGAGCTCAGGAGAACAATATATGAACAAAGTGAGAATTCCAAGAAAAAGAGTTAAAAATATAAGAAAGTAGCAAGCAGAAATCTTAGAGCTGAAGACTACGTTAATTGAACTGAATATACTAGAGAGGTTCAACAACAGATTAGATGAAGCAGAAGAAAGACTCAGCAAACTCAAAGACAGGACAATAGAACTAACCAATCGGAGAAACAAACATAAAAAAGAATGAAAAAGTGAAGACAACTTAAGGGAAATTTTAGGAATCCCAGGAGAAGAAATAAGAGGAGGGAGAGAATGAATCAAAAACACTTATTTGAAGAATTCATGATCAAAAACTTTTCTAATCTGAGGAAAAAGACAGATATCCAGATCTAGAAAGCTCAGAGAGGTCCAAATAAGATGATCCCAAAAAACCCACACTAAGACACATTATAATTAAGGAATCAAAGTTAAAGACAGAAAAGAATCTTAAAAGCAGCAAAAGAAAAACAATTTGTTATGTACTAGGAGCTAAGTTTATCAGCAGACTTTTCAGCAGAAAGTTTTTAAGTGAGAAGGGAGTGGCACAATATATTCTAAATGCTTAAAAAAATAACTGCCAACCAGGAATGCTCTACCTGGAAAAGTTGTTTTTCAGAATTGAATAAGAGAGTTCTGCAGACAAGCAAAAGCTAAAGGAGCCCATCTCCACAGGACTGACCTTATAAGAAATGTTAAAGGGATTTCTTTAAGATGAAACAAAGGATGTTGATTAGTAACAATTAAACATATGAAAGTATAAATCTCACCAGTAAAGATAAATGTCTAGTAAAATTTAGAATAATCTAATGTAGAGGTGGTGGGTAAATTACTTATAAAGCTACTATGAAGGTTAAAAGACAAAACAGTAAAAACAATAACTACAAATAATCTGTTAATGGATACAAAAGATAAAGATATAAGTTGTGACAAGAGAAACATAAAACATATGTAAGAGTAAAAATGTAGAGCTTTAGAATGCATTTATACTTAAGCTGTTATCAACTTAAAATAGTCTGTAACAAATATAAGTTGTTTTATGTAAGATCATGGTAACTACAAAGGAAGAACCTATAGTAGATACAGAAAAGATTACAAAAAAGGAATCAACCTACCAGTAAAGAACATTATCAAATCACAAAGGAAGAGAGCAAGAGAAGGAAAAACAAAGGAATTAAAAAGTAGCCAGAACACAATTAAAATGACAATTAAGGTCATCTCTCTCAATAATTACCTTAAATATAAATGAATTCAATTTACCAAAAGACAGACTGGCTGATGGATTAAAAATACAAGACCCATCTATATGCTGCCTACAACAGATTCACTTCAGATGTAAGGATGCACAAAAACTAAAAGTAAAGGAATAGAAAAGATATTCCATTTAAATGGAAACCAAAAGAAAGCCAGGGTAGCTATATTTATATCAGACAAAATAGGCTTTAGGACAAAAACTGTAATGGGAGACAAAGAAGCTCATTATATAATGATAAAAGAGTCAGTCCAACAAAAAGTTATAACATTTATAAATATTTATGCATCCAACACAGGAGCACCTAAATATATAAAGAAAATATTAACAGACTTAAAGAAAGAAATAGACAGCATTCAATATAGGGAGTTTAATAAGATCATCCACAGAGAAAATCAGTAAGAAAACATTGGCCTTTATGGAGACATTATACCAGATGGATGAAACAGACATTTACAGAACATTCCATTCAAAAAACAACAGAGCCTAACCAGGCGGTAGTACAGTGGTTAGAGCATCAGTCTGGGAGCCAAAGGACCCAGGTTTAAAAACCTGAGGTCACTGACTTGAGCTTGGGCTCATGTGGCATGAGCATGAGCTCACCAGCTTGAACATAGGGTCACTGGCCTGAGCAAGGGGTCACTGGCTCGGTTGAAGCCTCCTGCTCAGGGCATTCATGAGAAAGCAGTCATGAATAACTTAGGTGCCACAATGAAGAATTGATGCTTCTTATCTCCTCCCTTTCTGTCTGTCTCTATCTGTCCCCCCCCTCACTAAAACAAACAAAAAACAAAAACAAACAAAAAAAGCAACATAATACACATTCTTCTCAAGCTTACATGAACATTTTCCAGGATAGATCACATCTTAGGCCACAAAACGAGTCTTAATAAATTTAAGAAGACTGAAATATAAAGCATCTTTTCCAACCACAATGGTATGAAACTAAAAATCAATTACAAGAAGAAAACTGCAAAATTTACATATATGTGGAGATAAACAACATTTTACTAAACAACCAATGGGTCAAAAAGTAAATTAAAAAATACCTTGAGAAAAATGAAAATGGAACTACAACATATCAAAATCTATTAAACACAGCAAAGGAAGTTCTAAGGAGTTCATAGCGATAAAAGTCTATATTAAAAATAAAAAAGGTCTCGCCTGACCTGTGGTGGCGCAGTGGATAAAGCGTCGACCTGGGAACACTGAGGTCGCCAGTTCAAAACCCTGCACTGGTCTGGTCAAGGCACATATGGAAGTTGATGCTTCCAGCTCCTCCCCCCTTTCTCTCTCTCTCTCACTCTGTGTCTCCTCTCTAAAATGAATAAAAAGAAATTTAAAAAAATTAAAAAGTTCTCAAATAAATTACCTAAACTTATATCTCAAAGACCACAAAAAAGAAGATCGAACTAAGCCCAAAGTTAGTAGAAGAAAGAAAATAACAAAGATGAAAGCTGAAATAAATGAAAAAGAGACTATGACAATGGAAAAGATTAATGAAGTAGAGCTGGGTTTTTTTTTTTAGAAAACATAAGAAAAATAGACAAACTTAGCTAGAGTCACCAAGAGAAAAAGGACTCAAATACCAGAAACAAAAGAGATGTGACAACTGATCCCACAGAAATACAAAGAATTAAAATGACTGCTATGAACAATTATACACCCACAAATTAAACAACTTAGAAGAAATGGATACATTCCAGAAACATACCAGATTTTTAAGTCTTAATCATGAAGAAACAGAACAATAACAAGAAAATTAAATCAGTCATCTAAAACCTCCCAACAGGAGAGCGACAAGATGGCGATGGAGCAGGCAGACGTACCAACTTCCACCTCCCAGAATCAAAGTGGATTACAACTTAATTTTAAGAACAGTCATCTGGAAAAACCAATTTAGGACTAAACTAAGAGGACTCTTTTTTTTTTTTTAATTTTATTTTATTCATTTCAGAGTGGAGACACAGAGTGAGAGAGAGAGAGAGAGAAAGAGAGAAAGGGGGGAGGAGCTGGAAGCATCAACTCCCATATGTGCCTTGACCAGACCAGTGCAGGAATTTGAACTGGCGACCTCAGTGTTCCCAGGTCGACGCTTTATCCACTGTGCCACCACAGGCCAGGCACTAAGAGGACTCTTTAACCAAGGATCACTGAAGAAGCCACACTGAGACTGGTAGGAAAAGCGGAAATGCAGAGAGGGCTGGCCAGCTCCAGGGAGCGAGCAGTAGCCCATAGGGATTCGTGTGGTGGGAGGTGAGTTTAGTGGAGAGGACCCCAGGAACAAAATCCCAACCTGTAGCCCCAGAGCCTAGAAGAGGCATATGGACAATATTTAGCTGAAAAACAAGCCAGGGTACTGTTTGCGAAAAAGAGACAGATTTCTCAGACCCAGGATTCGTCTTAAAAGGTCTGCGCAGAAAACCTCTTTCACAACCACTCACCTGGGGATCCGGGGGATGGGGAGAGATAAAGAGGACTGGAGTAGCAGGAAGAGAATGTAATCTAGGATGCACAGGGAGAAACACTTTGAGGAACAGCCACCTTAACCCCCAGGCTGAGTCACTCACCAAATCTAAAGTAAATATTTTTCCTGTAACCAGCAATACCAGTAAAGGTAAGCAGGTCACCAGCTAAAGAGAAGCTCTCCTGCTGTATTCAGAGCAAGAAATCGCTTAGAAGCAGGAAGCCATTGGGGATACAGTATTGAGTGCTAAGGTCGGAGCTGCACTGCCCCCCCACACACACACACTGTTGAGTGCTTGCCAGAGGGCAGGCGCTGACAGGACGCAGAAGCACAGTTCTGTCAGCAGGGGCAGAAGCCAGGGACTGGCCGCGGCTGTGGCATGGGCACAAGCACAGTCCTGCCAGGCAGAGGAGAAGGCCAGGGCGACCACAACTGAGGCCCAGCGCGAGTACAGTCCACCTGTGGGGGCAGAGGCCAGGGGCAGCTGCAGCAGTAGAAGGAGCACACGAAAGCGATCCTACCCATGGCTGCAGGCCAGGCGCGCAAGAGTAATTCCACCTGCAGTCCCACCTGGAGGGGCAAGGCAAAAGCCTGGGAACTTGCTGAGACTTGCAGTTGGGTGCAGGAGCGCAGCCCTGCCCACAGGTCCAAAGCTTGCACCCCAGAGCGAGCACAGTCCTGCCCACAGGGATGGGGCAGAAGCAGAAGCTGCAGCAACCACTGCAGTGGGTCAATGACAACAACACCCATGCACAAACGCCAAAGGTGGCAGCAGAGTGGGTAACGGGCCTGCAGGCAGACCACACTTAGGGAACACAGAGGCCATACCCTTCTTTATACACAGACAAAATGGTAAGGCAGAAAAATGCAACCCAAATGAGTCAACAAGAAAAATCCCCAGAAAAAGATTTGAATGAGACAAAAATAACCAAATTACCAGATGCAGAGTTTAAAATAATGATTGTTAGGATGCTCAAAGATCTTAAAGCAACAATGGATGGACATAATGAGCACCTAAATAAAGAGATAGCAAGTATAAAAAAGGACACTGAAATAATAAAAGGAATCAGTCAGAAATGATAAATACAATATCAGAAATGAAGACCACACTGTAAGGAATTAAAAGCAGGATGGATGAAGCTGAGGATCGAATAAGCAAGTTAGAGGACAAGTTAACAAAAGCATGGAAGCAGAGCAGCAAAAAGAAAAGAGGCTCAAAAAGTCTGAGGAAACTCTAAGAGAGCTTTGAGACAACATTAAGAGAAATAACATCTGCATCACAGGGATTCCTGAAGGAGAAGAGAAAGAACAAGGAAGGGGTAGAGAATCTGATTGAAGAAATCATAGCTGAAAACTTCCCTGAATTGATGAAGAAAAATGTCACACAAGTTCAAGAAGCACAGAGAGCTCCATTAAGGGTGAATCCAAAAAAACAAACACCAAGACACAAGACACATCATAATTAAAATACAAAAATTAAGAGATAAAGAAAGAATACTAAAAGCTGTAAGAGAAAAGCAGTTTACTACCTACGGAGGAGCCCCCATAAGGATGATATCTGAGTTCTCAACAGAAACATTAGAGGCCAGAAGGGAATGACAAGAAATATTCAAACAAATGCAAAACAAGAGCCTACAACCAAGGCATCTCTATCCAGCAAGACTATCATTTAAAATTGAAGAAGAAATAAAAAACTTCCCAGAAAAAATAACTCAAGAAATTCATTACAACCAAACCAATGCTACAAAAAATGTTAACGGGCCTGCTGTAAACAGAACAAAGTGGGGAAAATGCAGTAAAAAAGGAATGTAGATTTAAAGAATAAAATGGCAATACACAACTACATATCGATAATAACCATAAATGTAAATGGTTTAAATGCTCCAATTAGAAGACATAGAGTAGCAGAATGGATAAGAAAACAGGACCCACACATATGCTGTCTAGAAGAGACACACCTCAAAACAAAAGACACACATAGACTGAAAGTAAAAAAATCAAAAAAAATATTTCATGCAAATGGAAATGAAAAAAAGCTGGGGTAGCAATACTTATATCAGACAAAATAGACTTTAAAACAAAGACAATAGTAAGGGATAAAGAAGATTACTACATAATGATAAAGGGAGCAATCCAATAGGAAGATATGACCATTATAAATATCTATGCACCTAATATAGAGCACTGAGATATATAAATCAGATTTTGATAGGCTTAAAGGTGAGATAAACAGCAATACTATAATAGTAGGGGATTTCAATGCCCCACTAACATCACTGGATAGATCCTCAGGAAAAAAAATTAACAAAGAAACAGCAGACTTAAAAGACACACTAGATCAACTGGATTTAATAGATATCTTTAGAAACTTTCACCCCAAAGCAGCAGAATATACATTCTTTTCAAGTGTTCATGGTACATTCTCTAGGATAGACCACATGTTAGAACACAAAACGAGTCTCAACAAATTTAAGAAGATTGAAATCATATCAAGCATCTTCTCGAATCTCAATGGCATGAAAGTAGAAATCAACAGCAATATAAAAACTGTAAAACATTCAAACACTTGAAAACTAAATAGCATGTTATTAAATAATGAATGGGTTAACAATGAGATCAAGGAAAAAAAATATTTCCTTGAAACAAATGAAAACAAACATACAACAAATCAAAATTTATGGGACACAGCAAAAGCAATCCTGAGAGGGAAGTTCATAGTACTACAGGCATACTTTATAAAGCTAGAAAAAGCTCAAATAAACAATATAACCCTGCATCTAAAAGAACTAGAAAAATAACAGCAAGTAAAACCGAGAGGAAGTAGAAGGAAGGAAATAATAAAGGCCAGAGTGGAAATAAACATCATAGAGGCTATAAAAAACAATAGAGAGGATCAAAGAAACCAAGATCTGGTTCTTTGAAAAGGTAAACAAGATAGATGAACCTTTAACCAGACTAAGAAAAAAAAGAGAGAGAACTCAAATAAATAAAATTGGAAATGAGAGAGGAGAAGTAACAATTGACACAGCAGAAATACAAAGGATTGTAAAAAAAATACTAAGAAGAACTGTATGCCATAAAATTAGACAACCTAGGTGAAATGGACAAATTCCTAGAAACATATAATCATTCAAAAATCAATATAGAAGAATCAGAAAACCTAAACAGACCAATTTCATCAAATGAGATTGAAACAGTTATCAAAAAACTCCCAACAAACAAAAGTCCTGGGCCAGATGACTTCACAGGCAAATTTTACCAAATATCCAAAGAAGAACTAACTCCTATCCTCCTCAAGCTATTTCAAGAAATGCAAGAGGAGTGAAGACTTCCAAACTCCTTTTATGAGGTGAGCATAATACTGATTCCAAAACCAGGCAAAGACACTACAAAGAAAAAAACTATAGATCAATATCCCTGATGAATTTAGATGCTAAAATTCTCAACAAAATATTAGCAAACTGGATCCAGCAATACATGAAAAAATCATACAGCATGATCAGGTGGGATTTATTCTAGGAAGACAAGGCTGGTACAATATCCGCAAATCAATTAATGTGATTTAACACATAAACAAAAGAAAGGATAAAAATCACATGATAATATCAATAGATGCAGAAAAAGCATTTAATAAAATCCAGCACCCATTTATGATCAAAACTCTCAGCAAAGTGGGGATACAGGGATCATACCTCAATATGATAAAGGCCAGGGGTAGTCAACCTTTGTATACCTACCGCCCACTTTTGTATCTTTGTTAGTAGTAACATTTTCTAACCGCCCACCGGTTCCACAGTAATGGTGATTTATAAAGTATGGAAGTAACTTTACTTTATAAAATTTATAAAGCAGAGTGACAGCAAATTAAAGCATATAATAATAATTATTTAACAAGTACTTTATGTCAGATTTTTGCTAAGTTTGGCAGAATAAGTCTTTATAAAACAACTAACTATAAATGAGGATTAAGATGGCGATGGAGTAGGCGGACGTACCAAATTCCAACTCCCAGAACCAAAGTGGATTATGACTCAATTTTAAGAACCATCATCTGGATAAACCAACTATGAACTAAACTAAGTGAACTCTTCAACCAAGGAACACAGAAGAAGCCACACTGAGACTGGTAGGAATAGCAAACACGCAAAGAGGGCTGCCAAGCTCTTCGGAGCAAACGGCAGCCCGGAGAGACCGCGTGGGGGGAGGAGAGTTTGGCGGAGAGGGAGGGACCTGGGTCCCAGGAACAAAGGCCCAGCCTGCAGTCGCATAGCCTAGAAGAGGCGTTTGGACAGTATTGAGCTGTGAAACAACTGAGAATACTGTTTGTGAGAAAGAGACAGTTTTCTCAGACCCAAGATTCTTTTTAAAGGGACAGTGCAGAAAACCTCTCTCACAACCACTCATCCGGGGAACGGGGACAGAGGAGAGGACCAGAGCAGCGGGAAGAGAGTGTGGACTGAAGACACAGGGACAAACATTCTGAGGGACAGCCACCCTAACCCCTGGTCTAAGTCACTTCCCTAATTAAAAACAAATATTTCCCCTGGAACTAGCAATACCAGCAAAGGGATACAAGACACCAGCCAAACAAGCTCTCCCATGGCAATTAGAGCAGAGCTGCCTAGATAAAGGGAGCTCCCAGGTCTACAGTATGGAGTGTTAGGATCTGAACTGTGGGGTCCCTCCCTACTCTGCTCAGGGTTGCTGGAGGGATGGTGGTGGCGGGACACTGAAACGCAGTTCTGTCGGCGTGGGCGGAGGCCCAGCCGGTGTGAGCTCGGTCTAGCCCAGCAGGGGTGGAGGGGATGTGCGAAAGCGGTCCGACAGCTGCGGGGCCGCCTGTAACCCCATCTGCGGGAAAAAGCGGGAGGCCAAGAATGGGCAGAAATATGCTCTGCGACCCTGCGCAAGCCTGCCCTGACCACAGGGACGGGGCTAGGACCAGGGACGGGCGGAGGCTCACAGCTGAGCTCACGCCAGCAGGCCCAACAGGCCAAAGAAACCACGTTTTGCCATCCTGCGTGCGCAAGTTGGCTCTGAAAACGCGGGGTAGAGTCCGGGATGAGCAGAAGTTCGCAGCTGAGCGCACGCCAGCAGCCACGCCAGGCCCAATAAACCTTGGTTTGCAACCCTGCGCAGAAGGGCCCTGGCCTCGAGGGCAGGGCTAAAGCTCTGGACGGGCAAAGGATCACAGCTGAGAGCACGTCAGCAGCCCCGTCCAACCCGCAAAACTGTGGCGAAAAGGCTCTGACTGCGGGTGCTGGGCGGAAGCCCGGAAACAGGCTGGGCCCGCAGCTGAGTAAAGGTGATCAACTCTACCCTTGGTACTGAGGCTTGTGGCTTGAGTGACAGTCCCTCTCGCAGAGAAGAGGCGGAAATCACAGCAACAGCCGCAATGGGCCGGCGCTGGCAACGCCCATACCCAACCACCTTAGGGAGCGGCAGAGGGGGTGGCGGGCCTGCAGACAGACCACATCTAGAGAACACAAAGGCAACGCCAACTGGACTCCAGTGGCCACAACTTGCTTATACACAGACAAAATGGGCAGGAAGAGGAATGCAAACCAAATGAATCAAGAGAAATCCCCAGAGAAGGGCCAGAATGAACCATATATAACCAAATTACCAGAAGTAGAATTTAGAATAATGATAGTTAGGATGTTCAAAGAAATCAGAGCAACAATGGATAGTCACTATGAACACCTAAATAAAGAGATAACAAGTATAAAAAACAAAATTAAAATAATAAAAAAGAATTAGACAGAAATGACAAATACAGTATCAGAACTGAAGACCACAATGGAAGGAATTAAAAGCAGGATGAATCACGCTGAGGATCGAATAAGCGAGTTAGAGGACACAATAAACAAAGGCACAGAAGCAGAGAAGAAAAAGGAAAAGAGACTCAAAAAATGGGAGGAAACTCTAAGGGAGCTCTGTGACAACATGAAGAGAAATAACATCCGCATCATAGGGGTTCCTGAAGAACAGGAAAGAGAACAAGAAATAGAAACTTTGTTCAATCAAATCATAGCAGAAAACTTTCCTAAATTAAGGCTGGAAAACACTCCACACGTTCAAGAAGCACACAGAACTCCATTAAAGAGAAACCCAAAAAGATCTACACCAAGACACATCATAGTGAAAATACCAAAGCTAAGGGATAAAGAAAAAATTTTAAAAGCTGCTAGAGAAAAAAGGCTATCACTTATGAAGGAGCCCCCATAAGGATGCCATCCGACTTCTCAACAGAAACACTTGAGGCCAGAAGGGAATGGCAAGATATAATCAAAGTAATGCAGAACAAGAACCTACAACCAAGACTACTCTATCCAGCAAGGCTAACGTTAAAAATTGAAGGAGAAATGAAGAGCTTCCCAGACAAAGAAAGCCTCAAGGAATTCATTTAAACCAAACCAATTCTGCAAGAGATACTAAGGGGCCTGTTGTGAACATTTCAAAGGGAGGAAAGAATATAGCAAAAGAATAATACAGCTTTAAAGAATAAAATGGCAATAAACAACTACATATCAATAATAACCTTAAATGTAAATGGATTAAATGATCCAATCAAAAGACATAGGGTAGCTGCGTGGATAAAGAAACAGGACCCATACATATGCTGTCTACAAAAGAAACACCTTAAAACAAAAGATGCACATAGACTGAAGGTAAAAGAATGGGAAAAAATATTTCATGGAAATAGTAATGAAAGAAAAGCCGGGGTAGCAATACTTATATCTGACAAAATGAACTTTAAAATAAAGGCTGTAGTAAGAGATAAAGAAGGATACTACATAATGATAAAGGGAACAATTCAACAGGAAGATATAACTATTATAAATATCTACACACCAAATATAGGAGCCCCGACATACATAAAGCAGACTTTAATGGATATAAAGGGAGAGATTAACAGCAATTCTATAATAGTAGGGGATTTCAACACCCCCTAACAACACTGGATAGATACTCAAGAAAGAAAATTAATAAAGAAACAGCAGACTTAAAGGATACACTGGATCAACTCGATGTAATAGATATCTTCAGAACTTTTCACCCTAAAGCAGTAGAATATATATTATTCTCAAGTTCTCATAATACGTTTTCTAGAATAGACCACATGTCAGGACACAAAAATGGTCTCAATAAATTTAAAAAAATTTTTTTTTATTTTATTCATTTTAGAGAGGAGACACAAAATGAGAGAGAGAGAGAGAAAGAGAGAGAAAGGGGGGAGGAGCTGGAAGCTCAACTCCCATATGTGCCTTGACCAGACCAGTGCAGGGTTTTGAACTGGCAACCTCAGTGTTCCCAGGTCGACGCTTTATCCACTGCGCCACCACAGGTCAGGCCTGGTCTCAATAAATTTAAGAAGATTGAAATCATATCAAGCATTTTCTCTGATCACAAGGCCATGAAACTAGAAATTAACGACAAAATAAAAACTGAAAAATATTCAAACACTTGGAAACTAAATAGCACGTTATTAAATAATGAATGGATTAACAAGGAGATGAAAGAAGAAATAAAAACGTTTCTAGAAATGAATGATAATGAGCATACATCAAGTCAAAATTTATGGGACACAGCAAAAGCAGTACTGAGAGGGAAGTTCATTGCACTACATTTCTCCTTCAATTTTTAATACTATGCATACCATGAGAAGCTAGAAAAAGCTCAAATAAGCAACCTGACCCTGCATCTAAAAGAACTAGAAAAACAACAGCAAATAAGCCCAGGACCAGTAGAAGGAAGGAAATAATAAAGATCAGAGCAGAAATAAATGACATAGAGGCTAAGAAAACAATACAGAGGATCAATGAAACCAGGAGCTGGTTCTTTGAAAAGGTAAACAAGATTGATGAACCTTTAACTAGACTCACCAAGAAAAGAGAGAGGACCCAAATATATGAAATTAGAAATGACAGTGGAGAAATAACAACTGACACAACAGAAATACAAAGCATTGTAAGAAAATACTATGAAGAACTCTATGCCAAAAATTAGACAACCTAGGTGAAATGGACAAATTCCTTGAATCATTTAATCTTCCAAAAATCAATCTGGAAGAATCAGAACACCTAAACAGACCAATTACAACAAATGAGATCAAAACAGTTATCAAAAAACTCCCAAAAAAGAAAAGTCCTGGGCCTGATGGCTTCACAAGTGAATTCTATCAAAAATTCAAAGAAGAACCAACTCATATTTTCCTCAAGCTATTTCAAAAAATTCAAGTGGAAGGAAGACTTCCAAACTGCTTTTATGAGGCGAGCATAATTCTGATCCCCAAACCAGGCAAAGACAACACAAAGAAAGAAAATCATAGGCTTATATCCCTGATGAATTTAGACGCTAAAATTCTCAACAAAATATTAGCCAACTGGATCCAGCAATATATGAAAAAAATCATACACCATGATCAAGTGGGATTTATTCTGGGGAGGCAAGGCTGGTTCAATATTTGCAAATCAATCAATGTGATTCATCACATAAACAAAAGGAAGGACAAAAATCACATGATAATTTCAATAGATGGAGAAAAGGCATTTGATAAAATCCAGCACTCACTCAAGCTCAAAAATCTCAGTAAAGTGGGAATACAGGGAACATTCCTTAACATGATAAAGACTATCTATGACAAACCCACAGCAAACATCATACTAAATGGGCAAAAATTAAAAGCAATCCCCTTAAGATCAGGAACCAGGCAGGGGTGCCCCCTTTCACCACTTTTATTCAACATAGTTCTGGAAGTCCTAGCTACAGCAATCAGACAAGAAGAAGAAATAAAAGACATCCAAATTGGAAAAGAAGAAGTAAAACTGTCATTATTTGCAGGTGATATGATATTGTATATAGAAAACCCTAAAGTCTCAGTCAAAAAACTACTGGATCTTATAAATGAATTCAGCAAGGTGGCAGGATATAAAATTAATACTCAGAAATCAGAGGCATTTCTATATACAAACAATGAACTGTCAGCAAAAGAAATTAAGGAAACAATCCACTTCACTATTGCAGCCAAAAAAGTTAAATACCTAGGAGTAAAGTTAACCAATGAGGTTAAGGACTTGTACTTGGAAAATTATAAAACATTGATAAAAGAAATCAAGGAAGATACAAACAAGTGGAAGCACATACCGTGCTCATGGCTAGGAAGAATAAACATCATTAAAATGTCTATATTACCCAAAGAAATTTATAAATTCAATGCAATACCAATTAAAATACCAATGACATAATTCAGAGATATAGAACACATATTCCAAAAATTTATATGGAATCAAAAAAGAACACGAATAGCCTCAGCAATGTTAAAAAGAAAAAATAAAGCAGGAGGTATCACTCTTCCGGATATCAAGGTTTACTACAAGGCCATTATACTCAAGACAGCCTGGTACTGGCATAAAAATAGGCACATAGATCAATGGAACAGAACAGAGAACCCAGAAATAAACCCACAGCTTTATGGACAACTGATATTTGACAAAGGAGGAAAGAACATACATTGGAGTAAAGACAGCCTCTTTAACAAATGGTGTTGGGATAATTGGACATCTACCTGCAAAAAAATGAAACTAGCCTGACCTGTGGTGGCGCAGTGGATAAGGCCTCGACCTGGGAACACTGAGGTCGCCAGTTCGGAACCCTGCACTGGTCTGGTCAAGGCACATATGGGGGTTGATGCTTCCAGCTCCTCCCCCCTTTCTCTCTTTCTCTCTCTCACTCTGTGCCTCCTCTCTAAAATGAATAAAATTAAAATAAAAAAATGAAACTAGACCATCAACCTACACCATTCACAAAAACAAACTCAAAATGGATAAAAGACTTAAACGTAAGCCGTGAAACCATAAGCATCTTAGAAGAAAACATAAGCAGCAAGATCTCTGACATCTGTAGCAGCAATATATTTGCCGATTTATCTCCACGGACAAATGAAATAAAAGGCAAGATAAACAAATGAGACTATATCAAACTAAAAAGTTTTTGCACAGCTAAAGACAATAATAACAGAATAAAGAGACAAACCACACAATGGGAGAACATATTCGACAGCACGTCTGATAAGGGGTTAATAACCAAAATTTATAAAGAACTTATAAAACTCAACACCAGGAATACAAACAATCCAATCAAAAAATGGGCAAAAGAAATGAATAGAAATTTCTCCAAAGAGGACATACAGATGGCCAATAGGCATATGAAATAATGCTCAACATCACTAATCATTAGAGAAATGCAAATTAAAACCACAATGAGATATCACCTCACACCAGTCAGAATGGTGCTCATCAGCAAAACAACACAGAATAAGTGCTCGCAAGGATGTGGAGAATGGGGGACCCTTCTGCACTGCTGGTGGGAATGCAGACTGGTGCAGCCACTGTGGAAAACAGTATGGAGATTCCTCAAAAGATTAAAAATCGAACTGCCTTTTGACCCAGCTATCCCACTTATAGGAATATACCCTAAGAACACCATAGCACTGTTCGAAAAGATGAAATGCGCCCCCATGTTCGTGGCAGCATTGTTCACAATAGCGAAGATCTGGAAACAGCCCAAGTGTCCGTCAGAAGATGAGTGGATTAAAAAGCATTGGTACATATATACTATGGAATACTACTCAGCCATAAGAAATGATGACATCGGATTATTTACAACAAAATGGATGTACCTTGATAACATTATACGGAGTATAAGTAAATCAGAAAAAAACTGAGAACAGCATGATTTCATACATAGGTGGGACATAAAAGTGAAACTATGAGACATGGACAAGAAAGTGGTGGTTGCGGGGTAGGGGAAGGGAGGAGAAGGTGGGATAAGGAGGAGGGGAGTGGCACAGGGAAAACCAGATAGAAGGTGACAGAGGACAATTTGACTTTGGGTGATGGGTATGCAACATAATTGAATGATAAGATAACCTAGAGATGTTTTCGTTGTACATATATACCCTGATTTATTGGTGTCACCCCATTAAAATTAACAATAAAAAAACTTACTATAGTTAATTCTATCTTTTTATTTATACTTTGGTTGCTCTGCTACCACCCACCATGAAAGCTGGAATGCCAACTAGTGGGCGGTAAGGACCAGGTTGACTACCACTGATAAAGGCCATCTATGACAAACCCAAAGCCAGCATCATAATCAATGGGAAAAATTTAAAAGAAATCCCCTTAAGATCAGGAACCAGGCAGGGGTGCCCCCTTTCACCACTCTTATTCAAGATAGTTCTGGAAGTCCTAGCCACAGCAATCAGACAAGAAGAAGAAATAAAAGGCATCCAAATTGGAAAAGAAGAAGTAAAACTGTCATTATTTGCTGATGATATGATACTGTACATAGAAAACCCTAAAGTATCAGTTAAAAAACTACTGGACATGATAAATGAATTCAGCAAGGTGGCAGCATATAAAATCAATATTCAGAAATCAGTGGCATTTTTATATACCAACAATGAACTGTCTGAAAGAGAAATTAAGAAAACAATCCCCTTCACTATTGCAACCAAAAAAATAAAGTACCTAGGAGTAAATTTAACCAAGGTGGTAAAAGACTTGTACTCGAAAAATTATAAAACATTGATAAAGAAAATCTAGGAAGATACAAACAAGTGGAAGCATATACCGTGTTTATGGATAGGACGAATAAACATCATTAAAATGTCTACATTACCCAAAGCAATCTATAAATTCAATGCAGTTCCTATTAAAATACCAATGACATACTTCAAAAATATAGAACAAATACAGTGGTCTGTAAAGTCATGGTGCACTTTTGACCAGTCACAGGACAAAAGTGCACCATGACTTTACAGACACATTGTACTCCAAAAAATTTATATGGAACCACAAAAAAACAAGAATAGCCTCAGCAATCCTGAAAAAGAAGAATAAAGTGGGAGGTATCACACTCCCTGATATCAAGTTATACTACAAGGCCATTGTACTCAAAACAGCTTGGTACTGGCATATGAACAGGCATACAGATCAATGGAACAGAACAGACAACCCAGAAATAAACCCATACCTATATGGACAATTGATATTTGACAAAGGAGGTAAGAACATACAATGGAGTAAAGATAGTCTCTTTAACAAATGATGTTGGGAATATTGAACAGGTACTTGCAAAAAACAAACTGGATCACCAACTTACTCCATTCACAAAAGTAAACTCAAAATGGATAAAAGACTTAACTGTAAGTCGTGAAACCATAAACGTCTTGGAAGTAAACATAGGCAGCAAACTCTCTGATATCTCTCGTAGCAATATTTTTGCTGATTTACTACCTAGGCAAATGAAATAAAGGACAGGATAAACAAATGGAACTATATCAAACTAAAAAGCTTTTGCATAGCAAAAGACACCATTAACAAAATAAAAAGACAACCCACACAATGGGAGAATATATTTGCCAATACATCTGATAAGGGGTTAATAACCAAAATTTATAAAGAACTTGTAAAACTCAACACCAGGAAGATAAACAATTCAATCAAAAAATGGGCAAAAGAAATGAATAGACACTTCTCCAAAGAGGACATACAGATGACCAATATGCATATAAAAAAATGTTCAACATCACTAATCATTAGAGAAATGCAAATTAAAACCGTAATGAGATACCACCTCATACCTGTTGGAATGGCGCTTAATAACAAAACAACACAGAATAAGTGCTGGAGAGGGTGCAGAGAAAAGGAAACCCTCCTGCACTGCTGGTGGAAATGCAGACTGGTGCAGCCACTGTGGAAAACAGTATTGAGATTCCTCAAAAAATTAAAAATTGAACTGCCCTTTGACCCAGATATCCCACTTTTAGGAGTATATCCTAAGAATACCAAATCACTGATTCAAAAGAAGAAATGTACCCCCATGTTCGTGGCAGCATTGTTTACAATAGCAAAGATCTGGAAACAGCCTAAGTGTCCATCAGTGGACGAGTGGATTAAAAAGCAGTGGTACATATACATAATGGAATACTACGCAGCCATGAGGAAGAAGGAAATCTTACCTTTTGTGACAACATGGATGAACCTGGAGACTATTATGCTAAGTTAAATAAGCCAGGCAGAGAAAGAAAAATATCATCTGACCTCACTCATTTGAGGAATCCAATTAACAATGTGAACTGAGCAATGGAACAGAGGCAGAGGTGCGATCAAAGGGACCAGAGGGAAAGTGGTCAGAGGGAAAGTAGAAGAGAAGATGGGATCAGAGAAGGGAAAGAGATGAATGAAATTATATATACATAACACAGCATTATAGAGAACAGGACAGCAAATCCTGGAGGGAAGGGGGGAAGCTCTTAGAAGGAAGGGGGATGGGAGGCGAGGAGAATAAGGGGGTGTGGGAAGATATATTCGGTGGGACACTTGAATCTATGTAAACACAAATTAAAATCATAAAAAAAAGAAAAACCTCCCCCAAAAAAGTCCCATACCAGATGACTTCACAAGTCAATTCTACCAAATATTCAGACAAGAATTTATATCAATCCTTCTGAACCTTTTCCAAAAAGTACCAGAGAAGGGAATGATCTATAATTCATTGGGAGGCCAGCATTATCCTGATACCAAAACCAGACAAAGATACTACAAGAAAAGAAATTAATAGGCAATATCCCTGATAAATGCAAAATCTTCAACTACATATTAGCAAACCAAACTCAACAATACAAAAAAGGATCTTACACCATGATGAAATGGCATTAATTCCAGGGATACAGGGATGGTTGAACATTTGCAAATCAACCAATGTGATATTACCACATTAACAAAATGAAGAATATAGACCATATCATAATCTCAATAGGTGCACAAAAAGCATTTGTCTAATTCAACATCTATTCATGATAAAAACTCTCAAAAATGTGGGTATAGAGGGAATGTACCTCAACACAATGAAGGCCATATACGACAAGCCCACAACTAACATCACACTCTGGGGTAAAACACTGCAAGTTCTTTCTCTAAGATCAAGAATAAACAAGGATGCCCAATGTTGCCACCTTTATTCAACAGAGTATTATAAGTCCTCACCAAAGCAATTAGACAAAATAATAATAATAAAAGGCATACAAATCAGAATGGAAGAAGTAAAACTATATTTTTGAATAACATATTATATAGAGAGAACCCTAAAAAGCCTCCAATAACAAAAATAAATTGTTAGAACTAATTAATGAATTTAGTAAAGTTGCAGGATAAAAAATTGATATACAAAAAGCAATTCCATTTCTATACACTAGTAATGAATTCTCAGAAAAAAAAATTAAGAAAGCAATCCCATTATAATTGCACCGAAAATAATAAAATATATAGAAAGAAATTTAACCAAGGAACTAAAAGACCTGTATACCGAAAGCTGTAAGAAATTGAAGAAGACACAGTTAAATAGATATTCTGTGCTCAAGAATTGAAAGTATTAACATTGTTATGATGTCCATACTACCCAAAGCAGTCTAGAGATATAATATAATCTCTATCAAAATTCCCATGGCATTTTTCACAGAAATGGAACAAACAATCCTAAAGTATATATGGAACCAAAGAAGACCCCAAATAGCCAAAGTAGTCTTGAGAAGGAAAAACAAAGCTTGAGGCATCACACTCCCTGATTTCAAACTAGATTACTATAGTTATCAAACTATACTGCTCACAACAATTAGGGGATATTTCCAAATGAATATGAAGCTATAAAATATCCCCAAAGATCTGTCATTGTGTTTGTTCCAGTGTTCATTTAATCTCCCCTCCACCTTCACTATGTCTTACCATCTTGTTTTTGGAAAAAAATTTAAAAAGATAAAGAATATCATAACAAACAACCTACCTCCTAGAATTGACAAATGTTAACATTTTTAAAATATATGCTTTATCTTTCTTTAAAAAAAGAAAAATGGCCTGACCAGGCGGTGGCGCAGTGGATAGAGCATCGGACTGGGATGCGGAAGACCCAGGTTCGAGACCCCGAGGTCGCCAGCTTGAGCGTGGGCCCATCTGGCTTGAGCAAAAGCTTGTCTCGTCAGCTTGGACCCAAGGTCGCTGGCTCCAGCAAGGGGTTGCTCAGTCTGCTGAAGGCCCGTGGTCAAGGCACATGTGAGAAAGCAATCAATGAACAACTAAGGTGTCGTAATGGTAATGAAAAACTAATGATTGATGCTTCTCACCTCTCTCCGTTCCTGTCTGTCTGTCCCTATCTATCTCTCTCTCTCTGACTCTCTCTCTGTCCCTGGAAAGAAAGAAAGAAAGAAAGAAAGAAAGAAAGAAAGAAAGAAAGAAAGAAAGAAAGAAAGAAAGAAAGAAAGAAAGAAAGAAAGAAAGAAAGGTTTAAGAACAAAGAAACACCTTCCAACTCAGCCAGTCAAGTTCTTGGACTCCTCGGAAGAGCCCCGCAGTCTGGCAAGGAGAGGGCCAGGAAATGACAACTCAAGACGTAGAGTTTGAGGGTTCCACTCCTGTTTTCCTTCAGCGCCCAATATTCTGTGTTCTATAGGAGATTTCAACTTGAAAAAGGGTTCCACTGAACCAACCAGCATAAGGGTTGACACATGGCACAAGCAATGAAGTTAAATCAATATGGATTCTTTCTGGCTTAATGTAGGGAGGGAGAAGAGGAGAGAGAATGCGAGTAGTTCCATTTTCACTGTTCACAACATAAACCTAATGAGCTGTGAACATTTTCGCTCAGAAACCAACTCAGGCTCTTCACAAACACTCAGTTCTTCAAACAGATAAATTTTTTGTCTCATCAGACAAGTCAACCCGAGGCAGATAGGACATCGCCATTCTCAGTTTCAAAATGACCATTTAAAATGGTAATTGCTTCCTGAAAACATCTCAGTGGGTAGAAAACTGTATTCAGATTTCCTAATAAGGTTCTGTTTTCATCATTTCTGAACTTAATTGCCATTCTGCATGCAAGAGTGATGAAGAGAATAGCATGTCTCTTCTGAGCACCTTCCGGAGGGACCCTGCTGAGTGGCAGATCCCTGACAAGGTTCTGACAGTACTTCCCTTCTCTGTCTATCCATCTAGCTTGGTTTTAGCTTCTCTGACACCAGTGCACAGAACAGCAATGTAATCGTGCTTCCTTAGCCAGGCTGCTATTCCCCTTGCACTGGGAAATAATGCAGCTGTCATTGCTTCTTTATCTTCTGCTCTGGGAGTCAGAAAAATATAAGGTAATATTTGGAATATGGATATAAATTCACGGCCCAGGCCGTTTGGCTCAATGGATACAGTTATCAGCCCACTATGCAGAAGTCCTGGGCCAGCAGGGCACACATGAGAAGCTACCATCTGCTTCTCTTCCCTCTGCCCCTTTTTTGCTGAGGACAGCTCGGCTGATTTGAGCATCAGCTCCACAGGGGGTTGCCGGGTAGATTCCAGTCAGGCGCATGTTGGAGTCTATCTCCCCTCCTCTCAAAAAGAAAAAATAAAAACCAACAACAAACAAACAAACAAAAAGGAATTCACCAATAGTAAAAAGGAAAAACCATTCTAATTATTTAAAACCACAGAAACGCTGCCTGGCTTGTGGTGGTGCAGTGGATAGAGCATTGACCTGGAATGCTATGGTCACTGGCTCAAAACCCTGGGATTTCTTGGTCAAGGCACATATGAAAAGCAAACAACAGCTAAAGTGAAGCAACTATGAGTTGATACTTCTCACTCCACGCCCCCTCCTCTCTATATAAAATCAATAAATAAAATCTTTTTTTAAAATTCATTTAAAAAGTAGGGGGGAGCAAGATGGCGACGGAGTAGGCGGACGTACCAACTTCCAACTCCCAGAACCAAAGTGGATTACAACTCAATTTTAAGAACCATCACCTGGATAAACCAACTTTGAACAAAACTAAGTGGACTCTTCAACCAAGGAACACAGAAGAAGCCACATTGAGACTGGTAGGAATAGCAAAAACGCGAAGAGGGCTGCCCAGCTCCCCGGAGCAAACGGCAGCCCGGAGAGACCCGCGGGGCGGGAGGAGATTTTGGCGGAGAGGGAGGGACCTGGGTCCCAGGAACCAAGCCCCAGCCTGCAGTCCCAGAGCCAAAAAGAGGCGTTTGGACAGTATTGAGCTGTGAAACAAGTGAGGGAGCTCCCAGGCCTACAGTGTGGAGTATTAGGTCCCTTCCTACTCTGCTGAGGGCTGCTTAAGGTTTTGGGGCGGCAGGACGCTGAAAGGCGGTTCTGTCGGCGTGGGCAGAGGCCAAGCCGGTGGGAGATCGGTCTAGCCCAGAGGGTCGGAGGGTAAACGCGAGAGCGGTCCGGAAGCTGCGGGCCCGCCTTTAATCCCACTTACGGGGACAAAGCGGGAGGCCAGGAATAGGCAGGCCCTGCGCAAGCCGGCCCTGACCGCGGGGACCGGGCTAGGACCAGGGACGGGCAGGGGCTCGTGGCTGAGCTGACGATACTAGTCCGCCCCCCCCCCCCCCCCCCCCCCCGCCGTCCGCCGGAGAAACCGCGGTTGGCCAGTATACGTGCGCGAGCGGGCTCCGAGCGCGGGAACGGGGTGGACCCCGAGACAGGCGGAGGCTAGCAGCTGAGCCCACGGCTGCTATCCCCATCCGGCCGGAGAAACCCCGGATAGCGTTAATACGTGCACGAGCGGGCTCCGAACGCGGGGGCGGGGTAGAGTCCGGGACGAGCGGAAGTACGCAGCTCGGCGGAAGCCAGCAAACACGCCCGCCCCAATAAATCTTGGTTTCCGACCCTGCGCAAAGGGCCCTGGCCTCGAGGGCGGGGCTAAAGCTCCTGACGGGCAAAAGCTTACAGCTGAGAGCACGTCAAAAGCCCCGCCTAACCCGCGGAACTGTAGCGAGCAGGCTCCGACTGCTGGTTCTGGGCGGAAGTCCGGAAATAGGCTGGGTCCGCAGCTGAGGAAAGGTGCTTGCCTCTACCCTTGGTGCTAATCTTGTGGCTTCAGTGACAGCCCCTCCCACGGAGGAGAGGCAGAAATCACAGCAAAAGC
Source organism: Rhynchonycteris naso (assembly GCA_037038555.1). Classification (NCBI taxonomy): domain Eukaryota; kingdom Metazoa; phylum Chordata; class Mammalia; order Chiroptera; family Emballonuridae; genus Rhynchonycteris; species Rhynchonycteris naso. The sequence goes on from CM072998.1 coordinate 181,105,998, forward strand.
CACAGTGGGCCGGCGCTGGCAACGCTCATACCCAACCACCCTAGGCGCCGGCAGAGGGGGTGGGTGGCCTGCAGATAGACCACACCTAGAGAACACAAAGGCAACACATACTGGACTCCAGTGGCCACAACTTGCTTATACACAGAAAAAATGGGTAGGCAGAGGAATGCAAACCAAATGAATCAAGAGAAATCCCCAGAGAAGGACCTGAATGAACCAGATATAACCAAATTACCAGAAGCAGAATTTAGAATAATGATAGTTAGGATGTTCAAAGAAATTAGAGCAACAATGGATAGTCATTATGAACACCTAAATAAAGAGATAACAAGTATAAAAAATGAAATTGAAATAATAAAAAAGAATCAGACAGAAATGACAAATACAGTATCAGAACTGAAGACCACAATGGAAGGAATTAAAAGCAGGATGGATGACGCTGAGGATCGAATAAGCGAGTTAGAGGACACAATAAACAAAGGCACAGAAGCAGAGAAGAAAAAGGAAAAGAGACTTAAAAAATGTGAGGAAACTCTAAGGGAGCTTTGTGACAACATGAAGAGAAACAACATTCGCATCATAGGGGTGCCTGAAGAAGAGGAGAGAGGACAGGAAATGGAAACTTTGTTCAATCAAATTATAGCAGAAAACTTTCCTAAATTAAGGCTGGGAAACACTCCACACATTCAAGAAGCACACAGAACTCCATTAAGGAGAAACCCAAAAAAATCTACACCAAGACACATCATAGTTAAAATACCAAAGCTAATGGATAAAGAAAAAATTTTAAAAGCTGCTAGAGAAAAAAAGACTATCACCTACAAAGGAACCCCCATAAGGATGACATCGGACTTCTCAACAGAAACACTTGAGGCCAGAAGGGAATGGCAAGAAATAATCAAAGTAATGCAGAACAAGAACCTACAACCAAGACTACTTTATCCAGCAAGGCTAACGTTTAAAATTGAAGGAGAAATAAAGAGCTTCCCAGAAAAAGAAAGCCTCAAGGAATTCATAAAAACCAAACCAATTCTGCAAGAGATACTAAGGGGCCTCTTGTGAACAGTTTAAAGGGAGGAAAGAATAGAGCAAAAGAAGAATACAGCTTTAAAGAATAAAATGGCAATAAACAACTACATATCAATAATAACCTTAAATGTAAATGGATTAAATGATCCAATCAAAAGACATAGGGTAGCTGCATGGATAAAGAAACAGGACCCATACATATGCTGTCTACAAGAGACACACCTTAAAATAAAAGATATTCATAGACTGAAGGTAAAAGGATGGAAAAAAATATTTCATGCAAATGGAAATGAAAAAAAAGCAGGGGTAGCAATACTTATATCAGACAAAATGGACTTTAAAACAAAGGCTGTAGTAAGAGATAAAAGAGGACACTACATAATGATAAAGGGAACAATTCAACAGGAAGATATAACTATTGTAAATATCTATGCACCAAATATAGGAGCCCCGACATACATAAAGCAGACTTTGATGGATATAAAGGGCGAGATTAACAGCAATACTATCATAGTAGGGGATTTCAATACCCCTCTAACAACACTGGATAGATCCTCAAGAAAGAAAATTAATAAAGAAACAGCAGACTTAAAGGAGACACTAGATCAACTTGATTTAATAGATATCTTCAGAACTTTTCACCCTAAAGCAGTAGAATATACATTCTTCTCAAGCGCTCATGGTACGTTTTCTAGGATAGACCACATGTTAGGACACAAAAATGGTCTCAATAAATTTAAGAAGATTGAAATCATATCAAGCATTTTCTCTGATCACAATGCCATGAAACTAGAAATTAACCACAAAAGAAAAACTGAAAAATACTCAAACACCTGGAAACTAAATAGCTTGTTATTAAATAATGAATGGATTAACAATGAGATCAAAGAAGAAATAAAAAAGTTTCTAGAAACAAATGATAATGAGCATACATCAACTCAAAATTTATGGGACACAGCAAAAGCAGTTCTGAGAGGGAAGTTTATTGCACTACAGGCATATCATAAGAAGCTAGAAAAAGCTCAAATAAGCAACTTGACCCTGCATCTAAAAGAACTAGAAAAACAACAACAAATAAAACCCAAGACAAGTAGAAGAAAGGAAATAATAAAGGTCAGAGCAGAAATAAATGACATAGAGGCTAAGGAAACAATACAGAGGATCAATGAAACAAGAAGCTGGTTCTTTGAAAAGGTAAACAAGATTGATGAACCTTTAACTAGACTCACCAAGAAAAAAAGAGAGAGGACTCAAATAAATAAAATTAGAAAGGACAGTGGAGAAATAACAACTGACACAACAGAAATACAAAGCATTGTAAGAAAATACTATGAAGAACTATATGCCAAAAAATTAGACAATCTTGGTGAAATGGACAAATTTCTTGAATCATATAACCTTCCAAAAATCAATCTGGAAGAATCAGAACACCTAAACAGACCAATTACAGCAAATGAGATCGAAACAGTTATCAAAAAACTCCCAAAAAAGAAAAGTCCTGGGCCTGATGGCTTCACAAGTGAATTCTATCAAAAATTCAAAGAAGAACTAACTCCTATTCTCCTGAAGCTATTTCAAAAAATTCAAGAGGAAGGAAGAATTCCAAACTCCTTTTATGAGGCGAGCATAATTCTGATCCCAAAACCGGGCAAAGACAACACAAAGAAAGAAAATTATAGGCCTATATCCTTGATGAATTTAGACGCAAAAATTCTCAACAAAATATTAGCCAACCGGATCCAGCAATATATGAAAAAAATCATACACCACGATCAAGTGGGATTTATCCTGGAGAGGCAAGGCTGGTTCAATATTCGCAAATCAATCAATGTGATTCACCACATAAACAAAAGGAAGGACAAAAATCACATGATAATTTCAATAGATGCAGAAAAGGCATTTGATAAAATCCAGCACCCATTCATGCTCAAAACTCTCAGTAAAGTGGGAATACAGGGATCATTCCTTAACATGATAAAGGCCATCTATGATAAACCGACAGCAAACATCATACTAAATGGACAAAGATTAAAAGCAATCCCCTTAAGATCAGGAACCAGGCAGGGTTGCCCACTTTCACCACTCTTATTCAACATAGTTCTGGAAGTCCTAGCTACAGCAATCAGACAAGAAGAAGAAATAAAAGGCATCCAAATTGGAAAAGAAGAAGTAAAACTGTCATTATTTGCAGATGATATGATATTGTATATTGAAAACCCTAAAGTCTCAGTCAAAAAACTACTGGACCTGATAAATGAATTCAGCAAGGTGGCAGGATATAAAATTAATACTCAGAAATCAGAGGCATTTCTATACACCAACAATGAAATATCAGCAAAAGAAATTAAGGAAACAATCCCCTTCACTATTGCAGCCAAAAAAATTAAGTACCTAGGAGTAAATTTAACCAAGGAGGTTAAGGACTTGTACTCAGAAAATTATAGAACATTGATAAAAGAAATCAAGGAAGATACAAACAAGTGGAAGCACATACCGTGCTCATGGCTAGGAAGAATAAACATCATTAAAATGTCTATATTACCCAAAGCAATTTATAAATTCAATGCAATACCAATTAAAATACCAATGACATACTTCAAAGATATAGAACACATATTCCAAAAATTTATATGGAACCAAAAAAGAACACGAATAGCCTCAGCAATCTTAAAAAGAAAAAATAAAGCAGGAGGTATCACTCTTCCTGATATCAAGGTTTACTACAAGGCCATTATACTCAAGACAGCCTGGTACTGGCATAAGAACAGGCACATAGATCAATGGAACAGAATAGAGAACCCAGAAATAAACCCACAGCTTTATGGACAACTGATATTTGACAAAGGAGGAAAGAACATACAATGGAGTAAAGACAGCCTCTTTAACAAATGGTGTTGGGAAAATTGGACATCTACCTGCAAAAAAATGAAACTAGACCATCAACTTACACCATTCACAAAAACAAACTCAAAATGGATAAAAGACTTAAATGTAAGCCGTGAAACCATAAACATCTTAGAAGAAAACATAGGCAGCAAGCTCTCCGACATCTGTAGCAGCGGTATATTTGCCGATTTATCTTCATGGGCAACTGAAATAAAAGGCAAGATAAACAAATGGGACTATATCAAACTAAAAAGTTTTTGCACAGCTAAAGACAATAGGAACAGAATAAAAAGACAAACCACACAATGGGAGAACATATTTGACAGCACATCTGATAAGGGGTTAATAACTAAAATTTATAAAGAACTTATAAAAAGCAACACCAGGAAGACAAATAATCCAATCAAAAAATGGGCAAAAGAAATGAATAGAAATTTCTCCAAAGAGGACATACAAATGGCCAATAGGCATATGAAAAAATGCTCAACATCACTAATCATTAGAGAAATGCAAATTAAAACCACAATGAGATATCACCTCACACCAGTCAGAATGGCACTTATCAGCAAAACAACACAGAATAAGTGCTGGCGAGGATGTGGAGAAAAGGGAACCCTTCTGCACTGCTGGTGGGAATGCAGACTGGTGCAGCCACTGTGGAAAACAGTTTGGAGATTCCTCAGAAAATTAAAAATCGAACTGCCTTTTGACCCAGCTATCCCACTTTTAGGAATATACCCTAAGAACACCATAGCACTGTTCGAAAAGAAGAAATGCGCCCCCATGTTCGTGGCAGCATTGTTCACAATAGCGAAGATCTGGAACCAGCCCAAGTGTCCGTCAGAAGACGAGTGGATTAAAAAGCTATGGTACATATATACTATGGAATACTACTCAGCCATAAGAAACGATGACATCGGATCATTTATAACAAAATGGATGTACCTTGATAACATTATACGGAGTGAAATAAGTAAATCAGAAAAAAAGAAAAACTGAGAACAGCACGATTACATACATAGGTGGGACATGAAAGTGAGGGTATGAGACATGGACAAGAGAGTGGTGGTTATGGGATGGGGGGAGGGAGGGAAGAATGGGATAGGGAGGAGGGGAGGGACGCAGGGAAAACCAGATTGAAGGTGACAGAGGACAATTTGACTTTTGGTGATGTGTATGCAACACAATTGAATGATAAGATAACCTGGAGATGTTTTCATTGTACATATGTACCCTGATTTATTGATGTCACCCCATTAGAATTAATAATAATAAAATATATATTAAAAAAAAAAAAAATTCATTTAAAAAGTAATAAATCCATAGAAGTTCTCTTTTGCTCTGGAAAAGTGCATGTTTCGGAGACTTTTGCCAGTATGAACTGAAGGCATTTTGCTAAATTTGTAAGGTATCCACATCTTGGTCTTTTCTGTGACTCCACTATGAGAAATGCAAGGCTCTGGCCTGTGCGTGGTCTAGGCTGCCAGCAGACGGCAGCAGAGAGAAACCACCCACTGAAGCAATCCTCTAAGACCAAATTCTTACCAGCCCTTTGCCCAGGTTTTACAATCAGACCAGAAAGTGGGAAACAGCATCTTTTAAAATCCTCTCTGTAACAGTCCTGAAACCCAGGCATGCGAAGATCTATCGCATGAATATCATGAATATTAATACAGACTTAAAAGACATTGCTTATTTTCCACTAGTTCATTGAATGGTTCGGGACACAGACTGGATTTATATCCCAGCCCCATCGCCTTCCAGCTACGTGACATGGAAAGCTATTTAATCTTTCAAATCTTCAGTTTCTGCACCTGTAAAATGGAGAGAATATCAGCACTCACACTTCACAGCACTATTATAGGATTCGATGCAACGATCTAATCAAAAAGTTCACCCAGTATCAAGCACTTTGGAAAGTAAACAGTAACTGTAAGTCGTTGTTATTTTAAGCAGGAGGTTTAGATCCCAGCCCCGGGAGGGGTCGACACTGGGAGCTACAACGAAATTGCTGAGTGTGCGTTCCTCATGTTACCACTCATCTGTCACCATTTTGATGTGCTAGGATGCAGACTCTCAAAAGGAATGGCCATGGTCCAACACACAAAGATTAAACTATGTTGAGAATAAAATGGCCTTACCCCCAATTGTTTGGCCCAAGAAGGGAAGACTGGCAGCAGGAAGGGAGTTGGTACTTATTAATGATCTTAAATCCGTGGCTACTAGGCCTGGCATATGGTAAATGACCAAAAGCAGCTGCTCCACCCCTTACTGTTAGTCAGATTCCACAGGGAAAGTGTTTTAAGAATACTTGACCCCACCCAGAGATTCCCCTCAGCGGGTCTGGAGGAATCTCAGCTCTCCGGGGCTGAGAACCACTTGTTGACAAGCACTACAGAGCTATTCCCCAGTTAGTGTGTTCTCAGACTTGAGTCTGGTTGTTGGCCATTCCAACTTCCAGGCTGCACCACCAGGTGATTCTAACACAGTGATTCTTCAGCCATACGCTGGAAAACTCCGCCTTGCTGCCTTAGAAAGCCCAAGGCCTGAGGAGGCAGTAAAAAAGTGTAACTTTAAAAAATTGATTCTGAATCAAAAAAGCAAGCCCTATAATCAGTCATGAACATCCTTACTGCCAGTATTCAACCTGGAGCTTACTCTGTGCAAATGCCTGGGAACACTAATAACAACTCAGGAGGAGTCCTCCCACCCGCCGGACAGCTCAGGGCCCTACATGGGGCCAGAAAATATTGAATAAATGAGAAAATTACAGTATAGCAACTCACATGATTTGCCTAAAATTCCACAGTGGAAGCAGTATACTGAAAACCTATACAGGAGAGACAAAAGAATGACAGCTACCTTGCAGAAGATTCCTATGAGGAAGCAAGCACTTGTAAACCTAGAAAGCAAAGTGAAATCTGCCCTGAACATACTGGGAAGAAATAAATCACCAGGGGTAAATGGGATACCACTAGAATTATTTCAAGCCACAGAGACTGACTCTGTGAAAACCTAAGAAGAGTATATCAACAAATATAGAAAACAAAACATGGGCTACAGATGGGAAATGTTCAATATACATCCCAATCTTCAAGGAGGAGACGTTAAGGAGTGCAGTAAATCGAGGACCATTGGTCTAATTTCCCACACAAGTTGAGTGATGCTCAAGGTGATACAATAAAGTCAACACCTTATAATGAGCAAGAAATCTAGATGTTCAGGCTGAATTCCAAAAGGAAGAAGACACTTGAGACCTAATTGTGAGCAATTGCTAGATACTAGACTTCTACAAAGAATTTTAGAAGAAGGTTAGTCTATGTTTTATAGACTATAAAGCCTTGGACTGTCTGGATCATGAAAAGCTCTGGGTTGCTCTGAGAGAAATGAGCATGCCTCAGCACTTGATTGTCCTGATGCATAACCTGTGCTATAGACAGGAAGCCACTGTCAGGAGAGAGGATGGAGAGACAAAATGGTTTCTACAAGCAAAGGTGCTAGACGAGGGTGCAGTTTATTTCCCGATTGTTTAATCTGTACAGAGAATATATCATGCAAAAATCTAGGCTAGTGTCTGCTTCTCTGACACCACATTCCACACCACCAGGTAGGAATAAACACCACCATACGCATTGCCCACAGGCACACCTCACCAGCAGCAGGTTTGCATGATCCTCTGATGCACTTCCACTTCTCAGAACAACAGGGAGGGAGGAGCCATAGCCCAAAGGACAATGTTGGGCAGTCAGAGAGACAGACTGGTAAGAAGTTAATATCCAGAATATATGTCAACTTACAACTCAAAAAAAGGATAAAAATAAATTTTAAAACGGCAAAGGACTTGAATAGAATTTCTGCAAAGGTAATACAAATAGCCAATAAGCATATGAAAAATGCTCAACATCACTAATCAGTAGGGAAATGCAAATCAAAACCAAAATGAGATGCCCCTTTATCCCTAAGAATGGCTATTTTCTTTAAGTGAGAGGAGGGGAGATAGAGAGACAGATTCCCACATGTGCCCTGACCAGGATCCACTTGGCAACCCGTCTGGGGCTGAAGCTCGAATCAAATCAACCAAGCTATCCAAAGTGTCCGAGGTCAATGCTCAAACCTTGATTAATCAAGCCACTGGCTGTGAGAGGGGAAGAGGGAGAGAAAGAAGAGAGGAGAAAGAAGAGAGGGAGGAGAATGGCTATTATAAAAAAAAAAAAAGTGTTGGCAAAAATGTGGAGAAATTGGAACTCTGTGTACTGCTTATAGGAATGAAAAATGGTGCAGCTGCTGTAGAAGACACCACAGCCCAAATCCTATGGGACAGATACAAAGTACTCCTCAGAGAAAAATTCATAGTAATACAGGTCTATCTTAAGAAACAAGAAAAATCTCAAATAAACAATCTATCTTTACATCTAAAAGAATTAGAAAAAGAACAAACAAAGCCCAAGGAGAATAGAAGGAATAAAATAATAAAGATCAGAGCAAAAATAAACAAAACACAGTCTTAAAAGATCAAATGATCAATGAAACCATGAGCAAGTTCTTTGAAAAAATAAACAAAACAACAAGATGAACTTTTAGCCACCATACTCATCAAGAAAAAGAGAAGGCCCAAATATATAAAACTAGAAAGAAGTGCTACCTGATACTACAGAAATACAAAGGATTAAAAAAAAATAGTACAATTATATGCCAACAAATTAAATAACCTGGGCGAATGAAATAGATAAATTCCTGCAAACATACAATCTTCTGAAGCTGAATCAAGAAGAAACAGAAAATCTGAACAGACTCATAACTACTAACAAAACTGAATCAGTAATCAAAAACTCCCAATACAGTGGTTACTTGTCTATTGCAGGGGTTAGGTTCCAGAACCACCTGCAATAGGCAAAAATCCACAAAGTAGTGACCTTATATTTATTTTATTATTTATATATATTTTAAGGCTTTATAAACCCTCCCTACACTCTTATAAACCTTTCCCACGCTCTTATAAACATTTCTTATGCTTATTTTACCGCAAAAATAATTAAAATAATATATATAAAATATTTATATACCACAAAATCCTGTGATATAGCAAAATATCTGTGATACAAAATTAGATCTATACAATTTAAAAATATGTGATAGTGAGATCGCAAAAAGTGAATCGTGATATGGTGAGAGACTGTAAACAGAAGCCCTGGACCAGATGGCTTCACAGGTGAAACATTCAAAGAAGAATTAACACCTTCCCTCCTCAAACTTTTCAAAAAAATATTGAAGAGAAAGGAAGGCTTCCAAATACATTTTATGAGGCCAGCATTACCTGATACCAAAATGAGACAAAGACACAACAAAAAAATTCAATTTTAGGGCAACATCCCTGATGAACATAGATGCAAAAATGCTAAACAAAATATTAGCAATCCAAATTTGGCAATACATTAAAAAGATCATATGCCATTATCAAGTAGAAATTATTATTGACATGCAAATTTGTTCAACATCTGCAAATCAATTGGCATAATACACGACATAAAATTAAAGATAAAAATCATATGATCATATCAATAGGTAGAGAAAAAGCATCTAACAAAATCTAACATCCATTCGTGATTAAATATTCACTGCAAGGTAGGGATAGAGGGGACATATCTCAACATAATAAAAGTCACATATGACAAACCCACAGCTAACATCATACTCAATGGTGAAAAGTTGAAAGCTTTTTCTTTAAGATCAAAAACAAGACAAGGTGTCCACTACACCACTCTTATTCAAAGTAGTAGAAGTCCTAGTCATAGCAATCAGATAAGAAAAATTTTTAAAGGCATCTAAATTGGAAAGGAAGAAGCAAAACTGTAATTATTTGCAGATGATAGGATACTATAGAGAGAGAATCCTAAAGATTCCACCAAAAAATGAAACTGTTAGAATAAGTAAATGCAATAAAGTAGCAGGATACAAAATCAATACCCAGAAATTAGTTGCATTTTTATACACCAATATTGAAGCACCAGGAAGAGAACTTAAGAAAACAATCTCATTTACAAAAATAAAATATTTAGAAATAAATCTAACCAAAGAGGTAAAAGATCTGTACTCAGAAAATTATAAGACATTGAAGAAAAAACTAAAGAAGATACAAATAAGTGAAAGAATATACTGTGATCATGGATTAACATTTAATGATGTTAAAGAATTAACATCATTAAAATGTCCATGCTACCCAAAGCAATCTACAGATTCAATGCAATCTCTATTGAAATACCAATGGCATCTATCACAGAACTAGAACAAACAATCCTAAATGTATATGAAACCATAAATACCCTGAATAGTCACAGAAATCTTGATATAAGAGAACAAAGTTAGAGATATCTCATTACCTAATTTCAAACTATACTACAAGACTCTAGTAATGAAAGCAGTACTGACGTAGAATCAGACACATAGATCAATAGAACAGAACAGAGACCCAGAAATAAACTCATGCCTATATGGTCAATTAGTCTTTGGTGAAGGAGACAAGTATATATGACGAGGTAAAGAAAATATTGTTGTGAAAACTGGATACATGCAAAAGAAAAAAAAACTAGACCACTTCCTTACACCATATACAAGAATAAATTTACAGTAGATTAAAGACTTAAATGTAAGACCAGAAACCACAAAATTTCTAAAAAAACAAAAACAAAAACACATTGTTAGTCAACTCTTAGACAATGCTCTGAGCAATATTTTTGTCTCCTTGGGCAAGAGAAATAAAAGAAAAAATGGGATTATATCACACTAAAAAGCTTTTGCACAGTGAAGGAAACCATCAACAAATCAAAGACAATTTATGGAATGGGAGAAGATATTCACCAGTAATATGTCAGATTAGGAGTTAATATCCAAACGATGTAAGGAACTCACACAAATCCAAAAAATCCAAGTAAAACATGGGCAGAGGACCTTGATAGACATGTCTCACACGAGGCTGATAGACATATGAAAAGATGTTCAACATCACTATCAAAGAAAATCAAATCAAAACCATAACGAGATATCACCTCATACCTGTCAGAATGACTGTCATCAATAAATCAACAAACAAGTGTTGGTAAGGATGTGGAGAAAGGGGAACTCTCATGCACTGTTGGTAGGACTGTGAATTGGTGATGCCACTATGATAAACAGTATCATAATTTAAAATAAATAAATAAAAGTACAACTACCATATGACCCAGCAACTCCACTTCTGAGTATTTATTTAAAATAATCCAAACACTAATTTAAAAGAGCACCCCTATGTTCACTGCAGCTTTACAATAACCAAGACACAGAAGCAACCTAAGTGTCCATCAACAGACAAATGAATAAAGAAGAGGTGGTAAATAAACAAAATAGAATATTACTCAGCCATAAAAAAAGAGTGAAATCTTGCCATTTGCAACAACCTGGATGAACCTAAGTGAAAAAAGTCAGATATAGACAAATATCAGCCTGATCAGCCGGTGGCACAATGGATATAGCATTGGACTGGGATGTGGAGGACCCAGGTTCGAGACCTTGAGGTCACTAACTTGAGCACGGGCTCATCTCGTTTGAGCAAGGCTCACCAGCTTGAGCCCAAGGTTGCTGGCTCAAGCAAGGGTTCACTCAGTCTGTTGTGGCCTCCCGGCCAGGGCACATATAAGAAAGCAATCAATGAACAACTGAGGTGCTGCGGCGAAGAATTGATGCTTCTCATCTCTCTCCCTTCCTGTCTGTCCCTATCTGTCTTTCTCTCTGATTCTCTTTCACACACACGCACAAAAAAAGACAAATACCATATAATTTCACTTATTTGTGGAATCTGAACATTAATATAAATGAACAAACAAAACAGATACAAATTCATAGATACAGAGAACAAATTAATGATTGTCAGTAGGGAGGTTATGGGGACGGGTGAAAAACGTGGATTGAGAAGTACAAATTGCTGTTATAAAAATAGTCACAGGGAAGTAAACTACAATATAGAGAATATAGTTAACGATATTGTAATAACTATGTCTGGTGTCAGATGGGTACTAGACTTACCAGGGTGATCACTTTGCAAGTTACATAAATGTCAGATCACTCTGTTGTACACCCGAAACTAATATTGTATGTCAATTATAATTGAAAAATTTTAATAAAGATGCACAAGTCACTGGTACAAATAAAACACTACTATTCCCTTGATTGAGGAGTGGTCCTCCTGGCTTAGAAAAGCCATTATCTTTGACTAAGACTTGGGAGGAGCCAGGGAGTCCGAAGAGTCAAATGAGATTCTTGTTGATGTGAGGATGACCCATCTCCAAACTGGCTCACCTTCCATCTAAAGTATGGTGAATTGTTTTCTCTGGAAATCAAATGTCTTAATTAGCTGAAGCCTGACTATAAAGATATAGGAGAATTAATATTATAATAAAGCTATAATACTGGGGTGTTTTTCTGAGCTTAGGGCTCATTTTAGTTCATCTAAAAATTGTTTGGTCGCTCTTGATGTTTAACAATAGTTATTAGAAAATGCAATCTCCATACGATTCACATAAAACAACGTGGAACTGCCAGATTCATTCTGTAGATCTCCTGGAAGTCTACAAGAGGGACAACAGAATTCTTTACAGGCAGAATTGAACACAAGCATACCTCAGAAATACTGCGGGTTAGGTTCCAAACCACCACAATAAAGCAAATATTGCAATAAAGTGAGTAATCTTTTTGGTGGTGGAGGGTTTTGACTTCAATTTGTAGAAAGGAAAAAGTATTTGTGGACCCTGGCAGTGGCTCAGTTGGTTAGAGCATTGTCCTGACATGTCGAGGTTGCAGGTTTAATCCCCAGTCAGGAAACAGACAAGAATCAACCAAAGACAGCAGAATAAGAACAACAAATTGATGCTTCTCTCTCTGTATCTCTCTCTCTCTCTTCCTCTCTAAATAGCAATAAATAAAAATTAAAAAACAACAACACATCTGTGTAGCTCAATACGGTGAAGAGCAGTAAAACAAGGTATGCCTCTAACTGTGTGATCTCATAGATTTGGAATCCCAAATGCTAGCGAGGAGCTGTTTCAGAATTTCAATTAATGTATTTAAATTTAAGGAAAACAGGACATCAGTACAGTGTCATGGGAATTGGGATGAGGCCATGATGAATTCTCTTGTTAAATTTGTTTAGAAAGTTGTTTGGCTGTTTGAGTAAAATAAGAAATCACTATTATTTCAATGGAAATTAATGCCAGAGTCATTGTTACACAAACAGTGAAAATATGGAAGGCTCATTTATGTCAAAAAATTATTATAAGCATAAAACCACTCGAGCATGTAGCTTCATGACCATATCCACAGCAAGGAAGTACTACTAACATTGCTTTGCTTGAATCTATTCCTTTCAAAATACACTGTTTCCCGTTTTGAGGCAAAGAGTCTGAATGAAGGTAGAGAAGAAAGCCGACTTCTTTCAGGGTGGGATGAAGTCCCCCTAAACTTCTGTCCATCTGCCTTCTTCCTCTTGTTTCATCCTTTCCCACCTCCTTTCCTTCCTTTTCCTTCACTCCTCTCCACCCCATCCTCTGCAAATGCTCAGAGGGCCAAGGGTCTCCTCTGGCTGGCAGAAGGGGAAGCTAGACCAGAAAACTATTTACACTTCAATTACTTTTAATCCTCTCCTCAAATCCTACTGTTTTAATCCCTCTATTTGTGCTGGGTCTCCTCCCGCTCTCAGGCCTGCTCCCCTGCTCCTGCCATGTGCCCCACGGCATCCCTGACAGAGGGTGGCCCAGCAGCTGGCCTCAGGAGACCTCAGAGAAGGTTGGGTCTGGGGCTACACCTGTTCTGACCGTGCAAAGCAGCTTTTGAGCTCAGCCTCCTTCCTGCTTCCATGCGATGATGGTGTCAAGGGGGAAGGAGCATCTCCTGGTTGAGTCAGGATCAAAGCAGGCTTCCTCTGTGTGCTCCTGTCCACACAGGCTCAAAAAGTTTGGAGGGATCTGGGATCGTTACCAACACTTCAACCAAGAGCCTTCCATTCTTTTGACTCTAGACATTTATCCTGATTTTCCACTGAAGGCTGGAATAAACCCCACCATTTTGTTAAAAGTCTGATAGTGCCTAATGGACTTGTTACAGTGCTGTCAAAATGTAACTGGCAAAGGCATTAACAATGGGGTGGGGGGTGCATGGACAAATTTTATTATTTCAATAGTTAGAACTTATTTTAATGAGTAAAAAAATCAATGATAGAAACATTTTATTAAAGCCATGGTTTTGCAGATATTACTGTTTTTGAGCAGTAAAAAAAAAAAAAAAGAATTAACTGCAATGTGGTCTGATTCTTTGAAACCACAGCCTCCAAAATACAGGCTTCATCCCACTGGTCATCCACCTAAAAACACATGCCAACCCTTTCTCTGGTAAACTGTACACCTGGGTGCTGAGGGCTGAGACGCAGGCCGGCTTGCCTGTCTGCTGTGCGCCACTGTATCTAGCCTGAGCTTGGCTGGAGCGTGTGTGGAGGAAGCCTCCTGAGACTAACATACAATAGAAGGTGTCCCTGTCTTTGACTCTGGGGACAGGAGTTGGCCAGGGGGTTAGCTGTGTGCAATCAACACAAATCCTTGGTCATAAAGACGTTCATTCTGAATCAGTTCTTGAACTTTCCTGAGTCAGAGACTCAGTGTCAGCTAGAAAAGTACAGCAGGGTATGGCTTCTTCCCTGATCCCCCCACCTTAAGATTTATGCTTTAATTATGTGATACAATTGTTGGAAGAGCAGGATAAAGTGCCTGCCAAAAAGGAATAATCATTTCTGGTTGCTGCTCCCCAACATTTAGCCAGTTTATGGTCAGTAATCCCATCTAGGAAGTCATCTAAGTATAAGTTTTGCTCCTAGCTTACCTTGAAGTTTCATACTTCAACGTCAAACATTTTTGACAGTTCTTCTAACATTTTTTACACTCTTCTTTGGGCTCTTAGTATTTTTCTGGACAAAGTTGCATTGCCCCACACTCTACAGCAGAGAACTTAAGGGCCTTCATTGTATTCTTGTTGATGCACTGATGTGGACACTAAATTCTATGACTTCCCATGTTGACCTCTGTGCCTGGTATTCAGAAATGTCCGTACTAGGATCCTAAGCTTCCATAAGGAAATAACAATTCAATATATATTTTTTTAATATTTCACAAATACAAAATACTTAAAGCAGCTGGACGCCAAGTACATATAGAAAGTACAATATCCAACTCACTTCACTTTTGCTCAATTTTTAAGAAAGATTTGGTTAAAAACATTATTTAAGGAGGATGGCCTGAAGAATAGGTAGGCTGTGTGTTCCTCTCAGTCAGTCCTCTGGAATCTACCCCAGGCCAGCAGAGAGCTGGCCACACAATTCGGCCTATGGACAAACCTCTGTGGCCACACTGCCATCAGCCCACATGAAGGGGCGTCAGGTACCCTATGAATAATAGCTCACTTCAGGCCTTTTGAGGACTGTGGGTTTCATGTCAGAAAGATTCTCAGAAAATTCCTCTTATCTCAGCCCTGGGAATAATTCTCCTTCATGTGAGCAATGAGTGAGTTTTCATCTTGTGGATGCCCTGACTCCTGGTGTTGAGCACCCCACTCTCAGCACCGGCTGCAGGAGCCATGGAAGGTGTGGGCTCCACCTGCAGCATATAAGCAGAACTCCCGTGTGTTTAGTGTACTTACATCACATGTGATTTCAGCTTATCTTTCCTATTTACATTTTTCTCTTTAATCTCTTACACCCAACTTCCTTATCTGTAAAAATGAGATAATCCTATCATGAGAATTAAAAAAGATGTATGTATAAGCTGCTTTGTAAGCCTCTGGTACACATTTACTCAATATATTCTAGTAATAGCTAACATTTATTGAGTGCTGACTATGCACTATAACTTATTCTAAACACTTCTGAGAGTATATTTAATCCTCACACAACTCTATGAGCTTAGTGTTAGTGTTATCCTCATTTTTTTTTTTATTCATTTTAGAGAGGAGACACAGAGTGAGAGAAAAAGAGAGAAAGAGAGAAAGGGGGAGGAGCTGGAAGCTCAACTCCCATATGTGCCTTGACCAGACCAGTGCAGGGTTTTGAACTGGTGACCTCAGTGTTCCCAGGTCGATGCTTTATCCACTGCACCACCACAGGTCAGGCTGTGTTATCCTCATTTTATAGATAAGAAAACTAAGGCCCAGGAGATGTGAAGAAATTTGACCAAGGTCTCAAATCTATCACAGAAAAAATCTGGATTTGAGCCAAGGTCTCCTGACTCTGGGCCCATGCTCTTAACATTATCCAATATGGCAGATAGTATTTTAAAGCTATTTTTAAAAATTAATTTCTTTATCATACTTTTCCTATCACTTATATATTTTCAGAGATTGGATGAAGTTATATTTAGGGTCATCAATTTATCCAGAACTTCCCAATTTTTATAAATGTAAGTCTCATTTCCCAAGATACTGTTCAGTAGATTTACCATTATGTTTATCTTTGCAGTAGAACCATTGCCAGTACATACAGAAACTTTTGTGCAGATTAGAAAGAAGGGCATCCATTTATTTATTTATTTACAGGGACAGAGAGAGAGAGTCAGAGAGAGGGATAGATAGGAACAGACAGACAGAAATGGAGAGAGGTGAGAAGCATCAATCATTAGTTTTTCGTTGCCGTTGGGACACCTTAGTTGTTCATTGATTGCTTTCTCACATGTGCCTTGACCGTGGGCCTTCAGCAGACTGAGCAACCCCTTGCTGGAGCCAGCGACCTTGGGTCCAAGCTGGAGAGCTTTTGCTCAAGCCAGATGGGCCCGCGCTCAAGCTGGTGACCTCGGGGTCTCGAACCTGGGTCTTCCGCATCCCAGTTCAACGCTCTATCCACTGCGCCACCTCCTGGTCAGGTGCATCCATTTATTTTTAACATACTTTCAAGCTTGTATTTGATATATGTCTGTAAATTGTCTTAAGTCCTTTGTGGAATAAGATGGGTACAGAAAAACATCTAAGTCCAGAATTTCACCTTACATTTAACACTCTTAGAATTATCGGTAAGTTTTAATATGTATATTACCTTTATATCCTTGTTCTGTCTCCCTGAGATCGATTTTGGTGATTGGTTTGAAATCGGTATCCCACAATCGTATACATCCATCACGTCCACCAGTGGCAAAGCCTTCTTCACAAGCATACATGCTAAAGATTCCAGCCTGTTAATGAGGGCAGATGACACTCAATACTGCCATCATTCTAGACAGTCGTTGTAGTTGGGTCTTGATAATTAAGAGTCAAAACTAAAATAAAAACAAATCCCTTGTTCTCTATTGAAATCATTATAATAAAACAAGCAACCATTTATAGTATACTTTATTTTGGCTAGATTAAAAATTAAGCATTATGTCTGGCCTGTGATGGCACAGTAGACAGAGTATCAACCTGGAGCACTAAGGTCACTAATTTGAAACTCTGGGCTTGCCAGGTCAAGGCACGTAAGTAATCGATGAACTAAAGTGAAGCAACTATGAATTGATACTGCTCATTCCTCCTCCCCTCCTCTCTGTAAAATCAATAAATAAAATCTTTTTAAAAATTTAATCCTTACAACCACAAGAGCAAACTAGTTCAAGAGTTGCTTTATCATTACTAAACTGATGGCAGGTTGTAAAATAATTATTCAGAATTCTTAGGTTAAAGCAGATATGGAAATAATAAATTCCTTTACTTAGACTATGAGACATGGACAAGAGAGTGGTGGTTATGGGGTAGGGGGAGGAAGGAGAGGGTGAAATAGGGAGGAGAGGAGGGGCACAGGGAAAACCAGACAAAAGGTGACAGAGGACAATTTGACTTTGGGTGATAGGTATGCAACATAATTGAATGATAAGATAACCTGGAGATGTTTTCATTGAACATATGTACCCTGATTTATTGGTGTCACCCCATTAAAATTAATTTTAAATAAAGGAAAAAAAGGATTAGAAATGAGAAAAGGAAAAAGTACCCTAAACTAATTTTACAGAGGCAAAGACAAGTCCAGTCCATAGTGATTTATCGGGGTCATTCAGCTAGTGAGTGAGAGCTCGGAGAGGCTCTCCAGTCTGACACTCAGTCCGCTGCCCTTCCCATTAGACCGCACTACCAGTTTATACACTAATAGTAGTGGGACTTTTCCCACTACAAGTTTGGAGCACTTCAGCTGAGCAGACAGAAGAGCTTTATACTAATTCGTCATTCAGAAGTAAATGGGGTAGTTCATGAGGCCAATAGGATTTTAGGGAACTCCCCGTCTAGGGGCACAAGAACTGGTTGCTCATATTGTGCCCCACCTGCGGACAGCACATCTACGGACGCACTAGACACAGCCCAGTAATCTTTACCACTTCACAATTTTATGTCTTTATCGTAACTTTGCTGATACCAAAGAGGGGTGATTATTACATCAATCTTCCACTATATGCCAATAAAGTATCTTGTACCAAAAAAATAAATAAATAAATTCCTTTACTTAATAAGTAATTGTTATAAAGATGTGACAGTTGATCATTATAAGGAAAAGTAAGACAATAATAGAGGGGTTTCATATAAATTGCTGCCCAAATAATCAAGTTAAAATACTCAGTCTGGGAACAAACACTTCTACAGGTATGAATGCACCACAGCAAGCTCAAAAAGGCACCACCTAAGCCTAATTCAGTGGTTCTCAAAGTATGCACCAGGTCGCACTGTTGTGCCCTAGAAGATTTCTAGGTGTGCCCTATGGTATTTCAGAGAAATATATGCCTGTTGGGGACCAAAAAACCAACAGGGTTTTTGGAGTTTAGATTTTTTGGGGACAGAGGTATGGGGAATTGACTGTAAGCTGACAGTCTGCCCAATCTCCCATCTCACTTGCCTGATTAAATTGCAAAAGGCTGTTAAGCTGTGGTGCTGGATTGTTTATCCTACCCCCCATGTTCCCTGGAAAGACTGGAGGCAAATTTCTTCTATCCTTTGATTGGTGTAAAGTTAAGATGATATGTATTGTATGGTGGTTTTTTTTTCTGCACTTGGTAAAGATTCTTGGGTTGCCTTGGAAATGTGATCAGAGACCATTAATTTGCTAATAGCCTCACTCTGCCCTATAAATAAAGCAAGTTTTGGGGTGTGCTTTGTTCTTGCCAGCAGCAATTACAGGACTCTTCCAACCCCATATTTTCTTAATTCCACATATTTTCTTAATTCTGCACTGTTCCCACTTGGGACTTGGAATTACTAGCTGTGCTGGTTCACGGCATGTGCCCAGATATAAAAATAAATATAGTTACTCTATTATACCATTTCATTATGGAAATACTGGTCTTTTTGTTAACACATCATTATTATATTTATTGTTAACACATTATTTTTAGATAAATACACCCAAATAAAATAGATTTCTCAAAAAGAAGCATGATATTGAAGAATCCAATTCTGAAAGTGAGGGAAAGTTAAGTGTAAATAAAATAGAACTTGAAGGCTGACAGGCAAAATTTAATTTATAGCATTTTCCATCACTTAACACTGAACAAATACGATTAGATTAGAAATCCATTCATGGACGCTTCAAGTGATTTTGGTTTAACATTAACAGAAGAAGAAGAACTGGCAGCTATATCCATTGATTGTCTCGTGATGCTTAAACAAAGAATTGTCTCGTGAAGCCTTTTGGATTTTTATAAAAGAAGAATATGAGGCAATATCTAAAAAAGCTTTGAACATTTTACTACAATTTTCAACATCTTATTTAATGTGAATTAGAATTTTCTATCCTGAATACAATTAAAAGTAAAAAGAGAGGAATTCTTCAATGTATTGATGAGGAAATGAGAGTCTGCCTTTCAAACATATGCCTAAACATTGAAGAAATAGCTAGGACACATCAGGCTCATGTTTCTCATAAACATAAGAATGAAAAAATACATTCACGCCAGGACCTGCCAAATTTACTAAATCTTACTAAGAATGTATCTATATATATAAAAAGATAACTTTTTTGTCGTTTAATTTTTTAACCCTCTTTTTTAAGAATTCTAAAAAGCATAACTCAAAAAATGTATAAGAATGTTTTTTAATGTCAGAATAAATTTAATTTTGTCATATTTATTTTGTTTAATTACCATAAAAGCACGCTTGGACTTTATATTATTTTCTTTAATATTTGACTTAATTATTATAACATATTTCTCAGAAATTTGTATATAGTGCATCTACAATTACTTGTAGGATTTTAAATGTGCCCCGACTTCAAATAGTTTGAGAACCACTGGCCTAACTGAACGCACAAATTATGGTGGCATTAGCTTGAGCATCACTGAAGATGCTTTTCACCTCTGAAACAGTTTTAGAATTTAAAGGTGTTTTCCTAAGGAAAATATTTTATTTGGTCTGTTTAAAAGTGCTACAAGTGAATAATGTTGACATGATTCAGGGGGAAGAGAAATTAGGTTACTAAGGCAACTGCTTTTATGAATGAGGACAAATACCGACCTCTTAATTGTTTAAAAACTGTCTCATAATTATTAAAGCCAAGAAAATTGGTCTTGAACATACAAGACAATGAAAGATGGAAAATTTCATAACTCTTCTGCTGAGATCTGCTAAAACCTTTCTATTATAAGCAATAGGGGATCAATTTGAAGGCAAATAAGCAAAAGGGCTATTGAGTCTCCAGTAACATTTTACTACATTTCCATGTGCTACAAGTAGGCTTTACCTTTCACATGATCTCCCCATTTTTCCAGGCATTTCCCTTTTATCATCTGTACCTACAGCCATGTAACAATTTCAATACATGTCAAAATTGAGCTGCGTGGTCAGAAGTAAAGTTTGCCCTGTTCTTATACAGCAGACCACCAGAATAGTTTGTCAGTGGTGTGTTTGCATTTTAAGAGCTTGTGACTTGAACCTAGAGGTGAGGAGAATCTATCTTACTAATAATCATCAATGTAAAAATAGTCGTCTCCAGACTTGCTACTCAACATATGGGCCATAGGTCAGCAACGGTGACATTATCTTGGACCCACTGAGTCAGAATCTGCACTTCAGCAAAATCTCTAAGAGACCTGTAGGCACATTAAAGTTTGAGAAGGGCTGGTCAGTAAGATGACACTGACGGTGAACTAGCTGTCTTCGTCAAGCTACTATTGTTAAACAACAACACTGATCAGCCAATCAATACTTGAGGTGAAGGCTAATTATGATGCTTTTGAAGTATTTCTTTTAGGTGAACAAAAAAATTGGGGAAATCTTTCAGGCATGTTTAGGAAGTGTTCAGCTGAACTAGCTGATCCTAAAGCAACAGGGGAAAAACAGATTTGTGACCTTAACTTATTCATACTAAAATTCCACATGGGCATACTTACACTATGTGCTCCTTGAATGGTGCGGACTAAATTGAGCCCTTTCCAGACATAGATGTCCCCATTTAAAGCACCAGAGTAGGTGATGTCTTCTTTGGCACATGCAAGGCAAAGGATGGTCTGAAGATCTCCTGTTTTACCAAATATCCCTCTTTTTGCAGTCAGGGCATTTCCACATAGTGTCCAAAACTAGAAAGTAAGTGATAAAATAAATAGACCCCGAAAGAAAGCATTCCAAGGCATCGCATTATTAGTGTTCATTTGCTTATGTCTCAATACGCATTACATAACTTACTCTTGTGGAACTAGACACACACAGTATAACCCGTTTTGCTGTGACAGCAGAGAACTGCAGAACATTTTAGCTGGCCAACTACCAGCATAAAAAATAATTATTCTATTTCAAAATGTTCGAAGTTCCAAAATTTCAAAACTTTGCTAATTGTTTCATGGTAATTTAATATAAAATCTCAATGTTCCCAGAGTTGGGATGAAGTGGGTGCATCATCACGTTTTGGTTTAATTTCTTGTCATATGAACTCATATAGGTTCACTGGAGAGAAGTTTAGAAATACAGACAAGATAAAGAGAAAAAATCAAATTTATCCACAACCTGCTGTTAACATGTCAATATATCTTGTAGGCATCATTTTGGTGTATATATTTGGAAATAATTTCTTTCTAACAAAAAGTGTTATGAATATTCACTGTAAAAAATGTTACTTAGAAATATGGTTTTAGCCTGACCAGGCGGTGGCACAGTGGATAGAGCGTCAGACTGGGATGTGGAGGACACAGGTTCGAGACCCCGAGGTCGCCCGCTTGAGCGTGGGCTCATCGAGCAAGGGATTATTCAGTCTGCTGAAGACCCACAGTTAAGGCACATGTGAGAAAGCAATCAATGAAATAAGGTGTCACAATGAAAAACTGATGATTGATGCTTCTCATCTCTCTCTGTTCCTGTCTGTCCCTCTCTCTGACTCTGTTCCTGTAAAAAAAATTTAAAAATAAAAAAGAAATATGGTTTTAAATATAAGTTCTATTTTCATATAGCTGAGTAACTCACTAGGCTTTTCCTTGTCAGTGGTATAGGTTATCACATGGAAAACCGTAAGCACAAATGCTCAGTGAAAGGCAGCAGGGTGTCTCCTGTGGTGAGATAGAAATTATTTTGTTTTGGTATCTTTTTTAAAAATATACAAAACTGGCATAACTTTAGTGCCATGCATATAGTCTCTCACAGTTTATAAGCTCCTTACAAATGTCTAGTTAATCTTCTTATTACCCCTGAGAAAAGGCTAAGACAGGTATTACACTGCTTACAAAAATTAGGGGATATTTCAAAATGAATAGGAAGCGATAAAATATCCCTTAATTTTTGTGAGCAGTATACTATCCTCATTTGGAAGTGAGGCCAAAGCACCAGAGGCTTGCCGAGAGTAAAGGTTCAAGGAGGGTATGCATGGCAAATTATTGCAGTCTGGATCTTTGCCTTGAGACCTTTAAATCGAATGAAAACATGCATTAAACAGGAGAGTGTTTTAAGGCAGCATTTTCGGGTCACATACAAGTGGCAAGAGAATTCAAAGACAGAGAACCACGCTGAATTAATTGGGACAAGGCTCATTTGGATTGATATTGGAGAAGAGATCACACTGAGGTTCAGGAGAGCAGGATTAGGCAAACCTAGGTGACAAAATGTGAGGAAAATTCAGTGACATCCCTAATATTTTATATCTGCAAGAGAGGAAAACTGGTTGTCCTTTCAGAGTAGATGGGTATTCAAGGAAGCAGTTCTGGGATCGGGGCGCCACCAGGAGGGCGGGAACTCAGAGAGCAATGGAGGAGGTGCCCTTGAGGGGTGGGGATGAGAGACAGACATGCAACCATTTAACCATTTAAGACTATACAGGATTCTTCCCCCATTAAAGAGCAAAGTGTCAAATATAGGATTCTTCTCCCATTAAAGAGCAAAGTGTCAACTCTGGTGATTAATTTCCTTTAGGCATTGTTTTTATGAAAAGGCACAAGAGTATATATAGAAAGAATAAAAATATGTGGGAAGAGATAGGCACAAGCTTTGGTAGAACACTTAAGTATTAACTTTGAACCCAAACTATTTGACCTAACTGCGTAGACATGAAAGAACTTGCTGCTCATGGTGAACCTTAAGGCAGACACTCGTCTTTCTATGTCTCCCCAGGAGTGAAGATTAAAAGGAGAGTAATCTTTGTAATTATTATCCATTTAACTTGGGGTGTGCACCTCTGACCTGAGTTACTGAAATATTTCTAAATAGGCAACCATAAAAAATAGAGACCATTATCCTCAGACACAAAGGGTTTCTGATGAAATCACCCAGTCAGATGGTATAATGTCGACATAAGACATTCCAAATAAATTATTCTCCAAAAAGGCACATACAATTATAATGCCAGGATAAGTATGAGCTTTGATCCAGAAAATGGCAAATCTTTGACATTATCTCTTCTTAAGAAACACTTCCTTTTTGGAAAACAGTGACAGTTTAGGGTAGCAACACATTGTTAAGCCCACACCAAATGAAGAGTCATTGTCTCTTTTCCAATTTCCAATTCACAGATTGCAATGCAAGTTTTGTTGGAACTGGCAGTTACCTTGGAGTCCATCTGGCCCCAGGTAATCTCTAAGGTCTCTTCTGTCTCTGACTAAAGACTTGGAGAAGGATCAACAGTATCCACAAACTTGTAAGCTCATTTGCTGTAAAACCAACCAAGCAGACAGTGCTCAACTGCTACTGTTTTTCAAGCATTAATTTCAGATCATTGAAATTTGCCTGTGTGCAAAACCAGAAAGGATTTCACCCTAGTTACAAATTTCACATAAAAATGTTTTCTTACAGGGCATCCAAGATTTTGCATTCACCTTGTGACTGGAATTATTCATTTGCTGTTAGGCAACTTTTGGAGGAAAGGGTGGGGATCCTAGAACGGGATGGAGAAAATATAGATAGTGAAAATAATTTGTTGAAGTCTGTTGAAATTTGATGTGGATTTCTTTCTAAACAAATTAATAAAGAATGGCTGAATGGGCGTGTGCAGATTCTTTCATTTGAGGTGAAAAATGCTTGTTTTTGCTTAGAAAAAAAAAATGCCTAAGTCTGCTAAAACACAACTAACAAATTTAACAGCATAAGCAGCTCAGTGTTTTCAAATGGAGTCCCAGGGATTTATCTTTCTCTGCTTTTAGATTTAACTGATTAAAAATTAGAGTAAACCAAGGATGGAAAGAATAGGAAGAAGCTAGAGAATTCTATCAGTTAAGCAGCTACTCTATTATTTTTAATAATCTGGTTAGGGACGGGGGGAGTTATGGCAAGTTAGATCATTAGAGAAATAATTTCTAACTGGAAAGAACTCTACACAGGAAACCAAAGATTGAGTTTAAATCTGATCCGTGCCACAATGTTTGTGATCCTAGGAAATGGGAAAAGAAACATTATTGTGCCCCTACTGCTTCCAGAACACTGTTTAACATAACTCTTTAACAAATTCAGGTGGTCGTGATCCCCCACCACTACACCCAGATAATCTTTTCCTAGAGGATCAAACTCAGCCTCAGGGAGATTAAATAGCTTTCCCACAGCCAAGTAGAGGGAGATAAAACCAATATTCAATATCACTCCCTAGGTCCTGCCTTCCTCAGTGCAGAATAGGCAGATTGGATGATGGCTTCCAGCTCCCAGACAGCCACCACAGCCCAGCGGAGACTGGAATCACCATGACCTCATTTATTTAAGCTCAAAGAACTCAGTGCCTTTACCATATTTCAGACCAATCACAAACTCATGGTGGCAGATACATACCTTTGATTAATAAAGTGTTAAGGTAATTAATATTTAATGGTTGCAGTGTATTTTGTGGCCAAAATCTTTGCCAATATTGGTTCCCGTGGAAAGAGTCTCAAAAAGAGGTTATTTGGTGATGAAAACATTACCTTTGAACATGTTATGAGCCAAGGACCTTTCTGCTCCCTGGTCCCATGATTCCATGGGGGACCAATGCCTCCTATGAACTCCTGACAGAGGTGCAAACCCTCCCCTGGGTTCTGCTGCCTTCCAAGACCTCTCTACCAAACTCACCTACCACCAGCTCAAATGGCACTGCCTTCCTGAAACACTTAACCATTCCTCACCACCTGAAATCTCTCCTTTATCGGTACAGAAGTTCAGTTTTGCCTCTTACACATGGTACAAACTCAACTGTTTATCAAATTTAATGAGTTTTCTAGACTTTCATGTTTCATACAGCCCACTTAAGGAAGTATCCTCCAACTGCTACTAAAGCAAGAAGTGCCTGTATTTCAGCAAACATATCTCCAGGTTAAAATCAGGTCTCTGCACAGGATTACAAAGTGTTTATAAAAACCTAAAGTGTTGGTAATCTGATGTTAGCTTCCTTCAAAATCAAACAGGAAGCCAGGCTTCCAATTTAAGGAAAACAATGTAAAGTCGAGCAGTTTCTCAACACCAAATTATAGGTATAAACAC
The DNA here is from genome assembly GCA_037038555.1 of Rhynchonycteris naso. Taxonomy (NCBI): domain Eukaryota; kingdom Metazoa; phylum Chordata; class Mammalia; order Chiroptera; family Emballonuridae; genus Rhynchonycteris; species Rhynchonycteris naso. The sequence goes on from CM072998.1 coordinate 181,131,837, forward strand.
CTAAAATTCTTTTCATACAAGGTACCAAAAATTTGAAAAAGATAACTACTTTACCTTTATATGTTTTACTCCACAGCTAACCACTCTGTTTGGCTGATATGGATCCCAGGATATATCAAAAATCTGTTTAAAAAATATTAAAAGTCGCTATGTTGGTCATTTATGTGTTTTTGCCTTCTTGTAGATACCAGTCCAATGGCCAGTATGCTACCCTAACACGGAGAACACAATGTCATCTGCACAGACTGAAAAGTGGAGCATTTGGCTTTGGGGGTGAGTCAGAAATTGCTAACACGTGTTTTATCGTCTCATGTCGACTTACCTTAGGTCTCAATAGAGAGGTAATAATTAAGCACAATCATTGAGAACTGGTGTCACATTTGTAACTTTGGCCATGCAAGTTACAAATAATAAATCATCACAATAAATAAATTGTGATGATGTAGGATAACTTTCTGATCAAGTTTTCTACAGCTCTCCACAATGTTAATAAAACACTTTTGAGACAGTTTTAAAAAATTAAAAGAATTATAAAATGCTTCATTTTAAGTAGAAAAATGTTTAATAGTCAATTACAATTCAACATGGCCAACAGTTTCTAGTAATCATAGAATACATATTCCTAAACATAAGGCAGAGGTATTTATCCGGCACTAAGCCCACCAAAAAGAGTTCTTTATACCATCATTTTAATCTGATCCAAAACATTATATTTTCAGTTTTCCAAGAAAGTGAAAATATACCTGCTAATATTACTTATCATTCTTTAAGAAAAGCTACCAGCCTGGCCTGTGGTGGCACAGTGGGTAAAGTGCCAACCTGGAATCCTAGGGTACCAGTTCAAAACCCTGGGCTTGCCCCATCAAGGCAACGGAAAGCATCAAATTCTTACATGTGCCTTGACAGGGCAAGCCTGGGTTTTCAAACTGGTGACCTCAGTGTTCCAGGTTGACACTCTATCCACTGCATCAGCACAGGTCAGGAGTGGCACCTGCATTTTTAAACAGACTGATGCAGGTGGTCTATGGACCACATTCTGTGAAGCTCTAATAGAAAGAAGAACCAATTGCCAGGGCCAGAGTCTAGACCAGCCAAAGCATGTAGGCTGCTAACTTCTCATCAAATGTAAAGGAGCAATATGGACCAATCATCTGAGGAAGGAGGAGGATCTATATCCTTCAGTTAAGTAGAAAGGGACAATTATGAACCACAGAAAGAGCTCTTGGTCCAAGAACCCATTCTGGCTATGTAAGCACAGGCAATTTTTAGTATCTCTAACCTTACCTTCATTTTCTCTAAAATTAATGATACCACCTTAGTTTTTTTATAAGGTCAATTAAGATAAGGGTCATTTTGCAGGCTGTAAAGCAGTCATTATGCAAATGAGTACTAGGGATTAAGTATTTCAGCCACCAAAATAATCTTGAAGATAATCATTTGCTCATAAGCAGCCAATAATCATTCATATTTGCATCAGTAATAAAGAACTAAACTTGGTGTTGTACTAGATTATGGGATCTGGGAGAACAATGTTCTAAAAGGACAGTATTTCATCAAAACATTCTAGGCTGTTAAAACAGAATTCAGTGGAGTAGCATTGTACTTCTTACAATCAACTCCTAACTGAGAAGTGTACAATACAGTAATTCATGTATTGATTCCATCTAATTTACTCTATAAGATATGACAGGATCACAGCATAAACAGAAGCAGTAACATCCAAAATGTAAGCATCACAAATATTTTCAACCTGTTCATTAAGTACTAAGTAATACCAATTAAATACCAATAAGTTAATACCAATACCTAGGGTAGAGCCCAAGCACCACTACACTGTGAAATATCCTTAGAGAATTTTTATGTGTAGGCAGGGCTGGGAACCATTGGGCCAGAGGGATGCCAGGCCTCTTCCATGATTAAGGTTCCATTGTTGGTCACTCCTGGGCTTTCTAAGAACTTAATCCTCCAGTACAATTTGCCCAAATGTGTAGCAACTATTGGGTCCCTTTAATACCACAGTTCTCCATAGGTGACCATACTATTCATATTAAAAAATGTTTTAAAGTTCTCACAAAGCAAGAGAAAGCAAATTTAATATTTAATTAAGGCTTCATTCTGCATGGGCACACATTGGGCAGAAATACAAAACAACTAGGAATGAATGTAAGACAATCATGCAAATTCATTAATTTTTAATTAGAAAATCAAGAGAGTAAAGTAGCCAAATTATTCTAATTATGCAAGACACTGAAGAAATATATTTCTTACTAGTTAATGTATATGCCTGCTTCATATCCTATCTTGCCAACCATGACTACATTGAAGTATCATTTCTGATAACACTGACTTCAATATGAATAAGCTGGCCACAATTTACATTCAAGTTTCTCAAATATAGCAAAGAATCACAAAGTTGTCATTACATTCATTTGAAATTCAAATGAATATGCTTGTGAATGTATTTTGTGAGTATTAATTTCTAACAACTATTTCTATTTCTAAATGAATGCATCTAAACTTTGCATATAGTTTCAAATTCAATTCTTGGTTGATTTTATAAGGAGGTATGAAAAGCAGTAACAACTTAAAAGCATCAATCACCAAAAAGAAATTGCCAACAGAACTGTTAATCGTGTTACTTTTTTAAAATAGTAAGTTTTTAAGTTGAAATTGCAGGGAAAACATTCATGGGGAAACTTTATTTTTAAAAGTATTACAAACTCTAAGCAGCTCTATAACAAGTCCCCCACAGTTAAACAATCTACATAGCTCGGTTCAATAAGGTCTTCTTACCCGGTCAGAGTGGCCGGTGGCTGAGGCCAGAAGTTTTCCCTTCCTCCAATCCCAAATGCAGACTGTGTTTTTGGCATCCAATCCCACAGAGGCTAAACGCTAAAAATAAGAATAATTTAATTCCTTAAAATAATGGCAAGATTTCTCATTATTCATGCTTTTTTTCAACAAATGGTTAGTGATTACCAACTATGGGCCAAGCTATAAGCTTCTTATGAAAAAGAAATCATTTCCCAAGCTCCATCTTAAATCCAAAACTAAAGAAAGCTTCAAAGTAGATGACACAATAGCATATACTGAAATTTTAAAAGCTCTATCAATTACAACCCGTTTAACTTTCTTAAACATTGGAAACGTGCAAAAATCTCATGAATCTCTGATCAATCAGTGGAAATCATAGGAACAGAACCTGAAAGCAGGATTTAAATTTAATTTCTAAATTTAAGATCTCAATGTGAGGTTTAAGAAAGTCTAGGGTTTTATAGTCTGAAAGCCTCGACAAACTGCTAGAATTAAAGGATTTGACAAATTCATAGAAGAGAAATCCCATAAATGAGCAGCATTTTCATTCTTCTTAATTTCCCTTATTTCACAAACATCTTAAGTGACTAACGAAAAATACATAATTTAAGTAAAGATAAACTGGCACGTCATCTTTCAGTCCTAATTCTTTGGGTTCATATCAGGATTTGTCCTCAAAGGGAAAGGAAAATTTAACATGTGAATACCCACCGAAAGTGTCCAAATAAATACAGTATTAAAAACACCAAAATCAGAGGTCCTAGCAGGATATCAGTTCTAAGGAAGCAGCACTGTGTAGCAGATAGAGATCTGGACTAGGAGAATGCAGATTTGGCTTTTATTTTGACTTTGTAAGTAGCCAGACATAAGACCTTGAAAAATTAATTAATCTCCTTAAATCTCAGTTTTCTCATTGGTAAAACAAATGTAAAATATTTGTTTGGTAAGATTTTTGTGTGGATCAGTGAAGCAATGTATGTCCAAGGGTTTTAAAAACACAGTATTGCCTAAGAGTATATGAGCTGATGTATTTCATTAAGTATGTTTGACTACATGTGTGTAAGTGTGGGTATGTATGGAATCAGCCAGCCATGTATGGTTAAATGAACACATTATCATACTGAGATTATTCAGGTTTCTTAACTATGGATGGCTTCCATTGCAAATATTTAGTATTAAAAAATATAGTTGGAAGTTTTAAAATGTGCCATTAAAAAGGGGGTCTTTAAAAAAAGGAATCTTTGCTATAATTTTTAATTGAGTGTTCTAGCAGTGGACATAAGACATTGCATTTTTATCTATATAAGAAAATTTAAAGTGAGTAGATTCCACTCAGCTTTTTCTCTTTAAAAAAAAATAGATAAAGCAGTTAACAAACACAGGCACTAAAATAAAACCCACATTTCTTGATTGAGAAAAAGCCAATAGGAATCAATTTTGTTTATTTGTACTGACAAACCTCAAGCTACCTGAGGAGCATTTATATTGAGAAGATGGGCCATTTGTCATTTTCTAAATATCACTCGAGTCCAGTAGACTCTGTCTAGGGAATAAAGCAGAGCTGAAGCAATCGGAATCAGCAAGCTAGGAAATCCATCATGGCAAGCGAGCAGATTATTTTTCTCAACTGACAGTGAAGTCCAGCCCTACTCCTACCCTGCAAAATGGAACCTGAAAGTTAAAGCTGGATTTCTCTGAGTCACCTTACATTTTTATTGTGATGCTTTAAAACAGCCATTTTTAACTGGCATGCTGTGGCACATTGGTATACCGCAAGGAGTTTTAAAACATGCAATGCCTATTTAGTCAGGGGCACTGACCTAAGACAACAGCCAACACAACAATAGCCACGTGGGGTAAGGGGAGGTAGCAGAGGGTAAAGAGGATAAATGATGATAAAAGGAGACTTGGCTTTAGGTGAACACATAATATACAGATAATGTATTATAGAATTGTACACCTGAAACCTTTATAATTTTATTAACCAACGGCGCCCATAAAGTCAATGTAAATAAACCTAGCGCTGTTCAGTGTGAGCGAATCAAAATCATAGTTCTTTTTTTTTTTTTTTTTTTTTGGTCAGATCAGCAAAAATATACGTTGGTATACCGCAGAATTTAGTGATTAATTTATGTGTGTCAAGAGATAAAAGGTTAAAAATCACTGCTTTAGAACAAATAATGTTTGCTAGAAAAAAACTAAACCAAAACCAGAGAGTGTGCACATACACACTGAGCACACACACTTGTACGTGCATGAGCATCTGACACATTCATTCAATTTAGTCAGGAAGTCAATACTGCAAGTCTGAACAAATGTCACTAATCAGCTTCTCTTTAGATATGGATATGCAACTGAATGTAGGCACTATCCTGACTAAATTAGATAAGAAACACTGTGGTGTTTCTAGTTCTAGAAAGAAAAATAATCACTAGTCTCTCAAAATAGAACACAGTAAGTATGTAAATGTTAACTGTTTAAAAAGTGACTATAACAAGGTCAAGCCCTACAATCCGCTAAACTTCATACAAACTCCAAGTTTGGTCAAGGCTCTATGAGTAATTTAACAGCACGGACTTAAAGAATTAACTCTGAAATTTGACAAAAATTGGATTGGAGAAATTAACTGACAGCAATATGAAGGGTAAAAAGAAAAACCAGATTGAAGGTGGCCTAGGGACATGGAGAAGGCCAAGGACAAAAGGCACAGCACAGCCTTCGTGAGGTGAATGCAGTGGGAGCCAGGAATGACCCTGCGATATTTCCACTACATTTTCTATAACATTTTTAAATTGAGATATAACTGACATCTATGACACATAAATATCTTCTGCCAAGTGTTCTGGAAGTCAAAAGAAAGACAAATTTTGGAAGGGGTACTGGGAAGGCTCCATAAAGAATTTTGAAGTTCTTGGAAGAATGAGCTACTTTAAGGGTGGCAAAGAAGCTGAGTAGGGCCCTGGGGGTGGAGGGGAAAGCCTGAGAAAGGGTCTGAAGGTGCAAAAAGGTCTGGTAGAGGAACCTCTGACTTGTTCAATTTGCAGATAGTGACGGCTAGAAAAGTTGGTTAGCTTGGAATGCCCAGCTGCAAAGTGTGGACTTCATTCAATGGCTGCTCTAATAAGCTTTTCTTGTTTTTAAACAATTCTGTCATACTTTGTTTTCATTGGTGAAATGTATTATCAAGAAGTTTTCTGAGCACTCGAGCCCTCCTGCAGCCGTCCGGCAGCGGTTTGAGCGTGAGTCTCAGGCATGCGCAGTGCTCGCTCCTAGCCGCCCAGTGACCATAAGCTGGGCGCAGGAGCCGCAGAGAGCAGTGATGGTCACAGTGCCTATGTAGAAGAGAAAGACTGCTCTAGTTCCAACCTAGATACTTTAAAGGACTCTAAATCCAGGGCTGAGGAGCTGGGACACAGAGCATTCACAATTGGGATGTGGTTCTGAGAGAAGTTCTGAGTGTCTCTGATGGAGAACTGGGAGAGTTCCGCTGAGGAAGCTCTCAGGATAAAGAATGGGAAGACAAAAATTGCCCACAGATTTTAATTCAGAATTTATTAAAATTGAACCTCACTGTGGACACTGTAATGCTGAATATAAGCACAATGAACAAGTGACCCCCAGACACCTTTCCAGGCAAAAGTCTTTACTGAAGCTGGACACAGAAGGAGTTTAAGAGTGCTTGGAAACTGACTTGATATTTGAAGTTAACAGAAGAGTTGACATCAAGTATTGCGTTTATGTCCTAGAGCAAATATGCAGACCTGGTTGTTAAGCCTTGGGCTGTTGGGGAACCCTTGATTGATGTTAAATGTGACCCAACCTGTCTTACTTGCATCCAGTTTCCACATTCCCTCTGCTTGGGTCACCATGATGAGAATGTGACATTCAGAGTTTTACGTATCAAAAGTTCTGGGGCCTCATTAGAATGTACTATGGATCATTCTGCAACCTACATGAAATGGCATGTGAGGTCTCTTTCTCCTATGGGACCTGTTAGTCAGAGTGAAGAAATATTATACCACCATGGGGTCGTGATTCTGTACAAAGTCGTTGACAATAATCCATCCTTGTCATTTCGAGGGTACATAGCAACCAAGTCTGTAAAGCATTCCTTGAAGAAATTTGTGAAAATCGACAAGCCACCTGTTTGCCAGAAGTTGTTGCAGAATGGGAAGAAATATAGACTGGACAGTGAACCAGAGGCAGATATCACCCTGGAGGAATTTGAATTTCAGGATGGTTCACTTTTAAAATTGAAAAGTTGTATCGAAGGTTATTTGGAGAACCCAGCAGAGTTTAAATTAGTATTGGTGGAAATGGATTCTGATGATATTGTATGGAAAGCGACGCTGAGAGAATGTGACTGGTTTCAACATGACCCGAGTCAAAAAAGCAGAATTGGTAAGAAGCGACCGCCTAAAATGAGTATTGCTCAATCTGAAGACGAGGTCCCTGGTAAAGAATGAAGCAGGTTGACACTTCAGGTTTGTTACAGTGTCATCAGCGGCTATATATTATTTCCCTGGTCGCCCCTGTCAATGTGAACCTGGGTCAGTCTCACCAGAACCACATCCCAATTGTGAATGCTCTGTGTCCCAGCTCCTCAGCCCTGGATGGAACACAGACCTTGTTAACAGACGCTCAGTTGATCACCCTTGCTGAGATGCTGGGGAAGGAGTGGATAAGAATTGCCATTGCCAACCTGGAGTTGGATATCAGCGATATTGATGCTATCTGGGAGAAGGAAGACAACATTGTAATTTCTAAGTTTAGGATGCTGAAGAGGTGGCAAGAAAAGAATCGGAGCAATGCCACAGAATTTGTATAACTGCTTGAAAATATCGCAGTTGAAGTCCAAGATGTGCTGGAAGGTTTCTTATAGGCAATATGAAATTTGGAAAATGAATTGAAAAAGGAAGCCTCTGGAACTTTTATCTGCAGAACACCATTTCAGCTGGTCACGGGATATAGACTTGATGAGACCTTGAACTTCACAGTCTCTGGAAGCTGCTGTCTACAGGCAGCCACTCTGTAGCTCACACTATCCAGGGGCAAAGAGAATGTAACATTTTGGAAAACTTGAGGAAGAAAACACCTTTATAATACCAAGATTTTTTTCTTTTGTGGCACATCCTGCTTGCACCACCCCTCTACCCGCTCCCCAACAGGTATAATTACAAAGGGTGCTTCAAATGATGCGACTCAGGGAGGTGGGATAGGTTGTAATTTTCTGAGTATGTGGACTATGAAATTCTTATCAAGTCTTTGAAACATTTTTTAGCAATTAAATGATACTGTACCTAAACTTGCACCATTCAGTTTAGCTCTTATCACATTGACATTAATGAGAGGGTCTCGTTCTTTTAGATTCCACAGGGACAGACCCATGTGCCCCGGGTGCAATATTTTTTATGTGGGATATAATCTGTCATTACTAAGCTATCTGGCTAGCGGTCTGTTAAAGCATTAAACCCAATCGTGTTACCTGGTCCTAGAGTGGTTAGAAAGGAGTGGAATCCTCTCCCCATCCCAGGGTTGATCAGCACACTCGGAGCGGACCTCCTTACCTCACTGGTTGTTAGAGTTGCAGCAGTTTCCCTCAGCCTTCTGAAATCACTGGGCTAAACACTGTATTTTTTTATTTTCACCCTGGTGTCATTTATTTTCGGGGGGAGGGCTAAATCCACTCAGAGTTAACCTTAGCAGGACCAAGGGAAAACTATCATCTCTTCTTGAAGAAGACTTGCCCTAGGGAGTAATGGGTCACATTGGCTCTTGATAATCGGTGAAGTGTCCTGGTTTTGTTTTTGTTTTTCTTTTGGTATGTATGTATAGATAGTCACTCTTTCAGAATCATGCATGTGGTGATTAACATTTTGGGTATGTTTTATTAATTTCTTTAAAGACAGTATAAATTACCATTAGTCTTCCTGTCTACATTAGCTGGAGAGTAAAATAAATCTCAATGAATTAATCGGAGAAACACAGGTTAACTATTGTTTTGCCACAAATTTACCTTATAGGGAATAACATTTTTAATTGTCAGGGATCCTGTGGAATTCAAATCTGTACCACTTTAATGAGGTGTTTTTTTTTAATTGTACTATATTTTAGGAAATACATGGAGTTTTTTAACATTCAGAAGTGTAAATAAACTACTTAAAAGGACAAAAAAAAAGTTTACTGTGTGGAAACCAGTTAAGAGGTTACACTGTCAGGCATGACATGAATTTGGAACTTAAAGATGGTGGCAGAGAGAATGGGAAGGAGAGGATGAATGTCAGAGCTACTGTCAAACTAAGAAACACACATGAATCAGTGACTGCTTGAATTGTGAAGAAGTGGTTGGGGCAAAGGTGTTAGAAGTGACCTCAAGGGAAGAAGTCAAAGAGAATTTTCTCAGTGAATTACTAGAAGATGTTATCTTCTGAAAGCAAGGGAAACCAAGGTGAAGCACAGGATTTGAAGTGTGTGGAAAAGATCTGGTCCAACCCTTATTCCAACAGGAAACTAACGATGGAAGACAAAGTGGAATTGCTGAGTCATGACAGATTTGGCCAGCCTGAGTTCCTCACTTCCTTTCTAGAGGCCTTTTAACCAGATGGTGACACTGGGGGAACCAAGATGGGCTTACTCAGAGCTGAGTGTTGTTTCCACCGCTTGGAAAAGGACCAAACAGGTGAAGACTGTAAGAGGTTGCCAAGGGTAGACAGCAAGAGTTGATAGACTCACTAAACCTAAAGGCTATGTTCATATAATTCTAAGTGACTTATGAGAAATCTTTAAAGAAAATGAAAACAGAAAGATACACACCTGTCCATCTGAGTCGAAAGCCAGGCAGGCAACTCCATGTGTATGAACATCTTTAAGGATAGATACAGTTTGGACATTATAGGAATCCCATACACATATATATGGCTCCTTCCCAACTTGGCCAGTTGCAACAAGAGTTTTATCTGGGTGTAAGGCAAGGCTGAAAAAGAAAAAGACCTCTTTTTCACATCTCCTACTGAACATAGTTAAGAACAATAGGGATCATTTTTTTTTTCTACATTTGTTTCTTATTTAAATCCTCTAACAAGAAAAAAGAGTCAGAACTGTACCCCCAAATAATTAAATACCCAATTAGTCAAAACACAAATGTTCAACTTTGGCAAAGAGAGGCTTAGCCCCATTTAATAATTGCATCTGATTTTACCCACTTGGTTACCTTGAAAATGAGATCCTATTATGATTACAATTCTATGGTTAGAAAATCTTCTATATGGCTCCATAACTGCTTTATGTCATATTTACTTACTGATTTTGAAAATATTATTCAGCTTTCAAGTTAGCTTTTGACTTTAGGAAGGAAATGCTGTTGCTAGGAGAAACAGCACTTCTCAGAACGAAACCTGCTTGCAGACATTGGCTACCATCCTCATTAGGATTTCAAAGCACAGAGGGGTTCAGAGTCAAGTGCTATTCCTGTAGCCATAAATCATGTGTTTTTAATGAAATTGTCTATATTACATTAATTACCGTGACATCAAGAGAACTACTAATGACTCTCCTTATAGTTTGTATTACATCTTCCCTCTGTGGTCCAACCAAAATAAAACTTTGTCAAATACCAACTGGAATTTCTAGGAGGCTGTAGCAGTCAAGAGGGAGAAACGTTATCGTTATTATTCCTAGCCACTCTAATGTTTTACATTCCCTGTGTAAAGAAATTGTGCCATTCTAAAAATAAGTATTGGGAATATAAAACAAAACAAAAGAAAGAGCACATCACCTACATACAAAATAAGCTAGCAAATGACTTTATATAGAAACAAAAGTAGGGTTTTTATTTCTTTTAAATCTCAGTGTGATTTTAATTAAAGTATATGCTCTGGAATTCGACACCTGGATTTGCACATTGGGTGCCCCTTACTACCTCAGGTCCTTTGAATATATTGATTTCTTTTGCCTCAAGTTCCCCACCTATAGAATAAAGACACTATATAAAAACAGGTAATATGATGAATACAGAGTATTCAGCACAGGACCTGGCACACAGTAAGCACTTGATACAAGTTAATCACCGTTACTTAACTTGTGTCACTATATCAGACAGACACAACCAACATATTCATGTCTCTGTAGGTACAGTGTACCTTGCAAAAACACTACTTCCTAGTTTTCTACTGGATCCATGTACGGTCCCCACAATGTGGTCTGCAGTCACTCAGCACCACAAGGTGTCACAGTGGCCCTCATCTCACTGTGCTCCCTTCCTGGGCTTCCCACCAAACCTTTACCATCTTGCAGGGGACCCAAGTAGCACCCTGTTCCCACCGACAGGCCCTCCCAGGCCCGTGTACCCTGCAGCAGAGCACAATTCCTCTTCCCAGGTGCCACCAGCGCCCCACAGCATAGGGACATGGTCCAGGCACTGCTTTGAGGCCAGAGGCCTGCTCCACCTGCACTCTCCCCTCAAGGCTGGGGGCTGCACAGGGTTCCTGGCTTTCTTTTTAGGCACAGAGGGTGCAGTGAGAGCCCGCGAGTGCTCCTGTGGCTTCCTGTGTTGGGCAGTGAGTGCAGGTCCAAATGGAGGTGCAGGGGAAGAACGGGCTGAGTGTTAGGGAGGCTCAAAGAATGGTGGGACCCGGTGCTGCTGCCACAACCTCTCCCGGAACTCACGGGCTCTCGGGAGTTCTCCAGGGGCCAGCAGCAGTCTGGGATGAGGAACACCGGGTTCCGGTACCGGCGGCCATTCACTCCTGGCTCCTCAGCAAGGTGTCTGGCTCATGCCACCTGTAATGTGGGTGGCCCAGGCCAGGCAGGTCCACACTGGATTCAGGCAGACGGAAGAGAAACTGCGGAGCGGGAGAGCGGTGGGCCCTTCCGTTTAATAAAGTCTCACAATGGCAGATAAGCACAGTGGCAGACAAAGGCAGGGGAAACGGCCTCTCAAGTAAACAGAAGGATTGCCCCTCACAAGGTGGGCAGGCAATCTGCGTACCTGCCGTCTGGAGCTCAAGCGCCCATAGCCTTACATAGGCCATACACACATGGCGCTGCCACGTGCTCACGCACCAATCAGGTAAAGGGCTCACAGAGGGGAAACCAGCTAGCAAGCCTAACAGCTGCCCCACACCACCTGTCAAGCAAACCCTCTTCCCGTTAGATGCATACCCCAACCCCCACCCCAAGTCAGAGTCTCAGCCCAGGACACTTTGCCCCACCTGCCCGCCAGGTGTTGGGGACCAGACTCTGCCTAAAGTCTGGACAGGGGCAGACCACCCTAGGCCAGAAACAGAGAGTGAACCACGAGGGCAGCAAGTCTATCACCTTCCAGAAGGACGAAGGCTAGGGAATTGATGTGAGCTTCCAGCTCGATCGCTGAGGCCCCACTCCAACATCTGCCAAGGTCTAAGGCCGCTGCAACCCAAACATGGTTTACTGCACGTTGTTGAGGCCAGCTGTTCCTCACGGCAGCGAGGTGTCTAGAATCTGCTCCTGGAGCCTCTGCCCTGAAGGACAAGCTCAGGGCAGGGCATTGCCCTCTCCCGACCACTGGGCTCTCACCCAAGCCCTTCCATTAGGCAGTGTTCTCCTCTAATGAACCTCAGCAGGGAGGCTCACGGGTCTGGGCGGTGCCTGAAGAAAATGTGTGGGGTTTCCCCGAAAGGTAAACAAGATGCAGGTGCACTTTGGAGCTTCAGTTATGTAGCAAGAGTGCCTGAGGGTCCAGATGGAGGGGCAGGAGAGAACAGTTGGGGTGCAAGGAGCATCAGGGAGGGCTCAGAGACTCACTTGGGCCCAGGTGCTGCGGCTGAGACCACTCTCCCCTGAGGAGGCCCCACCTCTCTCAGGATCCAGGGAATTCTGAGGGCCGCAGGGGAGTCCTGTGATGAGAAGCACCTGCGTGCCCATATCTGCCTTAGCTATCTAACAAGTGCTTGCTGGAAAACATATCCTCAGGAATCTTTATAAGAAGTAATATAGTGTGTCCGTAAAGTCATGATGCACTTTTGACTGGTCAAAAGTCAAAAGTGCACCATGACTTTACGGACACACTGTATAAAAAGGTAACATATATAAAGGCAGAGCTTTTTCACAAGAGGTGAATGCTAAAGGCTTTAAAACTTTTTATAGTTGTAGAACACTTTAGCATTCAGACTTGGTAAGAGATAACCAATAAGGTACAAAAGGACCCTCTTAATCTCAGTTTTGCTGGGGTAACTTTGGTATTTGATGGTATCTAGATGTCCTAGAAAATTACAAGTAGATTATAAAGTAAGTGGATGGAAGCAGTCTGTGAAAACCTTATGACAGCTCATCCATTCATTCAACAAACCCTTCTTTAAGGAACTAAGAACTATCAGGAGCAGCATTATAAATACATAAACAGAAAATACGCTACCCAAGAAGCTCAGCTTGAGAGGAAAGACAGACATGTAAATAATAAAATGTCAATGCATATATACAATGACATAGAAAGATGGAGGATGGTGTGACCAGCTGACCAGGACTTTATCAAAAACATTAGTTCATATGAAAGACAAGGTGCAAAGCACATCCATCTGAAAAGACAGTGTCCATAGTCCAAGCCTTGTAGAGAATACCAGGAAATGAGATGGGTCAGAGTAGCTGAGGCAACCATGAAAGCCCTTTGTAATGCCAGTGGCCAAGGCCAGGCAGGTTCACATTGGATTTGGGCAGATTATAGAGAAACTGTGGAGCCAGAAAGTGTCGGGCCATACCCGTTTATTGGAGGCTCACAAAGACAGGCAAACAAATAAACAACAAAAGGGAAAGAGCTAATAAAAGAAAATCTGCTATTCACAGTAAGGGCAAGGGAGCAAGGAAAACCATACCTCACAGTGGCAGGAGAGTGATCTTGGAGGATCACTGCCCAAGGGAAGCACCCATAGCCTTATATAGGCTACGCACACGTGCCTCTGCCAGGTGCTCAGGCACTAATCAAGCAAAGTGCTTGTAGCTGATAAACCCATGAGCAAGCCTAACATGGCTGCTCTACACCCTTAAAAGCAGGGCAGGAGTTAGGGCACCACTGACAATTACCAGCAGGACACCATATGAACACTTTCATATTTTAAGAAGGTAACCCTAGCAGCAGGGAGGCACAGTGGGGAAGCACTGATGTGGGGGGGGGTGTATTAGGAGAGGAGGCAGGGAGGTCAGGAGGGACCAACTGAGAGATAGGGAGATGAGACAGGGGTAGAGGGGCAGGGAGAGGATGAGTCAAAGGATATTTAAGGAAACAAGAGAAAAATAGGGGAAACCCAGGAGACTCCCCAGGTCTCCACATCCGAGAGTATGGCAAAGAGGATTTGACTGGACCACATGCTCCAGGAGGGCAGGGTGGGTTCTCTCACTTGCATCACAGTTCCTGAAACATATGGCAGAGCAAGCATTCACAGAGTGCTTGCTGAAGAGGGAGCAGATGATGCCACCCTGGCTGCCAGCTTGCTCCTCCCCTCACTACAGGCAGCAGGTCCTCCCTGGGGCTGGGAAATAAACATGTATTCTTCCCCTACATGTTCAGAGACACTTTCAAGAGACAGAAATGAAACTTTTTGGCTGTGATCAACGCTTCTATTTAAAACATGCTCAAGATACTTGGCAGATCCCTGAGGTTCAGGAGCACCCAGAATTTTTTTTTAAATGTTCTAGGTCATTGTTCTTACTTTGATTTCATGATTCCTGACTTTTTTCAGTTCCTTGAAGGAAGGGGGAAATGAAATTGTTTTTGTGGGGTAGCTGTGTTAGTCTTGCTCGCTAGTTTACCAGCTGCAAGCCCTTTACCTGATCAGTGTGTGAGCACATGGAAGCACCACGTGTGTATGGCCTATAATATAAGGCTATGGGCGCTTGCGCTTAGGGGGATTGCAGATGGCGGATTGCCTGCCTGCCTGCCTGCCTGCCTGCCTACCTACCTACCTACCTACCTACCTACCTACCTACCTACCTACTTACCTATCTACCTATCTGCCTGCCTATCTGCCTTCCTGCCCACCCTCCCCAGTGAGGGACTATTTTTGCTGTTTGCTTGCCTGAGAGGCGGTTTCTCCTGCCTTTGTGCTTGTCTGCCGTTGTGAGACTTTATTAAACGTAATGACCCAACCTTTCCCGGCTCTGCAGTTTTTCTACCGTCTGCCCGAATCCAGTGTGAACCTGCCTGGCCTCAGCCACCACCATTACAGTTTTTTTAACAAATCTTTAAAGAGGCCTTCAAAATAATTTGTCTTAGTTTTGAATAATTAGCCATGTGACCTAAAAACATCCCATTTTGAAGTATTTTTACTCTGATTATCATTGTTCTTTTCATTCATGGTAAAGCCCATAAATCTATCACATTTATGAAAAGGTCACATTGGAATTGTTTTTCTTCTTTAGTTGTTTTGGATTTGGTTTTCTTGTTTGTTTGTTTTGCCAGAAGTTTTTTAATGGTGTTCTTTAAATCATCTCTTCCCAGCTCATGATACTACATTGGCCCGCGTTCCTCCTTTGTCATTTGAATACATTAACAAAATTATCTGTCTCTCCTTTTGTAAGCCAAGAGTCTCTGACCTCACTTCTCTGGCTTGCATGCAACATGATTGCTTAAAAGAACTCATAATGTTCCCATTTATCCATGTTCATGTCAAGGAAAAGAACAGAAAACATCCTTTATTCACTTGGCCAACTGCTACTTTCCCATCAGCTTCCCGGAAACTTCACTCCTTTCATGTGGTAACACAATGACAGCATCCACGTATCGTCCAACCACAGCCAAGTGGCATTTACTTTTATTTTAAATTTGTTATATCATTTCAACAACACTTTTTATATCTTATTCCACAGAGTTGCCCTGAGCCTAAGAAGCTACCCTCCAGTCATACCTTTAGACCAAGGGTCCCCAAACTTTTTACACAGGGGGCCAGTTCACTGTCCCTCAGACTGTTGGAGGGCCGGACTATAAAAGAAAACTATGAACAAATTCCTATGCACACTGCACATATGCACACGCATCATATATGCGCTTCCGGAGCCCTGACGCGTGTGTCCCGCGTCACCGGAAGTAGTACTGTACATGAGCTAAGCCGCGCTTTGCGGTGCCGCCACATACAGTACTCCAGGCCACCAATGACTCACTGACCACCAATGAAAGAGGTGCCCCTTCCGGAAGTGCGGCGGGGCACCGGATAAATGGCCTCAGGGGGCCGCAGGCCGTAGTTTGGGGACCCCTGCTTTAGACTAACCGACAGATTAAAAGAGGGTGAGTTCCCTGCTCCTATTAAGGAGCTGTCGTGGAGAGATTCATGGACCCTGAATTCCTTCTCATGACATTTCATGAGACATGGCCAACTACAGTCGTCCCTTGCCATATCGCAGTTCCCTCTTCGCAGTCTCACTGTATTGTGGATTTTTAAATTGTATATATCTAATTTTGTATCACGAACTTTTTACTATATTGCAGAATTTTGCGGTATTTGGTGTTTTTATATATTTATTGTTTTAATTATTTCTGTGGTAAAATAAGCATTTTCTAGCCCCCAAAGTTAAAAACAATATAAAAAGAGTGTGGGAAAGGTTTATAAGAATGTGAGGAGGAAAAAAAAAAAGAATGTGGGGAGGGTTTATAAAGCCTTAAAATATATATAATAAAATAAATAAAAAGTCGCTACTTCAAGGATTTTTGCCTATCACGGGGGTTTCTAGAACCTAAGCCCTGTGATAGACAAGGGGCTACTGTATTGAGTCCTTCCTTGGAGAAAATTACAGAAGTGGAAAGTAATGCCGTTACACAAAATACCTGTTCTACTCTGTGCTTCCGAACTTCATCTTCTTTACCAGATCATAATGTTGGGAGTCTTTCTGTGACTGTAAGTATTGATACTACCTACGTATATATTAAGTCTATCTGCCATTTGAAAGCCCACAAATCTAAATCTCTCCTTTTCTAAGAAAATTTGCACATTGCAAATTTCAAAAGTTATTATATATCATAACAGCAGTGTCTTAATATTAAACTTTAAAAATTGTCACTCTTTCACTAAGGGTCTCAGTCCAGTGGAGGTCTCCTGCCACACCTACTTGAGAAGGTTTGGTGTCGCTCTTGTTCCCTTTGGTATTCAGTTTGTTGCAGTGATTGTATTGTACACATGGCTACAAAAAAGGGATCAAGCTTTTAAAGAACTACTTTTCTCTGTGTATATAAATCTAGTTCCATTGGGAAATCCCATCTTCTGTTGCCATAGCAATAGAAAGTACTGCAGAGAGGGATTTTCATCACCCTGAGGAGGAGAAGGAATTGATCTGTTTTTCCAGAATGCCAGGAGGGCAAAAACATGTCTTTCCGATGTCAGATGAGATCAGGAAGATTTCCAAATATGTTGTGTGGGGCGAAGACGACAATTGATAGGGTCATGGAAAGAGGCAGCCTTGTTTGTGAGGTTAAACCAACAAACACTAACCAACACTAATAATTCTTGATTCCTGAAGGCCAAACATTTTATGTGAGTATTTGTTCCTAATGCATTTAAAAATGCTCATGGTTCTGACTCTACTTTTTATTTATTTATTTTTTTTCTGACTCTACTTTTTAAAGCCTCATTTCATTTTTGCCCAGACTGCATCAGTGATTCTTTCAGTAATAACTTTGTATGTTAGTATGTATATTTTTTGATATCTCAAGAGGAAAGTATGAAAAAATCTTCTCCCTCCCTTCCCTGAAGATAACCCTGGGAGAACTTTTCCACTGTTGGAGGTATAAGTACATCAAAGTGATGAGGCCAGACCGTCTAAGGGCAGAGGCAAAGGCTGTAGTTTTCCAAAATGAAAAGGGAATGGCCCAACCTCAGCAGATGCTCACCTGGGAAGTGAACAAAGAAAAGGCCTAGGATGGCTTTACTTGAACACAGTGGCCTGGAGGTGGTGTGGCCTCAGATGGGATGCTTGTGTTCCAGTCCTGCCTGGTCCCTAGGGCTGCACTTGGCACTGGGATACCACCACTGGAACTGTGACCACATCTGACACCATGGAGAAGGCCCCATCTTCCCACGGGGCTGAATGGAGATGATAGAAGTGATAGCAATGTATATGGACCACCAGGGTCCTCCGCCATGTTCGTGAATGGTGTAAGCTCCTGTAAATCCATGGTTGAATAGTGTTCCATCATCAACTTTCATGGGTGGTGCATGTAATGAGAATGAGTATGATTTATAGAAATAAAGAAATGGAACATATCTGGCATGCTGAGTGTTTCCATACCTATATTGCTATGAAGCTATATTCTAGCAATACCCTAATATCACATAAAAGAATGGTTAAGGGTATAGTGATTTGGCCACCTGGGCTCAAAGCATGCACTGGCTGTTGGAGCCAGCTTGGACTAACCAGCAGAAACTGTTAAATTTTTAGTAATTTTGTGAATCAGTTGTTAAATCTGGCCACTGTTAAAAATTAAATCATATAAACTTACAAATAAATAAATCATATTCAAAACACTGGTAACACATACTAAAACTTGTCACTTCCTAATTACAAGTATTTTATTACATTCTCTATTAATGATAGTCCTGGAGTAATTTATTGCTATCCTATTTGTGTGGTAGAAATAATATAGAATGATGTGCTGCTGCACATCTCTTCCCAAACTCTGTTTTCAGTCACATTAGTGGTTTGAAATCAGCCGTGGTGGGAATATTTACATCATGGAAATCAACAAATGCTATAAATCAGGGCTTGGTTCATGGTTTTGGTGATAGTCTAGACTTAAGACAGAGAAGGGGAAAATGTTAATAATGCAGTATAAAGTTAAAAGTATGTCCTGTCTGTAGCTGTTACGTTATGAGAAACAAAAATAAAATTGAGAAGATAGTCTTCCGATATTGGAAAGGTATTATCTAGTTCAGCAAAGAAGTCAATCAATTATTGACAAGGGATTAAAATTCTGACATATGTTTTTGTTGTTTTATTTTTGCCTTATTAATATAAATGAAAATATCAACCAACATTCAGGTCAGAACTACACTCACTTGTCAATGATGTGAGGAGCTTTTCTGAACTAGATAGTAATTAAGCATTTATACTTTTGATAAATCATGGCTGAATTGCAGCCATAGGTTGGCCACAGATATGAGTTCAGCAAAACTCAATGAAAGCATTCTATGAGAACTGATTGGCTATGTGAAATTTACAATAAAGTCTATTATATAATTTATTATTATTTGTAAGTGGTGCACTACACATCATTTATATCAGTAAAATTTGTAACAAACTGAATGAATATGCCTCCATTTTTTTCTCTTGGAGAGCTGGTAGTTAAACAGTGATTAATACATCACTGAAGCATATTTCCTGTACTTTTGCATATATTAGTTTCTCATAAATCAATTCAGCAAATTACTTACCTTCCCTGTGTCTCAGTTTCTCATCCATAAAATGGGAATAAAAATAGTACCTACCTAGAAGAAGGTAGGTATTATTTAATATTTAATAAATCCTAAAGCGGTGGTTTAAAAAATGGTGCTTAAAACACAAAGAACACTGTGTAGATCGTATTGTTATTATTAATTAACTGCTATGTGATAGAATCTGATCAAAACAAATACACGTAAAATCTACCCCTCATCCCAGAGGATTGACATTCTAAACTAGGGAAACTCATGTACATAAAGAACCATTGTGAACTAACCTCCAAACTTTAAAAATAAGATTATTATTGAGAATTAAACTGATAAAAGAAACATGAAATGAACAAGATTGGTTATCTAAAGTAGTCATCCTAAAGAGACGAGGCAAGAACAGGATTTGAAAATCTACCCGTGACAGTGAGAAAATCTAGATTTACCTACTGAAAGCAATCAAACTGAGTAAAGGCAGAAAACCTTTATAAAAAGTAGTCAATCAAAATATTAGAGGATTGGGATAAAAATAGACATAGGCATAGATTGAGCAGAACTGAGTCTAGATATAAACCCACACTTATATGGTCAACTAATTTCCAAAAGAAGTTGTTAAGGTAACTCAAAGCAGAAAGGATAGTTTTTAAACAAATAGTGCTGGAACAACTGGACATCCATGTGGGAAAAAATGAATCTCAACACTTATATCTTATTCATAAAAGTTATCTCAAACAACAAGAAGTCTAAATTGAAGAGCTAAAACTATACAATTGATAGAAAAAAAGAACACATGAGAAAACCTTTGTAACCTTTGAAAGACAATGGTTTCTTAAAGAAGAAACAAAAAGCATGAACCATAAGAGAAAAAATAACTGATAAATTAAACTCTACAGGTCGCTGGCTTGAAGCCCAAGGTCACTGGCTTGAGGAAAGGGTCTGCTGTAGCCCCTTGGTCAAGACACATATGAGAAAGCAATCAATGAACGACTAAGGTAACACAACAAAGAATTGATGCTTCTCATCTCTCTCCCTTCCTGTCTGTCTGTCTCTATCTGTCCCTCTTTCTGACTCTCTCTCTCTGTCACAAATATATATACATACTAAATGAAAAAATTCTAGGGCAGTTAATAGAATACTCATGCCACTAATACAGGGGTCGGGAACTTTTTTGGCTGAGAGAGCCATGAACACCACATATTTTAAAATGTAATTCCGTGAGAGCCATACAATATGTTTAACACTAAATACAAGTAAATATGTGCATTTTATGTAAGATAAACACTTTTAAAGTATAATAAGTCTCTGAATTCTTTTTAATAATGTTGTTATGCTTTTGCTAACCAATGATGAATAAAGTACTTCTTACCATTAATGCGACTTCTGGTGCTGCATGGTTTTACTGATAGTTTTGTAGTCCGGTTGATACGTGGTGAGGTTAAGCTTCATGCAGGCGTTGAGACTTCCATCCATTAAACGTGATTGTAGGTTGGCCTTAATGTTCTTTAGATGTGAGAAAGACTGCTCACATGCATACGTAGAGCCAAACATTGACAGTACAGCAATACTCACACGCTGTAGTGTGTGGTGTGTGACGGGAAGCGCGTTCCAACTTTTGACAATCGGCTGGTCTGTGGGTTGAAGTTTTTTCATTTCTCCCCACTTGTGTTTGCTCACCAACTCTGCTTGCGGCCGTGCAAGTCTTTCCAAATCTTCATTCAGTGACTTGAACTTATTCACCCACATGTCTGAAGCCTTCAGGTCAGCAGCTAGTAGCTCAAAATCTCTGACGAAGACACCGAGAATGTAACTCAGGTCAGCGCTGTCCACTGCACACTCATGTGGATAGGTGATGAACTTAAAAAGACCAGTGCGCTCACGAAATTCTCCAGAGTGCATTTTGAATGACTGCAGATTAGATGTGAAGCCTGCTAGCTGCTGGAGATCAAGATGTTGAGCAGTGTCACTTGTTGTGCATGCATCTTTAAACTCTCCCAGTTTTTCAAAGTGTAGTAAACGACCTGTTTCAATGTCGATGATAAAGAGTTCCAGCTTGTTTTCAAATGCAAACACTGCTTGTTGAAGCGATAAGACTGTATTTCCAATGCCTTGCATTTTCACATTGAGCTGGTTCAGATGTCCACAAGATAGTAGAACTTCAGGAGCCCCTCAGTGTTAGCTAACTCAGGATGCTCGACATTTTTCATTTCAAGAAAATTCCGGATTCCACTCAGACAAGCTGCGAAACGGCTGAGCACCTTCCCTCTTGACAACCAATGCACATTGCTATGCAGAAGCAGACCAGGATAATTATTCCCAACTTCATCCAGCAGTGTTTTATACTGGCAATCACTTAAAGCTCGAGCAACAATAAAGTTGACCACCCAAATGGCCAACAACATTACCTCACCAAGCTGCTCACCACACATCTGAGCACAAAGCGCCTCTTGATGTAGGATGCAGTGAAAGCTTAGGATGAGTCTCTTTTCATGTTCATGAAGAAGTGCTACAATTCCTCCGTTTTTCCCCACCATGCACAGAGCACCATCAGTACACACCGAAATAAGTTCTTCCATAGGTAGATTTTTTTTTTAGCAAACTCAGTGAAAGACTGGAATAAATCCTCCCCTCTTGTTATCTCTTTCATAGGCAAAACAGCAAGACTTTTCTCACGTAGTGTGTCAACGACAGCATACCTTGCAATCACGCTGAACTGGGATAAATGGCTTACGTCAGTTGACTCATCCAAAGCGAGAGAAAAGAATGGTGCTGCATTTATGTCCTTCACTTGTGTTGCCTCAATTTGATTTGCCATCATGATGGTACGATCGTGAACAGTTCTTGCTGACAGAGGTATGTCTTTTATTCATTTGATTATCTTGTCTTTATCCAAAAAGTCGTCAAAAAGTTCATTGGCAACGTCCAGCATGAATATTTTGGCATACTCCCATCTGTGAATGGCTTTCCATTTCTCACAATTGCTAAAGCACCAGCAAAGCTAGCTGAATTCCAGTTACCTTGTTGGGTCCAAACACGGAGTTGCTGCTGACTAGCTTGCACTCTGCACAGTAGCTCTTGACATGCTTTCTTCCTGCTGTCTTCCGCTGGATATTTCGATGCAAATGTAGTATGGTGTGTGTCAAAGTGCCTCTTTTTATTTGACAGTTTCATCGATGCAATTTTATCATTGCATATTAGACATACTGCAGAACCTGCTCTCTCCACAAAGGCTAATTCCTCTGTCCATTCCTGCTGAAAAGTACAATACTCCTCGTCTTTTTTTCTTTTAGCCATCTTCTTTGTCAAAAGGGTTTCTGCAATTAGCTAGCTGACTACTTGATTAAAAGGAGGGAAGTTTACTTCCTGACCTCACAACGACCTGTGTACGTTAGGCATTATCCACTAAAATTTTGGTATTGTCCGGAGGACAGCTGTGATTGGCTCTAGCCACCCGCAACCATGAACATGAGCGGTAGGAAATGAATGGATTGTAATACATGAGAATGTTTTATATTTTTATCATTATTATTTTTTTATTAAAGATTTGTCTGTGAGCCCGATACGGCCATCAAAAGAGCCACATCTGGCTCGTGAAACATACGTTCCCGACCCTTGCACAAATATCTTGATCATTCAAAGCTAGGAGCCAAGAGATCTGCTTCTAGTTGATGACCCAAAAAATAAAACTATAGAAATATAACTTAAAGCTACAAAGATAAAATGTTAAGGAAATTAAAAATTAATTAAATAACCCTTTGGGGAGAAGAAGGGAAGGAATATAAAAATGGCATCTAAACTACATCCTCATCTATCTTAAAAGGAAGTCCATCATGTTTGAAATGGATGTCAAGAAATACTAATTAATCACCTTGTTTTGAGATGTGCATGTTACCAACAGGAAGAATAGTCATAAGAATTAAAAGTGTTTCTTTGGGTAGTGGATTAGGGATGGAAAAGGATGGAGCCGCGGCAGTTTTTCATTATAAACCCTACATATTTTTGTGTGCCAGTATTGCTTTGATACAAATATAAAAGTTAAAACAAACCAAATATGTTTCAAGAAATCAAACTGATTAACTTATGCAGAAAAGTGGCTTAGTAATCTTCCACAGGCAGGATGGAGGAAGGAATGTCTGATGACTGTATGTATCAGATTTATCAACCCCCAGATGTTCTCATCAAGTATAATTGTTACTGATAAAGTAAATTTGATCAGCATGACTAGTCTTACAATTCATTCTTTGAAAAAGGAGAAATACTGCCTTAAGACTGTAACACAACAATTTGGTAATGAGAAGTTTCACTAATGAAAGGGATCTGTGTGAAACCCAGCTTCCTGGAGCTGTTCATGCTTTTTCTCCTCTTTAAGCAAGGCACATGACTCAAGCATCAAGGTTTATATTTGGCAGAAGTCCTGTTAATTTGGGATAATTAAATATGCCAGTCATGTGTTGCAGTAAGGTCTGACTAAATACTTTAGAGAAGTCATTAGTGAATCCATCTGGTCCAGTGGCTTTGCCAGATGGCAAAATGTTACTACCTCTATCCCTTCTGCTCTCAGAATGTTCTACCTCCATTGCAGAATAGCATGCAGTTATTTTCAGGATAAGTCTTAATTTTCTAGTTTACAATATCAAGGGATCTGGAAAGCGAAAGGTAAACCTAACAATCGTGTTACACCATGCCAACTGAGCCACAAGATTTCAAGGTCTGTTGTTCTACTATAAAATTCAAAGTAATTTATCATTTCCGTTTCCTAAGAATGTTCTACATCAAACATTTCCGATAGTGCTCCATTTGTGACCACACAGTTAAAAGCATGGAGAGAGGTAACCAGCTCTATTTCCCACCCATGAGATTATCAGACTTCAAAATGAGGAGACCCCAGAAAGTGCTGCCTCCATTTGAATGGTCCTTTAAGTGGAAAAGTAGCCCGTTTCAATTTTTTTTAAGTTACAGAGTTGAATAGCTTTGTGAGTGCCTTAAAATAACTATCTTAAAATTGTTTTCAGTTTTTTGACCAGGCGGAGTTAACTTTTGACACTGACCCAACTCTCTAATCAGGTAGGCCAAAATCAAAAGCATTGACAATAGCAACTTTAATACAATCACTTCACCAACTGGTGTCTAAGGTAAATGCTTAAACCTAAGTGGTAACCAGGGGATTGGAACTGCTGGAAGAAGGTCTGGGATGACTGAATGAAGGTATGAGGCAAGGAAAGGGCCTAGACAAGAGCCTGACATTGTATTGACATTCTCAACCTAACCTCCAACCCCTCAAATATACCCTAGGGCTATGCATTAAGTTCAGAGGAGGCCCCGCTCTTTCCTGATAAAGGCCAGCTTTGCATCTCTAACAACTGCCCTAACTGACTGTGATCAGACAGAATGTACGCTGATGGAACTGATACATCTGGGAACTAGGGTATCACTCTACAGCGACACTTGCATGTAGAGCTTCGGTTTTTTATCTTGCTCTTAGTTACTAGCACGTCCTCTTCTTCCCTTTATTTTTCTTTATTCCTCTTCCTTCCCTTCTTACCTTCCCTTTCAAGGTTTTCTCTGTCCCTCCATTGTCTTTATATTTTATCCAGCATTTATTTCTGTGTGTTTGGAAAGGAGTAGGGAGGGTGGGAAAGTCTGTGTCGGGGTCACCTCAGTCCTGCATGTTGCCAGACTGGAAGTCCACGCTTGACTGTTGACCACCACTCTCAATTCTAACCAGCTGAGATTCTATTTTTCTGGAACTACCACTGTGAACTTGGCATAAATGCCTAATTAAAATCCTTTTTAAGTTTCCCTGTGTGAGAGAGCAGCTGTGTTTCCTCTGAGTAGAGGGGGCTGCAGAGGGCTCCTCCCCTGCCTCTGCCTCCCACCCCTACTTCTCACTACCGCAGACACCTTCAGTGCAATGTCCACAGCTGGGAAAACAGAAATGGTGCTCGGGATCATAACTTTCAAACCACCTGTGCCCTTGGCAAAGCAAGAATTTGTGGCCCAGAGGCTCAGGCAGAAAGGGGTGGGTGAGTGAAGTGGCTTTTCCTTGTGGGTCTGAATGAAGGTGAGAACAGGGTGATATCCACAAGAAAGTGCTAAGCAAGTTCCTCTTCCCTAAGAGACCAGCTACCCAAGGGTCCTGTCAGACCCATGGATACTGGAAATACCAGGGGAACACTTCGTCAAGTCTTTGATTGTCTAATCACTGTGCCGTACACTTGAAACCAATACAGAAGAATATTAAAAGTAAACTGTAATTAAAAAATTAAAAATATTGTCTTGTTCCTAATTCATAGTTTAACTCCTCCTTTTGTTTCCTTAAACAGATTAATCATTCTCATTTCCAAAAGTATCTGTGGACCTGATTCAATTGCCTACTTTCCTGTTGTCTCCAGTTATGATGTCTTATTTTTTAATATGTGTTATGACTTTTTTTTTAACTGCAAATTCATGCTTCTTGGAATTTTATCTGTGAGAATTCTTTAAGACTCAAGGTAAAAGTGCATTCTTCCAGAGGACTTACCTCTTTGCTTCTCTGGGCACCTGGGGCACCACTGTCCCAGGGTTGTACTTAGACTGCAGACTCAGTGTGATTTTGCATTTCAAGCCTAAATGAGAGCTATCTTGTGATCATGAATTTTCAAGATTTCATTTCCCTCTTTCCCACTAACCCCTTAAGCAAGAGAGTTGTCTGAGTATTTGTCCGAGTTCACTGTTACAGTGTGGGTCCAGGTCTGTGGGTTTCTATCGATCCCGGCACCTACTTTTAGATGGCCTTTTCTAGCTATCCCAGCACCTACTATGAGACCTCCTGTGGCCTACTCCCCACGAGCCCATCCAATAGAAGCTCAAGAACAACAGGCTTCAGCAAATGCCCCAGAGCAAAGAGCCTCTGGAGTATGTCTGATCTTTCTGGTTTTCAACCTTTGCTTCATCTTTGGCCTCTAGATATTCCTTGACTTATCAACCCAGAAGTAAATTTTAAAATATATTTTCAACATTGTATCCAGCATTTTTAATTGTTCTCAGTGGGAGGGTTGCTCAGGTTATCTGATCTCGCACACTATAAAATTTATGAAGTCTGCACCTCCTTTTACAATCCCACTACTACTGCTGTGGTCTACCCTTCCTGGAATTTAGAAGTCACTTTGTAATCCTTCTCTGCACTTACCACTGTCTACCTAGAATCATAATACGGCCTGTTCTGAACACA
This sequence comes from Rhynchonycteris naso, assembly GCA_037038555.1. Lineage (NCBI taxonomy): Eukaryota > Metazoa > Chordata > Mammalia > Chiroptera > Emballonuridae > Rhynchonycteris > Rhynchonycteris naso. Next base: position 181,158,237 of record CM072998.1, read on the forward strand.
TACCTGTCAGGTTGTGAGAGCTCTGAAAGGACAAACAGTCTGATTTATTGACTATTTCACAATGCCACCGTCCACCACACACAAGCACGTACACTCACGTACACCTACACATGCATACTCACCCGCACTCACCCACCTACCTTCACACATATAGGCTGACAGGCTCTCATCCACAGACACACCACATAGCACCGCACCTTGTCAAGGAAATACTCAACACAGGTTTAGTTGAATCAAACTTCATTTTCATATATTTTACTTCTGATGCCTAACTTACATCTAGATAATTGTTTTTGTGAACTCTGATTTCTGGATTTGGCCATCATCTGGGATCTTGTTGTGAGTACATATTGTAATTTCATTGCTTTCTGCTTCTGATATGTGACCCTGGTTGGAGAAAGTACATGCAATAGATAAGAATTCTGACTTTGGAGTCCCATAGACCAGCATTTGGTTCAAATCTCATCTCTACCCTTTACTGACTACAGGAAGGTCAAAAGCTAAGTTATGTCTCTGGACCTCAATGTCCTCATCTGCCAAATGGGGTGCATGTAAACATTTAGGCACAGGATCTCAGTGAGCACTCAGTAAATAGTAGTTATCAGAGATAGGGCCCTTCAGCATGATGACTAAAATTATTTATTACCCAAGTGAACTAAATGCTAGATAAGTTATTTTGATTTTTAGATGTAGAAAATAACTGAAATGATTACCTTTTTCTCATTCTTTCTCTACTTGAGATCATTAATTCTAACTCTACAAGTATTTCTAAAGGATGTTAACTACAAAAGGGTAGGGATTTAAGTCTGTTTTTTTCCCATCAGTGTCATTGTAGCAGCACAGTGCCTGGTATCTAATGGATGCTTTGTAAATAATTGTTGAATGAGTAAATAAGGAAACATATAGCTCCAAATATTTGAATAAGAGTAAGATAGATAAAAGAACATATTAACTGATATAGAAGCCCTTCATATATATAATTCCTATCACGAACTCTGCAGACAAGAAAGATCTTGAATAATAACGTTTTGTACTCAATATTAATAGTTCCCCAAAAATATTTATTTAAAACTACCCAGAAGTTCAAAATCCAATTTTTAAAAGTGGCATTCTGAAAATGATGGTATAACATGTCAATCCACAGGGCTTCACATCTTTCTAACTAAAGTGCAAATTAAAAATAATCATGTCTGTGATGTTGGTTTTGCAAAATTGCATATTTGGTTCCTTACAATAGTTTGTTCAGCAAAAACATTAAATAGAAATGAAGAGTCTTTGAAAGCCAAGAATACTGCATACAAACTTAATTCAAGGTCACTGATTTTCTTCTGTATTTTAGATCAGCACTAATAGTTTCATGGGGGGAAAGAGCTTTAGCTAGATTCTCTTATTCCACAAGGACAAGCCTGCCCTCCTTAGAGCAGTGGCATGGAGTCAGATCCTCTTCAATCCTGGCGTCACACTGGGGAGTCAAGCGTGAATATAAACTCCCACTTTAAAACCGGTGTTTCTCCAGTGATAGGAGTTCACGTAAGCAGCACTTTGTGCCCTGGCTAACCTAGCCCACTTACATTAGTTCATATCCTCAGACATGTCATAGGAAATAATTTCCAACTCTTTTGAGAAACTTCAAAAGAGCAGAAATCTAAGGCTAAGTGGAATGAAGGAGATGGTACACGAAGAATAACTACTCCAGCTCCTCCACCCTTAATGCAATGGGACTTTTTTGTTTGCCAGCTCCTGTTCCACGGCTTTTCACGTGTGATCAGATTTAATCCCCAACAGGGGTTTAGCTGGGCTGGGGCTGAGGACCCACACATCCAACATGTAGAGGGAAGTAACACCCTCTTCCTTCTCTCTCCCCATATATGTTTTCATCCACTAAAGGTTAAAAATAAAAAGCTGCTTGGGAACAAAAAAACTGCACTCTGTCCAGAATGGTGGTTCATTCATCCACCCATCCAAATACCTGATATGCCAGGGTTCCTGTGAGAACAGAAGGAATGCAGGCTGTGGCAAGAGCCAACAAACCCACGAGAGATCTGACCATGATGGAGGTCAGACACATGTCCTTAAGCCAGCCTCTAAGTCAATTCACGCTAGTTTTAAGAAATATAATAGAAGCACCTATATGGTGTGGGTTTCTGAAGGTTATTTTAGAACATGTTTGAGAATGAGAAATGTCCATATTTTTAAAACAAGTACTCCAAAAAGAAATAGGAATCTGTCAAAATTTACTCCTTAATTCAAGTCTCATTTTGATGGAATAGTGGGTGATACCTTTAATTTAATACCTTAAATTCTGAGCTATCTGATCATTGAAGCTATCTGATCTTTCTTCAAATATGAGGGTATAAAGGCCTAGAGTGGGTAAGTGCCCAGAATTTCCCAGTTAGTGGCAGAGGTAGTAAAACCCAGGTCTCCTGACTTCTAGATCAGCCCTGTTGCTAGCCTAAAAACAAATGGCTGGATTTCAAATGAGCAGCATGTTCTCTGGAGAAAGTTACCACCTAAATAATGAGATTGTGAGCAAGGGGTCTGAACCAGGAACAATAACAACCACTGTTATTTCTAATCCTCAGCATACCCTTGGAAGACAGTTATTACTATTCTCACTTTACAGATGGGGAAACTAAGGCTCAGAAAGTCTAAGCTCAGTCCATAGATTCAAGATATCCAAACACAACCAATATAATATTGCAAAAAATAAAGAGAAGTTTTGTTCAGATTTGGGGGCTAAATTAAGCCAGAATGTTTTTACCTCAAAAAGATAGAAACAATTAAGTTCCTTATGTATGCCAGTTGATCTGATAGGCATTTTAGGCATTTTCACACTCACTGTTCTTTTAAACAATTTCTCTTGAGGATCAGAGATCTCTCTTTTGTAAGGAGTTGAGCAAAATTCAAACTGAGGCTTACCTGATTCTGAACACTTAAAGCTAATAAATTTTACCTCTCTAACATCAGTTTATTTTTCCATTAAAACAGAGGTCATCAAACTCTTTCTGAAAAGGGTCGAATATTAGTACAGAATTTTAGTCTTTGAAGGCCACAAAGTATTCCAAATACTTGACTCTACCGTGGTAGTGTGAAAGCAGCCATGGATAACGTGTAATACATAAATACAATAAAACTTTACTTGTGGACACTGAAATGTAAACATCATAAATTTTCATGTCATAAAATATTATTCTTCTTTGTATTTTTTCCAGTTAAAATGTAAAACCATTCTTAGCTCATGGGCCATACAAAAATAGGCAGTCAAATGGATTTGGCCTGTGGGCTGTTGTTTGATGGCTTGAGTTACACCATCCTTCTTTCAGTATCTACAAATGCCAACAGCCAACTAAAAAGTCTTCTTAACGATCTAGTTTGTCAAAGGGTTATTATACTTCTCAGCACCCAAATCCATGATTTTAATATTGAGCACATGGCTTACAGGAGAAAATAACTTTATTTCTTTTTATTGCAAAATATTTCAAACATATAAATACAAACATATACTCATATATACATACTTAGAATGTGTATATATAAGATACAGAGAAAATAAAATGAACAACCATAAGCTCATCATTGAGTTTAAGAAACATATTACCAGTGCCGCTCCCATCACTTCCTCCTCCCACCCAATGAAAACACTATTTCTTGAATTTTGTCCATATTATTCCCTAGTATTTTTAATATTTAGTATTATTATGCATTATGAAGGTTTGTGTTTTAACTTTATTTAAATGATGTGTTTATATGTATTCCTTTAGAACTTACTTTCTTTCACTCAACATTATATTGTGAGATTGCATCCATGTTTGGCGTAGCTGGAAAAAAAGATAAAAGGCCTGACCAGGCAGTGGCGCAGTGGATAGAGCATCAGCCTGGGATGCTGAGGACCCAGGTTCAAAACCCTGAGGTTGCCAGTTTGAGCACAGGCTCACCAGCTTGCACATGGGGTTGCCAGTTTGAGCCTGGGATCATAGATATGACCCCATGGTCATTGGCTTGAGACTAAAGGTGGTTGGCTTATAGCTCTAGGTTGCTGAGTTGAGCTCATGGTCGCTGGCTTGAAGCCCAAGGTCGCTCACTTGAGCAAGGCATCACTGGTTCAGCTGGAGCCTCCCATTCAAGACAAATATGAGAAAGCAATCAATGAACAATTAAGGTGCCACAACAAAGAATTGATGCTTCTCATCCCTTTCCCTTTCTTGTCTGTCTGTCCTTGTCTGTCTCTCTCTCTTGTGCTCACTCACTGAAAAGAAAAGGAAAGAAAGAGAGAAAGAAATAAAGAGAGACAGAGAAAGGAAGGAAGGAAGGGAGGGAGGGAGGGAGGGAGGGAGGGAGGGAGGGAGGGAGGGAGGGAGGGAGGAAGAAAAAGCAAACAAGCCACAATATGTCTATCTACAGGAAAATGACATTATGGTATATTAAACACTATACAGGAGTGGATTTAAATTAAATAAAGACAATATATTTCTAACTAAAAATATATAGATTTCTAATAAAGAAGCTATTAATGTTTAAAAATAAACATCCAAATCCTTTAACAAAGACATACCTTCTGGGGAGTTATTAATGACAGATAGAATCTGTATACATAGAGTTCACTGATGGAAAGGTGGGGCATATTTTCACTCTCTAAAAGTACTTCTTCTTCTGGAAATATGGACTTACAAAGCTATGCCATGGAGGCCCCAATCCAGCTGCTTGGAAGGTACATTAGTGAATCATAGATATGACTGAGATAGTCAAGTGCTATACATCATTAGTCTTCTTTTTAAGTCAGCAATATAAACAATTCTATTAGTGCTATTGAAACTGCACATTTATCTAATTAGAATGACTCAGGTCTTTTGTCTTTCTTTATTAAGAAAATTACTTCTATAAATTAATGTCGAAACAGACATCTCACTAATAAATCTAGAAAAATGTATTAGTACAACAGGCTGAATTAATTCATAGTAATGACTTTAAAATTCACTGCAAATCACTGATTGCCTTATAAGTGAACAAATGTAGTTATAAATAAAAAGTATGAGAATATATAATATGATCTGTATATCTTAAAACAATGAAAAATACGTTAGAATAAAGGTAAAGCTTCAAGTATCTTTCTAAAACTTGCTGACATTCCCCAGTGACACTGCCAGGGAGATGACATGGTTCCATGACAATTAACCTATTCTATGCCTATACCTTGTAGCTCTTCCTCTCTTCTCCAAATTTCTTTCCATCTAAGGTTCTAAAAAAGGATATTTATTCCCAGATGTGTTATATAGTCTTCTTAAAAATATTTACTCCTGGCTCTCTCCAAATCAGTCTCTTCCTTCAGTGTTCCAGAAAGATTCAAGTGATATTACGTTGAGCATCCACTAGGTGAGTGATGGGCAATCTTTTGAGCTTAGTGTGTCAAAATTCGCCAAAAAACCGAGCATAACTCGGGTGGTATGTCACTTCGAGAAAAACAGCCTAACCGGAAGTCCCAAAACTAGACGCTCTGTGCCTGAGTTCTGTTGTTTTGGCCTACAGACCTCTGGCACAGAGTGTCTACACTACAGCAAATGTTTTATTCTCGGCTACTGTACCTGGCCCTGCGGGAGTCGAAGATGAAACATCCTTCTCGGCATGCCGCCCCATACTTCTCTGGTATGCGGCCGCATGTGGCTGCGTGTCATTGAAAATGGCTATGCATGTCAGTGCTGACATGCGTGTCATAGGTTCGCCATCACGGCACTAGGTACAGGAAGTCTAGAAGTGAGTGTGAGTATAGAGTGAGTTAGCTACATAGCCAGCCTTTAAGGCAAGTACCATCCAGTGAGGAAGACACACAATTCTATCAGATACAGTAGGTTATGCTGCAGGAAACAAGGACACCATGGTCTCAGTAGCTTATTCCTTCTTCACGCCACATGGCCATCATTAGCAGACAAGCTCCTGAAGGGACCAGGGCTCATTGAACGTGCCAGAGAAAAATTACATGGGAAAGTACACAATGGCTTTTAAAGCTTAAGCAACACAAGTTACTTCTACTCATATTCCATCAGCTAACACAAGTCACATGGCCACACCCACTACCTCTAAGTGGGTGAGGTTGTGCGATCCTAACATGTGGCAGAAAGGAGAGAGCACTGGAGTCTCTGTGAATAGCTTTAATGACAACACAAGAATAAATTACTGTATAATTTAATAGAAAAATAATCAAGGTGGTGAATGGTGCTGGAGAATAAAAGAATGATTAAATCTGACTGGAACATAAGGGTCTTCAAGAAGACCAGTGGCACTTCAACTGGACCTAGAATGGTTGTCTTAGGTAAAGGCTGTGGGGCAGAAAGACAATCTAGGCTGAAGAACAAGGTAAGCAAAGGGGCTGAGGCATGCATCTGCAGGGGGTGTCGTGGGACTGGGAACCAGGAAGTATATAGAAAGCCCAGAAGGATGTTAGAGAGGAAGTTAAGTGGTCAAAATCATGCTGAGTATAAATACTACACTGACTAATTTGAACTTAGAGAGTAGGAGGCCACTGAAAAAATGTTTTATGCATTAATAACAACATGTAAGCAGTTCAATAATTTATTGAGTGATGTTGCCTATGGTTAGGTTTCACACCAACTCTTACAAGGTGCAGTATTGATATACCCAGTATAAATGTAAGGAAATGAAGGGCTAGGTCACAACACAAAGAAGGGGGAAGCTTGATTAATGTTAATGGCAAAGAGTACTCACTTATTATAGCTTCACATAGAAAATTCATGACACAGAAAGGCTAATACTGGGCCAAGTTTCTGATTCACTGCATTTCCCCAAATGCTGCATTCTCTTTAATAATTCCATTTGTAGAAAAAGAAAACAGTAAAAGTCCTACATAATTATCAAAAAGAATTTTTGCATTTACTTGGGTTTCATCTAAACTGCTAATTTAAATAGAGGGGGGAAAGCCTACTTTTTCTAATCTAAGCAGTGTCCAGGGAGATAAATATTTCTTATAGCAAAATGGACAAAGCTATCAGAGAACAAGAAGCTCCCAAAAGTTAAAAAATTCCAGAAGAACTTAAATATTAAATCCTAGGAGACAAAAAGAATTGAAAATATAGGAATACATTAACCTTAAAAGGGCTTCTACAAATTATACCAAAAATAAGTAAGGAGAAAATAACAAAGATAAGGGCAAAAATTAATGAAATAGAAAACTGAAAAATGATGTAGAAAATTAACAGGGTCAAGAGCTGGTTCTTTGAAAAGATTACTAAAAATGATAAACCACCAAAATACTGATTTAAGAGAAAAAGAACAAAAATTGTAAATATCAAGAAAAAAGAGATTATCACTGTAGATCTTACAGATATAAAAAAAATTAATAAGGGAATATTTAAACATTATGCCAAGAAACTTAATAACTTAGATGAAATGGACCAAATTCCTGAAAGACATGAATTATCATAATTCCAAAAGAGGAAGAGAAATCTGTATGGTCCTATTTATATTAAATTAAATTCATAATCAAAAACTTTCCTACAAAGAAAACTCTAAGCCCAGATGATTTCATTGGTGAACTGTAGCTGACACTGACCAATTTAGTGCAATCCCTACAGGCTAGTTCATAAATATTTTATTAATTTTATAAATAAAATATTTTCTATTTTATTAATAATATATTACATATTATTAATATATTTATAGAAATATATTTCTATAAATGAAAAAATTGCTCCTATAATGCAATTATATATATTAAATATATTTAAAATATTTTATAAATAAAATTCCATCAGGCTTTTTTATAGAATTAACAAGCTTATTCAAACTTTTTTTATTTATTTTATTTTATTCATTTTTTTTTTAGAGAGGAGACACAGAGTGAGAGAGTGAGAGTGAGAGAGAGAGAGAGAGAGAGAGAGAGAGAGAAAGAGAGAAAGGGGGGAGGAGCTGGAAGCATCAACTCCCATATGTGCCTTGACCAGACCAGTGCAGGGTTTTGAACTGGCAACCTCAGTGTTCCCAGGTCGACGGCTTTATCCACTGCGCCACCACAGGTCAGGCTTATTCAAACTTTTATATAGAAATATAATGCTATCAGAATAGCCAAAACAATCTTGATATAATGTCACGACACCCCCTGCAGAAAATAAAGGAGAAAATGCTTCCCAACTTATTATATGAGGTCAGCACAACACTAAAATTTGACAAACACAATATAAGACAATAAAATTATAAACTAATATCCCTTATTAACATAGATGCAAACATTTCCCATAAAAAAATTAAATTTACTCCAGAAATTGTAGAACCAACTAGGGTTTGTCCAAAACTGCAAGGTTGACTAAACAGTGAAAAATCAATGTAAATCTTCATATTAACACAATAAAACAGGAAAACCATATGATCACAATAGAGGTAAACAAATTTAACAAAATGTAACACTCATTCATGTCTTTTATAAAACAGTGCTCAGCAAGTTAAGGATGGAATGGAAATTGCCAACCTGATAAAGGGCTATGAAACACCTGTAGCTAAAATCTTTAATGTTGAAACACTGAATGCATTTCTTTAAGATGAAACACAGGCAAGTGTTTCATCACTTCTTTTTCTGGATTGGAGGTCCTACCAGTGCTATAAGGAGGACTAAAGAAGTAAAGGAATAATGATTTGAAAAGATGTAAAACTATCTGTATTCATGGAATATATTTTTGTTTATGTAGAAAACCTACAGATTCTTAGCCTATAGGATTTTATATATATATAAACCCTTAACATGCATCTGTGTACATCGTAAGCAGAAAAATTAAGACATGACTACTTATATCACTAAAGGTAAAAAAGGGTTAGAGAGAAGTCTCTGTGGCAGACTATTACCTCTCCTTTCTTTGAACTCCTGTGATTGCTATTGTTGTACAAAAGCCCCTGCTATTCACAGTATGGTCCTCAGACCAGTCGCATTCACAACAGGTGAGACCTAATATAAATGTATAGCCTCAGGCTCCACCTCAGATCTATAAGATTGGGATTTGCCTTTTAAAAAGATTGCCCCTAATTTGTAAAGCGTCAGCCCCGCATGTGGAAGTTCCGGGTTCGATTCCCGGTCAGGGCACACAGAGAAGCACCCATCTGCTTCTCCCCCCTATATCCCCTACTTTCTCTCTCTCTCTCTCTTCCCCTCCTATAGCCAAGGCTCCAGTGGAGCAAAGTTGGCCTGGGCACTGAGGATGGCTCCGTGGCCTCTGCTTCAGGCACTAGGATGGCTCTGGTCACAGCAGAGCAATGCCCCATATGGGCAGAGCATAACCCCCGGGTGGGCATGCCAGGTGGATCCCGATCAGGCACATGTGGGAGTCTGTCTCTCTGCCTCCCCACTTTTCACTTCAGAAAAATACAAAAAAAAAAAAAAAAGATTGCCCCTATAATGCAAAACAAAAAACAAAAACAAGCAACCAAACTAATTAATTAATTAGAATAAAACCATACGTTCTGTGACTCGAGCTTCAGGGAGAGAGCATTACAGAAGAAACACTGTTCTGCATCACCTTGCCCTGTATTGAGTTGAATATGGCCTGGTGGAGCTCTAATGTGGTTTATTCTACAAATTCACTTCAAATCACCACAACAGAACTGAAATTTTCTTCTCAGTAGGGCCCGGGTTGATCCCAAAAACCTCTACTGGATGCTTAGTGAGCTTATTAAATCCCTATTACACTAAGTCTATTGGTTCTGAGACAATCGTAGCCACTTAAGTATGTGTGTGTCTATGTGTGCATGTTTAATATAGTCAATCTTTATTATAAAAGCATTAAGGCTTCCTTTAAACTAGTGAAGACTCCCAGGGTCACTGCATAAAGTAGGACTTGATTTACAATAAATAAATAAATATATATATATATATATATATATATATATATATATATATATGTATGTATATATATATATCTGAAATCAAAAGAAAACTCTCAACATACTCAATGCTCTCCAAAAATGCATATATGTGAATTCCACCTAAAGTGAGAATATTTTATTTCTCCTTTAAGAAATAGATTTTCTAAAGAAATGGGTCATTTAGCTTCTTTGTGCTCCTATTGTGTTATTTTGAGTGTAATAAGTAAAGACTGAATAGAATAGAGAAATTCAGGAGGGGATATTTTCTGTCTCATCAGTCATTTTTAGAACCCATTAATCAGACTGATGCCCCAGGGATTTTTTCAGGTTAAAATTAGATGGAGATATAAAGTATAGTGATGCCATATATAGATATATGATACACTAGAGATTTTATTCATACACCAGATAAGTTTTATGTCATCCTTGCCTTTTCTTTTTCAGAATCTTTTAAAATCTTTATCTCCTTAAACTTTCTCCCATAAAAAGATTATAGTTTCATTTACTTACATAATTTCATCTAGTACTCATTGTTTTAATATATTTACATAATTTTTGAAGCTTTTTTTTCCCTACTGATTCAAGAGAGAGAACAGGGCAGGGTGGAAGGGAGAAAGAGAAAAGCATCAACTCATTGTTCCACTTAGTTTTGCAGCCATTGATTGCTTCTCATACAAGCCCTGACTGGGGCTCGAACCCGTGACCACAGGGCGAGCCGGCATTGTCAATGCTCTAGGAGGACCCACAAGGTGAGCTGGCACACTTGGCACTCCAGAAAGACACTCTATCCACTGTGCCACCAGTCGGGGCTGGAGCTGGCTTTTTATTGCTAACAGTTGTAACCTGCTGGTAAGTATGTTAATAAATGGAAATTATGTAAATTCCACAGAAGCAGCTTCTTCTGAAGCCAAATGAGTAATGTTCATCTCCCTATTGCCATCATACCTCTCACCCCGAGAAACAGGAGATCAATATGTCTGATCAGACTCACTCTACTAATCCCATACCTGCAAGAAGCTTATAACCTAGTTAAAGAAGGAAAACTAAACTAGAGAAATAATTGGCAAACAATGCCAAATAGTAGAATGACACGATAAAATTCCAGGGTAAAGGCTGCAAAGGAAGGGGTTTAGGTCAGTGGAAGCTGGTAAGGTCAAAAAAGGATTAACAGATGAATCGGCACCCTAAAATGTCCAACAGCTGTCGTACAGACAGGGCCAGTCCTGGCCCCAGAACCTACTGAAGCTGCAAATTCATCTCCAATGACCCCCTTCAGGCAATCTGCTAAACCTGACAAATATGACACGTCATGTAGATTCTTTTTACTATTATAATTAGTCCCCAAGCTCACTAAACATTTAAAGATGACCAAGACTTTGCTTCACTTAAAGGAAAGGAAGCGTTATACAGGGGCTGTTGGGCACTAAGAAGCTTCTATGGGAAAAGAGGAGGCAGACGGAACCCTTAGGGAGCATGTGGGCAGGTCCATTTAATGAGCCCAAAGGGGGTAGAGTGAGGGGCCTGAAGCAAGGGGGACTGTGCTGCCGCTTGCCTCCCCTCATTACTCTGGCACACACTCCGAGATGTCTCAGACAGAGACGAGGGTTGGGGACTGACGTCCTCCTAGTGAAATCACATGGTCGGCAAGTGGTCAAATTAAGCCTTTTGCTATGACAGTTTTGTATGATATAGGGTCCTGACACTCAGGAACAGAGAAAGAGGTGGGGGACAGGAACCCATCACGCTGAGCTGTTGTCTAATGCAGCTCAATGGTCCATAGTCACAAGGCTGGGAGTGAAGGTGAGTGGCAGCACCATCTGGAAGCAGAGAGGCCTCGGCTGAAACCCCAGCTCCCCCACCACGCTGTGGTGCCAGCTACAGAACCTACCCGGGCCTTTCTGCTTCTTATCTGTGAACTGTGGCACTGCATGAGATGTATGGAGTGCACTGTCAGGAAAATGGGAAGCGCTCAGGAAGGCTCAGCTCTCCCAATCTTTACTGGACCAGGCAAATTAAAGGTGCTGACCAACAAGCCATTTAAGGGAAACTAGTGAGCAGGATGGCTCCACGGACTGTGGAAAGGAGGAACTGTGTCCTGGGGGGTGACTGAGGTGAGTGGGGGTTATTGAGGTGAGAATACCGGACCAAAGTTGGCTTTCCAGCCATCATGCCTGTAGTCCAGACAGCAGAAGGCGAGGGACAGAGGTCCCACTGCCCCAACCACCATCACTGAGCCAGCTCCCCTTATAAGTGCCTTCCTGGAACTCCACCTGACACTTCAACAGTCACCCAGCCACATCTGACTCTAATGAAGGCTAGGAAATGTCTTTTTTTAGGGACACACTGCTTCCCTGAAGAAAAAAAAAGTGGGATCCTGTTGCTAAAAAAGGGAGGAACAGAGATTTGGTAGACAACTGGCAGTGCCTTCCTTCCACTGCCCTTGAAATGATAATTGTCTGTGGTGGGTGTGTGTGAGGAAGTCCAACAGGATTTAGCATTCACAGTAATCATTTGTCTCCCTTGAATTGCACAGAAAAATCTAATTTACTTGCATAATGGAAATGTTCCTTGAAATGGGGATCGTCAAAAGTAGCTTTTATTTTATGGTGGGAACAAAAATCAATTCAAATATATTTACTCTGTAGCCTCTTAGGAAAACAAGGATAATCTGTGTCCTGTTACTAGTTTTATTACTTGGTTTTCCTCCCCTCTCCTGCCTCCAAATGTTGAAAGATAAATTTTAAACCAATATTTAAAAAACCCAGATGTCACACTTTAAAATTGTTTATATCCTGAGTAATTTCTTTTTCTCTTTACAACTCCTACATTTATTGCAGTTGTCTGGCAACAAAAGAAATGATGGTTTCCAATAATCTTTGTGTCCTAACATGCCTTTTAAAATTATTCAAAATTTTGAGCTCCCTAAATAAAGTCTAATTCCTTTGTGAACAAAATTTCTATATCTATATTTCTGTTTTATTTTTATAATGTCTATATTTATATTTAATCCCCAAGTACCCAACAGAGCATTAGGTATAAAAAATATCTTGATAGCCTGACCAGACCGTGGCACAGTGGGTAGAGTACCAGGCTAGGATGCGGATAAACCAGGTTCAAAACCCCGAGGTTGCAGCTTGAGCAGGGGCTCACCATCTTGAGCAAGGGATCGCTGGCTTGAGTGTGGGATCATAGACATGACCCCATGGTCGCTGGCTTGAGCCCAAGGTCTCTGGCTTGAGTAAGGGATCACTCACTCTGCTGTAGCCCCCGGGTCAAGGCATATATGAGAAATCAGTCAATGAACAGCGAAGGAAACTAAGGAGCTGCAACAAAGAACTGATGCTTCTCATCTCTCTCCCTTCATTCCTGTCTGTCCCTATCTGTCCCTCTCTCTCGCTCTCTCTCTGTCTCTGTCACAAAAAATATAGATTAGATTAGATAGATAGATAGATAGATAGATAGATATTTGAAATATTCTTTTCTTCCCAGATACTTATAACAGTATTTATTTTCATTTTAAAAAATTGAACTATAATTTACCGAAAGGCAAATTCATCCCTTTTAGAGGGAATTTCTGTGAGTTCTGACAGACACCTGTGGTCATGCAACCCCTTTCACCACCACCAAGACACACAGCACTTCCACTGCCCCTCACAGTGCTGTCTGCCCCTCTCAGTCAGCGCCTCCCTTTGTGTTGGACAATTACGAATACAGCTGTTATCAGCATTTGTGTACAGGTTTTTGTGTGAACCTAAGTTCTTATTTCACTTGCATAAATATCTAGGAGTAGTATTGCTGGTTCACTAGATACTTAACTTACTCGAAGTCCAAAATCAAGAGTTTGGTTAGGTATCAAGTTTTGGGGTTTGTTTTTTTTTTTTGTATTTTTCCAAAGTTAGAAGTGGGGAGGCAGTCAAGCAGACTCCATTCGCATGTGCCTGACCGGGATCCGCCCGGCATGCCCACCAGGACGATGCTCTGCCCATCTGGTGCATCTGAGGTGGAGGCCATTGAGCCATCCTCAGCACCCAGGCCAGCTTTGCTCCAATGGAGCCTTGGCTGCGGGAGCGGAAGAGAGAAACAGAGAGAAGGAGAGGGGGAAGGGTGGAGAAGCATATGGGTGCTTCTCCTGTGTGCCCTGACTGGGAATCGAACCCGGGACTTCCACATGCAGGGTCAACACTCTACCACTAAGCCAGCGAGCCAGGGCTTAGGTATCAAGTTTTTAATAAGCATTTTGACAGTCATCCCCAAAGATTATCATAATAACTTATTAAAAAAAAAATTGGCACCAATATTTTAAGAGACAGCCCGCAGAACATTAATAAAGTAGGCCAGAAGGGGGAAAAATGTATCAAGATCCATTTTTTATTGTGCCCAACACAACAGAAATAAGGGGAAATATTAGATGTTGAAAAGGAACATGGTTTTCAGAGTAATGTTTTCTCACTGCAACTGTAACTTATACTACCTCCTATTACTCCTCCAAGTCACATTTCTGAACTTTAAAAAGATGGAAGAGAATGGGGATAAGGCTGGAAGGTCCTGGCACATCCCCACGTCTGCTTATGGGGAAGCGTCTAAGGAAGAACACACAGTAATAAATGCTGCAGTAAAACTTACAGATTGGTTGAGATTTTCTGAGTCAAACAAGCCATATTACTCTTTCACAGAATCAGATAAAAGGAAACTCAAATACAATCTCATCCACCTTCTCAACTCAAAGATTAGAAGAAAAATCAAAACTAGAAAGGAGAAATGACTTGCTCAAGGGTAAGAAACTAGAATCCAGGGCTGGACTTCACTTAAGACAAAGCAAAAAGCGGGGTGGACATTACTGAATTTCTAATATAATTCTTATATAATTCTTCAATTTTTAATGGCTCTAGCACACAGGCTAACATCACAAATATGTTTGCTTCACCTAGGTACATAATGAGAGGAACAAAAGGGGTACCTGTGTGGCTCCTTGTTTGGTCTAGATAAATATTTTATCACAGTACCTCAGCAATTCTTCCATCTAATTATAGAAGGCACTGACTAGAACTAGAAGTGGGGACAAACTGACCAACTGCAGGATCTATATTGTTAGTAAACTCTACTAATGAGGACTAATCTTATATCAAAAGGTGCAAAAGAGGGAGACTGATGGATTTGCTTAATTTTTAAGGTTCAGAGATTTTCATTAATAAAATTAGGACTCATTCTCATTTTAGCAAACCACTGATGAAATCCCTACCTAGACAGAAGGTGGGCACCTCCCCAATAAACTATGTTAAAAGAAGATGAGGAAAAGACACACTTGATTGAGCATGCTTTTTGGGACTGTAGGTGATACTATAATTTCTTATCTTAGTCTGTTCAGGCTGCCATAACAGAATGCCATCAACTGGGTAGCTTATTAGCAACAATAATTTATTTTTCACAGTACTGAAGGCTTCAAAGTCAAGGTCAGAGTGCCAGCAAATTCAGTGTCTGGAAAGGGCCTTTTCCTGGTTCATATATAACTCTCTCTCTCTTTCTCTATTTCTCTCTTTGGCTTCACATGGCAGAAAGGTAAGGAAGCTGTCTGGGTCACTTATAAAAGCACTAATCCCATTCATGGTGTATCAGCACTCATAACGTAATCACCTCCCAAAGGCCCCTCCCTCCCCATACTAATACACTGGGGCTTAGGTTTCAACATGTTTTTACAGAAGAAAAAACCATTCAGTCTAAGCACTTCCCGATTGTGCAATAACTCATCATATTATTTATGTTCCCAACACAACTTAGGAAAGGCAGGAAATAAAGTTGAAAACTATTTATATCCCACTCTGAATTCATCTCTATACTTATTTTTGTAATCTTTCTTCAGAAGAAACGTCAGTGGTAATACAATAACTTAGGCCTGTGGCTAATGTTTATGTTTTAAAGTTTAAAATTAAATTATACACATCTGTCACACATTATGGAGTCCTGATAATGACACAGATATGACTGATCAACCATGGAAAGCATGGTATTATTTTTTAAATATAACCAATTTGACTTTGCTCCCAAGTCTATTAGAACTTATATCCTTGGCTCCAAAGTCTTCATATCTGAATGTCATGATACAAGTTAAGAATAAGGCCTTCTAGTTTTAAAATTAGTGGCGACAATGACGATCATATGTGGCAGTGTACACACAGATTGAGTGTATAGCATGTAAACGTTGTTTGTTTTTCCACTTATTGTTGGGAATTTGTTCTGTTATTTAAAGTACAACTCAGAGTGAAGATGCCTTTTTCCCCCAACAGTGAATCTGAAGTTAATCTAAACCTTTTCTTGAGCACAATATAAAATTTTAACCTAATTAACTCACTAACATATCAATGAAAACAATATATACATGTGTGAAAAAACAGTGAAAGGGCCTGACCAGATAGTAGCATAGTGGATAGAGCATTGGACAGGGACTTGGAAGACGCAGGTTCAAAACCCTGAGGTCGCCGGCTTAAGTGTGGGCTTACCAGCTTGAATTGGCTTGAGCATAGGATCATGGACATGACCCCATGGTTGCTGGCTTGAGCCCAAAGGTCACTGGCTTGAAGCCCAAGGTTGCTGACTTCAGCAATGGGTCACACACTCTGCTGGAGCCCCCCCTTCCCCCTGTCAAGGCACATATGAGAAAGCAATCATATGAGAGAATAAGGTGCCATAACGAAGAACTGATGCTTCTCATCTCTCTCTCTTTCTGTCTATCCCTATCTTTCCCTCTCTCTGTCTGTCTCTCTCACTAAAGAAAAAAAACAGTGAAAGATAAAATATTATTTTAAAATGAGTGCATTGCCATTGTACATACAGGAAATTATCCAATTTGTTTTTTAACTGGCTCATTAGAAATAATTGCCCACTATTCAATCTTTAATATTTAAGATCACTAGAAATTAATGAGTTTTAATATATATGCATTAATATAACCATCTTTTCAATATCTTGGTAAAATATTCTTCAAACAAATAATATACAGGTTACCTTTATATATTTAGTCTTTAAAAATAAGATAATAAAAGTTTGCATACAATAAAAATATAGTTAATACACGAGCGCGTGCGCGCACACACACACACACATCGAAGCTTGTTCTAATTTATGCATCTAAGACCCAAAGAAATCAATCGATACTTGTAGCTATTCGGTGTTCTAAAGCTCCCTTTGTACTTATTGACTGAACATCTGGGTAGAAGCAAACCCTGGTAATAAAAACAGCATGTGTGTTGGAAGTTAAATAGACCTGGGTTGAAACTTCTTCTCTACGTCTTATTAGTTATAGGACCATATTTCTAATTGTTAGTTTGTTCATTTATAAAATGTGAATAATACTAAACACCCTTCATGGGTATTTTTTGTTTTTGTTTTTGTTTTTTTGTGGCAGAGACAGAGAGAGTCAGAGAGAGAGACAGATAGGGACAGACAGACAGGAAGGAAGAGAGATGAGAAACATCAATTCTTTGTTGCGGTTCCTTAGTTGTTAATTGGTTGATATCTCATATGTGCCTTGAATGGGGGCTACAGCAGACCGAGTGACTCCTTGCTCGAGCCATCGACCTTGGGCTCAAGCTGGTGAGCCTTGCTCAAACCAGATGAGACCGCGCTCAAGCTGACAACCTCCCCAGGGTCTTGAACCTGGGTCCTCCATATCCCAGTCTGACGCTCTATCCACTGTGCCACCACCTGGTCAGGTTCTTCGTGTTGTTTGAAAGACTGAATTAAATAATACTGTCTGCAAAGCATCCAAGACAGTATCTGACACATAACTAGGGTAAGAGAAGAAAAACTCAATGCAAGCACTAAGATATTATATTGGCTGGGCAAGTTACATTAGCTCATGTATATCTTGAAAGCACATTCTTTCTAAAGTCCACCATTAGCTCCTGCTAAAAATGAATTGTTTGGTTCTGTTTTGTTTAGGCAAGTATTCTCCAAAAGTTACTTACTGAAACACAACCACAATGTTGAATAAGTCAGGCAAAGACAGAATATATTAACAGAAAAATATTAATGGAAAAGATAATAGATAAATACAAGAGAGAATAGAGAGCAAAAAGATAGCAAACCCACCTAGTTTTATTAAGAAATATAGGTAAGTGGAAAAGGAGGGAAAAAATAAAACTGATGGTACTAATCATTTGGATTTAGCGTTGGGTCTATGGGACTCAGCCAGCCAGAAATGACTTCCATTTTTACTGGCTACAGGAAAAACAGAAACTAACAACTATACTGTATATTAAATATGGTAGGGTGTTAAAACTTCAGGAGAAATAAACTTTCAACTTCTGAAATAAAATTTCCAAAAAGTTTGATCCTATTAAAAAAATAAAAAGCCAATTAACATTCCACCTACTTCACAACCAAACAAGTGCAGAACTAACACTTTTGGGAATCTCCAATATTATGACTGATCCACCAGTCTGTTAGACTCTGCACATTAGCAAACTGGCCAATGTCTCTACTTCACTTCCTTATCTTATTAGATAAGTTCTTAAAATCAAATAAAATTTTGTTCCAGATGTCAAAAAGGATTTCACATATTAGGTACAAACTGACCATATAATAACTCCAAAAGCTGTCTATGATGTTCTGAGGATTATTTAAAATATTAACTATGTAATTAAAGAGAAGATTTTAAAGTACAAAATAAAAGAGTTAAGCTTGATTTGGGCTTGCACAGTGTTTCATTATATAGTTATGCAACATCCAGAATAAAAAGGAAATGTGCATCTACATCAATTGCCATGGAATAGGAATAATTTCTTGTTTCATGAAACAAAATATGAGGTCAAGGTCAGTTAGTGACATTTCCCAGGCATTATAATAAAACTTTTTCAGTGTAAGATGTGACATACTATAGCTTTTATTACTTGTTATTTACTGATTGACATAATGTATGCATGCATACATACATACATATATTAACTTCCTGACCATGAGGAATAATCCAAAGGGACAAAGCTAATGGTCACTGACAACAAAATAACATCTCTAATTTACTGATCTTTTACTAGCATCATGCAGGATGCTAAACCCTTGACACAGATTATTTCATTTAATAATCCCAACAGCCCAAGTCAGGTACTACCCTCATCTTCTCTTTACTAATTAGACACTGGGGCTCACCACAGCAATTACACAATTAGACAGGTGTTGGCACAGTCTGAAATACAATATTATCTGACCCCACAGTTATTAACTTTTATTCTTTTATTCCTTATACAGACTTCCTGGGGAATAATGTAAAAATGCATTTTAGAACATCTTTAAACCTGAGTTGCAGTAAGATTTTTATATTAACCTTCAACTAACCTAAAAGAGTAATCAAATGCCCTAATATCCCCAGAAAGAATTCTCAATAGTGGTGATTATGGCCTTTATGTAAGAAGCAAGAGATTGACAAAATGAAGATGGTGGTAGGGATAAACAACGAATGAATGTAGCAATACTGAAGCATCTTGGACAAGACGGGAAAATAAAACTTAGTGAAAAAGAAAGATTCAAGTTGATCCAGTGGAGTTATTTATAACTCTATAATTTCATTAGACACATCCATTAACTTGTTACAAAGAGAGTTGAGAAGCCAATAGAGCAGTGGTTCTTAACCTTTTTTGAGGTACCGAACCCAACAGTTTCATATGCACATTCACCAAACTCTTCTTTAGTGATAAATAAAATATGATTTTTTTCCAAATTCAAGACATAGGTATATGTTTTTTTACTGGTGCACAAAATGAGCCGTGCATGAACATCACCTTGCTCAAAGAACAAAACCAACAAAGTGCATGAACTCACAACAAATTACGGTATTACTTCATTCTGACCTCCGCGGCAGAGACTTCCCGGAACCCCTGAGACTGACTCATCGAACCCCTAGGGTTCGATAGAACCCAGGTTAAGAACCAATGCAATAGAGTATCCAGAAGACCAAAGTAATTAACAGAGATAATCACTGCATATATCTTATTTGAACTCCAAAAGCAGGAAGGCAAGAACTGAACCTTTGAAATTAAAAGAAGGGCTTGAAGTTGATCAAGAAAAATAAAATAATCCCAATTTAGAAAAATCATGTCCTTTTCAATTTCCCTAAGAAATCTTCCTAATATGTCAATTACTCTAAAATCTAATTTTATCCCAATATATAAATTTGCCTTTTAAAACACAAAATAATATTTCATAAGAAATAAAATGACATTTTGTAAATATTTTTACAGGTTTTGTTTACTGCTAGGGAAATACCAAGAGATAGGAACTAACCACCAAGTAAGATTAGCAAAGAAAAAAATTTAATATTTTAAACATGTATTTAGAATTAAGTTTATTGGAGTAACCCTGATCAATAAGAATACATAGGTCTCAGGTGAACATCTCTATAGCATTTGAACTGTTGACTGTGTTGTGTGCCCATCACCCAAAGTCAAATCATTTTCCATCACCTTATATTTGTCCCTTTTTACACATCTTTCCCCATTCCCCCCACCCCCGTCTCTGGTAACCACTTCACTGTTACCTATGTCCATGAGTCTCAGTTTTATATCCCATCTATGTGGTATATATAAAAAAACTTAATATTTGAGGTAAAATTTAACTGAGTACAGAAAGATGCTTATTAGATAGTACAAAAATTTAGAATATAACTTGGTGAAAGCATAGTCTTATTTAAAATGTTTTATTTTGTGCCTAATTTCTAGATAATATAAAATGTAATTTGGTTGGCATAAAATATATAAATCTTTTTGGTACATACAGGGTATGGCAAAAGTAGATTTACAGTTGTGGTATGCAAAACAGTTTATTCTTGTATTATTTATTAATTATTGTATTATTTTCCATACGAACAACTATAAACCTACTTTTGCTCCATCCTGTATACTAATTAAAAGTAGCAAAGATAACTCAGAATTAACCAATTTAAAAAATTTTTTAATGTATTTGTAAATTTATACATGTATTTCACTGTAAAATTTGTATGCTTTTTAGTATTAGATAAAAGCTTCCAAACACACTTAAAATTTTCTAACTTTAATCATTGGGAAACAATTTTTTTCATTTTCTGTTGCATGAGGTTTTAGAACTGTTTCTATATATTTCTGCATCGCTAATTCCAAATCTGAAATTTGTTTTTTGGTGCATGATCTAGTTTTTAAGCAATTTTAATTTCTTTTTGTTACAGTTAATGGCATGCATTGGTTTTTAAATTGGAATTAAAGGGCAACGACTCTTGGATTGAACATAACCACAAGGCAATTAATGTTTTACAAACATCACTTTTACATAATTGTAGTGGTTTTTAAATGTAAAAAATTATTATATAATAAAAACACCCTCTTATTTTGTTTTAAGATTGAATCATGACTTCTTCGAGTAGGTGTAAATGTAAGAATAGTCCTGACACCTTCTGTTTTATACATGGCTGTTACACACTTCCTCGTCAAAGGCACAATATTTCATCATTTGTGACACGTGCATATAGTGCCTAATTTCAAGTTCCCCTTGGCGATCAAGACAAGAATTGGGCTCCTCACATTGTATGTCATAATTGTGAGGAAATGCTTCATGACTGGACAAAAGGAAAACACAAAGGAATGCCTTTTGGTATTCCCATGGTTTGGTGTGAACCTAAGGACCACAACAGTGACTGTTATTTCTGTCTGATCCCTACAAAGGGCATCGGCAAGAAAAAATAGCATATGATCGCATATTCTAATATTCCTTCAGCAATACGACCTATCCCACACTCTGAGACACTCCAGGTTCCAGTTTTCAATGGTTTTATTTCTTCTAAGGATGAAGAAAGTGAACATGGTGATCAAGTGTATTTTGATAAGATGCATGAGAAAATGGTTGTAGAATCTGAAGGGTCTTCTTCTGATGCCAAGCAGTCATTAACTCCTCCGCAGTTTAGCCAACCCGAATTGAATGACATAGGAAGAAATTTGGGTCTATCAAAGCAAGCAGCTGAGTTATTAGTCTCCAGCCTTCAAGAAAAAAATGTACTTCACTGGTCAGCTAAAGTATCCTATTTCAGGAAGTGTGAACAAATTTTGTGGACTTATTTTTCCGAAGACAAACACTTTGTTTACTGTCATGATATCAGTAGTCTTCTCAGCCAGCTAGGTGTTACCATTTACAGTCCAACAGAATGGCGGCTATTTCTTGACAGCTCTAAACGGAGTCTGAAATGTGTTCTCCTACACAATGGTAATGTTTGTGCAGTGGTTCCAATTGGTTATTCAACTCATCTGCGAGAAGATTATAATGACATAAAAATTGTTCTCGATTTACTGAAGTATGAGGAGCATAACTGGATCATTTGTGTAGATCTTAAAATGGTAAATTTCCTGCTAGGACAACAGAGAGGTTTCACAAAGTATCCTTGCTTTCTGTGATTGTGGGACAGCCGAGCTCGGGAGAAACACTGGACACAGAAGGAGTGACCAAAACGTGAAGCTCTGGAAGTAGGGATGCAAAATATTGTGAATGAAACTGTAGTTAATCGAGACAGGGTCATTTTTCCCCCACTTCACATCAAACTTGGCTTAATGAAGCAGTTTGTTCAGGTTTTGACTAGAGAAAGTGAATGCTTTCAACATATTATTTCTGCTTTTCCTGCCTTGTCTTTCAAGAAGATAAAAGCAGGTGTATTTGATGGACCTCAAATTCGAACCCTCATATGAGATGAAGAATTTGCCAGGAAGATGAATAAGGAGGAGAAAGCAGCATGGCAGTCTTTTGTGGCAGTTACAAAGAACTTCCTTGGCAACAAAAAAGCAGAAAACTATGAATTCTGGTTCAAAGGATGCTGTTGGCTTTCCACAACATTGGATGTAACATGAGTATTAAGATTTACTTCCTGAACAGTCACCTTGATAAGTTTCCTGAAAATCTTGGAGCTGTTAGTGATGATCAGGGAGAACACTTTCATCAAGATCTGAAGACGATGGAAGAACGTTATCAGAGGTGATGGGACAGAAATATGATGGCAAACTACTACTGGAGTTTTATGGTTAAAATAAGTGTTTAGATATATTCTATTTTGAAATTGTAGACAAATTCTGATGCAATCATATCTTTTCGTGTATTTACTGCATTATATAAATTATTATATTTCACAAAGATGATGCCTAAGAAGACATTCTACTTCACTATGTTAAACTAAATGTTGAAAATTTTAGAATAAGATGAAAACCTAAAATTTTGAATTGCAAAAGAATTGTAGCTTACAGAGGAAAAACTAATGTCAGATTTGAGATCAGCACACTTGAATTAGGTAAAAACAAGTGTTTTTGTGGATGCAACAAAAATTTTGTTCCCCAGTGTAATTTATCAGTACTGTCTAGAAATAATTATATTTCAAATTTTTCACCAGTAGAGGAAAACTGTCCTAGTTTGAGCAAATGTCTCAAAAATTTTGTTTAAGCATGTAATAATTTTAAAAATTTCTATGCCAATTATTTGAAAGTGAAAACATTTCCCATCTCATAGCCATAAGCTGCTTCTTACCTAAAGCACTTTCTTCAAAATCTCCTGTCTCCTTGGCCACATGTGAGTGGCCTTGGTCCAGAATGTGAGTGGATAGCTAGCTCAGTGATAATCTGTCATCACTACCAGAAAAATCTCACCACCTAGGCCACCCTACCCCTCTCTAGCTCTTTGTCCTTGAGCCTGCTACTTATCCTTCAATGTCTCATATGTAAAGTGGGAGAATAATAGGTCTATCTAGTAAGGTTACTGGGATCATTTAATGTTCAAGTCCTCAGAGCAATACAGGCACTCAGTAAACATTCCATAAGCTTAACTGTTATTTTTATTATTCAGTAGCATATCCTTACACATAGAAAACTGTGTACTAGTAATAGCTCTTAAAATTTTACATACAAACCCATAACACCAGAGCTAATAATTCTTTTCCTACTGCCCAAAGAAAAGGTATAATTAAGTGTAGGGTTTCAACCTTTTTAATTAAGTAGCACGCTAAATGCTTAGTGGGAAGGATGAACCACCTATCATACTCCTGCATTCACAAAATTGAAAGTAGCATTCAAGTGACACAAGCATAATGCAGTTTATTCTTAAGCACTATCCTTCAGCCATGTTTCCATAAAAATGCCTTGTTCAGTTTGCCATTCTATATTTATATCCAGGTTGCAATCGTTCCATTAGAAAATTGTATTGTGCATTTAAGGTATTGCCCTAAAGAATTGTAATTATTATGCCTCATCTTAGAGATTGACATAAGCACTGAGTATTTGTTCTTTAACCTTGAATTGCCCTCCAGATCTCCACTATCATAGTTTCCTTAATTGTTGGGAAAATACAGAATACAGGAAGAAATAAAAGTCTTTTTAAAACATTCAGCCCCGTACAGCCCTTTTTTGGAAAATAACCACAAAAAAGATCTCTGCACTGAAAGTCAGTTTTTTTCCTGGACAGTCAACCATTTACTTGTGCAAGTCAGAAGCTACAAACGTCATTTTTGCCAATGCATTCTAAATGCTCAGAAATAGTAAATCACTCTGATTTTGGAACTTTGTAAATAGCTTTCATTTTGGAACTACCATTTTAAACAACCCAGTCTAGTAAATTGTTCAGACTTATGTAAGAGTATAGACTTCAATCACTTTGAACAAACTTAATTATTCATTTCCATGGTGTTTCAATAAGTATTATACTATTTGGGGGAAAAGGCACTTGGTTGTGTAATTTGAAATAATGAAAAACTGTAGACAATAAATGTCTCTCAGCTGGTTAAATGCATATATGTTGGTATCTACATAGATAAACATCTGTAAGAATATACACTCAACTGTAAATAGCAGTGACCTTTGGAAAGCAGGGTTAGGAGGTAGAGGCTATGGAGGCGTCTCTTCCCTCATCATACATTTCTGTGTTATTTAAAGGCTGACAACCGCCTTGTTTCACTTTTCAACCTTTGTAAAGATTTGTTTTTAAAAGAGTATTCTAAAAGAACCAGTTTGTGCCATGTCATACAGGGTTTTATTCTCCAGTTCTACCACTGACGAGTACATGAGACTGTGTTTTCCCCTCCTGTTGGCTCTGTCATTCAAAATACCTGCTCAGAGTTCTTTAAAACAGTACTTACAGAAATCAAATTCAGAAGCTCTGTCATTTCTCAGGTAAAAGTATAAAGTATTAATCCAGTCTTCCTATCAAAATTGTAAAGAGTATAAAGTAGAATCTTTTATATATTTAATATATATTAACTGTACTCTTTATAATGCACTTCTAATTATACTTCAGTTCTTTCTCTTCTATCTTACTATAACAAAAAGAAACATGTGGGACCTGCCCTGGTGCATAGCTTCAGCATCTCGAGCAGAGTTATAGAATGTGATTGTAATCATTTGGAACTACAGCATTCGTAGGGGGTCAAAGTTATTATTCAGCCCCAATTTAGGAGCAGATAGAGAATTTTTCTCATCATCCAAGGCAGAAAACTCTTCTCTCTCTTTCTTCTCTCATTCCTCTTCCTCTCTCCCTCTCTATATATTTATTTAGTTCAGAGCCTTCTTTAGCATTAATTTTAGCATTTAATAAGACTTACTAGAATCTAATAGAAATCTTGTACTTGTCATCTTAAACTGATGTCATCTCATTTTCTTTTTGAGAATCAACTCTGGATTTGCACACTTGAATATAATCCAAAATCAAACATTTAGAGATTCACAGGAGCATATAAATAGAAAAGACTCTCACCCCCAACATGTCTAAAGACCCAGAACAGTGGATAAACATAGTCTAGTCACATGACATTTCCTATACATAAATGTTTAAGTGATATTTACATTATCTTTTGATTTAAACATTTTTCTTAAACTTTTCTTCTCTCTACAAGCTTAGATTTAAAGATAGAATCACTAGGGGATGGCAAGATGGCAATGGAGTAGGCGGACGTACCAACTTCCAACTCCCAGAACCAAAGTGGATTATAACTCAATTTTAAGAACCATCATCTGGATAAACCAACTTTGAACTAAACTAAGTGGACTCTTCAACCAAGGAACACTGAAGAAGCCACAATAAGACTGGTAGGAAAAGCGAAAACACGGATAGGGCTGCCCAGCTCCCGGAGTGAACAACAGCCCGGAGAGACCCGTGTGGTGGAAGGAGAGTTTGGCGGAGAGGGAGGGACCTGGGTCCCAGGAACCAAGCCCCAGACTGCAGTCCCAGAGCCTAGAAGAGGCGTATGGACAGTGTTGAGCTGTGAAGCAAGTGAGGATACTGTTTGTGAAAAAGAGACATTTTCTCAGACCCAAGATTCTTCTTAAAGGACAGCGCAGAAAACCTCTCTCGCAACCACGCACCCGGGGCTCCGGGGAACAGGGACAGAGGAGAGGACCAGAGCAGCGGAGAAGAGAGTGTGGACTGGAAGGCACAGGGAGAAACACTCTGAGAGACAGCCACCCTAACCCTTGGGCTGAGTCACTTCCCTAATCAAAAACAAATATTTCCCCTAGAACTAGCAATACCAGCAAAGGGAGACAGGACACCAGTCAAAAGGCTCTCCCGCGGCACTTAGAGCAGAGCTGCTTAGAGGGAGGGAGCTTCCAGGACTACAGTATGAAGTGTTAGGGTCTGAGCTGCAGTGCACCCACCCACACTGTTGAGGGCTTGCTGGAGGGACGGTGGTGGCGGGACGCTGAAACGCGGTTCTGTTGGCGGGGTCAGAGGCCCAGCCGGTGTGAGCTCGGTCTAGCCCAGCAGGGGTAGAGGGGACGCGCAAAAGCGATCCGGCAGCTGCGGGCCTGCCAGCAGCCCCACCTGCGGGGGAAAAGCAGGAGGCCAGGAATGGGCAGAAATCTACTCTGCGACCCTGGATACTGTGCAAGCCAGCTCTGACCGCAGGGGTGGGGCTAGAAAGAGGAACAGGCGGAGGCTCGGGGCTGAGTGCACACCAGCAGCCCCGTGTAGCCCGAGAAACCGCGGTTTGCCATCCTGCGTGCGTGAGTTGGCTCTGAACGTGGGGGCGGGTCTAGAGCTCCGAATGAGCAGAGGCTCCCGGCTGAGCACATGCCAGCAGACCTGTCCAACCCGAGAAACTGTGGGGAGCAGGCTATGACCGCCAGGGCTGGGCAGAAGCCCGGGAACATGCTGGGTCCGCAGCTAAGCAAAGGTGCTCACGTCTACCCATGGTGCTGAGGCTTGTGACTTGAGTGCAGTGCGCAACCCAACCTGTGGGGGAGAGGCAAAGGCCCAGGCAGTCTGAGGCTTGTAGAGCCAGGCACCAGAACACAGCCTCTCCTGCGGAGGAGAGGCGGAAATCAGAGCAACAGCAGCAGTGGGCCAGCGCTGGCAACGCCCATACCCAACCGCCCTAGAAAGCGGCAGAGGGGATGGCAGACCTGTAGACAGACCACACAAAGAGAACACAAAGGCAACACCCATTGGATTCCAGGGGTCACAACCTTCTTATACACAGACAAAATGGGCAGGCAGAGAAATGCAACCCTAATGAATCAAGAGAAATTTCCAGGGAAGAACCTGAATGAACCAGATATAACCACACTACCCAATGCAGAGTTTAAAATAATTATAGGATGTTCAAAGAGCTTAGAGCAACAATGGATAGTCATTAGGAACACCTAATTAAAGAGATAACAAGTATAAAAACGGAAACTGAAATAATAAAAATGAATCGGAGAGAAATGACAAATACAGTATCAGAACTGAAGACCACAATGGAAGGAATTAAAAGCAGGATGGATGAAGCTGAGGATCAAATCAGTGAGTTAGAGGACACAATAAACAAAGGCACAGAAGCAGAGCAGAAAAAAGAAAAGAGACTCAAAAAATCTGAGGAAACTCTAAGGGAGTTCTGTAACAACATGAAGAGAACTAACATTCGCATCATAGGGGTGCCTGAAGAAGAGGAGAGAGAACAAAAAATAGAAACTTTGTTCAATCAAATCATAGCTGAAAACTTCACTAAATTAAGGCTGAAAAACATTTCACATGTTCAAGAAGCACACAGAACTCCATTAAAGAGAAACCCAAAGAAATCTACATGAAGACACAATACAGTTAAAATACAAAAGCTAAGGTATAAAGAGAAAATTTTAAAAGCTGCTAGAGAAAAAAAGGCTATCACCTACTAAGAAGCCCCCATAAGGATGACATCCAACTTCTCAACAGAAGCAATTGAGGCCAAAAGGGAATGGCAAGATATAATCAAAGTAATGCAGAACAAGAACCTACAACCAAGACTACTCTATCCAGCAAGGCTAACGTTTCAAATTGAAGGAGAAATAAAAAGCTTCCCAGACAAAAAAAGCCTCAAGGAATTCATTAAAACCAAACCAATTCTGCAAGAAATACTAAGGGGCCTGTTGTGAACAGGTCAAAGGGAGGAAAGAAAAGAGCAAAAGAAGAATACAGCTTTAAAGAATAAAATGGCAATAAACAACTACATATCAATAATAAACTTAAATGTAAATGATTAAATGATCCAACCAAAAGACATAGAGTAGCTGCATGGATAAAGAAATAGGAACCATACATATGCTGTCTACAAAAGACACACCTTAAAACAAAAGATGCACATAGACTGAAGGTAAAAGGATGAAAAAAATTATTTCATGCAAATGGAAATGAAAAAAAAGCTGGGGTAGCAATACTTATATCTGACAAAATGGACTTCAAAATAAAGGCTGTAGTAAGAGATAAAGAAGGACACTACATAATGATAAAGGGAACAATTCAATAGGAAGAAATAACTAATATAAATATCTACACACCAAATATAGGAGCCCCAACATACATAAAGCAGACTTTGCTGGATATAAAGGGCGAGATTAACAGCAACAATAATAGTAGGGGATTTCAATACCCCACTAACATCACTGGATAGATCCTCAAGAAAGAAAATTAATAAAGAAACAGCAGACTTAAAGTATACACTAGATCAACTCGATTTAATAGATATCTTCAGAACTTTTCACCCTAAAGCAGTAGAATATACATTCTCAAGCACTCATGGTACATTTTCTAGGATAGACCACATGTTAGGACACAAAAATGGTCTCAACAAATATAAGAAGATTGAAATCATATCAAGCATTTTCTCTGATCACAATGCCGTGAAACTAGAAATTAACCACAAAAGAAAAACTCAAATATATAATCAAACACTTGGAAACTAAATAGCATGTTATTAAATAATGAATGGATTAACAATGAGATCAAAGAAGAAATAAAAAAGTTCCTAGAAACGGATGAAAATGAGCATACATCAACTCAAAATTTATGGGACACAGCAAAAGTACTACTGAGAGGGAAGTTCATTGCACTACAGGCATACCATGAGAAACTAGAAAATGTTCAAATAAGCAACCTTACCCTGCATCTAAAAGAACTAGAAAAATAACAACAAATAAAGCCCAGGACCAGTAGAAGGAAGAAAATAATAAAGATCAGAGCAGAAATAAATGACATAGAGGCTAAGGAAACAATACAGAGGATCAATGAAACCAGGAGCTGGTTCTTTGAAAAGGTAAACAAGATTTATGAACCTTTAACTAGACTTACCAAGAAAAAAAGAGAGAGGACTCAAATAAATAAAATTAGAAAAGACAGTGGAGAAATAACAACTGACACAACAGAAATACAAAGCATTGTAAGAAAATACTATGAAGAACTCTATGCCAAAAATTAGACAGCCTAGGTGAAATGGACAAATTTCTTGAATCATAAAATCTTCCAAATATCAATCTGGAAGAATCAGAACACCTAAACAGACCAATTACAAAAATGAGATCGAAACAGTTATCAAAAATCTCCCAAAACAGAAAAGTCCTGAGCCTGATGGCTTCACAAGTGAATTCTACCAAAAATTCAAAGAAGAACTAACTCATATCCTCCTCAAGCTATTTCAAAAAATTCAAGAGGAAGGAAGACTTCCAAACTCCTTTTATGAGGTGAGCATAATTCTTATCCCGAAACCGGGCAAAGACAACACAATGAAAGAAAATTATAGGCCAATATCCCTGATGAATTTAGATGCTAAAATTCTCTACCAAATATTAGCCAACCGGATCCAGCAATATATGAAAAAAATCATACACCATGATCAAGTGGGATTTATTCTGGAGAGGCAAGGCTGGTTCAATATTCGCAAATCAATCAATGTGATTCATCACATAAACAAAAGGACAAAAATCACATGATAATTTCAATAGATGGAGAAAAGGCATTTGATAAAATTCAGCACCCATTCATGCTCAAAACTCTCAGTAAAGTGGGAATACAGGGAACATTCCTTAACATGATAAAGGCCATCTATGACAAACCCACAGCAAACATCATACTAAATGAACAAAAATTAAAAGCAATCCCCTTAAGATCAGGAACCAGGCAGGGGTGTCCCCTTTCACCACTCTTATTCAACATAGTTCTGGAAGTCCTAGATACAGCAATCAGGCAACAAGAAGAAATAAAAGGCATCCAAATTGGAAAAGAAGAAGTAAAACTGTCATTATTTGCAGATGATATGATATTGTATATAGAAAACCCTGAAGTCTCATCAAAAAACTACTGGACCTGATAAATGAATTCAGCAAGGTGGCAGGATATGAAATTAATACTCAGAAATCAGAGGCATTTCTATATACCAACAATGAACTTTCAGCAAAAGAAATTAAGGAAACAATCCCCTTCACTATTGCAGCCAAAAAAATAAAGTACCTAGGAGTAAAGTTAACCAAGGAGGTTAAGGACTTGTACTCGGAAAATTATAAAACATTGATAAAAGAAATCAAGGAATATACAAACAAGTGGAAGCATATACCGTGTTCATGGTTAGGAAGAATAAACATCATTAAAATGTCTATATTACCCAAAGCAATTTATAAATTCAATGCAATACCAATTAAAATACCAATGATATACTTCAATGATATGGAACACATATTCCAAAAATTTATATGGAACCAAAAAAGAACGCAAATAGCCTCAGCAATCTTAAAAAGAAAAAATAAAGCAGGAGGTATCACTCTTCCAGATATCAAGGTTTACTACAAGGCCATTTTACTCAAGACAGCCTGGTACTGGCATAAGAACAGGCACATAGATCAATGGAACAGAACAGAGAACCCAGAAATAAACCCACAGCTTTATGGACAACTGATATTTGACAAAGGAGGAAAGAACATACAATGGAGTAAAGACAGCCTCTTTAACAAATGGTGTTTTGAAAATTGGACATCAACCTGCAAAGAAATGAAACTAGACCATCAACTTATACCATTCACAAAAACAAACTCAAAATGGATAAAAGACTTAAATGTAAGCCGTGAAACCATAAGCATCTTAGAAGAAAACATAGGCAGCAAGCTCTCCGACATCTGTAGCAGCAATATATTTGCCGATTTATATCCACGGGCAAATGAAATGAAACACAAGATAAACAAATCGGACTATATCAAACTAAAAAGCTTTTGCACAGCTAAAGACAATAAGAACAGAATAAAAAGACAAACCACACAATGGGAGAACATATTCGACAACACATCTGATAAGGGGTTAATAACCAAAATTTATAAAGAACTTATAAAACTCAACACCAGGAAAACAAACAATCCAATCAAAAAATAGGCAAAAGAAATAAATAGGAATTTCTCCAAAGAGGACATACAGATGGCCAATAGGCATATGAAATAATGCTCAACATCACTAATCATTAGAGAAATGCAAATCAAAACCACAATGAGATATCACCTCACACTAGTCAGAATGGCACTCATCAGCAAAACAACACAGAGTACGTGCTGGTGAGGATGTGGAGAAAAGGGAACCCTCCTGCACTGCTGGTGGGAATGCAGACTGGTGCAGCCACTGTGGAAAACTGTTTGGAGATTCCTCAAAAAATTAAAAATCTAACTGCCTTTTGACCCAGCTATCCCACTTATAGGAATATACCCTAAGAACACCATAACACTGTTCGAAAAGAAGAAATGCACCCCCATTTTCGTGGCAGCATTGTTCACAATAGTGAAGATCTGGAAACAGCCCAAGTATCCATCAGAGGACAAGTGGATTAAAAAGCTTTGGTACAAATATACTATGGAATACTACTCAGCCATAAGAAATGATGACGTCGGATCATTTAGAACAAAATGGATGGACCTTGATAACATTATATGGAGTGAAATAAGTAAATCAGAAAAAACTGAGAACAGCATTATTTCATACATAGGTGGGACATAAAAGTGAGACATGGATAAGAGTGTGGTGGTTACCTGGTGGGGGGAGGGAGGAGAGGTTGGGAGAGGAGAGAAGGGAGGGGCACAAAGAAAACCAAATAGAAGGTGACAGAACAATTTGACTTTTGGTGACGGGTATGCAACATAATTGAATGATAAGATAACCTGGAGATGTTTTCTTTGAACATATGTACCCTGATTTATTAATGTCACTCCATTAAAATTAATTTTAAAAAAATAAATAAAAAATAAAAATAAATTAATAAATAAAAGTAAGATAGAATCACTAGTATTATTTTCATGTGTAAATATTTCCCAATAATTTTATTAAATTCACTTTAGAAAGTATACTTTGAAGGCAATAATCTACTTTGAAAGTCTACTTTTAGATCTGCCATAAATAAGTCATACTAAAAAATAACTCACTGAATTTTAGGATCATTTCTTCACCAAAGAATATGTGGGTACATCAGGCAAATTTTCATTAATGTGACATTTTATGCCAATTTCAAATGTCTGGTGTGGATAGGGCTCCTCCTGTCACTGGAATCACTGTGTTGAGGCGGATGGTCACTCCCAGGGTGAGGAAAGGATTCAGGGTTGGATGGAACTCATGACTCCATCTCTCTCAAGTAGGTAATTATAACATGCCAAAATTAAATGAAGCCCCTTTAGGACACAACACAATAATCATTATGTTCCTGATCTCCAGAGATTTTCCTGCACTGTCAATATGACCAAACTCCTATTTTGCTAAAAATTAAAAACTGAGAAAATTTGCTAATAGCAGACTAAAACTTTCAATGCATATCTGACATATAGAGAACAAGTGGCTCAAATTTACATAAAGCTCAAAGCAAAAAGCCTACAGCTTAAAACTGGGCACAGTAGTCCAAGTTAAGAGTCCTACAAATATATACACTGCTCACAAAAATTAGGGAATATTTCAAAATGAATATGAAGTGATCAAATATGCCCTAATTTTTGTGAGCAGTATATAAGAAGCAGGAGTGGTCTTGAGTCATCAGGATTCTCAACTAGATGACATGCGGAACAGCCAGACCAGTTACATGCTTCCCACATCTCCCGCCAGCACCCTAGGCCCCAAATAACTAGCTGACAGTGAAAAGGCATTTGGCTCCCTGCTCAAACTTTAAGGATGTGTACCAAAGGAAGTACCTTCAGGGCTGGAAGACTTCCCTTCTGCAAGTGCTGAGGTTAAAGAGAAGCAGCCTGGGGTTTGTGGTAACTCCAGGTCTGCACTGGGTGGGGATGCAGTTGAGCAATTAAAGCTCTGTGCAGGAGTACAGTTGTTCTTACCTTGACAATTATGGTGGAATAAAAAGAAACCCTAATGAGCCCTGGCTGGTGGGTTCAGTGGTAGAGCGTCGGCCCAGCATGTGGATGTCCTGGGTTCGACTCCCGGCCAGGGCACACAGGAGAAGCGCCCATCTGCTTCTCCACCCTTCCCCCTCTCCTTTCTCTCTATCTCTCTCTCTTCCTCTCCTGCAGCCAAGGTTCCACTGGAGCAAAGTTGGCCCAGGAGCTGAGGACGGCTTCATGGCCTCTGCCTCAGGCACTAGAATGGCTCAGGTTACAATGGCGTACCGCCCCATATGGGTGGAGCATTGCCCCCTAGTAGGCATTCCAGGTGGATCCTAGTGGGGCGCATATGGAAGTCTAAGTCTCTCAGCCTCCATGCTTCTCACTTCAGAAAAATATAAGAAAACAAAGAAATCCTAATGAAATAGAGAATAAAACAACTATAACAATGATAAGTATACTTACTAAAATAAAGGTGGTTTTTGAAATACCGATAAAGTAGATAAGCTTGATTAAGCACTTTCTATATTTCCACTTTGGTGAAAACCAAAGTCCAAAGCAATGTCAATACTATCTTTCCTAATGCAACTCAGTAGTCTAGGTCTACACATCAACCTACATGGAGTAGAAATTAAAGATTTTGCAACACAATTTTTTATTCTCTAAATTTGATCATTAGACTAAAATTGCCAACTCTTTTAGTTCCACAGGGTTCCCTGAAAGAAAATTATTCCTATTAAAATAACATTTGGAAATACTAATACCACAGCTAAGACTGATTGGGTATTTACCGTAAGTCCGGTTGTCTGCAAAAGTCCTCGACCATTTTATTTTATCTGAGCCTCACAAACACTCTATGATGGAGTGTGGCAAATATGCTAGCTCTCCCCTTCTCCCTGTGATGGATGCCAAAATGAGTCACCTGGAATCCCCCTTCATTAAGGACTGTTGGCCCAGTTGCTGATAGTGCTGTCTACAGAGCCTCCAACTGTAGGTTTCTTCAGGGATCACATCAACTGCCAAGAGCTGTCTTGCCCCAGGTCACACCTATTCCCAGACCGCCCATACCTAATGACTAATAGACACAGGAATATAAAGACCTGGCCATCTCAGCTCCAGAGCAACTTGTGGGGGTCTGCTGAGGCAGTTACTGGGTCAGCACTGTAGCTTGACTTTTCTTGTCCTCCCTTCCATCACTTTTGATCCACAGAGCACTGTATAATCAACATCCTTCAAGCTAAACTTTGTTAAGTCCACTTCCTGAGGAATTCACCCTACAATATTCTCCTTCCTTCTTAGAGATAGAACATACCAATGTAAGCAGGTGCATGAACAAATGCCAAGAATAAAGACTACATTTCCTACCTTCCCTTAAA
This sequence comes from Rhynchonycteris naso, assembly GCA_037038555.1. Classification (NCBI taxonomy): domain Eukaryota; kingdom Metazoa; phylum Chordata; class Mammalia; order Chiroptera; family Emballonuridae; genus Rhynchonycteris; species Rhynchonycteris naso. Next base: position 181,193,026 of record CM072998.1, read on the forward strand.
ACCAGGGGTGACCATGCAACCAACCTCTAGCCAACAGGATGACCATGAAAATCATGCAGTTTCCAGGAAGTGCTCTTGGTGGGCCCTTTCCTGTGCTTCCTTTCTCTGTCCTGCTGGCTGGAGTGCCAACAAGGAGGCTGGAGTGAGAGCAGCTGAACAACATGACAACAGGAGGCGCTGTGCCAGTCAGTAGCGGGGTTGGCATTTTATCCCCAGTCCTGTGGGATAGGTCAGACCGCCCCACTTTACAAATGAAGACAACAGACTCCAGTGAAACAGTGTGCCCACAGGCAAACGACTGGTGAGCAGCAGAATGAGATTTCAATCCAGATCTGACTACAGATTTTATGCTCTCACACCACATGCAGGTGCCTTTGGGGGGAAACTCAGTGACCAATTGCTTAGAAGAAGTGGAAATTTTTATTCTCCATCTCTTCTGAGCCCAGAATAAAGACATACAAATGTTCAAATAAAAACTCTAAGTTAGCTCCAAGAAAGAAGCTCCCATTGTAAATACTGCTGGAGATCAAAGAAGAGAGGACAGAGAATTACTGCCCGGCCTGTTCTGTGGAGATCTGAGAGACCAGACAATGTAAATGGGAAGTAATTCTCTAGTGATGCTTTGCCTGGAGATACAGTTGTCAGCTCGTAAATCTCCTTCGAGGCCTGCAACTCCTTTCTAAAGATGAGCAATGCCTTTCTCGGTTCTGAGTAACAGGGGTGGTAGAAAGCTCAGCCCTTCCGGCATGATCAGCTGGGCTGGGAGAGGAAGGGAGACACGTCATCCCCAGCCGGATATAAGTCCAGGAGAGGACGACCAGGCTCAGGGAAAGGTCCGAGACCAGCAGGGTGACCGCTGGCCGAGACACTGGCACAGAGACGGGCACCCCGAGCACAAGGAAAGTGGTTCTGAAGCTCAGCTGACGGGGCCTGTCTCCCCCGCCTTGGGCTGCATACGGGGCCTCGTGGTGCCTTCTGATCCTTCAGGACTGGGACACTTACTGTAGCTCTGATTCCTCCTAAGAGGAGGAAAAGATTTCTCCAAGTGTCGCCAGAAGCCTGCAGCATCAGCAGCTCAGAGAGAGCCACAGCCTCCAGCCAACCATCGGTTTAGAAGGTCACGCTCAGCTGACCCCTCCGGAGGCAGCTCGCTGAGGCCAGTGAGGGGCTCTTCACTCTTTTGAACATTTGGGCCTCATCCTCCATTAGTCAGTCACCCTCTGACAAGGGGTCAGAAGAACAGGACAACATTGTCCCATTCTTGGCCTAATTGTTCTCCAACACAGGGCCAACAAAATGTTGAAAAGCACCCGGTTCCAAGCTTGCCCGACTATAATATTTGTTTAAATTAATCCAGACTAATGCACGGATTTTGCCAATGCCATCACCTTTAAAACCAGCGATCACAATTGGAACAGTGAAAGAAACAGTACTCTGGGGTGGGAGTCGGGTGGAGGATGGGAAGCATGATCTCTAAGGTCAAACACATCTGGGGGTAAAGCCCAGCTCCTCTACTCACTGGCCGCGTGCCCCTGGGGCAGTCCCGGCCTCTCCCATCTGCCTCCCATTGGTAACCCCACCCTCGCCGCAGAGCTGTGCTGGGAAGTATCAGGGAACAGGCTTCAGGAATGCAGCCCGTGCTAGGCAGAGGGTAAATGCTTGCCATTCTCATGGATGACAAGGTAGCCTTGGTGCAGGGAAAACTTTATCTTGAAGTTATCAAACATCCTTAGGAGGCAAACATCATAGTTAAAATTTAAATTGAAAAATAAATAAATAAAATTTAATTGGTCCTACAGGATTTAACATTATAGGAAAGACTTTATAATTGCTATAAGCCTGGATGATTACCCTCAGCCTGGTGAAATCCATTCTTGTGCCCATCTATTATCATGAATTTCCTTTTTGTTCAAACCAACCAGATGAAACTATTCCCCTCTCCACCTGCATTTCCATAGGTCTTGCCTTGTATCACTAACCAAGTCACTTGAAGTTTGGTTTCATGTGTAGCTGTTTCTCCTCTGACATCGGAAGCCCGTTGATGACAAGAATCATGAGCTATTCAATCTACATCCTAATTGCCTAGTCCAATGCCTGGCACAGAGTAGGAATTCCATAAATAACTTGGCAAAAATTGTACCAGATTTAATAAATGCTGTGGGTCCTATGAGTCTTGTGAACACGGATGTCAGTTCCACAGCCCTGATGGCAGCTGTGATCTTGGAGCAGAAAGCATTTCAGAGCCTACTTAGTGCCAGTACATTTCACCGGAGAAAATATCATTTTAATGAGAGACTGTCAATTCAGTTTGTATAACCCACAGGGTCTTAGTTAACGCTGAGCAGGAGAGATCCCATTTTTTCATTACATATCTGAAATTAATTCAATTTTCAGCTTTGCTGGCCTAGTCAATTTAATTCTAATCCTCACCTTGACAAGGTAACACAAATGAAACTATCAGAGTAGAAAAACAGGCTGTAGTTTTGCTGCCCAGTGTGCATCCATTTTATACATCAAGGAAACTGTGGGGACATGACATCAGTCAACAGATCACTGGACAACCGTGAAGAACAGCCTCAACCCCAACACATATGTACCTATAAGTATGTTAACATGCATGTCCATATACACACATACATACTTACACATGTGTATGTGATAGCTACCTTTTATTTTATTTTTTACCAAGCAAGAGACAGAGAGAGAGACAGACAGGGACAAACAGGAAGGGAGAGAGATGAGAAGCATCAATTATTTTTTGTGGCACCTTAGTTGTTCATTGATTGCTTTCTCATATGTGCCTTGACCAGGGGCTACAGCAGAGCAAGCAACCCCTTGCTCAAGCTGGTGAGCCTATGCTCGTTGGATGAGCCCATGCTCAAACCAGCGACCTCAGGATTTCAAACCCGGGTCTTCTGCATCCCAGGCTGACACTTTATCCACTGCACCACTGCCTAGTCAGGCTGATAGCTACCATTTTATAGAAGGCATTTTGTGGCAGACATTCTGAAATATGTCATTTACAGAATTCATTTCCACAGAAGGCATCCTGCACCCAGAACTACCTGCATTTGCATTCATTGATGAATTAACTGTAGAAGCGTGGCTGATACACAGTAAATGAAGATTAGTTGAGACATAATTGTTATATAATCTAAAGACTGGCTTTTGAATAACTGCAGACAGGGTTTGAGATATCTACAATTAATGTATCTGCTCTAGCATGAGTAATAAATGGTCACCTGGAACATTACAGGTGACATGGTGACTCAGAGGATGACGGGGTGAGCATGATGAAAAAGAAAGAATTGCATACCAGAATACAAAAGGACACACTCTAGCCAGTCTAGGTTAAAGGCTTTCGAGATGAGGTAGGTGGTGAGAATGTGGTAAACCCACACTGTAATTACACATGCAAAGCTTTGCAGCACACTATTAACTACACTGTGGATCACAGAGTGATCACAGAGTTTATATGACAGGACTTAGTTTTTCCTGACCAATTCTGTCACTATCTCCACAAAGCACTGAGTTAGTGAAATCTCTTTAGAAAGAGGTAAGGGGAGTTAAAGTATCCATTTTCAAAGTGACTACTTGGGTATGTAGATTAGTTTAATCTAGCAAAGAGCATAGAACAGTCTCTTTACAAATTGGTCACCCTCAAACATTGTGGGGAAGGTAATGATTTCATAACAAGCGAAAGTATGTACAAAGCTTATGAAGGTCTGAAGCAGGAAGACAATGCAGAGCTGAACAGATAGAGAAGAGCCAGAGAGAGAGTAATCAACTGTGTGTTGGTTTTGAAATGAAAATGGGCCATTCATGATGAAGAGCTGCCTGGGACACAAGTAATCCTGGATTGCAGTGACCATCGTTTATTCATTCAACAAGAATCAAGTGCCTAACACAGACCAGATACTGTTCTATGTGCCAAGAAGCGAAAGTAATGAGCGGACACAATCCCCGCTGGTTAGACGTTACATTCTAGTAGGCAACAGAGGAGGGAGGTGACAATACATGCATGCTCTATAAATAAAACATATACAGTAATGACATAAACAGTAATTTGGAGGTGGACAACCACTACTATGTAAAAAGTCAGAAGAGGTCCCTTTTGAAGAGATGAAATCAGGCTAAAACCTGAATGAGAAGAACCCGTCACGCAAAGACCCAGGCAGAAGGAACAGACGGTGCAAAGGCCATGACCCAGGGTGAGCTTGGTGGTTCTGAGGACCAACCAAGCCAGTGAGCTTCCAGTACCAAGCAGGTCAGAAAGGAGCAAGAGAAGAGGCTAAACAGAGAGCCAGTCCTGCAAGGAATCTGGATTTCATTTTTCTACCTGCTCTATGATGCCATAAGCAGGTTTGCAGCAGGAAAGTAACTTGTAAAAGCTCTCTGGCCATGGTGTAGAAAATGGGCTGCTGGGAGGCTACAAAGGATGCAAACAGACTTGTTAGGATGTTATTGAAAAGCCCCAGCCCACTAATGAAGGCGGCTCACAGTGGAGGGGTGGCAGTGGAGTGAACGGACCATCAGAGCAAGTGGACAGGACCTGCTGTGAAGCAAGGAAGGATGGTAATGGAAAGAATCGAAGATGGCTCCTGGGTCTGCGGCCTGAGCGAATGGGCGAACGGCGTGCCCTGTCCTGAGATGAAAAGACAGGAAGAGGACTGGGTTTCAGGTGGGCTGGGGGGTGTGGGGACCAAGGCTTGGCTCTGACCCTGTCGGTTTAAATCTCCAGATGTGAAGATGTCAAGCGGGCAGTTAGATACACGAGTCCTGAGCTCAGTGGAAGCATCAGGTCTGAAGCTATCAATGTGAGGATCCAAGTGGTTGATAATTACAGGCACAAAGTGGAAACTGAATAGGGAAGAGGCCTGGGGCATTTCGACACTCAGAGGCCACCCAGACAAGCATGCCGCCCATGACTCTAAGCAGACAACACTGGAAAGGGGGAGAAGCCAGAAGAGTGTAAGGTCACAGGAAAGAGCGGAAGAGTATGTTCTAAGAAGGAAGGCACACTCAACGCACGGAACAAAAACAGAGACTGCCGGCCCTGGGTCTGTGAACACAGAGGTCATTAACAATAGTAACGAAGGTGGTAAGAGAAGTAATAGTAATAGTGGTGGTGAGAGAAGCCCAGCTGGAGGTGACAGAACCAGAAATGAGAAGTGGAAAAGGGGGATGCTGGAATATTCTTTCATTAAGAATTAAGAAATTTAACAGTCTGAGCTCTGAGCATGTTCCCTTAAGAATTACTGTGGATTCCCTAATGTAAAAACCAAAGTCATCAGTTCATTTAGGGTTAACGCCCTGAGGCGGTACAGTTCATGGCCATAGTTTGCTCAACAGGAACCATGGGACAGAAGAGGAAAGCAGTGGTCCGCAGTGCACTAATGTCCGGACAGTCCCAGTTTACACCTGTAGTCCCAGTGTAATTATTAAGGACTCTCAGAGTCCTGGTTTGAATGATAAATTATGTCGTTACCCTGTTTATAGTTCACTGTCTCCTTACCCAACACTGGAGAAACCCTTTCACTTAGGTGAAGTCAAGATCACCATGTAAGTCAGAAAATTGCCCAAGACAGCTTCCAGGCAAGAAGCTAAAGGAAAATATCTATCAATGTACTTGGTAACTTTTAAAGGTTTCATCAGGTCATTTCATATAGTGCAAAATCATCTATACTGTCAAGTTCCAAATCCTAAATTACTATAACATAATGTAACACTTAATATTAAATCATAACATAGTTTCTAAACGAGGATGTACTCAGAAAAAGACCTAGAAGAACTCATGTCAAATTGTTTATAGTGGCTGACCATGGGGAGTTAAGAGTTTGTGTGCATATGACTTTTCATTTTATACACTTTAGTAGTTTCCCAATGTTTTAATTTTACTGTGAACACATATTACTTTTGTAAGTCAAATTTCTTAAAGTTATTTAAACCAATACCTAACCATTTCCCCAAAATAAGAATCCATGATTGATCAGGTGCACAGGATTTAAATCTGTCTCCAGGCCTGGTCCGTGGTACCTGGTGCTGTTGGCTTTGAGAGATAAATAGGAGTGAAACCAGATGCAGCATCCTCTAGAGAAGTGATGAGCAATCTTTTGAGCTTAGTGTGTCAAAATTCGCCAAAAAACTGAGCATAACTCGAGTGGTGTGTCACTTCGAGAAAAACAGCCTAATTGGAAGTCCCAGAACTAGATGCTCTGTGCCTGAGTTCTGCTGTTTTGGCCTACAGACCTCCGGCACATAGTGTCTACACTACAGCAAACATTTTATTCTCAGCTACTGCACCTGGCTGTGCAGGAACCAAGGATGAAATGTCCTTCTCGGCATGCGGCCCCATACTTCTCTGGTATGCGGCCGCATGCGGCCGCGTGTTACCGAAAATGGCTACATGTGCCAGTAATGACATGCGTGTCATAGGTTCACCATCACAGCTCTGGAGCAACATACAAACCTAGAATGATGAAGTCTCCTGCCAACACCACTAATTCATCACCACCTCCTGACAGCCTGCTGGGCACATACTGTATTGACTGGTTCACGTACACCTTTGCCAGCTGACTTACAAAGTTCCATCAGATTCTGGTGTCTCAATCAGCTCAGCTGTACATCATATATTTTTTTAAGCTTAGACTATCATGTGACATTATTTGTTATTATTGATTGATGTTAGAGAGACAGAAAGAGGAAGGGAGAGAAAGAGAGAGCAAGGAAAACATTCATTTGTTGCTATTTAGCTGTGCAATCGTAACTCTGGTTACATTCCATAAGTCAGGGGTCCCCAAACTACTGCCCTGAGGCCATTTATCCAGCCCCCACTGCACTTCCGGAAGGGGCACCTCTTTCATTGGTAGTCAGTGAGAGGAGCACAGGATGCATCTGCACCCATAGTTCCCACTGAAATACTGGTCGGTTTGTTGATTTAAATTTACTTGTTCTTTATTTTAAATATTGTATTTGTTCCCATTTTGTTTTTTTACTTTAAAATAAGATATGTGCAGTGTGCATAAGGATTTGTTCATAGTTTTTTTTATAGTCCGGCCCTCCAACGGTCAGAGGGACAGTGAGCTGGCCTGGCCCCCTGTGTAAAATGTTTGGGGATCCCTGCCATATGTGCCCTGACCAGGAATCAAGCCCGCAACCTTGGCATTTCAGGACGATGCTCCCACTGACTGAGCTAACAGGCCAGGGCTGTCATTGTATTTTGATTAATAAAATAAGTCTATTTCCTGGCTTCTTGGCTAGAGTGATTCTTAGCTGCCCAGCTTTGAACTGAAAGCTAAGAACCACATGGCCCAAACCAGATGCAAAGTCCCTGCTGCTCTCACTGACACATGAGCTTGTCCCGACTCCAGCTCTGAGAGGCAGAGGCAGGGAGCCCCAAGGCCATGATACCAGCCCAATTAACAAAGGAACTGGCCGATATTGTTCCAAGTCATGCTGAAATTCTATGCTATCATTACTCGCATAAGTTGGTATTACACAGATATAAACATGAAGTATTTCAATTGGAACAAATAAATTCTATGTTAGGATTTAGAATTTTTTGTATGATTTCTATCTGTATAAATACTAAAATCCCATTCATTTTCTGGAGGGAGAAACGATAATTTTGAGTAGAACCAATTACATAAAAATACATAAGTAGAAAAGTCCTTAGAAGTGATCTATCTCTTTTTTTTTAACAAATGAGAAGACAGATTCAGAGGCGCTAATGGAGTGTCCAGGACCACATAGAAAGGTAATAGCAGCTCTGGATCTGGGTCTCCTGACTTAGCATGTCTATCATGCTGCTTGCCATGAGCAAAGTAAATGCTTCTGAGCACTCTACAGGGAGATATTTATGCAATTTGACGACTATACAATGATAAAATATAATCTGCTTGATGTACATAAACTGTTTCCGAGTGCTCTCACTGCTGTGTTGCCTGCCACCCTGAAAACATTTCAGAAGAGTAAACTCAGAGTGCCTCTACTTATACTGGGAAGAAGAACAGTAGTGGGGACAAACTTAGAGAGGTCCATGAGATGTAATCCTTGGGACGCTATTATCTTTCAGTATATTCTAGCAATAAGAAGCCAAAACATTGCTAAATTATTTGGCAGTTGCTGAATCCTTATCATCATTAAAAAACAAAAGCCCCTGGCTGGTTGTCTCAGTGGTGGAACGTAGGCCCAGCGTGTGTATGTCTTGAGTTCAATTTCTGACCAGGGCACACAGGAGGGGCACCCATCTGCTTCTCCACCCCTCCCCCTCTCTTTTCTTTCTATCTCTCTCTTCCCCTCCCACACCCAAGGCTCCACTTGAGCAAAGTTGGCCCCGGCACTGTGAATGGCTCCATGCCCTCACCTTAGGCACTAAAATGGCTCTGGTTGCAACAGAAAACGTCCCAGATGGACAGAGCATCGCCCCCTAGTGGGTATACCTGGTGGATACTGGTGGGGCGCATGCGGGAGTCTGTCTCTGCCTCCCTGCTTCTCACTTAAGAAAAATACAAAAAAAAAAGCTTAAAAAGTACCAAAATAAATGACATATTTAGGATCAGCAAAGACTAAACAAAATGCTTTTACTGTTCTTCAAGACCAATGAATCATCAATAAATTTATGGGTTTCTTTTTTATTTTAATTTTTTTAGGAATATAAAAAAAACTGAAACAGGATATCAGCAGTCAGGAAGAGATCTTTGAATATAATCTCAATACCCCAAAACCAATGTAAAAAAATCCTAGATCACATTTCCACAATCTCTGCAAAGTTTGAGAATCATTATCCTGAATATGGGATCTCATGCAGATGTTTGCAAGCAGAATTTAAAATTTAATCAAAAGTATTGCTTGCAATATATTTTTTTGCAAGTTAAAGCTATTACAATCATGTCTCTGTATGTGTGTTTATTCTCCCCTCCCATCACCTAATTATTCTACAGGCCCAGGCAGGTGCTCAATAAATGAGCATTATACACAACTGCACTGCAATACAGAAATAAAGTAATCTGCATGTGAAATATCTTTTTAGACTACAGACTAAAAGTATGAGCCTGGGTATTTTTCTTAATAACATGTTTTCCAATCTTGATTAAAAAAATACCTATAGACATTTTATTTATTTTTATCTAGTAGATTCTATTTTATCACCATATAATAAAGCTACAAACCTATCTCTGTATTGATCCATGAGAATCTAGGTTTCTTTCTAGCTGTGGGTTCTTCCTCACGGATATTGCATCATGAAGAGATTAGGGACTGTCAAACTGTCATGTTACTAGGGAGTTAAATTGTGTTTGTGCTTCATTGGTTCACTTTGTCACAATAGTGTCAGAAGAGGATTCAAGATGCTTCCAAGAAAGAGCAACAGCAAACACATACTTTACAAAAATCAACCTTGATCACCTCACTCAAGGAGAGTAATTTTAACAAAGTAACGTGAAAACTGGCTACTCTGCTAGAGATATTTAATATAGTAGGTGCTACTTTCAGCTGCAATTGCAAAAAAGGGAGAACAGATAATCTGATCCTACTACCATAGAAAGTACTGGTAATGAAGTTGTTTATTTGTGGTAAGTTACAGGTACAGCACAAATAGAATAAGACAGCCTGCTGACTCAGAGAACTATCAGAGAATCTGAAAAAGAGGAGATTTATATTAAAATAAAAACAGAATCTAATTAGAAAATCACCCTTTGGTCACCATCATAGCAATAATTAAAGCATGAATCACATTTGATGATAAAAATTCTGGTTGAAAATTTTATGAGAAACATATTTACACAGTCTCAAAGTACCTTCCACAAGGTACTTATTAATTACAAAGGGAAACAGTAACTTTACAGTACAGAAATCTGGCTGACACCACCTAAACCAAGTGACCAAAGTTAACATCACCTGTAATAATACAAATCAACATGATTTACCTCTTAATAATATGTACAAAGAAGAATATATCACTTCTGTGATATGTCTACCAAATATGTACAACCCAAATCATGAGGCAAGTTAAACTCCAATAAAGAGACATTTTACAAAATAACTGGCTTGTACTCTTCAAATACATGACAAAGAAAGGACAGTAAATGAGACTAAAGAAACTTGTTATATATAAACATAATGTGTGATCTGTGATTTTCTTTTGCTCTAATGGGCATTATTGGAGCAGTTGCCAAAATATTAATCATATCTGTCAATCAGATAATAATATTGCTTAAATGTCAATATACTGATTTGAGAAGGTATTGTAGTATGCAAAAGAATGTCCTTGCTTTTAAGAACTACAGATTGGAGTATTCAGGGGAAAATAGCCATCAATTAAACCTGCAACTCATTCTAAATGGTTCCAGAAAAAATACATATCTATATCTATATACATGTTTGTATGTATGTATATGCATGTATGTGTGTGTGTATGTATGTATGATTAGTAGGTAGATAGATAGGTGGATAGATAGATAAATAGATAAAGAAAGGGAAGAAAGGGATAAAAGGAGAAAGTGGAAGGTAATCAACTTGGGTTTGATTCCACCGTAGGCAGAATATTATTTAACTAGTCACTGCACTGAGAGAGAGAATATTAAGTCAAACATGGAAAAATACTGACATTTGGAGAATCTGGGTAAAGCATATATGGGTATTCTTTGTACTAATTTTGGAACTTTTCTGTATGTCTGAAATTATTTCAAAATAAAAAGTAACCTAAAAATGAAAGTAGAGTGTATATATAAGGAATGGTTAAAGTATTTACTAAGAAAATAATAAGGCCCTGGCCGGTTGGCTCAGTGGTAGAGCGCCAGCATGGCGTGTGGAAGTTCCAGGTTCAATTCCTGGCCAGGGCACGCAGGAGAAGCACCCATCTGCTTCTCCACCTTTCCCCCTCTCTTTTCTCTCTCTCTCTCTTCTCCTCCCCCAGCCAAGGTTTTATTGGAGCAAAGTAGGCCCGGACTCTGAGGATGGCTCCATGGCCTCTGCCTCAGATTCTAGAATGGCTCTGGTTGCAATGGAGCGCCCCCTAGTGGGTATACCAGGTGGAACCCAGTGGGGCACATGCGGGAGTCTGTCTCCCTGCCTCCCTGCTTCTCACTTCAGAAAAATGCAGAAAGAAAAAAAAATAATTCACTATTAAGTGCCTATTATGTGATATAGTTCTAGATGCTGGCGAGACTACAGTAAGAAGAATTTATGAAATGTTTTTGCCCTTAAACTTATAGAAGAGGTTTAATAAAATAAAATAATCAGAAAACAGTTCAAAAGGATAGATAAATAATTAAATGCTAAAGATTACAGGTGTGCATAATTAATTCATAACAATATTGAGCCACTGTTTTAGATTTAAAGTAATGCCAAACCATACTGAAAACATAAGACCTATCAACATTTCTGGGCTTACCAATATGTTGTATGCAATTTATTAAAAAATGCTTATGTGTGCATATAATTACACACAAGAATTTATTTATTTTCCTACATGTGAGTGGGGAGGCAGAAAAACAGACTCTCACATGCACCCTGTCTGGAAACCACTCAGCAAGGCATCTAGTGGGGATGCTCTGCCCATCTGGGGATGCTGCTCCAATGCTAGGTAACCAAGCTATTCTAGCACCTGAGGCAAGACCATGAAGCCATCCTCAGTGCCCAGGGCCAGCTTGCTCAAACTATTTGAGCCATGACTGCAGGAGAGGAAGAGAGAGATAGAGGGAGAGAAGGGGAAGGGGAAGGGGTGGAGAAGCAGATGGTCACTTCTCCTGTGTGCCCTGACTAGAAATCAAACCCAGATGTCCATACATTGGGCCGATGCTCTACCACTGAGCCAGCCAGAGCCAAAAATGTTTTTATGATAAAGTGAAAAGTAAAAATATATTCTGATGATGGTATAAGAAAAAAATTTTAAATAAAAACAAGTATACACTGCCAGTATGAACGTCAGTGAACTATTCGTATGTGTGACTTAACCATTTCCCACTAATCAAATGTCAAGAACCCAGAGGAGGAAAATCCACTGAAAGCTTTAATGGAAGCACTCATGGATAAATCCTGTAATACATAACTGCATACATAAGCAATTTTGTAAACAGAAGAGGTTAAGTAGGAGAATCTGGCATCTCCTACCCTCATACACTGAATAGAAGAAAAGCTGAAAAAACCATCTTGGCCTTTTGCTGCCCCATTTCCCCAATTTGGGTTTGATTCCGCCCTACGTAGAATATTATTTAACTAGTCATTGCACTGATAAGATAAGTGATGTCCTTAAACATCAAGTTCACCTTTCAGTTCATCCTTGTATTTATTGCTAAGGGCACAATTTAATTTTGTCTCTCCCAAAATTAAAGCCAGAGGATATCGCTTAAGCCATTGAATAAGCATTAATGTAAGCAACGCAAACAAGCCTAATAAGCAACAAGAAGCAAACAAGTGCGAGTTAGGGCTAATGTACTTCAGATTCCTTATACAAGTAGAGCACCCCAAGGTTTCACAAGCAATGGGGATAATGAATTTATGTTTACTTTTGGGGAATCAGATGTTGAGTTGATTATTCAACTTTTATTCTTCTTGGTCTAATCTCATTAATTTCATATTTACTTTAATTGGCTTTCATCTGAATGTTCTGATTTCATAATGCATGACTAAGGATATATCCACCATGTTTACTTTGTGCCAGTTTGGTTTGTATTAGGAAATTATATGGACTTGATCTTATTTTACATGCAGGCAGTATACACAGATGCTCTTTACAACATTTCCAAAATAGCAGAATGAGAAGAATTAGACGGCTTGGGGTTTGAATTACGACCTGTGACAGGTTATCTATTAGCTATTTTTGGCAACCTAAAGAAAATAAAAGCTTGACTCAGACGGCATTAAGAGGAGAAGACCGGAGGCCTAAGAATATCCCTGTCTCTCAACTTCCACCCCATTTCTGGGTGAAAATCCTAAGAGATGGCACGGAACCAGCAAAATAATTTGGGAAGGCCTCCAGGAATGGGGATCTCAAACCTCACTTCCCAGCCTCAGCCAGCTACAAGGAGGCCTGAAGGTGCCCCTGCGCCAATGTGCCCCTAGTGTCAGTTCGGAAAAGCACCATAGCTTTCCAGACACCCTACCCCAAGCCTACTAAGGGTTATATCCAATGAAATTCACGTTATTCCCAATCTGTCCTATAATCATTTTAAACTACGTTCACTCTTTAAGGTTCCTGGTATTTCATGTCTACATGTCTTTTTATACATTGGAGAAGAGACACCAATATCCTGAACCCACATATCCACAAAAAAAAAAAAAAAAAGCACAGACACACCCAGCCATGCACTGTTTGATTTCAAACTATTAATATTTAATATAAAGTTACTAACTTAAAATATAAAAAAGTGCTGAATATATCTTGTTTTGTATAGCCTTGAGTTTTATAATCATGTTAATGTTCTACATATTCAAAAGTTAAAATTAAATCAACAAGGATGCGGAGGTGCTAAAACTCAGTGCAAACTAAAATACATAATCCAACTATATTGAAAATGAATAATTTTACCACACTGAATTTTAAAAACAGAACCAATCCAAGTAACTTCTGAACACAGAACTTTGACAACTGTCAGTACAAAGAAAAGAAATTGCAAATAGCCTTGAACTTTTCTAGCAGATTTAATAGTCACTGGGTATAGCTATCCTTTATTTTACTTTATTTTGTTTAGAAAATTAACTTTAACAGGGTGACATTGATCAATAAGAGTACATAGGTTTCAGGGTATAGCTATCTTTTAATGCGTATTGCAGGGTTGATCATTTTGTGAGCTAGGCTTCTCATTGTGGAAGAAGGGAGATACAAATAAGGAAAGGGGGAAGACCAGGAAGAACTCAGGGCAGGGAGCTACGAAAACTCAACATATCCATGTAAACTCAGGACTTTAAAATGTATTCCCACCATTTTAGTTGTTTCTATGAGAGTGTGGAGGACTGTGTATTTCCCAGCTTTGTTGACTGAAAAGGTCAAGAAACAATGATAATCTAGTACAGCAATGATCACAGATCTTGGGTTTATTTGTTTTTTTATATTTTTCTGAAGTGAGAAGCAGGGAGGCAGAGAGACAGACTCCCATATGCGCCCCACCAGGATCCACCAGGCATGCCCACGAAGGGGCAATGCTCTGCCCATCTGGGGTGTTGCTTCGTTACAACCTGAGCCATTCTAGCACCTGAGACGAGGCCATGGAGCCATCCTCAGCACCTGGGCCAACTTTGCTCCAGTGGAGCCTTGGCTGCGGGAGGGGAAGAGATAGAGAGGAAAGAGAGGGGCAAGGGTGGAGAAGCAGATGGGTGCTTCTTCTGTGTGCCCTGGCCAGAAATCGAATCCAGGATTCCACACGCCGGGCAGACACTCTCCCACTGAGCCAACCAGCCAGGGCACAGATCTTGGGTTTTAAATACCAGTTTCCACTAAAAGAACAAGGGCTCCCTAGAGAAATGGTTGACTCCAGTGCTGAGCAGGAAAAGTACAAGATAGACCAGGAACAGCTAATTATGACAAAAAGTAATAAAGTGCTAAAAAAATTATAGGAGCATATAGAGGGATGAAAGAAATAGACTAATGGGGTTCCTACTGACCCTGGGAAAAATTTAATCAGCAAAATAAACAAGAGCCCATCATTATGGCAGAATTCTGATTAATCTAGAACAGTGGTTCTTAACCTTTTTTGAGGTATCGAACTCACCAATTTCATATGCGCATTCACCGAACCCTTCTTTAGTGATAAATAAAATATGATTTTTCCCCCAAATTCAAGACATAGGTATATGTTTTTTTACTGGTGCACAACATGAGCCGTGCATGAACATCACCTTGCTCAAAGAACAAAACCAACAAAGTGCATGAACTCACAACAAATTACGGTATTACTTTATTCTGGTCTCCACGGCAGAGGCTTCTCTGAACCCCTGAGACCAACTCATTGAACCCCTACGGTTCAATAGAACCCAGGTTAAGAACCACTGATCTAGAAGGAATGATAGAGTTTAAAAATCAGAAATTCAGACAAATATTGTAGCAATGGATACTACATTTGAAGGTGGGAGAAGCTTGATGTAAGGTATTTATATAATCTTAACATGTTCTCCCACAGGTTATTTATTACAGAAAGAAAAGTGGTAACCATGCTACAGAGAAAATGCATAACACTTTAATGATCAATTTCAATATGAACAAATTTAACATCACCAATTATAGGCCAATAGACATTGTGCACCTCCAGATACAATGCCCCTGAGGAGGATACACTACCAGTCTTGAGGCTCCAGTCAAAAAGGCATCCCCTGAATCTAATCATTAGGAGACAGATGATAAACCCAACATGAAGGACATTCTGTAAAATAACTGGCCTGGAATCTTCAAAAATATCTATATCCTAAAAGACAAAAATAAGGCTGAGCCTGACCAGGTGGTGGTGCAGTGGATACAGCGTCGGACTGGGATGCAGAAGACCCAGGTTCGAGACCCCGAGCTCGCCAGCTTGAGCGGGGGCCCATCTGCCTTGAGCAAAAGCTCATCAGCTTGGACCCAAGGTCACTGGCTCCAGCAAGGGGTGGCTCGGTTTGCTGAAGGCCCGCGGTCAAGGCACATATGAGAAAGCAATCAATGAACAACTAAGGTGTCGCAATGGCAACGAAAAATTAATGATAGATGCTTCTCAGCTCTCTCCGTTCCTGTCTGTGTGTCCCTATCTATCCCTCTCTGACTCTCTGTCCCTGTAAAAAATAAAATAAAAATTAAAAAAAATAATAATAAGGCTGAGACACTTTCCCAGATGAAAGGAGAATGAGGAGACATGACAACTAAGTCTCATGCATGAGCTGAACTAGAACCTGCAACAAAGAAGAATTACCCTCAAGACAATCATTGGGACAACTGACTGAATTAGAATATACAGAACACTAATTTATAGCACTTATAGATAATAGTATATCTCAATATTAAATGTCCTGAATTGAATAACAATGCTGTGGTTATGTAAAAAAATAACCTTATTCTTAAAGTTGCAAGTTTTAGCATTATTAGTAAAGGGAATGATGTATGGAGCCTATCTTCAAAAGTTTTTAAAAAAAGGAATATTAATATATATCTATACACAGGAAAACTGATAAGGCAAATGTGTCAAAATATTCTAAAACTGGTTGAAACCTGTGGGCTATTCATGCTGTTTATCTGTAAATTTAAAATTATTCCAAAATAAAATAAAAAAGTTTATATTTTTAATTTAAAGTCTAAGTACCTACAACTAGTTTTCTGAACCATTTTAAATGTTTCCATATTATTCAGATATATTTAAATCAAGCTATACACAAGAAATATTTAAATCAAGCTATACACAAAGTTCATGATTTAATATCAGTGAGAAAGCACTTTTAATCAAATTACATGATTCATAACACTGGGGAAGAAAATTTTTGTTGCATCCACAAAAACACTTGTTCTTACCTAATTCAAGTGTGCTGATCTCAAATCTGACATTAGTTTTTCTCTGTAAGCTACAGTTTTTTTGCAATTCAAAGATTTTAGGTTTTCATCTTATTGTAAAATTTTCAACATTTAGTTTAACATAATGAAGTAAAATGTCTTCTTGGGCATCATCTTTGTGAAAATACAATAATTTATATAATGTAGTTAATAGACTAAAAGATATGATTACATCATAATTTGTCTACAGTTTTGAAACAGAACATATTAAAACACTTATTTTGATCATAAAACTCCAGCAGTAGTCTGCCATCATATTTCTGTCCCATCGCCTCTGATAACACTCTTCCATCGTCTTCAGGTCTTGATGAAAGTGTTCTCCTTGCTCATCACTAACAGCTCCAAGATTTTCGGGAAACTTATCAAGGTGACTGTTTAGGAAGTGAATCTTAACGCTCATATTACATCCAATGTTGCGGAAAGCCAACAGCATCCTTTGAACCAGAAGTTCATAGTTTTCTGCTTTTTTGTTGCCAAGGAAGTTCTTTGTAACTGCCACAAAAGACTGCCATGCTGCTTTCTCCTCTTTATTCATCTTCCTGGAAAATTCTTCATCTCATATGAGGATTCGAATTTGAGGTCTATCTAATACACCTGCTTTTATCTTCTCGAAAGGCAGGAAAAGCAGAAATAATATGTTGAAAGCATTCACTTTCTCTAGTCAAAACCTGAACAAACTGCTTCACTAAGTCAAGTTTGATGTGAAGTGGGGGAAAAATGATGCTGTCTTGATTAACTACAGTTTCATTCACAATATTTTGCATCCCTACTTTCAGAGCTTCACGTTTTGGTCACTCCTTCTGTGTCCAGTGTTTCTCCCGAGCTTGGCTGTCCCACAAACACAGAAAGCAAGGATACTTCGTGAAACCTCTCTGTTGTCCTAGCAGAAAATTTACCATTTTAAGATCTACACAAATGATCCAGTTATGCTCCTCATACTTCAGTAAATCGAGAACAATTTTTATGTCATTATAATCTTCTCGCAGATGAGTTGAATAACCAATTGGAACCACTGCATAAACATTACCATTGTGTAGGAGAACACATTTCAGACTCTGTTTAGAGCTGTCAAGAAATAGCCGCCATTCTGTTGGACTGTAAATGTAACACCTAGCTGGCTGTAAATGTAACACCTAGCTGGCTGAGAAGACTACTGATATCATGACAGTAAACAAAAGTGTTTGTCTTCGGAAAAATAAGTCCACAAAAATTTATTCACGCTTCCTGAAATAGGATACTTGAGCTGACCAGTGAAGTACATTCTTTTCTTGAAGCCTGGAGACTAATAACTCAGCTGCTTGCTTTGATAGGCCCAAATCTCTTACTATGTCATTCAATTAGGGCTGGCTAAACTACTGAGGGGTTAATGACTGCTTGGCATCAGAAGAAGACCCTTCAGATTCTACAACCAGTTCCTCATGCATCTTATCAAAATACACTTGATCACCATGTTCACTTTCTTCATCCTTAGAAGAAATCAAACCATTGAAAACTGGAACCAGGAGTGTCTCAGAGTGTGGAATAGGTCGTATTGCTAAAGGAATATTAGGATATGCCATTTTTTCTTGCCGATGCCCTTTGCATGGATCAGACAGAAATAACAGTCACTGCTGTGGTCCTTAGGTTCACGCCAAACCATGGGAATACCAAAAGGCATTCCTTTGCGTTTTCCTTTTGTCCAGTCATGAAGCATTTCCTCACAATTATGACACACAATATGAGGAGCCCAATTCTTGGCTTGATCGCCAAGGGGAACTTGAAAATAGGCACTATATGCACGTGTCACAAATGATGAAACATTGTGCCTTTGACATTGAAGTGTGTAACAGCCACATATATAACAGAAGGTGTTAGGACTATTCTTACATTTATGTCTACTTGAAGAAGCCAGAATTCAATCTTAAAACAAAATAAGAGCATATTTTTATCAGCTAATAATTTTTTACATTTAAAAACCACTACAATTATGTAAAAGTGATGTTTGTAAAACATTAATTGCCTTGTGGTTATGTTCAATTCAAGAGTCGCTGCCCTTTAACTCCAATTTAAAAACCAATGCATGCCATTAACTGTGACAAAAAGAAATTAAAATTTCATAAAAATTAGAGCATGTACCAAAAAACGAATTTCAGGTTTGGAATCAGTGATGCAGAAATATATAGAAACAGTTCTAAAACATCATGCAACAGAAAATGAAAAATAAATTGTTCCCCAGTGGTCTACTTTTATGTTTTTGTGATTATTCATAATGATTAATCAAATATTTTATATTGTAATTAGTTAGATTTATATATTAAAACCTAATTAGATGAAACTGATAAACTGCTCTGAAAATGAAAAATAACTTTTTTTTTAAGTAAGAGGAGGGGAGATAGTGAGACAGACTTCCACATGTGCCCTGCCTAGGGTCCACCCAGCAACTCCTGTCTGGGGCAATGCTCAAATCAACCAAGCTATTTTTAGCACCTGAGGCAACACTTGGACCAACAAGCTATCCTCAGTACCCTAGACAACACTTGAACCAATTGAGCCACCGGGCTGCAGAAGGGGAAGAGGAAAGAAATGGGGGAGAGGTAAGGGAAGAAAAGCATATGGTTGCTTCTCATGTGTGCCCCAACCAGGAATCAAACCTGGGATGTCTGCACATCAGGCGAGACTCTGTCCACTGATCCAGTAAGTCAGGGCCTGACTTTCTTATAAGTAATGGTAAAATTAAAGTACTAAAACTTTTAATATTCCTGACACTTCCCCCAGGGTTTTTGGAAACAACATCCTTCATTTATTTTTTTCAGTTAAGCATGTATAGAAAAAAAGAATTATTTACTGTTCTACTCTCCAGTTTACAAAATTCAAATCTACTCCACAAACTGGAAATATTAATGACATTTGTAATCCATTTAAAATCATCTTCTTGGATGAAATACCCATATGGAAAACAATTTCTTAGCAATGATGAAACTCATTGTCATTTAGCTATACTACTAATAAAGTTGAAATTAAAATCATAAAGCTGAGAAGCTTAAAATCTAGTTTTTAAAATAATTTGGGATTAACCTCACTAGCATAAACCTCAGAGACCTTGATTACTGAACTCAGAACTTCACAGCTTAATTAAAACACCACTGATCTCCAGCCAGCGGGCTAAGCCTACCCTCTTCTGCATTCAGGAAGTTTGTATTTCTAGGCTCCCCCAGACACAGAGGGGAGGGTAGTCTTCATTCTTTTCATCTGGCCCAGATTCTTTTTCTAGTAAATATATTCCTTTCATTTCAAAGCAGTAGGAAGAGGTTGGGAAATAGGGGAATGGGTCCCCTGTGTACATCCACCATCTTTGAAACTTTCTAAATTCTAGGGCAAGAGTAGCGGTTACCTCTCAAGCTTTGCTTGTGAGAGGAAAAGGTGTAACATTCACAAACTAACTTCTTCAAACAGGATCACATTTGGCAAAAAGAATTAAATCTGACATGTAATACACTGGCAAAGTCATGGAAAAACAGGTTGTCTTCAAGCCTGCTGCCTCTCGGTGATGCGATTCCGCATAACTACAGTTGAAAATGGGCACAGCTATGGCTGACCGTTAATCTCTATATATCCTCCTAGAAGGACACCCCCACCATGTGTACAAGTATCTACCAAAAAACACTGTTTGAAAAGTAAAAGAACCTAAATGTCTATCAGCAGAGGAACTTATTTAGAAAGAGAAGAGCCACATGCACAAGAATATTATGAAAATTCTTAGGTAGATATGTGAATATAAAGACTAAAAATGTAACAGAGTGAAAGACTCAGTCTCTCTGATTCCATCTTATTCAAACCTACCTTGTTCCCATGACGTTCAGGCCAATAGGGCCTTCTTTACACATGCTAACCATTAGAAGACTTCTGCGTGGGGCTTGAGGTTTTACAAACACAGCCCTTCCCATTTTCTCTACCCTCAACATAAAAGAAGCCTGAACTCTGCACTTTCTTAAAATGGATCTGAGGATTAGAACTTCCATCTTCTCAGTTGGTGCTTTCTCAATCAAGAAACCTTGCCTTACTCCAAATTTGACATTTTGAGTTTTGGCCCTTCACAGCATCAGGCGCACAGACTTTGACCAGTAACAAGAGATACACATCAAACTCATAACAGTGGTTAATCTCTGCGGAGAAAGACTAGGAATGGAAACTGAAGCTTTATCCAGGACGTTCTAAAGTTTAAAGAAAAATGTAGTCATGTATTATTTAAGTAATTAAAAATTAATATTCAAAGATTTTAAAAATGAATCAAGTTAAAAACTAAGTAAATTTAAGACAGGTCAACTTAACTCTAAAATGATGAAAATTGAGAAATACTAAAATAGGCCAAGTTTGAATTACAAACTTTTTTATTGAATTTATTGGGGTGACATTGGTTAAAAGATTACACAGGTTTAAGCCTGACCATATGGTGGTACAGTGAATAGAGCATCAGACTGGGATGCAGAGGATCCAGGTTTGAAACCCCAAGGTCACTGGTTTGAGCACAGGCTCATCCGGCTTGAGCACGGGGTTGCTGGCTTGAGTGTGGGAACATAGACATGACCCCATGGTCACTTGCTTGAGCCCAAAGGTCACTAGCTTGAAGTCCAAGGTTGCTGCCTTGAGCAAAGGGTCACTCGCTCTGCTATAGCCCCCCTGGTCAAGGCACATATGAGAAAGCAATCGATGAACAACTAAGGTGCCACAACAAAGACCTGATGCTTCTTATCTCTCTCCCTATCTGTCTGTCTGTCCCGATCTGTCCCTCTCTCTGTCTCTCTGTCTCTGTCACACACAAAAAAAAATTAAAATAAAATTACATAGGTTTTAGGTGTACAATTAAATTATATATCTGTATATTGTATTTTGTTCTTCACCCCAAGTCAAGTCTCCTTCCATCACCATTTATCCTCTCTTTATTCTCATTTATATCCCCCACCTTGATGACTAACATTTTTTTCATTGATTTTGAGAGAGAGAGGGAGAGGGACAGAGCAGGGAGAAAGAGAGACAGAGAAGTATCAACTCGTCATTTCACTTAGTTGTTATATTTAGTTGTGTACTGATTGCTTCTCATACGTGCCCTGCCTGGAAGTCAAACCTATGACCTCTGGAGTGCAGGGTCAATGCTTTATCCATTGAGCTACCAGCCAGGGTCTACTAACATTTATTTATTTTTTTGCATTTTTCAGACAGATTTCCACATGTGCCCAACTGGGATCCATCTGGCATGTCCACCAGGGGGTGATAGTCAGCCCATCTGGGGCATTGCTCCATTCTAGCGGGAGTCATTCTAGCACCTGAGGCAGAGGCTATGGAGCCGTCCTCAGCACACAGGCCAACTTTGCTCCAATGGAGTCTTGGCTACAGGAGGGGTAGAGAGAGACAGAGAGGAAGGAGAGGGGGAAGGGTGGATAAGCAGATGGGTGCTTCTCCTGTGTACCCTGAGCAGGAATCGAACCCGGGACTTCCACATGCCGGGCCGATGCTCTACCGCTGAGCCAACCAGCCAGGGCCTACTAACATTTTTAATACATCAGAGCAATGGCTCAGATTCTGAATCTTGATTTGCTGCATAAAATAAATCCTATTGATTCCTAAAGAGAGTTAACTATCCTATTTCCTCATCTATACTTAAAATTTTTAAGAAACCCATTGGAAGAAAGAAAAGAAGAAAAAGAAGGAAGGAAGTTTCCCCAAGGTTTTAGAAGAGTGCCTGTCACATTGTAAGCTCTCAAAAAAAACATGCAGATATAATTACTGTTATTTCCAAAATAAGTAATTCCTTACAATATTCCCCACATCTTACAAGAGACCACCAATATTCTTCATTCTACTATTACTGTAAAACATACTCCATAAAACCTGTCATTCATTCATTTAGCTATTAAATGCATACACACACACACAAAGCCACATAAAAACTTTAGACAGTATTTCTAAATTCAAGTCTTGAGGGTTGCTACAATAAATACCAGTCAAAGCCACTATAAATTGTGGGCTTTATTATCAGATATGCATATTATTATTTATCCAATGTTAACTTGTCATTTCTTCCTACCTGAAAAGAGGGCACGACAACAGATTGTTACACAGCTTTGTTCTAAAGTCACGTATTTCACAAATGAGAAAGGAACTGAAAACACTCCACAGAAGCTGCTTCATTGTGTATAAGGATGTGCTACACAGAAAGCTGTGCCATATGCTGAGTGACAAGCATCCCATCACAATTTTTAGCTTTTGAGCATGTGATTCATTTACATATTATATGTGAATGTGATGACAGAAAGAACCTCTATAGTTCTAAAGGGCAACTTACAAACCATCCATATTGTACACGTGAAGCACAGACTCTCTGTATCGCCCTATGCTGCTCTATGAAGGAGTCGCACCTGGGGCACAGCAAAACCAGCACGAAGAACAGTGCTCTCAGGCCAATCCGTACCCACTCCTGCAAGCCTCTTTAAATAACCTACACATCAGGGGTGCTCAATACATCGATCGTGATCTACTGGTCAATCGCGAAGGAAGTGTGGGTAGATCGCATGACATTAAAAGGACATTTGTCTTTTGATTGGCGTACAGGGTAGCCAATCTGACGTCTGAACTTTTGACACCCTATGCATGAGAGTTAAACCGCGCTAACTTGTTCAGTTACATTGCTGTGTAGTTAGCCTTCAATTTATTTAATCTAAATACAACAAAGGGTATAAAAATGAATGCCGTAGCTGGTCCGAGTAAGAAGCCTAAAGCCTACCACTTTCATACAGAATGGGAAGGGATCTTTTTCACTCTGTCATATTCTAAGTGCGTTTGCCTCATCTGTCTGTGTGCCATTGCTATTCCAAAGAAGGGAAATGTGGAGCGGCTTTTTCGGACTGTTCATAAAAACTATGACATTGACTTTCCTCCAAAAAGAGAGCTGAGAAGGAGAAAGGTGAAAGAAGAATACACAATATTAAATAGTAATAATAGTACCTTAAATAATGATAATATAGAAGAAATAAATTTGTTTTGCATTTTTATTGTAGGTAGATCATTTTGACTTGGTCATCTTATAAGTAGCTCGCAAGCTGAAAAAGTGTGGGCACCCCTGACCTACATTATATTCAGTTAAGAGGTATTTATTTACTGACACCTGGTTTCAACCATATACTTAGCTAGAAAATGGGTATTTAATGGTGAAGGTAGCATGACCCTGGTCTCCTAGAATTTAGTCTAGTTATACAAAAGAAGGATAAGTGCATGATGAAAAGATAGAACATTCCAGAAACCACATGTAGAGAGACTCAGAAGTAGGAGAAAATATTGAGGGCACTTTCTAACAGAAGGAAAAGCTAAGCCTACTCTGTGGGAATGTCTCCAACATCAGGACAGGCAGAACCCCACCAAAAACAAGATTACATATCGTTTTGTTTCAAAGGGAAACAAACCACCATGAGGAAGAGTCAGGAGAAACAACAAACAAGAGAATGAATACACACAGACACACATAAAAAGGATTTGGAAATAACAGAACAATTTGAAAGATTCTGAATATATTTAAGATCAATAAAAAAGGTAAAATAAGCTATGGATACATGGCAAGAATAATACAGAAGAAAACAGAACGAAACAAAAACCTTGAAAATCAAACAGAACATGTAGAAATGAAAAAATATATAACCATTGACATTCAAAATCTAATGTAAGACTTTTAGTTTGAACATATTAATCTATGCTCCTTCCCAAAACCAAACTAAAAGGATAGGAAGTTATTTTAAAAGCCACAGACTCTCAAAAAGAACAAGAAGGGAAAAATATATACAAGAAAAAAAAAACTTTAAGGAAAAGGAACTGGAAAGCAAATGATTAAGTGGTGACTGGTTTTAGAGCCCTGAAAAAGCTGAAATCCCAGCTTCCCAGGGTGGGAGTGGGAGGAGGAAGGGAGCCAGGGAGAAGCGCAGGTTCCTAGCCACAGCAAGAAACCTGGAAGGGCTCAGGAGCCCTTGGTGGGAGAAAGTAGAATGACTAGTTGAGAGTTTGTATAAAGAGCAAATAGAAACAGACTCAGATATACAGAGAACAGACAGACAGCAGTCAGAGGGGAGGCAGTTGGGGGTTTGGGCTTTGGGTGAAAAAGATGAAGGAATTATGGGAAAAAAACTCATAGACACAGACAACAGTATGGTGGTTACCAGAGGGAAAGAGGGGAAGGGGTAGGTAGAAGAGGATTAAAGGGGATAAATGGTGACAGAAGGACACTTGACTCTATGTGGCGAACACACAGTACTATATATAAATGATGTATGACAGAATTGTACACTTGAAACCCATACCTTATTAATCAACGCCACCCCCAATAAAATCAATAACTTTTTTAAAAGAGCAGTTAGTCCACCAGATATCCTCCTCTTACCCCTGAATTCTGGAGTTTTGCCCTCTGGGAGGCTGCCCAGCTGAATAGAGTTGAGGTCCATTCAGTGGGTTAAACAAGAGTCTGCTTAACAACAGAAGTCCTGTCCACTTGGCTACTGGCACCCTGGCAGTTAGGCTTAGAACCTACCCATCCCATCCCCAGGCAAAAGATCCTGGGATTTTGTTCTAGAAAAATTGGCTAGAACAAGAGCCAATACCTCTCAGTTCTGACATTTTATTATCCTTCAATAAAAAAGCTGGCTCCCCACCTTACTTACTGTCCTATGGGGAAACAACTCAACAAACCCTGCCCCCTCGCAGAGCTTCCAATCAGCTTTTCAAAGTCTTGCTCTTAAATAAAAAATGCCCAACATTTGATGAAAGACCTGAACCTGAAATATAAACACCGATGCAAATATACATGGGGAGGAAAAATAAGGAATGTTGGGGTAATAGAGACAATGAAGGGGATAAAAGAAAGTTTTAAAAAAACAAATAAGCCCTGGCTGGTTGGCTCAGTGGTAGAGCATTAGCCCAGTGTTTGGATATCCCAGGTTCTATTCCCCGTCAGGGCACACAGGAAAAGCGATCGTATGCTTCCCCATCCCTCCCCTCTCCTTTCTCTCTATCTCTTTATTCCCCGCCTGTAGCCATGGTTCACTTGGAGCAAGTTGGCACTGGATGCTGGGGATGGCTCCATGGCCTTGGCCTCAGTTGCCCAGTAATGGAGCAATAGCCGCAGCCAGGCAGAGCATTGCCCGATAGGGGGCTTACTGGGTGGTTTCAAGTCAGGACACGTGTGGGAGGCTGTCTCTGTCTCTCTGCCTCCCCACTTCTCACTTAAAAAAAATTTTTTTAAATAATAAGATTATTTGAGAAATAAGAGAAAATATTGCACTATGTTGAAAAAAGAGCAAGAAGCTATAAAAGAAACATCCAGTACATTTTTAAAGCCTTTTCAAAATATAAAATATAATAATAGAAATAATTCAATAGAAAGTTGGAGAGGTGAAATTGAAAAAAAACTATCAAAATGTAGGAAACATAACAATAATATGGTAAATATGATTACAGTTACAGACCAACCCACAAGGTTGCAAAACTACTAAAAGGACTTTGAAAAAGAAAGAGCAGAGGGAATGGAGAAGATGATGATGCAGGAAAAACTGCAGGACTGGGGCCCAAGGGCTTGCAGACAAAATGTTCCAACAGAGACTCGAACAATGAATGGAAAGAGCCTCAAACGAGGCATACTGTTGTTAAATTCAGCATTCCAGAAATAAAGAGAAGTTCCTAAAACCTTCAGTGAAAATAAGAACAAACAACAGGAATAAATGAGTAATAACACTTTATAAAAAAATAATCCCGCCTGACCTGTGGTGGCGCAGTGGATAAAGCGTCGACCTGGGAACACTGAGGTCACCAGTTCAAAACCCTGCACTGGTCTGGTCAAGGCACATATGGGAGTTGATGCTTCCAGCTCCTCCCCCCTTTCTCTCTTTCTCTCTCTCTCTCTCTCTCTCTCTCTCTCTCTCATTCTGTGTCTCCTCTCTAAAATGAATAAAATAAAATAAAAAAAATCCCAAATCCAGAGGAGGATTTTGGTATAAAAATGCTCATCAGCCTGACCAGGCGGTGGCGCAGTGGATAGAGCGTCAGACTGGGATGCGGAAGACCCAGGTTCGAGACCCCGAGCTCGCCAGCTTGAGTGCAGGCCCATCTGGCTTGAGCAAAAGCTCACCAGCTTGGACCCAAGGTCACTGACTCCAGCAAGGGGTTGCTCAGTCTGCTGAAGGCCCACGGTCAAGGCACATGTGAGAAAGCAATCAGTGAACAACTAAGGTGTCGCAATGGCAACGAAAAACTAATGATTGATGCTTCTCACCTCTCTCCACTCCTGTCTGTCTGTCCCTATCTATCCCTCTCTCTGACTCTCTGTCCCTGAAGTAAAAATAATAATAAATAAATAAATAAATAGCAATGCTCATCACAATTTATGAAAAAGAAAATAATGTCCAACTATAAGGGAAAAGGATAAGGAAACTGTGTTGTATATAATAATTTAAAATCAGGACACAAGCTCGTATAAAAAGGTCACAGAAAAGAAAACACTAACCATAAAGTACAAGACTGATAAAGATTAATAAATTGGACTTCATTAAACTATGAACTTATAAAAAGTACAATGAAGAGTAAAAATGTATGCTTCAAGGTGAAAGAAATTAGTTGCAATACAGATTTGACAAAAGACTCATCATATCCAGAATATATAAATGATTCCTATAAAACACTAACAAAAAGACAGTTAATTCATTTTTAAAATCAAAAGACCTGAACAAGCACTACACAAAAGAGGGATCCAAATGGCCAACAGACCCATGAAAAGGTGCTTATATTAATTTCCTATTACTGCTGTCATAGAAAAAAATAACACAAACTTGATGGCTTCAAACAACACAAATTTATTATCTTACAATTCTGCAATCCAGGAATTCAAAATGGAAAAAAATTGAGATATCCTCTGGGCTCTGTTCTTCTTGGAGGCTCTAGGTAGAAGCTGTTCCCTTGTTTTTCCCATCTTCCAGATCCTTGCCACATTCCTTGGCTAGTGGGCCCCTTCCATCTTCAAATCCAGCGATGACCAATCGAATCTTTCTCATGCTACATTGCTGCTTCCATCATGACATCTCCTCTAACTCTCCCACCATCTTCTTTCACTTTTAAGAAACTTGATGATAACACTGAACCTGCTGGGATTATCCAGAACAATCTCCCCATTTAAGATCATTAACTTAATCACATCTATAAAGTTAAGTCCCTTTTGTCATATTAAGGTCACATATTCACAGATTCCCGGGATTAGGACATTGACATCTTTGGAGGGATATTATTCTGACTAGATTGTGGCCACCTTTATTGATCATCAGAGAAAATCAAATTAAAAACACAAATGGCTAAAATTGGAAAAGACAGACAAAATTGTGTTGACAAGAATGTGTAGGTACTGGAATTCTCTTTCTTTTCTGGTGAATAAATTAGTACAACCTGTTTGGAAAACTGTTTAATAGTATATCTATTAAAGCTAAACATGTTTATCCCCTATGATCTAGGTACATATCAAAATAAAAGTATAACTTCATCTGCCAAAAGTTATGTATAAGGATGTTCAAAGAAGCATTATTTATAGTGGCTCACAACAATACATATGTCCAATATAAAGCAGGGTAAATTATATTCATGCAATAGAATACTATATAGCAATGAAAAAGAATGAACTATTTCCACATGTGAGGATACGCACAAATTGCATAGGCAGACTGTTGAGCAAGTTAAACCCCACATAAATGAGCACATACTATATGGTTTAACTTATATAAAGTTCAACAACAGGTAAAACTCATCTATACAATAGGGGTTATCTTCAACAGGTGATAATGACTAGCAGGTGGCAGGTGAGAGGTTCTGGAGTACAGTAATCTTATATTTCTTGATCTATGCATCAGTTATTCACTTTGCTAAATTTCATCAAGCTTAACAGTGACAGTGTGTTGTCCTTTTTGTGTATATGTGTAGTTGATTTTAGAAGCTTACAAAAATTAATAGAGATGTGGTGTTCACCTCTGGACAACTTTTTTCTTTCTGGTCTCTTTTTCATAAATGTGCTTAACAAGCATATGTGTGTGTGTGTGTGTGTGTGTGTGTGTGTGTGTGTGTGTGTGTATTACAGTATTACAGTGGGGGGGAAGCAACTTTTAAAAAATAGCAGAATTGCGCCTGACCAGGCGGTGGCGCAGTGGATAGAGCGTTGGACTGGGATGCGGAAGACCCAGGTTCGAGACCCTGAGCGCGCCAGCTTGAGTCGCTGGCTCCAGCAAGGGGTTGCTCGGTCTGCTGAAGGCCCGCGGGCAAGGCACATGTGAGAAAGCAATAAATGAACAACTAAGGTGTTGCAACAAAAAACTGATGATTGATGCTTCTCACCTCTCTCCTTTCCTGTCTGTCTGTCCCTATCTATCCCTTTCTCTGACTCTCTCTCTGTCCCTGTAAAAAATAAAAAATAAAATAAAATAATTAAAAAAAAATAGCAGAATTGCAATTCTTTGAGGTTCACAACAAATCTACGTACAGTGTATAATTTAAACACAGTGTAACTGAAAACACTGGGTTGCTAAACATACTAAAAATGATGAACAAGAATGAACTCATCCTTAAGGTGGGGAAGAAGAAATAAATTTCTAGAAGCCTAAGTTACAAATAGAGGATGTTAGAATTTACTTAATCATGTAAAATACAAACCTTTCGGCTTTCATTACGAACCAAAAGTTCTATTGCCCTTATTTCTTAAAACTTGATTACAAAGTTTTCCTTTTATTTTTAATACTCTTACTGCCTTAGTTTTCAGACGGCAAACTGAGGGCATTTATCAGCCCAAAAGCAGCAATAAATGCATACATAATATATGCCGCATAACAAACCTTGTATGATCAACCAGAAAAACTTTTAGGTTTCTGTGTCAACGTGGAATAACATATTCTTTCTGAAATGCAAAAATAAATTTAAATATAAGCCCACAAAACAAGTTCGGTGATTAAAAAAATGAATCTAAAGTTTAATAAGGATTCGGAGGATAGGGTAGGGCCCTGGTCGGCGAACCGCGGCTCGCGAGCCACATGCGGCTCTTTGGCCCCTTGAGTGTGGCTCTTCCACAAAATACCACATATGGGTGCTACCTCGATAAGGAATGTACCTACCTATATAGTTTAAGTTTAAAAAATTTTGCTCTCAAAAGAAACTTCAATTATTGTACTGTTGATATTAGGCTCTGTTGACTAATGAGTTTGCCGACCACTGGTGGGGGGACATTACAGTGTGTGGCCAAGCATTTGTTTTCCTTTTATAAATTTCTTTCTTTAGTTCTATTTTTTTTTTCTGGAAGTAGAAGCTCAAATTTAAAACTCTCTGTATCCTTCTTTCGCATAAAAGAAACAAAAATCTTCTCTTCAAAAGCTTCCATTTTATCTATACTCCCTTTAGAGACCTCCAAGATAAGAACAAGATCATGCCCAAAATCCCTTATATTTTTGTATGTTTCTTAGGAATTAACCAAGGAAGTGATTCCTGAACTCCACTCCAGTAGCAGGTATCATATTTGCTATTTAACATGCACCATGTCATTCTGCTCTTGGCCCATGCAAATTGTCTTTGCCACTATAAAAATGGCTCTTGATTCTCAACCTAGAAAGAATGACCACTTCATTCAAAAGGATAACAAACAGGGATCTACTGATCCCCGGACTCATCTCTTCTCTGAATGATACAGTGTGTCCGTAAAGACATGGTGCACTTCTGACTGGTCACAGGAAAGCAACAAAAGACTATAGAAATGTGAAATCTGCACCAAATAAAAGAAAAACCCTCCCGGTTTCTGTAGAATGATGTGGCAGCATGTGCACATGCACAGATGATGACGTAACACCGTGTATACAGCAGAGCAGCCCACGGACATGCCAGTCGAGATGTGGATGGTACAGAGGAAAGTTCAGTGTGTTCTGTGGCTCGCTAAATTCAAATCCGTGACCAAAGTGCAACGTGAATATCGGCGCATTTATAACAAAGCACCATCACATAGGAATAACATTACTTGGTGGGATAAGCAGTTGAAGGAAACCAGCAGTTTGGTGGAGAAACTCCATTCTGGTAGGTCCATCAGTCAGTGACGAGTCTGTAGAGGCTATACGGGATAGCTACCTAAGGAGCCCTGAAAAATCTGTGCGTGTGTGTGCTCGACAATTACACCTAAGCAAGACTACAGTTCATAAGGTGTTAAAGAGACGTCTGTTTTACAGGGTACAAATTGCGGCTGTTGCACGCTATCAAACCGACGGATAGACCCACACGATGCGCATTTGCTATAGATATGCTTCATGAGATCGACAATGATGCAAGATTTTTGCAGAAGATTGTGTTTAGCGATGAGGTGACCTTCCATATCTGTGGACATGTTCATCGCCATAATCATCATGCCTATGTTGAGTATGAACGTAACACCCCTAAAGTGAACGTGTGGTGTGGCCTGATGCATGATAAGGTGATAGGCCCATTTTTTTTCGTGGAGCAGTCTGTGATGGCAAACACCTATCTTGACATGTTGGAATTGTATGCAGTGCCACAATTTCCAGAAGGTGTCATCTTTCAACCAGACAATGCTCCTCCACACTATGCCACCATTGTTCATGAGTTTCTGGATAGAACATTCCCCCGGCGGTGGATAGGCAGGGGTTCTGTCAAGCCATGGCCACCATGATCCCCGGATCTGATGCCCTTAGACTTTTACTTTGGGGGTTATGTGAAGCAACATGTGTACATTGAACGTATCAACAACATTAATCGCTTAAAACAGAAAATCACAGACGTTATTCACTCTGTTACACCAGATGTCCTTACCTGTGTGTGGCAAGAACTTTACTATCGTTTGGATGTGTATAGGGCAACAGATGGAGCCCACATCGAACTGCACTGAATAGGTAAGAAACTGGGAGAGTTTTCCTTTTATTTGGTGCAGATTTCACATTTCTATTGTCTTTTGTTGCTTTCCTGTGACTGATGAAATGTGCACCATGACTTTACAGACAAACTGTATATACTACAAGCTCAATGCCTTATAATTTTCCAGGCTTTCTTGTGACTACCACTTTGAAATGCCTGTTTTAGTAAGCCCAACATTTCTTTCTCCTTCTGGTAATAACACTTCTCTCCCTTGTAGAAATTAACCTCTCCCCGTCCCATGTGGCTGTGGGAGACTGCCAATCACAATTCCTTGCACTGACAGTCACGATACCCCATTCTTGGCTACCGTGATAGGTCCAAAGGATGGGCACATGGCACATGCAAGGCCAAACAGAATGTGCTCCCTTGTAATTTTATAACCTGGTGCGACCAAAGCTCCATTTCTTCTGAGGCCTCCAGCTGAGAGGTTACCAACTCAAAACAATGCATCTGAAGCAGATCACTACACTGCCCACCCCATAGCAGATAGAAATCTGTCAGCAAAAGGATAGAATGAGGTCAATGACCACAGAGAAACACGGCCAAGAGAAGAGGAGAGAACCTAAGAGAGTACTGACTATGTCATCTGAGTGCCTTTAGGCCCTGGGTCAGCACCAATCTGGAACTTTCTAGTGACATAAGCAACTGAATTTCTTTGTTTCCTCAGGCCAACTTAAGTTGGGTTTGGTTACACTGAACCAAAAATCTTAAAAGACCAAAACCCTGCAGAGGTGGTGATGCCCATCACCAACTCTCTGCCCTCACCAGCTCCTTATGCTTGTCAGAGGAGCGAGTACCACAGAGTATGTGAGGTACCCCTTACAGTGCTGAGTGACTGGCCATGGAGCCATTCTGAATGACAGATTTCCAGGTTGGTCATTCCACAACTAAAAAGTGAATCTGGTCCCAGGAGCTCAGGATTATCCACCTGCATGTCACCTGAGTTCTCTCTGGGCCACATCCTAATGCTGGACACCAGGTTCTCAGGCTGGCAGCCAGGCTAATGGTATATGGCATGCAGTCTTGGAGCTCACTACAAGTGGCCCGCTCTGTGCTGAAGCGCAGTGTTTCTGTCATAACCAAAGTCTTCTCCATGTAAAGTAAATGATCCTGCCTTGGTCAAGACACAGGTGATAGGGACTGTTGCCTTTGCTTTCAGCAAATCTACTAATAAAAAAGTTCATCTGGACCTAGAACCAACCAGTTCTTAGAAGAAAAAACCTACTTGTTCAATCAGGATCACTCTGAGAGCCCTGAATGGATATACCTTAATGTGTATTCATTCATGTTAGGCTCATGTCATTATTTTCCTTTGGAAAATATCCCTGATTCTCACATCAGATGGCAATTAACAGTGACAAAAGCAGGCCAGGCAATTAATTAAATGGTAACTGAGGCACCTGGGGCCCAAGGTGAGGGAGGCCTGGATATAAAACCCACCTAGACAGTTATTAGCTACTGTCCTTGGGAAAATTATTTAACTTTCCTAGGCCTCAATTTCTTCTTTAGTAAAGGGGGAATAATAGCATCTACCTTAAGAATTTATTCTTAAGTATCACTTAAGTGAGGAATAAGTATCGTTATGTCTACAAATGCTCAGCAAAGTGCTTAGCACATAATAATATATTATCAATCAATGAAGTACACAAACAAAATGTTGCTTTTTATCTTTTCTCTGTATCAACAATGTGTATGTTTTGAGTTTTTTGAGGTTTTTTTGCTTTGTTTTTTTTTGTCTTTGTTTTGCTTTGTATCAATATTATGTACTATTAGTAGAACTATTCTACAGACAATATCATAAAATAAATCTTCATTTATGTTATTATAGCAACAAAACTATCACATGTGAAGTCATCAGGTCAAAGATATTTGAATATAATATGTATTGAGTATTTCAATTCAATCTAGTATTTCTGTAAGTCTTCATGTGTAGAGATACACGCATCACCATTAAAGGGACCAAACAGAAAAGAAGAAATTTTACATTTACTTTCACCCAGAAATGCCTTACTTTCTTAAATTATAAAGTTTCCATTCCTTCTCACTTTAGAGAAGTTAAAATTCACCTGACCCCAGATCAGCAGAAGCTGTAGAGAAACGTCACTCTCCTTCACGTGCATTGATACATCCCTTTTTGGAGGGCAGTGTGTCAGTATCTATCATGACATCAAATGTACACATTGTTTTTACCCTGCCCATTCTACTTCTAGAAGTATGTGCTACAGAAAAACCCACCCATACACTCTAAAAGGCATGAACATGTGGGGATGTCTGCTCCAGGATTTCCTGTAATAGTGGACAATACAGGTACCCATCAATAGGAATGTTGAGGCACAAAACAGAGATGAAGGTGACAAACTAAAAGTCCAAGGCAGTGGTTCTTAACCTTTTCTGAAGTACCGAACCCAACAGTTTCATATGCGCATTCACCAAACCCTTCTTTAGTGATAAATAAAATATGATTTTTTTTCCAAATTCAAGACATAAGTATATGTTTTTTTACTGGTGCACAAAATGAGCTGTGCATGAACATCACCTTGCTCAAAGAACAAAACCAACAAAGTGCATGAACTCACAACAAATTACGGTATTACTTTATTCTGGCCTCCGTGGCAGAGGCTTCTCCGAACCCCTGAGACCGACTCATCGAACCCTTAGAGTTCGATAGAACCCAGGTTAAGAACCACTGGTCCAAGGGTTCTACCTACAGCCATATGTGGGTGGACACTGGCTTTTGAGTCAATTCAAGTCAACAGAAATGAATGAGTGTCTTCCCCATGCCAGGCCTTGTGCCGGGCATGTGAGGACAGTGGTGAACAAAACAGAATCTAACCCTTTAGCCAGAAGAAAAACCCAAAACCAGATTCTCTGTTCCTCCAATCCAAGTAGGTCCTTTTAAGATTATTTTTAACAACACTTACGATTTTTAGTTTATCACTTCAACTGAGGATCATTTGAAAATTATGCTTTCCAAAAACACTGGGGCCAACTTTTGTATGAAAAGGAAATAAATCTTTATGAGTCTTTCTTTGGCACCATATAATCATAGTTTGGATAATTTCTTATGTCATCTTGCTGTTTATTTTTCCTGAGTTTTCTGTCAAATAGCTGTAATTTCCTTTTGATGGCTTGCCAAAAATCAATGAACAATTTTACCTTTATTTTTGTAATAAACTGCACTAAAAGGAATTGGAACACTTTGCACACATTAAGGTGAAATTTTCTTATCTCTAAATTATGAAAAATATAACCAGCCACAAATTAGGATTACTAATAATGGTCCAGTTCTGTAATCCTAGTATCAATATAAAGTAATAATCCTAGATACATTTATATAATATGGTTATGAATAAATAAGATTAAAACAGGTATAGAAACAAAAACTATTTAACATTCTTCCACATATACCTCCATTTTTCTATAATTTCACATACCTTGGGATTAAAAAAAGTCACAAAATCATTTACGTTAATTAATATAGTATTTTTACTTAGGGCCCAAATAAAGCAAAGAGCCTAAAATAATTACTAAATTCTAATCCCTCTTACAATTATAATTTTTCTATTGCCATTTTAGTCTTAGTGAGAATTAAGTTCATCATTATGTGGACTTCTGACATACTGTATTTCCCCATGTATAAGATGCTCCCATGTATAAGATGGACCTTAATTTTGGGGCCCGAAATTTGAAAAGAAAATATATTACATAAAGTTATTGAACTCAAGTTTTATTCATCATAAAAGTCATACAACTCCTCATCACTATCTAAACTCTCATCCATTATTAGCCTGTCCTCATCTGTGTCTGATGAAGAATCACTGTCTTCATATATTGCCTCATCCTCAGTTCCATCAATGGCATTTGAAATGTCACACTTCTACAACCACTGTATAAGACGCACCCAGTTTTTAGACCCCGAATATTTTGAAAAGAAAGGTGTGTCTTATCCATGGGGAAATATGGTACATGCTAGTTTTCTCATACCACAATGACACGCAAGGTTAGAGCAGAAATGCACAGGGAAATCATTCTGTTTTCTGTCATTTCAAAAATATTTATTTAGTTCCTATATCAGAGTTTTTGGAACACTCAAACAAGGCTAACTATCTAAATTTAAAACTTACTTTTTTAATTGATTGTAAAGAGAGGGGGAGAAAAAAAGAAAGAAAAAGGGAGAGAGAGACAGACATCAGTTTGTTCTTCCATTTAGATGTGCACTCATTGGTTGATTCCTGTGTGTGCCCTGACTGGAGATCGAACCCACAACCTTGGTATATCAGGACAATGCTCTAACCAACTAACCTACTTGGCCAGGGCCTAAATTTAAAAAGAAAATAGAGAGTTTGAAAGTCTCATTATAAACTTCCACTGTTCTGAATTCCTGTCTTGTTTTAGTATATTTTCTGGCTACCTATTTTAATTTGCTACTATCCAAACATAAATCTAAGAAAACTTTTTACCTTATTATCCAGAAAGCACACTTAGTATGAAAAGAAGGGTGCTCTTTGCTATATTTGCTTCTATTGTGGTTAAGAAAGGCCCAGTGGCCCCGCCCTGGATATGTGAAGACTTTAGACTTGGAAGCCACTGTGTAGTGTAGTCTAACTATGAAAACAAGTGAAGCACTTTATCCGCCAACATAGTGGAGACATTTGGCAAACTTCTAAAATTAGCATTATTTATACTTTACCCATATTTATCAAAAGCAGTACCTATCTCCTAGAGATTTAATAAAATCTCTTTTTAAAATCCTATCGTTAAAGTTCCTAGGAATGCTTAAGGAAAAAGGTCAAGGATGTGTGTTCACTTCAAATGAGCAGAGGCTATAGAAAATGCAGTCTCTTTGAAGTGCACACAGTACCGGAGCAAAACTACTTCGACAGCCAGTAACTAACAACCTGGAACCACTTCTCAGATGTCTTCTAGCGACTGCCTCCTTGATATCGCACCTCTGCTAGATCACTCACAACACACGACTGCTCCAGGCTTTCATTGATTTATTGTTGAAAATAGGATTTCAACTCTTCTGTGGTACCCAGAAGGAAAAAGCTAGTTGCTTAATTAGCTTCTGAGAGTCAAGACAGATTAAGATGAAACGAGAACACATATGGAATTAAATATACCTATAAACAAATAATCACTTTCTGTCTATAAAATAACAAAATAATATTTCACTTAAAGAATAAATCTGCTGTAGCTCAGAAAAAAACTAAGCTCTCAATTATATGAAATTTGAGCCTATAATGTAGTGTTTGCAGTTTGTGACAGTCTATAAGGATCAACAACAACAAAAAGCCTATTTTTCTTCTTCCTCTTCTGTTGTTTTCCCTCCCTGAGGTATTTAAACAGAATGCTGTGTAAGTCTTGAAAAGAAATAATAAATCACTATAAAACCAGATGAAATCACACCCTCTCCTCAGAAAAACAATAAAATGGATTTTCAGACCTCTGATTTGTTGCTCCATTAAAGCAGATATGCCTCCTGGTTGATAGTTTTGGAAGTAAAAGATTCAGTTGCTCAACTTGCACCTTCATTCAATATTCCCTGCTGGAACCAGTGGCATCTCAGGGGTGCTTAATCTCCCAGAATAGTTGCCTCCAAGCAAGATGACTCTTCAATCTTCCAGATATCAAGTGCTTTGCCCAACTCTTTCCTGTTGTCTCCACATTGTCATTCTTACTCATGGTTCTAGCAATCTGGGTTCTGCCTCTGCACAACTAGAATGAAAATGCTCTTCCCGTGACCTCTTTTGACTCTCAATCCTGGTCCATCTCATCACAGGCCCTTCCAAAACACACAGACAGGTGCTGATCCCTCCCTTGACTTCCAAGTCCCTGCACTCTCTCTCGCACAGCTTCCTATCTCTGCTGCTTCTCGGGTCCCTTTGTGCGCCTTTTGCTCTCCTCTAACTCAAAAGTAAAGGTGCATTCCAGGGTTCCATCTGGAGCCCTCTTCACTTCACCTGCTCTCCTTTATTCTATCAAATACGGCTACCACCAGGAGTGTCTCCTGGCCAGCACACAGTCAATGCCTGTGAGATGAGTCTCACCTTCATCCATGCTGAGGACCACTCATACAAGAGACTATCTAGTCTGGATTTCTATCCAACTACTTCCTCTAACTACCACCCCACCACCCCCACACGAATGGGTTGAGACTGTCATTCTAGCTTAACATTTTTCACAGGAGTATTTTTATTTAAGGTAGTTATGGCTCTCTGTCTCTCCTTCCCGGTTTGTGGTCTTCATGTAACAAAAAGAGAATGGCTTAAGAATCAGATAGAAATGGGTTCAAATCTGGGTCTGTCAATTACTAGCTATGTGACTTTATCTCTGAATTTTTGCAGAATTACAGGGGAAAATGTATATATGTAAAATATTTGTATATATTTATATGCATATGTTTTTTCTAAACTTAGGGTCTAGTGAGGTTTCTTTTTCTTTCTCTTTAACTCACTGCAAAGTGCCATGTAAGGCGTGTAAGCTTTGTTTAACTGAATTTTAACAACAGCCCATCACAGGTCTAGAGGAAGAAGCTGAGGTTGACCGGGTAACAACCAGTGGTGGGATTCAGCCAGTTTGCACCTGTGTAGCAGAACAGGTACCTAATTTTTTGTTGAGTTCGGCAAACTGGTTGTTAAAATGGCACTCAGGCTTCTTTCTAAGGTAGGCACCAGGGCAGCCACCCAATGTGGAAATCACACGTTTACACTCCTTGCTCTTTTTTAATGTTCATCTGTGCAACAGTGTATTTATTCTAAGCGCCCGCCCGTATTAATGTTCATTCTGTCCATAGGTGAAAAAGAATTGCAAGTGAAGATGCCAATCAAGAAGCAATATGGAAATTACCTTCAATAACAGTTTTATTGTTTTTTATAAAGTATTATTTAATATTTTTTCATTACTATTTTAAAACATTTTATAACTTAATCTAGTTTTGTGTAACTCTTTGTATTATACTTATTTAAGTATTAAATGCATGAAATAATAAACTACCTTTCAGTATATCTTTTTTATACTTAAAATGGTCATTAGGGCAGAGAACCGGTTATTAAATTATTTGAACCCCACCACTGGTAACAACTAATTGGTGGCAGAATCAGATTTCACATCAGTCTGAAGCCCTAGCTCTTTCCACCACATAAAGAGCCTCCAGGACACAGAGGGGACAGTAGGCTGGGTGGGTGGTAAGGGGACCCACACAAACGGAAAATTATTGCCAATGTGAGAAGTGTTGTAAGAGAGGTATGGAGAAAATGCTGTAGCATTTACTGAGTGAGGAAAGAGACATTGACTGCCATAAGAAATCAAGGGAGAGCTTCGCAGACACGGGGCACTTGATCTGCCCACGGCCTTGGCAGGGCCCTCTCAGCATCAGGGCCGGGTACAGAGAGAGAAAGAAAGCCATCTGAGATGCTGCAGGGAGTATGGTGTGATGGGAGCAAAAGTGAGGTAGGGTGAAGTTATGGTAGGTGAAGGCAAAAGGCAGGGTAGAGCTACACCCAAGTGTTTGAAGCCCATTCCAGAAGCAATACAGCCAGCAGGAGGTTTTAAGTAGGGCAGGGCCAGACCAGACCTGTACTTTTGAAGGCTAATCCCATAGTGCTGGAATTCCAGAACCCAGAACCACTTTTGAAACCTTTTTTAAAATAATCGGGTTTATCCATTATTGTGAATGTTAACTTTGATCATTTGGTTAAGGTGGTGTCTGCCAGGTTCCTTTGCTGTGGTTATTGTTTGTCCTTTGTAATTAAGTATTTTGTGCCTGACCAGGCAGTGGTGCAGTGAATACAGCATCGAACTGGGATGCAGAGGACCCACGTTCGAAACCCCAAGGTTGCCGGCTTGAGCACAGGCTCACTAGCTTGAGTATGGGGTCACTGGCTTGAGCGTGGGATCATAGACATGACCCATGATCACTGGCTTGAGCCTAAACGTCACTGGCTTGACACCCAAGGTCATTGGCTTGAGCCCAAGGTTGATATCTTGAGCAAGGGGTCATTGGCTCTGCTGGAGCCCCTCAGTCAAGGTGCATAAGAGAAAGCAATCAATGAACAACTAAGATGCCACAACAAAGGACTGATGCTTCTCATCTCTCTCCCTTCCTGTCTGTCTGTCCCTATCTGTCCCTCCCTCTGTCTCTCTCTCTTAAAAAAGAAAAGAAGTATTTTCTGGCAAAGTCCTATGTAAATATCACGTTCCTCAACAAACTTTCATGACAAGTTCTAACAGCCACTGATTTTCTAAGTCCATTATCCCATCTATAGTTACCAGTTCACATTCTACTCAAGGAAGAGATTTCTCTCCTTCCCATTAGTTATTTATATCGCTACAGATACATGGGTTTCAATTTTATTCAATGGATTATAATCAAGCTCAAATTACCCAGATGTGGCCAGTAGAAGTCCCCTCAGCTGGCTCTTGAGTCATTTTAGCATCTCCCCTTATTTTTTTTAGCATTGCTCTACTTTCTAGCAGTGCTATTCCTGGCTCATTTTGTATTTCCCTGTCCAAGTCTGGGATAAGCTTTTTTCCTAAGTTCTGATCCCTTTGTGTGGAGAATGGGATTTAGAAACCATTCTAAAGTTCTGGGTGCTTGGTGTCTCATTGTTTGTCAGTCTTCTCAATGGACAGAAAAAGAAATTTGTATGTGTGGTGTGCATGTGTGTGTGTACACATTTACATAAGCCTATCTATATTTCTATGGGAAATTTCCTTAAAATACCGATTTGGTGGGAGGCAGTTATGGCCAGACCTACTGAATCAGAATCTTTAGGAGTGAGCTCATAAATATGCATTTGTTTAAAGTTTAGCCAGGATTTCAAAGAAAGGATTGACCAGGGGAGAGATAGTGGAGGCAGAAATACTAGTTAGGAGGGTACTATAATAATCCAGACAAATTAGCAGGGGTGTGAACCAGGGAGAAAGCAGCAAGGTAGAGCGGACATGATCAACTGTATTTGGGGCTGACTGTATAATGGAAATGCAAGAAGGAGGAAGTGACAGGCATTCAATGTCTCCTGCGTGGATGGCTGTCATCACTTGGAACACTGTCATTTACATAATAAGGACTGAACACGTTTATTTAATTGAATATCTCACTTTTCTCCTATAGATTATATAAAAATCCAAGTGACATTCTGGGAAGAAAATAATTGTAAAACATTCAAGAATTTATATCGCTTTCTTATATACTGCTCACAAAAATTAGGAGATATTTCAAAATGAATATGAAATGATAAAAAAAGAAGCATTTGCTTTTTTATTATTAAACAAGAACATCAGAAAAGCAAACGACAAGTCAAAAGAAGTTGTTTGATTATGCAAATGAGATACAAAAACAACTTTTATTTAATTGGTGGAAATGAACTATACAAAAGGCTGAAAGTACTGGAGTATAAGTACTAGAGTATCTGCACATTCCCTGATCCCCTAGTTTTTGTGAGCAGTATATTTTCTCCTACAGAATGTTACTCAAGGCAAGGCAAGAAGGATGACTTGTGAATTCACTGTCAGCAGGCCAGGCTCTCACACTGACAAACATGGCTGAAGTGATTGTGTGTGTGTATATGTTGCACATGCAGAATAATAGATCTGGAAGGCTTTTTACCAAGAAGCAACCTTTGTAACAATGTCTCTTATTGTCCAAAAAAAGAGAGCTACAGTCTACTAGAGGTAAAATCATTAAGCTGAGATGACTGCTTATTATCACTGCAGCATAAAACTCACTGGAGCATGAGCAAAATATTTAAAGGGGTTGTAAGAAGCAAAGCAAAGCTAAAAGGAAATGACCCTTGGCATTTTAACTGCTATAATAGAAAGTTTAAAACCCAGATAGAAGTACAGCCCAGAGAAAAATAATCATTCCCAGTGTTTATGTAGCAAAGGTGATTCATCAATGACCTTCTCATTGCTAAATCCACAGGGTCCTTTTGCAGACGTACCTTGTTATGTACCCTACTGATAGTGCTGAGGGTCTCCCCGATGTCCTCCTTGCTCCTGGGTTCCCTGGCATTCCACTCTTCTGCTTTACCTCCCACCCCTGTGGCTCACCCTATCTTTCGCAAGTACCTCTTTCTCTGTTGATCTCCTAAGAGTTCATCTTCTTCAAAATGCTAGCCCTAACCTCTTTTCTTTTCTCCATATGCTATTTGTTATCTCATTCACTTCTACACTCTCAGTGCAACTCCCACAGTTCTCTCCTGCACAAGAAGACCCACAGAAATGTATAATCACCTCCTAAATGTCCCATAGACATTTCAGTCTAAATATGTTCAGCTAAACTCATCACCCCCTGATTGAAACTGTTCCCCATCCTATTTCAGGGAATGATAACCACCATCCAAACAGATGACTATGCCAAAATATTGACCATTACCTTATACCTTCCTTCTCCCCTACCACCTGTATCCAAACAATCATCAGCAATCTAGAATCTCGGGAACATTTTCATTGCTTCCCTTACATACAGCCATAGTGCTCTCACACCTGGACTACTTCAAGTGCCTCTAGACTTACTTTTCAACAATCCATTATCCACACTGCAGCCAGAGTGACCAGCCCAGAGTCTAAATCTAATAATGTTCCTTTATCCCTCTCTGACAACCCCCCCAAGAATGGGTTAGGTGTATGTCCTAACAATGATAGGACTGGACACACCATATCCAGCTTCTCATTTATGAATATTACTTTTACGATAAATTACTCAAGAAGAGATACATATTGTTCACTGTTGGGTCCTCAGTGGCTAGCACAGTGCATAACACATAGCAGATGCTCAGAAAATTTTTGTGGCTTCTTAACTTAATGACCCATTTTAAATTAAGGATCAAAAAAATTGATTCAGTTGGTTTCATAGGGTCACGCTGAATAGTCATGCATGCAGATGGCCAAGACAGATTTTGTGCAGCTATGTGCAAAATGAATCATTAAGATAAGAAGCTCATGCCCTGGCCAGATGGCTCAGTTGCTTAGAGCATCGTCCCCAAGCTCAGGGGTTGCTAGTTCAATCCCTGGTCAGGACACATACAAGAACAGATTGATGTTCCTATCTCTCTCCAAAATCAATCAATAAATTTAAAAAAAAAAAAAAAAAAACAAGATAAGAAGCTGGTCTGCAGTCAGAGTAAATCAAAGCATATACTACCCAGAAAGAAGCAGAGATGTGAATCCCTGTGACACTTGCAAGGACAAGAAATAAGGAGATTAGCTGCCTGTTTTCCTTGCAGTGCCTGAGAGGCCAGCGTACCCCACCCTAGAACTGAGTTCCAAAAGATTCTTATCACCTTATGATCCCCATACCTTAAAACAATTCTCAGTAGCCTTAGAATAATTCTCCAACCAGCCTATTTCTATTTTAGCCTAATATCTCTGACCAGTCCAGAGAAAGCTTCTTTCAACAGGGAGGTAGAGCTGGTCTGGCGCTCCCGTCCTTTATGCTGACGGGAAAGAGAGTGGCAGAGAACTAGCGGGTAATCATGGAACCCTACAACTTCCAGGTTGAGGACACCCAGGTGCCTGCCTCCCATTGGGGAAAGAAAGGAATGAACTAATAAAGGAGTTGAGGTAAAGGGACACCCTCTCTCTCCACGCCCTCTGCTTTCCATACCACCTCCACCCTTTTGTCTGTCACCAGCTGCAAGGCTGAAGGCTGTAACCTCATTTTTAAAAAGAAGAAATTTAAAAAAGAAGGAATATTAGTAAACAATAATATATAGACTGTTGCTGGGTCCTAAACCAGCAGTTACTAAATACTGTACAGGCTGCTCAAAGTATAAATGGTTACATTCTTAAAATATAAAAAAATCTGTATGTCCTTCATAGGATTTAACAGCATCTTCACAAATATAGGATATAAACCAAAGCCTCAGATTTCTATTACTAGGTTAATCTTTTTAAATGATTTTTAATGATTGTTTCTATTTCTGGGTGCTCAAATGTTCAGTTTCCTCTGTGTGAGAGGGATGGGCCCCCTGCTAGGGAAATTCAAAGGCTATTGATATCCAAGACAATTCAATGGGAAAATAATAGTCTTTCAAGCTAATGATGTTAGGGAAAGGGCATATCCACAAGCAAAAGAATGAAGGTGGACCCTCACCTCACACCATATTCTTAAATGTCAGAGCTAAAACTGTAAAACTCTTAGAAGAAAACATAGGAATAAATCTTCACAACACACAGCCTTCAGTTAGATAGTGGCTTCTTAGATATAACACCAAAACTATAAGTAACAAAGAAAAAATAAATTGGACACCATTAAAATCTGAAATATTTGTGCTTCAGAGAACACCATCAAGAAAGTGTAATGGGCCTGACCAGGCAGTGGCGCAGAGGATAGAGCGTTGGACTGGGACACGGAGGACCCAGGTTCAAAACCCTGAGGTCACCAGCTTGAGCACGGGCTCATCTGATTTGAGCAAGGCTCACCAGCTTGACCCAAGGTCGCTGGTTCAAGCAAGGGGTCACTGGCTCTGCTGTAGCCCCACGGGCAAGGCACATATGAGAAAGCAATCAATGAACAACTAAGGTGCCGCAATGAAGAATTGATGCTTCTCATCTCTCTCCATTCCTGTCTGTCTGTCCCTATCTGTCCCTCTCTCTGTCTCTGTCACACACACACACACACACACACAAAAAAAAAAAAAGTGAAATGGGCCCTGGCTGGGTGGTTCAGTGGATAAAGTCTCATCCTGGTGCACTGAGATCACAGGTTCAATCACTGGTCAGGGCATAAACAAGAAGCAATAAATGAGTATACAACTAAATAAAACTACTAAGTGGAATGTGGTAGACAGTGGAACAAGTTGAGTTTCTCTTTCTCTTTTTCTTCCTCTCTCTCTCTCTCAAATAAATTAAAAAATTTAAAGAAGAAAAAGAAAGTAAAATGACAACTCACTGAATGGGGGAAAATATTTGCAGATAATATATCAGATAAGACACTTATATTGACAATATATAAAGAACTCTTAAAAATAAAAGACAAACCAATTAAAAATAGGCAAAAGATTTGAATGAACAAAAATATTATACAAATACATTTATAAAAAGTGATTAATATCATTAGTTATTAGGGAAATACAAATTAAAAGCACATGAGATACCACTTCACACCCAGGAAGA
The DNA here is from genome assembly GCA_037038555.1 of Rhynchonycteris naso. Classification (NCBI taxonomy): domain Eukaryota; kingdom Metazoa; phylum Chordata; class Mammalia; order Chiroptera; family Emballonuridae; genus Rhynchonycteris; species Rhynchonycteris naso. The sequence goes on from CM072998.1 coordinate 181,237,595, forward strand.
TGGCTATAATCAGAGACAGACAATAACAAGTGTTGGTAAGGATATAAAAGAATGAGAATTGAAATTTTCAAACAATGCTGGTGGGGTTGTGCAATCATTTGGCTGCTTTGGAAAACACTTTGGCAGTACTTCAAAATGTTAAACATAGAGTTATCATATACTTCACCAATTCATCCCCTAGGTATATATACTCAAAAGATGATGTCTACATGTCTGTGGGCACACTTTTCCACTGACCACATGAACAGGCCCACCATCCCCTTAACTTGTTCCACCCAGGGCCTGCTTAGTTCTTTATGCAGAAGAAAGAACACCGGGCTAAGAGCCAATTTAATTTTAAAAAACTGATTCTGTTCATTTAAGCATTTAATAAATATAAGAAGCATATATATATATATATGCATATTACTAAAAGTCTGTTTTACTAGCAGGCAATATCTTTAGCACTGAAAAAAACACTGGTCTATTTATTGAGCTCTGAAACATACCCATGAGTGCCTAAAATCTTGCTGTGTGGCATGGCCTGTGGACCAGCAGCATCAGCAATCCCTTGGGCGCTGGTTAGAAATGCAGGGTGTCAGGCCTCACACCTGACTCAATGACTCAGTGCTCAGGTGACTCTTAGGTACAATAATTTTTTTTTTTTTTAACAGGGACAGAGAGAGAGTCAGAGAGAGGGATAGAGAGGGACAGACAGACAGGAACGAAGAGAGATGAGAAGCATCAATCATCAGGTTTTCGTTGCGACTACTTAGTTGTTCATTGATTGCTTTCTCATATATGCCTTGATTACGGGCCTTCAGCAGACTGAGTAATACCTTGCTTGAGCCAGCGTCCAAGCTGGTGAGCTTTTTTTTTTTTTTTTTTTTTTTCTCAAGCTGGCGACCTCAGGGTCTCGAACCTGGGTCCTCTGCATCCCAGTCCAATGCTCCATCCACTGCGCCACCGCCTGGTCAAGCCTGTACAATGATATTTGAGAACTATCTGCTCTTGAGCACTTTAATTACATTGAAGACCAATCCACATTTGACAAACTCGAGGTAAACCTACAAGAGGAGCCTGACCGCTGGAGATGTGTAGTGCACAGAGTAGAGAATGGCTTTCCTTTTCGTGAGGCTCCTGTCTGCTGGGGGAAGGGTCTGTCTCAGAAGCAGAGCCAGCAAGTCAGCCTTCCCAGCTGCTCCCTTTTTCATTTGCAGTGGCAAAAATGTCAGCTACATTGCAAAGATGTTCAGATCTGGCCCCTGCAGGTAGGAGATGCCCCAGTAGAGCCCTGTCTAGAGATGCTGCCATGGAGCACTTCTTCACTTCACCACAAAGTAATCTACATTTTAACTGACCACGAGTGGCGGGCCAACATCATTCTTTAAAAGACAGCAGACACCAGTGCAATGTTTTTCAGACTTTGAAACAACCCGTTACACAGTAACCACGTTTTTAAAATAAAAATAAAAACATGGTCATATTTCTGAATTAAAAATAGAGGCCCATATATGATGAGAACAAAGGTGCCCATGACAATAACTGAATGATATATTTGTGACAGTCCTGGGAAATCTAGGACATATGGTGCCAGAACCCATGAGGCATTAATTACCTGGATGAGAATTACAATGGCCTTGGTCTTTCTCTGAGTACCTACACCAGAATTTTAGACATACCAAGTTCTCACCCCTTCCAGGGCCTTTGCCTGTACGCCCTCTCTGCCATAGCAACTTCCCTTGTCTGCCCCTTCTCAGTCTTCAGGTCTCAGCTGAAATGCCATCTCCATAGAGATCTGCTCTGGAAACCTCACTTAAAGTAGCTCCCACACCCCAATCCACCTTCTCTCTATGATCTTTCCCTTCCTAGTACTTTTCACAACTACATTCACCTTCTTTTTTTCTTGTTCATTCATTGTTGGCCTCCCCCCCAGAACAGGGGCAAGAGCTTGGACATGTTCACCACTCTTGCACCTGGTACATTCTGGATGTGAAGTGAATTTTTGTTGAATAAGCAAGTGAGAAAGAATACTATGTATCTAATTTAGAGAAGAAAGTCTTAATTAAAACAAGCAGACAAATAGACTACAGCTTATTAATAAGAATAACAATAATATCATATGTGAATTGACCATACACTTCCATCAAATATCTTTCATTTTATCCACTTGCTAATGAACAGAATGTACCACGGAGTGACATTACTTAAATCTTTTTCCCTCTCAGAGCCTTCTCATGTAAAATGAGAAGACTATCTCTCAGAGTTGGAGAAGAGGGTAATTCAGTAATATGACTACATATACATGATGGGTCAAAAGTAATTCATATAGAAAATACTATAATAATAAGTAATAATACAAGAATAAATTGTGTTTTGAATACTCACAACTATGTCTGACACCAAAGTCCATGCTCCCACCACTATACCATTGGGTGGGGAGAGAACACAGAGGGAGAAGAAGATAAATCATTCTAGCACAAGGTAGGAAAGGAAAGAGTAATATTATATGGCAGTGGTATGCAAACCATCTATAATTAAAAGAAAGAAAAGTAAGGACAGAAAGGTGAGTTAGGACTAGAAAAATAAATAGGCCCTGGCTGATTGGCTCAGCAATAGAGCATCGGCTTGGTGTATGGAAGTCCTGGGTTTGATTCCTGGTCAGGGCACACAGGAGAAGCAACAATCTGCTTCTCTACCCCTCCCCCTTAACTCACTCTCTCTTTCTCTCTCTCTCTCTCTTTCCTCCTGCAGCCATGGCTCCAATAGTTCTTGGCCCCGGCCCTAGATGCTGAGGATGGCTCCATTGGTCTCACCTTAGGTGCTAAAATACCTCGGTTGCTAAGCAATGGAGCAATGCCCCAGATGGGCAGAGAGCATCACAGAGTAGGGGGCTTGCCAGTTGGATCACCATCAAGGTGCATGTGGGAATCTGTCTCTCTGCCTCATCACTTCTCACTTAATAAACAGACAAACAAACAAAGACTAGAAAAAAAGAAGAAAGTTAAGGAGTTCAAACTTCAGCCTCTGGGCAATAAGGGATCATTGTTTTGTTTTTGGTGTATGTGCCTGTTTTTAATTAACTACTAGTACTGCCACCACCGAGAGCATTTAATGAACATCAACTAAGGGCCAGGCTCCATGCTAAACCATTTGCATATATTCTTTCTAATAGATACAGTTTTGCAATTTAGGTATTGTTGCCCCCATTCCACAAATAAACAAGGCCCTGAGAAGTCAAGCCACTCACTCAGTAAATGGCAGAGTGAGTTCATACTGAGTGTGTGTGTGAGGTCAAAGTCAGTACCCTTTTTCCTGAAACAGTAGTGCAGAAAAACCTCCATTGGTACAGAGAGCTGAGAAATAAGAGAAGAGAAAATGGAGCCAGGGAACTAGTCAGAGGCAATACAGATATCTGCAGTAAGGAGATAAATGTCTCAACTGAGTCACTGTGGAAATGGAAGGGAGATGACAGAGAGCACATGTGTTCATGACCTTTTCTTTCATTTGCTCCATTTCTTTGTCATGATCTGCTTGCTACCTAAAGTAGAAACCAAGTTGGATTTTTTTTCTAGTCACTATGACTGTCCTTGCCTTCAAGCCCTGATTTGAGTCCTACTATTTACCCAACAGCAAACAATGTTATCAGGGCTAAAATATAGCATCATCCTTTAATCTGTTATCTGTATTGAAGGGTAGGTAATCACTCAAGAGAATAAAACTAAGCCCCCACATCCAATAAATCACAGTATGCTTCACATATCTACAACTTTTTTAAAATCTGACTTAAACACATAGTCTGTCAAATCAGGAGGACACATACACTGAGCTCTAATGAGCTCTGCCAAATCCTACATTATTATTAAGGTTTATCCTGATCTCAGAGACCACACGGTTTTATAAAATGGAGTAAGGTATCAGTATTTGTTGGGCTGCCTTCTGTTAATATTCCAGGGAAAGTAGTACAATAAATAAAACAGTAGGAAACGTATGCATCGTGAATATATCTTTCAAACTAATGCAAACTCTAACTGGACAATTACTTTATCTCATTTGATGGAATCAAGAATTAGGAGTCTTAGTACCGATATAATGTGCTTCCCCCAAAAAAATTCTGCTCTAAAACCTTGGCTGTAGTCCTTCTCTTTCAATGACAAACTTCAAATTTTTCAGTGAAAAATCAGTAGTATAATCAGGACACACAGAAGTGAGCTGAAATCATAAAGATATGAGAACAATCTTCCTATCTATATACACATTTAATACATAAATATCCACATTTTCCAATATTAATTTCAAACATAAATATGTGTCTGATTAAAATAATGAAAGAAATGGCATGTAAGAGTCCCACATATATGATTTGTGCACTGCCTTCACCAAAAGAAAAATTTACATATATAAGATAAAGCAAAATAAAGGCATAAACATTCTAATTTTACAGCTATTAATTACATAATGATCTGTGATTTGTGTTTTTTAATCTGTTGAAGTCAATTTTATTCCTAAATGGAAAGACATACATGGATATTAAAGAATTCTGCTCACCTATACATCCTCAGACTAACCAAATATGGAAAATTCAGCAATAAAGTCATTTCTCTGAATGCAAGCTTACTACTATAGTACTATTTAGTGTAAAGATAAAACAACCTTCATAAAAAGACCAAAAGCTAAACTGATTCTTTTTCTTTTCGTCAAGTGAGGCTCCCTGTAAACCCAGTTATACAAATAACTTCATCTTTTCTTCAATTCTGGGTGTATCTTTAAGCCAGAGAACATCGCAGCCCCACTACTCTAGCTGCCAGTCATAACAGCGATTTACTGCAACTCCACCCTGGTCCCACCTTCAGTTTCAATCCTGCATTGAATTATTCCCAATTATATTAAAATTAAGTTAGGAGTTCAAATTCTCAGAGTAGTTAAGTGAACTGGCACACAAATATTATTTAACCCCAGGGAATTTTCTGTTTAATTGCCATCTCTCCCTTCCGCCAAAGGACTACATCTTATTTTGATGGTATAATGGAAAGCACTGTTAAGAAAGAGCAAAGACATAATGGGTTTAAATTTTTAAACATGTAACCTTTTCACGAGTCACTGTTAACCATTTACACCTGTGACTTTAGTAATCAGCCTGGCAATTAGAGAAGCCAGGACAGAACTAGGTAGGAATTCCCCAATCACAGCCATTGCTATGTAAGGGAGAGAAGAGAAGAGCTGTTTTGTCCTATGTGACATGAAGAAAGTTTCACATGTTAGCTGCACCCAATCCTGAAAACTGCAGAGTTCTAGTACTTAAAATCTTCATCTTCTAAAAGTCAAGATTTTTTAAAACCCTTATTGTATCTTCAAATATTTTTTACTAAATTTTTCAACTTTCAGTTTTTAGGTGAAAATGAAAAAGGCTCCAGAATAAGCACAATACTCGAAAAGGGATGAGGAGTGGTAAACTGGTCTTTTTAATCATTCTTCCCAGGGAGAAATGAAGACCATTAACATTACACCACTTAACCATTTATTTCCTTCTGAAAAGCAAAGTTGGAGCACAAGTAGCAATATTCTGAAAATGTGATGGAAGTTGTTCTACATCAACGAACACACAAGCTTGGAAGGTACAAATATGATCTCTGTCAGTTGTAGTCCATTCCCAGCAAGTCACTTTCCCTGTGGGCTGAGGCTCCCATATCTGAAATCTTCCTTAACTGCTGAAGGCTGAAAGGGATTCCCTGTGAGCATCTGGACCACACCTCATTTGATCACACAAGAAGCTGACAAGGCCTGGAGAATGCGGTTGGTCCAAAGAAGAGAGGACAGGGCCAGTAATGAAAATACATTCCTCTACAATTTAATAGGGAGGACCCCTAAAATGGCCATTCATCCTATCATGTTCTTGTCATTAGTCCTGGCCCCCTGCTCCCAGATGTTGGTAATTCTGTGGGCTGACTCTTAGGCTTTTGTGGTCCAGCAGCTGCCAGCCTTTTATAAACCTCAGCAATGTTGTGGAAACATCCATTGAGCGTATAAATAAGCTTTTTGGCATGAAAACACTGCCAAGTGAAATATTAGAGAACAAATTTCCCACTCACTGCAGAAGAAATTTCCCAGTTTCAAAGCATCTGTGATAAGGATTCCAAATTACCTGTAGCAAAATTTTCTTTTAGATTTTTTTTTTTTTTTTAATCCTCTTTCTTGCTGAGGAACCTAACTGAGAAGACTCCCAGAGATGATAGCCACAGTTCAGGTTATTAGTCCTACATTTAGTTGGGAAAGGAAGGAGAAGTGCTTGCTAGTTACCCAGGATCCTTCCACTTGTAGCAGGAATGAACACCCAAAAAAGCATCGGGACACGCAACTCCTCAGAGATCCAAAAGCCTTCTGGAGGAATACAGAGAAAGGAGATTTCTCCCTCCACACTGCACCCCAATCCTGTTTCTGCCCTAGCTTTAGAATCAGTAGCCCTTCTGTCATTCCATGCGATTCCAGAGAGAATCCTTTATTCCACGGGACTCCGGAATCTGACCCAGGAAAGCCCGGTTGGTGATCTTTCTCCCCAACCTTCCAACCTCCACACTCAACCCCTCCCAACCGCCCCAGGCCACCTCCTTACCTGATAATGTCGTCGTTGTGTCCCAAGAAGAATTTTTGGCTGTGCTCGCGGCTGTTGTAAACCACCCCGACCCCAGCCACAAAGTAGACCACCTCCTTGCCGACCGTGTAGTACAGGTTGTTGCGGCACTGGTGACCCCGGTACCCGTACACCCACTCCAGCCGAAGCTGGCAGCTGGGAGCTGTCCGATCCGCCATGATAAGCCGACCCCACTCACCCCCGGCTCCCCCCGCACGTGGGTCCACGGCTCCTACGCGCCGGGTCTGTCCTCGCCAAGGTTCGGGCTGCGGAGGACCTGCAGCGGCTCAGTGTGCAGAGCCGGGCGCTGATTTCCGCGGCGACGCACAGACACAGCCCAGCGCGCTAGCCGCCACCATCATCCGCCGCCGCCGCCGCCGGAGACGAGCCGCCGGTGCGCGGCCGCCAGACCCCTCCGGGTGCCCTGGCTCCCTCTCCCCTGGCGAGTTGTCTTCGGAGGCGCCAGCACCCGCGCGCGCACGCCTCACTGCACCTGCGGGCTTCGGTCCCCGGGAGAGGCTCTTGGGAGGGTCACCCCGCCTTTTAAAGCAGGGATCTGCATATCCAAACACTGATTACCCAGTTCGCTCACTGAAGTTTGCAGTGCGCGGGGGGCTTCGCAGCAGGCAGCGGGATTTATTCTGTGACAGCTTTGATTTGACAAGGAACCCGGCTAAGCTTTGCCATCACCAGCCTTGGATCCGAAACTGACCGTCTACATCCAGGATGAAAGAGCGAGGAAGAAAGAAACAGATTTTTTTGCATAAGTCACCCATTCCAAAAAAAAAAAAAAATGATCCCCAAACTAAACCAAGTTTTTTTAATTGTCAACTACTCCCCCTTTCTCCCTCCAGCTCCATCTTCTTGATATGAAATATGCCCTCAATGCTGCTGACTGGTGGTCGCTGATGTGATTTGGAAGAACATACGCTGTTTCCCCATTAAGCCAGAGTGAATATGCAATGGTCATTTTTAGATGCTCTAATTAATTGCTGTGTATATGCTGAAAATTCATATCCTTCGTGAACCTCTCTTGATCGGGAACACCATAAAGAACTTAGCAATTCTAACTAATCACGAATTCCAATTGCAAACGTCATACATGGTTTATCTTAATCGGAGGAAACGAGACACTAGTGCAGTTGGAGTCAGGAAAGCGTTACCTACTGACGCTCTGGGTCAAGAAGAAACTGAATAATTAACAAGTGGCAAAAATCGTGTGCTTCTTCCCAAGGTCTGCCCTAGCTACCGGGTCGCGCGGGCTCAAGGGTCCCGCCTCTAGCCCGACGCGGCGTGTGGACGCCCGCGAAAACCTTGGGGACTGCGAGCGCTCCCACACGCACGCACGCGCGCGCACACTCCGGGCATCGGCCGCCTCGGGTCCGAGGGATGCCGGCCTCCAGGGACATCCCGGCCCGCGCGCACTGCTGCCCTGGTGGTGTTGGGGATTCCCACTCCCGATCCAGCCTCGCCCGCGAAGCATCCCCGCTCTTTCCGCCTCTAACCTCTGCTCCAAGCCGGCGCCGCCAGCATGTCCCGTATCTCGCACGGGCCTCTGTCTGCCCTCCCCTACCCGCCTCCCGCACCCGAGGATGGGCTTCGTCGCTGGGTACAGCTGAGACAGGTTCTTCCTCCAGCCGGGGCTCAGAGGGCGGGGCCAAAGCACCCGTGGGGAACCTTGGCAGTGGGTTACTAAGCGATATCGCAGCGCTTGCAAACAGCTATGCCCTAGGACTCTGGGGCCGCCCCCTCCCTCTCCCTGCTCAGGTTGCTCCCTTCCCCAGTGCATCCTGGGAAGTGTAGTCCTCACCGCCAGCTCAGGCGGGGAGTTCGCGCAGCCAGGCCACAAGTTCCAGGATTCCGCGCGCCGGGCGGGGTTGCAGGGGTAGTTACCAGGGCCGGTGGTACCTGCGTTTCTCCCTCTGAGCAAAGGCAGCTGTACCCAGGGCGACCGCTTGCCAGCTTCTGCGTTCCCTAGTGACAGAGACGGCCTGCTCATGTGCGTTGTGTATCTATGCACAAGAGCAATGGAGTTGAAATGGAGACAAGCTCTACGGCCCACCTGCAGAGTTTTCTTCTGTACATGTCCCTGAGGGTTAGTTGTATAGCCGACTCAAGCCCAAATGTTTCCTACTTCAGTTTTCCTTTATATTCAGTTGGCTTTTGATCTGTTAAAATGCAGGTCTGCCAAATTTAAGAAAATGCTCTGTAAGAACCAGGCCTTCCCATGAGCCACCTCCTAAGTTAGAGGACTTGGGTATTTAAGGATAACTTGATTTTGGAATGGGAAGGTGTTGAAGCCATGAACAACTAACTTTGGCCCTATGCCTCAGAAGCCAGTGACATTTCTCCTACCCGAAGTGAACTGTGATGATAAATTTCACCTATGAATGATAAACCTAAAATGACAGCGACTTAATAAAACTTTTATTTATTTATTTACTTATTTATTTACAAAAACCTGTAGGTAGTACAGGCCTAGCACGATGGCTGTACTTAAAATAATCCTTGAGTACTTGGGCTACTGCCGGTATGCCAACATTCAGAGACATCAGGGTCCAAGATGGAATGCCAAACCATTACATGAACATTCCAAGTACACTTCATGGAAGAAAAGGTACAGGGTGCATGTTGGTGACTCTAAAGAGAAGGTTCTGAAAAGCTGCCCCTAGTCTTTTCTGTTCTTAATCCTATTGATTGGAACTTACATGGCCATGCATACCTGCAAGGAAATCTAGGAAACACAGTAGCCTTTATTCAAGGCAATCATGTTAAAATAGGAAATTCTTACACTTGGGAGAAAAGAGAGAAGGTAATTTACAATCCTTATCTCTTTTAATCCTTGCAACAACCCCATCAGTAGATAACTCCACTTTAATGTGAGGAAACTGAGATCTAGGGAAAATAAGTAATTTAACCAAGATTGCAAAGTAACTGACTAAACCAAAACTCAAACTCAGGTCTGTCCATCTACAGAGGTAGTGATATTAACCACTACCTCTATAGTTCCTAACCCAAGATATAAATCTATTTATTATTAAACAATTAATGAGAAAATATAGCATACCCTAGCAAAATCAACGTCAGGAGTAACTATTTCAAAATTATTTCCCAATTTTAGAGAAGACTATTACACCATCTTTGCTAATTAAAATTAAACATTTAAGCATTTACTCTGTCTTCTTGGAGGAACTGTAGTTTATCCTCAGTTGATAAATGAAAGCAATTTACCTCAGAATGCTAGCCAACAATTGTAGGAAAGAAAATGATAGATTTTAGAAAATTATCCAGTAATGTAATTAATGCAGGATATGATCACAAATGTATGCTAAAATGATAAGCTAATAAAATATTACCACAATGCTAAAAAATAAATGGATAGATCTGGAAGTCACCACCTCAATCAAATTATCAATCTTAGTATCACTGGTACCAGAACACCTTGCTCCTTCTGGCTCCTGATGTGATACAGCATAAAATACTGCATAAATATTTTTTATTATTATTAAGTGAGATGTAGGGAAGCAGAAACAGACTCCTGCATGTGCCCCAACTGGGACCCACCCAGCAACCCCCCTAATGGGCGATGCTCTGCCCATCTGGGGCCGCTGCTCCATTGCTCAGCAACCAAGCTATGTTAGTACCTGAGGCAGACCACGGAGCCATCCTCAGTGCTTGGGGCCAACTTGCTCAAACCACTTGAGCCATGGCTACAGGAGGAGAAGAGAGAGAGTGAGATAGAAGGGGAAGGGTAGAGAAGCAGATGGTTGCTTCTCCTGTGGCGCTGACCAGCAATCGAACCCAGGACTTCCACATACCCAGCCTACAGTCTACTGCTGAGCCAACTGGGCAGGGCATATTTTTGATCAAATATCTAACCCAAGTCTAATCAAGCCTTAAAATCTTCCAGTTTATAGAAAATATGGATTATGTGCACAAGTTTACAAGTTAACTGAAGTTCAAGGAAACAATCATGTAAGACCAGAAGATAGGACAGTGTACAACACAACTGATTTAGCCTTATAAAAAGAGTAAATATAATAAAATAACAAATACTAAGCAAAAATGTAGGTGATTGTCCTTGGCTAAAAGAGGGTAAAGAGATACAACAACCAAATACAATATGTGAATCTGATTTTTTTTTTTTTAGCCCACAAAAGACAGTGTGGGTAAAAGGAATATCTGGGAAAATTTGAAGTTGGATACTATAAGATATTAGGGAATTACTTCTTTGACTTTTTGGAAAGTCTTATTCTTAGGAAATACATTTTGAGGTTTTTAGGAGTAAAATGTCTGCAACTTATCTTCAGATGATTCAGAAAGAAATGTGTTGCCTGTAAACATGCAAACACACACATACACACATGCATAGGAAAGATATAGCAAATATCAGCAATCACTAAATCTAGGTATTTTTACATTTTTTCTATATGCTTAAAATTTTTTATTATACAAAAATGAAAAAATGTTTTCAAGGACCTAGGTAGAAACAAAGATGGAGACTGGGTGTAGAAATCAGCCTGCCTTTAGCCTTCTGCACTGCAATCTCCAATTCTAGAAAGAAAAAAAATGGAGCCAAATCTGTGAGTTCTGAAAGAGAAGACAAGTATAACATCAGAATTACACCCAACTAAATTGTTTAAGTGTAAAGGCAACAGGCAGACACTATCATATACTAAAAAACCTAAGGGCATATTTTAGTACTTGTGACAATAATGAAGTTTAATGGGAAATGACCAAAGACCCCAATAAACCATTAAAGAAGACAGAGATTTCTCTCTCAAAAAGTCTGAGGTATAACAACTGAAGAAAATTGTCATATACTTAGAATCTTCCTATCTTGTAGTTAGACTACATTCAGCCCAGATCTTCTACCTCATGGTTTAAGACAGTGGTTCTCAGACTTTTTGAAGTCGGGGCACATTTAAAATCCTACAAATAGCCTGACCAGGCAGTGGCGCAGTGGGTAGAGCATCGTACTGGGATGCAGAGGACCCAGGTTTGAGACCCCAAGGTTGCCAGCTTGAGTGCAGGCTCATCTGGCTTGAGAAAAAAGTTCTCCAGCTTGGACCCAAGGTCACTGGCTCAAGCAAGGGGTTACTCAGTCTGCTGTAGCCCCACCCCAACCCCCAACCCCAGTCAAGGCACATATGAGAAAACAATCAATGAACAACTAAGGTGTCACAACAAAAAACTGATGATTGATGCTTCTCATCTCTCTTCGTTCCTGTCTGTCCCAATCTATCCATCTCTCTGACTCTCTCTCTGTCCCTGTTAAAAAAAAAATCCTGCCTGACCTGTGGTGGCGCAGTGGATAAAGCGCCGACCTGGGAACACTGAGGTCGCCAGTTCAAAACCCTGCGATGCTCTGGTCAAGGCACATATGGGAGTTGATGCTTCCAGCTCCTCCCCCCTTTCTCTCTTTCTCTCTCTCTCTCTCTCTCTCTCTCACTCTGTGTCTCCTCTCTAAAATGAATACAATAAAAAGAAATTTAAAAAAAAAAATCCTACAAATAATTGTAAGTGCACTATATACAAATTTCTGAGAAATATGTTATAATAATTAAGTCAAATATTAAAGAAAAATATATAAAGTCCAAGCATGCTTTTATGGTAATTAAACAAAATAAATACAACAAAATTAAATTTATTCTGACATTAAAAAACATTTTTATGTTTCATTTTTTGAGTTATGCTTTTTAGAATTCATAAAGGTGTTAAAAAATTAAAAAATGACAAAATATTTATCTTTTTATATACAGTGGTACATTGAGATACGAATTCAATTTGTTTTGTAACTGAGCTCGTAAGTCAGTCAACTCATATATGAAACTGCTGATACTGGACCCATGCGCCAACACGCCAACTAGCGGCAGCCTCCCGAATCACGACTCGTATCTTGAATTTCACTCAGATCTCAAACAAAAATACAAACCGAGTCGCAGCTCATATCTTAAATTTTTTTTTTGTATGTCGGTCTGTTCGTATCTCAAGGTACCACTGTATAGAGATACATTCTTAATAAGATTTAGTAAATTTGGCAGGTCCCAGTGCAAATGTGTTAAGTTTTTTCATTCTTGTGTTTATGAGAAACATGAGCCTGATGTGTCCTTGTAATTTCTTCAATTTTGGGGCATATATTTGAAAGGCAAACTCTCATTTCCTTATCAATACATTGAAGAATTCCTCTCTTTTTACTCTTAATTGTGTTGAGGGTAGAAAATCCTAATTCACATAAATAGAATGTTGAAAATTGTAGCAAAATGTCCAAAGCTTTTTTAGATATTGCCACATATTCTTTTACAGAAATCCATAAGGCTTCAAGAGACAATTCCTTATGTTTAATCATCAATCTTCAATCAGTGGATATAGCTGCCAGTTCTTCTTCTTCTGTTAATGTTAAACCAAAATCACTTGAAGCTTCCATGAATGGGCTTCTAATTCAATCGTATTGTTCAGTGTTAAGTGATGGAAAATGCTATAAATTAAATTTTGCCCGTCAGCCTTAAAGTTTTACTTTATTTACACTTAACTTTTGCTCACTTCCAGAATTGGATTCTTCAATATCAGGCTTTTTTTTGAGAAATCTATCCATTTTATTTGGGTGTATTTATCTAAAAATAATACAATGATATGTTAATAATAAATATAATAATAATGTATTAAAAAAGAGCGATATTTCCATAATGAAATGGTATAATAGAGTAACTATACTTATTTTTATATCTGGGCACATGCCCAAACCAGCACAGCTAGTAAAATTTCAAGTCCCAAGTGGGAACAGTGCAGAATTAAGAAAATGCACGGAATTAAGAAAATATGGGGTTGGGGGGCCTTGTAAGTGCTGCTGGCAAGAACAAAGCATGCCCCAAAACCGCATCTTGCTTTATTTATAGGGCAAAGTGAGGCCATTAGCAAATTAATGGTCTCTGATCACGTTTCCAAGGTAATTTTACCTTGGAAATTTCCAAATTTCAAGAATTTTGCCAAATGCAGAAAACCCCCATCATACATATTGTCTTAACTTTACACCAAACAAAGGAGAGAAGAAACTTGCCTCCAGTCTTCTGGGGAACATCGGGGGTAGGATAAACAATCCAGCACCACAGCTTAACAGCCTTTTACAACCTAATCAGGCAAGTGAGGTGAGGGGTTGGACAGACTGTCAGCTTACAGCCAATTTCCCACACCTCTGTCTCCCAAATATCTAAACTCCAAAACCCTGTTTGTTTTCTGGTCCCCAACAGGCACATATTTCTCTGGAATACCATAGGACACACCTGGAAATCTTCTAGGGTGCACCAGTGCGCCGCCCTGGCACACACTTTGAGAACCACTGGTTTAAGATGACAAATCAAACTTCAGCTTTTATATTTGTATTCCAGCTAGCAGGAAAAAGAACAGTAGATGGGCACATACCTTCCCTTTAAGGAAACTTTCTCCAAGTTTCATATAAAACTTCTGCTTACATCCCCATGTCCAGATCTTAGAGTAGTACATCTAGGGTCAAGGGGAGGCTAGAATTATACACTATATTCTTGGGGCAGTTTGTACATTTAAAATCATAAATATTTTACTAAGAAAGAAAAGGAAAAGTAATATCGATGTTTACCAGAAGTTTCTGCTACCACACTCATGAATCCTTTTTGAAAAACTACCCGACAATGACATTCAGCCACCCAAGAAATGATTAAAAGAATCAGAAATGGGGAAGTCATGGCCCTGGTTGGTTTGCTCAGTGGTAGAGCATCAGCCTGGCATTTGGAGGTCCCAGGTTTGATTTCTGGTTAGAGCATACAGGAGAAGTGACCATCTGCTTCTCTACCCTTCCCCTTCCCCCTACCCCTTCTCTTTCTCTCCCTCCATCTCCTGTAGCCATGGTTTGAATGGTTCAAGCAAGTTGACCCCAAACACTGAGGATGGCTCCGTGGCCTTACCCCATGTGCTAAAATAGTTCTGTTGTCAAGCAATGGAGCAGGGGCCCCAGATGGGCAGAGCATCACCCCATAGGGATCTTGTTGGGTGGTTCCTGGACCAGGCACATGTAGGAGTATGTCTGTCTGCTTCCCCACTTCTCACTTAAGAAAAAGAAAAAAAAAAAGGAATGGGAAAGTCATGGCAATTATTTCTATCCATTCAACCATCTGTTCATACATCTAACTGTATTTGCATAAAAGTATTGTAATATAGTTCACTGACACCTGACCTGGTTAGTTCTGGAGCAGTGAAATTTAAAGTAATTTATTGCTTTCTTATTTGTATCTTTTCAATGGTTCAACATGTTTGAAATGGGCATTTTATTAAAACAATAAGTCATTGCTCTTAAAAAAATATGTTGATGATAAATTGCATTTTGATTGAAATGATATTTGGTGTCATTAGGACATACCCTTTGGTTGATTCATCCACACACTGTTAACTGGCAACATCAAGAGCCTGTCAGATCATTGAACAGTTAGCCATATGAGTTCAGCTATTAAACCACTATTTTTTCTATAAAAGCTAACCAGTTTATTTAGAGCTAGACCCTATAGCTTTGCCTTCATTAGCACCACACATTAAATACCATTTAACTGCTAAAAAATGACAATAATATCTCACTAGCTATCAATTAGCGATGTTAGAGTCCACATTTTTAACCAAGCAAAAGACTTACCAATAGCACATGAAGAGATGTTTAACATTATTAGCCACTATGGAAATGCAAATCAAAACCACAATGAGATATCACTTCATACTCAATGGAATGGCTATAATCAAAAAGACAATTACAAGCATTAGAACGTGGTGAAATTGGAACCCTTGTCCATTGAGGTGAGGATGCAAACTGCAGCTGCTTTGGAAAACAATCTGGCATTTTCCTCAAAAAGTTAAATGTAGGGTTACCATGTGACCTAGCAATTCTACTTCTAGATATATACCCAAGAGAAGTAACATCCATTACACTAAGCTTATACATAATACATAAGTATACATAGCATTACTTAAAATATCTAAAAAATGAAAATAATCCAAATGTCCATCAACTGATGAATAGATAACTGATTATATATATATAAAATCTCCATATAATGGAATATTATTCCTCGATAAGAAATGAAGTATTTACTAATATAAGTTACAACATAGAACCTTGCAAATAGTCTAGATCAGGGGTAGTCAACCTTTTTATACCTACCGCCCACTTTTGTATCTCTGTTAGTAGTAAAATTTTCTAACTGCCCACCGGTTCCACAGTAATGGTGATTTATAAAGTAGGGAAGCAACTTTACTTTATAAAATTTATAAAGCAAAGTTATAGCAAGTTAAAGCATATAATAATAAATACTTACCAAGTACTTTATGTCAGATGTCAGATTTTTGCTAAGTTTGGCAGAATAAATCTTTATAAAACAACTTACTATAGTTAAATCTTTTTATTTATACTTTACATACATAGAAATTACATTAGTTAATTGAATTATTAGTGGGATCTCTGAGGCTGATGCTGGGAAACTAAACATTGAATATCCAGTTCAATTTTTGTGAGGACAAATAAAGGTCTCCCCTTTTGGAAATATTCAGGTGGTTTCTTTCTTTCATCATAATATGATTAATAGCACTAAATTCTGATTCCACAAGGTATAAGCTAGGGAAAGATATCAATAAACTGAATACCATTTCCACATATTTGGATATAAGACCGGCATTGTTTTATTTTGCCATAGATTTTCATATCCACCACTGTCGAATTTATGTTCACTTTCTTCATCGTATCTAATTTCTAACAGTTCTTGGCAAGTTGTATCAGCCTCTTTAATATTTGCGGTAAAAGGATTTTTCATCCAGTCATATACCTTCAATTTCAAAATGTCTTCAAATTGTTTTTCCATGTCCAATTTAAGTTCGTTGAGGTGGCTACTGAATCTGTCAATATCCTCTGGAGTTACATCATCTTTTATAGATGATAATTGAGGAAACTGATGAAATTATCTCTTCAATAGATTATGATGAAGTAGTTCAAGTTTGTCAATAAATAATAGCACAATACTTTGGCAACCTGTAAGAGTTTTGTTAGCTCCTTGAAACTGCAAAATGACATTGTTAAATCTCTTGAAAATATCTGCCAAGTAAAAGGCATCATTCTTTACTGTTTATAACTATTAACACAGATTGATCTCATTATTACTTTCAAAAAATTGTATGATACTATCATATAATGCTACAAATCTAGCCAAAGATGTACCCTTTGACAGCCACTGAACTTCTGTGTGCAAAAGTAAATTAATAAAATCTTCATTATTGTCCTGGCAAAGCTGCCAAAACATTCTATCATTCTTTGCATTGGATTTGATCTTGTTTATGGCTCGAATCATTATAGTTAATGATGAATGGAGACTTGTACTTAGATGTTTTCCTACAAAATGTTGTCTGTGTACCACACAATGAATACATAAAACATTTGGCACTTCCTGCTTCAAATAAGCAACAAATCCACGATAGCGACCTACCATTGATGGTGCTCCATCAGTAAGTAGCGCATGCAACAATATTATTCAAAGGAATATTATGTTTTGTAAAGTAAGTTCTCACAGTATTAAATATAGATAATCCTTGGCCTGACCTGTGGTGGTGCAGTGGATAAAGTGTTGACCTGGGAACACTGAGGTCGCCAGTTCAAAACCCTGCACTGGTCTGGTCAGGGCACACATGGGAGTTGATGCTTCCAGCCCCTCCCCCCTTTCTCTCTCTTTCTCTCTCTCTCTCTCTCTCTCTCTCTCACTCTGTGTCTCCTCTCTAAAATGAATAAAATAAAAACAAAATTAAATATAGATAATCCTTTTGTATCTGTGATGAGATTTATTACAAATAGCATTTCTTCTCATAATATTTTGTTTTCATCAAAATAGTGTACATATGCCATCAATAAAGCATCATTATCTGCAATGGTAGATTCATCCAATTGCATGGAGAGTGAAGAGTTTTGGAGAATACTTATAAGTTTGTTTTCAACATTAACTGCCATTTCATCAATTTCTCACTTTACTGTGCTATCGCTTAGGGGCAACGTTTTTAAAATTTGAGGTATATCCTGATGCATTACTGTTGAGATAAATTTTTTTATAGAGGGTATTATTACAGTTTCTCCAATATTATAGCTTTTACCACTTTTTGCAACTATTTGTGAAATGCGATAAGTGGCAATTAATCCATCTTCGTTCATTGCATGTTGTTTCTTAAATGATGCAACGACAGTTGAACGATTTTGAAATTTTTTATATATTTCCTGAAAATATTCAATGGGCTTGTCCTTATCATTTGGATGCTTTGTAGAAAGATGTTCTTGCAATCAACTTGGCTTCATTGCCTCATTGGATAATGTTTTATGGCACAATAAACACATTGGATGTTGTTTATTTGCAACAGATTCTATGAAACCCATCTTCAGATACTCTGGCAAATAGCCACGTGCATTTTTTTTTTTTTGAGACATGGGTTCATGATATTTCACAATATTTTGTTTGAAGCTATAAGCACATGCTTGCTCTCAGAAATCTAACTATGTACTGACTTTTTAAATTACGTAACAATTTAGCTTCACTTACATAACATGAACAAAACTTATGCACTTAAAGTCTGTTGTGTGGTCACAATGTTACAAGTGTCATGGTTGAGCAAGAGTTTGTTGAGACGGACTAAGTTAGTGAATATCCGTGGTTGTGCATTTTGTAAAATTTTATGTAGCGGGTGTTGGCCAATGGCATCACTTCTTTGTGATCGGGGCAAAGTAGCGATACATCAGCTAGTTTTGGCAGTCCAAGGGGGAATTCCTAGAATGTCACCCTATTACCCTAAAATCCAGGAATCGAGACAAAAATATGAGTTAATTGGTGTCTCCATTGTCCGGCAATTTCTGTCATAGAAAGAAGCATCGAACCATGGAGTTCTTTGTCTACGGGGTAATAAAACGATGAACTGCTAGTTTGGGGGCGACAATAGCAGTCATAAACTGCCCGCTGGATTGAGCAGCAAGTGTGGACCCGGGGTCAGGTATCTGGCTGCTCATGGATGCAGGCCAGGTGGTCGCGAAATAGGTCGGGTGCGATCACAATACAAATACCCTGTAACAGAGTCTGACTGCTGTCCTGATTTTGACTGGTCAACAGTTAGTTGATTAGTATGTAATTGCTGCGCTGTTTGGTTGCTCTGCTACCGCCCATCATGAAAGCTGGAACGCCCACTAGTGGGCGGTAGGGACCAGGTTGACTACCACTGGTCTAGGTGAAAGAGGACAGTCACAAAAGAGTGCATATTGTATGTTTCCATTCCCAGATGGAATGTTCAGAAGCAAATCTATATAAACAGAAAGTAGAGCAGTGGTATTCTAGAGCAGAGGTTGTGTAGATGGGTGAAATATTAGTGACTATTAATGATACAGGATTTTTTGGGGGGAGAGTGAGTGTTCTAAAATTATATTGCGATGGCTGCCTAAGACTGAGTAAACTAAAAACCATTGGATTGTATGCTTTAAAATTGGTGAGTTTAACCAGAGGAAAGGGGGGGAGGAGGTAGTAAAGGGTAAAGGAGGCCAAATATATGGTAGCAGAAGATGGGTGTGATTTTGGGTGGTGGGCAAACAATGTACTATACAGGTCATGTGTCATAGAAATGTGCACTTAAAACTTATATGATCCTATTAACCAATGCCACCTCAATAAATTTAATTTTAAAAAGAGATTATTTAAAAATGGGTATAGCCTGACCAGGCAGTGGCGCAGTGGATAGAGCGTCGGACTGGGACTGGGATGCAAAAGACCCAGGTTCGAGACCCCGAGCTCGCCAGATCCAGCGCGGGCCCATCTGGCTTGAGCAAAAAGCTTGTCAGCTTGGACCCAAGGTTGCTGGCTACAGCGAGAGGTTGCTCGGTCTGCTGAAGGTCTGCCATCAAGGCACATATGAGAAAGCAATCAATGAACAACTAAGGTGTTGCAACGGCAATGAAGAGCTGATGATTGATGCTTCCCACCTCTCTCCATTCCTGTCTGTCTGTCCCTATCTATCCCTCTCTCTGACTCTCTCTCTTTCCCTGTAAAAATGGGTATATTTATAGTAGTAAATTATATCTCAAGAAAGCCATTAAAAATAAAAAGAAGCCTGACCTGTGGTGGCGCAGTGGATAAAGCGTCGACCTGGGAACACTGAAGTCGCCAGTTCAAAACCCTGCACTGGTCTGGTCAAGGCACATATGGGAGTTGATGCTTCCAGCTCCTCCCCCCTTTCTCTCTCTCTCTGTCTCTGTCTCTCTCTCTCTCTCTGTCTCCTCTCTAAAATGAATAAATAAAATAAATTTTAAAAAAAAATTTAAAAACAAAAAAATAAAAAGAGTGTGGTGGACAAAGCATTGACTGAAACGCTGAGGTCAATGGTTTGAAACCCGGGGCTTGCCCTGTCAAGGCACATTATGATATGCAATCAATGAACAACTAAAGTGAAACAATTATGAGTTGACTCTTCTCGCTCCCCCACCCTGTAAAATAAATAAATTAAATATTTAATAAATAAATAAAAACAAAGTTTGGCTTATTTTACTTGGCTGTGTCATGTTGATTTCCTGTATATTATCCATACTAATCATTTCTTTATTTGCTTCCTTATCTGCCAGTCATTTTTAGAGCAATAATTATTTTATTCATAGAGGAAAAGATTGACTTTTAAGTTAAAGTTCATGGTTTTAATCTATCATACAGAAGTCACCCTAAGTTTAATGGGGTTTTTTTGTTTGTTTTTTTATTTATTCATTTTAGAGAGGAGACACAGAGTGAGAGAGAGAGATAGAGAAAGAGAGAAAGGGGGGAGGAGCTGGAAGCATCAACTCCCATATGTGCCTTGACCAGACCAGTGCAGGGTTTTGAACTGGCAACCTCAGTGTTCCCAGGTCGACGCTTTATCCACTGCGCCACCACAGATCAGGCAGTTTAATGTTTTTATAGGAATATTAAACATTTTGGGTAAACTATACCAGTCATGTTAGAAGATCTAAAATTGTAGGGCTAACAGGAATGGGCAATTATCACTCATTTGTGGAGAAAAGAACTTTTAAAGGTTTTCCCCCATTTCTTTTCAAACATTTTTAACAAGGGATAAAGAAGCTCTGTTTATTGAGCTGCAGTAGACACTACAGTCCAAGATCAAAACAATGGAAAGTTTCCATGATTTTTTTATTGAAGATAGAGTTCCTCTATATTCTCTATTCAGTAGAGATAAATAACCAGTTCAGACAAGTAAGAAAGTACCTCTTTAACCCATGTTTGAAAAGGATCCACCCTACAACGTGAAACTAATGATTGATGCTTCTCACCTCTCTCCGTTCCTGTCTGTCTGTCCCTATCTATCCTTCTGTCTGACTATCTCTCTGTTCCTGTAAAAAAAAAAAAAAAGAAAGAAAGAAAAGGATCCACCCTAAAAAGTATTCCTAGACACCTAGAGAGTTTGTCTTCCAGATATAACTAGCTATATAAAATTTAACTTACCTGAAGACCAACTCTTTCTTTTTTTTTTTTTTTTGACAGAAACAGAGAGACAGAGAGAGGGACAGACAGACAGGAAGGGAGGAAGGAAGAGATGAGAAGCATCAATTCTTCATTGCAGTACCTTAGTTTCTCATGGATTGCTTTCTTTTATGTGCCTTAACCTGGGCTACACCAGACCAAGTAACCCCTTGCTCAAGCCAGCAACCTTGCACTCAAGCTGGTCAGCCTTGCTTAAACCAGATGAGCTCATACTCAAGCTGGCGACCTCAGGGTTTCAAACCTGGGTCCTCCGTGTCCCAGTTCAGTGCTCTATCCACTGCGCCACCGCCTGGTCAGGCAAGACCAACTTTCAATGTACAGACATCGCCAACTTCAGCACTTCATTTAAAATTTCCTTTTTTTTTTTTCTTAAGTGAGAAGCAGGGAGGCAGAGAGACAGCCTACTGTATGTGCCTCAGCCTGATCCACCCAGAAAGACCCCTACTGGGTGACACCCTTCCCACCTGGAGCTGTTGCTCCATTGCTCAGCAACCAAGCTATTTTAGCACCTGAGGCAAGGGAATGGAGCCATCCTCAGCACCCAGGGCCAACTTGCTCCAACGGAGCCATGACTTTGGGAGGAGAAAAGAGAGATAGATGGGGGAGGGGGAGGGCGCACTTCTATGTGTCCTGACCGTGAATCCAACCCAAGACATCCACATGCTGGGCCAACGCTCTACCACTGGGCCAACCAGCCGGGGCCTAATATTTCTTAATATAAACATTAGCACTGGTAATAATTATTTTTTCTGCTCCTAGTAATAATTCTGTCATAGTGTAGCTTTAAAATAAAGCCCCTATTAAAGTTCTTGAATGAGGCCTCTAATCTCAAAGAGAGAATATGAAAAATTAGCCATACTCTGGCAGGATGGCTCAGTGGATAGAGCATCAGCCTAGTGCACTAAGGCTGTAGGTTTGATCCCAGGTCAAGGCACATACAAGAAGCAACCAATGAGTGCACCACTAAATGGAACAACTAAGTGGAACAATGAGTTGATGCTTCTCTTTTTCTCTTGCTCTTTCTCATTCCCTCCTTCTCTCTCTCTCAAATCAATGGAAATTTAAAAAAGATAAATATAAATTAGTCATATAACTAATAATGTGATATACTTTCAGTACATTTTAAATGCTTTAGGTTGATTATTATACAGGTAACATATACTTGTTAGATCTGGATCACTGATATCTAACATCATTACATATTCGTTCTAAGTAGACCTTACAGGCAAATTAATGTGTCTTCTCTAAAATTTTTGTAGTGTTTCCTACTAAGAGCAATGAGAGGTTATTTTGCATTTTAAAATTTAAAGATAGCCTGACCTGTGGTGGCGCAGTGGATAGAGTGTCAACCTGGAATGCTGAGGTTGCCAGTTCAAAACCCTGCACTTGTCTGGTCAAGGCACATATGGGAGTTGATGCTTCCTGCTCCTCCCCCCTTTCTCTCTCTCTCTCTCTTTCTCTCTCTCTCTCTCTCTCTCTCTCTCTTTCTCTTTCTCTCTCCTCCCTAAAATGAATAAATAAAATAAAGTTTAAAATTTAAAGATATGCCACAATCTCACTGGTAGGTAAGTTCCTGTAATAATAATAACTTAATTATTATTACTACTTATTAATTTTTAGTAGTTTAGTTACCTTCAGATATACTTTCTAGAACATTATTCAGGCTTAAGAAATTATATTCATCTCCTCCACCTAAGAATCACAGGATTCTAGAGCTGGAAAGTATCTTAGAGATACCTTAATTTTACTACTAAAAAGGGCTCAGGCGATGCCGAGAATAAAGGAAGTCCATAACAACAACTTTATTGAGTGCTTGTATAGTCAAACAGGTAATTCCTGAGTTCAGCTTAGGGAAGGGATTCACAATGCACCACATGTCTGAGGCCTTCAGGTCAGGTCAGACTGCCCAAATTATAATCCTTACTCTGCCACTTAGTAGCCTTTTGGCCTTGGGCAGATTTCCTAATCTCCCTAAACCACAGTGTCCTCACAGGTCAAGTGGTACCTATCTCACAGACTTGTTATAAAGACTGAAGTAGTTCAATGCATATAAAGTAACCCAGGGCCCCACATAAATTTTCCTTTTTCTTATGGAGCAAATATTTTACGGGATCAGGGAGACAGGCCCACTGTTCTTTTCAGGCCATATTCCATGTGCCTGAGACCCTAGAATTACCTGCACAAATGGCCCTGGCTGTCCTCTGGCTGCTTGCAGGAATGTACTCTCCTAGGTCAGAGAATGACCAAGGGACAGCTGTCTGTGGAATGGGAGGGCAAGTACTTGGATGTATGGGTTGAATGCCACAAACTTGTGTGCAAGGCTCCTCGTGGTGTGGACATAGTAGGAGGTGAGAAGAAAGGGAGGCAGCCTGGAGATGGGGCGGGTGGGGGGCACTTTTCACATTGACACATTCTGGCATGAGACTCAAGGGAATCTAAAAATTCTACATATGATTTTGTTCTTTCAGGTGGTTATGAAGACACATTTGACATGGTAAGAGGAAAGAACATAGTATTTAATAGATAGTTTGCTTGAAATCTTTTAAGTATGTAGACATATGGAATGCAGCTGCCTTTAGTATTCTTGACCTGACCCCACGAGTGTGAGAGGTAAGCCTGGTGCCTTGTACATAGCGAACATTCACTACATGTAACCATTACTGTGGTTGTTATTACTATAAGAAAGTGACTCTTCTCACAAAAGTTGGCAAAATAAACTTTTCTTTTCCCCCACTGACCAGAGAGAATACAGCCTACCAAGAGAATGCTGATGAACAAGCACTCAGATCAGAGGTTTCCAGAGACCAAACCACTTTTCAGATTAATGAGCACGACCGTAAGGTAAACAAAGCCCTCTGCAAAGATATCTGAGGGAGGTTCCACACTAAACATGAACTCAGCACCAGCATTTGTAAATATGAAGAATAAGAAATCCTCACACAAGTCTCCCAGCACAGAGTAGCAAGGGGTAAGGGCCCTGCAGACGAGAGGGTGACCAGTAGATTAAGAAGAGGAAGCCAGAACTGAGTAGACCAGGGCATGGTTATTCTCACGGCCTCAGGGGCAAGGTGTCAGCGCCAGTGGTTCGTAAGGACCAGGTGCAACTGGACAGCAGAGCCCCACTGTTGTCTTTCACTGCTCTACTTTGATTACGCCAGAGAATGTGGGTCCAGACGTTCTGAACAGATGCCTTTGTTCTTTTATAAAGTCCTGAATTTTGAAACCTGCTCTTAAGAGGAAATAATTTGATTCATTCTGTACACCTGACACCTGGATACATTTCAAGTGGGTCAGAAATACAAATGTAAAAATAAAATCATTGAGTACTAACAGAAAACATGAACTAATTCACCTACAAACCTGGAAAAACATTTTTAACTATGATGCAAAAAACAGAAGTAATATGGGCAAAAATCAATACAGTCAATTGCCCAAAATAATTACAAATCTTTTGCATGGCAGAGAATATCATAAGAAAGTAATAAAAAAGTTAACTGAAAAAATATTTGTAATGAATATCACAAAAGATAAATATCTCTAATACAGTGTGTCCGTAAAGTCATGGTACACTTTTGACCCGTCACAGGGCTGACATGCACCATGACTTGATGGACACACTGTATATAGTTTCTTTTGGAAGAAAAAAGACCACTAATTATATGGAAAAACATGAATAGGCAGTTCACAAAAGAAGAAATAAAATTGAACCTTCATCCTATAAAAAAAAAGAAATGCTGAAAACAAGAGAAATGCGAATTAAAACTACACTAATTTTAAAACCTGGAAGACTGACTATACATCCTCAAGGATATCCCTAAGGACAAAATAAAATAAGTATGTTGCTGCTGGTACCCAGAAATCCCCGATTTTTTGTATTCGTGAGGTTTTTGATTCTGTTGACAAAAGGTGCACAATGTGAACAGAGGAGGACAGACTCACTGAGCCAGCAGCACAGGCAATAGACACAGGAGCCGGGTCCTAGCCCTCATCACCCTGTGCGTAGCTTTCAGGCACTTAGTCTCTCCTGGTCTTGTTTACCCAACTGTAAAATGAAGGGGCTAAAAAGCAAACAGTCTGTAGGATCTCTTCCACCTCTGAAATATTACGACTAATAAATAACATTAGTTTGTTCATGGCAATATATATTCCAGGGAACTAGTAGAATTTAACCACACATCATTTATGGAGATCTTACTTGAAAGAGCAGTTAAAACAAGGTAGAATCAGTGCCATGACAACGTGAGGCTTTAAAGAGACTAGGCTAATCTTAGCAATATACTTAAAACAATGTTGTCAGTTTTATCTCAATAAATCCAGAGGGAAAAGTTTTAAAACAACAGAATTATGCACTTATACATGTTAAGTCTTATATGCAAATTATATCTCAAGAAAAAGTAAAAAGAATTGCTCATCCTCCAGGGACTCCCTTCAGTGGCCTAAATGCTTAAATAGTCATGTGGACCAGAGCATGAACCTTTACAACTGAAATACGAAAACTTGAAAGGCAAGTTTAGCAAGAACAACAGTAACAGTTACCTCTCCCAAGATCGGGTACATCATTTCCACAGCAAAATGAAAACGCAGGGAACCATGTTCAAAAATTGTTAAGACTCTCTGCCTGACCTGTGGTGGCGCAGTGGATAAAGTGTCGACATGGGAACACTGAGATTGCCAGTTCAAAACCCTGCACTGGTTCGGTCAAGGCACATATGGGAGTTGATGCTTCCAGCTCCTCCCCCCTTTCTCTCTTTCTCTCTCTCTCTCTCTCTCTCTCTCTCTCTCTCTCTCACTCTGTGTCTTCTCTCTAAAAAAAAAATGAATAAAATAAAAAATAAATTGTTAAGACTTTCGAGACTGACAGCAAAGCATTAAACCAAACTCAAGCCCCTTCAGTGCGTGGGGCCCTGTGTCACTGCACAAGTCACACATACAGGAGGTCAGCTGTATTTACGGAACTATTAACATTGTCTAGGCCCAGGGCTGAACACTTTACAGATAACTCACTCAATTTTCACCATAACCTTGCAAAAGTAATATTAAAATCCCTATTTAATGAAAAGAAAAAAAAAAGCAAAAAGAGGTTAAAAATTTGTCCAAGTTCTCACAGCCTGTATGTAAATGACAGAGCTAGACTTCACGCTTAGGCCTCACTCCAAAGTCACACTGTCACCTGCGGTCTTCAAACTTATTAGTAAAAATTCTGAGTGAATATTCTGATGTATGTGTAAGCAAATAACAGTAAATTATATTAATATATCACTGTGTTAATAAATTACGTATCTTATCATTCATTTAAAACAAAGACATTTTAAAGATGCCATAAACAGTAATTCTATTATTTTCTTCCCAGACCTCACACAGTCACCTTCCAAGATCCCTGTAGTACACACGGTTTTGGGCTGCCTTTGACTCAGTCAAACTTAGACTTAATAGCACATAAGATGTTAATTTTCCTATGAAGTGAAAACATTTTCATAGGATATTCTTAATGGGTAACACTCAAAAAGATGAATTGTTCATAATGAAATTTTAGGCCATATGAAAATCAAGGGATATATATTTTTTAATTCTTGAGACTGATTTGCCTTGGAGAAATCTTACCTCACTCCCTGACAAAACAAGCTGGCTGGGCCCGGCTAGAATTTTTGTTTTATCCTAGGCTATGGGCACAGTTATAAAGCAGAGGTTATAGATTATAGAACACAGGAAGGAAAACATGCACTTGACAAGTGTTTACTGAGTGCCTATGACAGGCCAGAAACCTTGCTGGTTGCTGGGGATAGAGAGTGAGCTAAGTATGTTCCAAAAAAGCAGAGGGGGTTCCACACCAACAGAAATAACCTTAGAAAGATGCAGGTTGTCCTTTTGCCCTTGAACATAAACCTTTAGAAAGCAGAGGCTGAATTTACATGTATAGTTTACAAAAAAACAAGTTCAGTACATTATCCAAATTTTCCTTTAAAATGTAAGAATCATAATATGCATACTTCTTTCTCTAAACTGTAGTCTAGATCCTCTTGAAAGACTGGATGTTTCAAAGTACATTATGAAATTTGATTCTTAATTAGGCGTTTACCTCTTTGTACATAATAAATAATCCTTGGATGAATCATGAGGTGCTGAAAATTGACAGCCAAAAACAAAGGAGATTTTTATATTTCTTCCACAAGATGGCGACATAGGACTATGTCTTTAAAACAGGGATTTCGCCTGTGTCCCAAGAGACCAACATGTGCTATTTAAATTAAATGGAAAATACAGAAATTATTTCCTTACTAAATCTATAAGGGAAAAAAGTACAAATAAATTATATTTACTGCTAGATTTTTCTAGTCTCCTGCTAGTTTAAAGAGTGGACCATTTAGACACCTGGTGTACTTTGTAAAAGTAGCAATAGAAAAAAAAAAGGATTTGAGTAGAAAGAAGAAAGTTGAATTAGTAGATAGATATTGAGCTGAGTATATCAACCACTGTTCAGGTTCCTTCCTTTGGTTGCTACGGTAACTCTCAGGTTTTTATTCAACCCAGCCTTCGTTTTAATACAACTCAGAACTTAGTAGGATATTAGATCTGCAGTCAGATTACTTGATTCAGATTTACTAAACATGTGACATTCAGCAAGTGATCCAGTATCTAGCTCGGTGTCTCAGTTGCCCCAGTTGTAAAATGGGGGTGATGATTAACTGAGAATGAGCATGTAAAACATATAGCATAGTTCCAGGCATTCACTGTGTATTCAATAAATTTGCAATCATCACCAAACCACCAGCATGACCTTGTCTACGTTATCTAGGAAGACTCATCAAAACATTTCTTTTATCATATTTTAGGAAGAAGCATGGTTTCAATCCCAGGCAAGAGAAAAAAATACTTTTAAGGCCAAACAGTATAATACAATTTGAGTATCTTTGGCTCACTGCTAAAATGTCAAGTTGTTCAGGGTTTATTTATTTATTTAATCAAATAATATGATTAATAAATCACTCTATTCTGTTGAATTTGCCATTTAGAATCTTTATAGTTTTTGCCTTAACTAAAAAGTACATAAAGCAAATTTATGCAGAAGGCTGCACACATTTTTACCACCTATTTCTTCTTTTAAATAGATATCTACATACCCAATCCATGTTTCTATTTCAGCATTTACTCTAATTATTAGGGGGAAAAACAATAAAATAAGCACCGTTTTCCAAATTATACAACCTTAATGAGCAAGTTCAACCTACTTATATTTGCAGGAGATGCTGGTTTTATTTTACTACTATCTTTGTCTGCCTTTCCTTCTTGATATTGTTAATTATTTTAGAGCTGAAGCAATTCTTTCAACATTCATCCTTTCATTATTATTATTATTATTATTATTGTGTTTTTCTGAATTGAGAAGCAGGGAGGCAGAGAGACAAACTCCCACATGTGCCCAACCAGGATCCACCTGGCATGCCCACCAGGGGTCAATGCTCTGCCCATCTGGGGCATTGCTCCTTTGCAACTGAAGCCATTCTAGCACCTGAGGCGTAGGCCATGGAGCCATCCTCAGTGCCCTGGCCAACTTTGGTTCAATGGAGCCTTGGCTGCAGGAGGGGAAGAGAGAGATAGAGAGGAAGGAGAGGGGGAAGGGGGAGAAACAGATGGGAGCTTCTCCTGTGTGCCCTGGCTGGGAATCGAACCCGGGACTTCTACATGCTGGGCCAACGCTCAACCGGCCAAGACCTCTACTGTCATTATTTTTTAATTAATTGTCAAAATAATTTTCCATATTAACAACCAATCTGCCTTCTGCCAGCTGGTTGGGATTTAGTTAATCTGTTGATTTTGTTGGTCTTTGTTTTTCCTTCTAAACTGTTCAATTTATTCATAAAACTCCCAATTTTCTTCCTAGCAGCCCTTAGCTAATGAATTATTTTCTCTCCACACAGAGTTGTCTTTTGAATTTAAATGCTTTGCTTTTGATGGAATCATTTCTCATTTCGGTCTACTTACTATCAATGAGACTGAAGCCCTTTGGAGGCAATGAGGGTTGGCACTGTACCATCCATCCACACTGAACATCCCCCTGTTTTAGCCTGATGGCAGGAACTTCAGAGAAATCTGGGGCCACAAGCAGAGACCCCCACTAAGAACTTTCAGCAAGGAGAGTCCAATTGACCCATCAATATAGTAAAGCAAATCTCCCACTAGTTGGAAAGCTGATTCTTTCTAAAATTATGCTACAGTTTACATATTTTACCCTTGTAATCAATGTTACTCAACTGCACTCTGAGATTCTTGAAAGCTATTTTTTGTTTTAGGGTTTTTTTAAGCATTTTAATTTTTATTTATTTATTTAGTGACAGAGACAGAGAGAGGGACAGACAGGAAGGGAGAGAGATGAGAAGAATCAATTCTTTGTTGCGGTACCCTAGTTGTTTGTTGACTGCTTTCTCATATGTGCCTTGACCGGGAGGCTACAGCAAGCTGAGTGACCCCTTGCTCAAGCCAGCGACCTTGGGCTCAAGCTGGTGAGCCTTGCTCAAACCAAATGAGCCCATGCTCAAGTTGGCAACCTCAGGGTCTCGAACCTGGGTCCTCCACATCCCAGTCCAACTTTCTATCCACTGTGCTACCACCTGGTCAGGCAGAAAACTGTTTTTTGAAATTAAAGAAACTTCACCTGTGTGATCTCTGGCACTTTAAAGTTTCATTTGCTTACTAGGAACTTTGTCAAAGGGAACTAGGCCCATCCTTTGAAACAAAATATTAGAGGGAAAACACTGTGTGGCTGTTACTCTGGTGCCAATGAAAGACATTTCCTGGTATTCATGCCCTTGACTCTCGCCTTGGCCATTTGGCTTGCTTTACCCACTGGGACATTAGCAAGTGTGGTACAAGCAGAGGCTTAATAAGCACTTGCTTGTGGGGCTGTGGCTTTTTGGAATGCTTTATCTTAGATCTAGACCTCTGAAGGGCAAAAGGCCAAGTGGAAGGAGACCCTGGAGGCCATTTGGACATCCCGGCTCCAACAATGTGAGTGACCTCAGGCAGATGGCATGGAGTAGCTCCACCCAGTGTAGCTTAGTCACACACTGAACAATGAGAAATAATACATCATTGTTTAGATACTTCATGTGGGGGTGGCTTGTCACACAGCAACTGGCTTAATGGAGATTTATCACTTAGTGCTGCTACACATTGGTTTCCTTTCATCTCAGCCAAGAAACAGGGTCCTTCTTTGTCCTCATCATTGCAAGTCTCCCCTAGAGACCCATAGAAGTGGGATCTGGTTCTCTTTGTTTTATTCCAGGAGCCAACATGGTCAACAGAGCTGCCTCTGATGGGAGAGGCCGCCTTGCCCGAGTCCCTGACTACAGGGATGAAGGGAGGCTGTAGCAGGGCATTCTACTCCGATGAAGAAGACCTGTTGGGAGGGCAGGGGCTAAAAACACCAAGGGGACTATTAGGAGGGGGCAGGAGAGGGAGGGAAACTGAGAAAGGCTTGATATGGACAGACAGGTATCTCCAAGGTAAACTAAAGGTTTGTTCTAGTCCATCCTTTGTACTCTGTGTATGCCCCAATGCCTAAAAGTCAGATTTTACCTGACAGCGATTGCAACTTCCTGCTGTCCAACCGTCGAAGACCTGGTGGAGAAGCTACCCACACGGAGTCTTTATCCTCCAAACAAAGGTGAAGAGAAAGGAGCCCAACATGGGAACAGCTGCTTTTATTTGAAACTCCCATTTATCAGTCAAGACAGGTAAGTGAAGGAAAAGTCAGGATGGAGTAGCAATTTAGCAGAGATGAATGTTCGTGTGGTACACACTCCTTAGTGGGGATGTTTCCACTAAGCTACGCCAGGAAAATGCCAGGAGTTTCACAGCGATGCAGTATAGCCAGTTAAGAGCTAAGAAAAATGATGTGTCCCCGAGCTGTGGGATTCAAATTAACAACTGGTTTTCTGCCCTAATGACTGTTTTAAGTATAAAAAAAGATACACCCAAAGGTAGTTTATTATTTCATGCATTTAATACTTAAAACAATAAAAGAGGTACACAACTCAAGATTATGTTATACAAAAGTTTTAAAATATTAATGAAAAAATATTAAATAATACTTGACAAAAAGATAATAAAACTGTTATTTAAGATATTTCCATATTGCTTCTTGATTGGCATCGCCACTTGCAATTTTTTTCACCTGTGGACAAAATGAACATTATTACGGGTGCTTAGAATATGCGGTTGCACAGATGAACATTAAAAAAGAGTAAGGGAGCCTGACCTGTGGTGGCGCAGTGGATAAAGCGTCGACCTGGGAACAGTGAGGTCGCCAGTTCAAAACCCTGCACTGGTCTGGTCAAGGCACATATGGGAGTTGATGCTTCCAGCTCCTCCCCCCCCCTCCTCTCTCTCACTCTGTGTCTCCTCATCTAAAATGAATAAAATAAAAATAAAAAATAAAAAAAAAAGAAATTATTAAAAAAAAAAAAGAGTAAGGGATGTAAATTTGTGATTTTGACATTGGGTAGCTGCCCAGGCCCCCACCTTAGAGAGAACCCTGATTACAAGTGCCAATTTAACAACTAGTTTGCCAAACTCAACAAAATTTAGGTATCAGTTCTGCTGAACTGGTGCGAACTGGCTGAATCCCACCACTGGTGGAAAAGAGAATGACAGAAAAGGGTCATTTTTATTTTCTCAATAGTAAGGTAAAACTAAAGTGGGATAAGATCTGTGATAAAGGACCCCTGCCCTGAAAACAAGTGTCGACTATAGTGGCACACCTTTTGGGAAAAGCCCCCTGAGGCAGACACAGCGGGAGGGCTGCCAGGCAAGAGGGAACAATCCAATTGCTTTTCTTCTCCCTGAAACACATGGCAGACCAGACACACAATACACATATTGAATGAAGGCAATGAAGGCGTGTGCTACACTGTACTATCGGCCTTGCAGCCGCTCAGTCCCGCTGCTCCATGGGACCTTCTGTCTTTCAGAGCACGGTTTCAAACCTGGGGTTCACTACAGAGGAAGAAGGGACTGTTTTCTTCCCTCCTTTCTTTAGATATTAAATCTCTGCTGTGACCTCTGGTAATACTTTAAATATATAACTTTTTTTCCTGATAAAATCGATCCAGGGACTAGAGATGCACTCATTTTCTCAGTTTGGTGAGAAGAAGTCTGTGCCTTAAGGAGCCACCTCTATTTGTAGAAGATATGTCCCAGGCTAGCGCTCATCACCGAGGCCTCAACCCACACACACCTAGAGCCCCCTGCCTGAGACAGAGCCAACAGAAGCCAGGTGTGGGGGGAAGGGTGGATTTTTATCAGTTTTAGATTTTCATTTATTTGAACTTTAACTCAAGAGAACAAGGTCATTTGATTTCAAAATTGAATTCCTTTGGACTTGGCTGTCTCGGACTTGACCATGCCAGTGGGTCTAACCTTTAAATGTCACTCCTTCCTGAGAATTTGTCATGAAAGAGGGGTTAATATTCACATCTGGGCTTCTTTATCATGCCTTTTATTTTGGGAGTGTCTTAATGTTATCACCTTCTCTTATTGAAGAACCTCCTGTGATAGATAATGTGCCTAGACTTACACAGGGGTCAGGAAAAGAATGGGGTGTGAATTTCCAGCTTTGTATAGAGTAACCTTGGGGCTTAAAGTACAGTTCTGGCCCACCTCAGAGCTTTCTGCAGGCAAATCCTAAACCACCCAGCAAATTTTTGAAGGTCTGAAATTTATACAATTTGCAGGGAGGGAGGGGTTTAAGAAAAAAAGAACATAAAATGATGAATACAAAACTAGGTATAAGGCCACGAAAGGGGCTCGAGTGAGAGGTCATGAAGCGTCAGCATTCCTAGCTTTGTGATGAGTCCACCTGTCCCGCACACCAGCGGCCTGAAGGATACCTGAAAGAAACAGTGGCTAGTCCACAAAGACTGGAGCAGGCCCCTCCAGGTGGGGTGCCGCTCTCCCCCATACAACCATACACCTGGCTAACCACAAGCTCAGCAGCTATTGCAAACTCAGCTAAAACAATTTGGTAATTCACAGTATGAATAACTGTGGCCTCCCTTATAACCTCACTACCAAGTTGTGATGAAAATAAACCCTAGATGGAATTCTGCCACTCATTTAAATGTCAATTAGCAAGCAGACACAAAACAAGCCTACAACCCCTTCTGGGACTTGGTGAAGTCTGAGCTCTGTTCTGGGCACGGAAGATGAACTAGATGTAAACCTGTGTGACAATATTTTGATTAGCGGATATAGTCAGAGTCAGGCACAGAATTCTCCCCTAAATATTTCAGTTTTTTCTTCTTCTTCTAAGAATCAGGACATTCTCCTACATAAGCACAATACCAATATTAAAAACAGAAAGTTAAAGATCAGTGCAAACCCATTATCTAACCCGCATTCCTTATTTAGATTTCATCATTGTCTCAGTAATGTCCTTCGTAGCTTTTTTTTTTTTTTTTTTTTTTTTGTCCAGGATCCATTCCAGGATCACACATTGCATTTAGTCATCAGGTTTCTTTTGCCTCACTTAATCTGGAACAGTTCCTCAGTCACTTTTTTGCCTTTCTTGACCTTGACATTTTCAAAAGGTAAAGATTAGTTTGTAGACTATCCCTCGTTTTGGCTCTGCCTGATGTTTCCTCGTGATTAAAGTTATGCATTTTTGGCAGGAATGCTACAGGAGTCCAGCTGTTTCCTCTCTGCATATCAGGAGGCACATAATATGGGTTTGCCCCAATACTGAGTGATGTTAATTTTCTTTGTTAAGATGGGGCACCCAAGATTCTTTTTAAAGTATTATTACTATTTAATTATTTTAGAGAGAGAGAGAGAAAAGGAAGGAAGGGGGAGAGAGAGAGAGAGAAACCTTGATTTGTCATTCCACTTAGTTGTACATTCATTAGTTGCTTCTTGCATGTGCCCTGACCAGGGACCGAACCCTCGACCTTGGTGTATCAGAGGGATACACCAAGGTCGAGGGTTGATTAGAGGGATGCTCTAATCAACTAAGCTACCCAGTCAGGCTGCCCTCTCCATAATTAATAAGCAATATTCAAAAACACAGTTTGAGACTATGTAAATACATAATTTGTCATGAAACTTGCCCAGTATTTTGGGCAATGTTTATGAGTTTCTACATCCAAAATTTCTTCTAGTTTTATTGTTGAGTTTTCCCTTCTCCCTTAATTAATGAATATCAGTATGAACTCACAGAATTTTATTCAGTGGGTAATAATCCACTATCACTAATATTTTAAGCCCTGTTTAACAGTGGTGGGATTCAAATAATTAAACAACCGGTTCTCTGCCCTAATGACCATTTTAAGTACGTACTGTCGTCCCTCACCATATCATGGTTTACTTTTTGCAGTCTCACTGTATTGAGGCTATCATTTTTTTTTTGTATTTTTTGAAGTTAGAAGTGGGGAAACATTCAGACTCCTGCATGTGCCCAACTGGGATCCACCTGGCATGCCCACCAGGGTGCAATGCTCTGCCCATCTGGGGCATTGCTCCATTGCAGCCTGAGCCGTTCTAGCACCATGGAGCTGTCCTCAGTGCCTGAACCAGCTTTTGCTCCAATGGAGCCTTGGCTGCGGGAGGGGAAGAGAAAGCTAGAGAGAAAGGAGAGGGGGAAGGGTGGAGAAGCAGATGGGCGCTTCTTCTGTGTGCCCTGGCCGGAAATTGAACCCTGGACTTCCACATGCCAGGTTGACGCTCTATCCATGAGCCAACTGGCTAGGGCTTGTATTGCGAATTTTAAAATTGTATATATCTAATTTTGTATTGTGGATTTTTCGCTGTATTGCAAGATTTTGCAGTATATAGGTATATTTACTATTTTAATTATTTTTGCGGTAAAATAAGCAAAGTAAGTGTGGCAAAGGTTAATAACAGTGTGGAAAAGGTTTATAAAAGTGTGGGGAAGGTATATTTTATAGCCTTAAAATATACATAAATAATAAAATAACTATAACGTCACTACTTCATGGATTTTAGCCTATCACGGGTGTTCTGGAACCTAACCCTTGCAACAGATGAGGGACCACTGTATAAAAAACGATATACCAAAAGATAGTTTATTACTTCATGAATTTAATACTTAAATAAGAACAATAAAAGAGGTACACAATACTAGATTGTTATAAAAAAAAAGTTTAAAATATGAATGAAAAATTATTAAATAATACATGAAAAAATAATAAAACTGTTATTTAAGATATTTTCATATTGTTTCTTCATTGGTGTCCTCACTTGCAATTTTTTTCACCTATGGACGGAATGAACATTATTACAGGTTCTTAGAGTACACTGTTGTGCAGATGAATGTTAAAAAAGAATAAGTAATATGTGATTTCCACATTGGGCGGCTGTCCAGGCGCCCACCTTAGAGAGAACCCTGATTACAAGTGCCATTTTAACAACCAGTTCGCCAAACTCAACAAAAAATTATCAGTTCTGCCAAACCAGTGCAAACTGGCTGAATCCCACCACTACCATTTAGGTAAGAGTGGAATTGCCTGGAATTTCCAAACTGTATTGTGTATAACTCTCACTTGACTGATGACATTCATTTGTCTAATTAACAAAGTCTCTGCAGCTAATCTGAGATAAAATATCTGAAGCCTTTTTGTAGCCTAATGACTTCTGGAGTGTTCATTGGTTGAATTAGGACAAATGAATGCTCACAGAGTACAGATTAGAGCAAACACACACATATATACATGGCAGCGCCTGTGCTGAATTTCAGAGGACTTAACAGTGATTCAACCTGAGAGGTCAAGCAGAATGAAAAAGAGGAAAGTCACTCACCTTCTCTTGGAACTAAATTAGTATAGTTTTTGCTCTTTGTCTAAAATCAAGCTTCACTCAGCCCTTCCCCTGTTCCCTCTTGGAAACTCAGCCTGCCTGCATGGAGCTCCTGGCCAAGCTGCAGGCTTAACAACAAATGTCCTGCTCTTGCTGGAGGAGGGCCTGAGATGATCCAGCACCTTCTGTAACTGGGCAGGTACATCTGCATAATGTTCAGACTCAGTTCCAAAGTCCATTTGCTCTAAGCCACCTCCTTCAACCTAGCCTTGATATTTTAGCCTTTCTCCTCATTCCTCTTGTTTTATTTCTCAAGTGGTTTGCAATAATAAGGTTGGGAAGAGGTAAAATTTATTGGACCCATCAGAGACCTCAGCCTTCCAAGATTCATCCTTCCATTTAAGGCAGCTAAGCAGACCGTCTCTGCCAACCACTCTCTCTCAGCCTACCAACATTTTGAAGAGTCTTCTAGGTTGAGGAAAAACCTAAAGCTTGTTTTATCCCTCCCCACTAAAATGCTTGTGTTTCCAGGATCGATGTCTACTCCTCACTTCTCAGTCTTAACTCCTCTCAAGTTACTGTTCCATCTAGTAGGCAAAATGACGCTGGGAAGCCAAACACCCTCACCCCTCTGCTCAAAATCCTCCAAGGTGCTCCACCTCCCTCAGCATACAAGTCAGTCCTTACCACAGTCTATTGAAATAAAAAACATGATTTAGATTATAAAATGGGTGGATTCGACTGATTTTATCTTGCTATTTTAACCCCTTGATACCTCTTTAACCTCTTTCTTGTCCCGTTCCCCTTGCTCAGTCTCTCTGGCCACTCTCACCTCATTTTGTTGCTCTAACACGCTTGACACGTTTCATCCTCAGAACCTCTGCCCCAGATGTTCCCTCTTCCTGGAAAAACATTTCCACTTATCCACATTACTCATGTCCTTACCGTCCTTGAGATGTACTCAAATGTCTTCTTCTCAGTGAGCTCATCATTGGACCCCCTATCTAAACTGCACACTCCTCTCTTTAAAGAGGTGTATATATTTGACAGGGGTCTTTGTACCTAATGTAATGATATATTCTTGTCAATTGTCTGGGTCTCCCCACTAGAATGTAGGACCTCACAAGACAGAGCATACACCTCAGAAATCGGGAATATAGAGAGATTACCTAGAATACCACTTATGGACTGTATGTGTCCCCCCCCCACACACACACACATTCAAATTCATATATTGAAACCCTAACCTCCAGTGCAGTGGTATTTGGAGATGAGGTCTCAGAGCAAGTAATTAAGGGCAAAGTCCTGATCCAATGGGATTAGTGTTCTTGTAAGAAGAGACACCAGACAGGTGCCTCCCCACCCTTCTCCCACAGGCACAAAAAGGTCACATGAGCATGCAGCAAGATGGTGGCCTTCTGCAAATCAGGAAGAGAGTCTTTACCAGAAAATAAATATGCCAATATCTTGATCTGAGACTTTAAGCCTCTATAGCTGTGAGAAAAATAAATTTCTCTTGTTTAAGCCACCAAGTCTGTGGTATGAGTAGCCTACTAATAGCTGCATAGTTGTTTTTGTTTTTTGTTTTTTGTTTTTTACAGGAACAGAGAGAGAGTCAGAGAGAGGGATAGATAGGGACAGACAGACAGGAACAGAGAGAGGTGAGAAGCATCAATCATTAGTTTTTTGTTGCCGTTGCGACACCATAGTTGTTCATTGATTGCTTTCTCACATGTGCCTTGACCACGGGCCTTCAGCAGACCGAGCAACCCCTTGCTGGAGCCAGCGACCTTGGGTCCAAGCTGACGAGCTTTTGCTCGAGCCAGATGGGCCCGCGCTCAAGCTGGCGAGCTCAGGGTTTCGAACCTGGGTCTTCTGCATCCTAGTTCGACGCTCCATTCACTGCACCACTGCCTGGTCAGGCCGCATAGATTACTTTTTTAAATAAATAATAAGATAGTAGAAATAAAGTTAATATGTGACTAGTTACAACAAACATAAAGAGATTAAACTTTCCAATTAGAAAACAGAGATCACCAGACCAAATTTTAAAGAATTTAAGTGTATGTTATTTACAGAAGATACACTTAAAACATGAAATAATAGAGAGACTCAGGGGGGGGGGGATTATGGAAATATATACATTAGCCAAATAAAACTTCTATACTAACTGAATTAAATAAAACTAATATCAGACAAAACAAAACTTAAGGCCAAATCATAAGCAGATAGAAAACAGCTCACTAGATAATATTTAAACACTTTAATTCACCAGAAAGGTATAAATATTCTAAGCTTGTATAGACCTAATAATAAAGCTTAAAATAATATTAAAAAAATTGGTAGAATGTTCCCTAGCTTATTTTATGAGGCTATTCTAACTCTGAGACCAGAAACACAAAGGACAGTGTAAGAAGGGGAAATTCCACCAGTCTCACTCACAAACACGATTGCAAAAACCCTAACCCAAATTCTAGCAATGTAAAAACAAACAACATACCATAACTGATTTGAGTTACATTAGAAATGCAAGTTTAGCTAAATAATCTTACTGATGCAATTCGTTTTCCAACAAAATAAAAGACAAAGAATATGGGATCACCTCAATAGACACAAACAGTTCTGCCCCTAACACTTAGGGCAAGAGCAAACACAAGGCTCATGTGTCATGTAAATGATTTCTTTTTTTAGACATAACTTTTTTTTTAATGTTTTATTATATTGATTTTTTAGAGAAAGTAAGAGAGAGAGCAGGAGAGAGTGACAGGAACATCTGTTCCTGTATGTGCCCTGACCTGGGATAGAACCGGCAACCTCAGCAGTACAGGTCAATGCTCTAACCAACTGAGATATCCAACCAGGGCGTATATGATTTTTTAAAGTTATAAATCAATCTAAGAAACTGGTAAATAAAATATGCTTTATCCTCCTTGATAAATATAACTCCAAAGCACAAATATTTTAAATGTGCACAAAGTCTTATGTTACATATATATAGTGTGTCTGTAAAGTCATGGTGCATGTCAGTCCTGTGACCAGTCAAAAGTGCACCATGACTTTAAGGACACACTGTACAACTAGATATAACTTCACTTCAAAATAAAAACCCTTCCGGGGAGAAAAAAAATCAGTGCCCAGATTTTAAATCACTGTTTATTCTTCCACTGTCTCTTAAATCACACCCTCTTATGCAAAGTTCATATTGGAGAAAAAAATCTTATACTTGTGCATGGCCAGGGGGAACTTATCAAAAGCTGCAATACACAGGGAACTTTGTACTAGATTTTTCTTTTTTTTTTTTCAGCTGTGACCACAATATTCAAATTCGAAAGCTTTGTCCAAACCCCACCAAGCACATGCCTGACTATCACCTCCCCAATCCTATTTCCCACCAGGACTTAGGTCTGAACATGGATACTCATACCTGATCAAATACTATGTCAATAAAACAAAACTAAAAACCAACAGCATTAAACCTCTGGAGTGAGAAAGTGACAATAGTAAAATGTGTATTGTTGGTGAGAAAAAGAAAAAAAATATGTGATAAAGTTAAGAAACTAAAAATAGGCCCCTAATTATAGAAAAGGGGATTATAGAGTGGATTAGTGAAATCAGCAAGGACTAAAATATAAATTTATTACTAATATTTATTCCCTCAACAGTGCTTGAGTGCCTGCCAAGTGTTAGGCTAGGCACTTAGGTACAGGGGTTCAATGTGAACAAAATAGACACGGGCCAGGGTTCAACTTAGTGTTTTTGCTATGAGAGAAAATAAATAATGTTAACTGCAACTGGCGTTTAATAAATATTCAGTGCTCAAGAAAAGTCAAATATTAAAATTCTAATATTGGAAAGACAAATGAAAATTGTTTACTAAACCGTACTGAGATAACTGACTAGAAATTGGGGAAAACAATTAAGTTACAGGCACTCCTTATAAAGAACATCAAAATAAATTTCAGAGGAATTTATTGAACTGTAAACATTGTATAAAAAGCACAAAACAACCAGGTTTTTAGATCTATGAAAGATGACTGTTTTCAGTGTTGGAGTAATAAAGATACAAAGGGAAAATAAAAAAGAATAGATCTTATATAAATATGTGAATTCCATACCAAAATAAAATAGCAGGCTGGGGGAAACAGTTTCACTCTGTGTAACAGGGAAAGGGTGAAAATCTAGAGCAAGCATTTTAATTTAGAACCAAGTCATAAATACTTCAATAAATAAGTGGCTAACAAAGGTGTGGTGGATATTTCTCTCTCTCTTTCTCTCTCTCTCTCTCTCTCTCTCTCTCTCTCTTTCTTTTTTGGACAACTGTTATAGGCAAAATAATGCCTACCCCCTCCAAGATATCCAGGTCCTAATCCTAGACTCGATGAATATGTCAGATGACATGGCAAAGAGGAGTTATGGTTGCTAACCAACTGACCTTAAAATGGTGAGGATTCAGGATTATGCAGTGTAATGACACAGGTCCTTGAAAGTGGAAGAGAGACATAGACATTCACAGCGACGTACCCGTGAGGACTTGTGTCTACCGTTGCTGGCTTTGAAAAGGGAGGAAGAGAGCCATGAGTCAAGGAATGTGCCCCTTCTAGAAGCTGGAAAAGGCCAGGAAACATTCCCCCAGGAGCCTGCAGAAAGGAATGCCCCAGCTGATGCCTTGATGTTAGCCCACTGTGTCCATCTTCTAATTTACAGAACTGCCATTAACTTCATGGTAACCTGTTAAGTCAGTGAAGGGAAACCAATTCTGCCACCAGCTTTTAACCCTGTTCCTATGTTTGCAGTATCCCCACCTTTCAAGGCACCATCTCCCTCTATAAAAAATTAGGATCCATTTCCCAGCCTCCCTAGTGGCGAAGAGGTCCATAGCCCGTGTCTGCCAATTGTACACACCTGCGTGACTTAGAGTGGAAGCTGATGACGTGAAGGAGGAGAGTGTGTGCTTGATCTGCTGTCCTCCATGGCAGCAGGACAGGGTCTGCACTCAGTAGGATGTGACACTGGGTGCTCACAGGGTCTGTGCCCAGGGGCGAATTCAAGGAGCCCACTCTGCCACAGTACTTTGGGCACCGCTCCTGGTTGTGAAAACCTCCAGCCTGGTGCTCTGGCCCTCCTGGGGATTCTGGGAGCCTTCATAAGTTCCTTTTCTGTCAAATTAGCCAGAGTTGGTTTTCGTGGCTCGTGACTCAGAAGCCTCAGTGAACCAGGCAGGTATGGACAGATAATTTTCCCAAAAGGAAAAAGAAATGTCAAACATGGCAGAGAAAGTTAACCCTAGTGGGTAGTCAAAGAAACTCAAAGCAGGCTAAAATTAAAAAAAAACAAAAACATTTTTATGGCAAGACTGTTATTCTTCTTTATAGCTAGTAACTAAGTGGATCTAGTGTTTGAAAAGCAGTCATAGAAACCATGAAGCAGAATCTGTAAACATGTCTTAGCAGTTCCCAAGAAAATGTGCCAAGGTGTGAAAATTGTGTGTCTATATGAAAGAGACATACTGAAGTGGCTTTAAAGTGTGTTAGGCTGGCGATGATAAAACTGGTATTAGAACCCTGAAAGTTTTTAAGGTGGGAAGGGATGCAGACCCACTACCAGTTTCCTGAACTGTAAAGTTACTGAGCCTGTCAGGGTGGCGGAGATGAAGGACCAGAGCAGAAATGGCAGCAACTCCTCTGAGTAAACATTTCCACAAAGGCGGAAAGAGACAGTTTCCAGGTATGTACCCTGTACGGAGGGAGATGATTAAAGGGGAATAGGGCCTAGGAGGTGACCCTGTCTGGAGGGAGTTTATGCCCCCCAGAGAACTGTCCTTGGAAAGAACCAAGTCATAGCCATCTTTTTAGGAACACAAGCCTAGTTGGTGGGGAGAGAACTTACTGCTAAGTACTTAGCATTTGGGGAACGTTTTAGTTATTGTTGGTGTGCCGATCTGTGGGAAATGATATATAGCCCTTGAAATAAGAACCCTAGGGTCTCTGCAGCAACATGGCAAGATAGTTGTGATGTGAATTTAAGTGAAAATACTATACCAGAATAAATAGGTATGATTTTAATGGTGTAGGGTTTTATGCACGTGGGAAGGACAGCTGAGGAGTAAGATGCACAGACGGTGGGGAGAGTCAGAAATCAGAGCAAAGACGCTGCAGAGAACAAAGGGGCCCTGTGGCCAGTTCAGGGAGCTGGAATGAAAATCTGATCCATCTCAGCTGGAGCCCATCAGCTCCTACAGCTGGTCTTCTTTACATCCTTTGGTGTGAAGGAGATTTAAGAGACCTGTCCACATAGACTCTGGGCTGATCCTTTTTCTTTTTTCTTCGAAACACCAAACATGGACATGGGTTTTATGCTGAGTCCTGATTTATTCTGTCTCTTTCTGAGGCTACAATTCTCAGTTCATTGGAGGATCTTTCCACACTTTCTTCCCTCCTTCCCTCTTCCTTCCAAATGTTTCCCCAGTGCTCTTTATCTGGTCTTAAAATATGATCCAAAGAGCACTTCAGTGTGTGGACAAGTTCACATCTGGGCAGCTGGAGATTTATAAGTCTGAATCAGGCATCAGCCACTCTCCATTTGTGTTGCACATGCCTTTGAGAGCAAAAC
The DNA here is from genome assembly GCA_037038555.1 of Rhynchonycteris naso. Classification (NCBI taxonomy): domain Eukaryota; kingdom Metazoa; phylum Chordata; class Mammalia; order Chiroptera; family Emballonuridae; genus Rhynchonycteris; species Rhynchonycteris naso. The sequence goes on from CM072998.1 coordinate 181,280,165, forward strand.
TTGCAGCTTGCACATCTAAGGAAACATGGGTGCTAAGTGTCAGTGAAAAGCTGTGACTTTGAGAACCCAAGTTTGTGTGGCTGGAGATGGACCTGACACTGGTCATGGTAGTCCTTTCCCTGAAAGCCTACCTTTGGGGGGTGGTTGATGTACAGGATATCTCCTACTAGCTGGCACTGTTTCCATGACTTTTGTTTCTCAGCCCATAGAGAAGTGCAGGAAAAGAATGTAGGTGAGGGACAGGTGGGCTGTTTAGTTTGAAAATGTGGCCTCTGGAAAGAATGTCAGCATTCTTTCTGCTATTGACACAAGAGCTTACCTCTTTGAGCCCCACCTTCCTCGTCTGCGTAATAAGACAACCATTACCAGCATTACTATGAGGCTGAGATGACAGAATTCAAGTGCTTAGCATACTGCTGGACACATTATACCCAACCCAATGTTAGCTGTTGTTATTGGCAAGATAAAGTCATTCTACCTGGAGGATAATAAGGGTAGAAACATGTAAAACCAGTTGTTCCAAGTCCCTTACCTAGATCTCTGGCTGGCTTTTTCCAAACAGCCACTCTGGTATGTTCAGATCCAGTTTGTGCCCCTCGTCTCTCAGCAAGGGCCCTCTCCCTTTCCCTACAGGGTATGTGCATACTCACCACCCCCTTACAGGGAGGCAGGGTGCCAGGGAGATCCTGGGCCAACACCCTTCTCCCAAGCTGAAGATAACACAGCTGGATGGAGATGATGCAGGGGGACAAGGTCTTGGGGTCAGCCCGACCTTGCCAAAGCTTCAGAACTCTAACATGTTGTGGTCTCAGTTCTACCAGCTCCAAGCTTGACTCACTGTCTTCTGGTTCCTGCAGTGACTGCTCTGGTTTCAGCTCTAACAACCCCCGTGTAACGAGTGAGTGTCTTACCTCACAGAATCATTGTGAGGTTAGACGAGTTATCACATATGAATTGTTAAGCAGGGGGTGGGGGTACCAGCAGCATATAGTAAGAACTCGGCAAACGCTGTCAGTCACAGGGGGTACAGCAATGGCATTCCTCTTGGTGGGACCCCAAGAGCCACAAGACAGCCATAGAGTAGAACACAGGCTGTCCCCTGGTCCCAGCTCCCAAGAATCTGAGCCTGGAGCAGAGCCATCTGGTTATGTGTCCCCAGCCGGGCTGCTTCCCCGAGAGACAACTGTGATAGAGAAATGACGTAAATGCTAGAGAGATAACATAAGAACTGGTCCATCTCTGCGAACTGTTCTCCTATGGCATTTAAATAATTTCCCCTCATAACTGAGGGCTGCCAGACATTCTGTCCTCTCTGCTCCTTTTCTAAAGACCAGTGGCAAGGCACCCTTTTCCATAAGCCCCCTTACCCAAGCCAACAGCCTCCCCCGACCCTGTCTCAACACCCCCAGCCAGTGACAGGGGACACCCTTGGCCTTTTAAGTCATTACTACTCTGGGTAATTTTACCTCCTGCCAGTGATGGGGACTTTGAAGGAAACAGAGTGGTGAGTGAAGAAGGAGCTGCTCCCTCATGGGGTGGGGTATCCGGGGTCACACATATCGTCTCTCAGCCAAATAAAGTTCCGGACCTTAAAACTCAGGCACTCAGGACTTCTCCAAAGGAACACTATCAGCACCTTTTGGAGGGCTTTATTTCAAAAGACAAAATCCAAAATCCAAGTCCTTAGACAAGTATCTGGTTAATTCATAAATGTATAGCATGCTCTCACATCAGGTCCTTTCGCTGGTGAGCTGAACCCATGTCTGAAGCAGTCCCTCAGTGACAGCAGGAGAGGGGACCTGGCAGGTGGCAGCACGGGGATCTTGTATTGACCTGGTTTAGGGTCGCAAAACCTAAATCAATCCATTTAGAGTGAAACCCAGGGCTTTGTTCTCTGTCTAGTGGAGGAGGGGCCCCTCACTCGTCCTAGACCGGGGGGGGGGGGGGGGGGGGGGGAGCTTTCGCCTAGGCCAGGAGCAAAGCCGGCCGAAGGGCCAGGCGGTGAGAACGCAGCTGGAGCACCTGCAGTCCGGACAGGAGGAGAACTGCAGCCAGCCAACATTTAAACGTGTCCCACCCCAACATGTATAGTTGTATGAACGGCTAAACTCTGTTGTTGATACCATTTGGAGGTGGATTTTCTGTTACTGAACTATGAAGACTCTAATAAAATCCTCTTAGGGAAAAAAAAAAGAGCCACCTTCTGGCAGCAGAGAGGAACTGATTCATGGAGTGCCGTGTTCTCCTCACTTCTTCCAGCTCCACAGCCAGCTCAGATGATGCAGATGCAGGAGTCCAGTGTACTGTCAGCTCCTGAGGCCGCTCCGAAGGGGCTGGCATTCAGTAGGAGCTTTACCTAGGCGATGAAGGAATTCTTATTGGGCTGCATGGTGAAGGAGCCATGATCCCAACCAGTCTGGGCCCAGAGCCCCACAATCTTCCCCCAAAAGAGGCCGAGTAAGCCTGGTGAAGTAATCAGGTCACATGCACCCAGGGAAGGCAGCAGACATAACAGATGGCAGCAGGAAAGGGCTGGCCTGCAACCCAGCAAGCACCAGTTCAGAAGAACATTTTCTGGCCATTTTAACTAAGGCTGTGGGATTCCCCCGCCCCCCGCCCCCCGCCCCAACACAGATGGGAGGTTAGAACCTTGAGATCCCGTTTCCCTCACAAAGATTAAAGCTTGAAGAACAGAAGCATTGGAAATAATTCACTGTGTGAAGGAAACAAAAATGGTGACTGAAAACTGAGCAGGTTCTCCAGGGGAAAGGCTGAGAGCCAAGGCTGGCCTGCGCGGAGGAGGCTCCTGGTCCAGTCCAGCCTCGGAATGCAGGACGCCCCAGCCCGGGGGACAGTCCCTTTGGGCTTATGTAAGAGAAAAGGCCCTTTCCCTCTGAAGAGTCAGCTTCAGGAAACCCCACGGACATTCCGGGACATTCCGCCTCCTCCATTCCCATTCACAGGCACAATGGGTCCCCAAGTGTGATAAACATCTGGAGTGACCAGCGGAAACTTGAAACTTGCGGACCGCCACAACTCTGGGGGCCCTGAAGAGCCGCCCTTCAGGATGTGTGCTGGGACGGCATGGGAACAGGCTCGGGAGCAGCGCAGGCTTGGTGGGAGCAGGGTGGCAGTAGAGCCGGGGAGACCCTTCCATCTTCTCTGAGTCCAGGTGTCCTCTTCCTGCGGTGCTGCTGATCCGCCCTGAACAGAAATCACCGCACACCTGACACAAGTGTGGCTGGAACGCTGAAAACCGAGGCGACTCAGCCAGGTGTCCTAATAAACCTGGGCATCCCCAGGAGGCTGTCTTCAAGCTCCCCGCAACAGGAAGAGGCAAGAGGCTTTTGAATTCTACCAAATAATTCTACTCACTAGCCACCCCAAACCAGCCCCCTTCACAGGAGTCTCAGAGGTTGGTGGCACTGCCTCAGCTTCAGTGACAACAGCCTGACCTGCACGGCAGAGAAGCATCAGTTTCTCACACATTTTGATCCCTAATTATTAAAGGGAGAGAGGATGTCCCTCCAATTCCATTTCCTGACTCTCTTCTTTCAGAAGGGGGCCAAGTTTTTACAAAAAACACTAAGCTCCAAACAGAATGTCAGTCTTTCTCACAGCCTTTTTTTTCCCTTTTTTCAACAAAATGAAAAACTCATTTTTCTAGGGCAGCTTTGTGTTCTCTGGGTCTAAACCTTGAAAAACTTTGAAGTTCACATTTATTTCTCCTTTCCAAAATCTTTATTCAGTCCTGAAAGCAACAAAAGAGCACTTCATCTAAAGTACTTGATCTTAGAGAACTTGCCAAAAGTAAGGGGGGAGAGTATGGTTTGGGGACAAGCAGAAACTAATTTACACACACACACACACACGCACAACCCAAGGGAATGAACTTTAGACAACCAAAACGGCTAAGAAACCTCCACATAAGGACTGGTGAACATTAAATATACACTTAATTGTTGAATTAAGACCAAAGGAGGATTAAGAGGGAGAGAAGAAGGGCCATTTGCTCCGATATTGTAGCTGCAGTAAAATGCCATAAAAGTGGGGTGAGGGGAGAATGCAGAGGCACAGAGCACAAAATGTTTTAAAAATTCTTCTCTTACTCCTGGGCACTTTTTGTCCTGGAGAAATGAAGATTTACATTTACACAAAGACCTGCACACAAACGTTTATAGCGATCGCCTCTGTAATAGACAAAAAAACGGAAACTACCCAGGTGTCCTTCAGTAAGTGAATGGTTACACAAACTGCTACCTCCACACCATGGAATACTACTCAGCTACAAAAAAGGAACTATTAATACACACAATAACCTGGAGGAATTTCCAGAGAATTATGCCAAGTGAAAAAGGCCAATCTCCAACGGTTACAGTATGTGTGATTCTATTTATACGACATTCCTGAAATGACAAACTTGTAGCAATGGAGAACAGGTTGCAGGTTGCCCGAGGATAACGGGGGTGGAGCTGGGAAGCAGGTGTGGCTATAAAAGAGCATCAGGAGGGCTCCCTGTGGTGCTGGGAATACTCTGAATCTTGACTGAACCAACCTCAACTATCTGGATGGGATACTGTTCTATAGTTCTGCAAGATGTTACCATCGGGGGAAACTGGGTAAAGGATATTGAATTATTTCTTACAACTGCTTGGGAATCTACATTATCACAAAATTTTAAAAGGGCTTAATGAAAAAAAATAAAAACTTCTTTAATTATGTTGGTGGTGGTATTAGTATTGCTCTTTGGAGTTTGTATAATAATGGGGTAAAAGCACATGAGTAATTATAGGACCTCTAATTCTATGCCCCCATATCCTTCAGAGCCATGATTCTCCGAGTGAAAATGATTGTAATACAGGAAAAGTTGAAACACGCCTGCAATCCTGAATTGGAGTATGAACATACAAGTTATTTCTCCTTTGCTTTATCTACTGATATGCCTAGAAACAAGGACCAGCCCAGTAAGAAGCAATGAGTATTGGTAGCATGCAAATTGTGGTTTAGATTACAATTTTTTTACAAAAAGAAACCAGTTTCTTAGAGAAAACTAATTCTTTGGGTCTAAACCTTGAAAAACTTTGAACTGGCCAAAAGTAAGGGGGGAGAGTATGACCAAATAAAGATTTCTGGGGTCAATAAATGTACTAGAAAAGCCTGAGACATTTTGTCATACCAGGTAGGAAGGTATTAAAGATTACTAGGGTTATATAAAAAACAACTCAAGAGGCCAACTTGAAAGAAAGATCTTCCCCCAGACAATGATAGGACATTTAAAGCTTCAAGAAGGATTGATTTCATTGATGGTTAGTATTGGGAAGTGAAAGATTTCACCATGCCTTTCAATGGTGAGAAGTCTGGAGCTTTGGTGGACAGAAGTTTTACTTTTTTGGGGTGGGGGCAGGAGGCTTTCTGGGTTATGGGTCATGCATAGAGGTCAGTTCAAATGATGAGAAAGGAACAAGCATTTATCTTGCCTTTTCTATATGAATTCCACCACTAAGTGAAGGAAATAAAATTTTAAGTATTCCAACTAACAAATGAAAGAATATCCAGAGGGAAATATCACAGGACCCACAAACACAAGTCCTAAAAGTGCCAAAAACTTGGTGAGACAATAACGTGTCCATTGCCTAACCTGATATTTCATCAAATGAAGATGCCATAGGTCAATGGCTGGCAAACTCATTAGTCAACAGAGCCAAATATCAACAGTACAATGATTGAAACTTCTTTTGAGAGCCAAATTTTTTAAGCTTTATAGGTATGTACTATGTTAACTTAATTAGGGTACTCCTCAGCTGGCCAAAGAGCCACATTATCTACCACTGCCATAGGTTATAAGAAGCACCATTGCTCTAAGTACCCTCAAGAAAACACAGCCCCGAGGTGCTATCAATTGAAGATGCATTCCAACTTGAAAGATGTACAAGTGTGACAGAAGTGGCCTTTCATCAATAAACATCCCGAGTTTTTATTGCTGATTACTTTTCAGAAGTAGAGAGGTATCATCGCCCATCCTGTATCACTAAAAATTAAAGTAAAATAACATATTTTAGCAATAACAATGAATGTGTAATCTTCAAAACATTAAATAGTGTAGAATTTTTTAAAAAGCCATTCTTTGCCCTGACAGGGCTGAAGTTCACGATTCTATATGGCCAGTGAATGTCTTAGGGTTTTTTGTGCGTGCGCGCGAGAAAGAGGGAAGGGGTGGGAGAGGGAGAGAGATGAGAGGCATTAATTCTCCATTGGAGCACCTTAGTTGTTCATTGATGGCTTCTCATGTATCTCGACCAAGCGGTTCCAGCCAATCCAGTGACCCCTTGCTCAAAACCAGCAACCCTGGGCTCAAGCTAGTGACCTTGGGGTTTTGAACCTGGGACCTATCCACTGCACAACCACCAGTCAGGCTTGATGGGGATTTTTAAATCACATCTGGTGGCATCAGCTCTTGACAACCCACAGAAACCGGTTTTCTGTTGCTTTTCTTTCCATTACTATCGTCTTCTGCACTCAGGCCTCGGCAAGGACCACCAAACCCAGGCTTCAGTCAGGGGTCAGCAAGCCTCTGGAAACTATGTGCAAAACGTTCCGAGTATATTATTTTATGGGATTCTGAGATTCCTGGTTATTTGAGTGTGGCCTGCCTGCCATCTTTGTCATGAATAGGTTTAACGTTTGGGTCATAGGTTCATCTGTTGAGAACTGAACAACTTGATTCCAATCCTAAAGCAAGGGTAAAGGAATATTACGCATGGTGAGATAAGTGACCTTGGGTACATGTGAGAGACGAGGGGAAAAGCTGGTGAGGTGGCAGTTCACCGAGGAGGGGTCATAGAAAGATCCAGTGCCCTTCAGCTGATGCTGCGTTAGTCCTCTGTGGAACAGTTTACTGACAATCCGTTATATTAGCATGCATTGTTGCTTTACGTAAGAAAACATGAGTGGCACAGAGTCAAAAGGACTGATAAACCAGGACATGTATAACACACATATCTAACCCATAACCCTATGCTGGAGTCAGTAAATTGGCCCATTGGTCACATCTGGCCTGTCGTCTCTTTTCATGTGATCTGTGTAAACCAGATTTTACACTTTGAGTTATTTCTTTTTTAAATCAAAAGCACAGTATTGTGTGGCATGTGAAAATGATATGAAATTCAAATCTGTGTCCACAAAGTTTTACTGGAACACAGACATGCCCAGCGGGCACATATTGTCAACAGCTGCCTCTGTATTACGCAATACCAGAGTTTCAACACAGTACAGCCATGAAACCTAAACATTTACTATCTGGGTCTTTACAGAAAAAATCTGCCAGCCCCTGCCTCACAGCTCAGGTTTAGCAAGCTCTCTGGTAACTTTTTAACAAATAAAAAATAAAACCTGGATGTGCAGCAAACATTCCATATGTATTATTCTGTTTGCTATAGTTTTCAAAGCTGGTACACCAGTCACTCACAAGAAGCCCAAACAGGAACCCAGAAGGGCTGTCTAACGTGTCCTGCTTGCTGTCTCTTGCTATGCAGTTCCCCTACATGGCGAGTATGAGGAGAGGAAAAACAACAGCTACCCACCGTGCTAGATTTAAAAGCATTTAATAACATAGCATATATTTAACAGATAGGGCAAAAGTTGAGAGGTACAGGTCATACGACTGGGCGCCGGGCCTGACTGACCACCTTCCTGCTCAGGCCCAGCCTCTGGAGTTCATTCCTATCAATGCCATTTTGATTGTGCAGGAAGATGAAAATTTGTCATTACAATTGTTACAGTGACAGAGAAATGCACACTATGTATCAAATAGCAAGGTAATGAAGCAAATTATAACAGTGTGGCAACGCACGAGCAAGTAACCATTAGAGTAACATTACTTTGTCCAGTAAATGCTTCAGTTCCACTTGTACACTTACCAATGATTTAAAGGGCTTATTATACATCTAGTTTTATTATACTTTGTACTAGAGTTATCTCAAACATACAATATAATGTATTTCAGCAAAATAAAAAAGAAAAGAAATTACAAGATTTAAAACAGTATCAGTTTTCTATTCCTTCTTGTATACCGACATTCTTGACCGTCGCGGAGGTTGATGCAGAAAAGCTGCATATGTCGAGTGTTAGTAAGTGCTGCCAGGTATGAACGGTGTGGTCTGCAGAGTTAACAGGGAGCTGCACTATGGCTGCAGCGAGATCTGTGTAATCAAGGTTAGCCCCACTGCGGGCACTGCTAAGAGTCAAAACGCAAGGTAACCACTGGAAGGAAGTGTCGGGAAACTGGTATATTCTGTCTCTGGTGTGCATGGGAAATACTGTTTTAAGCACCGCTGCCTTGCATACCAACAGCACTAGAGGCCAGTTAATTCCAACACAGCCTCACAAAATTGAGGAACAGTTTAAATATTGAGATCTAATCTATATAATTTTGTTTAAAAAAATCTGGTCTTCCCTCTGCACCTCAAACTTTTGTTAACTTGGAGATAAAGTGTTTAGGTGTATTTCCCCCCGCCCCACCCCCAGAAATGCTCTATAAATTAAAAAAAGAAAATCAACCACATTGAGGAACATTAGGCACAGAGAGTAACGTGTTGGTTCTGAGCTTGCATGCTGAATTTCACTGAAAAGGTAAGAGAAGGGCAGGAGGTGAAGGAAAGGAGTTCACTTCTTTTTGCCAAAAAGGCTGAACCGCTTCTCTTTGTCTTTCTCTTTGTCCTTCTCCCGTTTGCCGGGACTGGACTCGCTGGTGATGGTGACGACGCTGGTGGGCAAGGTCTGCGCCCGACTGGATGCTGGCGTGCTCTGGGTGCTGGCGGACACCTCGTGTTTATCAGAGGAGATGGCGGAGGAGATGGCCTGGATCCATGTGTTCATTTCCTCCTGGACAAGGAGGAGGCACAGGTGAGACCAGTGAAGAGGGCTGGGCACAGAACGCTCTCTCTCCCATTGCCTGAGTGTCCAAGACCCTTGATCAGAAGGCTTGGGAGCATGACAGTAGAGTGAACATGGTTCAACTCTTGTGAGAACTCGGTTTACAGCACCTGAAGGTCATCACTCTAGCTCAAGGGCCTGTAAACTTGGAAGAGCTGGAAGACTGCTCTCTATCTGTGGGGTATCAGGCCATAACCTAGAAATTTAGAAGTTGTCTCCCTCCCTTTTAAATTGCACTATATTTGCCATATAAGACTACGTAAATTTAACAGAAGCTTTCTGAAATGTCAAGCATTGCCCATGCTGTCTCCCCACCCCCAGGTGGGGCACAACCATGCAATGGGTGTTCCAAGGGTTAAAGGCAGTGGGGAGGCTGCTGACTGGGCATCAGGTTCCACGTCCAGTCCTGAAACCACCTCACTGTGCCTCATCCACTGGGAGGGGTGGACTGCAAGGTGCCCTGCACTAGCTCTCCTGCCCTGGCGAGGAGAGAGGTGACATTCACATTCTCAGAAACATAAGGAGAACTGAATGCCTTCCTGTGTTAGTGACTGTGAAAACCAGATGACAGATGCCATCACTGACCATTACTTACATGAAGAACATGACAAGCAAATCTCATCATTCCACAGACACTACAAACTGAAGTATTTGAGAGAAGAGGATCTTAAAACTTACATCGTCTTTGGCTTGGAAGAGGTACTCATTTCCATCATTTAGTCTGTAATTTGAAGGAAGAAAGGAAGTCACAAAATAACTTAAAAAAGAAAGCATCCCCCAACTCCCGTATCTTATGTGGGATACAAGCAGGACCAGCAGGAGCCATATAATTGGGCCAATACAATATCGAGGAAACTTGGTATTTTAACCCACTGGAAAGATTAAACAAAAGTCCCAAAGCAACATCTGGCTTTGTTGTAGCAAAGACTACTTACATGCCTGACCACTAAGCTTGTATCCCCCACATTTACAAAAACAAGTTTCTGAATAGATTTTGAAATGGTCTCTTTGACTTCTCTTATGTATGTCTCAGAATGAAAATATCCTTGCAAGGCCACCATTGGGGTACCGAGAACTCACTGGCCTGAAGGGCTCACTCCTATACTCCACTGCCGTCAAGAGGAAGGGGGTTTGGCCGGCGGAGAGGAGGTAAGTCCCTCCGCCAGTACCCTAACACTCTGAAGCTGCAACATCAGCGTACAAAGAGGGAGGCAGCCAGGGGGCCAGGCTGTATGTGCCTCGTTTTACAGAGTAAAAAATGTTTCAAATCCTGAAAAGCCTCCAGTGCTCGCCAACAGAGCTCAGTAAATCACCCCATTTGAAATGCTCTCATTTGTAGCCCTTGGTCTCGTCCAGCTGGCACGAGACACATGTAACCAAAGTCCAGACCTTTTCAGATCCCAAAGCGACAGACCAAAGTAGTATTAAACTAAGTAACATCCTAACCACGAACCCATACACTTTCTACATTTTAAAGAGACAAAATGGTTTTCCTCCCTATTTCCAAGTAATAAGCAGAAGTTCTGGGCTTGGATCCACTCTGTGGGGACATGGAGGTGCTCTACAGGGTACAGACATTTGGAACTGACAGGTCCAGGGGCAGCAGGAACATCCACTCGGTGGGTCACAAAGCACAAGAGCCCAGACCCCACACATGCATTTGGCGACTGTCTCCACCCGGCCCCAGAATAACTCACATGAGCCAGAACCATATAACTCACAAGCAAAGAATAATACCTTTCAAGTCTGGTGAAGCTGAAAAAATGGGGAAACTATTTTTCTAAAGCTTCCTGTAAACTGTGAAATGGGAATAGCTCACCTTTTCTCCAGGGAACAGGTAAGTTCCAGCTTATAAAACCCAAAGCTCCCTATCTTCAGTGTCTGGCTGAGTCATGGATCCTGGGGAAGCTGGTGACTGGCCATTCCCCGGAGACAGTAACCGAGACATATGCCAAACCTGTGTGCCCCTTGCTTAGTGATTTTTTTAAATGGCAGAGGAAAAGAACCAACTGATCACAGTATCTAAGAAAATTAACCTCCACTCTGAAAATAAACACAGAGCCACTCTGGCCACCACAGACATGGCAATTCTCACCTGAGCTTGAACACGTGTTTCTTCTTTTTGTAATCAAGGGCCACTTCACATATGGCTTCTTTCAAACTCACAGGGACCTCGCTGTGGTAGGGAATTCCAGAAGCAGCTGTCTTGGCATCTTTGTAGAAACCCATTTCTTGGTTATTTATGACACAATAAACATTGTGCCAGGACCTGAGCAGTAAAGAAAGGAATGTTTAAGGCTCCACACCACATGCCCTTAAAGAATTAGGAATTCGATTAATATGAAAATGATTCTCATACAACGTGCTATGACTTCCTAAATGCTGCTAAAACTTAACAAGTGGAACACAATGCCCCTGTGGATTCCTGGGATGGGGTATCTGTCGCTACGGTGATAGTTTTTTGTGGGTGACTTCGCTCTGGATTTGGGGGGAAACATGGTGCTTCCATTTATTCAATAAAGGTACTCTTGGCTCTGACAGGATCTGGCACCCTGCTGTCACAGCCTCCAGTGGGAATGGGGTAGAGGCAGGCTCATCTGAAACGTGCCTGCCTTAGGCAGCTCTCCCACCTGATTCATTCTTTATGTGGTTGGCGACTTCATGGGGAGGCAGACCTGGGGCCATGAGTACGTACAAAACCTTGGGATGAACTAGAAAAAGGTGGCCTTCCCCTGTGATATGGCAAACTGTCTAACATCCTTATTTTATGAGAACAAGTCACTTTACAACCATCTGTGTGTATTAGACTGCTGTCCTCAATGTGGACGGCTGCTCCTAGGTGGGACTTCCTTGAGCAGGGTACAGCCTGCGGCACTTGCCCAAGGCGGTCCCAGGCAGTCTGCTTTCTGGGCAAGCACACAGGCTGTGATGTCACAGGCATGAGTTTCACCCCAGCTATGCCCTTTACTAACTTCCTACAGGGAGCAGGCATTCTTAACTTCTCAGGGCCTCTGTTCCCTTACCTGTAACATAGAGATAATAGAAGGAGGGCTACTGGGAGATAACAAAATGTAGAGACTGGTAAGGAGATGAGACAAGGGGAAATGGCGAATATCTTTAAAAATCCCACAAGGAAGAAAACAACAATAAAACCATTTCCCTTTAAGGAAGACTCAGCTGCAATCTAGTAGCATTCCTTTTTCGGAGGAACCACTGAGGCCTAATTTTGCTACTCGCATCTGTATTTAACTCCTCTTCCTCTTAGTGAGTTAGACACCTTACTCCCCCCTTCCCAATGTCAGTCCTAAGAATCTGATGCCCAGAAAGCTATGTACAAATCAATACATGAACACAACCCTGCTCTCCTTTCCACTCAAGATCGACCTGCCTTAACCTTCAGCCGCTGACTTCCCATCCTGCTGCTGCAGCCTCTGCTGCTGTTACCTGCTCGAAGCTTTCTTGTTGTGGGCTTCCCACTCGTGCTTCCGATTCAGAAAGCCCTCCATCTGGGCCGAAGGCATCTCCTGGGTTCTGGCCGGCAAGGTAGCAGCACTCTGGGCCGGGAGGGCAGTCTTGGCTTTGCGATCAGAGGTGGGGGAGGGGATGGGACTGGACTCTTTGGAACTTGTCCTCTGTTCGGCGGCGCCGTTGACCATTTCACTTGTGTCCACCGTGTCTGCCATCTAGGGACAGCGGAGAGGCTATTCAGCGCACCCTGAGATTCAGCGGGGGTGACCACATACGCTCTGACTCGCACACGTGGCTGTGTATAAATGCCTGGCACAGATCGAGGCAGTACAGTAAAACCATTGCACACCCCACAAAGCCAGCTGGACACCAAGGACATTAGAAGGTGGGAAGGGATTAATGCCCGCCCGTTTACAGGGAAATGAAAAAAGCGAAATGCCAGTATGAGTTTTACTGCACTCTGCTCCTCTGATCAATCCATTTTCTCTATTGTAACTCAGATCATTTCCTCTTATGGTTACTTTTAAAACAAAAGGACAACGATAACAATCACACAGATTAAATATGGGAGAGTGGACGTTATACAGCAGCCACCTTACAACCAAGGACGCCACCAGAAGGGCCGGAAGTTGAAGCGAAAGGGCATTCACAAACAGACCAATAGACAACTCCATCAGAACGACACAGCATTCCCCCAAAGTCAGACAAGGAGAGGCCTGCGGTTTCTGAAGATGCTCTCTGGCTCTCCTCCCCCGCCCCTCAACACATCGTCATAAACACATGCAGAAATTAGGACGACAATCATGCACTTCACATCTACCATCCCAGTTAGACTTTGGAACTTAAGAGCTGGAAGGAAACGAGGCAAGTCAACAAACATCAATTGAACCACATCTGCCGAAGTTGTATCGTGAGTGGGTTGTAGTTTGTGTTAAAGGAGCTGGAAAAGCCAATCACAGTCACTCGTAACACCACACGGCTATTTACCCCCAAACAAAGACAGAACCAGGGCCTTCCCCATCACGTGTTGGTTGATCACGGTGCCTTGCTGCACTGAGACGGGAAAGCCCAGAGACAGCCAGGCTTCCAGCGGCTCTGACCCTTCAGGCTGGAGACGTCTTCGGGAGCTGTTCCTTGCCAAGCTCATTTATAGTGTAACCCTGATGGCTTTGCGGCTTGGGCAATGCAGTAGGGTCTCGATTCATTATCGCTTTCAGCCTGTGTACCGTCAACTGTGTGCCATTAACTGTAGCAGCCCCTGGCCGATACACCCAGGGTGTGGGATTAGCAAGTTACTAAAGCTGGGTGTGGCTGACACTTTAGTGGATTACAGACAACCTGGCTCCCCTCGTACATGGACAAACATGGAGGTGTCAATGGCAAAGATAATTAGGCACGTCCCCCACCACTGATGCCCAGAACCAGAATGACACCGAATCAGCAGCAACAACCTCAACAGAATAACCGGCAGACTGGCTACCACTGCTTGAACACTCAGATATGTCAACTCTCAGGAACTAGATTTCTCGTTTAGGTCTTATCTAAGTGGCTGGATGGGAGTCACAAATTTATACTCCATCTATAATACAAACTATTGCCGTTAGCATTGAGGTTTAGGGTGGGACTAGAGGCTATGCAATTTAAGCATGTTTTTGACTGGAACCCTTTACCTGCAAAGCAATATGGAAAAGGGGTTCTTAGGGCAGAAAGGCATGGGGGGCAAGGAGATGCATGGTGATTATCCTGGCCTTTCAAGTGACAGCCTGTAGACATGCGCTTATGAGCAATAGGCTATTTAAGTATTTCTCTCACTTTTAAAGGAGAGGTACGTGAGGGGAAATAACAAAAAAAAACAAAACCCTGAGTCAAAAAAGTGAGTGAATTTTCAAGTTGACAAATCTGGTCTAGTGTGAGATTTCAGGAAGTTTCTGGTGGGGAGGAAGTGTGAATTTGGTCTGGAAGACCTGTGCCAGGCGTGAGTCCAGGGAGACATGGAGTTAGTGTGTACAGAAATCAGGTTAAAAAAAAATTAGTGCTGCAGGTGTGACTTGAAAACCGTGAGTGACAGCGAGAGAACTGTTTACTTAAAAAAGTCTAAAATTTATCATGCTTGGTTGACTTCAAGGGTAGGTGCAGGCTGGGGAAAGCCTCTTCTGGGGGAAATTCTGCAGCAAAAATTTTTTCTTTGGAGTTAGAAGGAAAGAGAAAACCCAAACCAGTATGCAGAGATAATTAATGTTTATGCAAATGAATCACTAACCAAGAAAACAAGGAAAATAAAAGGAACAAAATGAATTTTAATGGACATGTGCTTAAGCATGCCAACGGACAACACACCACTAGAGACAAACATCAAAAGCAAATCATAGTGCTATGACCAAACAGTGGGTACACATGGACACGCCCCTCCTCCCACCCCATGTTGCTTCTCTTTAGCGATTAGTCCAGAGTGCTTTAGTGGCTGGGTACACCTGAGATATTTAAATCAGAAGGTGAACACAAATGCAAAGTGACAACTAGTAGCACATGAAACACTCGATTGGTTTTCTAAGTGCATGAAGCAACACCATTTTCAAGTTCATTAACTTGAGTCTCTGCATTGTAACTCAAAAGAATGAAAAGACTTTTCTTCTTCCAACACAATCCAATTATGATTAAAAATTTGTTCTGGCAAGCTACAGTTTAAAAAACTAGATAAAAACAGGCATGAGAACAAACACCCAAAACACCACAGCACTTCTTTCCAGTGTGCTTATATGGTTGTTGTGGGTTTTATTTATTTACTTGTTTTTTGGTCTTCTGAATACAAAAAGCATAAAACTGGATATTAGTTCTGATGATACAAAATTTAAACATATATATGGAAACATCACATATATACATATAGATCAATGACACATGATTTGGAGCCAGAAACACATCAGGGCTCCCTAAAAGACCAAAGATGAAAGCAGTGTTCTGGTTTTATTTTCTAAAATGGAATTTGGTGTTTTAAGGCAGAGACCCAATAATGGTGCACATTACCCCCCAGAACATAAGAAGCTTGGCATCTATCTATATACCCATCTACAATCACAAGTAGATAGATATGTACATAGAAATAAGGAAAAACAAACAAGATGCTATATGATGTTATCCTGACAAAAAGAAAAAAAAAAGACATGCATCATGAAATGAAAAGACAAATTAGACTTAACTCATGGAGAACACATATCAAAACAGGTTTCTGATCCCACTAACACCTAATATGGCAAATGAGCACGTGGGTGTCTCATGAGGCTCTGATGTAACATGGGTTTGGTTTTGTCTTTATCGGTACCAGGAAATCACCTCTTCTGTTAGCTTTTATTCCTAAGAACAGAATTCCTGTTAAAACATTTTCAGCCCCTGCTGGTGGTCTGACAAATGCCATCTTAAAAGACATCTGTATTAGGGAACTCCATTTTCATAAGAAAATGAAAAAATGAATCAGAAGATCCATAATGAGACAACAGAGTTTCTGTCTACAAAGACGCTAAAATGACTTCTGAAGCCAGGAGGCGTGCAGCCGCTCCTAGGGGTGGTCCAATGGTCCACCGTGTGCACCGTTCAAGTAATCAGGGTGAACCAGAATGGCTTTTGCTCCATTTGTTCGAAAAACTTAAAACACTTTGACACCCTGAAGTCATCGGCTGAGCGGAAAGGCCTGGAATTCCGGGAGGCAAGCTTCCGAAACATGCCGAGAACTGCTGTCCCCTGTGGCAGCCGGCGGTGCCGACAGTGCCCGAGGCAAAGTGGGGCAACCATCAGTGGGCACTTTACTCCCAACGCTGGCTGCATTGTCTGCTGCCAGTGAGCCTAGAATTCTCAATTCAGGACTTGGCAGAATAAAATGAGGGAGAAACTGGTTAGTAAAAAATAAATGATTCAAAGGTCTCAAAACGTTTGAGATTCTGCACCTAAAAGTTCAAATAACTTCCCAAGTAGATTCAGCTTTTCCCCCCCTTGTTTTCAATAAATGAATGCACCCTTCCTGGAATGTCACACAGCTGACTTTAGGTCTCCTTCTGCACACACCAGTCTTTCTAGTTATGAGTAAACTGTTGCAGGTTAATAACATCTGTAAGGGGGGCTACATATAGTGCGGTACTGCATCCTGTTAGTATAACTGGATATGTCATCATACCTGTCAGGTTCTAGTTCTCTTCTTCATTTTGCTGTAATCTCATTAAATTGCAATTACTCATGTAAGGCTTTCGCTGTAAAATCTCAATAAAGTAAAAAGCTCACATAAATAAACAAAAAAATAAGTAGGTTGCTTTAAGGCAACTGAGCATCCATCAGTTAAAAGACTCAAATAAACATGAATTAAATGCAAACAAATATGAAACCAAGGAAGGCTATGAATTAAGTAAAATTGTAACACTGGGTGAAGTGGAAGCCAAAAGGTCAAACCATCAGGATTTGGAAAGAGTGGTTCTTGACAAGTTGTAGTGAACTTCACAGTCCAGACCATGCCTGGTCACTGGCTGTCCGTCTGCTATTAAAGTTTTTGTAGTTTTGGTAGGTTTGAGAGCGGTAACTAACCCGTGGAGATCCCTGTTCAGCCGGCAAACCATTCTGGGAAACTTGCTCTCCTTTTGAAGTATCCCTGTTAGATGAAGGGGGAAAGAGGACAGGCAGGAAGAAGGAGCAGAGGGGAGAGAGAAAATCAGTAAGAGAGGGGAGAACAGATGTCAATTTTATTACAGATTTGCTCTTAGAAAAACATATGCAACCTTCTTTCACGTCATTTGGTTTCTTTTAAAAGAACTTCCCAAGTGTTTCAAACCAACTCCAGACATGGAGGTAAGGCTGCAGGTGTACACCTCCTCCTTAAAGGCAGCACAGGTCGATCAGGGAACACTTCCCACGGCAAAACTATCAGCCTCTCAGAAACAGACCGTGGCTTCTGTCCTCCAAGAAGTCGCCAGGACTTTTCAAAAATATCACCAAAAAATCACTGGCTTGAAATCTGGGAGGTTCACTCCTTCCACTTAATCACATGGAAACTCTGCATGTGTGTGTGTATTCATGTGCACATGCACACGTGAGCACAGGTGTACAGTAGAGAATGGACTGTCTACATCCCACTTCCGCTGCCTACAAAGCAATGTGCGTGCTCTCAAATTTTATCCACAGGTGCCTGCACAAACTCTACAAGTCCTACACAAGTAATCGACAGGAGGGACGGTGGTCAGGCCTAGCACAGCACAGGCTTAGAAAGGGGGCTCCCTGAACCTCACTTGCCACTAAAGCTCAGGCTCCAGTGGCAGTGCTACCATGACTCACCACTGCTGCTGGGACTCAGTCTCCTCAGAAACCTTCGTGCTCGGCTCGGGCGAGGGCGGCCGCCTTTTCCTCTCTTCTTCCTCTTGCTGTCTGCGCACTTCCAGTAACTCCAGCTGAGGGAGAACATAGGACATTCAGCAGAGCCCCAAACTCTGCCTCTTTTAATGAAGGGGTTCCAGATGAACTCAGGAAGTCCTCTAGCCTGAGTTTTCTACACTGGATCACACTGGCCAACCAGAGGCTCTAACATCCTCATCAAAATGGTATTATGATCCTAAGAATCACAGCAATAAGTCAAAACTATAGGAAAGAGATCTGAGTGATGAAACAAGTCTAGTCTATTTCATGGGCTGGGAGAATTTCTATGGGTTGTCTGTGTACTCCCTGAGACATGGAGTTTAATTTCTAGATGAACTATGCAGCTCTCAACTTTGTTTAGGAAGAAGGTTACCTGAGCAAGAGGGTCCCTGCTGGACTTCCCATCAGAGCTCAAACACCTGAGACAGAGCTGCAGTAATTATCGGGGCGCTTCTTGTGCTGTGGTAGTGACTGGTGTTTAGCCAGAACCCAAACACATAAAAAAGCTATGGAATCATCTTAACTGAAACGAAGCCATTTCATGAGCAACAGGCATGCAACAAAAGTCTTCTACTTTGGCACAAGAATATGCAGGTACATTTTAAGTCAGAACTGTAGAAATTGGAAAGAATCAGCCTTCTACCAGGAGGGCAAGTGTCTTGGGAGAAGACACCAATGACAGTCCCTATTCAGAGGCCTTTATGTTGGCAGAAGAGATGATCAGGAATGCTAGCATTTTCTATGGTCTAGGACTCTGGTCGGCAAAGGGCGGCTCACGTGCCCCACGTGGCTCTTTGGCCCCTTGAATGTGGCTCTTCCACAAAATACCACGTGCGGGCGCTACCTCGATAAGGAATGTACCTACCTATATAGTTTAAGTTTAAAAAATTTGGCTCTGTTGACCAATGAGTTTGCCAACCACTGGTCTAGGATCAAGCTATGATGAGGGGAATTCTAATTTTGAAGAAAATTTTATGGCTATGCTCCCTGGAAACTAAAGCTTCTGTGAGGTATAAGATGAAAGATCAAGAGAGAAAAGCAAACCCTAATCAATCAACTCCCAGGCAGGAAGCTATTGTAAGTGATGATAAAGCAGGTGCCCATAAAATGACTTGCGGTGGTAGCCCCAGGGAGTCTCCCCAGCTCCTGTACCAAAAGAACCATCAATCTCAGGAAGATCCCTACTGCTTTTAAAGACAGAATAATAACGTGACTTCCCCAGGCAAGGAGGTGAGCAGGAGAGGCTGCTGGGAGACCCAACAGGCCAAGCACCTGGGAATCCAGCAGCCACTTACCGTCGTCAGCCTCTCCAGGGCAGAGAACCTCTCGTCCCAGGTTGCTGCAGACTTTTCAAAAGCCTCATGGCGTTTGATGAGCTTCTCCACCTCGTCCACACTCTGGCCTATTTCTCGACTGGATAGGTATGGCTCCTGTCCGAGCAGCCAGGCCTCAGCCACACTGGCGTCCCTTGAGAACTGATGGACCTCCAAAACTGCACAAGGTACCAAGAGTGAGGACTAGAGATCAGGGTGACTCGGTAGTCGGGGATGGCACTGCCCTTTGCTGGCAGCTGCCTGCACAACCAGTTTCTAGTCTAGATCAGTGCTAACGTAAATGGAGTATGAGCTACATTTGCAACCTCAACTTTTCTAGTAGCCACACTGAAAAGAAACAGGTGAAATTAATTTTGAAAACACACTTCAAACTGATATAGCAAACTGCTATCATTTCCAACATGTAATCAGTATAGAAATTACTGACACGTTACATTTTCTCCTGTCTTTGAGATCTGATGTGTATTTTATAGTTCTGGCACGTTTCAATTTGGACCACTCACATGTCAAGTTCTCAAAAGTTACATGTGGGCAGTGGTTACCATACTTCACAGCCCAGGCCTAGAAGGTCTACTCGGCTCACTCAGCCCTACCTGAGTGAGATAAACCTGCAGGATTTGTAATCTACATACAACCAGCCAGATTATGCTGACAGAGCAGGCGTTCATAAACCACCCTTCTGGGGTTGTAGTTCTTCACAGGGTAGTAGAAAGAGGGAGGGAAGGATATGTGGAACACTATCCCAAGCCAAGACTTCTGCTTTGCTCACTCTGTTCCTCCCCACTTGAAGAAAACAGCATGGCATCCACTGCAGTGGAGAAAGCGAGTTAGAGCTTGGGGCTGTGCTGTGGCTGACAGTAATTTTTATATACCTCCAGCAGCATTGCTCGGGGCCATTCAGGTAAGAAATGGGCTTCAGGGAGCATTAGTGTCCCCAGGTGCTGCCAGCTGTCTCCTTTCGTCATCCTGGTAGCCCCCAACAGGGCCACAAGGGGACGATGACACTACTACACTAGGGACTTGTCACCTCACTATGTATGCCCAACATATAAACTGGTGCCTAGTTCACAGTGGGGCGCAGACGGATTTTTCTGAAGTAAACTGAACTTGCCCTAGGAGTTCTCAAAACTTACAGACCAAATCCTCACCCAAATAATGGTCAAGAGTGGGATTTCTCTTTCAAAAGAGGGTTCTGGGCACCACAGGGTGAGGTGCCTTCACTAGGTCTTTTACACAGTTTAGAAAAGGCCCTCTGATTCTGTTTTTAGTAAGCAACCTCAGTGTCTGAAAATGGTTTATACTATAAGGACAGAGCCCAGAGCCCCAGACAAAAAAATGGCAAAGTATATAGCTTGATTTGAGCTTCTTTCAGTGTTTATGCCAATGATTAAATGTTATTCCCAATACTGTATATTATAAACTCTGTTATTTCTTATTTCTCATATTCCTTTATAAAAAGAGATCTAAAGTAGTCTACCTCAGAGGGTCAGTCACTGTAGGGAACAAGTATAGAAAAATATATAAAACACTTAGAATAATGCCAAGTTCCCTGTAAAACATTTCTACTTGTTAGCTTTTATTAATTTTGTTCTCATCCTTCTAAGAGCACCAAATAAGATCTAATCAAGCCAACTTTCCAATAAATAAAATAACTAGAGGAGGAGGGGGTGCCCATACTCTCCCGGGGACACCAAATTGTCATCCCCAGGCTGTTCCTAAAAGACCTAAATCCGTTTTACAACACTGGACATCAATCATAAGACAAAAAATAAAAAGTAATCAATATGCCACAGAGAACTACTTACAAACAGCACGAAGTAGTAAAATAGGTCATTAAGAAAAAGAAGCATTTAGAATTGCAAACATAATTAAGTGATAATATCCCATCAAATAAACCGAAGCAGGAAGAGAAACTTGCACGCTTTCCACGGACACCCAGGAAAAGCAGAGAGAAAACCATGCACGTCCTTACTCAGTCTTAACCACTCCCATCGGTCTTCCCACTTGTCGATCATTTCTTTTCTCTTTTCCGTCAACTGAAGTAACTTTTCCTTGATCTGTGAGGCAAGAAGCACCGCAAGGACATCTTCAGAAATGTAGCACATCCCCTTAGTCTTCCTTTTCATAGGCCTCTTCCCACAAGAATACACTTTCTGTAGAGACCACCACTAAGCCCAGAAATATCTAGGAACGCTTAGTCTGTGCACTGAGAGAGAACAGCAGAAGGGCTGAGAGCAAGGCCAGGCTCCACCCAAAGCTGCTTTGTCATGAGCAGGCCAATGCTACAGAGCCCCTTCAGACTCTGGGGTGCCTTACGGCAAACAAGGAGGGAGAGAGGGACAGCAAGCGGGACAAAGCCCTGACCTCTCTGAGAGAACAGCCAGTCCCTGGCAGGGGCCACACCCAGACTAACCATTTAGCTCCCTATCACCATCATCCTGACTAGAAGCAGCACCCACCCACCCACCCATTACAGAGCAAACTGATCTGGAGCACATGCGACAGAGAAGGGGTGTCATTAGGAAGCCTACTCATGAAGGTGAGAGGATGAAGCCTCAACTTGGGGCCTTCAAACTGTCAGCTGTGCCATGGATTTTTTTACTAGTTCTGTCCAGAGTCTGATTAATTACCTTTTTCTATACACACAGGCAAGAAGCAAGGAGCTCTGAAATATACTAAGTATGTGCATATGTATATGTGAAGTAAGTATGTATCTCTCTATGGACATGGACACACACATACACGTCATTTTACAACTTAACTCTAGCTGCAGTCACCCTGCGGCCCCAAAGCAAAGAGGCGTCCTACCTCCTCAGATGCATAGTGTTTTCTTGCCAACAGGGATTTCCCAAGTTCAATGCAGGTTGTGAAACTGTCATTACGAGCGTCAATTTCAGCTTTGATACCTTGATGATTATTCATTAACAGTTCAACAGATGATACATCCCTAAAATGAGAGGAATACCTCCTTTAGGAGATCAAGCTTTTCAAATAAATGTGTTGGTTTCAAAACACATGATTAACTTGAAGGGAACTGTTTGATGACACAATTTACCTTTAAGATCTGATTCACTGTCTGAGTCACAGGAGCAAAAGTACGATAACACTGTAATTCAGGACCAGCCATGCAACCTCACGTTTAGAGCAAGTTCAGTCTCGTTTGTATGTGTGAGCGCACCTGCCTGCCTGAGTAATTCAAAGTGGCTGCTAGGCAGATACCAGGAAAACCACTGGATTTTGGTTCAAAGTTAGTTTTAGATGCAATTCAGACTCTCTTCAAGAAGATACAGAAATGTAATATGTGTCCCCAATCATACCCCAATGAGTTAACTGCCAAAGGTTTAGGACAATGCTGTTCAAAGAGCAGCTGAGATCTCCCCTTATTTGGACATGAACAGGCAGGCACACAGAGCAGGAGCCACTGAGAAATCAGTGACCGGTAGAGCTCAGAGAGCTTCTCATGAGTCAAAACCTAAGACTGGGAGTCCAGATCCAGAAATGAACAGTATATACAAAAAATATAAATTTCTTCTCTTGGAAAAGAGTTCATTTCTCAATGACAGTGGGGGCTGGAGCTGGCAGGGGTGAACTGGAAGCTATGGACCTGCCTGTTCGTCCGCTAGCTTCTCTTCACTATCAGAAAACACAGCCAAGGAGAAGAACAATATTAATCAATCATCTTACAACACCATTAAAGCAGATGTTGAAGGTTAAAACGAGACACCTCAGTAACATCTATGACGAGAACAGACACAGAGAAAGAGCTCAGAAAAGCCACCTTATTTTAATGGGGAGGAAGAACTCAAAGGCAGAAGGGCCTAGGTGAATGTGGCACATGGGGGTCGGTGGGGACAACCTGGGAAGGGGAGGGCTTGATAACACTGGGCCCCCGTTCCCTGGCACGTGTGTGCAGCAGACAACTCAAGCAGTGGCTGGTCCCCCTACACTCTGCTCCACCCTGCTGTGGCCTCAGAGCTCTCAGGCAGGGCCCCAGTTGTGTCTGGAAGATCCCATGCATGTATTACCCAGGGTCAGTTTGCTGGACAGCCTGCCCAGGGGGCTGGGCGCATTACCTGGGCTTCTCCTGGGCTTCGATCTGCCGGATGACATCCTCCATCCACAGCATGAGGTCACGTACCATGCTGAAGAAGCGGAACTTGTCCCCTGTGTCCACCAGTCGCACCCTGCGGCCCTCACAGGCGTCCAGCAGGGACTTCCAGGCTTCCAGGACCTCATTCTCCCGCTTCTGGATGTCGTCAGCTTTGTCACCTGCGTAGGCGGACTGCAGGCGGGCCGCATCCTCCTGCAGCTGCCTCACCTGCGAAGCCATGGGGGAGACAGTCAGGTCTGATGTCTGGGCCTC
The DNA here is from genome assembly GCA_037038555.1 of Rhynchonycteris naso. Lineage (NCBI taxonomy): Eukaryota > Metazoa > Chordata > Mammalia > Chiroptera > Emballonuridae > Rhynchonycteris > Rhynchonycteris naso. The sequence continues at coordinate 181,303,649 of CM072998.1, forward strand.
TGCTCCCTCATCTCACCATGCTCCTCACGTCACGCCGCACACTGTTCTGCTTACACACCAATGGGAGACAAAGTCACAGTGGGATCCCTGATCCGGGGAAGCTCACAATTTCATCACAGAAAGATCCAGGTTACAAAAATACAAGTTTACAATACATGTACTAATACATGTACAATAAATAGTAAGTTCTGCACAAATGGTAAAACAAATGGATTGCTAAAGAAATGCAGGCAGGGGACTTTGGTCAGGAACGGTTCCTGGAGGTGGCCTGGGATATAAAGATGATACATAAAACATGCAGTATATTAAAACAAAACAAAACAGAACACCTGGTCTATTCCTAAAGGGTAAAGATGACGTGTTATTCATGAATGAGAAATCGCCAGCAAGAACACATATTGAAAACGCCTTTTCCATTGCTGGTGTGACGTTGCTGAAAACAGTATACATGCCATCTGTAAGAGCCCTCACTATGAAACATTTCAACTTGAAAACCATAAAAAAGGTAGCACCTAATGTAACCAAATAAAGAAAAACAGACTGACGTCAATGAAGGCAGAATTTTTTTTTAAATTTTATCCATTTTAGAGAGGAGACACAGAGTGAGAGAGAGAGAGAGAGAGAAAGAGAGAAAGGAGGGAGGAGCTAGAAGCATCAACTCCCATATGTGCCTTGACCAGACCAGTGCAGGGTTTTGAACTGGCGACCTCAGTGTTCCCAGGTCGACGCTTTATCCACTGCGCCACCACAGGTCAGGCTGAAGGCAGAATTTTGAGTAGGTAAATTTCAAAAACTTTGCAAAATAGGGAATGTAAAAAAATGTCTTTTTGAGATAGGGACAGACAGGAACAGAGAAAGATAAGAATAATCAACTTCTAGTTGCAGCACCTTAGTTGTTCACTGCTTTCTCATATGTGCCTTGACAGGGGGGCTATAACTGTGCCAGTGACCTCTTGCTCAAGCCAGCAACCTTGGGCTCAAGCCAGCGACCTTGAGCTTCAAGCCAGTGACCTCAGGGTTTCAAACCTGGGTCCTCAACATTCCAGGCTCTCTATCCACTGCACCACTGCTTGGTCAGGCACAAATGGATCTTATAAAAAGATGCTACACAGAGATAGTATAATTTGTCATCTATTTGTTGTCAAAAATTCAAGTTGGATGATTTATCTGTCAGTGAGCTAATTCTCTGTTGATAGGACAACAGGCCACAGCTCCTAAAGGCGGCAAATGGGAAGTATCTATAAAGTTACAAAAACATATACTTTTGAATTTATGATCTCACTTTGGGGAATTTACCCTACATATATTCTTGCACATTTAGGAAATGAAAGGCACACAGGTTCTTTATTACAAGCCTTGTCTACAAAAGGAAAAACACTGAAAATAAAGCAAATGTCCCTGGGTGAGGGACGGGTTGAATTAATGGTGGTGCCTCCATACTGGTGTGACGTTGTAGTCATGAAACAGAGGGCGGCTCTGTGCACCCATGTCACTATGATGAGGTGGAGACTGTCAGGCCTGAGGAAGTGGCCTCTAGCCCTGGGTGTTGCTGGCTCCTGGTGGGTGCCCTCATCACTCTGGGCCCCACAAGATAAAGAGATTTTTTTTTTATAGGGACAGAGAGAGAGTCAGATAGAGGGATAGACAGGGACAGACAGACAGGAATGGAAAGAGGTGAGAAGCATCAATCATTAGTTTTTCGTTGCTGTTGCAACACCTCAGTTTTCTTGATTGCTTTCTCACATGTGCCTTGACTGCGGGCCTTCAGCAGACCGAGCACCCCCTTGCTGGAGCCAGCGACCTTGGGTCCAAGCTGACGAGATTTTGCTCAAGCCAGATGGACCCGCGCTCAAGCTGGTGACCTCGGGGTCTTGAACCTGGGTCTTCCCAGTCCGACGCTCTATCCACTGCGCCACCGCCTGGTCAGGCAAGATAAAAGAGATTTATGATAAAACGAGGGAGCAACTACATCATGTCAGAGTCTCTTCAAGTTCTAGAAGTAAATGGTTTTCTAGGTGCAGAGGAGAGAGGTGCTGCTGGTAAGGGGTGTTATAGCTCTATCTTTAGGCATTCCACAAGTTCCTCACCACTTCTGTTATATAATTATAGAGAACCATCATAAGGCTCTTGCCATGGCATACGTTCTGTAAGATCACCTCAATCTTCAGTGCGTTAGGGGACTGACAGAAATTTTGAGAGGTAAGTTGAGCTTGCAGCAATGCAGGGCGGCAGGCCCCGTTCACACCAGGGCCTGCCTCTGCTCTCACCACTGCAGCATTATGGATCATTCATAAGGTGCCCCAGGGCTTCAGGTACAGTGAAAGCTCTGAACAGGACGCTGACACAGCTTCTGAACGGTAAGTGTTTGCAGAGCTAGGGAGCCCGCCTGCTGTGAAGGGAAGATTAGAAACCCTAAAGGATGATCAGTGGTCCCTTTTAAATTCTGCATGACGCAGACCGTTAGCTACTCCATGTATCTCTTTCTCTCTCTTTTTTTTTTACAGGGACAGAGAGTCAGTCAGAGAGAGGGATAGATAGGGACAGACAGACAGGAACGGAGAGAGGTGAGAAGCATCAATCATTAGTTTTTCATTGCCGTTGTGACACCATAGTTGTTCATTGACTGCTTTCTCACACGTGCCTTGACCGTGGGCCTTCAGCAGACCGAGCAACCCCTTGCTGGAGCCAGCGACCTTGGGTTTTGCTCAAGCTGGCAAGCTCGGGGTCTCAAACCTGGGTCTTCTGCATCCCAGTCCGACGCTCAATCCACTGTGCCACCGCCTGGTCAGGCTCCATGTATCTCTTTTAAATATTCCCTCAACACTGTCCACCTCCTTGGAGGAAAGCCTGCAGTACTCACATGAAAGGAACCCCTACTGTACTCCCCCACTCTGCTTCTAGAAGCAGGCAAATCACGGGTAAGCCAGGAGACAATGGCAGTGAAGGTGGTCCCTCCACAGAGCAGAGCCTGGCACCCACAGACGATGGTAAGGCTGAGGTACCAGATCTGGGGTCAGCCCACAGATCAATCTGGGCTGCCTGTATTGATAAATAAAGATTTGCTGGCACACACCCAGGAAGCTTTATTTTCATATCGTCTGTGGCTGCTTTAGGCTATGATGGCAGAGCTGAGTAATTACAACAGGACTGCTATGTCCCACAAAGCTGAAAATATTTCCTATCTGGAATTCTACAGAAGTTCGCCACCCCCTACACAGGATGATCAACACACTCCTAATAGACAAGACCAAACCCCCAAAAAACCGAGGGTTGGTATCTAGAACAGAACGGACTTCTTCTATAAGACCACGACCTTTAGTGGTGGTGGGGAATGGATACAATTTACTTTTCATCTGAAAGACTAAACAAGAAACAGTGAAGGGATTAGAGAGCGATTTCAAGAAGAAGAATTAATACACTAGAGATTCTGTTTCACTGTCATCACTTTGTCAAACACCTTTCAAAGTCCTAGTGTTAGCCCCATTTCATACTGGGGGAATAAAGGCTGGGCAAATTAAAATGTTAGAATCTTGTTTTCCCTGTTTGCAGATATATAACTCAAAACCCGGTTGGCAGAAAATGGTTAAGGCATTGTTTTGGAGATTATTCTGGGTGGATATGCTAACATAATACAAATTCTTGTGAAGGTCTACCACATGCAAATGTTTTGTGTGCGTCTGGTCCGTTTACTTAAATCATGAGGATGTTCCTCTAACAACGTCTACAAATGTACAACTTTTTGGGACTGGCAAGTTCTCCCAAACAAATGGAGCATTTTACATATGTTAGGAACACACAAGTAGTCATTTAGGCCATTCTATAAGGCATGTTTTGAGAAGTCACAGAATGGCGCGAGATGCTCAGAGATGCACAAAGACTCAGTCTGGAAAGAAAACCTCCCACCACCATGGGCAGCTCCGCTACCCACCTGAGTGCCCAGAGCCTGGATGTCATGCTCAAATGTGGTGTGCATTCTCTGCAAGGTCTCCACTGTGTTCTGATCTCTCCCAAGCTCCTCAGGAAGTTTCTTGTGTTTGTCCTGGATGCGCCCAAAGATCTCCTTGGCGTCGTGGTAAAACTTGTGTAGTTCATAGGAGGCAGCGAGGATCTGTGTTCTTGTGTCAATGAGCTCCAGCAGGTCAGCCCAGGCTTCATTGAGCCCGTCCTTCCACTCAGCAATGGTGGCGGCATCTGAGTGCCCAGAGTTGATGAGTTCATCTGCCATGTGATTGACCGTGTCCACGCGCTCCTGACCAATGTTCCCCGTGTCTCGAGCAAATTCCCGGAATCGTTCTTGCAGCATCTGAAATGGAGATGATCGTGTAGAAGTCAGTGAGACTATTGGGAACATTTCATTTCCCGATCACATGAATGTCCTTTGGGAAGAAACGCGTAGTATGCGTGACTTGACAGCAGATATTAGCTCTAAAACCTCACATCAACCAGGCTTGCTTCTCATTCACTGTAGCCTGAGTAAGGCACTGGCTCCTTTCCTCTCACTACAGAAGGGGACATGGGGAGGTTAAACAAGCTAAGTCTAAGTCGCCCAGTGATAAAAACGCAGAGTTGAAATTAAACCCTAAGACCTTGGCATCTGGGGCGTTTTATCTGCTCACAGAGAGAGAACACAAATGGCTTGCATGCCCACAGCTCGCTGCACCCCCAACTCACGCTGCCAGGTACTTGCCGTGACATGCTCGTAGTCCTGCCCCAGCTCATGCGACCCCGCGACCACCTCCCTCTCCGCGATCCACTGCTCCAGGTCGTCCACCTCCCGGTTGAGCTGGAACAGCCTGTGCCTCTCGTCCAGCTTGCCCCTCCTCTCCTCGGCCAGGTCCTTCAGACCCGCGTACAGCTTATCCACTTTGGACTGCCGCATGCTGATGCGCTCACTGAAAGGGGGGAGGGGGATGGGGGAGAAGGATCTTCAATGTCACATTTCCTTCAGGGAGAAAACAAATGAGGTGGAAATGCCAAAGAGAGCATAGCATATGAGATTTCTGGTGAACCTATTTAGCCTAAAAAACAAAACTCTACAGTGTGACTTCCACTCCAAGTCAAGAAGAGCCAACATGTAAACAAAACATAGTAACGAAGGCTAAAGGCCACTCGGACAGGATGGGGGGCACTAACTGCACTGCGGCCCTGTAGGTCAGGATTTCCTGTGACGTTAACATTAAAAGTTAATGTGAAATCCAGGAGCCGCTTTACATTCTCAGGCATCACACTGCCAAAGGGACAAGTGATATCCCAGCCTGGCACACAACCATACCTGCTCTGGGCCTAATGCTAGTCTCTGCTGGGAGTGGGGGTGGACAGGCCCTGCTGCTCCTGTCCCATGGGGCCCTGTGTGAACTGCCACCCTCCCTGCCCTCCAAACGGCCCCCAGAATGACCGTCCTGAAACGGGAAATCAGAGAGACAAGGACGGATGCCTGTCCCCGGAGACTGCAAACCTGGGAATCCTGACCATAAACACCTGAAAGACCCAATCCCGACCTGGCCTCAGGTAATGCACAAAGCCGATTCCTTTCCTTTCTGAGCCATAGAGGCAGTTACAAACACAGAAAGCTAAGATGCCTGCCAGTGAAGGTAATACAGGAGCCTGGTGTACAGCCGGGAGTACCATACCCTCACCTTTTACCCTTCTATTCCTGAGTCACTAAGACTTGATGTGTAAGAGGCAGGAGGTGATAGCATTTTGTTCTCCTGGGAGTCCTTTCATTTGGTAGACCCAAGGCTCCTTGTTTTCCATACTTAATGACTAGTCACTACTAATAATTAAACTATCCTTTCCTCTTAAACTAAAAACTACTTTCTTAAACTGTATGACTTTTCAACCCAAGTGTAAGTGCCTTGATAAGCTGTATCTGTGCAAATCAATCTGTACTTTTGACTCATGTCACCAACAATCTTTCAATAAGGCCTTGACCTGGGGAGATATTTAACTAACAAGAGCAATTTTCTATGTAATAATTCACCCTTCCTATCAGAATAGGCCTACTAGGTCTGTTTTAAAAATGATTCTCAGCCTGACAGGTGGTGGTGCAGTGGATCAAGTGTCGACCCAGAATGCTAAGGTCACCAGTTTGAAACTCTGAGGTCTCTGGCCTGAGCGGGGGGTGTGGTGGGGTGATCGTCCATACGATCCCAAAGCTCAACAGCTTGAGTCCAAAGGCCGCTGGCTTGAGAGAGGGATACTGGCATAGCCCTGGTCAAGGCACATAGGAGAAACAATCAATTCACAATTAAAGTGGAAAGCAACTATGAGTCGATGCTTCTCACCCCCTATCTCTCCCTTCATTTCTCTCTCAGGGGGCTGGGGAGCTTCTCAAAGGTCTGTGTTACCAATTACTCAAGATGAATGCAACCATTTACTTTAGCATGGGTTGAAGTAAGAGACCCTTCCTGGGAGTAACTGATAGCCTGGTCTCATCTTTACAAAACGGCACTCACCTCTCAGGATGGCTCTCGGCCACGAGGGCCCGACTGGTCTTGGAGAGCTGATGCACAGTCTCTGCGTAGTCCTCCACGGCTTGTTCCAGAATCTGGTGCTTCTTCAGCATGGACACGGCGCTCTGCTCATCCTGCAAAGGGAGGGGACTGTCAGAACCACAGCTGTCCACTCGGGCCCAATACCACCCTAAAGGGGAACAGACTGAGTACATGGTGGGACAAGAGGAAGGACCAGAGTGTGACATGGACAGTGAAACAGGTGTTTCAGGGGTATCATTATGGACTGGACTGTGTGAAAGACTGACCAAAGAACAATGCAGAATGACTGTGGTCCCTCTAAGGCAGAGTAAAGCGTGGCACACCCAGTGCGCAGGGCCAGCTGAAACTCCTCATAGTGTATCAAATATGTGGGTCTGACAGCATTTTGGAACCTAAAAATACTTGCAAATTGTCTTAAAACTCATGTAAAATTTAGGTAACCCTGTAACTAGAGAGCAAGGAAGACTGGCATATTTCTACTTAAAAAAAAAAAAAAAAAAAAGACAAAAAAAAAAAAGACAAAAAAACACAGATGACCCATTGTTAATGACACATCCGGGTTCAGACAACAAAATTCTAGCCACCTTTACACACCATGGCGCCCTGTGGCAGCAATAAAATGTTCCACAAAGACACAGCCATCAGCAAAACAGCTCGGGGCCAGGGGACAGGACAGTCTCAGGCTCTTCCAGGGCCGGAACCTTCCCTCACCTTGGCCTTCTCCTCAGACATCATGTACAGCTCCTGCTCGCTCATCCATGCCTCTGCCTCGGCCGCGTCAAAGTAGTACTGCTGGGCCCGGTGCGCCTCCTCAAGCCGCCGGTGCCGCCTCTCCGCCTCCTCGATAAGGAGGCCCCACAGCTGCTTCAGGTCGGCCAGCCTCTGCCGGATGGCCTCGGCGTTCAGGCTGCTGCTGTCAGTGACAATGTTCTGGCTCCTCTCGAAGATGTCATCGATGCGAGGCTGGTGCCCCTGGATCTCCTTCTGGAGGGTCTGTGGGAGCGGGGAACACACACACAAGGTTCGTGAAGTAGCAAGAGCACACTGTGTACACCTCGCTGTGAGGGACCAGGGGAAAATGCAAGCCTGCAAAGCTCCCACATGTTTTCTGCCTTCTAATTTGGAGCCGTTATTTATCTGATGGAACGAGCCCGAGCAGAAACGCTTACCTGATTTTTCTTTATTAACAGCTGCACAGTCTGGAGGTTGTGGCCGTGATCTGTGGAAGTTGCCAAAGGCATCCTCTCTCCAACCCACAGCTGGAGACAGTAGTAAAGAAATGGTCAGGACTGCTCAGAGTGAACAAACACTGGACGTAAGCAAATGCAGTGGGGAAGAGTGGGGAGGCCGGCTTCAGAGAAAGTACGCTCTACGTGCCTCCTGCCCAGGGCGCACGCCAGTGTCCCGAGCCTGCTTCGTCCTCCGTGCCAAACTTACAGTGAGTCCTCATCCTTTATTGATTTTTAAGATTATCATTCTAGGGTCATTAAGACACCAGAATATCTTTAGAAAACCAGAGATAAAAATGGCACTGCAAGCCTGACCTGTGGTGGCACAGTGGATAAAGCGTCGACCTAGGAACACTGAGGTCGCCAGTTCAAAACCCTGCACTGGTCTGGTCAAGGCACATATGGGAATTGATGCTTCCAGCTCCTCCCCCCTTTCTCTCTTTCTTTCTCTCTCTCTCACTCTGTGTCTCCTCTCTAAAATGAATAAAATTAAAAAAAAAAGGCACTGCATTTTGTGTGAGAGGGGCAAGAACTCTCAGAATGTACCCACATCAGCTCTGAGAGCTCTGCTCACCAATGTGGCCCCTGGAGAGACTGACAAAGAAATCGGGACATGCTCCAAGGACAGGCCAGGAGGTTTACAGGAAAGCTATTCCTGCAGAAAAGGTCTACTCACGATCTCGTCCTCCACATCCCTGTTGAATTGATGAATCTCTTTGGAGGCCAGCAGGTTATGCTTCCTCTCGCTCAGGGGCTCCAGCAACTCCATGAACTTGGTCTGCACAGTGAGGCGCTTGCTGTCCACCTCGTCGGTGCTCTTCCCCTCCTGACTCAGCGCCTGGGCCTGGCTCTGCAGCTCTTCAATCTCCTTCTTCCGTACCTCCATCTGATTCTCCAGCATCTGAGGGCAGGAAACAGACCCAACTTCATTCACACCAGACACCGTCCTGAAAAAATACTTGTTTTGGGTACTGGCCAAAATGGAAGATCGAAGAAATGTAAATTTACAGAGGGGAGAGCCTAAGAAATGGTTCCTACCAGCGGAGAGGCTGAGAAATGTGACCTAACATGTCCCAAATTATCAGTTAGCTTCTGCTCTGCTGGCTACTATTTTTTTTTTTTTTAATCCCTTTCTAGGATTTTTAAATTTGAAAGAACATGTTAGTTTACCCACTAACTTGGGAAGAAAATAACAGGGAAAACAAAAGGATTAATTATGGGGACAGGATAGTCTTCACTGGCCTGTTCAAAAGCCACAACAACACTGGAAACTAGTTTAGCCACCAGGAAGGAATCAAGTCCCGAGGTTCCAGTGTTTCTGGGAAAGAAACATAGCTAATGTGGTCATCTTCTCTCAATTTCTTCAGTCGGAAAGCTGATTATTTTTTGTTTACATACTTGGATAACCGACTGAAAATATACTATTTACATGAATAAAATGGGCCAAATTCAAGCAGAGGCATCTTACTCGGGAGGACCATATAACTCTGACAGCTTGGAGACAAGGAGACCAAACCTGGGGACAAACTGACTCCCTTTGTAGGTCGGGGAGGGGTAGCCACGACTAAAAACCAGCCATGAAAGAAACTCCTGAATGACTGGTCACCTGAAGAGCAGAGTAACCAAACCACTCAGCACAAGGAAGGGTGGGTGTCCATGAAAGAATAAGCCTCAGTACTTGGCAAAGGTGCTTCTGCAGCTATTGGTTCCCAGCAGAACTGCTGGGTCTGAAATTGGGGCACACAATGCAAACCCAGCCAGGGGAGCCACCCAAAGGTTCTGCCACCAGCTTGCTTTCTCGACCTCACTGCAGCTGTTTTTGCATAAATCTGAAGTAAACTCATTTGTCCGTGATATTAACCCTTTGAGTAGTAGGAACGTTCATGTACAGCCTCGTGTTACTTCACCATCCAGAGTACGATCATGCATGTATAAGGCAACATTAAGAAAAGGCAAATGTATGTTTTTCTTGCTTCCATAAATTGGTTAGCAAACAAACATGATTTTAACTTAATAAAACTGGAACTAATTTCATTTTTTGAAAATAAACTTACTCCCAGGGGTCAGCAAGCATGAAAAAACCCCACTACTCAAAGGGTTAAAAAAACATCAAATTTCTGGCACCCTGAACAACTCTGACCACTATCATGCATCTAGAGGTTCTATAGCAAAGTGTGCAAATATTAGTTTCCTTCATGTAAATTGCAGAACTAAATGAAATGAATATTTCCTTCAACTGCTAAATGGTACACGCCATCGACTAAGATGATGATTAAAAATATATTCCCATGCACAAACACCCAGCATTTTGACTAATACTGTTTCTTTCCAGTTGGCTCTGGAAACACTCCGTGATGCTATCAGAGCAAACACTGCTCGGTAAAACCCTTCCCAGAGAAGGTGGATGGCTGAGAACACAGTTAAGATGATGGCAGTAAAACAGAGACAGATCCAAGTAGGTGGTCGCCTCGTCCACTTGCCTGCTGCTTTTTCAGCAAGATGTTGACGCTGGTCAGGTCTTTGCCATAGTCATCAGACTGAATCTGACTCTCCAGGCCATGTAGCCATTTGTCCAGATCCGCACAGCTCTGGGTAAAGAGTTCGGCCTTGTTTGCATCAAAGAGCCTCTGGGCCTTGGTCTGGGTGGTGGATTCAAGGACTTCCCACATTTTATGTAAACCAGTGAGTTTCTCCTTTACCACGGCTTCTGTCTCAGGTTTTTCTGAAATGAGTTGCATTCCTTCCTAGAAAACATAAACTACTGTGGTTAGAAATAGTTTGCTAGAGAACAAATGTCACTGTGAAAAACTACAGGAAACCTAAGATTATTTGATCTGCGATTTACCCCTCATTCATTCAACTCTTTCTCTATTCACATGAAGTTACCATAGAAAAAATGGACAATGACCTAGTTCTATGCACGGGCTTTCATGAGAGTCAAGCAAGAAAGTTATTACTGCACACTAAAACAGTTTCCACTGGGGCAATGAGACATTTAATGCTAACAACCTAAGACATAATATTTTAACTGATAAGAGTCTGAAACAATATAAAAAGTCTCTAGGAAGAGAAGGGAGGGTGGAGAACTTTATTACACTCATATTTAGTTATGTTTACACTGAACAGAAGTTCCCTGTGCTGAAACAGTAAGATTTAAATTATTACAGTGACTAGAATATAGTAGTCACACTGGCCAGGTAGCTCGGTCAGAGCATCATCTCTACACACCAAGCCTGCAGGTTTCATCCCAGCCAGGGCACATATAAGCATCAACCAATGAATACATAACTAAGTGGAACAACAAACTGATCTCTCTTTCTCTCTAAATCAATCAATAAAAGAAATTTAAAATGTTAGTACTTCTAAATTCTGTGTAACTGGATCTACCAATCTCTGTCATAGCCCTATACGTGTCATATGATCAAGAGAGTGGGGACCCTGGCCAGCTCATAGCCCATCTTGTGCAGCAACAGAAACTGCACACCTCCTACTCGTGGAAAGATAGACGGAACTTGTGTACCAGCTGACTGGGTTTCTGCTAGGCTGAAGTCAGAGACGGGAAAGTGGGCGCAGGACTCCTGACTACTGGCCGTGTAACTTTTGTATGTGATTAAACATGACTCAAATGTGCTGGAGAATGTGCTAGGTACAAAGTGGCTCGTTTCCACACGGCCACACTGTGGAGATGGCAGCCTCATCAAATATTTTAACCCACCTTTTCGATTTTGTCAAGCCATTCTTTGTTGGAAGCGAGCTCCGCCATGAAGGCTTGATGCTTCAGCCATTTACTGTGCAGATTCCTGGCTTCATCGTAAGACATGTCCTGGGCTGTAAGCATCTTTTCATTGATCCAGAGAGACAGCTAGGAAAAGGGCAGAAAAGAAAAGAACAAAACAAAACAGCAAGGTTTCAGAGACCATGATCAGAGACATCATCAGCCCTTCCTCTGCCTGGAAAGAGTTGTGTTATGTCATACTGTCCATACTGTCCTATGAGGCACACTACTCAGTTTCCATGTCAACAGACAACCAAATACTGACTTTAATTCTGACCTGTCACATCTCCACTGTATGGAGGCTGGACCTGAGCCTTGCTCCTAACTATGTATCTAGTATTAAATCCTGAAGTCTGAGAGCTCTCTGAGCCAGCTTTCAAACGTCTGGCACTCTTAACCAGCATTCCCCCAAAGTCTTATGTTTAAAAGGTCTTAGCTAAACCAGCCCAACTCACAACCTTTTCTCTTCCAAATAAATACCTTTGCCAACTATACATATTATGCTAACCATGAGTTTTTCACTCCACTTGGTGACTCTTTCTCCCTACCATAATTATATTATAAAACCACCAAAATTCCTGCTCTCTTACCTCTCACCCTCCCCTTCATGGGATTATTTATGGGAATGCCTCAAAGCACAAATAACTCACTCGCAGTAGGAGAACGACAGCAAGAAAGCCCTTTCCTCACCCCTCTCCCAACAGCCATTGGCTCCCTAGCAGGTCTTCCCTTCATACCAAGTACACCTCATAGGACTTGATTTTGAGACCCAACAAGTCTCACTTGGATCTGGACTCTGGAAAGCCTCACAGAGCCTGCCAGCTGCTGACAGATCTGAGAGGGGAGTTCTCCCCTGAGGTTCAGGTTGGGCCTCGGCTGGCTCTCACCCTGCTTCGCCCAGCTCCTACAGCCTGCCTGTAGTGGGCCAGGCCAGGGTCCTGATTCCTACCCCACACACAGACGAGGAATTTGCTTTTGTTTGCCCAGGTAGAAGACACATAGAGGAATATAGTGTTGACCTGCAAGCAGATAGGAACGTCTTCAGAGACAGTGTGTCTTCTCCCCTGTGGCCATGAGATGCCCACTTTCACACCAGTTGCTGTCACAACAAATCTGCACCTGAACTTCTTCACGGCCCTATCTCCAAAGCTTTAGAAATGGCACATAAAGGCCAATAGAAACCCTCACAGAATCATTATTTCTGAGGCCATTCACTTGTACTCTGGGCTGCTGCTGGGAAAGGATTCCCCATAAATTTGCTTAAATAACAGAAAGCCTGTTCTTTGGAAAGGAGGGTAAGGGGGACAATGTGGGTCACAGGAGGACCCCTGGCCAGGAGCGCAGGAACTCCTGGCACATCTCTACCTTTCTCAGGCTACTCACCCGCCATGTGGGAGGGGTGGGGGCTGAAAGCAAAAGGAGATACCTTTGATGTCACTCTTTACTGAGGGGGAAACCCTGTAAATGTCACGAAGCCCCCAGTAAGCAAGGGCCATACAAGATCTGCTACAAGACAACAGACACTCAATTTCCTACTTTGTAAGAATTTACCACCTGTTTTCCAGTCACTTGGGCATACTATGGCCAGTTAACTGAAACACAACAGCCAGTCATTCAACCTAAGGGAAAAAGAGGTTAAAGGAAACCAAACCATAAAATTTCCCTCTTTATTTTGTGCACACACTCACCCCCCCACACACATAAACACAATAAAATCATTTATCCAAAATGCCAAGGACATTCACATATTCACATATATTTGCTATTCATAGCCACCTACCCAAGAAGAGAGACTTAAAAATAAAGTTATATAAAAATCAGAGGCTTATAAACAAATCTGTTCTTTGCTGAACACACCACCCTACAGATAAAGCAGCATGCGTTGTAGCACAATGGACCCGCTGGAGCGGGTCTATGGAACCTGCCAGTTCATCGAGCCCCTCGTGAGCACGCTGGAAGCAGAGTTGCAGCTGTCATCTGTGGGCACTGACAAAGGTCATGTAAGATATACTCATTCTCTCTTGAGAACACTGCAGACTGGAAAAGGACAGGAAAACTGCTCTGATCACTGAATTAAGCTAAAGGCAAAGCATGGAGCTCTCTATCGCTGTGCCAGAGCCGTCTAGTTACACCACTCTTCTTAAAACAAACATAAAATTGTACCTTTTAAATCATTCTTTTTTCAGTATATCACATTAAAACAACACCACTAAAACTATGACGCTCTTTGAAACTCCCTACCTATAACTGGACTGGTGGGCTCCTGCCCATTCTCACTGTATCAGTGCTGCAGTGAGTGTCCCAGCCAGGCAGTGTTGGGGTGGGGGCAACAGCAGCAGATCTCATAACCCATGCCTGCTCTAGCCAAGGTACCACCACGTGGGAGTATGACAGAGACAACTTGGAGTCCCTAGACCTGAACAATAGCAAGATGGCGATGGTATTAAATCTGACCTCCGGGTGTTCTGTAAATATTTACCAGCCTAATACAGATTTTCAAATGTAGGGCTTGTCTACACACAAATGCCATTCTCGGAAATTCTGGCTTAAAATGAGACTGAATGATAGAATAATACCGTATTTCCCCATGTATAAGACACATATTTCCCCGAAAAATCTGGGGTCTAAAAACTGGGTGCATCTTATACAGTGGTTGTAGAAGTGTGGTATTTCAAATGCCATAGATGGAACTGATGAGGCAATATATGAAGACACTGATTTGACATCTGACACAGATGAGGACAGGTTAATGGATGGGACTTGTGACAGTGATGAGGAGTTGAATAAAACTTGAGTTTAATAACTTAATGTAATACATATTTTTAAAATTTTGGGCCTCAAAATTAAGGTGCATCTTATATATGGAATCGTCTTATTCATGGGAAATACGGTACATATCACCCCTTGGTTTGTACTTCAAACTCCAAGGGTTTTGAAACTCCAAGCCTGACTTAAATTCCATCATCATGTAAAAAATGTATATGCTGAAGAGGCACATCTGACACTCCTAGCAGATACTGTGTCTGTACTGACATAATGAGAGAAAAGGAAAGAAAAGACAAATCCAGCAGACAAGGCCAAGCAGTCACAAGGAGATCTGCAAATCATCTCTGAGACACGCAAGCCCAGCCTACACCTTTCCGCATAGTTTACAGTCACTGGTGTGTAAGGAGTGGACTCCTTGCAACCAAGAATGCCAGTTTCAAACAAGTGTTAGCACAGATCTAAAGACTTATTAAGGTTATATGCTGTGATTCCACTGGGAAGCATTATCATTTATCTGTTTACTTTTCCTACACATCTCTATTTATGAGTAAGAATCCACTTATGTAAATGAAAAACAGGGGCTGGAAATTTCAACCAGGTTTCTCCCAAGAGCTCTTTATGTCCTCCCAACTGCCTGCTCATTTCCTGGCATCCATCTTATTTAGCCCAGGTTTCACCATGGTCAGGTTAGTGAATTTTCACCTCATCAACCTGCCCTATAAGCAAGAGCATAGAAGCCCACCGATCCCCCTCCATTTCCCCCCAAACAGCTTGACGGTGCTTCAAGGGAAACATCAAAGTTATACAGGGACCTCCCATGCGTGGAAGGCACAGCCCAGGCTACCAACCTCTCCTGATCCCCCTGACTGCCTCCAATGCTAAAGGGCCACTTGTTATTTACTGCATCGCCCCACAGTTAACTTGTGATCCCATTATTCTCCTCAATGCCCCATCCTGGGACATGAATACCTTTTAAATGAGCACCCTATTCAAATGGGTTATTAATGCTCAAATGGCACTTGAAGAGGCACTCTTGTCCTCAGCCTGTCTGGCTCCAGGTAAAACCCCAGAGACCCAGATTCAGCAATGTGGTACTGAAAGCTGACAGCCCCTAAACTACACAGGTTAGGTGCTTTCCTTCTTACGGTCTGGCTGCTGCAGCACACTGTAACATTCCCAATAAGACAGCAGTTTAATGGACATGAAAGACTGCTTCTGTCACAGATGACCTAACACATTGTCATTAGAGCCCTATTTCTTTTAACACAGAGCTACACATTTGATTTGATGATCTGAGTCACGTTCTGAGCACACAACCTGACCTCATCCCCACACGCCCTCCCCTGCTCACGCCCACAGTCCCTACAGCTTCCCTTAAATAGTCTTCATCCCATTGCTGCCTCCCAGGGAACTTGGTTTAAAAAACCAGAGTGGGCCTAATCACACCACTGTTCTCTGGCAGACAGAGAAACATGATGCGCTCGTGAACTCACACATGTGAAGTCAGCTACATACTTTTCTCCAACTAAACTTGCAGAGAGACTGCACTTTTCTGGCCAACTTTAGTTTCCCAAGTTGTGTGTGCCTGCACCAAGGGAGCACGAAGCAGTATGATAACCACCAGATTAACACCACATGTTAAAACTCAGGGTTTGAAATCAGGCTTATTGCTCTTGGCATATTAGACACAAATCTAAGCAGGCTGAAAGATGGATACTTTAAGGTCTGGAGTAAGAAACTCAGTATGCATTTTTTAAAAAAACCTCTGCTTCTTACCTGGGCACCCAGTTCCAGTTCCTTTTAAGTTCTTTCCTTCCATTCCATTGGAAAGAATGGATATTACTTTAAACAGTTAAAATATTAAATGCTTTTAGGTTATAGACTATTCTAGGACATCACTGTCTGGTATAAATTTCTTAGATGGTAGAAAACGTTCAAATCTGCATTGTCCAATATGGCAGCCACCAATCACAGGTGGCTATTGAGCACTTAAAATACAGCCGGAAGATGGAATTTTATTTCACCTTCTGCTCTCTGAATTTTATTTCAATATAATTAGCTTAAGATGAAACAGTCACATGTGGCTAGTGTCTCTCGTAATGAATGGCACAACTCCAGACTATGATGTTCCAGATTATAAAAATCTAGTTACTCTAAGTAATAACTTGTAGGTAGGAAAACAAACATGGTACCATACTGCCTCACCTGAAAAATCATACGGGATATAAACTTCTGGCCTCAGTTTTATTCCAGGAGCTCTTTTACCAATGCTGGTTGGCTTCTGCTAGAAACCAGGAAGGAAGAGGGTAAAGGGTGACATACCTCCTGACAATCTTGCAGGAATTTCTGAAGATCCCTGTTGTCCTTCAATCTCATCAAAAGCTCACTGGCTGCCTCACGATTCTTCCTGTGCCTGTTATAATGATGAGAAGAATATTTTTTTAAAAAGGAATCAGAGAATCTTAAAACACAGATTTCATAATTCAGTCTCTTTCCTGGGTTTCTATATGTATATATATATGTAGCAAGTGTATGTGTGTGTATGTGTGTTTTTTGTGCTGAAAACAGTTTGCTAAAAGTTCTTAATTACATCAAGGAGACAAGATAGACAAGAGAGGCCAACATCCTCCAAACGAGCGAGCCACGGTACAGGAGAGCAAAACACCTGTCCAAGTTAGACGACAGGTCAAGGATGCAGTCAGATGAGCGGTACAAACCCCATGCTTCCTAGTCTGTTGGGGAGGGGGGATCTGAGCTTCTAATGTATACAAACACCCATTTTAGGCACTGTGAAAGAATTTAAAGCTTATATTTAAGAAACTTGTAAAAGGGTGACAGGACATGTGCATGGCTAGGAAAATATAGATAATTAACATATTTTGATAAGTGGATTCCTGTCTCAAGAAAAACTCACCAAAAACACTAATAAATCAGAAATGGAAACTTCAAGACTTGTAGATTATCTACCTACTCAATCCCACTTTTTATTATTAATAGGTAAGTGTAACCAAGGTTTAAAGAAGTTAAAAGCATAAAAGCTTAAACAAACAAACAAAAAAAACAGAGTTGGAAGGAGCAGGGTGCTTGCTTGCGTATTTGAACATTGCACACGGCTTCTTCGCACACATTGCAGAGGGGCCAGAACTAATCAGCAAACTTCCTTCCCCGACCCAGTGGTGCAGTTTCTCTACCGAAAACTGAACAGCTATGTGAATGCTGTGCCATGAAAACTACAGCTGCTTCATGGCTCCCCTGAAACACGGAGAGCTACCCCACACCCAGAATCCCGCAGCAATGCCCTAGTCCAGCTCCCCTGACATCCTGGCGTAACCCAAGGCGGCCAGCCTCCATGTAGGGCATTCGAGAGGCTGAGAAAGGGTGCAGACAGGAAGGTCAGAGTTCTTCACTTTGATTCTCAAAGCAGTTTCCTGCTCACATGCCTGGGGGCAAGGTCTCATCAGGGATGGGAAAGGACACAAATTCTGATTTTCCACAAACAAAAAAAGAGCAGCTTGGTGAGCACTTGCTGCTGACTGACTCTTAAAGAACCCTCCCCAGGGAGGATCAAGAACTCTCTTACAGCAAGGCCACGTGTCACACAATCCTCGGTGAGTGCTGGCAGCACAAGTGACAGAGTGGCACTACAGCTGCCATCTGTCTGGGGAACCACAGGAACTGCCCTCGGCTCCCCCAGGTACCAGTGACTACAGAACGGGAGCCACATGAATAAAAATGACACTCAGGTATCTACCATAGACACATGATGACTCTACATTTTTTTCTTACAGTTGAAAGATGTTCCACAGCTTCAGGAAAAGGAATCATAATATGCTTATACCATTTAGGCAAAATGCAAAACTAAACAAGTATTTCTTATGCAATGCCAAATAAGAAGAGCTTACGCATAACCAATGATAAAACGCTAAAGCACAGATGAGAAGGTGAAAACTAAAATGTCATGTGCTCAGTCAGGATAAAATGAATGGCAGTTTCCCCTCTAATTTTAGACATTCTATTGCTTTGATAATATACTGTAAATAAAGGGCAATCCCCTTTATTTCACTGCTATCCTTTCTCAGAAACCAAAAATTAAAAATAAAAATAAAAGTTTTTAATGCTGCTAAGTGAATTCTGGCTAAAGGAATTAGTCACCTAAAAATGTGGGAAAGAAGGAATTTGACGTCAAGAAAAGTTCTTTAAGTTCCCTACCCTCAAATTCCAGTCACTATTTGTAGGAGGTTTTAAGATAATAAAACAAATTGTCAGGAAGGAAGTAATTTGAGTTGGAATTAGTGACAAAGTGCAAGAGTGAAAGCCCTGAAAGGCCCGACTGCTTCCTGCTGCACCACACAAAAGCACTACGATGGCCCGGACAGAAGAACCACTGATGCTGGCAGTTACAGGACACAAAAGTAAAATCAGTTCCAAACACTGAGAAGATTCACTAAGGGAGAAACACAACCTGGCAGAATCCTGAATGCCTTTCTTAGATAATCAGGCCTCATGTGGCTGCCACCAGGTATCTGCCTGGAAAAGTGTTCTCTTAGAGTGGGACCAGGAAGGAGGAAAAGCTAACTGGGGACGTAGGGCCCCATATCCTAATGACACAGGTCTATGGGGAGGGCGAGGTGATGCCCTTGAGAGGTGTGCCCTGCAGAGTGAGACATGGCCATGCAGGCGGCTGAGAGGCTGCTGACTCAGGAAACCCTAGAGAGAAGTGCATGTGGTTTAACTGTTTACTGGTGACAACCGAAATCGTCCATGGGAAGTGAAACTTAGGGTGGCCTTTCAAAGCGGGACTGTCATTTCCCACAGCCCTAAGAGTCTCTTTGTTTGAGGGCATGGTTAAAGCTCTTGCTTTATTTCCATCTCTCACCTCCTAACTCTACCGCAAGACTCAAAAGCTCCCTTTTCACGAGAGGCAGACACTAGGTTAAACTCTGGTTCTTGTGAAAAGAACCACAGGTGCCTGAGTGAATGGGCTGGGAATTTTTAAGGTTTTCTTCAGACGGGAGGTAGAAACTGGCTTTATGAAGCTCGGTACTGCTCCTGCTCTCCCAGGATTTCCTCATGGCTTGAATTCCCATCCGCGCCAGGAAGCGCAGCCCGGGACAGCTGGGGGCAGGCGGGGGCAGAGGGCTCTTTTCCATCCAGTCACAAGCACTTGAAAGGTCACTTGTACCCCACCCACATTTGTCTTTGTTCTGGTACTTTCTAATTTTCACAAACTCTGTGGTAATTGACAAGATTTTGGGAATGTAAGCACATTGTGATTTTGCATTCTATGGGAATAGCTTGAGAAGAGCCTCAATGTTTCTGGACAGGGGATTCAATCTGAAGGCCCAGGTATTTACTTAGCTTGTGCCCCTATGGCACCTGGAACTCAGATTTGTGTATATTTATAACAGACAAGTATCCTCTGAGGTCAGTTTCAGATCTTGAAGCTTCTGGGGACGTTAAAAGTGAAACCAGAATTTGGTAACACCAGCCACAGTCCTCCTGAGAGCAGGTCGATGGTAACACCCCCACCCCCAACCTTCCTTGTTCTTGTGGATAAAAGATCTTCCTTCCATTCCTTCTTTGGAACCAGAAATCCTCTGGAGGCTCTGGAACCCCAGTGCTCAGTCAAGGACAAAAGGAAGGTTAAGCCACAACTAGAGCTGCTGAAATGTTCTCTCAGATCCAGGAGTCTCCGTCCTGACAGCACACCTGTCTCCAATAGCCCTTCTCAGCTGCAGCACTAGGGGACATATACACACATGTGGGAAGCTGCGGGCAGCTGCAGGCCAGCCTGAACACATGTGTCCCTAGAGCCCAAGCCCCCCTTCAGGAAACCAGCTGTGTGCGTCTAACACAGAGGAGCAGGGGTATCATATTTACAAAACAATGAGAGCTTTAACATTAAGCAAAAGAGAAATTCTTTTCCTCTAGGTCAGTGGCCAGCAAACTCATTTGTCAACAGAGCCAAATATCAACAGTACAATGACCGAAATTTCTTTTGAGAGCCAAATTTTTAAAACTTAAACTATATAGGTAGGTACATTCCTTATCAAGGTAGCGCCCGCACATGGTGTTTTGTGGAAGAGCCACACTCAAAGGGCCAAAGAGCTGCACGTGGCTTGCGAGCTGTCGTTTGCCGACCAGTGCTCTAGGTTAAGAATTCCTTGCCCAATCCTTGCTTCTCACACTCATTTAAGGAGGGTTTGGTGGAGGGAATGTTTTTCTTTCTTATAGTTGTTTTAAAAGCAACAGATTCAAAACTATAATCAATGTATGTTATACCCTATTCCATAGTAACACCCTTGGAACAAACATGGTTTAGGTTCTCAATCAGTGAGAAAAACCAGGAAAAGCTTTATGGGGAAAGAGTAATAACCCTTTCTACCATAAATCATAAAAAGTTAACTTGGCCCGGGGTCCCAGGAGACCCTCTTGGATATGGTAAGCAAGGAAACATTCTAGGCAAGAAGCTCTCCTGTTCACTGCACTTGGAGGCCAAAGCAGCGCTGGGAAAGAGCTTGTTTCTCAATGACACTAGTCTCACAATAAGCCCTTCAATCCAGCCCCATTTGGGACCAGAGAAGATCACTTGGAACAGAGGCTAGTAGCTGGCTGCATGGGCCAGACGGAGCAGGCTGAAGTGGCCGGCCTGCGCCAGTGCATCCAAACCCTGATCTGCCCTGACCTCCCGCTTCAGTTAACAAAGGCAGGGCAAGAATTAGGGGTGAAAGCCAAATAGAGCACATTGTTCTTCAATCAGGGAGAAAAGCCTTTTAGAACTGCAAATGAATAAATAAATAAATAAAAATGAGACAAGAGCGTCCAATCATAGAGACGCCTTGGAGAAAGAGGAAAAGGGCCTTTTCTTTCAGCACAAGAAAGACCCTCTCAGCATTATGCAAGCCAGTTTTCCAAGAAAGG
Source organism: Rhynchonycteris naso (assembly GCA_037038555.1). Taxonomy (NCBI): domain Eukaryota; kingdom Metazoa; phylum Chordata; class Mammalia; order Chiroptera; family Emballonuridae; genus Rhynchonycteris; species Rhynchonycteris naso. The sequence continues at coordinate 181,324,834 of CM072998.1, forward strand.
CCTGATAACGTCCCTTTGTGGCTCTGCCAGGTCTTCAGGACAAGTAAACCTCACCCCCCTCCCCTCTCCCTCCTGACAGGACTCACAGGAGTCTTGGGTGGACACAGGAGAATGTGGGCTTGGCTGGGGAAGTATCTAGCTGTCAGGGTCCCATCGGGTAACATGCTTGTGCCGACTCTGGAAGGACATGGCTTACACCCGAGGGCTCCTGAGCATTACTGCTCTCCTAAGTCTGGGTAAGGATTAGTGTTGTGTCCTTCCTTTTGTGGACACCCATACATATCTTACAATAAGAACCACAATCTCAGCCAGCTGTTTGTTGCCCACTGATTTTCAGTGACAGGCGGTTCAATTCTGCTAGGTTCCCACATCCCACCCACCACTGAGAAATCTGTACCTCCAGTTGCAAGGACTTCTGGTCAGTGAATAAGACACTTGAGAGTTCCAGGTTGCAAGATTTCCTTAAGAACCCGAGACCGCCATACCTGTCATCGATAGAGTCCACCTTCTCCTGGATGCGATCCGAGTTGATGTTGCCATCGCTCACCAGCCGCCGGCCGGTCTCCACCACGGCATTGATCTTCTCCTCGTTGGCATCCATGGTGGTCATGAAGTCCTCTTGCTTTTTAATAGCTGCTTCAGCTCCTTCCAAGGTGGTGGGCATTTCGGTATGGGCCAAAACATATTCCTTATTTTAAAAAAGGGGAGGAAAAATAAGCCACAGAAGAATGAGCCACTAGGAAATGCGACTCACTTTCAGCGTAACAAACACACTTCTTCCTATGTCCTGCATCGCCATGCCTCATCCTTCACCAGACTTGCTCCATCACCAGCAAATTATCTATTGAATCTGATAAAATAAAGAGCTGGGAAGGAAAGAAAACCCAGTGGGACACCATAAGTGACTAAGTTTTCCTAAGTGGTTAAATGTTCTGCATTTTCCCCCCCAGAGTGAATGAGGAAAGTTTAAGCAAAGCTTTGTCCGTCAGCCACAAAGGTCCTCTCTTGTGGCCATGAAGACAACAGCAGCATACCCTCAAAACTCAGTCTTTTCCAGCAGGTTAACAACCTGAGGTTGCTGGCCATCCCCACCTCTTTTTCTTTCTCTAGCCTCTTGGTTCTGTGTCATCAGGTAAAGACAGATGGTCACCTCTCCCCCCAGATCCTCTCTCTGTACCTTTTAGAGTGGATGTATTGCTCACAGAATATGGCCAATTCAATGAGGTACTGTGAGGACATACTGTGAACACTAGGGGATCTGCAGTAGCTGACACAGAGCTGCACCTTGCAAAGTAAGACAGCTCCTAGGGGAATCAATCCCTGTCCTCTTCCCTGTGATAGGTTTCAACGCCTTAAAAGTCAGGGAAAAATGTCTCTGAAGTATCCTTCTAATTTCATACAGGTGTGTTTAAACTAGCAGCTGTGGCTAAAGGTAACCAGGCCTGCTCAAGGAGGAAGTAAGTCAAAGGCTGAAGACAAACGCTACCTGGTTGTTAAGAAAGGCCTCGGCCTGCTTGGTGTCCCTGAGGAACTGCTGGTAGGCGTGCGACTGGGAGAGGAGGTTCTGCCTGTTCTCCCACATCTTGTGGAGCTCGTTCCATCCAGTGTCCAGGGCCTGTAGCCTCTGCCGCAGAAACATGTACTGGGCATCAGTCTGGCCCTGGGTGACCATCTCGCCCATGTCCCGCATCTTCTGGTAGTCCTCCTCGTAGTTGTCGATCTCGTTTTTGATGTTCTCGTGCTGCGTGAGGAGCTTCTCTGCCTCAGTCAGGGTGTTGGGCATGTCTTCCGACGCGATGGCCGTCTGGGTCCTGGAGAGCCAGGACTGGAAGTCATCCAGGTCTCGCAGGAACTGCTGCAGCTTGCTGGCTTCACCCAGGGAGGCCTCGCGGTTCTTCAGAGTGGTCTTCATCTCCTCCCACACGTCGCTAATCTCAGCCAGCCGAGACAGGATGGCCTGAGCCTGGTCAGGATGCTCAGACTCCAGCTTCTCTGCCTCCTTCTGCAGGTCGCTCAGCTTTGCCTCGATGGCCACCAAGTCCCGCTCCATGCCGGTCAGCTTGCGCTGCAGGGCCATGACGCCAGCCAGGTCGTTGCCCAGGTCCTGGGTGGATTCGATCACCTTGGTCTTCTCTCGAATCCATGATTTGGTTTCATTGCACTCGAGGTGGTAGTTCTGTATGCTCAGGGCTGAGAGAAGGGCGTCCTTCTTCCTGTCGACTAGTTCTCTGAACTGACTCCACCTGTGGACGCAGGGACAGCAGAGAGAGCAGTGTGAAACACAGGCTGGCAGCTCGTGGCTGGACAATGGAGTTCTTCACTACGGTCAAGGCTGCACTTTCCTCCCCTCCACCTTTCTCAACTGCACACTTGGGAAAATCATCTTACTCAGTATATGGATGTCAGATGTTATCAAAACAGCTCAGGGATGCACTATGATCTGGGAAAAGCCTGACAGGAAGAGGGGCTTTGTAAAGAGCTCCAACATGAGCTGTGACAACACATCTGTCCCCCAAAGAGTCAATTAGTTCACATCTGCCATACACACTTTACTCATATCTGAGCTGCACCTAATGGACATTTTCCAAACCCAACTCCTGCCTATAACCTCTAGAGCTGAGGCCATCCTGCCACCACAACCTTTAAATGTGTTTATTCAACAGAGATTAGACCCAGACAAAGGTCTGCCTTGATACTCAGGACACGCATTGGCCAATTATGTCTCAAACATGCCTAAATCCTATCCCAGAAAGCATTTCATTAAGAGACAGCATGGGAACCACCTTGACGCCTCACCAAGGCCCCAACATGTGATGTGTGTGTGTGGGGGGGCAGGTGCCAGGTTACTCTGAATTACATCACCCCTAAAGACACTTATTGCACAACTAGGATATGTCAAAAGGAAAATGCCAATGCCATGACATCAGCACTACAATGCCAGTGACCGGGCGCAGGAAATTCCTGACAGCAAGGCTCAGTGAGTGACCTCACCCTCCCTGGCCCCGCACCCGGCAGCTACACACAGCTGGCCTCCCGCTCACCTCGTGTTCAGTTTGTCCTGCTGGGCTTTGATTTCCTTCTCACTCGGGTGGCCACTGTGCATCAGCTGTCGTGCAATCTGGTTTACCACTGCGACCCGGGAAGCCTGGTTGTTCATTTCCGGTTCTAGGCTCTCAAATCTGAAAAGGCAATTGGACAGGGTAGTCACCACCTCAGCCACGACTGCTAACGGGAGGCAGGCTGGTGCCCTGACGCGCTGGCGCAGCCCTCACCTGTGCTGGATAACCTCCAGGTCCTCCAGCTTCTCTGGGATCTGCATGTTGTTGAGCCACTGCTCCTTCTCATCGATCCAGAGCTCACAGGCGTCGGCCTCACTGAACATCTTGTACAGCGCCAGCGTGTCCTGCAGCGCCTGCTTCCTCAGCCGCGTCAGCTCAGCCACCTCCTTGTACCGCTCCTCGATGCCCGAAAGCCGGCCCCTGACCTCTGGGGACTCGGCGTGCTCCTGCGGCAGGGCGCCCGCCTGCTCGTGCAGCGTGTCGATGGTGGGCCTGTAGTTGGCGATCTCCTCTGCCACGTCCTTGTGTTTCTTGACCAGAGACTGGGTGGAGTACTCGTCATGGCCCACGTCGCTGCTGGAGACGATCTTGAGGATGTCCAGCATCCATGCGTCGATGTCGTCGGCATCCGCCTGGAACTGGTGCAGCAGCAAGGCCTCCTCCAGGCGCTTCTTCCGGATGGCTGAGAGCTGCTCCAGGTTGGCCCACTGCTCCCGGATGTAGATGATCCGCTCTCGGATCTTCTCTGACCCGAAGTGCTCCTCCATGATCATGTCTTCACCTTCTTTGATGGCCTGCTCAAAGTGGCCACTGCGGCCGCTCATCTCGTCCTCAAAGGCCCGGTGCTTGCTGAGCAGGCGCATGACGCTGGTCAGGTCTTTCCCGTAATCGTCGGAAGACAGGATCTTCTCCTTCTCCCGTATCCAGCCTTCCTCTTCTGCCATCTCCCAGAAGAACTTCCAGAGGCGACGGGACTCTTCTAGGCGGGCCCGGCGCTCAGCCGCCAGCTGGCAAAGCTCTTGGTAACAGAACTCCATGTGGGCAACACGGTCTCGGATCACCTGGGGGTCGCAGGGCTTGTAACCTGTGGAAGGCCAAGGACGGAATGGATGTGTGACAATTTAGCACCGGTTCCTGCTTGTGCAGTGGCTGCACCTCATGTTCTTACTACATTACCAGTGCAATTCTAAGAGGAAGGTCATGCTATGAGGCAACAGAATACCTTCTAGGATTCTGACTAGAGGAGAGAGGGGCAACAATAAGTTATTATCTTCCTGCCCTGGTGTCTTATTATTATTTTTTGGATCACTTATAAACCAAAAGAGCACATAATTGTAAGAAAGAAGGCAGAGACATTTGTTTTTAAAATATAAGGAACAAAACCCAATCCTTCCAAATGTCCTTTGAAGAAAGGTGCGTACAACCAAGTTAAAAAGCCTTGAGATGCCTGAGCATGTACAACAGGTTGCTGGCACATGGCTGTTTTCAAGTGTGGTCTGGCAAACTCACACTGCCAAGCATCTAGCCATTCAAGACCAAGTGGCATTGAACATTTAAGGAAAAGACATATCCATCTGAGAAAAGCAACAGAGTTAAAGAGGTCAGAGGGCCACCCCACTGAACTTGATGTACCCCCAACACGGAGGCAGACAAACCCTCTGGGAAACCACAACAACACAGTAACTTCAAAAGCCCACCGCCACACACAACCTATCTCCTTCTATAAAGACGAACCTCTGGTGACAAGGAGGTAACATCTGGAACGATTTGTCCTTACCTTCCCCATCCGTTGCAAACTTCTGGGCAGAGGCATTGACACCTCTCACCCGCTCTGCCTGGATGCCAATGTCGGCTTCAACCAGGGCATGCTTCTGTAACAGGTCTTCCACGCCCAGCAAGTGTTTGCCGTAGTCTTGAGACAATAATAGCACCTGTGCACAAGAGGTAACAGAAAAGACATCTGTGAATGCAACCTGGATTTCAGCATCTTAGTCTTTGGAGAGCTGAGAGCCAGCAACCAAGCCGTGCTGCCCTCATCTTCAGGGGAAGAAGACGCACAAACCAGCCCAAACCCAACCCAACCCGAAAGCCTGCAACAGGAGAGATACAACAAACTAAGGATCACCTACCTTGGAAAATTTTATAATAAAAAGTTCAGGATAGGAGAAAAAGAGGGAGAGTGGGAACCAATATGAAACATAAACTGGGGCCCCAAGAGGAAACTGCTGCAGCAACAACTATTGGAGAACAAAAAGGTAATACAGCTGTTTTGCTTCAAAGTTTAAAAAAATCTCTTCTAAGTTGCTGCCCTCTTAAAGGGATGCCTTCCTCAGATAAGAGCCTCAGCAACATGTATACAATCAATGGAAGGAGAATCTAGCTGATAAGCTGACCAGCTGCACCTGTAACCAAAGAACAGAGCTGGGTGGCTGTGTAGGTCCCTAACAGCTTCTTTTGTTTAAGTCTGAACTCACTAACATGTTCTTTTGTTTCTTCCAACAGGCCAATTTGGGGGCTAATCCCACATTACCTCCAGAGAGAATTTCTACTTCACACTTACTTCTGAGGAAGCCTCTGGACCAATTTGAACTAAAATGTGCATGATGTTTCATAAAATGAAAAGCACCTCTCTGCTAAATTTTATGAACATTTCTATTTTAAGACGTCAAGAGAGACCGCACATGAGAACACTATAAATCTGGGAAAGTAAGAGGGAGGGCTGATGGTATATCAGATGATCGTGTCCCACTGCCAGGAACAGTTCCAGAAGTAAGCCAAAGGTGAGGGCTTACATTCCGGGAAGGAAATCCCTTGCATAAGGTCAAGCTTGGGAATGGAACACAATGTACTGAGATAATGGAGGCTTCATGGTATGACCCCAAAACTGCCTTGTTCTGTCCCCACTATGGAGCTAAAGACCTTTCAGCTGGGAAACTGCATGGCGTGGATGACTCTGTGGCCTGCCTCAGAGGACATGAACGGGCACAAGGCTTCAGCAGAGTTGCAGGTCTCTGCCTACGTAGGGGGAAAGCTTGAACTCCGTGCTCAGCTGCCGGAAGGGGAAGCACAAACCAGCACTTGCAGCTGTTTACAACGAGCCCCATCCTAGGATCCGTACACATATCACCACACCACACTCATTCTCACTATAGCCGGGCGAGGTAGCAGGTAATACGAGCTACACTTGAAGAAAGGAGGCTCAGGAGAGGAGGCAGCTCTGGAACTCATAACATGGGCTCTGGCTGCCTGGTTCTGACCTGTGCTCCATCTAATGCCTACCTCTTTCTCACCTGTCCAGGCCCCTCCCCCATACATCAGTGAGATGGCAAGTTAGTTCAACTCCATAAGGAATTAAAAACATAGAAAACCCCAATTTGATACCCTACTGTGGAATATATGTAAATTAGACCGATATCACAGTAGCAGACCTCCAGCTACAAAAAACAGGGCTTACTTACAACTTTTTCACATTTCACATCTCATTTAACTCGTGAGCTAACAATCTTCCCAAGGGCAATGTGGCCCTCCTCTGGCTTTGCAGAGGGGGCTGTCAGACAAGGGGCACAGTGTATGTTGGGGGGGAATTAGGAGGGTTAGTGGGAGGGTCCCAGAAAAGGAAGGCCTCGCTAGATCAGCTCTGGCCTCCTCCCAGTCACAGCTCACCTTCATTTCGTCCATCCAGTCCATAATGTAGAGCATTTCCTGGAATATCTTCTGCAATCCCAAGTTCATCTCGAGACGCTGCCTCCGGGCCCTGAGAAGCTCCAGCAGATATTCCCAGAGCCGGATGACATTGTCTTTCCTTGCGGTGATGCGCTTGATGTCGTGGTAGTTCTCTGCCTCAAGCTCCCGGGCCACGGCGACCACGGCCTGCACGCGTTCCTCGTACGCGGCAATGTCCGTCTCAATGGCCTCGTGCTTTTTTGTGGCAGCTTCAACGGCAGGGAGGTCAAATCCAAAGTTGTCCTACAGAGAAAACAGATGGAAAAAATGTCATCCAATTGGAACAAAGAAGCAGAACAGAGGTGGAATCCTGGGCACACCTTAGTCTGTGGTGGTCCTAAAGCCAAACACCATCCCCTGGGCCCTTACAACTCTGGGCTTGAGCTCAGATGCTCCCTCACCCAAAGCAAATCAGCAACTTTACAAAGGGGTCCTATTCATACATAGCACCTGGGGAAGGTGACGGTGTACATTAAGCCGTTTTTATTTAGTTCACAACAAGTCTAACTAACTGCCTGGAAGGATTGCTTGGTCAGACATTGAGGAAAAGAGGAAATTTTTTAAAATTACATAAATATGAACAATTCACACACACACTCACTGGCTCTAAACAAACTCTGCTTGAGATGCTTCCAGATTTATAAAACGTTAGATAAAGAGAAGGGACAGTATATTAGAAATAATAAACATCCTGTTCATGGGAAGGGGGCAGGATGACCTGACCGTTACTTTAGAATTTGGGATACTCGTAAGCAGCTGTCCTGGGGCCCTTGGGGATGTTGTGTATTTCTAGATTGTCCCGGGAGCAGTTTCTGGAACAGTGTCTAGAGCAGGACCTGAGACACCAGACGCTGGTTTTCGCTCAGCCACGTCTCCCTCATAGCTGCCTTGCGGTCGAACCGGCGAGCGAGCTGTTCCAGTTTCTCCTGTCTTATGAGCTCATTCCGCAGAGCCAGTTCTCGCTCATGTTCCGCCTTTTCCAGTCTTTCCCAGGCCTACAGAAGTGAGAAAGAACAGTTTCTTGCAACGTTGAAGAAACTTCCCTTGATGATAGTCAACAGCTAGTATTTCTCAAAAGAAATACACACACACACACACACATACACCAACCTCAAAAAGACCCAAGAACTTAAAAGGGAAACCCCGTTCTCATCTTTGTTGACTCTTAAGCCTTGAGAAAAAAATGGTTTTTTCCCCTCAGTTTAGCCTCATGGGAACATGCTTTCTTATCTAAATCTAAAGATCCTGTGTTGCACTTGGAAAACTAAACAGTGTAGATACAGAGCAATATAACTAAATCATATATCTCTCTGAGAGGAAACAAAGTAATAATAACTTCTAACAGCTCTGGTCATATAAAAAAGAAAATTATTTTTCTCAGAAAGAAATCTTATTATTATGACTTTCATTCACCCCATCCTAAGCCACTTGTTTTTAATTCACGTATCTGAATATTTTCCCCCAAAAATACTTATTAACTGCACATATTAAATATGTTTCTATGAAATATATCATACTAAGTGTTTAAAAAAATTCAACTTAAAAGAATCCAAACAGGTAACGATGACCAAAGTTCTAAATTTTTCAAATCTGTTCTTGGAAATAATGCCCACTGTGAACTTCTACAACTGCAGATATAACAGGCATGATAACGGAGACTGTCTAATAGCTTCTCTGATACAAGAAGCCAAAATCCCAAGACCCAGCCTCTAGAGCAGGGGTGCTCAATACATCGATCGCGATCTACTGGTCGATCACAAAGGAAGTGTGGGTAGATCGCATGACATTAAAAAGACATTTGTCTTTTGATTGGCATACAGGGTAGCCAATCTGACGTCTGAACTTTTGACACCCTACGCATGCACGTTAAACCACGCTGACTTGTTCAGTTACATTGCTGCATAGTTAGCCTTCAATTTATTTAAACTAAATACAACAAAGGGTATAAAAATGAGTGCCGTAGCTGGTCCGAGTAAGGAGCCTAAAATCTACCACTTTCACACAGAATGGGAGGGGATTTTTTTCACTATGTCATATTCTAAGTGCGTTTGCCTCATCTGTCTGTGTGCCACTGCTATTCCAAAGAAGGGAAATGTAGAGTGGCTTTTTCGGACTGTTCATTAAAACTATGACATTGACTTTCCTCCGAAAAGAGAGCTGAGAAGGAGAAAGGTGAAAGAAGAATACACAATATTAAATAGTAATAATGGTAACTTAAATAATGATAATATAGAAGAAATAAATTTATGTCTTGCATTTTTATTGTAGGTAGATCATTTTGACTTGGTCATCTTATAAGTAGCTCGCAAGCTGAAAAAGTGTGGGCACCCCTGCTCTAGAGATTCCAGATACATGAAATCATGTTTTGTGTTATCCCTTCTGCAATTTAAAGATGTTTGAGTCAAATGCCTCTGACTGATGAGACTAACAAGGCAAACAGGCAGAACCCAAGCTGGTTTGATAAAATCTAACATTCTACTCAAACCTCCAACAGACCAGCCGAGCAAACGTATTCCCGACCCCTAAACAACAGCTGCCCCTTAATTCAGCAGGCAAGAAAGACCCCTTCGGTCTGCTGCCCTATTAGAAATCAAGGCCCAGTGGCAGAACCTAGTCTACGGGAGGGTGGGTCCTGAACAGAGACAGTTTACCTTGTTAATATCAGAGATGAGTTTCCCCTCCCGAGGCATGTAGACCTTCTGATTGTTGGCCCTCATCTTGCTCTGAATAGTGAAAAGAAGCACTTCCAAGTTCCCTTTCTCGGTAAATCTGAGCACAGAAAAAAAAAAAACAAAAAACCAGCCATAAACATTATTTATTTTATTTTGTTCCTTCAAGGGGAAATATTTAATTTTCTTCTGGCAAAATAACACATTTCACTCAGCCACGCAATTTAAAAAGCCATTTATCTCTGGTCTGATTTATGTGAAATGCATGTTAGGGAAACCAGAGTAGGTTAGGTTTTGGGTATTACAGACCTCAAAAATGTGCCCAACAGTGAAATTTTTTATTTTTTTGGTGTTGGTTGTTTATTACTGAGAGTTATTTTGGGGGGCACACAATAGCATTCTTTTATTAATCACCTCTTTCAAGATTTATGCCTTATGTAATGGCAACAGACTTACTTCATTTAGAGAGCAGAACTGAAGGCATTAGCAAGAATTATTTCAAATGACTATATCAACTATAACTTCCAATGGGTTTCAAAGACCTCAGAGCAAGAAATTCACAATTGAGTGGAATTTCAGAAAAAGGAGAAATGACTTTCAAACTATAAGAGATATAGTCCAAAATCTTTACTCCACAATTATGAATTTTTAAAAGGTGTGAAAAAAATTAAATTTGGGGGACAGCAAAACTATTTGTTGTCTGTCTCTTTCCAACACAACATGAATATTTACACATTTTGCTACAGATATAATAGTGAGCCTGATTATGGGTTCCTTTCTCAGACTCAACTGGAGTCATAGTATATAACATACACACAACTGCTACTTCTCTTAAAACAAAACAAAACAAAACAAAAACACACCAAAAACAAAAATGGAATTCTGAAATATAGTACGCACAAGAATTTTGGATAAGGAATTGGGGACCTGCAGTTTCTTCAGATTCTCATCTATCAGTGGCACAATATATTGCAAAGGGCTCACAGAGAGCATGATTTGTAATAAATCTCAGCAACCCAGGATCAGATGGGAAGCAGTAAGATGGGCCGGACCATTGGTGAGAGGCATTCATTAAGAGATGAGATCATGCAAGTCAGAAAACAGGGGCCTGTGACTGCAATGGTCCCTCTCCCCACATTAATGGCAATGCATGCTGATGTGTGTCTTACTTGGGTGGTTTCTCCACAGTGCGGTAAGTATTGAATGCCTGAAGCTGTTGTTGAACCCCAACCAGTGAATTGGCAAATTTGCGATTGTTCAAAATAATGATGGTTTGTTCAATCCACTCCAGAAGGTCAGAGGCCAATGATTCATACTTTTCAATCATTTTTTCTGTTTCAATGGCATTGTCAAGCACCTGTAAACAGGAGTTACAAAAATGGAAAAGATCATGTCACAACACAGGGAAAATGTGACTGCAACCCTACACGAGCACACATGCTTCATGACAATTCCACGCTACTTTTGTTAACAGACACCCAGCCAATGGCTATTACTTGACAGCAAGGACAGCTTAGTTCAGCTCAGCTGGAATTGGTTCTGGAACCTCCCAACCCCCAGGCAAAGGGTTTCAGAGTCTGAATGACTCTGACTTCTGTTGCCTAAGCTCCAAAATCCCTAGAGAAACAAAAAAAGGGCTCTGTTTTGCTGTGTCCTGTCCCATGATGCCCGTGAATTTTCCACTCCTATTGCATTGAGAAGACAATGTCATCTGGTTTGAGATTTCCTGAAATAACTGGCAGGCAAATGAGAACTAAAAAGCACAATACTGAGGCTTTTTCACCTGTGGGAAGTAGGATTTCATGTCCATGGAATTAGCCAGCAAAATCATATTTTTAGTACCCAATTTTCTGGGGAGGAGGGAGATGGTGTTTCTCTGGGTCTGAGATTCCCCTCACAATCCTTCCTATGTTAGCCACCACTCCTACCCCCATTACTCCTTGGGATGAAGATGCTTCTGCCTACTTCCCGGCCATTTGGAGAGTTCACCCCAAACTGGGACTGGCTAAATTTACGAGTTCATTGGGGGGTTGGGCAAGGAGCTCAGCGGCAGTCCATTAAGATGTGAGCCTTAATAATACCTTCACAACTTATAAAATTGGTGTGAGCTCACCTTTCCAATTCGTTTTCCTTCAACAGCCAAAGCCTTCATCTTAGAGAAGTAGTGGTAGTAAGTTACCACATAAGTGATGATGGACTTCTCGTCAGGGTGGTCCACACTAATATCTGTAACCCAGAGAAGACACCCTTCAGTGCCGTGCTCACAGCGCTGCCATCACACAGCAAGAGCGCCCTGGAACAACTGTTCACCATTATACAGATCTTCATTTTCTATACCTGTGAGCTATAAATCAATGACAAGGCTAATGAGGATGAAACTACCTCATCACCTCTTTCACTGTATCAATATTCATAAATGCAATTAGGAAATAAAGTCTTAAGAGACACAACCCTTTCTCTAGGATCCCAGGCTACCAAGAAGACAAAAATGATGCAAAAGCACTACAGAGAAATGAAGAATGTAAGAATTCTTAGCAATAGGGCTACTTCCTAGATATACCATGTTTGCCTCTCTGCCCATCTCTACCCCCAAACTGGGCTTGTGTTCTTGAGTCCTCGTTTCTGCTGATGGCACAAGAGTTTCTCCCAGTCACTCAGTGTCTGGCATCTTTATCTTCTTGGTACCCACATCCAGGTTAGTCACTGAGCCTGAGGTGTGGATGATTCCATTTAGAGAATCCTTCCTATCACTCAGCATTCAGACTCTCTGGGTCACATAACCAGACATGAAGCACAGTTTTCCTCACTGGGTGTCTCTATTACATAGGTCATTTTATATATGGCACCCAGATAATATTAAAGAAGCACAGCTGGAAACATACTTCCTCTTAGCTCAAAATAACCTGAACGTGCCCTCAGTCTGAAAAATAAAGTACAAGCCTATTAGACCTCTAGAATTTGCCCTCCTTCCATCCATCAAATATTTATCAGGCTTCCTTCCACTAATTGCCAAGTACTCTTCTAGACATTTCTGATTCTATAGCCTACTAATTCTTCTCAAGCACTATGCATCTATACCAAACTCTTCATTCCCCACACACACCCCAGAATGCCCAATAGTCCTTCCCTTTACTAACAATTTCCCTTTGCCTGAAATGGCCTTCTATACTCCATCATCTTCCCATTCTTCAAGGTACAAATGAAAAGTTACCACCAAAACACAGCCATTTCTGATCCCTACAGCCAGAATTAGTGTCTCTCTCTCCTCTTTTCCCTTAAGGAACCTGGTGATACAAACACATGGTCTACTTCCTGCCAGGTACTATAACTATTTATGCATGTTTTATAAGACTAAGTCCCCAGGGACAGGAATGCTGTCTTGGTAAGCCCTTTGCTCTTCCACCTCCCACATTTCTAATGCTTTGTTTGCACAGAGTGGGTGGTCAGTAAATATTAAGGGAGGAAGCAAATGAGTGAAGGTGGCAATGAGTTAAGAAGTAAGTCTTCATGGTTTGGCATTACTGAGTGAAGTACTCAACTTGGGACAGGTCAAGAAATCACACAGGATGACTGACCTGATCAGGCTCTTTCTCAATGTGTATCATACATGCGCCCTCACCTCTATCTTCCTGACAGCCCCGTGGGAGGCAGGGCTGCTGCTCTTATTTTAAGGATGAGAATACTGACACACAGGCCTGGAAAGCTCCCTTCCCAGTGTCATCGAGGCAGCCAACCTGATGACAGTGTGGGCCAGAAACCCAGCTGTTTCCCCAGGGCCCCCAGTGGCCAACTCCTGTGTCTGCTCAGCCCCATCCAAGTGTGTCCCAAGGAGAGCAAATTAGAGGAAGACAAGAAAAAATGCCAGTCTTGTATGCAATTTAATAAACACAAAAAATAAACACAAAATGTTGACATAACTATGGAAGGAGTAAGCAGAAAAAAACATTTTTTAATCTTGTCTACAGTTGTATTTTAACTGATGGCCCTCTGAGACAAATTACTAATGGTAAGGACACCTAATAATCAAACCCACAGGATAAGCGACATCAAATACCCTTTTTAGTTCCCTGTCTTGTGATTCCGGGAACATCAACTTCCCTTTACAATCTTTCAAATTAGAAAGATTAATTAATGACCAATCAGTAAAAAGATGTTGTCATAGTGATTAAAAAAAGAAAAGGTTCCTTATCAAAGAGCTAAGGCTAAGGAGGAGTGTCTTCCCATAGTAAGGCAGGGGTTAAGTACGAAGATTTATTATAGCTCAAGGAATTTTAGTTTTGTTTACATTGAGAATCTAATGAGTTAGCATGAAGATAATTTTATCTCAGCTTCCTGTAGTGAACTTATCAGTGTACATCTGATGCACTGGAAGAAAGCATAAAGCCAGCTAGGCAGCCTCATGACCTCAATCTGCCCTTGGGGAGTTAAAACTTCCTGTTTCGTATTTATTAAAACTTTAAACTTTCACTTACATACAGTTTTCTCTCTCTAATACTTGCACACAGTGAAGAGGATCTAAAAAGCGTCAGCACTACAAAAAAATAAGTCCTCTGATGTTTTCCAAAATCAGAAACGGTACCTAGATAACCCATGCTAGAGGGCTACAAGCTGGGGAACAGCCCCCACACAGGGGAACTCCATGTCACCTGCAGTCAGTCTTTGGGGCCCTGCTGCAGGGACATACAGAGTAGAAAGAAATCAAGTCCATGGAAAGAAGGCGAGTCTGTGCCTCTGAGCAGCCAGCCGTAAGAAGGGCCTATGAGTGTTGCGCCTTTTTCTACCCACATGCTCTCCTTTCCTGATGTACCTTCATCATTTACACTCTTGCTCATAAGCCAACACTGCACAGCCTCCTAAAAAAGCCCCAGCTCTCAACCTCCGCCCACTCTGTACCATACTGCCTGCTTGCCCTGGGGTGCAAGCCAGTCGGCAACCCTTCAATGACAGCCTATGGCAGGTGTTCTTCCTTGAGCACAGCTGCTAAGAACTTTCTTTTTCTTTTTTATTAAGTGAGAGGTAGGGAGGCAGAGGTAGACTCCCGCATGCACTCTACCAGGTAATGCTCTGCCTGTCTGGGCTCCGGCTCCGTTGCTTGGCAACTGAGCTATTTTAATTTAGCACCTGAGGAAAGGCCATGGAGCCATTCTCAGTACCTGGAGCCAACTTTGCTGGAACCATTAGAACCATGGCTGCAGGAAGAGAAAAATGAGGACAAGGGGGGGGGCAGGTGGTGGCTCCTCCTATGTGACTGGAAATCGAACCCAGGACTTCCACACACCAGTCTGGTGCTGTACTTCTGAGCCAACCGGCCCAGGCTGCTAAGAACTTTCAATGACTCCCACTGCCTACTGAATAGCCTCTAAAATTTTTAACCAGTTGGGCCCTACCCACCTTTCCACTGGTATTTCCTATTATTCCTCTAAACACTATTCCCAGTGACTATTAGTCCCCAAACACACCTTCCTTAACCTTTGCTCACACAAGTCCCTTTCCTGGCATGACCTCTCCTTCAGAACGTGTTTAAATCCCACCCATCTTTCGAGGCATTTTCAAATGTAATCCTTTGCACAAATTCTCAGAACACTGCACAAATAAAACACACAGACACCAAGCAGATCTTACATCAACCTCTCAGTGCTGAGATGCTGATGGTGCCACCTGCCTCCTTACCTTCAGGATCCAACAACTTAGTGAGGCCAAGGTGCTGCTCTGCCAGGTTAAATGCATTCTGCAGGTTGTAGTGTGCATTGGATTTCTTTAGTTTGTCAAAATCTATCAGGTCAGGCCTATTGGAACAACAAGAGAACACAGCAAAAACCATAGCTTAAAACATCCTGTGACCAATGAGACACGATCATTATTCCCAAAGTGTTAAAGATCACCACTGAGCAGAGTGAAACTGTATTATTTAATCATCAATGAATGAAACCCGATTTTTGAATAAACACTCCAAAGTTTATTAAGAGAACTTAGGATAATGGGAAAGCTTGTTTATTTTGTTCGGGTAACTTCACATGTTCTCTCCCATTTTCCTCACTGTGGGGCAACAGCTAAGGCAATGGACACGAGGATCAAACGTCACCCAGATCCACTATAGAAGAATGTTTACCTGTGTTTGTGTATCAGTGCGTTGAAGGCCATGCCGTCCCTCCAGCTGGTAGTGAAGTTGTGAATGTTGACGTTGGGGTACCTGGCAAAGACGAAGCACAAGGGAAAAACAACTGAGTTCCTGAATATAGGTTTAAACATTTGCTAAATGCAGTATGTTTTAAATAAAAGCCTATAAGGTCTATAAGCACTGTAAAAATGTGAGGCAGCAAGTATCAACAAGGACAACCAAGTTAGAGCAAGTGCCACCTGAATTTCAGCTTGCTATAAAATAAAAATAAAATGTATATACATAAGGCTTTCCATTCTCGGTAATTCAGTCTGACAAACGATGAGAACTGTGTCCTAGTAAAAACACCACTCTTACTAAGAAAAAGTGACTATAACATAGAAGCCCCGGGGGCCTCTTTGCTTCCGCAGGCTTTCTACTCTGCCAACAAAGACATGGGGACCCCACAGTCACTGAGGACCAAATTCACAGGTTACTTTGGGAGAGGACATAGCTGGGATTACCTATTCATGTGACACTCAGCTTGGTTTCTCACATCACTGAATGTGTGAAGTTTTGTAAATCAAATGCTTCCCTGGCCCTGTCCGGTTGGCTCAATGGTAGAGCCTTGGCCTGGCGTGTGGATGTCCCGGGTTCTATTCCCGATCAGGGCACACAAGAGAAGCACCCTTCCCCCTCCCTCTCCTTTCTCTCTCTCTTTTCCCCTCCTGCAGCCAAAGCTCCACTGGAGCAAAGTTGGCCCGGGCGCTGAGGATGGCTCCATGGCCTCCACCTCAGGTGCTAGAATGGCTCTGGTGACAAAGAAACAATGCCCCAGATGGGCAGAGCACCATCCCCAGGAAGGCATGCTGGGTGGATCCCAATTGGGTGCATGTGGGAATCTGTCTCTGCCTCCCTGCTTCTCACTTTGGGGCGGGAGGGAGAAGTACCTTCCTGAAAACTTCCCTATGTTTGAAACTACCAATTAACTATTCTATACCACAGTGATAACTTTGTATCTGTGGTTGATTAAAGGTTTGTGGCCATTACAGTTAAATCTGCCCTTGGCCCTGGCCAGTTAGCTCAGTTGATTAGCATGTCATCCCAAAACAAGGTTGCAGGTTCGATCCCATCAGGGCACACATAGGGAGCAACCAGTGAATGCACGACTGAGTGGAACAATGAATGCTTCTTCCCCTCGCTCTCTTTCCCGTCCTTTCTCTGTCTCCTTAAAATTAATCAATAAATAAAATATAAAGCCCTGGCCAGATAGCTCGATTGGTTGGAGTATCGTCCCAAAGTGAACACATTGCAAGTTCTATCCCTGGTCAGGGTATGCACAGAACAGATCAATATTCCTGTCTCTGTTTCTCTCTCCCTGCCTCTCTCACACACATAAAATCTGCCCTCCAAGTAGTACTGCCAGTAACTCTCCAATTAACCTAGTACATGATTGGTTCTCAGTAAGTTCTATGAGCCCTGGCAATTTCAGTGAGGAATAAAAATGATGCAGTTCCCTAAAAAATATCTTCACTGAAATTTTTAATGAAATAATAAAAGGTGGTGCAGTCGGTAGAGCACTGACCTGGAACACTGAGGTCACCTGTTTGAAACCCTAGGCTTGCCCAGTCAAGGTGCATATGACAAGCAACCAACAAACAACTAAAGTAAAGCAACTGTGAGTTGATACTTCTCACTCCCACTCCAACTCTGTAAAATCAATAAATAAAATCTTAAAAAAGAAAAAGAAGGAAGAAAAACTGAGACAGAATATGTACAAAGAGTACCATTATGGTTATTGCACACAGCTCCCTTAAAGCAGCAGAAATGAAAGGGAGGAGAAAACACACAACTGGTTTTTAAGAATGTATTGTATCATGGATGTGGATCCTTAAACATGGTTTCAGGGTTTTAAAATTCACGATATACTGCTCGCTGGCGCTTCCTTAATAAAGAGAGGAAAACTGACTGTGGCGATGAGAGGCCCAGAACATAAATCAGAATTCCTTCCGTTCTGAGGGCTAGCCAAAAGGTCAGCACTATCAGCTGCTTATGAGTTAGCGAGCCTTCTCAATGGAAGCTGGGGAAGAGACACTTGTCAACGCCTTGGACGTGATGACTGCAGTGGAACTCAGTCCTGGGCGAAGCGGCCCCTGATCCTCTGAGCTCACACTCACCCAGCTGTCTTCATCTGGCACCACAACAGCAATGCATCCTTGGCGGATTTCTTCTCTTTGTTGTCTTCGGTTTCCACACTGATGTCCTGGATCTAGGATTGATAAAGAAATATTAGATGAAAAGATGGGTCAGCTGACTAATGACAGCCAGGGAATACTGGTCTGCA